>OX244268.1:15000-2423350 GCA_945867215.1 Epinotia demarniana | reverse complement strand
CCAATGTGATCAGGTTACCTACTTATGTATATCCTACTATAAGGACTTCATCGGATAAAATAAAAATTGTATGGAGTAATCTTGGGATAATAAATAAATAAAAAATAAATAAATAAATATAAGGGGACAATCTTTACACAAATCGACCTAGTCCCATAGTAAGCTCAGTAAGGTTTGTGTTATGGGTACTAGACGACGATATATAGGTATAATAGATATAAATACTTAATACATAGAAAATATCCATGACTCAGAAACAAATATTCATGCTCATCACACAATTATTTGCCTTTACCGGCTTTCGAACCCAGGACCTTCAGCTTCGTAGGCAGCGTCACTACCCACTAGGCTAACCGGTCGTCACATAATATCTATTCCTGTTGTCTCGCAGTCCAATTGTAATAGTACATTGTGATACAAGTGACGTATGTTGATAATTAATTACATCAGAGGCGAAATTGTTCGCGGGTGAGCGTGATAAAAGAGCCGAAGATGTAATTATCAAAGCTCACGCGTTTCACGCTCATAGGTAGGGCTGAGCTGCAGGCTACTACCGGGGTCCACAGGCGGCGGATAGTGGAATGGCCATCAGATATGATAGTTAGCTGCGAATATACTGAATAAGCAGTCCCCGACCACGCAGCGGCAGGGTTATCAGGATGTAGTGGGTAGGCTTGTAGGAGGGGCTACTCTATAAAAAGCTACAATATCCGACGACGATTCTGTGACATGGCGAGTAGTTGCCACCATTAAATAAGCAATCCTCTAGTGTCAGGCAGCAGTAGCACTAGTACCGACTGGAGAACGAAGATAGGAATCTGGAAGGGCTCTTGTTTGGACATCACGGAGCCGGTGAACCTCGGTTCGTGTACTGCGGTGTGGAAGGCAAGGGGGAAACCACCACACTATGCTTCCTCAAAAAAGGAGTAATGGATTACTCCACCGACAAGAGCCAAGCTCTTAAATAAATGATGATGATGATGACGCGTTTCATACGACGTTTTTCAACACATTTTGCGAGGAGAAAATCCTTTTTGTAAGATGAAAATTCTAAAGGCCTGCCAAGTTATTTTATTCACTTAATGATGACAATAGATTTTTTATTTTTACACATCGCCAAGAATTTCCAGTGGCGTCCATTCTATTTATCACTTTTCTAGTCACCACGAGTTAACATTATTGATAATAACCAAACACGCATTAACAATGTTTACAAATATTTGTGAAATAACCTATAATGGCGCGCAACAGTTTTTTTTCGTGAATTTAGCGCAGTGTGCGCGCATGTGTTAATCCAGACTTGGATGAAATCTCTAAACAGCCAATACAAAATATAATAAATATTTTTTTAATGTTATAACGTTAACATTATTAATTCATGTAAAATGTTATCAAATGTGAATAGTTTCACTAAATTAAACGTTTCTATACCATATCCAAAAAGAAAAAGTGAATTAATTAACAAAAAGGATTTAATTTGTTTAGTCGAGTAACAAATCCATTTGCCGAAATTCCTGTGACTTGTATCGGCTTGAAGCCTCACTTGAAGTAAATAAGATTCTCTATACAAAACGTCTCGGGGATTCTTTCTAGAATTAATCTTTTAATGCCTCCACCTTTTTCATTAAAGCGATGATCTGGGAGTAATTAATCGTGGATATTTTGCAGAAGCAACTCCTCAACTGATTACGGTGTACTAAATGGGCATCGGAGGCTTGTTTATGAACGGTTGCTTTCAGGCTTGATTGATTTATTGTTATTAGAAATATTGTAGCAATTTCGCACCTGAGAACAAAATATGAAAAGGTTATTATTACTGAGACCTAAAAATCACCTCTGGTTCCATTAATATCATTATTAGCACCTTATTTCAATACAGTGAAGACCTTCGATTGGAATAAGCAAATTATACGCAGGGTGCTCCAGTTATCGGCAACCCAGCTCCAGTAATCGGTTCCCACATTAATTGAACGATATTTATAGCAATCCATAACTTAAATTAATATCCAGGTATCTTTTATTGTAATTAGGTTATCGGCTCGTAGCGTTCAATGAAGAAATTATGATTACAATATGTAAATAAATAAAAGAGAGGAGGTCTGACGCCCGCGCGGGTTCGTTCCTGGTGCAAAGGTTGTCCATCGCTATCCAACGTGGTAACGCGGCCAGTGTGATGGGTACCTTTGCGCCAGGTACAATTCATGGGGGACTTTTTGACTGGGCTTAAGTTATTATTACTTTGCTTGTTATTGCGTTTTTACGTGGATATATAAATTGACGATCTAAATAATATTGTAATGAATGAACTGCGCTCTAGAACTAGAATAGTAGATGTAGGCAAGAAGACTGCCTTGCTTAAGTGGAACTGAGCCGGTCATGTTTGCCGTATGCACCCCACAAAGGTGGGCTGGGCTCATGCGGCTACTTGGTGGTTGCCACAAGACGGACACAGGCGGCGAGGTAGGCCAAGGCGGAGATGGCAAGATGACTTGGACGGAGTTTCAAGAGATTGGCCAACGATTGCGGCCCACAGGGACGAGTGGAAATCCAGGGGGGAGGCCCTTGCCCAGCATTGGAACACTCCAACAGGCTAGCAAAAAAAAAACAATGAAATGCGGCCACATTAATATTTATTAATTAATTATCATTAACCGTTAAAGAAATAAAAATGACGAATGTCCCGTGTCGATTGTTGGTGCAAAAATGCAAAAAATGGTATCTGAATGACATGCCATCACGTTAGTAAATAACTATAGGTAACCGCTTCTATTTTTTAAAAAAGCTCTCAACACAGCAAAACCCATTATTAAATATCAGTTTGCTCTTCATACTGTATAAAACTGTACAGTATTACACTTTTAAACTTTCTTGCTTTGTAGTACAATCAGCATCAAAAGTAACTGGGCAAACGAAGGCGTCAAAAGTCTTTATTAAAAAGGAATAAGAGCTTTTGAAGACGTCAATTGCGCAGTAACTTTTGATGCTGACTGTATATACCTACACATATTTTAATTATCATTTTACACGGGTCTATTGCGATAGGGGACGACAGTCATTTGCGGCCATGACCCGTACCGAAGCGTTCGAAATAAAGGTAAATAATAGACGCGTGTAAAACAATAATTTTAATGTGTACACTCAGTATTTTGAGAGGTCATGTAAAGAATTCGTAAAATTCTATAGTTACGCCAATTATTACGGACATGGAAGCACGGATAGGGATAATGGTCACGGCAATGCCCGTTTATATTTTTTTTCTACTCCTGTACTTTTATCTGTCATTTACATAATCCCGAACACTAATATAAAGACATACAAAATAAGTCTGCAGAAAAGTCTATACTCTATTCCCCATAACAGTACGGCACAACCGTGCTGTTTTGTCGCCAAAACGATACGCTTAGCAGCCATACGCTTCTAAACCTGGGTAGTGCTACATTGTGCCACGGCCTACTAGACACGATCGAGTAGGCCGCGACGCGACTAATCTAGAGGGCCATGCCGAAACATAAAATACATTAGGTACTACCAACTTAACAAACCACTGAATGTATTTACTTCAAATAAATTATTGTACTAAAGGCATTGCTGCCAACTTAAGAAAAACCTTGGTCTTAATATGACAGTACTGGCAAGTTGAACTAAGAACAAAACAGACCATAAACAAGAGGTGTCAATGTGTCATGTTTCCAATTTCCCACCAAAGTTCCAGTTTAAAATTAAAAGACGAAATATGTCAAATATGATAACTATTCGTTATTAATAACTTCTTAAGATTTGATTCGTGTTTGTGAAGTGAAGAAAAATGTGTACGTTCCTTTTAAAATGGACGAAGAAGAAAATAACTGCACCGCTGATGAAATTGCGTGAGTAGTAATAGAACTAACGGAAAACTTACTGCCTGAAAAGTCATTACGCTATTTATTTAAAATAGTCGTAGAAAAAATATTGTATGCAACGGTGTATAACTTGGTCTTAAAACGCTCGTGGCGTCTTTAATTGCGATGCTCGCCAAGGCTCGCATCGCAACTCACGACACTCGCGTTTTAAGACCCTACTTATACAACAGTTGCATAAAATACTATTACAAGCATATCAATTATAAAGTACATTCCAGGGCATCCTGTGACTTAACGAAGCGCTGGCCGAAATAGTGGAAACGTGGCTGTAACAATATGAAACCTTGTTTGGGTCTATTGTTGAATAATTTGTGCGTTGTTGGTTTAGGAACGATGAGGTGGTCGGTTTTTAGGATTCTGTGCAAAGATTTCCTGGTAAGACTTCTGTTCTGAGATTTTTTAATAAATATGAGGCAAGTGGTTTTATCAAACATGTGTACAGAACGTTAATATTATAGTTACCATGCTTGCAACAAATAAAGCTGCTCGCTGAGTTGCGGCCTGAGCTAGCGGTGCCGCCGCCGGCCGACGAGCTGTGGGTGAGCATACCTACACCTACCGGACCGGCGCCCGCGCGCGCTGACGCTCCCCAGCCCTCACATTCATCTCGTGGTACTTACCTTCATATAATTTGTACTTACATTCCTCATGGACATAACCATGTTAACCTATTGACTAGTTTATTTAATAGAATATCCGACGACTGTGATAAACATCCCGATGATACTTTTTTAATCTTAGGTGATTTTAATATCTGAAAGAAAGAAAGAAAGAAAGAAAACATTTATTGTTAACCATGTACATTTAGGTCTTAATAGAACAAAAGTATGTGAGTAACAATGGCAACCCATTTCGGGCATACAATATTAAATATTTATTACAATATTAGAGTTACAATGGTACCTAAGTAGTCTGATCAAGGACTATGACATTATTTATTCTGAAAGTATTCTTTTAAATCATAAAATACATTGTGTGTCAACCATCGCTTTAGGTGGCGCTTAAATTGATGTCCGCTCAACATTTTTAGGCTAATGGGTAAATGGTTAAATACTTTGATTGCGGTGATAACGGTACTTTTGTAATAAGTTGAGTTTCTGATCGTCGGCAGTGATATGTTGTATTTATATTGTGATCGTAAATTGTCACGCTGATCTGAACAGAAATTAAAATTATATTTATGGTTGATAACAAATGAACATAGCTCTAAGATGTATAGTCCAGTTAAGGTAAGAAAATTATTTTCCCTAAAAATATTTCTAACAGACTCTGTATTGTGTAAACGGTATATAATGCGCAGGCATTTTTTTTGCAAAATGAAAGTTGTTTTGACATTTACAGAGTTGCCCCAATAAATTAGACCATAAGTAAACAATGGATAAATATAACCATAATAGGCATTTCTGACAACATCTTCCGAGCAAGTACTAACGCTTGTTGGCTTCAAGATGCAGACACCACAGGTATGAGTATTATGACTAATGGCGATTATCCGGCGACGTTGGCGGCCGATTTCATGAACCTGTCACAAGTTTACCAATTTAATTCTGTGAAAAACATGAATAATCGTCTTCTTGACCAAATTTTCAGTAATAAAGTATGTGATGTCACTTCATGCTCTCGTCCGCTCACGTCGGAGGATGGTCACCACCCGGCTCTTAACATTAATATTATTTTATCCTATGAGAAACTTTTAAGTCCTAATATAAATACTGTCAAAAAAATGTTTCATTTGTCCAATTTTGAGGTTATTAAAAACAAGTTGGCGGAAATTGACTGGTGCGAGGAATTTTCAAATCTTACCGGGTTTGAGGCACAAATTGAATTCTTTTATATTGTAATTACCAAACTTATTGATCTTCATGTTCCTTCAAAGAAACTCTGCTGCTCCAGTGGTTATCCGCCGTGTTTTTCTCGTCCATTAATTAAACTATTAACAGAAAAACGAAAATTTCATAAAAAATGGAAACTGTATAACCAACAGTCTGATTACAATTCCTTCTCCTTTCTTAGAAGTCGCGCTAAGGATTTAGAAAAAATGTGTTACGAGTCCTACATTCGTACAGTAGAAAACAAAATTAAACTGAACCCTAAGTATTTTTGGACGTATGTAAAGTCTAAACAGGACTATTCAAATTGTCCGCATAAGTTCGTTTATAAAGACCAGTCCGTTACCGACAGTCGAGAAATATGTAACTTATTCAACAAATACTTCAACTCTGTTTTTATAAGCGCTGATAATTCTGAAACTATACATACTAACTTAAATCCAAATTCTCACTTGAACATTAACACAATAAAAATTAATTCAGATATTGTGTTTAAGCAACTTCAGTCAGTTAACGTAAACAAAGGAGCTGGTGCGGACGGAATACATCCCCTTTTAATTCATAAATGCGCAAAGGAACTAACTATTCCTATTACGTACATTTTCACTCAATCATTAGTATCAGGGACTTTTCCTGGTCGCTGGAAACAAGCTCTAATAACTCCCATACCCAAAAATAATAGGAAAGGCGACGTATCACAATACAGACCAATTTCGAAACTGCGTATTTTGGCAAAATTTTAGAAAAAATAGTTGCTGATGTGCTTTCCTTCACCGTACGAAATTTCTTGTCTCCTAATCAGCACGGATTCTTTAAAGGTCGCTGTGTCGAGTCCAATTTGGTCACCTTTACTGATTATTTGTTAACTGCACTAAATAACAAATGTCAAGTTGATGTCGTCTACACCGACTTCTACAAGGCTTTCGATAATATTAGTCACAGAGTCTTGTTGGAGAAGCTGTGGAGTGCAGGTATACATGGCGACTTGTTCCGTTGGATCAAGTCATACATAACAAATCGCTCACAAGCTGTTTCTATCAAAGGATTTTTGTCAGACTATCTTTATATCCCTTCAGGTGTCCCCCAAGGTTCACATCTCGGACCTTTGCTATTTACACTTTACATAAATGACATTGGTAACGTGGCTAACCACGTTACCAATGTCATTTATGTAAAGCAGTGATCACCTATTATATGCAGACGATGCAAAAGTTTATAAGATTATTAAGACCGTTGATGACTGCTGTAAGCTGCAAGAAGATATTAACTCTATAGCTGCATACTGTGATAATAATCAATTATTTCTAAACCCTGATAAATGTAACATCATTACGTTTACTCGTAATAGAAACCCAATATTATACATGTACAGCTTAAATAATCATCAGTTGAATAGGGTTGACAAGATCCGAGACCTTGGAGTGATAATCGACAATAAACTTACTTTTCACGATAACATTGATACTATTATTCAAAGGGCTTACAAGCAGCTTGGCTTCTTATTGAGGGTATGTAAGCCTTTCCAACACGTAATGACATACATGATTTTATACTACAGTTTAGTCAGATCAATTTTGGATTTTGCGTGTATTATTTGTAGCCCTTTCTACAAATGTCACATAAATAGGATTGAATAAGTACAAAAGAAATTTCTAAAAGCTATTGATTACCGTATGGGTCGCGGCCGTAATTCCTATAGTAATAGTCTTTCTCACTATGGTTTGTTGCCATTAGAAGGTCGTCGAATACAGTTTCATGTAATGTTTCTTTACAAAATAATTAACAAGTTTATCGACTCCCCGTCACTTCTTGGTAGGCTTTTATTCAAAATTCCACAGCGCACTGCACGTCATAAGAAATTGTTTGCTATACCATACTCTCGTACAAAATACGTCTCGTATTCCTACTTCAACCGTTGTCTTAAATACTATAACACAAACATGTCTCACGTTGATATCTTCTCGACTGGTTATTGTCAAAGTTTCAAAACTCAAATTATTTGTCACTTAAACAAGTTATAAACACCATACTTAGAAACTATCTGTACTGATATTAAGTATTTATCCTTTTAGTATTTATATGCCGTTTTGAGTTTAACCTTGTATAAGCCTTTTGAAACTGACTGCATTTAAACGTGAAGTGCGTGTGTGAACGCAAGCACTAACACGTTGAACATTTCCCTTTGCGACTGGCTTTCGCTTCTTACCGCCCCTTCGCTAGATTAAGTTAAAATATTTAAGTAATTTTATGTTAAGGCACTCAAAGTCTCTTATTCAACATTTTGTAAACTTTATTTTTTGTATTTGACTGTTTGTTGCTTAAATAAATTAAAAAAAAAATGAATGTGATTGTGCTAGCCAACCACATTCATACCATACGGCAGTGTTTAGGAGTGGTAAGGGCTAATCCCAATGACACTACTGCACTTATCATGCGCTAAAGGAGCTATCACGACAACCCGAAGGTCCAAGTTTGTATCTCTCAAGATTATGTAATAATTAATTTCATGATATAAATTACAATATAATATGTTCGTATATATAACACAATCAAAATTACAAATACTCCTACCATGATCGTCACTAATATGATTACTGATAATAAAATACACCTATTTCAAATGTCAAAATAAAGTTTTGTTTTTTCCAAAAGCACCTTCATTCATTATGCGAAATGAAAAACAAAGCTAACTAAAATGTACAGTCTGAATATTGCAAATAATATAGAGAGCGAGTAGAGTATTCGAAAATCGTTCGTCGATTTGCACGTGGAACTGATGGCCATTCGCGCGGAAGGGTTCTCGAGTGGCGACCAAGTACCGGAAGGCGCATTGTGGGTAGACCCCCTTTAAGGAAGACTGATGACCTAGTAAAAGTCGCGGGAGTCCGCTGGACGCGGGTGGCGCAGAACCGGTCATAGAAGCACTTCTTGGTGGCCTTGGTGCTAGTTAAGTACAACAGCTTTAAGTTTTGATAGGAACCAACTCCTCCGTCGGCCATCTTTTTGTGGCGGTTTTTTGATTTCTACGTAAATTATTAATATATCGAGTACTAAATCACTTAGAATAACGAACTTAGTATCTTAATATACATATTTGGGGTCAGGAAATTCAACTAGATGCTATTTAGGGTTGAGTTACCAAAGGATACCAATCGGGACCGGTTACTAAGCCTCCGCTGTGAGTCCGTCTGTCTGCGTGTCAATAGTAGCAGTCCATATTTTACGACAATTTGTTCTAGCAATCTACCCCACGATTCGAACCATCTTCGTTCTAGCTCGCCAAATATTTCGTTCATCTAAGTTAGTTAATATCCCGACTTTAAGTCCGACTAAGTTTAGAATAGCAAACATACGGGGCTGTAATGTGAGCTTGAGAAGCCTAACATTTTGGTCTGTATAACAATACCGAGACAGTTAAGAGCATTCATTCAAAGCGGGCGATTTACTCGGATGATTCTATCAACCGAGTAAAGATTAACTAAATATAATTTTGCTCTCCTTGCCACTCGTTATTTGCGGGCAACTTAGCAAAATCCATACTAATACGCGAAAGTGTGTCCCTTTCGGCCGTCATGGCAACTACGTTTCGCAACCAGTTGCAATGGAAGAATATTTCTTCTTTGTTAGCAACTAGTTGTGAACGAAGAATCTTTTTCCTTAATACATAACCAGTTGCCATGAAGTATACCGTTTTCCACTGTCTGTATTTCTGTCTGTCTGCCTGTTACCTCTTCCCGATTAAACCGCTGAACCAATTTTGATGAAATTTTATATACCTGATAGTTTGAGTCCCGGGAAAGGGAAAACTTTCCCGGGGCCTTTTGTTCCGGAAATCATCCCTAAATGGGGTGAAATGGGGGGTGAGAGTTTGTGTGGAGGGACGATATAAACGATTTACACGCAGACGCAGTTGCGGGCAGAAGCTGGTCATATATAATATATCTCGAATGGAATACCGACCCTTGACATATTATTACCTACATTTTCCCAAAATACACTTACATAATAGGATTTTTAAGATGATGAGACCGTCTACCACAGAGACGATTACCGGCTAAAAAAAATCCTTACTTTTAACTGCCAATAACCATTTAAACATTCGGTTGTCAATAAAAAAAATCATGGCCTGCATGGATAAATCCAAAATATTTGTTCAAGAAAACGCTACTTACGTCTTATTGCTTATGCAGGACGGTAATTAACTTTTTGGCTTTCTCGTGTAGCTCCATTAGTTCTTTGACTTTCATGGGGTCCTCTAAACTTCCTTCAGATAAAGTTTCCATCAGGCCTCCTTCAAGGGTGATGGGGGTTATATCTCAAGACGCAAGCAAATTATGAGTGAGAAGTTTTAGGCAGTGTTGTTCTATAATCAAACATAGAGTAACTATGCCAAAGTTCACTTTCTACCTTTGGCCATATCCTGAGCTAGAAGTGAACCTTCCTCTTCCCTCATTTCCAAACGCAATGGCCCGGCACCTAATCACAATTTTCATCGGCGTCACGTATTCTCACCCCGTATAGGCTAATCTGTAATAGCTATGGGTAATTTGCCCATGCATACTTATCGTTTTCAATTAAAACTTCTTGACGAGGGTGCGCCATGTCGGCTGTTTTGCACAATTAAACTAACTTGGACTAGCATGTGAATTTCATTTGTTACTTTTTGCGTTGGTGTGGAATCTTTACTTTGTGCTTATGTTTATTTACCACATGTTTTTGAATACAAGGCATTTTTGTTAAGGTAATGTCAAATAGGCAGATAAAGTTATTGGTCAACAGGTGTTAAAATTATGTATCTGTCATTTATATAAATTATATGATTATACAATGTATCATCATCGTTTTGGTTGTGTTAAAATTTAAGAAACGTCATTTTGTTATATATAATAATAACAGGTCATCTAATCAATATTGATTACAGTTAATAGTACCGTAACTTTGTTTTTTTCAATGACAATCATTATAATACTATTAGTAGTTCATGATTCGTACCGTGCACACAAAATGGTATCTAACGCTTTAAGATTTAATTCCTTTGTTTCCCTTTGTCATATAAAATGAGTAAATTTTTGCAGAGGGTGGAATAAATTATTCATGAAGATAGGTAAGTAACTATCGATGGACGAAGAAAATGATATGCCCGTCGTTTAATTATGAATGCAGTTGCCATCCCGTCGAGGCATGCATTATTTAATTTATCAACATAAAATGATAATGTTTATACCTAGATATGAACCTATTAAAAATGATTCTTAATTATTAATAAAACAATATTTACATTATAACAAGTCGATTGTCCTTCTATGAAAGTGAAAATAACAGTTGGTGTATGCTCTAACAAACGTTTGAAAAGTTACGCCACTAACCTGCAAGAGTACGGCGCGTCCTCTTGGATTGAACGGTCAAATCCTTCCGTCCTTTTCAATGTCCTGTTTATTCCTTCTTCCCCCCTCTACCTTTCGGACGGGTTCAAATTTATGGCGGAAGAAAGCGACCATCGGCTCCGATTTAGTGGTAATCTTACTTTAGCCATACCACCTCATAAATCCCGTTCCTTCGATAAATCCTTCACGCGGTCAAATTATGGAACTGGTTGCCTCCGACATTCAGGCATTGTGTCAGCCTGTAGCCTCGCTGAGGGGCAGTTGAAGAAATTCTGTTTGACGAATGCTCCTTGACTGTATATTATTAGCATTTTAAGTCTTTTACAGATATACATTTAAGTTTATCGTGGTATATTTTATATTTATTATCTATTGAATACTTGTGTATTAATCAATTATCAATTAATTTTGTTTATCTTTTTAATACTTTTGTACTTGGGTCTCGGTTTGCCTATATAAAATTTCCAGTCATTTGCTCAAAGGTTAGCTGGAAGAAAACCCTCTCAGGGATAAGCTCGCCTTTGTACATGTATCATCTGTTCCTATTATAATTGTATTATATTTCGAAGCTTCATTCTTCAGATATAACACACATGTAGTCCTTTAATCTACCAGGCAACATTTCGCAAGTTTAAAGTACGCAGTAAAAACCATAGCTCAAACAGTTTTATCCCCACCTTTACCCCTACCCTACTTGGGGACCTCGGCTTGCCACCATTTCTCATTCTTTATTCTTGCGAGGCAACGAACGCACGAACTAATTCTATTAAAAAATAATTCAAAATATTTAATCATGCCTAAACGCAGTGCACAGGAAAAAATTGCAACAAAGAACTATAAACGAGTTATGACAGTGCGGTGCTATCTGATTCATCAGGTTCCGAAGACAAATCAGGTAAGTGCAATTAGTTTCAATAAATAGTTCTACATTGTGGTGCCTCTAATAAATGCATTTAATACCGCACGGGCCGTGAGCCCACGCCTTGTAATTCTAAACCTGGGGGGCGACCGAGAGTCGTCACGAAGGTATCTCATGCTTGGGGGTTGTCCGTGAGTCAACACGATAGCAATTTCTAACAATATTAATCGCTAAGAAATGCATTTCATACCGCGCGGGCCGTGAGCCCACGCCTGGTAATTCTAAACCTGGGGGGCGACCGAGAGTCGTCACGAAGGTATCTCATGCTTGGGGGTTGTCCGTGAGTCAACACGATAGCAATTTCTAACAATATTAATCGCTAAGAAATGCATTTCATACCGCGCGGGCCGTGAGCCCACGCCTGGTAATTCTAAACCTGGGGGGCGACCGAGAGTCGTCACGAAGGTATCTCATGCTTGGGGGTTGACCGTGAGTCAACACGATAGCAATTTCTAGCAATATTAATCGCAAGCCCATGCCTTGTAACTAAACCTGGGGGGCGACCGAGAGTCGTGACGAAAGTATCTCATGCTTGAAGGTTGACCGTGAGTCAACACGATAGCAATTTCTAACAATATTAATCGCTAATAAATGCATTTAATACCGCGCGGGCCGTGAGCCCACGTCTTGTAACTAAACCTGGGAGGCGACCGAGAGTCGTCACGAAGGTATCTCGTGCTTGGCGGTTGACCGTGAGTCAACACGATAGCAATTTCTACAACCATTAATCGAGATTAGTATATCCCGTGTTCGTGATGTGGGGCATTAGATACATATATGCATTAAAATTCCTGACGAGTGGTTTTACAATGCATTTCATATCTACCCTCAATTAGAAAAATCAAAATATTATATTTTAATTTATAAACCACGAACAAGTGTATGAGGCAGTGGAAACTTCACTCCCACGTTCAAATGAAGAAAATGCACCTCCCGTGGAGGCCTGTGATGACAAAACGACCCCTGTAATAGATGCCGAGTTACTAACCGCTCTAGGGGACGCCACTGATGATGTCCCAAAATATGGGGAGAAAATTCATCCCAATTTAGCGCAAAGGTGGCTACCTATATTACACAAAGGTATTGATAAAAAGAGTAAAGATAAACTCTTATAAGAGTACCTGTAAATTGCAAATTATTATGGGCGCCGTCCTTAAACGCCGTAATTTCGGCGGCAGTTACAGACATCCAAAGAGGCCGTGACAAGAAAATCGAATCATCTCAACAGCAATTGGGAGTCGGTATAGGTACTAACGATAAAAATCCTATCTAATTGAAGTCGGATTTTAGATAAAACTAGTCATTCCTGGACTAGACGAAGTATTCCTTAAGTCATACAATACGTTGAGAGAGATGATACTCTCTTTGGAAGCAAACTCTCAGAGAAAATTAAAGCTTCCAAATCTACTGAAAGGTAGGCCGACAGCGTCGACCATCATACGGCCGCGAGCAGCCTACAACAAGCCACTTGCGACGCCGCGGCAGTAACGCAGGTACATGCCGGTCGCCTTAAAGCTTTTTATAAGTGTTGGCTTAATGTAACGAATAATCGTACTTTATTTATTAGACTGTATACAGAATGGCTTTCCAATTCCTTTTTAGGACATGTTACGCAATCTGTCAAACCTGTAAATACTTTCACATGCCAAGAGCATGATGAAACGAGCTTAGCTGTACAGAACTTAATTAACCTAGGCACTCAGTGAAAGCATCACTGGATGCCAACAGACTAATGATCAGTTTCTATCAAAGATTTTCTGACTCCTAAATCGAAGGGTGGCTATAGATTCATACTGAATCTGAAAGGGCTCAATAAATTTGTAACTAAGTCCCATTTTAAAATGGAAGACTAGAACTGCTTCTAAATTAATCCCTAAAAACGGGTTTATGGCTACCATTGACAAGATTCGAGCATAACAATGTTACTTACGAGTTTTGTTCCCTATTAGTCTATGGACTTTCCGTGGCGCCTAGAACCTTCACCAAAATTATGAAAGAAGTCGTAACTTACCTAAAAACAAGGCCTAACTTCTATTATATACCGGGGTGGCATTTTGTGTATTGGAAGGGACCTTAACGAATGTAAACATAATGGGAGGGAGACTCTCCGGTTTCTCGAGTGCCTACGATTTGTGGTAAACTATACCAAAAGCTCGATACAATCCCAAAATTACCAACAATGCTGTAAATTCTTAGGTTTTGTTTACAATTCAATTATCATGTCTATATCCCTTCTTATGCAGGGTATGCGCACTTTTTAAGAGTTCTTACCACTGCATGCCCGACAGCTAGATACAGCTGGTTGTACACGAAGTTGTTAGAAAGATATAAATTCCGAGCTATTCAGGAATACGATGTCTATGATCAAAAGTAAAACTTCCTCGCGAAATTTTACCTGACTTATTTTGGTGGACTAATAATATTATTTGTAACGTCTTGTCATTTTGGAATCACGAAATTCGATGCAGAAATATCTATAGATCCGTCCCGATCAGGATGAGGTACAGTTTGTGACGGAGTGTGTGCAAACGGAGCATGGGAAGAGCAAGAATTAGCATTCCATATTAATTACTTAGAGCTTGCTCGCTCTTAGGATTAAAATGTTTTGCGCGAAATAAATCAAACTGTGCTCTGTTGTTCCGCATCGACAACACTACCGCGATAAGCTATATTAATCGAATGGGAGACATCCAGTTTCCCCACTTAAATAGCTTACCTAGATCTATTTGGCAGTGGTGTGAAGAACGAGACATATGGTTATTCGATTCGTTCATTAACACTAAAAATAATGTAGAAGCAGACAGAGAATCCAGAAGGCTAAATCCTGATATTTAATGAAATTTAAGTATTGCAGCCTTTGAAAGAATAAGTAAACACTTTGGTGTGCCCGAAATTGACCTCTTTGCTTCTCGTACCTCTGCCAAATGTGAAATATATATTTCGTGGAAGCCAGACTCGGACGCTCTTACCGTCGTCGCATTCACTATTAGCTGGTATTTATAATAAATATTTTTAAGCGTTTCCACCACTCGCACTCGTACTAAAGTGTTTACATAAGATTATAAATGACAACGCCACAGGAATAGTAGTATTTCCCTAATGGCCATCCCAACCGTGGTTTCCGCTTTTGTTGAGATTAGTAGAAGTATCTAATCTCATGTTAGCGTCAATTTCAAACAACACTTTACAACAGTACAACGTGTGTTAAATACAAGTTGTGCTGGAAATTTAGCATAGATAATATAGATATTCAATTTCTATAAGGGCTTCATTTCTGCTGTTATTTTATTTCTAACGCACGAATTTAATAAAGGATCGTCGTATGGCTCATTAAATAATCATAGGTCAGCACCCTCGCTCCTACGGGGGAGTAGTATCAGCTCAGATGACCAAAGTAAAGGATTACCGAAAGGTGTTTACAAATTAAAGCCCGTAACTCCTAAATATAGCCATACCAGGGATCCTCAAGTGGTATTAAATCATATAACATCATGGTACCCTAATAGAGAAATTTCATTGGAAAAACTAACAAAGAATCTGGCGATTTTGTTAGCAATATGTCCTGCCCACAGGGTACAAACACTGTCACTTATTAAGTGGAATAATATTAAGTCATGCCCAAATTGTATTAAAGTAATTTTTGATGATATAGTTAAGACTTCAGGTGTAGGTCGTCTACAACCGATTTTGTGCCTTCCATATTTTGAAGATACCTAATAGAAATATTTGCCCGGTGACTGTTATAATGATGTTTTAGGACTGAAAAAGCTCACAACATATTTTGTTGACTTTCAAAAGTCCCCATAAAAATGCATCTGCTCAATCCATTAGCCGGGGTGCATTACGCGAGTGCTTGGCGAAAGCGGTAAAGACATGGCGGCGTTCAGCGCTCACAGCACGCGCCACGCCGCCACGTCAGCTGCACACCGGTCAGGCATTTCTTTAGATGCTATCCGGAAGGCAGCAGGCTGGTCGAGAACATCGAAAACTTTAGCTCGTTTCTACCATCGTCAATTAATCGACGAAGGTCATTGTGCCAGATCAATCTGCCTTTTGTATAGGTAGAATTATGTGAAGTTACAATTGTATTCTTTGATTAATAATTGGGAGTATCTAAGATTGTTGTCAAAACATAATTATTGCATTTCATGATTATGATGTTTTACAATTACAAAGGGCAGCAAAACTTTCAACTCTAAACATCTACATGTGTGTTATATCTGAAGAATGAAGCTTCGAAATATAATAGAAGATCAAACGAGCTTCGCAAGCGAAGTTCGATCGATATTATATGAGTAAGCTTCATTCGAAGATATAACTTCCCGCCCGCCCCTATACCCCTAGGAAAGTTTTGTCTCTAAAAAGAATGAGAAATGGTGGCAAGCCGAGGTCCCCAAGTAGGGTAGGGGTAAAGGTGGGGATAAAACTGTTTGAGCTATGGTTTTTACTGCGTACTTTAAACTTGCGAAATGTTGCCTGGTAGATTAAAGGACTACATGTGTGTTATATCTTCGAATGAAGCTTACTCATATAATATCGATCGAACTTCGCTTGCGAAGCTCGTTTGATCTTCTATTGTTGTTGTGTTCTGTTCCATGTACAATAAAGAATTTACATACATACATACAAATTGCAGCATCATCCTAAGTTTTGTTCAGAATTCACAATTGGCCATTTGATAGTGTTTTTCACGTTCCCATTCGAACCAGATTTTTGAGTGGATCAAATGTTTCTAATGGACTAGCTTCAACTAGAGCACGTATGTCTTTTAAAAGGGGCTCAAAGGTGAAACCTCGCTGGCGACAGGCGAAACAACTCATACAAACTGACATAATCATGACGTCACCGCATTATCTTCATAGTTGGATAACATTCATTTCGATCAAAGTGAAAATATAATTATTCGCCACGAGCGATATTGGAACCCAGGACGCTTGTAATTCGTCATTTGCTTTGAACCAACTGAGCTACCGTGGGTCCGCTGGTGGTGACGAATCTTTCAATCCCTTCGACTATTCTTATTTCACCTTAGGGAGACTTGTAGCATACAACAACATCATACATCTCAACTGGCAAGAGCGATGGTTTCCAGAGGTCGCAGGAGTCGCGGGTTGAAAGCCCACTCGTGGCGAATATTTTTATTTTCCACTTTGATCGAAATATATTTATACTCGTTCTCTCTGTATCATATCATTTAAAATTTGGCCGCGGTAACTTCTACATTAAATTAACACGAAACAAAAGATATTTCATGAAATAATTTGTTTTGTTAAGAAGAATATTTTTTTCGTTTTTCGGAACATAATTTGATGTTTACCGTTAGCTTTTCGGTGAAGGAAAAACATCGTGAGGAAACTTGCCTACATCCACGAAGAAATTCAAAGGTGTATGTGAAGTCCCCAACCCACATTGGGCCAGCGTGGGGACTACTGCCTGTTCCCTCTCATCCATGAGAGGAGGCCTGTGCCCAGCGGTGGGACGTGTATAGACTGATTTATTATTATTAAGCAGAATATTAATGGATTTTTTTATACAACAATCCGTAAAACTATCTCCAATGAACCGCTAAAAACCTTACATGGAACCTCGCATTGTAAATCAAAAGGGACTGTAACTTCGTTACCAAGGCCGAGGGGTGTTTGTCGGTCTCAGACAATTTGCATTCGGAGCAGGCGTTTGCTTAGCCTTCAGTTTGTATTGTTTCTAGTTTGCGACCAAAACACAGCACAGTTTAAGATTACGCTGTGTGTTCTGTTGATTGGTTGGAACTTGGAGCTAGTGAAGGAAGAGAAGTAAGTTAGCGTAGATTGGGATTAAAAATTAACTATTTGAATAAACGGAAACGCGGTAAACCTCGCCGGCGATGGCGGGACGACATAGACTCCTTTTTAAAGGATTGGCCAGAGGCTGCTCGGGATCAGGATGCCTGGAAAGGGAGGGGCTCTCCCCTTTGCCCAGCAGTGGGAAACCATAGGCGCCTAATAATGATAAGGATAATAATTTGCACTACTTGTGCGTCAGATTTTGGTTTTTGTTTCATATGAAGAAGGTGGCAAACAAACATATTGCCTATGAGTTTTTCGACTCCAGGGAAGTCTCAAGCGCTTTGCTGGAGACAAATTAAGCATGCCATTTATTGATTGTAAAACATTATAAGAAGGTACAATACAAATATTGTTTGACAGGTTTTTAATATGTTGAAACGTACAATAATTGAATTATGCAATTATGTTTTTCCTGCTCACGGGACAATGATGTCACGGACCTTTGGGTGGCCTGCGTGGAGGTACCTACCTACCTACCTAGGTACCTACAAAGTACCAACTGTGATAACACGTAGAGGCCCTTTTGACAATTTAATAAAATGCGAGGAGTACCTACACAATGATGTGTATTTTTTTTATAATAATAATTAACATGGATTTTAATTGGTTCAGTGAAGAGGCAGTAAGGACGGTAATAAGAGTACTAGGTAGTAATATAATAATATAAACGCTCCGTGCATAAAGTATCGGTAAATGACAAAAAACCTGATATGCCTCTTCTGAAAAGTAAGGGTTTTGTTTGAAGCCCTGGATATTTTGCCCTTACTGGGATTCGCTCTTCTACTGAACCAAACCGGTCATCAAGGTATTAAATATTCAACTTTTCACATTAAGTATAATTTCAATCTCATTTCGGGAGGATTCAAAGACGACGATACAAACGCCCTATTGTCTAAAAGCTGAGACAACATAATTACGTTCTACTAAATCAAACGTATCAGCCGGCTTGTATTTAATTTGAATCAGTTTGGTTTTATGCGCTTGCTTCCACTCACCCCAAGTTTAATAGGCCAAAGAGAGACAAAAAATACTTAAACCCACTAATATTATATATAAAATTAAAAATAGTGGGTTATATATATATAATAGCATTATAAATATTTGAGGACTTCGAAGACGAATCGATGAGACTTGGACTATGGGGACTAGACGGCCACCTACAGGCTTATCCTACTATCCTACTAATAATATAAATGCAAAAGTTTAGATGTTTGGATGTTCGTTATTCAATCACGCTAAAACAGCTCAACCGATTTGCACGAAGATAACTATAGCCTGGATTTAAATATAGAACTGTTTTTATTTTGGGACCAAGCAGTTGAAATCGCGGGCGGAAGCTAGCTATTTATACATTTCGTGGCTTTATGAGAAACATGTTTTTTTTTAAATTTACACACCTTAAAACACTGTATAAGTAAAGGCAACCTGTAGAGGAGAACAACAGCCGGACAGGCGCCGGACATACGAAAGAATTTATGCCTAAGCTGAAACAGAGGACTACGTTCGAAAACAAAATACTCGTGTTCATCACACAAAGGTTTGTCTTCCCGGGACTTGAACCCAATACCGTCAACTTCGCAGGCAGGGTCGCTACACTCGCTACCAACCAGTCTCATTTGATAATTTCAAAGAAATACCAAATTAATACCGATTGCATAACGTCAAGTTGTATCGAGCCCTGGTAGAACGATACACAACAGCACTGAAAGTCATTACAGTAATCGCTATTCGACTTGTACCAAATTGAATTGGATTCAATTTGTTTTGTTTTAAACTGAACGTTCCGTTGATTTCTTCCATCAAAATATTACACAAGAAGTATTGTTAATGTGAATAGTGTTAGTTTTCTATAAACAGGTACTTTAAAAATAAATTCAAGACGTACTTGAAATTAATTACTAGGTTTGTTTGGTAAACTGGGCCTGAATTAAATGTAGAACGTAACTTACTTTCTTTTTCCATTTAAAAATATTTTCGTAAACACAAAAAATAAACCACACGGATAACATAACGTCGCTGAAGGTAAATCAGACTCCATAGCACTGTAATAGACTTGTCACATTCATATTTCAGGCTCCACCTCGACAGATCAAATTAGTTTGTATCTCACTTGCCGCGACGGTATTCATTTCATGCAAGTCTTTATCATTCTTTTCAGCTTATGAGCTCCTGGTACTCGGTTTCGTAAAAGGGAGTGTCAAAAGGTTTTTTTGTGAGATTAAGTGTGTGCGACAGTTTTTGGAGTGGAATGAACATGAGTTGTGAGGTGATAAAATAACCGAGATATACGTATATACGTAATATAAAATTGAGCGTTTCTCAAAAATACACTATTATTGACTATAAAAATATTTAGGAGTTTTATGTTATTTACACTGAGTACCACGAAGTCTTTCAATCCTAATAGGACAAAGAATTGTCACAATTTTTTTTTTCCCCATCGTGTTACCATTTTCCATATACTTTGTATGACGGTAAAGCGTGCGGTTGTTTTATGCGTTAAATTATGCGATTCCAAAGATACCCTCTATCTAACCGCTGCGATAATCGCAGATACCTACGGAATCGCAGCGTTTATTGCATAAAACAACCGCGCGCTTAACCAAATAGGGAACTAGAAGAAAAATTGCGGGACACTTTTCTTCTCCCATTAGGATGGAAATAGGTCATGATTCTCAGTAGATATAACATAAAACATGCAGGAAATCTCTTGGTAGTGGTAAATTTTCTCAATTCGCGTTTTAATTTGATTTCAGTGTGTTAAGTGTGTTCTAACACTTTAAGCACATCCACCGCTTGTCTCGGATACACACACACGTCTGCACGTAATATTTCGACTACATTCATAGAGATTCTTGACCCCAAAGTGCCCTGTGAACACGCCGGATATAATTCTGAGTTGCCTCCTACCATGTATATTTCCAGAGATTTTTGGTTCAGCCCGAGTCCATTCATTCTATTAAGAGCTATGAGTACCTTAAACAAGCTTCATTCCTCTACTCGTTTTGGTGATTGTCTTTGGCGTAGGCTTATAACTTATAAGGCCGATGTTATGGTTCCCTGCGAGAGTCCCTTGCGATAGCGCGGTGCTGCTCCATTGGGCTTGGTCGAACGGTCGTGTATAGCTAACATTAGCTTAAAGCACTTGGAAATCAGCGCGCAAATACGTTAAATGCAAAACGTCTGCCTCATATTGCCATGCAGGCATCATGTGTGTCAAATAGGGAACAAAATATGACATTGTAATTTTAGAAACGTTTTTTTTTGCAATAGGCCATGTACGTATACCCATAGGATGATGGATACCCGTCATTAATTGTTGTGACGTTACAATGACATGATGAATGACGCCGCCTAATACCCGTGTTTTTAGGGTTCATATTTCCATGAAAAAGCTAAGAACCATAGCATGTCGGGATTTACCTATCCAGAACCGTCAACATGAAATGAGCATTTTGAAATGATCAAATGTAATACCATCAAAAGTGAATTAGGTGAAAATGTAATTGTGTCTATACTTTTTTATTTACAATTTTTTTTCTCGTTAAAAATGAATCTAACCCAAATGGAATTTAGCCCAGCATGAAATACTTCCATATTCATCAAATACGTGCAAAGTATACACCAATACCAAGGCGCAATATGGATAATAGGAATATGATATAGTCCACGTGCTCATACTTTATTTTATTCCGCTGGAAATATTTATCAATCGTACTACTAATATGGTACTCATTATATACATACATGCTTTTACTAATATTTGAACACAGGAACTTCAGATAATAAACTAGTAAATAAAAAACATAGCAAAATTGCTTTGTAGTAAACTGGCCTAGTATTATCTTTGGTACCCTCAAATATTATATGAATTTTATACGTAGCGAGTAGCGTTGGAGCCATTTTGTTGATGAAAATCAACAAGGTTATGTTTTCACATAAATCGCCCAGAAGAAGCCACTTTCATTAGAAACGCCACAGCTTAGCTCTAGACGAAAGGCAGCATGAAAGCCATGCCATAACTCTCAAAGCTGTCTATAAATATTCAAAACGGCCGCTATATCCTCGACTTTGCAATCTCTAAGAATTCGCGGTAAACTTTTACATGCGCGTTTCGCGGCTTCGGAAATCGTAATGTCGCTCTGGAATTTGGCTAGAATAAGATATACCGTTGTATAATGCATGTGTTTGTAAATTTATGGCCAGCGAGCAGGACCTGTACCCTCATATATGATCTTGCTGGTGTATTCTGAACAGCACGCAACTTAGCGTTTTGTCTTACTTATTAAAAAAAACGAGCATGTGGTAACTAAACGTGTGTTTGGTTCCATTTCTAAATCATTCATTATGTATATTTTACCTTTGCAAGCATGGTAATATTAGAACTTATATGCTATATATAAATGTAGATGTAAAGCAATTTGATAGTATTAATTAGTTAATTATCACGTTAAAATGGTTAAAATAAAGAAGAAGACAACACAACCTTTTAATGAAATAAACTAATTTTATGTCAAGTATTGAAAATCTGCTGCACTATAAAAATATCGAGTCAAAAGCTTCTTTTGAAACATGATCTGAAATTACTACCCTGGAGATTTTTTTTACTAGTTCTCATACATAAACATTTCAACTAAAATTGTTTTGATGGACATTTACTAATAAGGGAATAATAAGTTTAAACTGCCCGAAGCTCGGTTAACTAAACAGCATTATTTCTATTTCCCACAAATACGTATATCTATAAATGTCAAAGTGACAAATAGGTTCATGAATTAAAACGGAATTTTTACTAAAAAAAGTTTGATTTATATATAAGATTAAAAATATCTTGAAATTATTCGCATTTCACTGATTAATTTTGATGGTAAAATGCGAAAATGGTAAAATGTAAAGGTTAACGCGTACGTACTTATATCGTCACCCCACTGGATCGCCTCCGATATGCTACGTGTGCGACAAGCTTTAGTAGGTTATGTAGGTAGGTTCCAAAATCACAAACTTCGAGGATTTATATTTTCTATAACTATTTATTCCTAGTCTTACTCTTTTGGAGTAACGAGGCAAAGTGTGTTGACCTTCAATACAACATGCTCTTGATTTCGATCTTATTTGAATAGGTTAGTTTCCTCATGTTAAAATGATAACGTAGTGCTGTTAATAATATAATTTATTATCGTCATAAATTTTAAATTAAAAATTTTGATTAAAAACAAAAAGTAGTTTCCTAAGCTTTCAAGGTACCTATGAAGCATATAAGAAAAACGGCATGTATTCATTGTCCAAGATTAAAGATACCCATAGAATCATTACGCTTTTATGGAAAAAAAATGTATGATTAATAACGCAGTATTTCGCGACCGAAACAATAATTTATTTGATTTTCCATACAACGATTAGTACAAATTACACGTCATACGTCTATGTCAATTATCACGTATGAATCGTTTCGGGTGCCGTCTTTGATAATTTTTTTGGGTACCTATTCATGTTCTTTCATTGTAGTTTCTCCCATACAAAAATTTGTTCCCCTCCAAAAACTGGTACGAATGACATCGTAAAAAAATCTAAGGGCACAAGCATATGCTTCAACATAGGCATATTTCGCATAGGCGGCAATAGTGTCGGTGCATATCTGCATCTATCACTTGCGACCTTCCGGACGTTGACCTATTGGCTCCTCTTGATAAGACTTTTTAACCGCGCTTTTTTTCTCTCTCTATGACCGTAAAGATCAAACTACATCCTGTACTCAAATTATATTTGGTGTAACCGGTAGGTCTTTAATTTCAGTTCTCTGTATCCTTAAAGACCAGAATACTCCTCCAATATTAATATTGCATGACGTTTCGCGAGGCTCGCATCGGAGCGGTTACGGGCAAGTTGGCACGTTTTCGATTCTATTTAAAGTCGATGAATTAGTAATGAAAGAAGCCTTTAGCGTTGCTCGGTATCTTTTCTCGGCCTCTTCAATAATGTAGACGAAGTAGATTCAAAAATGTTTATCTACGTAATAGTGTTCGATGTTTGTTGCGATTGCCACCGTATCAGAAAATGTAAATCATTTAAATTAAATTCAAATGCTTTATTTTGGATCAACAAAGTATCCATACAGTTTTCAAGCATTTAAATTATATTATTTGCTTTATTTTGCATATATTTTGCATTTTCTAGTTTTAGTACTTTGTATAAATACTTTGTTATAAGCAATTGCAATACACAGCTAATTTGCTAAACTGCGTCGAAATTCCAAGGTGTATTTGAAATTCTCACCCGCAGTGGGCCAGCGTGGGGACTACATGCCGTTCCCTTTCATACATAAAAGTACATGACAGGAGGCGTGTGCCCAGCAGTGGGTCTTATATAGGCTTTTTTTAGATCCTGATCGTTCCGTCTGGATACTTACGTACTCCCAGGAATGCACCGGCTGTAAAATAAACCTCCTGTCGCAGTTTTCCCAAGAGATTACCAGATATGGAGTTCTTCAAGAAATAAATGTACAGGTTTTCAAAATGTTCAGCAACGCGCAAGCAAGTCCTCTGCAATTGCAAGTGTCCGTGGGCTACGGTAACTGATTACTATGACCACGTACGCTTCTTGCCACTGACGTGGTACAAAAAGTTAGGATGAATCTGAAAAGACTTTTTGAAACACAAGTGGCACAGAATCATATTTTTTTACTTTTGATGTAAGAGAAATGTTGATTTGGAAATAAAAAAGGCCAACAAATAATATAAAACACAAAGATAATATATATAACTTATTTTCTAGGACATAAAAAGGAAACAAATGAAGAAAAAACATTAACACAAGTAATAAATGCACTCAACTACCAGTATCTGAAATCCATCATACCGATTGACTTTCATCAATTACTAGTACACTCAAATTGATGACTTTCGGAGCCGAAGGCTAATTGTACGACACTTACGAAACAAAATTCCTTTATTTACATACATTAATTAAAAATACCTCGTTTGCGAACAAAAACCATACGTTAAACCTGGCTCTTTGTAAACCCAATTATCTTCCAGAGTTTTGCCGATGCCGATCCAAGGGCAAACGAATCTAATTAGTAATTAGGTACCAACGGATTATTATTAAATTAGGGTTGTGCTAATAAAATTTATTGGATTCACTGTTTTTTTGTCTATATAAGTACCCGCTTCAAAAACGCATTCAGGAAATAGTAGAACCTTAGATCTGGCTGGCTTATACAGAAATTAATTAAGCATTTTTGGGTTCCTTTCATTTCGTTTCTTCGTTTATGAAATGAAAAGCAGAGTGAGTTGAGTCGAACTTTAACTCTATGTTATAAATAAAAAATCTGATATTTTGACGTAACTACTATGTAAATAATAATTATGAGAAACCAGTGATTGTTCTGAGCGGCTACCATTATGTGGCATGTGGCGCGTTGTGTGAAAGGAATCGCGCTCAATTCAAACGAAGCAATCTTTAACATTGTTTTACAACACACTTTGTTTTCCTCTTAATTCTTTACTTTAATAAAAAAAAAAACTCTTTCCCTATGTTATTGCTACCCAGGGAGACTTATTTTTATAAGTCTATATTGTGTCCCACTGCTGGGAAAAAGGCCTCCCCCTAGACTTCCAAGTATCCCGACTCATTGCCAATTCTGGCCAGTCACTTTGAAAGACGTCCAGTTCATCCCGCCATCTCCTCTTTGCTCGACCTCGGCGCCGTTGCCCATCGTGCACCCACTCTGTAGCTATTTTAGCCTTCCTCTGTGGCTGCATACGGCAAACGTGACCAGCCCAGTCCCATTTGAGTCTAGCAGTTTTAACTCCAACGTCAATAATGCCCGTTTTCGAACGCAGAGTCTGTTTCATATCCGGTCTATCCTTTTCACTCCAAGTATGCTGCGCTATCCAAGGAGACTATTCAACATTATTTTTAATAGCTTGTAACGTTGCTGTAACATTGTAAATTCAATTAGTAAGAATCAGTTCTACCATATAACAGTTTACTCCACGATAAGTCCATGGACATTTGAAGTCTAACCCCTGTAAGAGCCACGGAGCCTAGTCGTTCAGCCGCATGGCTGTAAAGCGGCGGTCGTGGGTTCGAATCCCGTTCTATACCAATGAGGTTTTCCGAAGTTATGTTCGGAATAGTTAGGTCTAGGTCTAATAAGGTCTAGTTTCCCCTCTGGTTTGGAAGGTCAGATGGCAGTCGCTTTCGCAAAACTAGTGCATAGGCACTCAAATCTTGGGATTAGGTGTCAAAGCAGACCCCGGGCTCCTTTAAGGACATTACCGGGAATAACGCTAGGAGGATGATGAACCCCAGTTTAAGCCCTGACTATATGATTTATTCCAGCCTTAAAGGATATCAAGTCGTAAAATTAGGCTGGATTAGCTGGTAATAATGTAAATACATCAGAAGCGTGGCCCCGAATTAGCTGTTTTCGATTGTATCAATGAGTTCCTCAGATTAGGTAAGGAAAATGATTCTATATCAAGTAAAGTAATCATATTATGAGAATACCAGGATATTTGCGAAGATATTCAAAGGTGTACGAAATTACTTTCCCTTCTTTTTCCACCGGTGACGCATTTACATATAAGCTGATGTGTACGATGAAAAGTTATTAAGGTTCTTATATGACATATAGTGATAATATTTAATGATAACTGTTATGTAAACCACGTTGAGTGCTAAATATAGATTAGATACTGGAACACAATTCTTAAATTTTGATTGAACAGCAGGAATATTTACACTATGGCTCGGGAATACAATCTCGAGCCGAGATTAGCTATTCGAGATCTCGCCTCAAAATTCTGATGTCGACGTGCTTTTCATACTGAAATCTCGTTCGACATCTCGATTATTTCAGTCCCGATCTCGACCGAGATTTCCTGCAACCGAGTATGAATCTCGAAAATTCGCTCGAGATATCGCGAAATCGAGATTGCATTCCCTAACTATGGCTGATCGGACTAGCAGCGAAGAAGCTGTGTTAAAACTTCAGTAAAACAAACAAACGGTTTCATGCCACAGCGACTCGTTATAAAAAACATTTGAAAATGTTTATTAATCCGTTTATCCGTAAAAACTTGAAACACAAATCTAAACTAAAAGCTGATTGGAATACCACGATCAAACGGATACTCATTGATTAATCTGGTCATGCTTCATGCCTGTATGAGTCGGATTCACAACCATTGAACACAAAAGGTGATGTTCCGAATAGCGCGTATTCAGCTCGAGCTATTTTGAAATGCAGTTATAATGGATCATAAACGAATGATTCGCAGAAGTTCAACTGAACAATTTGCAAATTACGCAAGGTTGCGGTAGGTTACGCAAAGGTACCTATGGTTGATTTAGTTTATTAAAACATGCGTGTCTATATTTACAATATAATTATGAAGCTGAAATAGGGGTGTAGACTCTAAATAAAATAATCAATTTTGTCGTATTTTCTCGAAAAGGAATAAAAATGTAGTCAAATGGAGGAAAAAGCAACACAATCACAAAGTTATAAGTAGGTATCCAAAGTTTTAATTTAATAATAATAATAATAATTTAATAATTTATTTATTCACGAAGTAAACTTATTCCTATTAACATTTTCTTCTGCCAAACCACAATGCGGTTTGTTGAAGAAGGGGTATGTTGTCCTTTTTTCGTAAAACGCAACTTCATATGAAACGATGACGTTTGCAGTTGGTGACGTCACTAGAAGACGGCAACGTGCCGTGCCCCATCGTGTTCGGCGCCGCCATCGACCCAGCTTGCCGCGCGCGTGACTCGCTCTGCGGCAGCCTCGCGGATTGTGGCGTCACAAACTGTTTGCGTTTTCTCTCTAAAACAAGCAATATCAAAACGGTTGTAGCTTCGTAATTCTTTGTGATATCTGAATTGGATTTTCGTCACTAGGCATATTTTTTGCCTTCTTTCTTTTGGAGTTATAATAATTTTCACCCGTATTGGCCGGGATTACTCTGACGTGTTTAACACATTCACTGCCAATAATCGCTACGCGCTCCACTCGTAGCCGATCCCATGGTTTTTCTCGTATGCAGCGGAAAGCGACTTTCCCGATGTAGTAGGGCAGAGTGCTCGAACAAATTGTCATAAATGCGTGTCCAGCGTGTCCACATTCATTATTCGCTTGTCCTTATCCCATTTACTTGGGGTCGGCGCAGCATGTTTTGTTCTTCCATACCTCTCTATCGCTCGTCAACTCATCACACACATCTTTCCTGTTCATATCGTCTCTCACGCAGTCCATCCACCTTTTCCTTGGTCTACCTCTTCTCTTACATCCCTCCATATTCATACTTAATGCCCTTCTAGTAACATGACTATCATCCCTCCGCATAACATGTCCATACCACCGTAAACGATTTGCTCTCATCTTTTCAGTTATAGGTGCTACTTTCAGGCTTCCAGCGTGTCCACATTACGACCTGAAACTGTCCTACTATTACAACCAACTCGAATCGTGCAAGTTCATTGAATTGACAAATTTTTGGTAAATGTCATTAAGGTTAATTTTTCACTTGGCAAATCACGGGTTCTCGGTTGTAAAGGGCTATGGCGTATAAATTATTTATTATATTTATAGTTGGATTGTATGTATGTTAGTCTTGGTATTTGTAACTTATGAACCTTAGATGTCTGAAATAAATGATTTATTATTATTATAAAATACTTATTTGATCACTCTCTCGTACTTATTTAAATTTTAAAACCTTCGTCTTTTGGGAATACAGGTGGGAGTTAATGTATATAGTATAAGATTCAACAGATAGCACTGACAATCTCGGGCAGGTCGCAAAGCATTGTCCAGAAAACTTCCCTTTCTGTGTCCACGTGCATTTGCTGTGACCATTTATTGCCCTGTTTTCGCACTAGCGCCGTAATGCTGCATTGAACATCCTAAACAATAACTTTCAGTATTTATGCCCCTACACAAATTATTCCCGTCCACACTGGGTTAGTGTGGGGCTGTATTTCATTCTTTCTCATTCACTCAAACAGACAAGGCCTAGTGCAGCAGTAAATATACCAAGCAGTGCCTTAGATTGGACGAAATGGCCTAAAAACCTTTTCAAAAATGGTGGCATACATGTACTCGTATTTCCAAATCAGCTTTGTAAAGATTTTCTTATTGCCTAAAATAAATATGTAAAATAAAGAACATTTTTTTTTATGTTATACGAGGCAAACGAGCAGACGGATCACCTGATGGTAAGCGATTACCGCCGCCCACGGACACCTGCAACACCAGAGGTGTTGTGAGTGCGTTGCCGGTCTTTAAGATATGTTTTAGGATTCGCCGTGTTGACAGCTGAATGAGTATCTTTTTTTAATAATAGTCCCGTTCAGACGCGACGGGGTTTGTACGGGCACTCACCAATTGTTTTAAAAAGTCTTACTTTCCTGCATTCATTCTTACTTCCCTTTCACTATGTCCACTTTCACACATAAATGTCAATTACAATTCTAGAGACATAAAACGTTATCTGAGGGATGTCCTTTATTGCCAAGACAATGTCTAATGTACATTACATACGAAATATCATTAACTGTGCCTGTTTTTGTTGCTATTAGTGCTGTAACGACCTGCATTAATGCTAAACAATAGAATTTCTAATTGCAATACCAATTTCACAGCAACTAAATGCAACAATAAATTGAATCATCCGTATGAATCGCAAAAGCGGCCTTTTTAAATATATCCAATACTAATATTATACTTAAATGCCAAAGTGTTTGTTCGGGCCCGTGTGTAGTGCCCTTAATAATTTCATACGGCAACACTAGGCCTAGTAAAAAAAGTAAATGACACTTGTCTTTAGAAGTCTTCCGGTGCCGTGGCTTTTGCAAGACATGTGGCTTCTCGGTTGGGAAATAAGAAATAATTGTTAGAATTTGCTTTTTGGAATGTTAGTCCAGAATTCAGCTACTGCGATTTGTGCGCTCCCGCGCCAGTAGTGATATTTGGTGTGAGATTGTGACTCCGAGCAGGACAGCTCCTCGTGCTTGGATTGGGCCTTGGCCCCTCGAGGACCCCGGCAGCATCAGCTCTCGACTCTTGACACGACCTCTTGACCCTCCCCTGACTGGAAGTGACTGACGTTAGTAATAAATGTTATTATAAAATTAATGAATATTTGACATCCGTAAAATAATAAATAATTTTATGTAATACTTAGTAATAATGTCAATCTTAGGTATAAATTGACATTTGTAAATGAATAAAAAATTCTTCGTAATAGTAAATATTGTAATGTGTATCCAATTATGATATTATTGTATAACTTAACTTAGCTTCAATTTGGAAATTTGCATGCTTCTTCAAGTGAAATGTACGCATCCAAAATTATTGTCCACCTATGTTCGTCACTACATTTGTGCAAATAAACATCTCATCATTTCATCTTTATCTTTATCTGTGTATCTTTAAAATAAACGAGTTTTCCGCGGACGGAGTAGCGGGCAGAAGCTAGTAAAGAATAAAGAATGAACCTTCCCGACTTAGGATACATTTCTACCACTGGGTTTGCCTGTGTTCATCCAAATATGAGGACGGAGCCACGCAAACGGCTTGTGTAATAGATGGCATATAAGTCCCTCAAGTTAACCTGATGACGTGATGACAAAACCAGAAAGTCTATTCCAGGGAACGTAAAACCATAGAATGCGAGCTCCTGACAAATGTCTACCCAAACACATGCCTAACCCGGTATGCGCATGATCGATCTAAACGGCTGTCTGACATCATTTTGACACACTGCCCCTGCCCCGCATAATGGCGATGGCACCCATCCTGTGGGGCCATTTTGACACACTGCCCCCGCCTCGCATAATGGCGATGGCAACCATTCTGTGGGGCCATTTTGACACACTGCCCCCGCCCTGCATAATGGCGATGGCACCCATTCTGTGGGGCCATTTCGACACACTGCCCCCGCCCCGCATAATGGCGATGGCAACCATTCTGTGGAGCCATTTTGACACACTGCCCCCGCCCCGCATAATGACGATGGCACCCATTCTGTGGGGCCATTTTAACACACTGCCCCCGCCTCGCATTATGGCGATGGCAACCATTCTGTGGGGGCATTTTGACACACTGCCCCCGCCCTGCATAATGGCGATGGCACCCATTCTGTGGGGCCATTTCGACACACTGCCCCCGCCCCGCATAATGGCGATGGCAACCATTCTTTGGAGCCATTTTGACACACTGCCCCCGCCCCGCATAATGACGATAGCACCCATCCTGTACGGCCATTTTGACACACTGCCCCCGCCATTTTGCGCCGCTACTTAGACTTCTGTTCTGTGGTTTTTTCGTTCGCTGGGATGCTCTCGTTTTAAGGTTTGCATTTGCATTAAAAATACAAACTACAAAAACACTAGTTATTGCACATCTCATTATAATGAAACAAAATATAGGACAAAGAAACCCAAAACTATAGGTAAACAACGGGCGGTCATATCGCGCGATCCCTCCCAGAAAACCAAAGAAATGTTTTTGTTTCTTATTTTATAGAAAATTATTTGGTCATTATTCCGCTGGAATGTTAAGTGGCTGTTAGAAAGCATTGAGAACTCGGCAAATGGATGCTCTTTGAGTCAAAGCGCAGTTTAATGCAAAACGAACTTAGTCCCTTGGCCAAGTTTTCTGGCGCGTAACTTGTCAAGACTAGACTTGTTATGACTGTCGTCGAGATGCGGTGATAGATGCGGTTATAGACTTAAAGAATAAATATTCGACACAAAAACATTGAGTTACATATTATAGAACAGACAGACCCTAGCATAAGTTTTCGCATGTCCTACTCTAGTGGGAGTACCTACCTTTGCATAGTCTATGACTGGCGCTTGTGCTGAAGTTCAATATGGCGGCCTGATGGGAGACTAAGATTCTAGATGGCCAGTATATACGTAGTTAACACTTTCGCAACTGGACTAAAAATGAAACAATACACCAGAAACCGACGGAACACGCTAGGCGTGCAGGATTATAGCTACTGCCCTTTTAGCGGGCTGAACAAGCGTCTGAGCAAACGAGTGCCTACCAAGCGGGTTCTTGGTTGCAAACGTGTTTAAGTGAGTCAATGCCCTAAAGTATTTTTTTGGTGGAGGCACCCAATTTACACTACGACGTCGACACAAAAGCATACGGCCTGCCTGACAGAAAGCAAACACCGTAGTTATGGACGCTGGTGACTTTCATAATCATCATATCAGGCGAAGGACATCCACTGCCGGACATAGGCCTCCGAAGAGTGCCATAATGACCGATCCTGCGCCACCCGCGTCCAGCGGACTCCCGCAACCTAGAGTAAGCATAATCGTGTGACAGATGCTTTATCTATGGACTCACTGTGTTTACAGTAAGAAGCCATCATTTATCTTCCCAACACCAGCGACCTTCATGTTCACCACAACACGGTTCTGGTAGCTAAGTGGCGTTATTATGACTGCGATCTTCTGTAGAGTGGTACTTTCTCTTATAGGCTTCTCCAAATATCGCGCTGATACTTTCAGGTTTTCAGTCGACTGACTTAACGTTGTTGTTTTGCAGATGTTATATTTTATCACAAGTGTCTTTTTATTTCATACATTCATACATATATTCACGTTTTTATTCCCAAAAGGGGTAGGCAGTTTATTTCATTGAGAGCCTTATCTCCATATGGTTGTACTATTCACACTTTAAATAACGAAATAAAACACAAGAGAATAAAACTCTTCCAATAATATTACTCGGTATATTAGGAAGCTAGCGGTTCAAGCATGAGATATCTGACACTTATGTACGGAATATCATTTGACAATTACCGTTCGCTTTTCGGTGAAGGACACATTGCGAGGAAACCTGCATGCGTATGAGAAAAAAATTAAAGGTGTATGGGAAGTCCAGCGCAATGGCCCAGCGTGGGGACTACTGCCTGTTCCCTTTCTTCCATGAGAGGAAGCCTGTGCCCAGCAGTGTGACGTATATAGGCTGATTTAATAATAATCCCCTCAATTCCACCCTCTCAATTCCATTTACATCACGTAACTATAGAAAAAATAGCTTTTTATTACGAGCTGGTAAAAGCCTAAATGAACTAACGAAGAAGCGGGATATTGACGTTTTCAATAGCAACATCACAACTATAAGACGGATTTTAACAGACGAGTTCTTCAAGTGAGTGAGTCGCATGTGACAGCATGTTACTGTAACGGTTTATGTACATATCACTTAATAATTAATAAGCTCTGTTCCTTACATAGGTATTCATTTGTATGCTTGTGGGTAACACGTTGTAAAATTTAGTGCTAACCACCAATTGTTTGTTAACCTGTTGCTACTGGTGGGAACCTCTAATTGGCTCTTTGTTACTTAATTGATATAACTTGCTTATATTATTACTTTGAATTGTTAGCTGTTGGCTCTCCGAAAATAAATAAATAAATAAATAAATAAATAATATTAATGATTGAGTGTTGGTACGTTTCAATGCAGTTGTATACAGAATAATACGACTGACAGAGCTTGATCTCTGCCTAGGCCTGCAAGGCCCCGGCCTAAGGGTACGGGCAGCCTCTATAGGGCCTCATTCCTAATAGGCACCTGACAACCTCCCTGAGGGGGCCCCAAATGCCAAGTGCTTGGGACCCTGCACAGCTATCACGCGAAGGCGCGCGAACTCCGATTTTTGGGTCACTATCCGTCTCTCTCTTATTAGAAAACTTAGAACAAGAGGTAAAGTGCGAGAAAAATCAAGATTATGTCACGGCCGTCTCATGATAGACGTGCTGGCCCTCTTAGGCCTCCGGGCCATCAGGCCCGCGATATTCGCGTAGCAGTCATCAGACTGCTACGCGATATTCGCATATAAATAATTCACTAGTCGCTCTGAGAGCACAGAACTCGCAACGCTGTCTTTTTTGTCAATGTCAAAATGAATCCAAAACATTAGGCGATACGAAATAATGATGGCCTAAGCTGAAACGGATAACTTCGTTTCACTCGCTGGTTCAATAACTTAGATATAAAATGCAACAGATTACAGATTATAGGCACTATCTAGGTATGGTTGTTACACCCTCGACCTCATCATCAGTTACCATCAGGTGAGATTGTGGTCAAATGCGTACCTATAAAATAATTGATTAGCAAACTATAAAGATTTCTGATGAAAAAGGACAATATTCTGTCTCGGAGTTCCTGCAAGATGATGTATTGTAATATTATAACATGTAACATAATATAATTAGCTTACCAAATCGATTTATGCACTTGAGTTTATATAAACTACTTTTTATCAGGGTAGGGGTTGGGTTGCATAAAGTTTAAAGTCATATTTTAGTCATACATTTATGCGCATAACGTTTTAAGTCATAATGTTTAAGAACATATTGTGCAATGCGCATAAATTTGATGCGCATAAAATTATTTAAGTATACTTTATAATAAACATAAATTGGTTGCTCATAAAACAATTTAACCATACTGTATTTATAAACGCACAAACTGCAAAACGCATAAGCTTGTTCTTCTTAGTGGTAAATGAAGATCTCGAATCAGTATAAAAGTTTGAAAACAAGTTTTATCTAATAACACGTTTTTTCGCTCTTTTATAAAAAAAAACCTCGAAGACGAACCTAACCTAACCTAACCTATCCGCGATCCGAGTCGGTTTTGCCACTAAGTCCCTGTTCCCTACTAACTACGTGAAACTTTATACACCACTAGTAGGTAGCATTGGTTGATCTCAGAGAAAAAAATATTTGACGGCCACCTTTTGTTATCAATATTATGGCTTGATAAATGTATGACATTTACAATTATTACTAAAATAATTATAACTATCAATATTATGACTAAATAAATGTATGACATTCTACATTATGGATAAACAAATTATGACTCCGTATAATTATGACAGGGAACAATTATGCCATAGTATAACTAATGCCAAAAAAAAATTGTGATCAACAACTTTATGCGTAATGTTGTATGACAATCGATATTATGACAATAGTTGTTATGCCACTAGACGGCCACCCTTTTTATCAACCATTGCTATACCCTCCCTACATACATACATTGAGATACATCTTTATTTTCTAACATTTTTGTAAAAAACCGTGGTTGCAATAAACTGCTAACTATAATAAACATTCAACCGAAATAGAGAGTGGAAGTTAGCAAGCAGAAACCTGTATAAGGAATTGCAGCTTCTAAAGTTACAGTAATCGAATGCACCCGGATCAGTTAGCCGGTTATCCGGACCGATCTCGCATCTATCTTCCCGCTTCATTCGGGCTTGATAAACGAGCTCCCGGGAATGCTTCAAATTGTGTATGGGACCCTAATGCTGTACACTATGTTTATGTAAAATCCTTCCTTGAGACACAATCTAGGTTCAATGTAATCTGTGGGAAACTACATACTATGCGTGGTTGCAACGCGAAACAAAATGGGTCATTTCTATGCTAAGTTCATAAGAAAATATGTCTGTGTTGGCATGGCGAATTCTATAAATACACAGGACCATTAATTTTTGGTCTTATATTTCGACACCTCAACATTCAAAGGCTTGCAACATTGCAAAGCTACAGAAAGCGTCTTTTAAAAATGGCCCAACGCTATTAAGGGAAACATTCCACTGGCCGCGGTCCAAACGTCGTCATACGTCGGCCGTGATTTGTGGGCGGGCCATAAAACGGTTTGATTGAACGGGCCTTTCAAGTGCCCTTTGTGCCGATAGGAGGTTATGATGTGGGGCAACAAGGCGGTAAGTGGGCTGCGCAAATCGCCAATTTTGACAGCTTTGAGATTGCACAATTTGTGGTAGGGTGATACCATGACGTAGATCGAGTATTCAAATGGAGTCTTAGCGAATGCCATTAAGGGTTAGAGGTAAACATACCTGACTAAATTGAGAAGGATCAGAGGACTAATGCATCATAGACATCTCCTGTCTATATACTTTAGTGGTATTATATCCATGACGTCAGCTCCATTGCAATATTTAGACAAAATTAAATGACAAACAACCCTGGTGCCAAACAAAAAAGCCTACTGTAACAGATTTGACATTGTATCTCGTTCCCACTTGTGGTATTGTCTATGGTTACATCTCTGTCACACATATTGTGTGGTTCCCTCTATTCTATCCTTTCTCTTTGTACCATGATAATTTGCCATCCTTTAACTTTTCAAACAGGTTGGCCAATTAACAACAATAGTGAACAGTAACAATATATATATACCACCACCGCTACCACTTATATGATATGTTACATATAATTTTCCAACCCCCCGGGGCTATATACAATTTATTATTCAATTTTATCGATTATCGATTTGAATTATCATCGAGTAACTGGCTGTATGCATCAAGTGCCCCTGTCGTTCTGTCACGGGCTTTATTTTAAAAAGGTAAGTCGCCAGTGTTGCCACTTCCCAAATGGTCGTTCACTTTTGGTTCTGTTATGAGGCATTCTGTCGCTCCTTAAATTCCGTTTGGATAATATTTCGTTTCAGGATGGTGTTTGGAAGCTTGGTTCAATTTCTTAATATTCTGTTTAAATCCTAGCAAGATCGTCTGGGCTGAAATACCCCCTTCGGATTTTGTATGTGGCAATGTCTTGTGGGCTGTCAAGAGCTGGGTCTGACAGCAAGTGTCACTTGACAGAATTTTGATTTCCGGGATCCACGTATCCCAAATTAAACCCGTCATCCCTTTGGGAATCTGTAAGTAGTTTCACCCAAATTTGTGTTCAAATCACATATTAGTGTTCCTTCTAAAGGATCCGAATTAAATTTTCAGGGGTTCTGTGGAGTCACCGGGTTTGCCCACCCTGGTAGACGCAGCGCGAGACCCTCAGGATCGAAAGCTTTTCCAAGCGCCTTTGGCAAGGACTACTGTCTCCTGAGGTAAGAGAGTGATTCCATCCGGTGTACTCGTACCGAATGTAACCTGGTCTCGAAGAGATCTAACCAAAAAAAACGTTAATTTCAGGGTCTTCTGGGACCACCATTATTCCTGAGGTCGGTTGTTGGGCGAGGGCCGCTCGTATGCCGCTCCGTGGGAGCGTGCTGATCACCCCGGGACAGCCGGAGACGTCGAGCCTTAGAGAGGTTCCCTGGTAAAGGTACCAGACAGCAGGTCGGTTGCCTTCTCCCTTTTTCTTGTCGGCGCCCAACCTTAAACTTACAAAAACAGCAAAAAGCAAACAGTAATTGGTCGATTCGCCAGTAAGCCCACAAACCCCATGAGTACTCTACCATCTAGCCGAGGTAATTTGTTCTTGGAAATAAATAATGTGAAGTTATCTGGTGTATTGTTTCAATGACATGTCCCTAGAAGGTACCCGGAGGAAAGATATGCTACAGTGATCACCCAATGTGGGGCCAAATTTGCTAGAAGCTTGTTATACAACCTTGTATAACGAGTAGGCCATTACTTGCTTGCTGTTTTTGGGGTTCTATATTGAGGAGTGTGTAAAACCTACATTGGTGACTATTTTTTTTTTAAAAAAAAAGGTGAACTTTATGATAATAAAAGTGAACATTCTAGACTGTGTTTGCAAGGTTAAACCTTGTATTGTTATATTTTGAAGTTAAGGGAACATTTTCTCACTAAATAATTTAAAGTGTTTGGTTATTTTGTGTTACTTTGAGGATAACTTGTTAGTTGTTGCTGGTTACAGCTTTTGTAGCCTTGTTTATTTAAAATAAGAACATACTTATACTATACTTTTGTGCATACTGTATATCTAAACTATCTTATATTTGGCTATGTACTCGGTTTCTACTTTGAAGGAATTGAAAAGGGTGTGTCGCGTGCTGGAAGATAGCTGGCAGCGTGCGAATTCTTTTGTGGAGCCTCCTAAGCCTTCGTCTAATTCACTGGCTGTAGATTTATGTTGTAAGGCCGTGTCTAGACCCCGGGTGGAAGCGAATGTGACTCAGCGGTTCTGTCCGCGCTGTCGAACGGACGCGCATGGTTGGCGCGAGTGTCCCTCTAAGCGTATCGTGTGTTTCAAGTGCGGGACACCCGATGTCACGGTTCTCACGTGTCCCTCGTGCTCACCTCGCGCTTCGGGTTCCGGTTCAGGCGCGACCAACTCTGCTACTGGTGGCAGCGGGCCAAAAAACTAGTTAACCCGAACTGCCGAATTCCGCGTCCTTATGTCTGTGAACATAAGAACTTAAGCTTACCTAGCGGTGATTCTACGCCAATTAAGAATCTTTCCAAGGTTAATAACTTGGTCTCTCCTTCTGTTTCGGTAGTTCGGAATGTATTGAAACGTATTGATGATCGCCCCCATATTTCTGTCGAGATTTTTGGATCTCAGTTTCGGGGTTTGCTTGATTCGGGCTCGTCGATCAGCATTTTAGGGTCTGACTTGTCCAATTTGTTCCTGTCTTGGGGTGCTACGTTGGACGGTTGCGCTGACTTCACACACATCGCCACCGCCAACGATTCCCAAGCTGAGGTTTGCGGTTGTTTGGTCCTACCAGTCATGGCGCAAAACATGACTCGGTTGGTCAAATTTTATATTATACCGGATGTGACTACACCCCTGATTTTCGGGGTAGATTTTTGGAAGTTGTTTGATATTGCTCCAAGTTTGTTTAGAGATTTTTGTGCACCCACGGACTCCGCCACCGGGAACAGTGTATCGGAGGTCCGTCTGCATTCTTTTGAGGCATTGACGGCTGAGCAGCGGTCAACTGCCGAGGATATAATACAGCGATTTGAGGATATTTCTTTTGGGAAGAGGGGCTTAGGCCGTACGAGCTTGCTTACCCACACCATAAATACGGGCGACTGCCCGCCGGTCAAGCAGCGTTATTACCCTATCTCACCTCACCGCTTAGTTGAAATCAATAAGCAATTAGATCTGATGCTGGAACAAGATGTGGTGGAACCCAGCACTAGTGCGTGGAATAACCCCACCTTGTTCACTCCGAAGGCGAACGGTGAGCTGAGATTTTGTATTGATAGTCGCAAATTGAATTCCGTGAGTAAGCATGACGCTTACCCTTTGCCGTTTATTTCGAGTATCCTGGATCAGTTACGGGACGCTAAATTTTTGTCTTCGCTGGACTTGAAAAGTGCCTTTTGGCAAATTCCATTGGATGAGGCCTCCCGCGAACGCACGGCATTCACGGTGCCTTCGCGGGGATTGTTTCAATTTAAGGTAATGTGTTATGGACTTACTGGGGCTCCTGCTACCCAGCAGAGGTTAATGGACCGGTTGTTTGGTCCAGAATTTGGTAACAGAGTTTTCGTGTATCTAGACGATATCATTATTGTCAGCCGTACGTTTGACGAGCATAAATATCTCCTTGTTGACTCGGGTTTTGGAGCGGCTAGCTTCGGCTAATTTAACTATAAACTTCGATAAGTCTCAATTCTTCCGCCGAGAATTAAAATACTTAGGGTATGTGGTAGACGAGCGAGGTTTACATACGGATCCGTCCAAAATTCAGGCCATTGTTGGTTATCCCACCCCCACTAGTCGGAAGGAGGTAAAAATGTTTCTGGGAACGGCTTCATATTACCGCCGTTTTATTAAAAACTTTAGTGCTATGGCTGCTCCCCTCAATGCTTTAACAAGCACGCGCAAGAATGCGCCTGCGTTCTCTTGGTCGACGGAAGCAGATAAGTCCTTCCATGAGCTTAAGTCCGCCTTAGTGTCTGCTCCTGTTTTAGCGTGCCCTGACTTTAGTCAACCTTTCATAGTACATTCCGACGCCTCGGGTTTTGGGGTGGGTGGAACGTTGACTCAAATCGCTTCGGACGGTATGGAACATCCCATCGCCTTCGCAAGCCGCTCGTTAAACCAAGCTGAACGTAACTTTTCAGCCACTGAACGCGAAGCGCTTGCGGTAGTTTTTTCTGTGGAGCACTTCCGCCCCTATTTAGAAGGCGGTCCGCGCTTTAAGGTGGTCACCGATCATTCTAGTTTGAAGTGGTTCTTCAACTTATCCAACCCAAGCGGTAGACTAGCCCGTTGGGGATGTCGACTATCTCCCTACCGTTTCCATATCGTCCACCGCAAGGGGAAGGAACATGTGGTGCCTGATGCCCTGTCTCGTACCGTACCAGTCTTAGAGATTCGAACTTGTGATTGGTATAATAAACTGTATCAAAAGTGTGAACGTTCTCCCGCCTCGTGTCCAAATTACACCATAAAGGATGGTAGGCTCTTGCGTTACTCTAAAAACAAATTTCGTTCACCTTCTGAATTTGACTGGAAAGAGGTGATACCCTCGGACCAACACATGGACTTATTAAAGGCGTGTCATTGTGAGGAGGTTTCTCACTTAGGAGTTTTCAAAACGTACAAGCGGCTGGCGTTGCATTACTTTTGGCCTTCGCTGTATCAGGACGTGGTAAACTTCGTTCAAGGTTGTGAGGTCTGCGCTGCCTATAAGCACTCGCAGAAGCCCCCCATAGGTTTGATGGGCAACCCAAAGGTTTGTTCTCGACCCCATGATACGATCAGTATTGACCTGGTTGGACCTCTACCGAGATCCCGGGCGGGTTTCGTGTACATTCTGTCCGTGGTTTGTTGTTTCTCGAAATTAGTTCAACTGTTTCCCCTCCGACGTGCCGTAGGTAAAACGATAGTCCAGCGTTTGGAGGATGAGGTCTTTCTGAAATACGGTGTGCCACGCACAGTGATTGCGGATAATGGAACGCAATTTACTGGTAGTGAACTTAAAACCTTGTTTCGGAAATACTCCATCCCTCAAGTACATTACACGCCGCGTTATTGCGCGCAGATAAATTCTGTTGAAAGATACCATAAGACAGTCCTGTCCGCTGTTTCCATCATGGTGAAAGAAGACCATCGTGCCTGGGACACGACGCTGCCTAAGGTTCAGTTTTCCTTAAACACCACAGTTAATGAGTCAACTCGCTTTACTCCCTTTTTCTTAGTTCACGGTCGAAAAGCGGTTGCTTGTGGTAAGGTGTATCGCGACCAACAATCTTCCCAGCTAGATTTATATAGCTCCATGTTACGAATACGCCAGCAACCTCGGAGGTCTGCGTGACGTCTTCGATCAGGTTCAGTCCGCTCTGAGTAAAGCTCACAGTAGAGGTGCGCGTTATTACAATAGGGGTAGGCAGGAGAAGGAGTTTCAAATCGGCGATGTGGTTTGGAAGAAAACCTTCCCGTTGAGTAACGCTAGTAAATTCTTCATGGCTAAACTAGCCCCTAAGTTTCTTAAGTGTCGAGTGGTTAAAAAACACTCCTCTCTAGTTTATGAGCTAGAGGATTTTGTTAGTGGTAAGAATTTAGGCTCGTGGCATATTCAGAGTCTTAAGAGTTCTGCCACTTAAATAGTTTTCAAGTAAGTTTAATAGAGGATTTATTCCTACTTATTTCTAGCTTTAGATGTGTTATTTTATTGTCGGCAGCAAGTTTATGCCTCTGCCATACAATACAATTGTGCACTGTCTGTGTCGCTCAAGACACAGCCCGTCACGCATGTGCCGTTCGTTGGAGAGTTTGAATAGAACTGTGGTTAACCTACGTTATTCGTTAGTTATTTAAGTTTTCTGTTGGCCAGTGGCTGTCTTTGCCTCTGTGAGGGTTGGACGTGCACCCCGGTATACAATCCATGTATATCTCGCTGCACCGCCAGTGTTCCGGAGAAGTAGTGTACTTGCTAGTAGCTTAGCTTTGAAAGCTCTACTTGCGAACACTAAGTAATCTTTTCTTTTATTCTAGTGTCAAGACTGTTGACGTCCCGTTGCAGCCGTACGGCCTGATGCGTGGGTTCGGTTTGGTGGATGTTTGTTTTCCAGATTTGGCTTTGTTAGCAGTGCTTTAATGCACTTAATCCCCGTAGGCACCCTAATCTTTGTGTTGTTGAGCTTTGCATGGCTAGGTTTGTATTAAAAGCTGGAGGCCAGCTTGAAATTTTGCTGGTGCAAAATTTTCCTCGAGGAAGGGAGTACTGTTACATATAATTTTCCAACCCCCCGGGGCTATATACAATTTATTATTCAATTTTATCGATTATCGATTTGAATGATCATCGAGTAACTGGCTGTATGCATCAAGTGCCCCTGTCGTTCTGTCACGGGCTTTATTTTAAAAAGGTAAGTCGCCAGTGTTGCCACTTCCCAAATGGTCGTTCACTTTTGGTTCTGTTATGAGGCATTCTGTCGCTCCTTAAATTCCGTTTGGATAATATTTCGTTTCAGGATGGTGTTTGGAAGCTTGGTTCAATTTCTTAATATTCTGTTTAAATCCTAGCAAGATCGTCTGGGCTGAAATACCCCCTTCGGATTTTGTATGTGGCAATGTCTTGTGGGCTGTCAAGAGCTGGGTCTGACAGCAAGTGTCACTTGACAGAATTTTGATTTCCGGGATCCACGTATCCCAAATTAAACCCGTCATCCCTTTGGGAATCTGTAAGTAGTTTCACCCAAATTTGTGTTCAAATCACATATTAGTGTTCCTTCTAAAGGATCCGAATTAAATTTTCAGGGGTTCTGTGGAGTCACCGGGTTTGCCCACCCTGGTAGACGCAGCGCGAGACCCTCAGGATCGAAAGCTTTTCCAAGCGCCTTTGGCAAGGACTACTGTCTCCTGAGGTAAGAGAGTGATTCCATCCGGTGTACTCGTACCGAATGTAACCTGGTCTCGAAGAGATCTAACCAAAAAAAACGTCAATTTCAGGGTCTTCTGGGACCACCATTATTCCTGAGGTCGGTTGTTGGGCGAGGGCCGCTCGTATGCCGCTCCGTGGGAGCGTGCTGATCACCCCGGGACAGCCGGAGACGTCGAGCCTTAGAGAGGTTCCCTGGTAAAGGTACCAGACAGCAGGTCGGTTGCCTTCTCCCTTTTTCTTGTCGGCGCCCAACCTTAAACTTACAAAAACAGCAAAAAGCAAACAGTAATTGGTCGATTCGCCAGTAAGCCCACAAACCCCATGAGTACTCTACCATCTAGCCGAGGTAATTTGTTCTTGGAAATAAATAATGTGAAGTTATCTGGTGTATTGTTTCAATGACATGTCCCTAGAAGGTACCCGGAGGAAAGATATGCTACAGATAGTGGCTCTGTAAACTCTGTATGCTGTAAAAGTTGCAAGCCTTGCTGATTGAGTTACTCGACAAAAAAAACGATATACAACGAACCTGCTCACAAAATTTCATGAAAATCGGTTGAGAAATGTTAGCTGTAGAGAAGCAGCACATCTGGACAGGACATACAAACGATTTTCGGCCTAAATTGAAGCATACTTCGCTCCCTCGTTCGATTATTGATGACCTCTTTTATCAAGCTGATGTTATGTATAAATAAAAAAATACCATGTTACTAAAACTGTAAACATATTTAAAGTTGTATTAATATAGTGAAACAAACTCACCCGATAACTCTCGAGCCAAGAACTTGCCGAAGAATCCTAACAAGTTACACCAAAACGAAACAGAACTCCGTTTGAAGTGACAACAAAATATAATTTAAGTCTAAAATTGCACCACCGCTTGGACAGAACTTCGGAACAATTGCAGCTGGGAACAATTCACAACAGCAATAATCCTCCGTGCGACAACCAGCGTAATTATTACGGATCTTCAGGTCAAGATATACTAGATGCGAGTAGTGAGTTCAATAAAATCAATACAATATCTTTCACCACTAACGAGTTAGTGACGTCTTGGATATCGAAGCAATCTATAAACGAAACATTTATTTAAGGTCATAATGCTATTATCGAATGCCGGCTCGTACAGTATAAATAGTATCTACCAATTCTACCGCTCTCATTTACTCATTACTTACTTTTTCAAATATAGGCGCGCAGTAAATTATCTGTACTGACTTTACTGAGCGTAGACTTGTCGATACTGACTGACCGACGCCAACAAATGTAAAAGTAGCCTCAATTACCTTACCTTAATACTAGTGAAAGACTGAACACTAGCTAATACTAAAACAGGTTTTAGACCCAACTACCTTAGATACTAACTACCTACAAAAAAAACCTGAAAACTAAAACACAATATTTCAGCGACAACAAATAGTTTTAGTTATGGACGTAATTGGAACGCCGTTGAAAGCGCTCTCAGGGCATTTGAGTGTAAAACAAGTTTGTTTATTAAGTTTTGTCGGGTGTTTTTTCGTTGGCTAGGTAAAAGGTACACAATACATACTAGCCTGCATAACATCGCTTTTAGCTTTCCATCAAGAATAATTGGATTTCACGGAGAAAACAGATGCTTACCTACAGCGATGGAGAGGTAAGTTATGAGTGAGTAATACAGCATTGCTAGTCTCGCTTGCGTGTCGCTTTTTTATGTTTTTTCTTCGCTCACCGTTCTGCTACCTCGCATAGCTTTAGTGGATGGCACCTTACCGCGGAATGTCATCTCGATGCGCATACTTGGATCACCTCTAGGGGGAATTTTGCCCGATACCTGCTCACTTTATTTGACTCAAAAATATTTAAACCAACCTATATACCTAAATTTTATGGTTTTTATTTATAGGTTGGCTACTTTGGTTGCCAGAATGAAGCAAGTGAGTGGTTATAAATCACTGCGCAATAATGAAGGATCAGAAAATGACAAAGAAAACCACATGGGGAAGGACGCATCCAACACCTACATAAACAACGCAATTGACAACATTTCATTTGTAATGATACATATATCGATAACCATTTTGGTAATTATATTACCTGAACGTAATAAAGTAGTTCTGTTTTTTTCCTGCTTGCTTTTAAGAAAATCTCGAAATAGTATTTTATGGAACTGTTGTATAAGTAGGATCTTAAAACGCGAGTGTCGTGAGTTGAGAAAGACGGCACGAGCGTTTTAAGACCAAGTTATACACCGTTGCATACAATACTTTTTCTACTCCTGTACCTTTTTCTGTCACTTATATAGGCTTTAGCTCAAATACTATGACACCGATCATAAGTCGTCGAAAAACTCTATGCTCTATGGCCCATAAACGCACTCTTAAGTGTAAGTACTTTTATGGTTCATACATTTTCCATAAAAGCACTGTTTACCACAATGTCAAATCATCTTTTTTTTATTAATCAGGCACTATATTGCAGTGGTACCAACTTCAAAAGCATTTTTTTTTCGAAATAAAATGTTATTATTTATCATCAAATATTTGTAAAACATAAATTATTTACTAAAATAAAATAAAAATATCATGTCTTGTGTTAATATACATATTTTACCAATTAATGGTATTATTTATAAATATAAACCGATCCGATTCGGTTCGGATCTGGATTCAGTTTGGTTCGGATGGCAAGTGCAAGGAAATTAAAAACAAAACATACGATAAACAAGAGGTGTCAATGTGTCATATTTCTAATTTCCCACCAAAGTTCCAGTTCAAAATTAAAATACGAATTATGATTAGTATTCGTTATTAATAACTTCGAAAGATTTGATTCGTGTTTGTGACGTGAAGAAAAATTTGTACGTTCCTTTTAAAATGGACGAAGAAGAAAATAAGTGCACCGCTGAAGAAATTACGTGAGTAATAATAGAACTAAAGGAAAACTTACTGCTGAAAAGTCAAATGCTATTTATTTAAAATTAGTCGTAGAATATAGTATTTTATGCAACTGTTGTATAAGTAGGGTCTTAAAACGCGAGTGTCGTGAGTTGCGATGCGAGCCTTGACGAGCATCGCAATTAAAGACGGCACGAGCGTTTTAAGACCAAGTTATACACCGTTGCATACAATACTTTTTCTACGACTAATTACTTCTAAACATAAAAGTACACTTAAGAGTGCGTTTATGGGCCATAGAGCATAGACTTTTTCGACGACTTATTATAGGTGTCATTGTATTTAAGCTAAAGCCTATATAAATGACGGATAACGGTACAGGAGTAGAAAAACGTATAAACGTGGTTTTCATCATGTGTGATGTCAATATTACGTCTGTCATGTGAAAGGTGTGTTCAAACTGACATACAGAGCCGCAGTATTGACGGCATAATTTACTTACGACCTTCTTGAATTCGCTACTTTTCAATTTGATAGTCTTGAATGAAAATTTATTACTATAACTAGAGCCTGTGGTGTTCTACTGCTGGGCAAAGGCCTTCCCCCTCTTTTTCCAACCCTCTCGATTTTAAGCAGTCACCGGCCATTCTTTTAAAAGGAGTATAGCCCGTCATGTCGTCGCCGACGGGGTTTGCCGCGTCTCCGTTTCGAGCTGTCGGACTGCCACTCAGTCGCGATCTTGGTCCACAGCTCACTCGACACACGACAGACATGACCAGCCCAGCCCCATTTCTACTTGGCCGCCTTCCAACCAACGTCGAATATTTGAGTTTAGGAGCGAAGCGTGGTGTTTCTAATGCGCTTTAACAATTTTTCTCCTAATATGCTGCGCTCCATAGCTCGCTGGCAAACGCCGGCCAGTTTTGACTTTTGAGCTGACGTCAAAGCCCAAGTCTGTGTACCGCAGTTGAGGTTTGGAAGTATGCACATGTCCATGAGTTAACAACGGATAAAACGTGATGTTCAAGTCTTCTCATGTTACTGAAGGCATACATGCGTTTCAGTGTATTTTGACCAGTGTGAGAGGTAATTTTTTCTTAGATTTATGATCGCATACACATAACACTTTTTATGTAAATTTGTCGTGTTATGTTCCTGATGGTGATCCTCCAGATCTTTCGAGGATTTGGATCTGCTGCGTTAAGAGAGGAGCATGAGCACAATCTTTAACAATTTATAAATTTACTTAATTCAGGCAACAAGGCTTAACATACATTTCTACGAGATTTAGTTTACATAATGGCACGGCTGTGTAGCCAGTCACTACGTAGGGTTCGGTAGGTTGCCCCGGAACCGCCAAAACACAACACTCAGGAGTCTGCACTCGCGATAGTTTGACGCGAGTTTCACCGGCCATGCCCCCAGAAGACTGACGTCCCTGTAGTTGTTTACGGATATATGCTAACCATTCCATTATTTTTTATTTTTTTACTAACTATCTAGGGCAGGACACACAACAATCGCAGTAAACAAAGTCGAATGTATTTAAGCGACATCTGTAAGCACTTGGTAAATTATAAAATACCGCATACAAGTGAGAAAGAAGCAGTTATCTAGTAAAATCCCAGTATTTAAGCTTCATACTACTTGAGATAGCTATTCCAATAATAAGAACCGAACACTGATCTAGAGTTAGTATCTCCATACCTACTTTACATGATATTGATTTAAAACGAGCACCCGGATTCAATTTTGCAAGATTTCTTATAATATTGCGCTTAGACTTTTATGCACCCAGTGCATAATATAAATTGTGTAAACGGAAGGGAAGACGATCGTTTTATAAGATGAAATACATATGTTAATGTTATTTGTCAAAACAATTCAAAAATGATCTACTATGGGCCTCATAAGGAGGCTCAAAGTCATCAAAGAGCAATGGAGAGGGCTATGCTGGGAGTTTCTTTCCGTGATCGCATGAGAAATGAGGCTATCCGCAGCAGAACCAAGGAAACCGATATAGTCCTCCGAATTACTAAACTTCAGTGGCAGTGGGCGGTGTACATTGCACGTAGAACCAATGGCCGTTGGAGCGGAAAGGTTCTCGAGTGGCGACCCCGACAAGGTGGACTGATGACATGGTATATGTCGCGGGAGTCCGTTGAATGCGGGTTGCGTAGAGCTGGTCACTTTGGCACTCTTTGGGGAAGACCTATGTCCAGCAGTGGATGTCTTTCGGCTGATATGGTGAGAGTTATATACAAAAAAACGCTATATATTTTTTCCATTTTGCTAGATTTTGAAATAGAATACTTAAATCAGTGACATCTAAGATTAATGAAAACCGTGTACGCGTGCCGTGTAATCCGATATTGATTGACCTTCTGTTGTTTTAAGTTAAAGACATTGGGACCTAGTATTGGTCTATGAAATATATTTTCTACATAATAGCGAGTCTCACATAGTTTTGAACGAATACTGTAATTATTCGTCTCCGGAGACGAATAGTTAACCACCTCCGGAGGTGTCATAACTGCGATGCCAATACTTTATTGATTTATAATATCGTTATGACTACCTCTGTAGCTTAGTTGGTAGTGACCCTGCCTACGAAGCTGGAGGTCCCGGGCTCGAATCCTGGTTAAGGCATTTATTTGTGTGATGAGCCCGAATACTTTTTCTGAGTCATGGATGTTTTCTATGCAATAAAAGTATCTATTTATTATCTAAATAACTATGTGTATCGTCGTCTAGTACCCATAGTACAAGCTTTGCTTAGTTTGGGACTAGGTCGATTTCTGTAAAATTGTCTCCAACATATTTATGTATATAGATAAAAAAAAAAATTAAGCTGTATATTTCAACATAAAATATTACAGATTTGCCCTTATACTTAGCCTAAGCTTAATTATATATTTTTCTTATATTTATATCTTTACATCTTCGGATCTCTTATCTTTAGATCGGCTGTGTTGACATCAAGAAACAAATGCAGCACGTCTATCATGTATGTACGACATACTCTCGATTTTTCTCGCACTATACATCCTGTTCTAAGTGTTCTAATAAGAAAGAGACGGATAGTGCGAGAAAAATCGAGAGTATGTCGCGGCCGTCTCATGATAAGACCTGCAGGTCCCTCAATTTCAACACAGGGCACCTTACGACCTTACTGACCACATTGTGTACGGTGCAAGTTAGTGTTGTTATTATCGTTTATGCAGTATTCTGTAAGTAGTGAAGTTCTGTAGAGGTACTTCCCCAATTTGCCCTTCAAATATGAGCGGGATAACATTTAGCTAAACTTCCTAAACACTTAAAATCCATACTAATTAATATTATTAATATTCTCTGTCTTTCAGTTACTTCTTCACGCTTAAACTGCTAAACCCGACGGGAGAATTTGAATCCTGAGGATGGACAAAGGATTGTTTATATCCCGGAAAGGGATGACCCCCGAGGGGGTGAAATGGGAGATGAAACTTTGTATGGAGCAACGATGTAAACGAGTTCCACGCGGAAGGGGTCGCGGGCAGAAACTAACATATATTTGTTGTTGAATGACTCATCTATATGTTAACACAAACACATAGGACATACAATAGTTACGACGGTTTCGTAATCACCAACAGGGATTTGGTTTTCCGGTATCAGAATGTAATTTATCCACACAGCGCAGAATCCTTTGAGCGACGCACGTCACTTCCAGCCCGCAAATTGAACGCTGTTGAAAATGTTCAACATAGTCGGTAGTAGCAAGGAACGGCGAATTGTTGCTTGATATGATCTTTCCGGTACAACCGCTTAGTAATATCTAAGAAGAATTTTCTCTTTTAAAATTAGTAATGATAAGTCATAAGTATTTTATTAGTAAAGCCAATTTACACGTTATAATTGTAAAACATCGTCACGTATGTCGTTAAAAAATAAAGTAAAATATACACATCAATATGACTTGACACCGGTCGTGGCTCTGATAATAATAATTAACGAAAATTACGCAAATCGACTTATACTTGAAACCATAATTAGATTCCAAAAAACTTACCTTAAAATTACCATTAAAATGAAAAACCGACACTGGCAAACTTACACTCTTCCAAATGATTGACATATCTAAAAACTAGCTATAGGTATTTAATTGTATGGCATATATTATTTTGGCCTTTAAAGTTTGTCAGTCTTTAGTACCACCCAGGGGACTCGTCGGGGAGAGTTGTGGTAGGTAGCTCCTGCGGACGCGAGTAACAGTTGTCCCCCTTTTGTCAAGTGAGTCGGCAACTCGACTGTTAGAAGTTCTTAAGCCGCCCGAAGGCCTCTAACCCGGCTCAATGACTGCTGTCGTGGACAGCAGCCGGGGTCAACTGCATAGCGTGCCTTCCAAAGCACGGAAACGCTCATTTATATTAACCACTCAAACATCAGGCGGTCACCCATCCAAAGGCTGACAGCTGCCATCTTTGCTTAGCCTGCGTTATCGTTTCTGACTCGCTAGCGTCGCTAGGCTATGAGCGCTTCAAAAAAAACTATGGTTAGTTTTTTTTAATCTAATTATGGTTTCAAGTGTAGTCCCAAACAAAGCCAAGCTTGAACTAGGGGTACACATACTTATAAAAAAATACAATAGACATACTTATTAAAAAAAACTTAAATAGGTATATAGAAAATATCCGTGACTAACGAACAAATATTCGTGCTCTTCACACAAATCAATGGGCTCCAACCCAGGACCTCTTTCTTCGAAGGCAGGGTCACTAGCATCTATAGTGTTTTTTTAGCATTAGAAAGTAGGAGGTCTTTTATATAAGACACTTTATGCCACACAACTGTCAAAGTATCTCAAACAGCCATTAAAAAAGACTTACAGTATTGTGGTCAACCCTAAAATGATAGAAGTGTTTTTATTATTTATATCTAAATAATACTCTTACAACAATATAATTATTTTAAAGTGTTTATTTTTTGACTCTGTTATTTTTAATTTCGTTTTTCAGTTCTGGAAAGGTTGCATAATAAAATACCTAAAGAAGAAGAGGTTTGAAACGATCGGTTCGTTTCTTTCGCTGTCGACATTATCGAAATTGACAATCGTATCACGTCCTTTTTCTTATTTTCTTGGTAATCAACAAATTGTTGAATTCAGATTACGATATTACTATACGAGAACCTATTTGTTAATTAATGTTAAGATTACATTTTTCTCTGTGTGTGGTGGCGTGCGGACTGCGATGGACCAACCAGAGGCAGGCCCAAGTAGCTTGCAAAAAAAGACCGACTCGTTCTCCCCTGAACGTTTTGCCTTCACCAAAAGCAAAGAGACAGAAACAGAGTCCATTAACAAAAAATGAGAAACATATATGGTGGTCAAGGGTGCGTAACGATGCATATAATTTTTTTTGAAATAATATTAGTCGCAATAACGCTCATTTGATATAATTATTCAGTGATATAACAACACTAAATATATTTACATATGATATAATTATCATTTTATATAACGATCATTTGATATAATAATATTTAGTATAACATACTTTAAATATAATCCATATTTCCCATACTGAACAAATGATATAATGCTTATTTATTCTATTGCACAGTTCGCATAATATTTTTGGCAGACTCTAAGGCAGGTCGGTGTAGGTACGACGACGAGCGAAGCGAGGAGGAGTGTTAGGTTGAACTGCGACCCTATAGCGCGCGAGCCGAGCGAGCGCAGCGAGCGTGCCGCGGCAGCGGCCGGCGAAGCGCCAGAACCCAACTTTTTTACTACCTAATATATGCTTACATAGTACAATTTGCAAGCCGTTTTTTTTTTTTGGATGTCGTTTGATTTTTATACCAGTACTTTTATTAGGTTAAGTAGAAGTAGGTTTGGTACGTGAAACGAACTGCAAGAAAATAGTAGGTTAAGCTGGGTAAATTAAACTGAAATGACACACAAAAAACTATTATATTTTAATACTTACTTTAGTAACTGAACGTAGACAGATAATATTAATTTTAATAAAGAAACTACCCACCTAAATAACGTTTTACTACATCGTGGCACTTTGGAGTAATGGCGTGTTTGCTATTAATTATGATCGTTAAGGCGTTATTAGTCTTACTAATAATAAAAACGAAATATTATTATTCTTGATAGTTAAGATATATAATTTGTATATAACATGAGCATAATACCATTTAATGATTATACAAAATAAGTGTTATATCCGATGATCGTTTGAGATTATAACAAACGTTTATTATATACAATGAGTGATTATATCCCTTGAAAACATATCAAATGTTGTTATAGCGAATGAAATTATTTTATTTATTTTTATACCCATCATTACACACCCGGTGGTCAACAGTTACAAGTGTGAACGATGTGTGAACTTTGCAGCAAGGATGAATTCCTGGGTAACATCTAATATTTGTCACAAGCGGAGAAGGTTGACGACGACTGCTTCTTTGTTAACCGTGTAAAATTTTCCTAGAAAATCAAATTCTATTAAAATAATATCCCGTTAACGGATATACGGTATCCGTTTATACGCCATACGTTTTTAATGCGAAAATGCCAGTATATACTCGTAATACCCGATTCCAGTCAACAGGTCGGCAAGGTATTAGTATCTAAAGGTCAATTAGGCACTCACATTTCGCATCTCAATTTTGTGACACTGCGATGCGCACACTCGTTGTGAGTTGTTAGACGACTTCCAGATTTGCCGGCGCGGAGGTGGTACGATATGAGGGCTGTTATTCGCTACGCGTAATGCGGCTCACCCCGCCGATCATCCGTCACGAAACTAGACCTCTATCTACGCTTAGTTACTACGCATCGCGGTGTCAAAGTATATTTTATGCACTCCAGTCACACCTAACAAAACTAGATCTCTACCTACAAATCGCGGCGTGAGATATATTTGTGGGCAAGCTTTGCGGTGAGCTTTAAACAAGTTATACCGGGTGGAAAGGCACGACGATCCTTTCCGTAAAGGGGGGTTAGTTTAAGTGATGGAGAATCGATTCGTAATGTTTAGATCTTTTTTACCAACAATTAGTTAAAATATTAAAAATAATTTATGTTCTTCCTAGTGACAACCCTACTATTACTACGTACTAATACACTGACCCTTGTGTTATTGTTAAAATGTTACTAAACCTAATGAGTAGTTGTCACTTGCAGTATTTTGCATTAAAAGTTAACTGCCTATAACTTCAAAACGCTTACGAATTCAAGCCTAGTTTCTTTAGAGGAAATACAGAAATAAATCTAAACAATCCCCCTTTTGCGGAAAGGATCGTCGTGCCTTTCCACCCGGTAGAATAGTGGGGCAGTAGCGCGGTCCCCTATTACCAACTGCTGGTTAGTAGGGGAGCGTGCTGGGGGGAGTCTTATGAAGACTGCGTTTTATGAAGGCCCTAAGCTGTCAGTGTATAAATGTCAACTGTCAGGCAAGTTTGAACTGATTATATACTGCGTGCCTTCATTTAAATTAGTACTTCCTGACTGGTGCAAGCGTAGAAGCGGGCCAGCCAGTACGAATGCAGTACTGCAAGTGCACCGCTTACGTGCATGATATTTACAAATGCGCCTTTGTTATTCTGACACTATACCGTCTTCCGCAGCGATGGAAAAAACCATAGAACTCAAAGTAGCGCCACAGAAATCGCAAAACGGCGCCACAGAATTGGTTGCATTGTCCTTATGCGGGAATGAAATCGGAATATGGAAAGTAAGTTGAGAATGACCCCTTGTTCAAAAGGGTCGTTAACGGGTGGGTAATGGAATATGTTTGCGACTTAGGACCCGGATTAGGACGGAGCTCGTTTGGCATTATTTCGCACTTAATTCATGAAGCAAGAAGCCAAGTTAAAATATTGAGTCATCACAATCTTGGATTAAATAAATTATATACGTCTTACGTCAAAAAACAAAAACACATAATGTAAATTTAAATCATTATTAGCGTTAGCCCCGGTCGTGCCATATAGGAGCCCGGGGTCCACTTTAAACCATTTATATTAAAGGGTTTTCCAATAAGGACGGGTAGATATTAAAATGGAATACAACAAACTGTTTTTGATGTACATACTGAATATACATTCATTTGTAAGGGCCATTCATTATTTATAGAATATGATATCGTTCAAATGCTGGTAACGACTTCACGGTGCCCGAGATTTGAGACGTCCAATATTCAATGCCGCGCAGATCTGAGGGGTTATCACGTAACGTTTTGAACGCGCGTTAGGTAGATCCAACCGTTATTTTCCACATAAAATTGACATTTGTATCTACCTGACGTACAATGCGTTGCGTCATTGTGACCTGCTGGTTAGCTATCTAGATGAACTGAATCACACTTCGCATTTAAAACGTAAAATTAAATAAAATTTTTCTACCCAGAACTCCTGATATGCTGAGCCTGGAAGCCCACAAAAACATCGCATATGAGTGTAGTAATCCAACAAAATCGTTTTTTCTCACATTATGCTAAGTGTCCTTTTAGAACTCTTTCAGTTTGACAACCAACTGCTGAAACTGTCTAGTTTTAGGATAGCTTTACGTGTTGCCAGAACGCCTGAGATGCTGGGCCTAGAAACCCATAAAAACATAGTACATCAGTGGTATTCGTACAAAATCGATTTTTCTCACATTATGCTAAGTTTTCTTCTAAAACTCTTTCGGTTTGGCATCAAACTGCTGGAACTGTCTAGGTCTATGATAGCTTTACGTGTTTTCACCCAGAACTCCTGAGATGCTGGGCCTGGAAGCCCACAAAAACATCGTATATCAGTAGTAGTCCAACAAAATCGATTTTACTCACATAATGCTAAGTTTTCTTCTAGAACTCTTTCAGATTGGCATCAAGCTGCTGGAACTGTCTAGGTCTATGATAGCTTTACGTGTTTCTACCCAGAACTCCTGAGATGCTGGGCCTGGAAGCCCACAAAAACATCGTATATCAGTAGTAGTCCAACAAAATCGATTTTTCTCACATAATGCTAAGTTTTCTTCTAGAACTCTTTCAGATTGGCATCAAGCTGCTGGAACTGTCTAGGTCTATGATAGCTTTACGTGTTTCTACTCAGAACTCCTGAGATGCTGGGCCTGGAAGCCCACAAAAACATCGTATATCAGTAGTAGTCCAACAAAATCGATTTTTCTCACATAATGCTAAGTTTTCTTCTAGAACTCTTTCAGATTGGCATCAAGCTGCTGGAACTGTCTAGGTCTATGATAGCTTTACGTGTTTCTACCCAGAACTCCTGAGATGCTGGGCCTGGAAGCCCACAAAAACATCGTATATCAGTAGTAGTCCAACAAAATCGATTTTTCTCACATAATGCTAAGTTTTCTTCTAGAACTCTTTCAGATTGGCATCAAGCTGCTGGAACTGTCTAGGTCTATGATAGCTTTACGTGTTTCTACCCAGAACTCCTGAGATGCTGGGCCTGGAAGCCCACAAAAACATCGTATATCAGTAGTAGTCCAACAAAACCGATTTTTCTCACATAATGCTAAGTTTTCTTCTAGGACTCTTTCAGATTGGCATCAAGCTGCTGGAACTGTCTAGGTCTATGATAGCTTTACGTGTTTTCACCCAGAACTCCTGAGATGCTGGGCCTGGAAGCCCACAAAAACATCGTATATCAGTAGTAGTCCAACAAAATCGATTTTTCTCACATAATGCTAAGTTTCCTTCGGGAACTCTTTCCGCTTGGCTTCCAGCTGCCGGGACTGTCTAGGTCTATGATAGCTTTACGTGTTTTCACCCAGAACTCCTGAGATGCTGGGCCTGGAAGCCCACAAAATCATCGTATATCAGTAGTAGTCCAACAAAATCGATTTTTCTCACATAATGCTAAGTTTCCTTCGGGAACTCTTTCCGCTTGGCTTCCAGCTGCCGGGACTGTCTAGGTCTATGATAGCTTTACGTGTTTTCACCCAGAACTCCTGAGATGCTGGGCCTGGAAGCCCACAAAAACATCGTATATCAGTAGTAGTCCAACAAAATCCATTTTTCTCACATAATGCTAAGTTTCCTTCGGGAACTCTTTCCGTTTGGCTTCCAGCTGCCGGGACTGTCTAGGTCTATGATAATTTTACGTGTTTCTACCTAGAACTCCTAAAATCCTGTGCCTGGAAGCCCACAAAAACATCGTATATCAGTAGTAGTCCAACAAAATCGATTTTTCTCACATAATGCTAAGTTTCCTTCGAGCACTCTTTCCGTTTTGCTTCCAGCTGCCGGAACTGTCTAGTTCTATGATTGTTTTAAGTGTTGCCACCCAGAACACCTGAGATGCTGGGCCTAGAAGTAGGCTGTGGTGTCCGCATACCATCAGGCGGGCCGTACGCTTCCGTCGTTGTATAAAAAAAGGACGTCTCAGATTTGTATGAGCGCTTTGTTGAGGCAGATTTTGATTGTACAGCACACAAACGATACTCTTAATATTCTAAACATAAAGCTAGCTGAGGTATGGGACAGCCTGGCTTAAAACATAAAACGTAGATAAAAAAAAGGACTAAATCCCATTTTCATTCCCATTTAAACTTCCTTTAAATTCTCCAACGGTACAAAAGCGGCTAAAAAACGTCTCATAACCTGAATTTTAAGCCGAATATAGTTCCTACGTTATTCCCCGGACGAGCTGTATTTTGACAAGTATATTAGTATTATAAAGGTGGCTAAGCCGTGACATTGTCAACACTAATGCAGACCGGGAATACGGGCTTTGCTGGATCCCGGGACTTACGGGCCGCATTTTAATCCAGCGTCCGTCTTCTCGAGTGTTTACTAAAAAATGGGTCGCAAGTTGGAAAATGAATTGGATTGTTTAAATAACGGGGCGTTGTTAAATTGTCTATTTATCAACCAATCGGCAGTAAAACTAACTTCATTTATTTTTATCCCCCGAGGCAAACAACGGATATAAAAACCCGTCTATGCGTGGCATTCTCTCAAATCCAAACCTACGATAAAATTCAGTATTTTTGGTTGGATATTTTTTTACAGACTTGAAGTAGGCTATGGGAAATCAACATGATAGCGCAAAGTCACGTTTCATCCATCTACACATTAAATGACTGGAAATGGCACTGAAAATTAAACTCCATCGTTATTTTTCAGGATATATATTATGTCAGTGTAAAAAAAACATGTTACTATTACTTTAGGTACTGAGGCCGGTCGACCACGTGACGCATGGCATCTAAATGTCACTTTTATATGGAAAAATTACAGTTCAATTATTCTAACACGCGTTCGAAACGTTACATGATTAATCTCTGGCTATATAATGACGCATCAGATAAAACTTCAGTAATTCTGTATTTTTTTTACATTTCTGGTAAGAAATCCGTAGATTTCGTCTAACTGATCTTTATAAAACGGGTGTTAATCAAAATAAAAAAGTACGAAAAGCGAACGAAGGTATCGGTTGAACAACGCTTAATGCGCCGTTGAATTCGCGAGGCTGTCATATCATCCTTTTTTTATTACTAAAAACTTAGTCGTCATAAAAAATCTGTAAGTAGAGTTATTATTATTATTTGACGTCATAAGTTTACTTATTTCCAACTAATTACACAAAGAAAAGTATACAATTACACACCCTAATATAAAACTTAACACTAACACTTAAATCTACACTACTAGTATCAATGCACTCTCCGAGTTCGCTGCCCCTCGGAAGGGTGCCCATAAGGCTGGCCACATATTTGCTCGTTGGATTGCAATTCCTGTCCGTTGGCCGAGGAAGCAGCCAGCTCTATGGTCAGCCGTATTTTCGCCAATTTTTTATTAGAGTTATTGAAATTGATTATATAATTTTACGAGGTTTTGGTTGAGAAATGTTACCTTCAGAGGAGAATAACCGGACATCTGGGCATCCGGACATATGAAAGTATTTGGCCCACGATGAAACTGAGAACTTCGTTCGCTACGCTCGCTTCTACAAAGCAATAATAACAATGAATACAAAACGAATTCATTGTTATTATTGATCGCGTTTCGCTTTGCGGAAAAGGTATGGAAAATTACAAAAAAAACTATTCAATTAAGGCAGTAAATATTAATTGAATAGTTTTCTACATCTAAATTATATTTTCCCAGACATGCAATGAAATACTGACATTGTGTTCTTCATTATGGGCTTCCAAGTGTCACGTTTCTGGCGCAGCGAGACGAGAGATCCGTATTTTATACGAATTTGGAGGCCTAGGCCTAGGCCCGCATCACGGCGTTCCGCCACGAAACATTCGTGGCTGAACGTTCGATTTCATGTTCGAGAAAAGCACTATACATACCTCGGCGTGACAAGGGGTTGCCAACCTCATAACTATCCGGCCGGCAATCCCTTACTTCCCGGCCTTTGTAGCAATGTAATATTACCGTCAGCTTTTCGGTGAAGGAAAACATCGTGAGGAAACCGGTCTAGTCCCAATAAGGTCTAGTTCCTTTGGGTTGGAAGGTCAGATGACAGTCGCTTTCGTAGAACTTGTGTCTATGCCAAATCTTGGGATTTGATGTAACGGATCCATAACGAATCCCGGGCTCCTTTAGGGCACGGCACGACCGGGAGTATATGCTAGAGGGATGAGTTTTCTACATCTAAATCTTTTACTAAAAATATCCCCAAGTATCTTCCTGTTCCTTAATCGACATGTTAATGAATTTCACAAGACCATGTCAAAATACTGGGTATTATTTGACACGCTTCCGACACATTTAAACCCACATACTTACATGCCTCAAATTCATTCGTTTGATTACAAGAATAACCGTCCGTAAGGAGAAACAAAAGGAACCTTTGAAGGCTGTATGAGCGTTACATTGCTAATGGAATGAATAAATGCATGAATGTATTCAAGTCGTTCATTCACCTGAAATAATCGATGTCACTTAGATATTTCAATTCACGGCACAGCGCCTTACTCTTACGGTAGGTACCGAAACAACTTTTTGCCCAAGGTTTTATCCGCGTTAACTCGGACATCGCCTTAAAGATGTTTCCTAATCCCGAATAAACCGAGTTATTAAAAAAGCCTTGAAGTATTTTAACTTCACTTTTATCTAGTACTAGCTTTTGCCCGCGGCTTCGCCCGCGTAGTAAAAGTAATTTTCCAATAATTATTGAATTGCTACGCCGCCTACTAACCTACTACTACTAACTTCCCCTACTAATAACCCTTCATCATAACCCATTATGGTAAATTAATTTTTATTTACTATTATATTTATGCCCGTGTTAGAATTTCACCACCCTCTTTCTTCCCGTGTGTGTCGTAAAAGTCGATTAAGAGAGCAGGGTTGAAGTGTGTCCTGGGTGATGGGCTAACAACCTAAGCAATATCACTTTTTGTCGATCTTTTATACCCACATTTATGCTAAAAGTGGCGCTGGAACATAAAGTTCATGTGCTCTGCCTGCCCCTTTTTGGAATAAAGGCGTCAATGTATGTATGTATGTACGTATTTCTGTTATTAAATTTACAATCATGATTAATGAGAATCTGTCCTCTGGAATAAAAGCTACTTTATGTTCATGAACATTAATGTTGAAATACCAAAATATCTCCACGAATGTTAAGTCAAATTTGTGGCCTGGACATTGCTATAGGCTTGTTTCCTAAGATTTTTTTCCATGCTTTTCGAACCAGTATTTAACATAAATACCCAAAAATTTGTTTTAATTTAACGGCGGCCAAAATGCTTAAATTATAAAAAGTAAGCAGATCTTCGTGCAGCACCTTGAATGTACTTATTACGGATGCAGGCACTTTCCCAATGTCTCCTACCCTCCCGTCCCGCCGCGCCGCCCGCACTCGCCTAGGTACCGATTGCTGACGATCGACATGGCACCAAATACAAACTTTGAAACCTATAACCCTATATAACGCGGGTCTCGTTCCATACCTCAAAAGCAAAAATAGAACCCTTATTTATAGGATCACGTGTGGCTGTCTGTCAGTCCGTCTGTTACAACCGATTTGCTACGAAAAAAACTGGACCGAATGAATTGCAATTTGGCACAAATATTTTCATGAATTTTCATGTCCACAACATTCCATTTCAAAATCTATGTGATTTTCGTTATTAACGTCCCAAAAAACCGTAATAATAACGCCCATATTGATATTTAGACGCCACGTTGGAATGTAAAATCGTTGTTGTTTTCCTAATCAGCGACCCGATAAACCATAGAAACAATAGATGCCGATGTTGATTTTCAGATTTTGTCACCACATGTCTCCTTTTAGGGGTTGAATTCTCAAAAAACCGGAAACACTTGTTTACTCATTTATCGTTAGGAATTATCCTGTGAATTCTCGAATAAAATTGTCTAACTAATCTTTTTTCTCCATACAAACTTTGGACCTCCTTTTTAACCCCTTTCGGTGTAATTATTTCAAAAACGCTGAAAGCACTTTATTTGTAAATTAATAAGTTTAGTAATCTGTCCACAAAGTTTTAAGTACGTAGTAGCTAAAAATAAGTTTCCCTTATACAAAATTTGGACCCTCATTTAACCCTCTTAGCGGTGGAATTTTATAAAACGCTAAAATTACTTTTTTTGTATCCTAATAAGTTATCTTCCTACAAAGTCTCAAGTCTCTAGTTCAATAAATATAGTTTCCCCTCCACAAACATTGCATCCCTATTGAACCCCCTTAGGGGAAGAATTTTATAAAACGCTGAAATTACTTTTTTGTATCTTAATAATGATATTCCTACAAAGTTTCAAGTCTCTAGTACAAAAAAATATGTTTCTCCCATACAAACTTTGCACCCCTATTTAACCCCCTTAGGGGTAGAATTTTATAAAACGCCAAAAGTACATTTTTGGTATCAATAAGTAATCAATAAATAATGTTCCCCCATACACGCTGCTGGGCGTGTAAGTATGGTTTACAAATTAATGCGAAGAAATCGCAAGCGATTGTTATTGGTAGTCCTTACTATGTAGATAAGCTCTCAGAGGTGGTGGTGCCTGACATTATTTTTGATGGAATTTCTATTCCTCTTTCCTCTACTGTCAGGAATTTGGGTATCACCATGGACCAGACGCTTTCTTGGTCACCCCATATAGCTGAGGTGAGTCAGAGGATCTTTAGATCCCTTCACTCCCTAAGACGTCTCCAGAATTTCCTTCCTCTTCGTACCAAGTTGACCCTTACTCAATCTCTTTTGCTTCCTCTTCTGGACTATGGCGATATTGCGTTTCTGGACCTCAACGAGGAGCTACTTGATAAGCTGGAGCGTCTACAAAATGTATGTATCAGATATGTATTTGGTCTACGCAAGTATGATCATATCTCTGAATTCCGCTCTAAGCTTCGATGGTTACCGATTCGCCGGCGCAGGGATGTGCATATCCTGTCATTACTTTTCAATACACTGTTCAGCCCTACTTCCCCTCCTTACCTTTCTGAGCGGTTTAGTTATATGGCAGACGGCAGTGGCCACCGCTTGCGGTCGAGTACTAACCTTACTCTTGCTGTACCGTCTAGAAAGACGCGAACATACTCCAGATCTTTTACTGCGCGCGCTGTTAAATTGTGGAATGAGTTGCCTTTGTCGCTGAGACAGTCGCAGTCTGTTGCGTCACTTAAGATGAATTTGAAGAAGTTGTGGCTTTCCAATGACTTGTGAATTGGTTGAATATAGTATTTATTTATTTATTGTATATTTGCGATATATATGTAACATATGTTAGTGTGTATTATATTTTATATTGTATATTTATATATGTATTGGCATGTTTTTATTTGTCTAGAATTAATACTAATTAGGATTTGCTTTATTTTCTCTGTTTTTGTACACGGTATAAGTTTGCCTATCTCGTTCTACCTACCTTCCTCTCAATTGCTCAAAGGTTAGCTGGAAGAGATCCCTTATAGGGATAAGTTCGCCTTTGTACTTTGATCTATTGTGTGACATGTATATTCCTTGACCTGTTATTGTGTACAATAAAGTGCTTACATACATACATACATACAAACTTTGGACCCCCATTTCACCCCCTTAGGAATAGCATTTCCAAAAATCATGTTCTATCCCCTGCCTACGTCATAAAAAAAAAAGTTCTGGTGTAATTTTCAAGTTCCTAGTCCCAGTAGTTTTGAAAACAAAATTTGCACCCCTATTTAATCCCCTTAGGGGTGGAATTTTCTAAAACGCTGAAAGAACTTTTTTTGTATCTTTATAAGTAATATCCCTACAAAGTTTCATGTCTCTAGTACAAAAAATAATGTTTCACCCATACAAACTTTGCACCCCTATTTAACACCCTTAGGGATAGAATTTCCAAAAATCCCGTCCTATCCCTTGCCTACGTCAAAAAAGGAAGGTCTGGTGTAAATTTCAAGTTCCTAGTCCCAGTAGTTTTGAATACAAAATTTGCACCCCTATTTAATCCCCTTAGGGGTGGAATTTTCTAAAACGCTGAAAGTGCTTTTTTTGTATCTTAATAAGTAATATCCCTACAAAGTTTCAAGTCTCTAGTACAAAAAATAATGTTTCACCCATACAAACTTTGCACCCCTATTTAACACCCTTAGGGATAGAATTTCCAAAAATTCCGTCCTATCCCTTGCCTACGTCATAAAAGGAAGGTCTGGTGTAAATTTCAAATTTGTAGTCCCAGTAGTTTTGAATACAAACTTTGCACCCCTATTTGACCCCCTTAGGGGTGGAATTTTGTAAAACGCTGAAAGTGCTTTTTTGTATCTTAATAAGTAATCTTCCTACAAAGTTTTAAGTCTGTAGTTCAAAAAATAATGCTTCCCCCATACAAACTTTGGACCCCCGTTTTACCCCTTTAGGGGGTGAGTTTTGAAAAATCCTTTCTTAGTGCTCCCCTACACCTTATAAGGAACCTACGTGCCAAATTTGGAATCCGTAGACTAAGCGGTTTGGGCTGTGCGTTGATATGTCAGTCAGTCAGTCAGTCAGTCAGTCAGTCAGTCAGTCAGTCAGCTTCTTCTTTTATATATTTAGAAGTAAAACATAATGTCAATGGAAGCAAAATAAATGGCGTACCTAATTCCTAGTGTCACCGTCATCGAAATCGATGACGACGACGTAAAGTCATTGTTAGGCAAGGCGATATATTCAAACAACGTATGAAAATTTAAGAATAAGAATAATAATTTATTTAGTTGGCACACAAAACACGGAAAAAATTAAAATACAATAAAAAGTTTAAACATGTTGTCACGGGGGCCATGACGCTGGTTTTCAGTGAGACAAATAAGTAAAACTTACCCCATAACATGGCGACGAGGCAATCTCTATTCGAGAATTAAATCCGTGTATAAGAGCCTTTCGTTCATTCAAGTACCAATATCAATCAGCTTAGTAAAGTTGCAAGTAAATCCTACTGCTATTATAATATTCTATACTAAACTTACATAATCTAGTTTCCTTCAAGAAGCCAGGAGCTGCCAATCCATAATGGAAGTTGTGCTTGGTCCTGATTTTAACTTAATAAAGCATATAAGATTTCCTATTATACTCCGCTGCTCAGTGGCCAGAATTACATGGTCGGGCGCCAGTGTCAGAGGAATAATCTTTTAAATATATGATGACTACAACGACGGTAGCAAACAAGCATACGGCTTGGCGGATGATATGAATGGTAGCAGGGGGTAAGTAAGTGGGGTAAGTGATTCCTCTTTAGTTACAAGCCACAAGCGGGTAGCGTATTATTGATTTCAAGGATTCATGCGGATACGAAAATATCTAAAGGTGCTGAACATTAATTCGGTTTTCTTAAATTGTATGATTCCTGCATCTATAGTTTCTAGCAATATTGCACGCAAACAGTTCAAACAGTCGTACTCAAATCAGATCCATCGAAGGAATAGGCGTGGGGAGCGAATACGTTGCCAATGTCAATTTACCATTTATTTGCATGAAGTGATTTGCTTCGTCTTTCTTCAAGCGAACTGCTAAGGAATGGAATTTGCTCCGCTTATCTGTATTTCCTAAGAACTATAATCGAGGTGCCTTCAAAACAAGAATGAGCTATAAGTAAGCTATTACTGAACCAGTGAGCTTCAGCTCGGTCGTCGCTTACCATCTGGTGAGACTAGGTTCACTCACTGGACAGTCTTTCATATAAAAAGAAGATGGTTGACCAAGTACCCTCGCGAGTCTCTAAAGACCAAATTGCATTCCACGATTTCCACGATGCAAAGGACGAGACACAGGCGGTCTGCTCTAATTAAATATAAGTTGCTTCCACTAGAGAAAAATCACAAACGCAACAATTAGAAAAATAGAAAGAAGACATTTATTCGTGGACAAAACAGTGGGTATAAAAAACAAAACACAGTAACTTAAAAGTAGCAGGGTCCACGAAAAGGTCCCAAGCAAGGTCACTCAGCATGGTGCTAACCTAGAAGGCCAGCGCTGGTCTTCCGTCGGAACCTTTACAAGAGTTACCACCTGGAAGGCAACACAAAACAACACAATTAAGGTTCCGTAGTCAACAAGGAACTCCTATAGTTTCGCGATAACTAGCACGGCTAAGCAGACATTACTAGTTACCAAGTAATAGTTGACCAACTTAAAAAAATGTACTTGCAAAAGCCAACTTTCGTACAAATTCGACCGACGCAACCGCACCATTTACTTGGCGCGTGTCGATGTAGTGCAGACAGGCAACTCCGAAACCCTATACTGCGCGTGGCCCAACATGCACTTGGGTGATTTTTTTATATATAAAAGGGGGCTTATCGCTAGGTGAACATATCGCCACGTAAGGGCAAGAAAACTACTATAAAAAAAACTTGTGTTCTACATTTTAAAGCTACTCTCCTTAAATTATGCAAAACCTCGGCTTCATCCGATGTAGATAGAGACAAAATTCAGTTTCGAAGCCAGCGGCTCTCACAACCTCGCTCCGGCTCTGGACACACTCCAAAAAAACAACAACATCTTCAACAGTTCCACAGTCGTAACAATTTGGGAAGGGGACTTATTTCATCAACAAAGCAAAGTTTGTAACCTGAGTGAGCTTCTTTGGTAAATCACACTCGCTCTGTATATTATGTCAAAGTCTTAAGTTACTGACGTTGTATATACGATATGATTTCAAAATTATAATACTCAGACCAAGAACATATACAGACGGAGCGTTACGAACAGTCTAGTGAAGCTCACCGGTTTTCAACCAAGCCCCATAAGTTTAGCACACGCTAAACAAATTAAATCGCACAAAACTCGAAACAAATGATCTTGACAGCATTGCGACACGTGCTGAAGAGTTTTGTGCAATTTTGTTTGTATATATGTGTGCGTGAGCGTGTGCTAAACTTGAAGTAGCTTGGTTTTGTTTGTATGTGGTTTGGCTTCACTTGACTGTTCGTAACGCTCCGTCTGTCTTTTTTTCCTGGTCTGAGTTAAAATACTGTACCCATAATCCATTGTCAGTGAAACCTCACCTTTATCCCAGTATTAGATATCTTATCTTCCAACTTCGTCCGTATCGAATGTCGACGATAAGAGCTTCCTTCTAGACAACACTTCGACTGTTCTAAGTACCCTAAACCGTCTGAACGCCCTAGTGTACTGGTGGTTACAGAATTATATTAACTTGTAATTGATTTAGATGTTACTGCTAAATTCTTAATAAATACTAAAAAAACTTTAACATGCCTGTGATTGTTTTCTCCAGTTAATAAAGACACCTTTTAACTATTGGAGAGATGCCATTGATTGGTTTTGGCCATTTTCAACTTTAAATTTAATTTACTAAGACTTTACAAGTGTATGGTTTATAGTAGATACAAGAGTAAATCATAGCTAAACAGATGGCGCTGTCATCTGTCGTGTGTTACTCTTGTCATTCAGTTGACAGGAGGAATGTTTTTTTACGCCGCGTGTATATTGCTAAATTGTTGATTAAAGATGTAAGGTGAGTAATCCGTCATCCTTTTTGGGAATCCTTCTATATATCTTTGAGTTTATAGTTTAACATACATGTCAAAAGTATGGTTTAAGGATATTTAAGGTTATTTTCTTGACGTGCACATGAGAAATTGCGTTATGCCTAGTGGCCAAAACTGGCGACTTGATTTCGGAATTTCTCCTTTTGTGGCCATGCACATGGCCATAACTGGCACACACACTAAGGCGTTCTGGCCACTTAGGTATCTGTCCCAAAACTCATACATAAGTTGCTGTTTTGTGTGTCGTGTCGTATTGTGTTGTGTTTGTGTTTGCGTGGGTTTTCAATTTGCCTCTGCTGTTCGAGAAGATAAGCTCGCAATATTTTTTTAAATTTTAGGTAGCAAATAGGTTGCCTTAAAGGCGGCGGCAGGTCATTTCATATTTTAGCTGCGGCAAATTTAAAACCCCCTCTGTAGAGTGCTGTGTTGTATTGCGGAACAACAAGTTTAAATTGTCTGTGGCTTCTCAGTGGCCTCTTGTGTGCGGATGTGATCGGCTTCAGCTCATCAAACAGGTACCGCGGCGTTTCGAACTCGATAACTCTGCGTACGGTGTTCGCAAGGTGCATCTGCATTCGGCTTGCCATATTTTATATCCCTCTGGCATTAAGGTGTGGCGTAATATAGTCTCGTTTCGGTATGTCGTAGCAGAATCGAGTACATGTATTTTGCACACTCTGGATAGATTTTTTGGATTTCTCCAAAAGCCTTGGGCCATACACGATATCGCCGTAGTTTAGCTGTGACAGGACTAAAGATTCAATAAGTATTTCCCTTACTCTCTCATTTAGGTACTTCCTAATGCTGTACAGCGATTTTAGCCTGAAAAAAGCGTTCCGTATCTGAGTATTTTTTTTTTTCGTCCGCTGATCTCCTTTACCTTTGCACTGTCTCTTCGCATACTGCACTGATGCGAAAGAGCGTTATTTGCCTATAACTAATGAACAAAATGCAATACCCTTAGATATAGGAATGCCACCAAATATTCAAAAGAAGGCTTTCTAAATTATTAATAAGTTTGTGAGTGTTGTGTGCGCGGATTAACCCAGCTTTATCAGGTCAAGTTTCATATTGTTTTAACGATTTATGTTGTAATTTAAACTTTACTAGCTTCTGCTTTCTAGTGTGGACCCGGGATATAAAATATTTTTTTTATTTTAATCCTGGATATAAACTGTCTTCGTGCAAAACTTCATCCAAATCGGTTGAGCCGTTCAAGCGTGTTTGAGTAACAAACATCCAAACTTTCGCATTTATAACATTAATAGCTTGTGCCTACGACTCAGTCCGAGTGCAGAACTTTACTATCTATATAGCAACACTACGTTATATTTTTTTATATGTGGAAAGTACTGATTATGCATTAAATTATCCGGCCATCGAGACAATTGCTGCATTAAGATTATGTTAGTTCAATGGAATTAGGTGCAAGCAATTCCTCATTGGACAATAAGCCGCAATTATTGTTCATATGATAATTATACTATAACAGTAACGCCAACCGAATTCCGATGCTAACTAATAGCCAATTGCGTATCTGCGCGATATTACACTCTGAATATTTGATACCCACTAACAATGACAGTGACTGTGCTGATGAATTATTGTGTCAAACGTTGCGATAGAGATACATGGTTTAATCAAGATATTCACTGCGGAGTATTAAATCTAATTGAATGAGCTGAGATTGAGAAGTTTTGATGCAATACAGCTGTGCCTATCCGTGGAGGTCTTTTGTTTTAAAGATGTGTGGTCTTATTTCAAACTACGTAGTTACTGGCCTCATATTTTAGAGATACAGATCGAGTGGTGGGATACAATATAATAATAATAATTGATTAAGCTAAAAACTAGGTAGCTTAGTGGTTCAGGCATGTCAAGCGGCGGTCGTGGTCCAGAATCCCGGCTCGTAGCAATAAGTTTTCGGAACTCATGTACGGAATAATTGCCGTTAGCTTTTCGGTGAAGGAAAACATCATGAGGAAAGAATAATTGATTTATTTAAAGAAAACAAACAACGGTCCAAACACTATAAGTATTTACTTAAACCAGTGTTAAAATTAAAAAATTAAAAAGCCTTTATTTGATCCAACAGTTTTAGTACAAGTGATACTACATCATGCATCATGCATTATTTTCTACTTACTGTACAGTTACTTATCAGTTATATTTCCATTCAAAAATTTTATACCTATTTCATATAATTTAGAGTAATATAATTCAATTTAACTTAGATTAATTAATTAAAATTATTTTAATTTAATACAATTTAATTGGGATGTACTTGTACGATTGTAATACGTTATTTAAAATATAAATATGTCTTGTGTGTACTTAGTAGTTATTTTAAAATATATTACATTACCTTTGATCATAAATTCATTCACATCACTTTAGTATAGAGTACAACAAAACAAAATAAGTTAATTCATTGCAATACAATATGACAAAATGTAGTAATATTTTAAAGATGTTATGAATTTGACTATTACCTACAGTGACTAGAGAATACTAATTATTTACTTAAAAGTCTATCCCAATTCAATTAAGGGACCCCCTTTCGGGTAAAGGCCTCCTCCAACTGCAGCCACGTCTCTCTGTCCTGTGCGGCGCGCACCCAGTCGGCGCCGGCGACGGCGCGGATGTCGTCCGCCCAGCGCTTGAGCGGGCGGCCGGCGCGCCGCTTGCCGCCGCCCGGCCCGCGCCACTCAGTCACTCTCCGAGTCCATCTCGAATCGCCGTAGCGCGCAATATGTCCGGCCCACCTCCATTTCAATCTTCTGACATGCTCTAAAGCGTCTTTTATTTTTGTTTTCTTTCTGATATTATCATTTCTTTCTCTGTCTCTCGTTTTGATGCCTAGTAAGCTGCGTTCCATCGCTCTCTGACAGATTGAAATTTTTTTAGCGTTGCTTTCCGTTATTGACCATGTTTGGCAGGCATAAGTAAGTGTCGGTAAAATACATGAGTCCATAAGTTTTCTCTTAAGTGGGATCGGCATTTTTGATTTAAATATGTGTTTTAGTGACCAATAGCGTTTCCAGCTCAACGCGATACGTCTGTCTATTTCTTCTTTGTCTGTCTGGTCAAAAGAAACAAGTTTTCCCAAATATATATAATTTTTTACGTATTCAATTACGTCATTATTAATTTTGATCGATTTTGTCGAGGCGTTTGTCATAATTTTTGTTTTATCTAAATTTATTTCCAGTCCTATTGCTTTACTCCTGCGGTAGAGAGAGTTCAGCATGGTTTCTAATTCAATTGCGCTGTTTGCGAATATAACTATGTCATCCGCAAATCTCAAGTGACTTAGCCATCTTTTATTTATTCTTAGGCCGTTTTGTTCCCACCCAATGTCCTGGAGTATAAGTTCTAGGACAGCGATGAAGATTTTAGGCGACATTGGATCTCCTTGACGTACTCCTCTTTGTATATTAAAGTACGGGCCTTTTTTGTCTAACTTTACTCTGCTTTTGCAATTATTATAAATATCCATTATAATTTCTACGTAAACATCCTCAATATTATAGTGTTTTAGTGCTTTGACAATTGAATTATGAGAAATAGAGTCAAACGCCTTTTGGTAATCGACAAAAGCCATGTATAGCGGCGTATTGAACTCTTTATATTTCTGTATTACTTGGCATAATACTTGAATATGGTCAATTGTCGAGTACCCAGGTCTAAATCCAGCCTGTTCAACAGGCTGTAGAGCATCAATTTTTGGTCCGATCCTTGACAATATGCATTGTGAAAAAAGTTTGTAGAGGCTGGAAAGCAGGCTAATTGGTCTATAATTTGATACGTCCGATGGATCACCATTTTTGTACAATAGTGTGATTTCCGACTCGGACCATTGCACTGGAACTGTTTTCTCTTTCATAATCTCGTTAAAAATCTGTGCAATCAATTTTGAAATAATGTCTTTACCTGTTTTTAAAGCTTCATTTATAATACGGTCTGACCCAGGACTTTTGTTGTTGTTCAGTCTATTTATTATCATAATAACTTCTGATGCTGAGAACTCGGGCCAATTATTATCTGCAGTCGTCGCTAATTTAGTTTTCATGGCATTATATCCGTTTGTAGATTCTTGTGTTTCTTTGTATTTGAATAGCGTCTTATAAAAGTCCGTTGCCATTAACACGATTTCTCCTCTTTTTTCTGTGCCCAAACCAAACTTTTTAAACCAGTGTTAGTTCCTTTATATTAATACGAAACAGTGATTTAGTCCTCTGACCCTTTTTCCACAATAGAGGACAATCTAGGTTGTTAGCTATCATGGTTAGGATGCTGTTGCTACTCCCCCGCACTCTTCGCCGATGCACTGTAGAAACGCATAAGCGTTATTGTATTGAATATAGCCTATCAAAAAGGACTACACAATGTTAACGTGAATTATTTTTGAAATTAGTTTTTTCGAGAGTAGTTCGGAGGTTACCACCAACATAAAAACTTACAAGCTCACAATCTTACGATCTCACAGACTTTTCCTTATTATCAAGCTGGGGCGATCGTAGAGTATATATGTTAGTGAAGACCAGATTACTCTTGAAAAAAGTAGTCTTGCTATTTTTTATTGTGTCGGTATTTTGTCTTGGTGACAAATAGATACATCTAAATGGATAGACGTAATATTTTGACCACTTCCAAATGTGCACCACGTAGTTTCCATTTGGTCGTGGTCACGTGGCGACGTCACGACCACTGGACGCATTCACGACGGCTCCAATTGGTTTATTTATTTATTTAAACTTACTTGCACAGTAACAAGGTACAAGTACAATAGGCGAACTTAATGCAATAAGGAATTCTCTACCAGTCAACCTTTAGGCCAAACAGAAAATAAGCGTAGCTGGTGCGGGTTATGAGAACGACACAGAAATTACTAGTATGTTATACGGATAATTCCAATTAATATAATATGTTATACATTCTTATTATAATGTAATACTACATAAATATCACATACTACAAACAAAATAAATACAATATATTTTTATATAATACAATATACTACTACTACCTGCTACCAAAAACTACCATGTGTCTTAACCTCGAGAATTTTCGAGTAGATGCTTGCGCAGGTTTAGTGCAATGGTGTAGTGTTTTTCTAAGTTAATTGTACATATTCTGGGTGCGTGGGAGCGTCGCACTGGCTTTCCATCCCCATCCGGTTGGGTATCCAACCGACTGCGCCAGTTCTGACATTCATGGACCAATTCTGGAGCGGTCGTAAATGGCCAGCTGTATTTTGTAGTTATTTATCAACGGATGTTTTTCTGTTCAGACCACTTTCGTAGTTGTCTACAAAACAATCCCACTAACGAGTGGACTATAGCACTTTTATTGCGTGCCTTCAGCCTGTAAAATCATTTCCTATTTTGCACTGCGCTCGCTGTTATTTTCACATCAGGCATCGACTACTATTCCCGGATTTTTTTAAGGAAAATTGTGAACGTTTTCGAAATTGTGCGCGCTCTTTAAATGTAACACATGGTAATTTTGGGAATACACGTTTTAACATTGTGATTGCGAGAGCTCTGCATATAAGTATTAAAAAAACGATATTTTGGTTTAACTAAATACGTTTTATTACAGGTACAGGAATAACAAAACAAGCCTGAATACAATGGTGTAAAGAATGATTAAATAAAAATACGTAAAAAAAACTACGAGTACATCCCGCTCTGCGTCAAGCCCGAAACAAAGGTCCCCAAAATGCTAGCGGCATTGCCTCGCTGAACAGCAATTGAGACCTGTTGGATGAGCCATGACGCAGAGCGGGGGTCAAGACCCCTCTCCCTTAAACGTCTGCCTAACTCCTTGCACAGCCCGAAAGCCTCACTGCCCCAGGGCCCAGGTGTCTCCCCAGCAACCGGAACGAAATCATAAGTCGGTTCCGAGGCAGAGTACTTTGTGTGTTTGAGCTTGGCGGCTTTTTCAGCCGCGAATCAGCTGACTTAATTGTGTGCCTTAGATGGGACGCTGCAAATGTGCTAACATAAGTTGCATCCCATAGAAGGCACCGCCCTCTCTGCCAGGGAACCAATGTCAACCCGTCCGGTCTTTTCCCGTCAGTCCGAGACAGACCAGGGGCCATTGTTTCACTGATTTTTTGCAATTTTTATTTTGTGATTTTACAATAAATGGCTGTGAAATTATATAAATTTTCTGAAAATACGATTTGAAAAGGAATAAATAAGCCATTTCATAAACGATGAAAATTTTATTGCCCCTATTAAATTAAACGTCGATCATACGTTCTGTAAAAATGTTAGTAAAGTTTGTATGCCCTTATCTGTTACATCAACGTATGTTTGTGAGAAAGACATAAGGTTTTATAATCAATGAATGAATGAAATAGATTTATTTGAAACATATAGCACATCAACATTACAACTTGCCTAAATGAGTTTTGAATAGACTTAAAAGAGGGTTGTTAACTTTCAGGCCAAACTTTTGTGATTTGTATCATCGTTGAACTAAGTGATGTAGTAAATGGCGTGGAGGTCTTGCAGTTCGATCACGTACGTACGTCAGGTACACATAAATGTCACTTTTACATAGGAGAATAATAGTTTCAACTGTCATTCATGACAGGATATTTAATTAATAAATAAATAATACTCAATATCTCTGGAACTACCGCCTAATAATAAGGTATCTTTATTTACAACGTGAAACTTGTAATCAAAACTTAAACCTAAACACTCAAAATTACTTACTTACATATGTATATAATTATATATACTCCCCGAGGTCACTGCCTGTGGGAATGGTGCCCATAAGGCTGGCCACATTTTCTCGTTGGATAGCTAGCTATTCCTATGCGTTGGTCGAGTAAGTAGCCAGCCTTATGATCAGCCGTGTTCTCCACCAGTATTTTCCTTATAGCTTTACAAAGCCTGTGGGCGTCCGGATTCCACGGACCGAGAGTTTCTATACCGCGAAGGACTCAAATATGTGGGTGTTTGTCAGGCCAGCATATTAACCAAGTTTCGTGGCTTTGTAAAAGTGAGTAAATGAGATTTTTGAATCGCTGTTTTGAAAATTAAAAATAATAAATATGAAGTTGTTTTTATTAAATGATTTTGCTTTTGTTTATGTTATGTTTTTTTTCAATCAAGTGATGATTAATTTTGAAGCTGTTTATTCATTTAGGTCCTCCTGGATCCAACTGGTTTTTTGGTACTTATTATATTATTATTATTATAAATGAGTAAGTTGTGGGAAAAAAGGAACATACAACCGAATTGAGAACCTTCTGCTTTTTTTTGTAGTCGATTAAGAAATACCCAACTGTTGATTTGTTCCAACACTCGTTCGAAGAGTAGTCGTTGTCACCCCTTTGAATCTGGCGATAGAAGTGGAACAGCATTAAAGTTATACACTGTAGTATTAGTGGCTACAAAATAGACCGCTTCTTGTCACTCACAAAGTAAACGAGCGACCAATCTCAGTAATTAGTGAGCGGTATGACGCCACCGCATGAATATGTTACTGGGTGGTCTGAATCACGAGAATGGACTCTTCTCGCGAAATTTTGGGCTGGATTTTGCCATCGTTGGGGTGAGCTGTTATTATTATTATGAGCCTGTGTCCCACTGCTGGATAAAGGCCGCTCTCCACATTTTCCAATGCTCCCGATTCTGAGCAGTCTAGCCATTTTTAGAAAGGAGTCGAGCTCGGAGCGGGGTCTGTCACGTCCCCGTTTTTAGCTCTCTAATAGGGTAAGTATTTACGTAAAACTTCAACATAGCATTGATGGGCGCTCTCGTGCAATGCTTTCTTTTAATGTATTTATTCTCGCTCACCTCCTTGCAACCGCACAGCTCGCCAATGATGAGAAATGAAGGTATGGCCTTAACGCTCTCGCTTGTCACTTAGTACTAGTTCCGTTGATTGATTGACGGACATTGGAGCGTACCATTTAAAGACAACAGGCATGATTCTACTACATTGCGAAGCGAGATATCAAAGCAAGGCTCCCCCTAAATTTCATTTCCCAACCGCAACGTTATATAGAAATTTTATGTCGGTAAAAAGCCAGTTTTCTCTAGAACAGCAATGTTTTTGAGTCTTTTAAAATACTTATCGTGTACAACCCTTTATGTTAGGTCAGTTTTGTTTAATTATCCTGTAAACTTGACGGTTTCAAAGAACCACGACTTTTTGCTGAAATAAAAATTCGGACAAAGGATACCGTTGCGAAATAAAATTAATGATTGCGATAGGCAACCCTCTCCTCAGTTTTACCTACATAACCACTCACTTGCTCGTGTCAACCACAGTTGCTAATTTCACGCACCCCTGAACTGATGGTGGCAACTGTGCAAAAAGTTAAAGCAATTAAGGCTTTTAACCTTTTTTAAAATCCGAAATCGAGTGAGCGGTTAAAGCTATACTTACTACACCGTAACTTCACCGTAGTCACTGGCACTGCCGCTGGAGGTCATGGCTCATCTTTTAAACCGTCGCTACCGCTCATCTCTTGTATCTATCACCATACTGAGCGCACTGATTGAGACAGTCCAAGCGTCCAACTAAGTGTGTGGTTGCTGAGTAAGCCCGTGAGGCATTGATAGCACGGCCACTTTATAGTTGAACCCCGCCACGCTGGGCTCTGGCTTAGGCAATAATAATATAATAATAAGGCAATATCTTGGGAGACTAAGTTGCTCTTGATTTTCAACTAGGCTGGGCTTCAATTCATCATGTTTTAAGTTTCGTCTTATAGCAAACCTTCACTAATAATATATATTTTATTTTATACAACGACGGTGGAAAACAAGCGTACGGCCCGCCTGATGGTAAGCGGACACCGCAGCCTATAGACGCATTCAGTTCCAAAGGAGTAACATGGGCGTTGCCGACCCTTGACATGTTTGAGGACAACGCGTCCTCGGGTGCTCTGGCGACCTTGCTCACCTCCAAGAACACAACACTACTACAAACAGAGCAAGAAGTAGTGTTATTATGGCTGTGGATGGGCTGTGGTCTTCTGCAAGGCGGAGGTACTTCCCCAGTTGGGCTGCTCCAAATTCGAGCGGGATGACATTTCGCTGTGACCTACCTCGCCTAGAAATAATCTTTATCATCAGACTAATCGTAGCCATAGATTCTTAGTTGACAGTTAAGTGTAAATTTTCCTGGAGTATACTTAATGCACCCGAGTTAATTCACCTGGGGGAATTAAGAACACTAAAAGTATAATTAATTCACCTCACAAAATCTGGGGGGTTTAAAGTTTACTTTTTAGTTCCCCTAATTCACCCTTAATTCACCTAGGTGAATAAGGTTCACTGAAAGTATACTTAATGCACTCGCGACCAACCATGGGTGAATTAAGTATACGGACAGTACACCTTATGCACTCGTGTCCAATCACGGGTGAATCAAGTTAACAGAATGGGTACCTTATTCACCCGTGACCTGCTAACGGTGTATTAGGTATACTTTTTTGATAACTTCATTCGCCCGATAGGTGAATTAGGTTATCTTATCTGTGAGTGGATTTTAGTCCCCTCCAACGCAATCGCAGTTCCATTAGGTGTACTTTTTATTTCCCTGATTGGTGCTTTATTTCTGAGCTAGATTCGAACTTTATTCCCCTGATAGGTCAATTAGGTTGACTGGTAGTGGACTTTGTGCCCTCGAATCCAGCCAAGGGTGCATTAGGTACACATTCTGTCAACTTTATTCCCCTGATAGGTGAATTAGGTTGACTAAAAGTGGAGTTTGTGCCCTCTAATCCAGCCAAGGGTGCATTAGGTACACATTCTGGCAACTTTATTCCCCTGATAGGTGAATTAGGTTGACTAAAAGTGGACTTTGTGCCCTCGAATCCAGCCAAGGGTGCATTAGGTACACATTCTGTCAACTTTATTCCCCTGATAGGTGAATTAGGTTGACTGAAAGTGGACTTTGTGCCCTCGAATCCAGCTAAGGGTGCATTAGGTACACATTCTGGCAACTTTATTCCCCTGATCGGGGGATTAGGTTTACTAAAAGTGGACTTTGTGCCATCGAATCCAGCCAAGGGTGCATTAGGTACACATTCTGTCAACTTTATTCCCCTGATAGGTGAATAATGTTGACTGGTAGTGGACTTTGTGCCCTCGAATCCAGCCAAGGGTGCATTAGGTACACATTCTGGCAACTTTATTCCCCTGATAGGTGAATTAGGTTGACTAAAAGTGGAGTTTGTGCCCTCTAATCCAGCCAAGGGTGCATTAGGTACACATTCTGGCAACTTTATTCCCCTGATAGGTGAATTAGGTTGACTAAAAGTGGACTTTGTGCCCTCGAATCCAGCCAAGGGTGCATTAGGTACACATTCTGTCAACTTTATTCCCCTGATAGGTGAATTAGGTTGACTGAAAGTGGACTTTGTGCCCTCGAATCCAGCTAAGGGTGCATTAGGTACACATTCTGGCAACTTTATTCCCCTGATAGGTGAATAATGTTGACTGAAAGTGGACTTTGTGCCCTCGAATCCAGCTAAGGGTGCATTAGGTACACATTCTGGCAACTTTATTCCCCTGATAGGTGAATTAGGTTGACTAAAAGTGGACTTTGTGCCCTCGAATCCAGCCAAGGGTGCATAAGGTACACATTCTGTCAACTTTATTCCCCTGATAGGTGAATTAGGTTGACTGAAAGTGGACTTTGTGCCCTCGAATCCAGCTAAGGGTGCATTAGGTACACATTCTGGCAACTTTATTCCCCTGATAGGTGAATTAGGTTGACTAAAAGTGGACTTTGTGCCATCGAATCCAGCCAAGGGTGCATTAGGTACACATTCTGTCAACTTTATTCCCCTGATAGGTGAATTAGGTTGACTAAAAGTGGAGTTTGTGCCCTCTAATCCAGCCAAGGGTGCATTAGGTAAACATTTTGTCAACTTTATTCCGCTGAATTAACCAGACCAAACATACTACGCACATTGTGGAGGAATGCCCCAGGCGGCGTTATACCGGAGACATGAAGTATCTGCAAACAATATTTGCGGATGACCGGGGATTGGCTATTAAACCTTTGTAAATTTATTCTTTTTTCTGAATAAAGCCATATGATAATAATGAGGCTTTCTGTTAAAAAGATAAGGTGCAAGAATTTTTTGAATAATTACCGTGCGTAAATTGAGGTAAGCAGAACCAAGGTAACCGATATAGCCCTCCGAATCGCTAAACTTAAGTGGCAGTGAGCAGGGCACATAGCACGGAGAACCAATGGCCGTTGGGGCGGAAAGGTTCTCGAGTGGCGACCACGTACCGGAAGACGCGGCGTGGGTAGGCCCCCACAAGGTAGACTGATGACCTGGTAAAGGTTGCGGGAGTCCGCTGGATGCGGGTGGCGCAGGACTGGTCACTTTGGCACTCTTTGGGGGAGGCCTATGTCCAGCAGTGGACGTCTTTCGGCTTATATGATGATGATGAAATTGAGGTTAATCAATAGGTATTGGTTAAAATCTATACGAGTAATTAAAACGACCACACTCAACAAATATTTTTATCGCAACATATCTAAATAACTAACTTCGATTATAACCATGTCACAAACTAAAATTATCCATTTGCCCTTTATAATACCATGAAATTGCATTTTAATCTAGCTAACAAAACAACAAATAAAACAGAAATTGGAAAGCATTTCGACTAGTTACCTAAACAAATTAAAATATATACTCCTTGTAAAATAAAATGTGTAAAAGTTACTGCATTCAAGTGTGGTAAAATGTTTACCTATACGGAACATTTTAAAGATTTTAACAATGACAACATAGTTTTAATCGACATCAATTTAGTAGGTACTTCGCCAAGCCGCATACTGAACATTTCCAAATTTATTTTCCTTTTCACCACATGAACTGCTGCTTTCCGAATGCATTGAATTGTTACCGAAAAAACTCATGTAGGCATATAATTAGGAGTTCTGTCGATACATCAAGGATCTCAGAATCATCTTTGGCACTTCATTCGTTGCTACTTCAACAGACTCATATCAGAATCAGTGACGTACCTACTAAATACAGTTTTATGCACCTATACCATTTAGGAGTTCCAAAAGTCATCTGAGGTCTCCATCATCAGTGCCACTCCACTAAATTTGTGACTACCGAGTGTAAATACACGAGTTATAACAGGAAATAGGTACCCAAATGACTACACGCGTGCTTTCCAAAAACGGGGTGTGTACCGATAGGAATTTTCGATAGCTTATCGCGATTACAAAAGATACTTATGTTTTGGTTGGTGTTTACCTACATTAAATTTTTGTTTATGTTTACATTGAAGATTTTGCTTTTGTTTATATTAACTTATTATATAAACAATATCAAAAAAAACTGTTATGTAAAGAAAAACAAGAAATAACTATGTAAACTATAGGTACCCACTAATAATGACACGGTTCAACTCACGTATTCAATGTCACTTCGGGCGGCACATTGGTATCACAAGCATCACATACAAGCAACACCGCCGCGGAAACACTCATCCTGAAGAAGAACTCCCGAAGAGTTCGAAACATGTCTCCCGTAGTGACATTGAATACGTGAGTTCAACCGTGTAATTATTAGTATTTTTTCAACATGTCTCACTGAAGTTTAAATTCAGCCATGTAATCAACAATAAAAAAGATCTAAAAACTTAAACAAAAGCATATTTGGAATCGCAATGCGCAACTGAATATAATAATCTTTGAATACCCTTGATCGGTTCACACCCTATTTTTGGGACAATCTGTATACTTGAGCAATACAACTGAATTAAGAACCTCCCCCTTATTTTTGTAAAGAACACAAATTAAAGCATTTGTATGGGGACGGCACATTCTATCCTATTGACTTTATTCATAAACAGTAACATGGAGAAAATCCAAGTGAGAATCCTGCCGGTTTTAAAACTGGAAGACTCTCAAGAATCGGCGCTCCAGTTAGATTTTGTTGTTTTTAGGGTTCCGTGCTAAAAAAGGTACTAAAGGAACCCTTATGGTGCGACTCCGTCCGTCTGTCTGTCTGTCACAAAGTGAAATATCTCACGAACTACTTAAGGTATCAATTTGAAATTTGGAATTATTTTGACTGACTTGACTCTCATTCTCATTTAAAATTATTCACCTAATGCACCCTTGGCTGGATTCGAGGGCACAAAGTCCACTTTTAGTCAACCTAATTCACCTATCAGGGGAATAAAGTTGACAGAATGTGTACCTAATGCACCCTTGGCTGGATTCGAGGGCACAAAGTCCACTTTTAGTAAACCTAATCCCCCTATCAGGGGAATAAAGTTGACAGAATGTGTACCTAATGCACCCTTGGCTGGATTCGAGGGCACAAAGTCCACTTTTAGTCAACCTAATTCACCTATCAGGGGAATAAAGTTGACAGAATGTGTACCTAATGCACCCTTGGCTGGATTCGAGGGCACAAAGTCCACTTTTAGTAAACCTAATCCCCCTATCAGGGAAATAAAGTTGACAGAATGTGTACCTAATGCACCCTTGGCTGGATTCGAGGGCACAAAGTCCACTACCAGTCAACATTATTCACCTATCAGGGGAATAAAGTTGACAGAATGCGTACCTAATGCACCCTTGGCTGGATTAGAGGGCACAAACTCCACTTTTAGTCAACCTAATTCACCTATCAGGGGAATAAAGTTGACAGAATGTGTACCTAATGCACCCTTGGCTGGATTCGAGGGCACAAAGTCCACTACCAGTCAACCTAATTGACCTATCAGGGGAATAAAGTTCGAATCTAGCTCAGAAATAAAGCACCAATCAGGGAAATAAAAAGTACACCTAATGGAACTGCGATTGCGTTGGAGGGGACTAAAATCCACTCACAGATAAGATAACCTAATTCACCTATCGGGCGAATGAAGTTGTCAAAAAAGTATACCTAATACACCGTTAGCAGGTCAGGGGTGAATAAGGTAACCATTCAGTTAACTTGATTCACCCGTGATTGGACACGAGTGCATAAGGTGTACTGTCCGTATACTTAATTCACCCTTGGTTGGTCGCGAGTGCATTAAGTATACTCCTAGTGAACCTAATTCACCTCAGGGGCATTAAGTTGACTTAAAACATCTTGCGGATTTGACAGGTGAATTAATTATACTTTTAGTGTTTTTAATTCCCCCAGGTGAATTAACTCGGGTGCATTAAGTATTATACTCCAGGTAAATTTTGAACTTTATTATTATCTATGGTAGTATAACACAATTATCTAAAATATGATTAAAACCGGTCTATCGAACCCCATTTTTTGAACGTGAGGTTCGATATACCGGCTCAGCCGAGTTGAATAGGTCAGCTATCATCCTCAGGACCCTGGTTGGAGCTCCCGCGAATTCAGTTCATTACTGAAATAGTGGTTTTACGTAGTATCGGAAAAAAACCATTACGCGCGCGTCCGCAAACACACCCGCAGCACTACAGTATCGCGGGAGCCTCGCAAGGGCCCTCAGAACGTTATTAAAGTGGATCCACAAGGTGTTGAACGATCCACGCTTACAGTAAAGAATGTTGGTTGTTGGCTTCATTGTATGGCACACCTAATCGTTCAATACCAAATGACCCAGCTGTCCAATTCACTTGGAATACTTGAAATCAAGGTAATCGATCTGCCATTAGAACTAGAGGTGGGAAACTATTCGGAAACAGATACCAATCATATTCATAGTCATAGTCATTTATTCACATAACAATATACGTTGTGTTTGAATGTAATAATTTAAAATAGTAATAATGTTCAATTTACAAACTAATAATAAATATCAAAGACACAAATAGTTAAATTAATAGAATCACAATCACTAACCTAACAAAGCATAAATTCCTTTAAAATACAATACCAAAAATACAATTTGAAAATAATGTCTATAATTTAATAATAATGTCTATATTCTAATATTATAATGTAAATACCATGTCAAAAAAAAAACTTAAGCCCTATGCCGACAAAAATTCCTCAATCGAGTAAAAACATTTCTGCAACAAAAAAGCCTTTAGATTATTTATAAATATGTTTAAATTAGGAAAGCATTTAATTCAGCGCGTAGCTTATTAAAGAGATCAATCGCTTGGTAACCCGAAGAGTGCTTGACAACTTTGAGTTTGGTGGTGTTTACCACCTTACGTGGTAGATCCATTCTTCTTGTTGCTAGGCGCTTCAGTCTGTCCAAGCACATTTTTATCACATTCAGTGCCAAACCAATAGACAAACCACTAGGCTACCGTAATTTCTCAGCTGCGCAGTATCTCCAAGACGAATTCAACTAAAATCTCAGTAAAAACTATCTTTAACAGAGAAAATCTTCTTAAAACTCTAAAACGGATAGAGCTAGAGGATTGTAACGACCTTTTAGTCGGAGAACTGCAGGGTGGAACTGTGACAATTAAAAAGTTCATCAACAGGGCTGCACCGAACTATCCAGGAAGTCGCACTGAGATTCAAGTTTCACATTTCAATTTTATTTCCATACTAGCTTCTGCCCGCGACTCCGTCCGCGTGGAACTAGTTAATATCGTAGCTCCATAGAATTTTTCACCCCATTTCATCCCCTTAGAGAATTATTTCCGGCAATATCACATTTAGTCGATCTTTTATACCCACATTTATGCTAAAAGTGGCGCTGGAACATACGTTTCATGTGCTCTGCCTACCCCTTTTGGGAATAAAGGCGTGAATGTATGAATGTACATGTATGTATTCTCCGAGCGTCAAACTATATCTATACTAATTTTCATCTTAATTGGGTCAGAGGTTGAAGTGTAAAGAGGTAACAGACAGACAGAAACAGACGGAAACACTTTCGTATTTATAGTATCTCATGAGAGGAGGCCTGTGCCCAGCAGTAAGACGTATATAGGCTGATGATGTGTGATTTCAAAGACCGCAGGTCAAGGTTGTGGGATAAAATATAGCCTATGTCAAAGGTCTATTCTACTTTATACTAAAGATAGAACTTTTAAAATCAGTTGAGGAGTTCTATAAATTATCCGCAAGCGTGAATATATCTACCAGAGACTTGCAACTATGGGTTACCATGTATTAGTCCAACCTAAAATTATGATACTGAATACGAACCATTCAGTCACGATGGTGACAGATAACAATGCATCTGAAGAAACATATAGCTATAGCGTGACGTACGCGATAATATTCACCCAAATAATTTATACTTACGGTGCTTACGGTACAAAGTCGCAAGTAGTGCATGCGCTCTATCGACACAGATTGCACAAGTGAGGGCGAGGGTGAAACACATTTTAATCAAATTAGGAAGCGAAATTAGTGTCACAAATTGACCTTCAGCTCGAACTTTTACTTCGGCTAAGTAGCTAACTCGTTAGTGAGAAATCGGCTTCAATGCCTATTATTGGTCTGACTTTAATGACTTCATCAAAACTGTCCTGGCATGCTGTTTTGTACGAATTTAGTGACATACGCCTTTAAATTTAATTAAGTATATCTAGTAAGTTATCCTCCTAGCGTTATTCCCGGTTGTGCCATATATGGACCCGAACTATACGAATATTTTTTACGAAAGCGACTGCCATCTGACTTTCCAACCCAGGGAAAATTATACCTTATTGGGATTTGACCGGTTTACTCACGATGTTATCCTTTGCCGAAAAGCTAACGGTAAGTATTCAGATTTAGTAAGGTTTCAGCGAAAATTATTAAGCAAATTTTTAACACCCAAACTATTTATCCTATATTTTTATTTGGGCGAAGTTTTAGTTCCCAACTCAACGTTTCGCACTCATTTAATTTCCCAACTTATTACAATGCCAATTATTACCTGGGATATTTTTTAAATGTAAATTATGTTTCCGTGAAATGTATATTGGCATAACATACTTTTAGCAACATATTGAATGTATGGTAGGTGTTATTTTTATTAGGTAAAAAAGTGTTCAGTTCGCTGTAGGGTCGTGGTTCTTCCTTACACTCCTCCTCGCTTCGCTCGTCGTCGTACCTACACCGACCTGCCTTAGAGTCTAGCAAAAAATATTATGCTAACTTCTGTGTGATCTATCATTTGCTTTATAGTTATATTAATATTTGCCACATAAAAGTTTATTGAAGTAAAATTTTGAATCATAAAAATGATGCCAAGCAATAAAAGTGCGAAGTAAAGTAAAGTTATGGCAACGATTGATTTGCCAAATGAAACTTCTGCGAAAATTTGATTGCTATGTTAAATATGGAGAAAATATGTCGTCGAAAAGGCAGTAAGTATACCAAATATTCCGTACATAAGTTCCGAAAAACTTATTGGTACGAGCCAGTTTTTGCACCCACGACCGCCGCTTGACCGCATGCCTGAACCACTAAGCTATCGTAGCTCCTAAATTCTGTATGGTATGTCTCCATCTAATTTTCCTGCGTCCCCCTCTCTCATTGCTCTTGTAGTCTTAAAGCTAGTGAACCATCATATAACTAGTCAACCGCTGAACTCTGGTTAATTGATTTAGTTAAACCCTATCAACGGCTATATCGATTTACGAGATACGCAACATCGTTTCCAGACAATCGAAGGATTAAAGGTAGACATTGAAATGGGATATACTCGGTTAGATTGTTATTGATTTACCCTGTTGACCCAATCAAAAGGACGTCGTGTGAAATTAAAAGCTATAGGAGATTTTTTTTAATACCACGTCGGTGGCAAACAAGCTTACGGCCCACCTTATGGTAAGTGGTTACCGTAGCCTATGGACGCTTGCAACTCCCGGAGGGTTACATGCGCGTTGCCAACCCTTAGAATTTATACACTCCTTTCACAACCATCCGAACAAAATGGAATATCGACAAAACGAACGAGCGAAGCGAACGAAGTAAGACAATCTGGCGTGTGTCGGTACAGTTCACTGTGTAGCAGCACAGAGCTACTAGTATTTGAAATAAAAAGGAGAAGGAAATAAAATGTCCAGTCCATATTTGTCACGAAACTTCACACAAAGATTCGGTTTATATTCACAACACAGCCAACACCAACCGTCACGTCTCTGTCTGGCTGGCCGCCATAATGCAATTACTAAATAGACTAAAGTAAAGTAACACTAGAGATATTTGATTTAAAATGACAAAAAATATTTAATTTACAAAAAAAAAATTATCGAATATCTTCGATACCGGCTCATTGGCCTAACACGCATTAGATTTTTTTCCCATTTGTCCTGACCCCATATAGTTTTGCCCCGGTCTCCCCAGTAACTTTTTCATGCATACCAGGGGCGCATAACCTGGCAAAGGCTGAAACCCGGTCACAGTGACAGCTCTAGCTCTAGCGGCATTTGCATGACAATCGTGCCGGTGTAATGACGGATGGGCCCGGACGGGACGGATTTTGCAAATGGTGGCAAGGGTAATAGACTAGTAAGAAGTGAGAATATTGATGGAAAATTAATTTTCATAGGTTTTTAGGTGTTATTTTGTACATCAAATAGAATCAATAATTAGAACAGGTGTGATTGTGTCACATATCAAACGAGCTTTAGGACAAATTATCGGTTTTTTTTTGTATTGCAAAACAATTTTATAATTTATTTTGCAATACAAAAAATGCCGTTTAGATCTAGATACCGTACGTCCAAAACGTTATTTAAGAACACTCATCAACTAGAAATTTTATAAATTATTAGAATGGAATAACATTTATTCATGACAACAACAACACATACATGCACATAAATCAAAAAATACAAAACAGAAGACAACATTACCACGAAACAATACAATTAATATTACTAGAAATTATAGTACAATAGACTATTATTCTTATTATAGCAACGGTTATTATAAATGAAAACTCGACATAAATTGTATAGCTTTCTAGGAAATAACCAAACCTGTTGGTTATTGGTGGACTAGAGCAACAATTATTTTTTTTCATTTGTGAGATGGTTTACGAGTGTAAACAATGCCCTCAGCAAACTAATTACTTTAGGTTATACTTTTCCAGTAGGTATAAATAAACCACATTATAACTTATACAAAAACTATGAAAGAAAAACTGGTCAAGTAAATATGTTGCTTGAATCTTTTAAAAATAAGTTTTGGAGAAAAAACTCAAAGGTGTTGAGATGAATTTGATAAAAATTTACATCCGTTCCCAAATTCCACATCCTAAGATGCTAACCATTAACACTAACCGTTAACACTATGACTCATCGCATGGCGTCTAGCTTAGGAAGTCGCTCACTTAGGGGCCAATCTAACTCGACATTCGTGTTCCAATGTTATGCGCACTCCTCCAAAAAGTTTATCTCTAGCCTTTAAGGCCTCTACCCACCGGACGCGTGTGCTGCGCGTGTGCTGCGCGTGTGCTGCGCGTGTGCTGCGCGTGTGCTGCGCGTGTGCTGCGCGTGTGCTGCGCGTGTGCTGCGCGTGTGCTGCGTGTGTGCTGCGCGTGTGCTGCGCGGCGCGTGTGCTGCGCGGCACACGCGCAAGTTGTAAAGCCTTGAAACTACACTTCAAACATCGAACGCGGCACACGCGCAGCACCCGTGCAGCTGCAGCGCAGCACCCGCACGGCACACGCGCAGCACACGCGCAAGTTGTAAAGCATTGAAACTACACTTCAAACACACATCGAACGCGGCACACGCGCAGCACCCGCGCAGCTGCAGCGCAGCACACGCGCAGCACACGCGTCCGGTGGGTGGAGGCCTTAAACGCTCGATGAAGTGAGCGCATTGAACATACCCATACTTAACATTATAAATGCAAAAATGTGTGTGTATCGGCCTGTCTGACTGTTACCTGCTGACGCTTCAACCGCTAAACCGATTTAGATGAAATTTGATACGAAAATAGTTTGAGTCCCGGGGACGGACATACCATAGTTTTTATCCCAGAAAACGTCACCTAAAGGGGCGAAATGAAGGGTAAAAGTTTGCATGGAGCAACGACATAAACGAGTTCCACGCAGACCGAGTCGCGGGTAGAAGCTAGTTGATAATAAAATTAAAATGCGAAATGTTATCGTCAGATCGACCCTTGTTTAGCAAACTGTAGAAGCCACTAATCAACCGGGTCAGGGCCTCGCATTACATGCCGCGGCACGCGGTGTCACAGAAGGTGACCCGAACTATAAATCCAACCCCTATTCACGAAGCATATCTCGACATTGGCTAGTATGTCCTGACGCCGAGATTAGAAACAACTTGAGATAATTGGAGGTCAGATCTACTGGTTTACGGAAGTGCTTGCTAATAATGAGAATAACAGCAGAGTCAACGTAGTCTTGAAGGTAGACGAACCAGTGTTATTCCATTTTATGTTCACTCACGGTTTTACAACAAATTTAACGGTGTTTTTTTCTGGATATTAGCTTGCAAAGAAGTAGACTAGAGGCTGCTGTGAGTTGTAGATCTCACGATCCTATATATCTTTTACTTTATTTTTAAGTTCGAAAATTTGGATTATCAAAAAAAAACTGTATGATTGACGAGCCAGAAGATGCGACTTGTAGAGGAGAACAACAGCTAGAAAGCAACAACGGTACATTCGGACATCTGGAAATACAAACGATTTTCTGCCCAAGCTGAAGCATAGAACTTCGTTCATAATCATAACACTCCCTCGTTTGATAATGGTTATTGGATTGATGATAGGAATTCAACTGCTCGTCGAAAGTAGCGCAATTGACGTGCGTCAGGAAGAAGTAAATGTCAGTCTTTGTTTGGGAAAATGACAGTTGAATTCTTGTCACACTCCTTCGAAAAGTTACGTGTTCGCCCCGGTGATGATTATTTAATTCCGAAACAGGGAAGAATAGTCTATATTTTTATAATCATGTTGTACACGTCGACTGCAGAAAGTGATGAACATAGCCACACACAGAAAAGAAAATAAGTTTCTTGATGTAACGTAAAATACATTACTATCTTAAAAACCGATCGTTAAAGACCTCAAGCAAAATGAACCTTAAACACGTCCAAGAAATGCAAAACAGAAGACAGAGTGCAGAATTATTCATTCCGAATACATTCTGTTTGGTGCTGGCGCTGATTAACCGGCCTTAATTGAATAACGAACTCTCTGTCGTCGGCTAATCAGTCGACTGGCGCTGTGTGGAGCAAACCAGCGGAGTATAGCGTTCAAGCAACAGTATTTACATACACGATAGAGTTAGGCTGCGTCCTACGCAGAAGATTCTCCGATGCGGTGACGTGCAAATGCAATGGGATGCAGTGCTATGCGGTGGCCTTGTTCTAAGTGCGCGCGAATTGTCCCGCCACAGGACTACCACCGCCGCCGCCGCGTCACTTTCGCGCAAAAATTACAAACCAACTCAACTGATCAGTTCCGCTTCGTTTCGCGCCACGCCCCACATCCTTTGGCCCTGCACTGTTTTTTACACCACTCGACGAAAACCGAACAGATCATCGAGAACTTGCGTTTGAAGACCAAGCTCATCCTGAGGTTGGAGTCCCGCCACAAAGCGAGTTTGAATTCATTTCTGGTGAGAGTACCAACTGACAAGCTTCAACCTTCATGAAGTTGGAGATCTGGCCGAAGGGTGTAGTTTTCAGGCGATTTCGAGGCCGGCTATTTGACACCCAGAACTTGAGTCACGCGTCGCCGTCTTAACGTGTTTTGTGTTTAGTTTTGTATATTGTGTTTGTACATATGTTAGTCTGTAAAGTATTTGTAGATATGGGCCTTGTTGCCTGACTCAAATAAATAAATAAATTTAATAAGTCCCAAGTATATGAAATGGACTTGGGCCGTACACGTATCAGGCCTCCCCAAAGGGACTGGCCAGCTGACCCCGCCCCGGCAAGATGGTCGGATGACAAAAAAACTATCGCAGGGCCAATCTAAGGTTGATTAAATAGAAGAAAATTCGAGAAGCGTATGCGCCCAACAGTGAGCGCATACACGCTGAAGAAAATATCATCATCATCATTTATTGAAGAACTAGGCTCTTGTCGGTGGAGTAGTCCATTACTCCTTTTTTGAGGAAGCATAGTGTGGTGGTTTCCCCCTGGCCTTCCACACCGCAGTACACGAACCGAGGTTCACCAGCTCCGTGATGTCTAAACAAGAGCCCTTCCAGATTCCTATCTTCGTTCTCCAGTCGGTACTAGTGCTACTGCTGCCTGATACTAGAGGATTGCTTATTTAATGGTGGCAACTACTCGCCATGTCACAGAATCGTCGTCGGATATTGTAGCTTTTTATAGAGTAGCCCCTCCTACAAGCCTACCCACTACATCCTGATAACCCTGCCGCTGCGTGGTCGGGGACTGCTTATTCAGTATATTCGCAGCTAACCATCATATCTGATGGCCATTCCACTATCCGCCGCCTGTGGACCCCGGTAGTAGCCTGCAGCTCAGCCCTACCTAACAAGAAAATATATCTCTCTGAAATAAAATTATACCCGCTCGTGACTTGTAGCAGTTCCTCCGTAGTAACTCACTATTCGCAAGTCTGTGCAAATTCGTTATCACAGCTATTCTTGCTAAATACATCCGAGCTAATTGTGATTATAATCCGCAAACTGCGACGTCGCTCAGTTTAAACTAAACTTCGGCTCAAACAAACCCGGTTATATTTATGAGCGTGGTAGGTACTCGTATTAGCTATTGGTTTTAAGTTTAAAAACCGAGCCCTTACTTATAGGATCACTTTGTTGTCCGTATGTCTGTCTGTCAAGACTCTTTATTTTGGGAATGCGTGCGTCTATCGAAATGATATAAAAACCATGTACTCAGAAGGGTATTCAAGTAACGTTTTCAACGCTCGCATGTACAGTCCAAATGTAATTTTCCACATAAAAATTACATTTAGATCTACCTAACGTACGTACAATTCGTTACGTTATCGACCTGAAGGTCTACAGTCCCTTGAAGCTGATAAAAAATCAAACTTCTAATTTAACGTAAAAAAGGTACGGTCGTCTATGCTGCAAAAAACGTATATCCCGACACTTTCAGGGGAATCAAAATGTATCACTTAAGGTACTTTCCGTTCACTTAGAACATGAAATTTGGCAAGTAATATCGTCTTTATACTACAAGTACAGGGAACAATTTGAAAACTATACATTTGTAATTAAGTACAAAACCCTCGGTGGGCGAGTCCGCCTCGCACGTGTCCGGTTTTTCATCATCGTTTTGATACGTTGAAAAGTGTGTGTACTAAGGGCATATTAGATGTTCCGAATTTTCGTTCGCCAGATTTTCATTAAAGTGCTCTAAGGCATTTTTGAAACCATGTTTGATATTTAAATATTAGACGCAAACGGCGTACAATGCGAAAAAATAATAACATGAAAATTGGAATCGACAAAATAGTGAAACGGATTCAGAAATACGTGTAATTTTTAGCTACGCTATGTATTTTGACTAAAACTAAATAAAGTGCTATCGCAAACATGTACTCCGCTTTATTTCCAAGCAAATTTTGACAGGGTGTCACCTTTTTCCGGCTTGCGTATGTCGGGACGGGTGAATGCTTGGAGAACTCGTTGACCGCTCGTGCCGGACTCGGCACGGTGTACCGTGAGTCGTCTTTAAAAGAGCTTGTGAAATGCGACAGGGAGAAAAGCATTATTATTTATAGTTCATGTCAAACAATGTGATATACGTATGACGGACATTGGTCTTTTTCTAGCAAGTCTTTTTCTATCAATTACTTATTTTATTGCAAGAGAAGGACGAATGCTTTATGTCCGACATAAACCCGATCATGTTCCGGGGCAACATCTTATAGGATAACTATTTATTTATTTTAACTTTATTGCACAAAACAAAAAAGTACAAAAGCGGACTTAATGCCTCAACGCATTATCTACCAGTCAACCATAAGGCCAAACAGAGACTTTCAAACTATGGGTGCAAGAGACATACTAAAAAAACAAAAATAACAAGAAATATCAATATTATAACTATACAAATGCCAAAACTGATTATTACGAATGTAAAGGTAAATATAATAATATTATATAACACAGACATCCATATTATAAAAATAGGAATTTATATATAATTCATAAGCAAGTATACTGGTATACCGGGTGGAACGGCACGACGATCCTTCCCGCAAAGGGGGGTTAGTTTAAGTGATGGAAAATCGATTCGTAATGTTTAGATTTTTTTTTACGATCAATTATTAAAAATAATAAAATTAATTAATGTTCTTCTGTGACAACCCTACTATTACTATACGTACTAATTATCGTTTATACGTATTGATAAAGGTCACTGACTCTTGTGTAATTGTTAAAATGTTACTGACCCTAATGAGGGTGGTCACTTGCAGTATTTTGCATTAAAAGTTAACTGCCTATAACTTCAAAAAGGTTATGAATATGAGCCTAGTTTCTTTAGAGGAAATACTGTACTCAGTCTAAACAATCCCCCTTTTGCGGAAGGGATCGTCGTGCCTTTCCACCCGGTATACTGTTTACACGCGCTTACCCACGGCTGGCAACATAACTTTTCAACTACGAGTATGATTGTTCTAGCAAATGCTTGAAGAGCATGCGTTAGAATACAGGGTGGAAGAGGACTTAAGTCCTTCCCGGAAATATTGAATCGTTTAAGTGATATACAGTAGACTTGTAATGGTTAGAATCATGAATTAAGTAAAAAATTATAAAACCAAATTCACTACTTTTTCACTATCGTGATGACCCTAATGCATCTGCACTCTACCACGCTAGATTCAGAGCACGTCACTTCGTTTGTTTAATGACGGTGAAGATGAATGACGTATAAATGTCCAATAAATCAAATGCTGAAATACTAATATCAATTACTTTATTAATTATGACCATACCTAACATTATCTTCAAATACGGTGTTCAAATGTCCCTCCATGCCTTATAATGTACGCTGCAGCCCGTGCCCGAGTATGTCGGTGCACATGCCATAGTGTCTGCTCTTCAACATTTTTCCTACGCAGATTGACGAAGGTAGCAATCAACCTTTGTCTCATTTCGTCCGCAGTGTCGCATTCAGTTTTGTACACTACGTCTTTAACGTAGCCCCACAGGAAGAAATCAAGTTAGATCCGGCGACCTGGGTGGCCAGCGGTGCAGCCCAAACCGGCCGATCCATTGGTCTCCAAACTCATTATTCAATTTCATTCGTACTTCATGAACAGAATGAGCTGGTGCACCATCTTGTTGAAACCAAGTGAGTCGTCTTTCAGCCAGTGGTAGGTCGTCGAGATAAGTGACAAGCTCATTGTTTAAAAGATCCATGTATCCGTGTCTGTTTAAAGTTGGAGGCAGAAACACAGGTCCTATAAAAGTTTCTCCATGAATTGCCGCCCAGACGTTAACAGACCAACGATACTGGTGAGCTGTAAATCGGTAAGCGAAAGGATTCTCTTCGGCATACACATGTTCGTTTCGTCTGTTCCACATACCGTAGCGAGTAAATAAGCGTTCGTCGCTCCAAATAACATGCCTGGTGAAATCACGATCTTCTACTGTTTTTTGTAGCAGCCACCGGCAGTATGTTTCGCGAATAGGGCAGTCTCTAGGCAAAGCTTGAACCCTCTGTATTTTGTAAGGGTGAAGGCCATTACGTTTTAGAACTTTTAGTAGTAGTAGTTCAGCCGCAAGTTGAAGAACGGGTCCTCCACGTTGGTCATTCTGAGCTGTTCTTGGTACAATGGGCTGATTATTGGCTACACGATCATAAGCACGTAAAATCGTTCTTCGTCCAGTTGGATGTGGTGGTGGATATGTTTCTCGAAATTCGAATTGCCGCCCAGACGTTAACAGACCAACGATACTGGTGAGCTGTAAATCGGTAAGCGGAAGGATTCTCTTCGGCATACACATGTTCGTTTCGTCTGTTCCACATACCGTTGCGAGTAAATAAGCGTTCGTCGCTCCAAATAACATGCCTGGTGAAATCACGATCTTCTACTGTTTTGTGTAGCAGCCACCGGCAGTACGTTTCGCGAATAGGGCAGTCTCTAGGCAGTAAAGCTTGAACCCTCTGTATTTTGTAAGGGTGAAGGCCATTACGTTTTAGAACTTTTAGTAGTAGTAGTTTAGCCGCAAGTTGAAGAACGGGTCCTTCACGTTGGTCATTCTGAGCTGTTCGTACAATGGGCTGATTATTGGCTACACGATCATAAGCACGTAAAATCGTTCTTCGTCCAGTTGGATGTGGTGGTGGATATGTTTCTCGAAATTCGAATTGCCGCCCAGAAGTTAACAGACCAACGATACTGGTGAGCTGTAAATCGGTAAGCAAAAGGATTCTCTTCGGCATACACATGTTCGTTTCGTCTGTTCCACATACCGTTGCGAGTAAATAAGCGTTCGTCGCTCCAAATAACATGCCTGGTGAAATCACGATCTTCTATTGTTTTTTGTAGCAGCCACCGGCAGTATGTTTCGCGAATAGGGCAGTCTTTAGGCAGTAAAGCTTGAACCCTCTGTATTTTGTAAGGGTGAAGGCCATTACGTTTTAGAACTTTTAGTAGTAGTAGTTCAGCCGCAAGATGAAGAACGGGTCCTCCACGTTGGTCATTCTGAGCTGTTCGTGGTACAATGGGCTGATTATTGGCTACACGATCATAAGCACGTAAAATCGTTCTTCGTCCAGTTGGATGTGGTGGTGGATATGTTGCTCGATATCTTCTTCAAGTTTCAGCTGCATTATAGTTGCATGTCGCGTATAAAAAGAGCAAATTTAAATAACCACGAGCATCTAACAAAGGCATTTTTATTAGAAGTCAAAGAGAATATAACCACTACGTTTAGAAGAATTATGACACCGTCTATCAAAAATCTATTTTGACTTTGTCATTAACAATGACTCATCTTGCTGATTTCTAACCGCGCAAAGAGGTTCGTTAGTTATACAAAAATATTTTATTCTAAATATTTAGGTAGTGTGTCGCATGTACGTTTTTAATCAAATAAAAAATAAAGACAACTTTTTACATGAAAAATGTGCCTGCTCAACCAGGGCACAGTTTCAATTTACTCGAGCATGATTTTGTGAAACGAGCTAAAACCTTTTTATTAGCCCAGGTAACCAAAAATATTTATAAGAAAACGAAAGAGGTTACGATATCATCTTTGAGCTTTTTTAGAGTGACAGAGGTTTTGAGTGGTTGTCAATGTCAGTCAGCACTTGCACTATTTGATGTGGTTAGTTTTATTTATTCAACGAATTACATTTATTTACTTCATCCAAAAATGAAACAAGTGGAGCCACAATGAGAATCGCCTCCGCTAATCCTGCAATGATTCTTACCGCGTTGCAAGAACAAAGATTAGATAAACGGCAACAAATTAACATAATATCCTGTCGTGTAACGATTGTTTACATGTAAGTTCATTGACCCAATCACCTGTTTAGGGTTGGCACAAGTAGTTTTTTGCGTGAATGTTTAAAAGGCTATAATTTGAAAACGGCTAAACGTATTTACATAGTTTGTATGGGGGAAATATAGTGCTAAGGCTAAACTATCTCCCATTTCCGCAAAGGTCCCTCGTGGACTTCCACGCTGTATAAACTTGCTTGGGGCTTGTCTTATCCTCAGAGGGAGTACTTTCCAGAGAACTATAGGCATATAATAGTATTATCCTTATGTACTACAATACTATGATGTCGCAGTATCATGCCTGTTTCGACAATCATTAGTCTGTGAGTCAGCGTCATGTAGTTAGGTAGCAGCCAGAGTCGCCAAATATTTCGTAACACACCCTTATTCTTACAATAATAAATACGTGTAGGTATAGAAAGATTTGGCTACCTTGACTGCTACTAACTATATGACGCTGACTGTACATATCGAATATCTATTATCCTTATCAATACATACATAATCACGCCTCTTTCCCAGAGGGATAGGCAGAGATCACGTATCTCTCTCTGCCTTATCAATACCTGCCAAAATCAAATAAAGTGGGCAGAATTATATTTGTGGACGATATTCAACCGACTGTTTTTGTCCGTGTATATTCGAACTTAATTAGTTCGGTCTTGAATATTAATAGTGGTAATTTTGTGGTTACCTGTGGTTACCTGTTGGTGGCGCGGTTGCGCGTTTTCTAGATTCTAGTATGTACTACGCGCGATGTGTCCTGCGCCTGTTTAGAGCAATAACCATTTGGAAGTTGCAGTTTAACAGAACTAAATTTTACTAAATCAGAATTAACAAGAATTTTACGGTCATTCTCCAGATTGGTGTACTCAGTCTCATTAACGCGTCGCTTTTTTTCCACTTGCTTTTTGATAAAATTTATATCAAATGTAGTGATAAATCAACCATTCAAACTTAAATGTTCATGTGGCACTTAATTATTATTAGCGGATAATTAACTATAAAGGTTTTAAAATTTGTGTGCCGCGTTAATGAGAAAGTCGACGCATTAATGAGAATTTCAGCCGCGTTAATGAGAATTTCTGGCTTTCTAGGGTGAATATTTGAGCGTCTTAAACGCCTCCTTCCTATCGCCGCATTATTGGTCATTTCATAAAAGCAACTATTATATATCAAAAATCTTTTTAAACTGAATATTTTCTAGATATTCTCATTAACGCGTTCACTTTTTACGCGTGAATGAGACGTGTGAATGAGGATATAGTGGTAAAAAAAATATAACTCATTGTAGGTAGATGTAATAAACTGGAAGATCTAGTAGCTGGTAAATACTGAGTTTCTTAATGTATACAATAATTCACAGAGCTTTAGAGTTATTGGTTGATTTTTAAAACTTGAACGTGTTAATGAGAATTCTCGAATACCAAAATGCGTGAATGAGATACTTACGTTCGTTGTCTGTGGTCCGCACAACACTCACCCGTCTCTCCACCACGGGGGTCTGGGCATGACTGACGGCTTACGCGAAATGTGTTAGCGACGTAGGTATCTTACTTCAATGGACTCGTATGAACAAGAATTAACGCGGTGCGCGCATGAGGACGGGTCTCGGGACACAGTTCTAGATTTTCATATCTTACTTATATATTATTAAATATATGTAATACTTTTTTATAAAGAGGATATCTAATCTATTATTTAATAAAAAATACTTTCGTTCAACTTTCCTATGGTATATCATCAGGGAAAATAAGTATGTAAGTGATTTCGGAAGTGGGACACCACGCGTTAATGAGGAGAAGGGGGTATTGGTATTTTTTTTGTCCAAGAAGGTTATTGAATATGTACTTGAAAATTCATGTACACTTCAATACAAGTACCTTCTACGATCCAAAAATATAAAATCTGCTAAATTCAATACATTTATATTTTTTAAGTGCGAGGACATACAAAAATGCCTGTCTGGAGAATGACCGTTTATACTATCTGAGTAAAGTTTTATTTAAAAATTTGAATCCGTCTGTCAATATTTGAATCTCCTTAAATTATTATTTAGTTAGCATTCCTGCATATATTTCCAAAAAAAATTAACGTGTCTCATTGAACATTGTCTACTATCCATACTAATACTATAAAGATGAAATATGCCTGCGAGTGCCTAAGTATGTAATAAGTTGAAAAGTTTTATTTAGGGGGAACCGGAACTACTCCACCAAATTCAACAACACCTTTACCAGTATAAATAGTGTACCTACTTACGGGATGGATATAATGTCATAAAAAATAAATAAAGCATTTATTTCAGGCATCTAAGGCCATAGCAACAAATACCTCATACATAATCGTATACCATACATATAAAAACGAATTATTTAGGTTATAACTAGCTTCTCCCGCAACTCCGTCCTCTTGGAACTCGTTTATATCGTAGCTCCATACAAACTTTCACCCCCCATTTCACCCCCTTAGGGGATGATTTCCAGAATAAAAACTATCCTAATGTGCATTCTCCGGGACTCAAACTATCTCTTTAACAAACTTCATAAAAAGCTCAGCGGTTTAATCGTGAAGAGGTAACAGACAGACAGACAGACAGACACATTTATAATATTAGTATCGATAAGTATATAAGTATGTTTATGGTTATTGATCCCACATTTACAAAGAATGCAGGCGAAGCAGGCGCTGGTAGCTGTATAACTTTTCAACCACAAATTCATTTCACCTAATGTAATCTTGATACAAAAAATATTCCTTTCCTCGAATTAGATAATTGCCGGAACAGCTTAATTGGGTATGAAATTCCCAAATCAAATAATTGTTTCTATCTTAATGACATCAGCAATATAAAACTTCCCCGAAAGTGTTTACTCAATCCCAGTGAACTGTTCCTATTTTGTCTCGTCAAAGATTTAATCTTTGAATCCGTAATGCTTTCAAAGTTGGAACAACAACCGGAGGAACGAATTTGATAGGTGATTAATAAAATAAAATGAGGTAAGATGGGGAATGCGGGGGTCAACTTGAGAGTAAATTTCGCATTCTGGTACATTGCCGCCTGTGAGCTCCACATCTTTTGTAACTTTCGGAGCGATTATCTCCGAATGCATTTACTTAATCAAAAAAAATGGTTATATTCATTTTTAAATTCCTACCCATAGGTATTGACAGACATAACAAAACTATAAGTTTTCCGTTTTAGGATCTTTTGGGACAAACAGACAACGAAGGGTCGTTGTCTGTTTGTATGTGTATCGGTCAAGTCCCCAGGTTGAAGTAAGTATGAAATACTCATCAAGTCTGCAGTATTTTGGAGCAGTCAACGAATCCCGAACTAAATGGTAAGTATAGTGCATGCGTGGGGACTACTGCCCGTTCCCTCTCATCCACGAGAGGAGGCCTGTGCCCAGTTTTTTTTATTGCATGAAGTTATTATCTAAACGTAACCAGCTTGAAGAGGCACCCAGAAACACATCGTTCAAACGGGATCTCATATATGTATGTATATGGCCAAAAATAAAGTATAATTTTGGTAAAAATCATGGGTCAGAACGCAACGCATTTGATCGTTTTTTTGACTTAAAAAATTTATGAGTTTTACCGTCATTAAACATATATTGTGGTGTTACTAAGGAGAGCTTGTGTTCCTATAATCGCCCGACCGACCATTTTTGGCGTCGCCCCGTAGCAATTATTTTGCAACTAAACAAGTTATCAAAAACATAACCTCCTCTCCTTCGGGTAGTCGGGTAAAAAAGTTGTCTAGCATTTATTAATTAGTTGTTCGCGCGCACAAACACACACATACATATACACATTCCCTTTGAATTAGATTAAGATAAATTAGATTTAGATTTTAGATTAGAAAATATAACCTCAAACAATAAAATAAAACAAGCATAAGATTATAAACAAAATAGGGCGCTGGCTAGGTGTGCGCCAGCCTTCTGGTCATTAGAGAATACGAAGAACTTTTACTGTTAATGTTTTTCAAACGGTCAACATAATTCAGGTTAAGCCTAGTGTGGGCTTACTAATGTTGTGTTCTGTTACTTTTACTTAAACTATTTTTTTTAATTCATTTAAATTTATATTTGAATCGTTATCAAAGTCAACTGACGTCGTTCTCAAACAATCACGCCCTTCTGATTAACGTTTTAGCACACAATAAATCTTATAATCCCAAAATTCGTTACCGTAAGGCCGTAAATTCGTGCTCTTCATTATTAAACATATTCGTTGACGCGATATTTACTGAACGTATAACGAGACAATATTAAAATTCACCAAATTGCCGGAGTGTTATCTTAAACAGAATTGTGAAATTTTGTGAACAGTCCCCGGGGTTCAAGGGTACACACATTATAAATTACACAGAAAGAAGTACTTAGTATTACTTAAGGCTCCTCTACACGATCATTACCGAACGAAAGGTTTTCTTTCTGAAGGCCTCCACCCACCGGACGCGTGTGCTGCGCGTGTGCCGCGCGTGTGCTGCGCGTGTCGGGCGCGTATGAAGCGGTATATTCACACCGGAAGCGGGCGGCGTATAGCAACACGTGTGCAGCGCGGCTGCTGCGCGTGTGCCGCGCGGGTGCTGCGCGTGTGCTGCGCGTGTGCTGCGCGTGTGCTGCGCGTGTGCTGCGCGTGTGCTGCGCGTGTGCTGCGCGTGTGCTGCGCGTGTGCTGCGCGTGTGCTGCGCGTGTGCTGCGCGTGTGCTGCGCGTGTGCTGCGCGTGTGCTGCGCGTGTGCTGCGCGTGTGCTGCGCGTGTGCTGCGCGTGTGCCGCGCGGGCCCGCGCGGGCCCGCGCGTCATATCTCTCTCGCTACCAACACATTTAATATGTATCTCACTATCTCTATCATACTTAGCAGCGCGGGCCCGCGCGGGCCCGCGCAGCGCACGCGACGCGCACGACACGCGGCCGCGCTGCCGAGTTGTATCTTTAGAGCCGCGTGGGCCCGCGCGGGCCCGCCTTCGAAACGCGTTCGATGTGTGTTTGAATTGTAGTTTCAATGCTTTACAACTTGCGCTTGTGCCGCGCAGCACACGCCCCGCGCACGACACGCGTCCGGTGGGTGGAGGCCTTTAACCCAAATGCCAACTGGATATACTTATCTTGAATTAATTGAATGATTGCAATCATCACTCAAAGGGCATTTCTGAATGACGGTCAATCTAGCTAGACCCAGGTCGATCACGTAACATATCGTCGCTCCCATGCTAAAGTAACGAAACTGCAAAAAACTCATTTTTCAGGGGAGCGATTTGAAGTTGCAAAAAATTTTATTTTGTTTTTTTTAAAGTGGTCGTTGAAGTTGTATTGATATAATATAGATGTATGTAGTGTATTCAAAATGCATGTAGTTCATGATTAATTTGCCAGATATGCATTATTTTATTGGAATGAGAAGTTACGGCACATTCGCAATCTTATATCGCTACAAGTATCGCTATGGCTATAAGTATTTCGCATTAAATTGGCATGATATTTAAAATATATTCCATATATGCCCATATTCCCTCTCATACGTGAGAGGAGGCCTGTGCCCAGCAGTGGGACGTATATAGGCTGATGATGATGATGATGATGATGATATTTAAAAAAAAATAGTTCTGTTGGAACCAAAAATTAATACAGATTCGCAAATCTATTACTGAATACAAAATGAATAAGAAGGCATTCTAATTCAAATACACCATAGTAAATACACGAAACTGTCATTTTCGTAACTCTACCTCAGTTTAAATAGATTAAAACGATTTTTAATTTCCGAAACTGGTACTTTCGTGAGTTTTCTATGGTGAAAAATCTTACCTTTTTTTTGCTATGTATGGGGGTGCAAAATTGCGAATGTGCCGTAACTTCTAATTCCAATAAAATAATGCATATCTGGCAAATTAATCATGTACTACATGCATTTTGAATACACTACATGTATACTATATCAATACTACTTCAACGACCACTTTAAAAAAAAACAAAATGAAAATTTTTGCAACTTCAAATCGCACCCCTAAAAAATGAGTTTTTTGCAGTTTCATTACTTTAGCATGGGAGCGACGATATTTAAAACACACCTGTTACCACAAAATGCAAAAAAGAAGCTCTACAACAAATTGATATTACAAAGGTAAACTACTTTTCACGTAGTGTCAGGATGAATGTTAAACACAAATAGGCAAAGGAAATTAACATTTCAGCCAAACCACAAAACAATTTATCATTTGTTTTTGAATTACCAATTCGTAATGTTGATTATCAAAATTCGCAAAGTTTAATAGACTTATTTATGTGATTGGTAAAAATAGTCGCCATAATAAATTAACAGATATGTCAGATTTACAAACTTGCTATGGCTAGCTTGGTAGCTAGGTTTTATTTGCCACCATAGTAGATTAACGAATCGGTGGGTTCGTCATTATGTAAAGGGTTATGAATGAAAATACGCATTAAATGCCACCACAATAAACTACCGTATCTGCCAGATTCGCAAATTTGCTGTAGTCTACTTATGTAGTTGAGTAATAGTTGCCACCACAGTAAATTAACGAATGTGCAGATTCGCAAATATGCTATAGTTGACTAATATGTATGAGGAATATACGCGACCACAGTAAACTGCCGTATCTGTCAGATTTGCAAATTTGCTATAGGTTTATCATTCCTGTTAGTAATAATTTCCACCAAAGAAAATTAAAACAAATGGCACATTCGTTAACTATCCACCGGCATATATCTGCCAAGACAAATCACCTTATCTACACATCGCAAGTTTACCTTGGGACAAAAAATGTATAAATGCAGATTGGTACAAAGGTAACTTGGGAAGCTTAAAAGATAGAAGCCTGAAAATTTGTGACATTGTGCTTTGTCATAATTGGTACACTTCTACATCAATAACTCAATTTTGACAAAAAAGCAGTTTCGTTACTTTTGCATGGGAGCGACGATATTGTACGTCAGATAGATCTAAATGTCAACTTTGGTACGGGAACATGACAGTTGAATTGTGCTAACGCTCGTTCGAAATGTAATGTGTTTACCCTTTCAGCTGGTCGATTGCGTCACGCATTGTTCGAGCGCCAAGTAGGTCTAAATGTTACTTTTTGTATGAAAAACTACAGTCGAGTGATTTTTTGTAACGCTGAAAGTAACGTTATTACCCCTTAGGCCTTTACAATTATGACCCAGACAGTGACAATTGGACTTACATGGCTGCGTCAACAGGTAAAGGTTTTTAGGACTGAAATAGACCCTAGAACGTACATTCGATTGCCATTGGCAAGTTGGCGCAAAAAAGTCCCAGCTTGAAACTCGATAATAAAAGACAATATATATTTTTTTTTTAATTTTTGTCCTCGTTTGCACATTGCGCACCGACCTTGGATAGTTTCATGCATTAAGTATCTCTTGAGTGTATTCCTGCTTTGATTATCAGATTGGATTTGAAGTAAATATAAATTTATTTTTAGATGCAAAATAGAAGCTTAGAAAAGTTGGCGACCGTGAGGGAGGGATTTAAGCGCTAAACTTCGTTGACATAGCGTAATGGAAACTGCGTGCAATAACAGTGTAAGACTCAGCTTTAAGGGGTTTCTTGACAAAAGTTTAAAATTGCCCTGAATAATATCACAAGGTATTATGTTATATTATGTGGAAGAGCGTGGGCTTGCCCAACTTTTTTATTAGTTATAATGAAATGACTTAGATTATAATAATTATGGAGACAGTATGGCATGTCAACAAGTAACCGTTATTGAAGAAAAATACGTGGGTGGATCCAAATTTAAAGGCATGATTTTATTCTTAAATAAGCCCATACAAGTTACATGTTTTGTCAAATTGGGCCTTGGATATTTTCCTTTGAATACTTTTTGTTCCAAAGGTCCATTGTTATGTAAAATTCCACACATTCCAAACATTAACGTCACATTTCCATATAAAGGGCAGCTGGTTTTGTAAAGGTTCCGATTTTCCTCATGAGGTAACAAACCAGATCAAATCGAATATCATTTTCAAGCAGAAAGGCATTGGAGATCATTGTACTCCAATATTAAAGAAGAGCATATTTTTTGGTCATACAGAAAACAAAAAGCCGTCAATTCTGTGGTTAGTAGTTAAGTGCTTATTAAGTGCTTGTGTAAAATGTTTTTATCGCAAATGAAAACGACGAAGATGACGAATTGAATGCTGATAAAGAGTCCAACTAAAAATTACGCTTTAAGGTGGTTCGACGACCATACAAAACGTTTTTTGACATTCGCAGGTTAACGGCGTGATATATTACTTTCCTCGAATAAGGTTGTATCAACTAGAATAATTTGAGAAATTAGTTTGTCACGTGTTAAGGACTATTTAGTCTAATTTTTGTGTCATCGCATCAAATTTTCAAATATTTCATCATCATCATATCAGCCGAAATACATCCACTGCTGGACGTAGGCCTCCCCCAAAGAGTGTCGCAATTTTTACGTCGCACACAAACAAATTAATTTTGAAATCGCAATACGCTACCGAACATGCCCTTGATCGGTTCACAGCCCATACTCATACTCATACTCATACTCATTTATTAATAAAATATAAAATTTTACATGTCAAAAATAATGTGGATTCTTTATAATAGTTAATATGTAAAAATGATTTGATTTATCTAATTACTTAGGTCATAAAATTTATTAATTACATTACACAATGTCAATGTTTTACCATTAAAACTTATTATTATTACAAACATATATTATAAATACTCGCTAATATTATAGAACGATTTGTCATACAGCCATTTTTTTAGTTTATTAAGAAATGTCACATCATTTTCTATTTCTTTCAATTCTGAGGGTAATTTATTGCAGATAACTGGCCCTACAACAGACATTGTTTTGGTTGACTTCATAAGTCGACAACATGTGGTGGCCAATGTGTTCTTATTCATCTGAGCAAGCCGCTTACTTTTTGTTACCTTTATTGGAAATTGGTGCATATTACTTTTTGATATACCCTGTTTAAACGGGGCTCTAACTCTCTCCATAGTTTGGGCGATATCGAACCACTTTGCGTGCCCTGCTTCACCTCATCAATTAAAGAACCACAACGGCCGAGCTGCGCTTTATAAACGCTATTTCAGTATTTTTACACTATACGATTAATTTGCCATGTCTTGTCTGTGTTTGTTGAGTGCAGGAGATAGGCTCCATCTGCCTAAATTATAGATAGATGGAGCCTATCCAAACAACAGCGTGTAAACTGAACTGTTTACTTACTACCTCATACTTTGCGATAATTATGCATACGTAGATAAAGTTACCTCTTTAGTTTTATGCACATCTTAAGAGGCCGCAGTAAGCTCGGCCGAATTTCACCTTCCCATACAAACGTAGTTCCGCTCTCATTTTAAAACTACGTGTTGGATTGTGACGAAACTTTGCATATACAATGACATGAGGTATATCTATGTCTGTAATTAGATTATATGGTTCCAATTTATAAAACAAAGTAAATACAGCAAAAACTAGTTTTGTATGGAAAACTTAAATTCGCTGTATTTTTTTTTTTATGGTAGCTGAAACTACGTAAACTAATTTCAGACATAGATATACCTCATTTCATTGAACATGCAAAGTTTCGTTACAATCCAACACGTAGTTTTAAAATGAGAGCGTAACTACGTTTGTATGGAGAATCGAGCTTACTGCGGACTCTTAAGTTTACTACAGCAAAATCGTGTCGTTGCCGTGTCGTCTCGTGTAAAACAACAAACCGTTACAACTACTCGATTGATGAATAATGCTAGACGCGTGCGTCGAGTTGAGGCACCCTGCATTACAAATTAATCTAGTTTATCTATTTGTGCTTTACATCTTATAGATTTTTACCTATATGAAATAAAAGTAATATTTACGGTGCAGTAGATCAGAACTACTAGGATTATGTTCCTACTAACTTAACGATTATGAATATATTGAATTACACTTTGAACATTTCATTGTCAGGAACCAGCGTAGCGGGCGCCTATGGCGTAGGCGATTTCCGCCAATTAGCGGCACCACGGGATTGGCTACGGGCGTAGCGCGCGTGCGCAGTGCTTCGGACGCTGCTTAGCTGCGCCATAGTGCGTAGCAGCTTTAAGGGCCAAACGAGCGCAATTTATGAGATGTGAGTCGCGTAATTTCGTTCCGCCCATATATGGGCAAACTGAAATGTCCATCTACGGGTGATACAAAATTACGCGCTCGCCAATTACGCTCGTGTGGCTTCAACCTGACAGGAATGGAAATAATAGTAAAGGATTTGTTGCGCTACGGTCGTAGCCGATAACATGGGGTACTCGTTGTGTAGAGGATAGCAGCTACGAGCAACGCTGTCACAAGGGTGTTCCTTGCACTGAATAGTTTCATTTCTCGAAGATTCCATCATCGGATACCCCTTCTAACAAAATTAATAAGTATCCAAATCAGTTCACGCGTCTTCGAGTAATTGGGGGACATAATAATATATAATAAAAGCTATGAAGATTTTTTTTTTAAGTTGTTAAAAAGGGTCATTTTTCCATCTGAATCGGAAGGTCCAACAAAAATTACGGCTGTCAAGGGGAAAGGACCTGTGCCTTAGTTTCAAGTTCCAGAAAATTCTCACGATATTTTCTAATTTTGAGAATGTTGTGCAATTTGAACATTGCTAACTATGCCAAGATATTCGAAGGCACTAGCAGCATACTCGTATAATAGTGCAGCTGACTGTACAAACACAATAAATACCAGGTAGCACGGCAATGGCCGACACCGCCGGCGCGTTACGACACTAATAAAGTAAATAAATAAAAACTGCTGTTTCATTATCACTGTCTTCCTGGATTACCACCGGTGCTGTTATTATTTTGTAATTTATGAAAAGTATTAGCTAAATTGTTGAATTAAAAAATAAGCTGAGGAGTATCTTGTGTTGCCTTTTCTCTTCGCCACCTGTCGTCATCATTAAGACGCCGTAGGTTCATGGTCTTCTCTCCTTCTCACTGAGCATAAGCGTGAGCGAGATGGAAGTGCGTGCTCGGAAGCGCGGAAATCATGTTTTTTCATTTTATTTTTTTTGCCGTTTAAATAAATAAAAAAGTAAACACTGATTTCTCTCAAACATGATATTGCCGATTTTTAGGAGCCATTTTAATATTTTTAGCTTTTTTGCATAATTTGTAAGAAATATTTTAAGTGTGTTTTAGACCCTTTTAGACCTATGTTCGTGATTTTTTTCCATCGAGCGAAAATTGCTTAATAATGTTTCTAAACACTGATTTCCCTGCAGAAAAGCCTCAAGATTACTATTCGTATTTCTTTTAAACCATATTATTATAAACAGACGCATTATATTGTTTCAAAAACTCTGTTCGCTTAACTTCGCTGAACCTACGGCGCCTTAATTGTTCAGAGCTAACTGCCAGTTCATGTTCACGTGTAGCCTGTGGGCCAGATACACGCGGAGGTCGTACGGGGCTCTTCGTGTCCTATACAACAATGCTTTCAGGGTGCTGTTGGGGCTGAGGAAGCATTGCTCAGCATCGGGCATGTTTGCGGAGGCTCGAACGGATTGCTTCTATTCGATCATCCGTACACGAGTCGCATCCCTGATGCGCAGGGTGTGGGACAGCACCAACAGCTTCCTGAAAGTGATTGCCGAACGGTGGGAGAATCCCATTTTGATTTTCTGGGTGAGAATGCATACGAAGTCGGGCTGCTTCACTCCGAAAATTATGTTGTAATTAGGTTTTATAAGTTTATCGTGATTTGTATTAGTTTTATTTAATATTTAAATGTTTACTAACAAATGCTATTGACATTCAATGTTTCTACTAACAAATTATGGATTGTAATACCTGAAATAAATAATATTCATTCATTCATTCATTCATTCATTAACATCAGCCGAAAGACGTCCACTGCTGGACATAAGCCTCCCTTAAAGAGTGCCACAATGACCGGTCATGCGTCACCCGCATCCAGCGAACTCCAGCAACCTTTACCAGAGGGGTAATCACTAATCACGTAACGTTTCGAACGTGTGTTAGGACAATTTAACTGTCATTTTTGCATATATGGCAATATCAAACAAAGTCATGCCCAAAACCGGTTTTGGGCATGACTTTTGTGAAAATGAGTTAAAAATTAAAATTCCTCTTGGGTTTTTAGAGACGTCAATAAGGTAGTTATATGTAGATAAAAAAAACTAATATCGAAAACGGAGCTTTTATGGACCATGTTTGAATAAATAAATAAAAAACCGCGTGGAGCCCCTTAAGAGTAATTGTAAAAATAGAACTTTATTATAAATTACTCTCGGACTTTAACATACTTTTTAAATAGTTCACTCAGTCAACTCATACAAACAGTGTTTAGATCTGTACACATATGAAGCGTTACACAATCAACATTAGACACTAGAACAATTTTCCAACCAGTGGTAGGGTCAGACTCGCGATCATAATGATAACGATATTACACCGGTACCGACTGCAACGAACCCTATTAACGCTTATTAACGCTGGAAACTGATATTTTTATAATAACTGGAATATCTCATTAAGTAGAAATGAATTCCACGATATGAAAGTTACGTTGCTCCTTGATTATCATTATTATTATTTGAACAATCGAATGGAAAGACGACCGATGTTGCGGGATTCGAACCTGTATACCTAATTGCATGGCTGGCTCAATTTCTTAATTATATTTTATAAAGGTACTTGGTACTTATTCCACCTTTTTTGTGATCCATCTTACGTGTATTTTAATTATTATTTTGTTCAAAAATATAAAAGGGTTTAAACACAACCCTATCTCAATCAGGTACCTAGTTAGGTACTTATAATTGAGAGGCAGGCCTGGCTCTCGAAAAAATAACGGCTAAAGTAGGTAGATATAATAATATTAATAGACCATAAGTCTTGGCTATTATATTGTTGTACACTAAAGTTCAAATAGTTCAAAAATGTATGGAAATTTTGGGATACTTTTTTTCTCCTATTGGGATGGAATGACATCGTGATTTTGAGTAGAAATAACATAAAAATTGCAGAAAATCTCCGAAAAAATATAGTGGCATTTTTTTTGAGAAACCCTCAAGTAGTGACACAAGATAAATAATGAGAATGACCCAGGAATAAAAAGAGTACATAAGCAATCACATAAATATGAGCATACATAATGAACCATATTTCACAAAATCTAATCATCATCATCATATCAACCGAAAGACGTCCATTACTCGACATATGCCCCAAAGATAATATAGGTACTTAATATCTGTCGAATGAAAGCAGTGTCTATCATTTGAGCTCTAAATATACTGACGGAATACGAGAAAGCCAAATATGAAGTTGTGTTTTGCAGAAAACCCCTTCTTAAAACTTTGGACACTTTTAACTTTGTGATTCTTTAACCACTTGCGTCTCTTTTTCTGCATTTGACTACATCTTTAATCCTTTTTCGATAAAATATGACTTTATTGATTATTTTTGCACCCCTATTGGGTCCTATTGGGTCCTTGGACTTACTGGCTGCTGCGTCTGCGACGACCTTGCTTGGTGTAAGGTTAGGTTTGATGAGAAATATTAAATTAATATCGTTGATTCTTTACGTTATGATATAATTCGTTCACCAATTTATCAGGTCAAATAATCAATTATAACTGAGTAAACTGGCTTTTAACATTAATTTTGTATTTTATTTCGTCCGCGACGATTACTCCGAGCGTATTTTTTTTCTGAAGTCCCTAATACCCACAGATTCACGCAACCAGTCAGCGATCGAAAACATGGTATTATATATGAATGGAAGCCAGATAATGTTGTCATTAATGAATTTCTATAATAATTAATTTACATTACAAAATACATGTTAAATTAGCTTCAACAATAACTAATACAATTTCTGTATTCTGCTGATGCTACGTCTTCCGTGATTCAAGCTAATCCCGTAACAAAGCTCACGGGAATTATTAGCAGCAGGTTATGAGCGGGCCTGTCTGTGTGTTTGCTTCTTATTAGTTCAGGTATGCGCAAATTCACTGTGAGAATTGGGGGCCTATTTGACTTAACTTATTTTGAGATCTGTTTGATATTTGTTAGAGCCTTAACTATTGATCCTCCTCCTAGCGTCTGTTCCCGGTTGTCCCCTTTGGCACTTATCCCAAGATTACATATTAAGACACTAGTTTTACCAAAGCGACTGCCACCTGACCTTCCCAGAGGGAAAACTAGACCTTATTAGGATTAGACCGGTTTCCTCACGTTGTTCACTTTTTGAAGTGAAAACTTCTTTAGCAGCGCTGTGGGGAAAAAATGTTAAACTCGCGACAAACTGAAAATTCTTTAGTAATTCGTAACAGTTTTTCGATCAGGTCACGTGACCTGATCGAAAAACTGTTACATTGTCATTGAGTTTTCACTTCTGCCGGCACTCCCGGAGTGCAACGCGTTGTTTTTTTACCGACAAACGTTTCATCAAATTAATGTTTCGCCCAATTTTTATTTCTACGAAATCATTTTTTTAGGAAACAGTAAACTTTTCAGGATTGTTATTATATTATCCACTCACTTGCTTGTGGCAACCACAGTTGCTAATTTCGCAGAACCCTAAACTGATGGTGGCATCTGTGGTTGCCAATCGAAGTATCGGCTGCCTTGATAACTCGTTTTTTTTTCGAACCACCGCGCACGCTTCCACGGGCACTAGATAACCCGACAATTTCATTTATTTTCTTTTAGCACTGAATGATTGAGTGTGACTGAAAATATGACATCACGAATTAATATCAGCGTTGGCAATTCCAACGATTACTAAGTCTTGATTTAATTTAAAATCGCTGTTTGCCTAAAATATAAATTCGAGATATTTTCTAAGTAGGTCTATCTGACTTGAAGTTTTGGTTACATATCAAAATTACATTTGTTGCGCTCATTCTGACCCTGAGTTTGGCTCGTGTATTGCAACACTTGTAACTTTGATACCACCATACTGAAGATTACGGCCATTATTAGCACTTGTATTTATTTAGTAATATGAGATGTTATAATGCGTATTCCTGGCGTGGTAGCCAGAGCTTTTGAGAATACTTTGGAGAGTGAGGGACCTGCTAGTTGTTTCTATATGTGTGTCCTGGATAGATATGGGAGCTGGAGGCTCTTCTAGGAGTCACTATATATAGCAGATATGGGCCTTTATTATCAGTCCAAGAAAAAATGAATTTAAGTCTAGCTATTTTTTCTTGGTCTGAAGTCTATGGTATAGCAGAATATGTGATTGATCCTGGTACTTATTAAACTCTAACGGATCTAACCACGTCTACTATCTGCTTATCATCAGTCTAGCCGGCTAAGTCTAGAAGGGTGTTTCTTTTCAACCGTAGTCATAATAAAGAAAAAAAAATACATCATGACGTTAAGTCAGATCAGCCATCAGTTTTACGCAATAAATTAAATTCATGCCTTTAGCGATTATGATTTTAACAATTCTCAGCTAAATTCACGTTTCGTCTTTAAATTATTTCAGTGCTTCAGATTTGAGAATAATGAATTAAATAAACTTATAAATAAACTTTATTTAATTTAGTATTACAGAAATTGTTATTAGTCTAAACTATGAGTTAAAGATATTTATTACATTTAGTTTAAAATGATATTTACCTACCTTTCATTTCTTAAGTTATGTACATAAACAAACGGTCCAAATAACGGTTTATTTACTTTAAGACTCTGCACGCCAGATGCGTGTGCAGCACGTGTACCAGTGTGTTGTGAAGTATGAATCCCCATAAGACATGTCACATTGAATGCTTATGCGTCAACGAGCACATGCGCGTAACGCTGTATGACACTTTTTGTAAAGATTCGTACTTTACAACGCAGGTTCAACGTGCTGCACACGCATGCGATGTAGTTCGGCTTTTAATAATGATCAAGGAAATCCATTTCAGATTCCGAGATCCGTGTAAAATTTATAATCTCAAAACGTCGAAGGTGACATAAATTGTATTGGGATGACAGCTGGCACCGGAGTGTATTCCCAAAATGTCATACCTAATGCCAATATTATTTCAATATGGAGCACGCACTCGGTAGCTAATGTATTGTATAACCCACTCACATTCTCGTGTATCGACTCGTGAAAACGAGTAGGCGCAACACATTGATATCCTATTGGCATGCAATATTGAGTTAGATTTAGCTTTTGATAAACATAAGTAGGTACTTGTACGGTCTGTACAAAGGTGTGCATTCCGCCCGTCAGCATTTTACTTCACGTAGCATATATTTAATTCCTTTAAGTCAGTACATGTCCGACCGCCGCGGAGTGTATTCTCATTAAACCTACATATTGTATCATTTCAATTCGTTATCAATAAATCATAATTTCGGTGGAAAACTGCAGTGTTATCATTATCAACTATCATCTCAAGAGTGTACGAGATTGTCCCGTACATCTTTATGGTCCTTCGAACCGGATCTGAACCAGTGACCTATGCATCTTTATGGTCCTTCGAACAATTTTGAATCAGTGCACAGTGAAATCAAATTCTGGGACACGCCACGTGACGACGCAACGTGACCAGTGCTGTGACAATCGCATCAACGTGTATCATCATTATCAAGCGGTGACTATCAAGATCAATCAATATATCAAGATTATCAATATCAAACTGGAAGCTTTTATCAACCAGTACTGGATTGTGTGAGAGTGAACCCAGGTGCGATAGCGAATCGGTTAAGGCGGCCTCCCACAAGCGGGTCTCACCGTCTGATTGAGAAAGCGCACATATCGACGGGGAACACTTGAGCACGAAACAGCTAATATCTTTGAAATATAGATAAGTTTGGAGCCATTATCAATCACCTATCACTAGCCCCACTTATATCAGTTATCATATCAACTTTTTGACAAAATGACCAAAATTGAGGACATACTGAATACCCAAGGTCAACTTGCCATTGCTATTGAAAAGGTTTTGGTAAATTTCAAAAAAGATGGACCTGAACGTAAGACTCCACAACATATCAAACGACGATTGGAAACTCTGGAACAATATTGGAGGGAGTTTCAAACGAATCATATTACTCTTTCCGAGTTTGACACGCAGGACTACGTGTATTTTGCAGAAAATCGTTTCGAGCGGGTATCAACTCTCTGCAGCGAAGCTCGCAAACTTTTGCAACAAGCACTGCCGGTGCCATCATTTCAAGAAGCTAAACCCATTATCAAGCCTGCTACTTCTCAGTTCAACTTGAACATGGACTGGAACCAGCAACAAGTGCCGCAGACTCAACCTGCAGAGGATGACCTTTTGGACAACGTCCAAAAGGAACAACCACCAGCCTCGGTCCCAACTATATCTAACCCAAAAATGACTGAACGAGGCAATCAAAGCAAATTGGAAGAAATGTACCGAAGACAGCAGAGCAACTTCAAAGCTTTTCAACGCGCTATCAACAACACCAAGTTAGAATTACTTACCGAACGGTGGGAATCCGAAGATGCTCTGCGAACGGTGCAGGCTCGTTGGTCAGCAATCGACTCTTTACATTGGGAGATCGATAGTGAACAACTAAACGAAAAACCCGAGTATGAAGCAACATACAACCTATGCGAACAAAAATATAACGAAATCAAGAAAAGTATCAATATCAAAATGTGGGATTCGTCGCATCGAGAAAAATCAACTCCTGCTATTGAAATACCCATCTTCAATGGCAATTACCACCAGTGGATGTCATTTAAGGACTTGTTCACCGAAACCATCCATAAGAACAATTCCATATCCAATGCGCAAAAGATGCAATTCTTAAAAAGCAAGGTCAAAGGCGAAGCGGAGAAACTTATACAGCATTTAAAGATCAGTACTGAAAATTATCGAATTATAAATAGAGTATAACGAAATTATCAAAATTGCTCGCCACACAAGAGTGCGCTGAGGAGACTAAATCGGAACCCGAACCCGAAAAGGCGGCACCCGAAGTTAAAAGACGACGAACCAAAAGATCAGCTAATTTACTGACACTGGGACTTATGTTACTGTTTACATTTATATCACCGGCGCAGTGTGAGCATAGCCTTACGAGTATAAATAAACATCAAGGAGTTTATTTCGACAAAATATCAAATATGCACCTTATTCGCGACGAATGGAAGCTGATTGTTTACTACGACATGGGACCCTATTGGCAAGGACTAAAAGTATATCAAGAATATCTCCGTGCCTTAGAAAATACATGTATCAAGACGGATAAGTTATCAAAATGTGACGTAGTACTCATACAGCTACGTCACGGGTTCTCAGAACTGGAGTACTACAACAGCATAATGCTCGCTCAGCAACTCACACGCTCGACCCGCCGTCGGCGGGGCCTTATCAACGGAGTCGGATATCTAGCGAACAGTTTGTTTGGAATACTGGACGATAATTTCGCCCAAAAATATGAAAAAGATATCAATCGTATCAAGGACAACGAGAAACATTTGGCTTTGTTATGGAAAAATCAAACCTCAGTGGTCGAAGCTGAATATAATTTACTAAAAAGAGTAGAAGAGGCTATGGGCAAGCAACACAAGATACTGAACCGTCACATTATCAATCTGGAAAAAGCAACCAATGTTTTGGCAAAAGAAGTTGAAGCTGTCGAACATACGAATGAATTCATGTTATCATCGATTATCACTAACTCCTTACTGATGAATCTGAAAGGCATACAAGAGACATTATTACAGACGATCACCAACGTGCAACATGGCAATTTCAATATCCACTTATTAACTCCAGATCAACTAAGAAATGAGTTAAGCATCATTTCCGGCCAGCTATCAAAGGACTTAGCTATACCGATTGACAACATTCAAACGAATCTCCAGAATATTTATCATTTACTTAAGGTCAAGACAAGGATGACACCTAAATATCTAATTTTTGAAATCAGGATTCCGTTAATCAGCCGTGACAACTATGAAATCTACAGATTAATACCCGTACCTCAACAACTAAAGGAGAACATGATCAGCATATCGCTTATTTCCGAGTATGTGGCAATAAACCTACAGAAGGACTCTTATATAACACTCACTGAAAATGAGGCTGGCAATTGTAAACAACATGATGCATCAAGTCAGCTATGTCCCTTACAAAAGCCTATTTATCATATGACTGGGGATCACAACTTATGTATCAAGGCAAAAAATGATACAAAATGTGAACGTATCACACAACCTTGCGCAGACAAATGGGAAAGGTTGAATAAAGAAAATAATTATCTATTCTTCGTTTGCGGACATCGAACTATAAGAATCATATGCGAAACTCAAGTTACCGCCGAGCAAATTAGCGGAACGGGCATTATATCACTTGGAGATGGCTGCATTATTAAAAGCGAATCGTTGACAATATTCGCTCATAATTATCAGACGAACAACATTAACGTCCAGCCAGATTTGATAAGAATAGTAATGCCACCTATTAATAGCGTTATGAATTTATCATTACCGACACTTGAAGATCTATCAACATCTAACAGCACGGAAATAAAAAAGCAAATTTTCGACATAGGAAGACAAGTTGATCAAATGAAGGCTAGCGAAGCACGAGGTGTTCTAGCTGATCGAATATCATCGCATGATGTACACCAGTACGTCGTTGTATACCTATTATTGAGCGCTGCGATAATTGCGTTCACCGTATACGCATGGCGACGCTTACGACTTCGGTGCTCGGCGCAGATACCTCCCGCGCCCCCCAGCAACGCATCTGCGGACTTCAACATTCAATATGTTGCCAGAGATGTAAACCGCGAAGATTCAAAACCACAACACAAGGCGAAAATCAACGTGCAACAACACACCACCAATGCGGGAGTTCACTTATCAAGACCTCAAGGATTGGACAAGGCCACGTCACCCATCGTAGGCCTGCGATTCGCTGCGCGTGAATAGCAGTGAAGCAATTTATTTTTTATAAGATATTTGTTTCTATTATAATTTTGTAAGTTTCATCTTCCTTCATCTCGCGCCCGGGAGCATGTACGGTCTGTACAAAGGTGTGCATTCCGCCCGTCAGCATTTTACTTCACGTAGCATATATTTAATTCCTTTAAGTCAGTACATGTCCGACCGCCGCGGAGTGTATTCTCATTAAACCTACATATTGTATCATTTCAATTCGTTATCAATAAATCATAATTTCGGTGGAAAACTGCAGTGTTATCATTATCAACTATCATCTCAAGAGTGTACGAGATTGTCCCGTACAGTACTATTGAAATACACTACAAAATATGTGCGCCGTACTGTGCTGCAAAGTTCCGATGCATATAAAGCCTGACTTTGACTTATTCTAAAAATAGGAGACTTTCTATCCGAATGGTTTTGTATCATCATCATCATCATCATCATCATATCAGCCGAAAGACGTCCACTGCTGGACATAGGTCTCCCCCAAAGAGTGCCAAAGCGACCGATCCCGCGCCACCTGCATCCAGCGAACACCCGCAACCTTTACCAGGTCATCAGTCCACCTTGTCGGGGGCCTACCCACGCTGCGCCTTCCGGTACGTGGTCGCCACTCGAGAATCTTTGAGAGGTTTTGTATATGTTTATGTTATAACTTCGCTTCTTAAGCTTCGCTCGCACATTGCGAAGAACGCAGGCCAACCATAAATAAAGGCATTAAATATACCTAAAGACAAATCTACACGAAGGAAAAAAAAAATCTACGAAGCTAAAATCTCACGGATTTTTCCTTTTTATAATACTACTAGCTTCCACCCGCGACTTCGTCTGCGTGGACCCAAAAACAATATTTTATTTGAACCCAGGCTATAAACTATCTTCGTGCAAAATTTCATCCAAATCGGATAAGTTTTTTTTTATGTGATAGTAGGCAAACGAGCAGACGGATCACCTGATGGTAAGCGATTACCGCCGCCCATGGACACCTGCAACACCAGAGGTGTTGTGAGTGCGTTGCCGGCCTTTAAGATGGGAGTACGCTCTTTTCTTGAAGGTTTGAAGGTCGTATCGGTCCGGAAATACCGCAGGCGACAATCCATTCCACAGATTAGCTGTGCGAGGCAGGAAGTTTCTGGAGAAGCGCACAGTTGAGGACTGCCAACCATCTAAGTGGTGAGGATGGTAATGTTCTCGCGTTGGACGATGGCGAAAAGAAGCGGTAGGGATTAATCCCAACAATTCCTCGGAGCACTCCACGTTATACATGCGATAGAAAATGCAGAGCGAAGTTTTTAGCGTGATAGAGTAACAAACATCCAAAAATCCAAACATTCGCATTTATAATATTAGTAAGATACTATAGAACATAATTGTTAACATTTCTCCTAGCCTCCATAAAACCAGGTATGTAACAGAAAAATATGTTTCGCATCATGGTCTATGTTCCAGTAATTGTAGGGAACACTAATAACGCTCCGTTCTCGCTTAAAAATTCACTCCAAAGCGCAAATTGAAATATCAAGTCTTTCGCCAATATCTAAAATTAAAATTCATCTCGAATGTTCCTCGATACCCCGTTCCGGGTGGATTAAGGGCCCATCCAGGAAATGATGTAGCAACACATCCTGAGCGGATTACTCCTAATGGATATTATTTTGCTGAGGCTTAGGCGGTATTATTGGCAGATGCTCAATAATATCTCCTAACCACTTCCTCAATCTTGTATTTTAGTGCACAGTTCATTCAACCAGCAACCTTATCGGCATCATATTAAGGTAAGTTTTCAAAACGTTTGTCAGTTGGAATACGAGGTAATTAAAGTAAGTGTATCGAGGTGCGGGGCAAGCGGGGGAAACTAATCCGATTCGGGATGTTTGACTATCGAAATTGTTTTTCCATTGTCATCCTTCTACAGTCGTCCTTCGTAACAATAAATAAAATAAACCAGGTCACTGAATGTCGCTTTCCGTTCTTACTTAAACGTTGCATGAACTAGCATCATTTTCCTCTACGTCGTTATCAGACGATTTTTTAATGGTTATGTATGCCGTACTATGCTGGTCGCATAGTGCGGGAGACGCATTGTCTTCCGCAAAGGTGGCAGGAGAATTTTGCATTAGGTAATGGCGGGTTGTTTAGTTGTCCCGCTCCTCCTTTTTCTACCATCGAGAAGGTCAAGACAGGCCTCATGTTTGTACCATCGGTCCACGAGAGCTTTTGGCCACTTAATCCTATCATCCGCAATGTGCTCCCAACAATGGTATTTGATTCCAAATGTTGTCATATCCAGCCTGGCACAATCCTTCAAGCTTAGCAGAGTTCTACCTACACCTCTTTTACCATAGCGACGGCACCTAGCAGGATACGGCGCGGTAGACGAGAGGGTTGTGATGTGTGGGTTCAGTAACTTTTTTTTTTTTTTAACCTGACTGTTGCTATAATAGGACGGACCCAATATAGCGGTCGAACTGCGTGGTTGGAGGGTGGCCTGGGGAAAATCCAGGGGAAGCCTCCGGCACGACCACGCGGGGAAGTTTGTACACTGGAATACTCTAAGAGTTGGCGCTCCAGTGAGATTGGTTGAACGGTATCAACCGAATCTGGGGTGTAAGTGGTATCGAACTACTGGGAGTTTTATCGCTGGTTCACTAAAACCTAGCCTGCGCTCTTTTCTGTCTGTGACGGTCCGGCGGTGGCGCAGCGCTTATATTCAGGCGGCCGGGCGGTGATGTGGTGGGGCGCGTCGTGGTGTGCCGCTCTCCCCGCTCGTCTGTCCCCCGCGTCGGCGTCAGTCTGTCGCGGCGGCGGCTCTTGGCGTTTTCCATGACGTCACAGGGTGACATACGATGCACATGCCCCTGCCATCTCAACCTTCCCTGGCTGACCAGAGCGGTGAGACTGGACGGTGAGCTATGAGATTTCCAGCACCCTCGCATTAGTCACTCTGTCCTTCTAGCTGATGCCAATGAACTATAGGCATACCAATATTAACTTTAACGTTCTTGTTGGCGCTTCTGTAAACTCGGCTCTCGCACACCGACATGTCGACATAGGAACGAAAGAGCACGTAACCAGCGGGATGCCATATACTTAGCTGTCAAACAATATTTCTGTTCCACAGACAGTAAAAATAAAAATAAAATAAAAAAGCCTTTTATTTCTCTATCACATGCAAATAAATATAAGAATATAGGAACACAAAGTAATTAAAGGTAATCTGGATATAAAAAGCAACTAACTAAACGAAACATATTATAAAGTAGATATTACTTAAATAAAATTAGTCTTAAATATACGGCTCTTTGTGCCTTTGTTAGATTAGTGGTGAGAACCCCTTTACAGGGTGAAGGCCTCCTCCAAGCTTTTCCATAGCTCTCTGTCGGCGGCTATTGAGACCCAATTTGCCCCGGCGACAGCCTTCAAGTCGTCAGCCCAGCGCGTGCGCGGCCTGCCTCTTGTACGTTTCCCTGCGGGTCCAGGCCAGACGGTTACCTCTTTTGCCCACTGGCCGTGTTCTAGTCTTGCAAGATGGCCAGACAGTAACTAGTACTTATGTACGTAAGTATCTCCTAGTAGCGGCTGTAGAACTCCCAAGACAAAAAATAAACTAGAGAATTAACGAACTTGCTCACTAAAATTCACGAGAATCGGTTGAGAGGACCTGTAGAGGACACAAACGATAGTCGGCTCAAGCTGAAGCATAGAACTTCGTTCGCTTCGTGGACTGGTTTGATTATTTTATTCGGTGTTTTTTACCAAATTGTACTTTGGAGTATGTTCAAATTAGCGAATGTCTGTTGAGAAGTTTCATAGATTTTAAGCAAGAATGACTCGAATGGGTTGTGTTAAAATTATTCAGTCCTCTGACAACGTGCAATCGTAATGTAAGATTCCAACAGATAGTCGCGTCCACTCTTGCAAGAGTGAAGACGAAAAACGTCCCGGGAATTTTATTGTTCTGCCACAATGAACCAGCAAAAAAGCGACGTAATTATATAAAATACGTATATCGTTGTCGGCCGCGAAGATTTCCGCAAGTGCAATATTTCCGCTACTGCCGTAGTGCACAAGGGCCGAAAGGTCAACCTTATAGATAAAATTGGTGTTCATAATTTATATATTTATTTGAAGATCTCTTTCGCAGTAACCCTGTCGATGAAACCGGTATTCTTGGGTTTTTAGTTATTTCTGAAATGGATGTGATTAATTAATATCGAATTATGAATGTTTACTACATATTTAAGTATTTGTATCTCTTTATAAATATAAACTTGTGTATCATTTTCTGTTTTATTAAGAGCTTTGCTAAGTTTAGGACTACATAGATTTGTGTTAGATTGGCCACAATATTGACGTTAGTTCTCACACGATTTGCCTAAAACTTAATCCAATAAATGTGTAAAAATAAGAATCTACAACCGTTTTAATATGGCTTGTTAGAGAGAGAAAACGCTCGGGCATCTCTCGCATAGTAAATGAGAATCATTTCATAAGAAGGTGCGTTTTGCGGAAAAGTGACACTTGTCCCGTCTTAAAACTTTGTGATTATTTAATAGGTGCCCTGCTTTCCTTGTGTCCATTTGTCATTTAAAATCCTTTTTCGAGAAAATTCTACTTTATTGGTTATATTTGGTGTCTCCACCCCATTGTAACGGTTGAAATTGTCTTGCTACTGACCAGACCTGCTGTCCTGCCTGTATGTTCTATGACTCCGTGATAAACGACGAAGGAGGCGTGCGCCAACAGTGGGAGTTCGGTTTAAGGACGCCATCTCCGCAATACGTAGTAACAATACTAGTGCGCCTGCTGTCTTACTGCCTTCTTGTGGGGTAAGTCGCGCATTGATTTATGCCGCAACAATAAGTGAGGCGCATGTTTTTAGCCGACATGGAAACGGTTCGCAATTGGTTTGTGTAACGATACATTTATTATGTCACTAGCTTGAGCCCACGGCTCCGTCTTCGTGGACTCGTTTATGTCGTAGCTCCATACAAACTTCAACCCCCCATTCACCCTGATGGTTTCCAGGATATAAACTCTGTCCTTACTTCCCCGGGACTCAATCTATCTCTATACCAATCTTAAATTTGACGACCGGTTAGCCTAGTTGGTAGTGACGCTGCCTACGAAGCTGAAGGTCCTGGGTTCGAATCCCGGTAAGGGCAAATATTTGTGTGATGAGCATGAATATTTGTTTCTGAGCCATGGATATTGTCTATGTATTTAAGTATTTATATCTATTATATACCTATATCCTCGTCTAGTACCCATGACACAAGCCTTACTGAGCTTAATATGGGACTAGGTCGATTTGTGTAAGATTGTCACCTTATATTTATTATTATTATTTATTAATCGCCTTAGCGGTATGAGCGTGAAGAGGTAAAAGACAGACGGACACACTTCTGCATTTATTCTATTTATAGTATCGATCTGTTAAGAATCTGAATGAAAGAAGAAGAAGAATCTGAAGAAGAAGAATAAGAATGAAATTTATTAACTAAAGTTGCCTCTTTTTCTTTAAAAAAATTCGTATAATACACTCTTACCTACAATGGGAAAGCCAGAACAAAAAGTCCTGAAAGAATTAAGAGTAGGCATTGGCTATAGGCTTGCATAAAAATAAATTTTAGGCAACGCGGTGAGGATTGCCTTGTATCGCTGCTCCGCCTCTTAGACAGAGTTACTTTCGTATTTTTGGCATTCGTTTATGTACGTGTGAAGGTTTCTAATGCTTTAAGATTAATCTTTCCCAAATCCCAATTCGCTTTATGCAACGCACTTACAATAACGCTCTTTATTACACCGATAAAGAATTCCCAATCGACATCGAATAATGAACCACCTCCTAAATTATTTGACTCATATTGCTGTCTGGACTGGAGATTTTGGAGGGTATGATAAATAAAAATATATAGGAGGAGGTTTAATGAAAATATAAAAGCTCCGATATTAATAATGTTAGATACGGTTTGTATCGGGACGACGCGCGGTGAATGGGAAACGAAAGGCTCCGGCGGACCTATTATGAGAGCTGTAATTATTTTATGTTTTCCTGGTGCTGCAAAGAGAAACAGCCATCCAATTCCTAGATTGAAATTGTTTGGCGGAAACGAAATCCAGTGATGTGCAATTTTCGCAGGTGGTCGTAGTTAAACCATCTATTTAATATATTCAGGATGTGGCCTGAAATAGGAGCAATAAATTTAACGGTAGATTATTGAGCTTGTGAGAAATTATTTCCAGGTGGCTTTAATTGAAAAAAAAAGTGTTTTTTTTATTCTTTATAGTATACAAGCTTTTGCCCGCGGCTTCGCCCGCGTAGTAAAAGTAATTTTCCAATAATTGTTGAATTGCTACGCCGCCTACTAACCTACTACTGCTAACTTCCCCTACTAATAACCCTTCGTCATAACCCATTATGGTAAATTAATTTTTATTTACTATTATATTTATGCCCGTGTGGTGGCAGGTTAGAATTTCACCACCCTCTTTCTTCCCGTGTGTGTCGTAAAAGTCGATTAAGAGAGCAGGGTTGAAGTGTGATGTGGGTGATGGGCTAACAACCTAAGCAATATCACTTTTTGTCGATCTTTTATACCCACATTTATGCTAAAAGTGGCTCTGGAACATAAAGTTCATGTGCTCTGCCTGCCCCTTTTGGGAATAAAGGCGTCAATGTATGCATGTATGTACGTATTTCTGTTATTAAATTTACAATCATGATTAAGGAGAATCTGTCCTCTGGAATAAAAGCTACTTTATGTTCATGAACATTAATGTTGAAATACCAAAATATCTCCACGAATGTTAAGTCAAATTTGTGGCCTGGACATTGCTATAGGCTTGTTTCCTAAGATTTTTTTTTTGTATGCTTTTCGAACCAGTATTTAAAATAAATACCCAAAAATTTGTTTTAATTTAACGGAGGCCAAAATGCTTAACATATTAAAAGTAAGCAGATCTTCGTGCAGCACCTTAAATGTACTTATTACGGATGCAGGCACTTTCCCAATGTCTCCTACCCTCCCGTCCCGCCGCGCCGCCCGCACTCGCCTAGGTACCGATTGCTGACGATCGAGATGGCACCGAATACAAACTTTAAAACATATAACCCTATATAATGCGGGTCTCGTTCCATACCTCAAAAGCAAAAATAGAACCCTTATTTATAGGATCACGTGTGGCTGTCTGTCAGTCCGTCTGTTACAACCGATTTGCTACGAAAAAAACTGGACCGATTGAATTGCAATTTGGCACAAATATTTTCATGAATTTTCATGTCCACAACATTCCATTTCAAAATCTATGTGATTTTCGTTATTAACGTCCCAAAATAACCGTTATAACAACGCCCATATTGATATTTAGACGCCACGTTGGAATGTAAAATCGTTGTTGTTTTCCTAATCAGCGACCCGATAAACCATAGAAACAATAGATGCCGATGTTGATTTTCAGATTTTGTCACCACATGTCTCCTTTTAGGGGTTGAATTCTCAAAAAACCGGAAACACTTGTTTACTCATTTATCGTTAGGAATTATCCTGTGAATTCTCGAATAAAATTGTCTAACTAATCTTTTTTCTCCATACAAACTTTGGACCTCCTTTTTAACCCCTTTAGGTGTAATTGATTTCAAAAACGCTGAAAGCACTTTATTTGTAAATTAATAAGTAATCTGTCCACAAAGTTTTAAGTACGTAGTAGCTAAAAATAAGTTTCCCTTATACAAAATTTGGACCCTCATTTAACCCTCTTAGCGGTTGAATTTTATAGAACGCTGAAATTACTTTTTTTGTATCCTAATAAGTTATCTTCCTACAAAGTCTCAAGTCTCTAGTTCAATAAATAATGTTTCCCCTCCACAAACATTGCATCCCTATTTAACCCCCTTAAGGGTAGAATTTTTTAAAACGCTGAAAGAACTTTTATGTATCTTTATAAGTAATATCCCTACAAAGTTTCAAGTCTCTAGTTCAATAAATAATGTTTACCTCATACAAACATTGGACCACCATTTCACCCCCTTAGGGATAGAATTTCCAAAAATCCTGTTCTATCCCCTACCTACGTCATAAAAAGAAGTTCTGGTGTAATTTTCAAGTTCCTAGTCCCAGTAGTTTTGAATACAAAATTTGCACCCCTATTTAATCCCCTTAGGGGTGGAATTTTCTAAAACGCTGAAAGAACTTTTTTTGTATCTTAATAAGTAATATCCCTTCAAAGTTTCAAGTCTCTAGTACAAAAAATAATGTTTCACCCATACAAACTTTGCACCCCTATTTAACACCCTTAGGGATAGAATTTCCAAAAATCCCGTCTTATCCCTTACCTACGTCATAAAAGGAAGGTCTGGTGTAAATTTCAAGTTTGTAGTCCCAGTAGTTTTGAATACAAACTTTGCACCCCTATTTAACCTCCTTAGGGGTGGAATTTTGTAAAACGCTTAAAGAACTTTTTTTGTATCTTAATAAGTAATATCCCTACAAAGTTTCAAGTCTCTAGTACAAAAAATAATGTTTCACCCATACAAACTTTGCACCCCTATTTAACACCCTTAGGGGTAGAATTTTATAAAACGCCGAAAGTACCTTTTTGGTATCAATAAGTAATCCTCCTACACAGTTTTAAGTCTCCAGTTCAATAAATAATGTTTTCCCATACAAACTTTGGACCACCATTTCACCCCCTTAGGGATAGAATTTCCAAAAATCCTGTTCTATCCCCTACCTACGTCATAAAAAGAAGTTCTGGTGTAAATTTCAAGTTTGTAGTCCCAGTAGTTTTGAATACAAACTTTGCACCCCTATTTAACCCCCTTAGGGGTGGAATTTTGTAAAACGCTGAAAGTCCTTTATTTTTTATTCTAATAAGTAATCTTCCTGCAAAGTTTCAAGTCTCTAGTTCAATAAATAATGTATCCTTTATACAAACTTTGGACCCCCATTTCACCCCTTTAGAGGGTGAATTTTGAAAAATCCTTTCTTAGTGCTCCCCTACACCTTATAAGGAACCTACGTGCCAAATTTGGAATCTCTAGACCCAGCGGTTTGGGCTGTGCGTTGATATGTCAGTCAGTCAGTCAGTCAGTCAGTCAGTCAGTCAGTCAGTCAGTCAGTTTCTTCTTTTATATATTTAGATTAAATACTCTTCTGGGGTGACAAAAACAGTGTATTTATTTAAAAAAATATATAACATAAATAAAAACACAAAAATATGTTTTCTATTAACGAATAATAATAAATGTAAGAGGACAATCTTACACAAATCGACCTAGTCCCATAGTAAGCTCAGTAAGGCTTGTGTTATGGGTACTAGACGACGATATAAAAAATAGATATAAATACTTAAATACGTAGAAAATATCCATGACTCAGAAACAAATATTCATGCTCATCACACAAATTTTTGCCCTTACCGGGATTCGAACCCAGGACCTTCAGCTTCGTAGGCAGCGTCTCTACCAACTAGGCTAAAGCGGTCGTCATGGCCGCTGTGAATTATGACTCATTACATGATATTACCTCAAAATCTGCATTGACTGCTATGCTATGATCTCGTGGTAACAAGATACATTACTTGGAGCTCATAACTTTAGATCAACATTTCTTCGATTAAGAACAAAATTAAAACAATATAAATAAATAAATAAAAATTGTACACTGGCTTACTGCAGATGCTCTAAGGAAGCGCCCTTTTGAATATTTGCTCCTATTACACGCCACACACTGTATATAGTCAAGATCACTAGAAAAGTGTCTCTTATATTGAGTTACCATAAAAATTGACCCGTATTGTTCTTAAACGTAGCAAGCAACTTGGCTGTGCGTGTTAGCGCTAATTCTAAGTATAAATCAGCATGATAAAAGTAAATAAATACAAAACCAGGCAATTGGCAGGACGTGATGTACCAAATTATGATGAAACAATAGCATTGCAGACAAACTCACACATAAAAGGATTGCTCGTTTACCTATTCACGATTTTGAAGCCTCAATTCAAATTATGTATTGACACATTTCGGAGCAATGACTAGTCAATTAGTCACCTACAAAAAACGTACACGCTTTTAACTAAAAATACATTGCATGCAAATAAATCCTGAATTTAGTATCGTGGCCAATCAGCCCAATGTGTTGGCTCACCTGATAGCGTACCCCACACGCCCACACTCTTGCTCGGAACACGATCTGAGAGTCGCGACAGGCAGAGCTGTCAACACCGCTGTCCATTGGACATCTCTTATTTGAGGATCCTGGACACGAAAACGAAGAAGAACTTCATAATAATAACCATTTATTTCAGGCAACTAAGGCCCATAGTTACAAATACCTTACAGACTGACATACATACAATAAAATTAATCACAAATTATTATTTAGGTGATGAAACAGTGTGGCTCCGTTGCTTCACTAAGTCTGGTGTAGAACTCGGTAGGTTGCCCTGGAACCGCCGAAACACGACACCCCTCGGCCAGAAGTCATCACACGCAATGGTCTCCTGCAGCGGCCGCGGCACGCGCACCACAAACGAGCTGAAGTGCACGTAGTGGCGCGAACGCAGCTGGAAAACCCTCAGCGAGTAGCCAGTCTTCTGGTGAATATACCGCCATGAGCCGTGGCGTGGTGTCATGCTATACGGGTAGAAAACGGATATATCTACTTTGTAGTTGACTGTACACCTGAGAGAGACCAACCCTTCTGCAAGAGCTTCATCCAATTATGCCATCACGGAAAAAAAACAAAAAAAACGAGTAGATATTTTCATATCCGCCAGCTACCCTTGGGACAAAAGTTTGTACATAAAATTTCCTACACAATTGGTCATAATGCTGAATACTTTGGGAGCTACAGGGTGTTAAAGTAAATATTTTGTTTTGTTGCCGATGTTGTGACGGCGCGGTCCTTTGCGCTGAGTGCGGCAGCGGCCGCTAAGTCGGCGGCCGTGATTTCACCCTGGGTGGGCGGGCCAAGCTGGCCGAGAATTCCCTGGACCAGCTCGATTGGCCTGGGGAACGGGGCTTCTCCGGCTCCCTCGCTGGTCGGCTTTCCGGGGGTACTGGACGTCGACGCGGCCCTATAGGCCGCCGCAGATGCGCGCAGGACGTTCTTGAACGCCATCTGGATGCGCGGGTCGCGGGCGGCTCTGGCTGCGTCGCTTAGGCCGCGGGTGTGGCGGAAAGTCCGGGGGTGGTTTACCCGCTCTTGTGGAGCTCCCAACGGGGAGCGGGGTCGGTGGGGGCATCTTCAGTTTTGGTAGGTTGGTGGTTGGTAGTGGTTGGTGGTTAGTGGGTAGGTGGTTGGATATAGGTTACCCACACGATTTTATGATCTAGCCCCACCTTTGAATAACTATTTTTTTATTTAATTATATTATGCTTTTCACTCAGATATTCGAGATATGAGCAAAAATAAGAGAAAACTACCTATACCCCCCCCCCCTACTCTCTCGGCACAGCCCCCACCCTCGAGGACTTTTATTATGTTCACCTGCACACGACAAGGTATAACTGTAGCAATTTATAAACACGAATTATTTCCCCTGATTCCATTAATAATTTTCTTAACCTATTTGTTTAATCGGGAACGTAAGAACTCTGAAAAGTATTCGAGTTCTGGTGTAACTGGGAGCTACAGGGTGTTAAAGTAAATATTTTGTTTTGTTGCCGATGTTGTGACGGCGCGGTCCTTTGCGCTGAGTGCGGCAGCGGCCGCTAAGTCGGCGGCCGTGATTTCACCCTGGGTGGGCGGGCCAAGCTGGCCGAGAATTCCCTGGACCAGCTCGATTGGCCTGGGGAACGGGGCTTCTCCGGTTCCCTCGCTGGTCGGCTTTCTGGGGGTACTGGACGTCGACGCGGCCCTATAGGCCGCCGCAGATGCGCGCAGGACGTTCTTGAACGCCATCTGGATGCGCGGGTCGCGGGCGGCTCTGGCTGCGTCGCTTAGGCCGCGGGTGTGGCGGAAAGTCCGGGGGTGGTTTACCCGCTCTTGTGGAGCTCCCAACGGGGAGCGGGGTCGGTGGGGGCATCTTCAGTTTTGGTAGGTTGGTGGTTGGTAGTGGTTGGTGGTTAGTGGGTAGGTGGTTGGATATAGGTTACCCACACGATTTTATGATCTAGCCCCACCTTTGAATAACTATTTTTTTATTTAATTATATTATGCTTTTCGCTCAGATATTCGAGATATGAGCAAAAATAAGAGAAAACTACCTATACCCCCCCCCCCTACTCTCTCGGCACAGCCCCCACCCTCGAGGACTTTTATTATGTTCACCTGCACACGACAAGGTATAACTGTAGCAATTTATAAACACGAATTATTTCCCCTGATTCCATTAATAATTTTCTTAACCTTATTTGTTTAATCGGGAACGTAAGAACTCTGAAAAGTATTCGAGTTCTGGTGTAACTGGGAGCTACAGGGTGTTAAAGTAAATATTTTGTTTTGTTGCCGATGTTGTGACGGCGCGGTCCTTTGCGCTGAGTGCGGCAGCGGCCGCTAAGTCGGCGGCCGTGATTTCACCCTGGGTGGGCGGAAAAGTATTCGAGTTCTGGTGTAACCGTTTATTTTCGCATAAAAGCATGTAAGAGCAAGCGAGACAGATGTATAGACCCCGAATGTCATTTTAAAGGCTCAGTTTGTTATACTTTTCAGACCGAGGTAGATCCAGAACCGCCCCCCGGTTACAGAATAACCCTGCCAATTCTTATTGGATAAGTTGGTTTTCGGCTGATTGCAGCAGACGGGTCCAATATATTGCTATTATTGTTCTGAATAATAATAAGCCATCCCGATTAAGGCATAATTCATAATAGAGGAATGTCTCGTGAGTTTTAGACATTACAATTTGACACAACGGGTCCCTCACAGCTTCATCAAATATTGCATAACGCTTGAAATGTTTGGATTCGAGCAGACCAGTGGCAATCAATTGATCATATTTGTTAACGAAAATACATTAGATGGCTGTTACATCATCAGTTTGCATGTACAGTGTATTTTCCTTGCAAGCAAGCGGGCAAATAATCTAGATACTTTAATTTACAATTTAAACGATAAAATTATAGATTAAAGAATCAGAAAACTTCGAAATTTGGCTAATGTAATGCAAATGTTGTAAACATTTTTGTCATGGTTACATCGCCATGTTAGAAATAAGTTTAAGCATTCGCCACATGTCGGTGTCGAAACAAGGTCTGATCACACAACGAACTGATTCTATACCTACGGATTTGAGGTACTTACAAAACCCTAATGAATATGAAGAAAATCAGACATCACCATCTGCCGTAAACAAACTTTTACATTCACCTAGTATAGTAAAAATATTTATCATTCCATTTTTTTGTAATAATAATAATGAATTCTTCATTTCGGATTATTACTACTTAGTCATATTAGTAACATACTTAAACTATGTTAGAATTATAAAAAAATAATCTAATCAATCCATAGAGTACGCTACCCCATTGATCGGGGGTAACAGGCTGTACCGATGCCATCATCATCCTCCTAGCGTTCTATCACAGGCACTAGTTTAACGATAGCGACTGCCACCTGGGGCCGTAGACAAGGTTACAATCGACAAGCGCTAACGCCAATTGAAAACTAATAAAATGTATGGAAATGACAGATGTCAACGAAAAGTGTTTCGTCGGCATCTGTCATTCCCATACATTTTATTATTTTCTATTGGCGTTAGCGCTTGTCGATTGTAACCTAGTCTAGGCCCCCTGACCTTCCAACGCATAAGGAAAACTAGATCTTCTTCAGATTAGACCGGCTTCCTCGAGATGTTTTCCGCCGAAAAGCGAACGGTAAATATTCCGTACATATTACTTAAAATTCGTGTAAATAACGTGGAGGATCCAACTGCATAGTTTTACATTTTGTTTTTGTCCAACCAACTTCGAATTTATTCTGGAAGTTATAATAAAAATCCTCATTAGTACCAATTGGATATGAAAATCTTGAACAGAAGTAAGGTGGATTAAATGTGGTATTTATTTTATAAGCTTTATCTTTGTAAATCAGTAACTAAATTAAACAAGCAATGGCTATTTGTATCGTGACTATTGTGAATGTAAAAGATTTGAGAAAATGTTTGCACGATTTTACCGAAAATCTAGAAAAACAAATCTAATCCACTCTGACACTGTCCACCCCTATACCTAACTCAATCTGCACCTCCATCCAACGTCCTCAAGACTCTGACAACGATATAATTTCCAAAACAAACGGCCTTTGTGACTGTATGCTAAAAGGAAAAATGTGTCACACACCACAAAAGGTTACGCTATTATCCCAAAGCTTTGTGTCTCAGATAAAATATACATAATATAAATATCGGGTCCCGATTTTCTTGCCACTATTAAATAACCCTGATATTGCTTCGTAGAAGAAAACGAATTTCAGGCTTTGAACTTTTTTTTACATCAATCAGATATAAATATACATTGGTAAGAAGTTAGCATTACTTATTGACGTAAAAAGTGTTTATGGAAGTCTTACAAAGATTAGGTATTACTCGTAAAAGAGAAGTTAACTTTATGTAATATGCGGTAGGTAAGTGAGTAAATTATTGGTTGCTCGATAAAATACGTAGGTATTATTATTTTTCATTCTGTATTATTTTACTTTACCTTAACTGCTATTACTTAGATTGATAGATTTACCGCTCACGGGCGCATCGGCAAATCTCACTTCGCATCCAAGAGGAGACGTTTAATTGTGTACGCACCACGGGCGGTAATTCGAAAAGCCCCCGATCGCATATTAACGCCTTCGCTTCTACCACAAACATCTGCAATCTGGGGCATTCATGAATTCACCGGTAGGTACTACGTAATATACCTACTAACTATTACAACCCCTTTACAACCGAGGAATTGTACTTTGACAAATCAAATATATGCTTTGATGGCAGATGTAAATAAATTACAATTAAATGTAAACACATCTCCTTTTGCTTTCTTTGTATTTCAAATAGTTAACTTGTTCCAATATACATATTTCGCTATGCTATGCATGTTTTGTTTTTTTCGACCAAGCCCCAAACCAAGCTTGTACTATGGGTGCTAGACGACGATAAACATGCTTATATAGATATATACATACTTAATTACATAGAACACATCCATGAGTTAGGAACAAATATTCGTGCTCATCACACAAATAAATGCCCTTACCGGGATTCGAACCCAGGACCTCTAGCTTCGTAGGCAGGGTCACTACCAACTAGGCTAAAGCAGTCGTCATGTACAATAAACTGTACATTTATAAAACTCGTGTGTTTTGACCGTCAGCGGCCCGCTGCCTACAATCTTCTTGTCGAATACCCTGTAATTTTAGCCCATTACATAGCTTTGGCTAACGCCTAGGTCACATGAGCAGTTTTTTCACTCGTCCATTTTAGTTTGGCGTCGTTTTTGTATGTATTATTGTAAATGCGAAGTTTGGATGTTTAGGTTACTCAATCACGCATAAACGGCTTAACCAATTTGAATGAAATGTTGCTCGATAGTAGGTTAAAGCCTGGATTTTAATATATGTTACATTTTATCTCGAGTTAACGCAGACAAAGTCGCGGGCGCAAGTGCACTTCTTTAGTTTTGATATATGTACCTACGAATTTGCGGCGTTTTACGAGAATTTTGTCATCTACTTAAATTAGTTTTTGTCGATCATAATCGAATCAAGCTTTTTTTCTTTGTCACATATGATCTTTCGGTCTTTGTACATTGTTATCATGGCTGCCAATTCCAAAAGCGACTAAACACATTGTCATGTTTTGTTAAGGATTTGAAAAGGATGAGCCAAATGAAGCCCGGATAATGCCGTTAAATTGCTTATTTTATCATTTAATCTATATTCCACAAAATAACTTATCGTTCAAAAGGCGAACTTTATTCCGTAAGCATTCTCTGCCAGTCGCCCTTCGCGTCGTAATCGAGGTATTAAGGCTGCGGTGTTCTGTTAAGAGGCTGGCAACACATAATTTTGTAAAAATTGATGTTATATAAGCAGTTTTTTAAGAAAAACTTTTTGTTATAGCACATAAAAAATTATAATATTTACCATATTTCAAAGACCTTGAACTCGATACATAATCCGACGAAATTGGCTCTATAGAAAATAATTGCAAAGATTGGTCTTAAAATCATCATTAAACGGTTCTATGTCTTTATTTTTTTGACGTATGGGTCTGCCATTAAAAACATCATCATCATCATCATCATATCAGCCGAAAGACGTCAACTGCTGGACATAGGCCTTCCTCAAAGAGTGCCAAATTAAAAACATGAAGTCAACATATTCATACCTAAACTGCTAACGAGTCATATTTCACAAATAATGCACACTTTTTTATTTCAATAATTATTTTCTAAAGGACCGCCCAGCACCTAACACTCGCTCTCGTTTACTCCGATACAAATAGACAGTAAGTGTGCGCGCTATCCCAAATCCTCAAGGCCATTTTGGTGTTGACAGCGTCTTAAAGAAAAAGCACGGAGTGTCAACTCTGAGCCGCTTCCGAGCCTTAGCCGTGGCTCGGCCGGGCTTGGGAATGGCTCGGACGCGGAAAACGCTGTCGTTCGAACGTGAATCAACCTTTAGTGGTTTTGAGAGTAGCTGGGCCTAGACGTTGTACCCTAACCTTTATCCCTGCGGCCGTTATCTCGTTTGCTTTTAGGCCCACTAATGTGACTTAGGGTATGTATACATTATATTTTATTCACGAATTTCGTACCTAGTAAATTGCTAATACGCTGCGAAGTTGCGAATGTCAGCCGATCTTTACTAGTAGTGGGTGTATGTACATACATTATTCAGTACTTTGCTCTTCTCTAACTATCCAGAAAATTGCGAGCTCGTATACATTTATAAGAAAAAGCACTTATCCGCGGCTCTATAATATACAAAAATAGTAATATACCTATTATACAGAGTGGAATAGAACGATGGACTTTCCCGCAAGAGAAGGATAGTTTATTGTTAGTGCTTATAATTTTCCAAATAAACTATGTTAATATTTTTGGCCGTTTCTAAATAAGAGTTCATCAAACTTTTGTGACAATCTGCATATTACAATTCTAACGAAGACTAAGTTCAATGCCATCACTGGTAAACAATCTTTTAAGGGATGACAGGTATTACTGTCACCGGTAAGTCGAATTTCGCTTGAACTCTGAAGAAGTGACAGTCAACTGTCAGCTAGTATCTCATGGTGAACATAAACAGGAACAAAGATAAATTAAGGTTGGCGGTATTATAAAAATGTATTATTCAAATTTTTCGTTTTCAATATAACCAAATATTACTATTCGATTCAACTGCCAATACTCGTATTTCTTTAATGCTCATGGAGAACATCCAACCTGTATATTCTACAGTCACAATTAATAATATCTGCCCATACAAGTAGCGCATAAATATCTGACACGTCTCTTTTTCTAGGGTGGTTAGAGCATGTCAGATAATACAATTTTACCCGTATAACAAATGGCGGATATAAAGCGTCGCCGGGACGCTCGTCTAAACCCAGTGGGTTCCGCCATGTCAAGGTCTTAATAGTTATTTACGATACAAGTGCCGAAAATAGGAAATTCGCAACGAGTGATGATAAATTAAAACACGACAGAAGGGAGTGTTTTAAATCTACACGAGTTGCAAATTACCTATTCGCACGTGTATCGTAAAACATTTTACTGTACATATGGCTCTTTAAAGTTTCGACATATGCATGAAAAGTGCTCTTTTCCGCACTAGTGCGGGAAAGTAGCACCATATGTACTGTAAACTAGTTTCTGCTGCTAGAAATTAAAAAAGAAAAAAAATAAGGTGAAAAGGAAGTTTTATCAAAGTCTTTAAGAGTGCTATTGAAAAAAGCGCTCGCTCAGGATTCGGTATTTTGAGACGCGTAGTGCGTAGTGTGTGTGTAAATACTACTAGCACGCACACAAGCTTACTGTAGCTGTATAGCGCACCGTTGGAGCGAATGCGCTACCGATATTAATACTTGCACTAAAAGATGGTAAGTATTACTTCGCTAACGTGGTGCCCTAACTTGAACAATGCAAGTATTTGCTTTTTGTGCACATATTTTCTATACATATTAAAATACTCTGACAAAGTATAATATTTAAGTAGTTACGCCTTATTTTGATATAAAATGCTTTTTTTTAAGTGGTCCGGCTGTCCTCTCTATATGTAGGTCGCATCTTTCAACAGATTCTCGTGAAATTTTGTGAGTGAGTTCGATATGTTACTATAGGGCAAAAGTGCTTTCGTATGTCCAGCTGTCCGGCTATCCGGCTGTCCCCTCTACAGGTTGCATCTCTGAACCAAGTCTCGTGAAATTTTATGAACGAGTTCGATATTTAACTAAAGGGCAAAAATGCTTTCGTATGTCCGGCTGTCCGGCTATCCGGCTGTCCCCTCTATAGGTTGCATCTCTAAACAGATTCACGTGAAATTTTGTGAGCGAGTTCGATATTCAACTATAGGGCAACAATGCTATCGTTTGTCCGGCTATCCGGCAGTCCCCTCTATAGGTTGCTCTAGGGAATGCGAACAGGTTAACCGGAACTTTTTGAGTTCGGTAAATAACCGGGTTTGGACACTATAAACCGGTTACTAACCGAAATGTTACATTTATAAAATACTTGAAATTGTGAGCCGAGACCGTTATTTAGCAAAAAAACTAGTAAATTGTAACTTATTAATTTTTAGCAAGTTTAATTAAAGTTAGTATGATAGCGATAAAATACGTATCGGCCTTACGAGTCATGTACAGCACTACCATGACATAGACTTTGAATTAATCATCTTATCGTAGATGATATTAACGTCAATAATTTCGGACCAGCCTCCGAACCGTCACGTTATCAATCGTCGTTGTCAACACTTTCGCTTGCTGAAGCGAATATAAACCTTAAGATATGTCCATCTCTCAAGCAATAAATCAGCGAAACGGTAAGCGAATCATTTTCCTTGACTGTAAAAGGACAATTACGATGATGTATAAAAAGTTAAAAAAAAGTTAGTTATTGAACTACACATCGCCTACTAATAAACCAGAACTAACATTCTTATAGTAAAATTATCCTCCAATACAATTCTTTTAGCTTTTAGTAAAAACCGGTTAATAACCCGTTTTGAAATTTGACCGGTTTTTGCACTCTCTAGTTGGATCACTCAACTGATTTTCGTGAAATTCGTATTTTACATCCTTAAAGACTGCTCCAGGAGGAGGAGAATGGATCTCTCCATTAGCCTGGTCTCTTCATCACCAGTTCAACTTCACCAAAATTACGATTTCCAAGGATAAATACACGAGTCATAATGGAAAATACCGATGTCAACTACACGCGTGCCTATAAAATTTGAGGGTTACCCTCAATTTCCCTGGGATCCCATCATCAGATTCTGACGTGTGCTCACCTGAATAACTTGAAAGAATATGATGAACGGTGTATAAGATTTAAAAAAACTCCAACTCCTAAACGTTGAGGAGTTGTACCTTCTATCATCAGCCCACCAACATGAACTGATGACTACCAGACGCAAATTCATACCTGAAAAGCTTTAGAGAATTCGTGAAACACGTAATAAGTACGTAATATTTGAGGGTTGCCCTCGATTTCCCTGGGATCCCATCATCAGATCCTGACTTGGTGACGATGGGACCATCTCAGAAGTATACATTTTTTAAATATATTTTTTTAATCGGGCCACAACTGACGGAGAAATCGGCAATGTACGTACATAAAAAAAAATAGTGAAACATATGACCTCCTCCTTTTTTGAAGTCGGTTAAAAAGTTTTTTATTCATATTGTTATTTTCCACAACCCTGCATATTATGTCGGTGGTTTGTAGTTTCTTGTACAAAGAAATGAAATACTTTAAAGCCGTTGCGGCGGAAAGGTTCTCAAGCGGAGACCACGTACCAGATGCCGCAGCGGACCCCCACAAAGTGGACTGATGAAATGGGGTTGCGTCTTTTAATTACGGAGTTCCTATGGCTACCTTCCAGCTCCATCATCAGACCCTGGTTACCATATAGTACCAAAGTACTCGTCAAGACGAATTAAACGAGCCCAAACTCGATGGAGTTGCGTCGTTTAATTACAGAATTCTTATGACCACCTTCCAGCTCCATGATCAGACCCTGGTTACCAAGTACTCGTCAAGACGAATTAATGGAGCCCAAACTCGATGGGGTTGCGTCGTTTAATTACGGAGTTCCTATGGCTACCTTCCAGCTCCATCATCAGACCTTGGTTACCATATAGTACCAGAGTACTCATTAAGACGAATTAAACAAGCCCAAACTCGATGGGGTTGCGTGCGTCGTTTAATTACAGAATTCCTATGACCACCTTCCAGCTCCATCATCAGACCCTGGTTACCAAGTACTCGTCAAGAGGAATTAAACGAGCCCAAACTCGATGGGGTTGCGTCGTTTAATTACGGAATTCCTATGACCACCTTCCAGCTCCATCATCAGACCCTGGTTACCAAGTACTCGTCAAGACGAATTAAACGAGCCCAAACTCGATGGGGTTGCGTAGTTTAATTACGGAATTCCTATGACCACCTTCCGGCTTCATCATCAGACCCTGGTTACCAAGTACTCGTCAAGACGAATTAATGGAGCCCAAACTCGATGGGGTTGCGTCGTTTAATTACGTAGTTCCTATGGCCACCTTCCAGCTCCATCATCAGATCAGCTTTATGTCATAATAATATTACATTGTCATCCAATTTATACATGCATGCAAAATTTCAGCTCAATCGGAAACCAGGAAGTGGATTAAATTTAACTTGAAAGATTGAATTACAGGCAACGGATAGGTGAACTAAATAAAAGCTTATAAAAAATCACCAAGTATCACGATCACTCGTAAAATAATTGACATGGCAGTTATATGCAATTCGTAAGTTGTCTCGATTAGCCTCACGAATGACTCACTAGTATAGTTTGACCCCGACGTTGATAACAACTATGCCTAGTCGGAGATCAAAATAATATTTTAGTTGACGGTTAGCCTTCGTGAATAGCCACAATTACACGACGTACAGGTCCAACCCGGACAACGGCTAAGCCGGTACTGGCAAGAGATCGCGCGCGACGGTAAATTTATACTATGTTTGAAAGATTATTTAAAAATATAAATGTTGGAAAAAAATGTATTTTTTTTACTGTATTGTGTTGGTAAAAGTATGAACTTTAATGTTATTTAAGATTCAATTTACTAATAATTCAACAATAATGAAAAAATCCTTGTGTTTTCAGTACGATATTGTTGCAAAATATGGTGTAATTGAGATCAATTTACGTATACATACGTAAAAAAAAGGAAAATTCGAGGCCGCTACGCACAATACGGACATATTACAATATTGAAAAGAAAAAAAAACAACTAGGTTCTGATGTAACATCACGGAGAATTAGGCGGTCAAACTTATGGCTCGGCGCTCTTTTCCGAAAACTACTGTCGGTAATCGGGTATATTCGGTCAACATATTCAGTTTTTCTTTAATCAGAGGCCGCTACGCAAAATAAAAGGAGTTGAGCTATGCAAATAAGTAATCGGAATCTATAAAAATCTTTCCGTTTCTTAGATTTAGACCGTCAAAAATCGGTAATTGTCGCTTATTCCTGACGAATTTTTGAACGCCCTCTTAAACGCTTTATTTTATTTATTTCTCTCTGACCATGTTGGGGACTCAAAATAATGTTAATGCTGGTGACTGCACGTTCATAAATTGAATGAGAATTTGCGTAATCTTGTCTTTATTCATCTAAATAGCTATATTATTGCAGAGGTCGGGAATCAGCAATTCGTAGATGAGTTGATTAAAGAATCCTCGAATTGCCATTACTGCCGAGGCAGAGTTAGAGTAGTTGTTGTCCAAAATGCGAGGAAATTAAATACTATTTTCAATCATCGTAGAACGGCGAGTATGTAATATTTATCACGTTCCCGCCCAAATTATTTTTTTAATGTAAGTATTATGTCCTCGGCATGACACGTGGTGCCAGTTTCAATTGACATAGGTACTTACATAGAACATTAAAATCATTACAATAAATCACAATTTTAAATATTTTGTCATTATTTAAAGATTAAACGGGATTTACTTATTGAAACACATTTTAGTTCAATACCTATAAAAAATTTATTTTGAAAAATATTTTCATGTTCATTGAATCACTTAAATAAGTAAGTGTTTTATCTAAGACTATTTAAAGAAAAGAAAACTCGGTAAAACTTTAAGCATACTAGAAACGGGCGCAATTTGTCACACACCAATGCAATAGTTGGTAAGAGCCAGCCATACACTACTTACCACTCTATCTATAGCAAGTTGTTGTGACAAATTGCTAAGCCATTTAACGTACAAACACTTGACTGATCGGAGTGATTTGTCATAGTCAAAATATGTGGTTAAAAGGTATAAAAGTATACAGTAATGGAATTTCATACACTTTCCCGGCCGCTCAAATGTTGTAGTAATGACTTTTAACTTTTTTGCGTTTGTAAGTAACGAATACATACCTACTCTTTTTCTTTAGTAAGGTTAATATTTCCGAATGTATATTTTTTTTTAATCGTATTCTTACGTCAAATGGTAGCAAAGTTTTAGAGCACATTATCCACGTTAATAACCTGACTCCGATCACACAGGGATTATTTTATACTCAACTAGGAAAAAAAAACGAAAAAAAAACGATCGCTTCGCTCGCTTGGCTCGCCCGCTGTAGGGTCACAGGTTACCTAACACTCCTCCTTGCTTCGCTCGTCGTCGTACCAACACCGACCTGCCTTAGAGTCTACGAAAGATATGAAATAATTAACATGAAAAAAAGAATTTATTTTGTTTTTTTTCCCTGGCGCATCAGGCTAGGGGATTCTAGTGGACAAAAGCCTAACCTGCAATTTCGAATCTTATAGGCGTAATGAAACTTGACTCGGTTAACTTTCAATTAAAACTAAAGAAATTATTTATCCCGGACAATAGCGCTAACTCAACAAGTACCAGGGCAACATAGCCCTGGAGACAGTAAAATAATGTTCCATTATGAAAACTCCCCTTTGTGTTCGTCCACTCTTTTGTTTTAAATAGTTTGAAAACGCAAATGGTCTTTTGTTTTGGAGTAATAATAAAACGCTTAGTTCAAGGGTAGCCTAATTATTTACTGCTTCACTCGATTGTTTTATCTCTTTTTATATCGGAAATTGTACCTCTATTCCAATTTCTGGGAAATTTGTTCTGTGGAAACCCAGGTAGGGTTCTGATTAGATCCGTCACTTGAGGAACTGCAGGACAAAAAAACACTGTGTAACGGCAAGGTGCAATGTCATGACCTAAAACTAGTGACTCTGTGAGTTGTAGACCTCGTTAGTCTGTTTTTTTTCAATTCTTTTTAAATAATGTTTAAACCGAGTTGACAAAACGACCATCGACACGAGAATCGGTTTAAAAATGCAACATATGAATTAAGTTTTGCTCAAGCTGAATCCGCTCGCTTAGGCTCGCTTCCTTCACTCGTTCAAAGAACACGAAGTCCAACCAGGACTACCAAGACAACATGAAATGGTACTCGAAGCGGCTGGAGCCGAGTGAACTGTACACTGACCTCCTTTCGCGTCCACGATTCTTGTGTCCACAATTTGAAATACAACAGTTGTCCTTCTCCTGGATTCAAATCATCTCCAATTTCATTTAAACCGGTTAAATGTTTACAGGCTACGGTAAACTCTTACCATAATGCGGGCTGCCATTTCTACAAATGTGATAAAAAATAAGGTAACACAACTTTCACATGTATCCTACTTGATTTTAAAACCTTTTTTAACCACAAGATACCAGGATGGCAGGAAATACACGAAGTATCCATTCGGGGCCCGTGACCCGTGAACGTGCCCATTCCACTCGCGGCTCCGTCATTCGACACAATGGTGTTGTTGAATGTTGTTCGTATAAAAGCTTCCTTGCTTCGCGAATGTGATTTAACGTTTCCTTCTGTGTTTGGAAATTTTTGCTGGGACATTTTTATATTTGCCTGGGCGCTTTGCGCTTGATGTATTCCGTTTTACGCTTTGATGGGCGTGGGTTTTTATCGTCGTTTTTTATTTAATTTAGTTGTAAAGGTGGTAGGTACACACCGCTGTTTGCGACCTAGCCTATGAATTGCGATAAAATATGTTGAATATTGGTAAATTGGTAATATTGGTATGTAGATACTACATAACAAACAAATAGATTAGACTTGATTTTAGATTCTCGTGAGTCGTGTCGTTTTGTACTTGTTTGTTACAATTTTCTGTCACTAGTTATGGTTACGTCTCGTGAGTCTCTTTTTAAAACTGCGATTTACGGGTTTATAATAATTGTAATAATTTTTATAAGAAACTCTGTAATTTTGTCTTCTGGCTAAGTAACTTGTCCCACCGCCGGCGAACAGCGAGTACTCTCATAGTAATTCTTACGCGCTTTTACTCGCGCGAATAACTACAAAAGCCGGCCAAGTGCGAGTCGGACTCGCGGACGAAGGTTTCCGTACCATTATCTATAAAAACAGTAAAAAAAGTTTGTTGTATGGGAGCCCCCCTTAATTATATTATTTTTATTATTTGTTGTTATAGCGGTAACAGAAATACATAATCTGTGAAAATTACAACTGTCTAGCTATCACGGTTCTTGAGTTACAGCCTGGTGACAGACAGACAGACAGACGGACAGCGAAGTCTTAGTAATAGGGTCCCGTTTTTACCCTTTGGGTACGGAACCCTAAAAACAGTTGATTGACCCACATACCAATTGGTCACATTTCCTAAGTAGACACACAGAGCGCTCTAGGATAAGAAAAAAAATTACATGTACGCTCAGTAGTATTAAATACATACATACATTCAAGCCTTTATTCTCAAACCTCTTGATACTAGAGTATGAACTTAGTAAAGTATAGAGTATTGTCTGGTCAGGAAAAGATGAGTCTAGAAAAGGGCGGAAAATATAAAAAACACAGCGTGTTGCAACACCGTGTTGTCACGCGTTAAAATAATAATGATACTTGTACAATTGTATTTTTTTTATTTACATCATTCTCACTGATCACAGAGAAGGAAGTAAAGTTATTTATCAAAAACCCGTTAACTCCATTGTAATTAATATTTAAGAACAAAAAGAAAAACCACTCTCCAAAATTTTTATTTTGATGATTAATTATTAATTTTAAATATTATTAATTAAAATTTTTATGATAAACTTCTGAATGGAAATAATATTAGCAGTAAGTCATCCTTTAAATTCTCTCAAAAGGCAAGAACAGCCTTATTCATTATGGAACAGTAACTTTGTTAGTTACCATAACAAGTATCAAGGTTAGGACATCTTACAAATTTAAGATCTGATAATGTTAATTACTTACTAAACTTAGGCTCATCTATCGCTCGCCAGACTCTCAGACTACCGTGGGCAATATTATACCGCAGTACAGTTATACAACAGACTCCTAATATGCCCTGAATCGAAGCCTGACTTCTTGGCGGTAGGTATTCAGTCGGCTACTCGTCTCGAGACAACCAGTGCAAATCTGACCTCCAATTACACATACCTGTTACGAATGTAGGGCTCAAGTTACTAGGTAGAACGAGAATTGGGATTAATTTTGAATGACATAGCTTTTCCCGAACCGTCCCTAGTGAGTGCAGCTCCACTCAGTCCAATGGAAGCTTCAACTACCGGCCATTTTGTCATAGTATAACTATACAGTATGTTTAACTTCAAAACTCGTCAAAATTTAATTTCTCATCGATTTTTGGTACAAAAAAGAACTTTGTAGAGAAATATATTATGTTGCCAAAGATGTCTTAGATTAGCAACTATGCCATGTATTATTGACTTTGTTCTTAACGTCCAAAACGTTTGTACTCAACATCTGCATAATTTTGCTATAAAAATGAGTTTATTTTCAGCGGAGTAGAATTTAACCGACACTAACAGTACTTAATTAATAGTCCACGTCAAAGATGTTTTAATTATTGCACCTAACTAGGTATATTGTAAGATAATAAATGAAAACAATAGCATTCCTGTCGCCTGAGGTGCTAGGGCCATTCTAATGAATAAATCATTAAACGGCTAGCAAACAACGGTTTTATTTAATTATTTTACACACCAACACTATACAAAGCTCAATATTTACAAAAACAGAAAAAAAAACACTCTTTCCTGCACGTATCTGTTATTTATTATAACTAAAGGAAAGAAGACAAAAAAAGATCCTATAGTGACGAAAATCCCATTCAGATATCTCAAAGAATTACGAAGCTATAACAGTGTTAATATAGCTTGTTAGAGAGAGAAAACGCTCGCAGATAGTGACGTCACAAACTGCGAGCATCATAGTAAATGACAATCGTTTCATATGAAGGTGCGTTGCCTTTTTCTCCATTACACTACAATCTTAATCCTTTTTCGAGAAAAAAGAAACATTATTGATTATTTTATTTAGTGTGCATCCTATAACAGGCGTGCAACGGCATTGAAAATTACAAACAGGGCACTATTTAAGTTCTTTTAGCGAATAAATTAATAACTAGATTATACAATTTTCAACAGTGACAAAACACACTAGAACTATGATAAAAGAGTACTTAGTTAAACTAAGTACAGAAATAAAGACAAGGACTACATGGCTGTAGAATTCTACGCTTTCATTTGTCGCGTGATACAATATTTAGGTAGTGTAGTGTAGTGTATTGCTATCCTTATCTCGTGCGCATACGTCACGTCACGATGACCGGAGTGGGGGACAGTAGTTGTCCGACCGTTGCTGGGAGTGGTGGTGTGCTGTCGAGCCAAGGAACGTGTAAATAGCAACACCGGTATACCTATAGAACGTGCAAATAAATGAACACTACCTACAGGTAGTAAAGTTTCAAATGAGCGCTCCCCTTGAAATTTGTTAATGAATAGGTACGTCGCTAAAATGTTCTATTGTAATTTCCTTATGCAGTGAGTCTATGTACCTAAATGCCGTCCTCAAACTAAATGTATTTAGATAGAACTTGGTTCCCCAACGTCAGACGGCAGCCGGTGTTAGACGGGCCGATGTACTTTCCTCTACTGTCCACAGTACAAGATTTTATCTGAGTATCTTAACTTATAGAGCAGCCAGGAAATCAATTCTGCTTAGCTTATTCAAGTGCGTGTAATTTGGGAATATCATCCATATCCATATCCATACCAATATTATAAATGGGAAAGTTTGTGTGTTTGTTTGTCCGCCTTTCACGGCAAAACGGAGAGACGGATTGACGTGATTATTTAAGTGGAGATAGTTGAAGGGGTGGAGAGTGACATCAAATAATTATTATCCCCGAAATCATGGGGGGGGGAAAGTTTGTATGGAGCTGTGATACAAACGAGTTCCACGCGGACGGAGTCGCGGGCAGAAGCTAGTACGTCATATTTGGTAACATTAAGTGTGAACATTGTACGGAAACTTACACAATATCAGTGGAAAAATGCAAAATGTGAATGACATCCTCAACCCGTACTGGGCTAGCATGAAGACTACGGCCCATTCTCATTCTATCCATAATGTACGATTCTCACCGAACAGGCCGGTCAGTGCGCCTGAGCGTATTATACAAGGTGTTAAAGGAATTTGAACCTTTAATACAGACGTTACGTTTCTTATTTTAATGGATTTGCGGCCGGTCGCCTCCTCGCGGACATGGACGGCTGCGCTCGGCTTTCATCACATCTGGCCGGCTCCGTCGGACATTTGCCTACCGCTCTTTATTTTCTGTTATAATGCGGTGCCACACATCCCGGCCTGGCCTGTTTTGTGCTGTACCTACCCACCAGTGAGTCGTATAGGCTGATGGTGACAATTTGGAGTAAGTTAAGTTTCACGCGCGATTGAACTAGTGTACTCGCTGTGTCGCGGTAATAATAATGTCTGTTTTTCTTCAATTATGAAAAGAAAAACATCAACTTATTAGTTTCACTTCACAAACAAGAGCGTTTCCTCCTAATACAAGTGTTTAACTTAAAAGGGGGAAACGAACACATGTGAAAAACCTTTGTTAAAAAATAAATAATTTTGAATTTTTTTTTTTCACTACCATGCGTCCTTCCTCTATCTCTCTTCTATTTCCGTTTCTTGATTTTGTAAATAAATCAGTGCATATCTGCTAGGCATTGCGTCCATTACAGTCACAGTACTGGTAATAATGTAGCTGTTGTCTCGGGGGAACCGCGGCCATTTCGGACGGATGCAGCCGATGTGTCCGGTCCTCGCTGGCCCGTGACAATCCAGAACCGACCTTTACTGAATACTATAAGGTCTAAAGTCAAATGGCTAGTAAAGAGTGTAACGTTACTGCAATTTATTTGGCTTGCACGAGTATGATGGATGTTGGATTAAATCCGATATAATCTCAATCTGTTACGAGAATGTTTTCCGAATATTTTGCACTTCTTTTATGTCGGAACACGCTACGGTAGCCTAGTGATTCAGGCATGCGGCTGCCAAACAGTGGTCGTGGGCTCGAGTCCTGGCTCTTACCAATGAGTTCTTCGGAACTTATGTACGGAATATCATTTTATATTTACTGTTGGCTTTTCGGTCAAGGAAAAACATCGTTACGAAACCTGCATACATTTGCGAAGTAATTTAAAGGTGTATGTGAAGTCCCCAACCCGCACTGGGTCAGCGTAGGAACTACTGTCCGTTCCCTCTCATGCATGACAAGAGGCCTAGCTGTGCCCAGCAGTGGGATGAATATAGGCCATGTTTATAAATTTTTTGTTGGAGATATATTTAGCTAAGTAGGATTCACTAGGGGACAAATGTCTCGCGACTCGTGTCACTAGCAACTTCTGATAAAATTGCGCAACCTTTGCTCGACACATCGTACGACACGAGATATGATATTGACAGTGTCACGCAATATGTTGGGCAGCAAAGTTGCGCAACTTGTGTCCTACTGAATCATTTACCCTAAATCCAACTCAACACTGTTATAGTTATTTGTATATTCTTTAACCTGCTATTGTGTACAAGAAAGTGCTTACATACATACATACATACTTTTGTGTGTACAACATATCGTACATACCTACAATGCACAGATACAGCGGTCTCATCGATAAAGAGCGATCACTTACAGACACCTGTTATTGTGTACAATAAACTGCTTACATACATACACACAACTTTAAATGGTGTGTTGTTTAGGTACATTTATAAAGCATAGTTTTCCATGACACACAACTAGGATCTTAGTTTTACCTCACGGCATGCTAGGATACAATTTTTTTGCACAACTATAGCCATATTACTTACATACATACCGTATACCCCATAGCCCCACAGTTCGAAGGCACTCCTCTTTCGATTTCAAAGAGTATTGGGATCCTTGGTGTTGACATTTCCAGCGACATCCAGTTTCGAAGACACTTAGAGGGCAAGGCCCAGATGGGATCCAAAAAGCTCGGTGTGCTTAACAGAGCAAAACGTTACTTCTCCCCGGGACAGAGACTTTTACTATATAAGTCTCAAGTCCGTCCCCACATGGAATATTGCAGTCATATCTGGTCGGGAGTACCTGGATATCAGCTTGAGCCTTTCGACTCGCTTCAAAGACGCGCTGTGCGAATCGTGGACGATCCCAAACTCACAAGCGATATCGAACCGTTGAGTCTAAGGAGAGACTTCGCCGTCTTTGAAGCCGACTTCGGGTAGTGCTCCGAAGAACTGTTCGACATGATGCCTACGGCTGCTTTTTACCACCGCACCGCTCGCCGTCGGCAGGGCATTCATCCTCACACCCTGGAACCTAAATGGTCGCGTACCGTACGGTTTCAGAGAAATTTTCTCCCTCGAAGGTTTTCCCGAGAGACTATACTTAGTATGGGGTTCTCCAAAAAAGGAGTGTATAAATTCTTAAAGGGTCTGCAACCCGCGTCCATAGACTACGGTAACCACTTACCATCAGGTGGGCCTGTAAGCTGTGGCAAACAAGCGACGTGGTATAAAAAAAACATGTATACAGGTTAGGTTAGTTTCAAAATCAATTTTTACTGATTTATGTATAATTTTATGACACTTAAGATACCTAACCTATTTATAAATTGTATTACTCATCTTTGTCCTTAGTTCAGCGGACAATGGCGGAATTTTTTAATTGCGAATAATGTTGCTTTCGGACACATGAATATTCGGAACGGAGTAGTGTTCCTGATAATAGAGCAACAAAAAACTATAAATTCCGTTTGCTTGGTCGGACGAGTACGAGTAGCACATGTCAGTTGTGTTGACGAGTGAGCATAGACTGGCGCCCAACGTGGGGCTGCTGTGATCAAGAGCACATCATGCCAATAGCGTTAGTATTTGGCACATACATGGACAGAAACATCATACTCCTAGCTATGCTACGAATAAAACACAACTAGCGGACTTCATTATAATATATTCATTAATTTTAAATGGTGAGGAATATTCTCGTGGTGTACACAATCTACAACTACTATCGATTGTCCTCGTTAGGATTCTCCCCGCTCTGTAATTACTTTTTATCGCCATCAACTGTTACAGCGAGGACGCTAGGCCCCTATTTCAACAACTTGACAATTGTCACCTGACAACGACAATTCTCCGTACATTCCTGGATCTACAAGTACCCTAGCGACCACCTTGACTTCTAAAACAAGCAATGTACGGCGAATTGTCAGTGTCACGTGGCAATTGTCAAGTTGATAAAAAAGGGGCCAGGCCAACCTCTTTAGAAACTGGCACTGTGACGAGTGGCGTTTTTGACAAAATCAGCCAATCAAATTAATTATGATTAAACATGATTGGTGAATTAATTTCGACTATGTATTAGAGCTCGCACTACAGTGCTGCCAGCTTGTTTCGTAAGGATTTTAAACCCTCATTGCTAGACATAGGTAAATAAAAGCACATCATTCATTTAAGTACGTTTATTATCGCCATCAAGAGACACCCAATGACAAATTATACAGTATTTATACACGACGCAACGAACCAATAAATACATGTATCACAGAACATTAGATAGTGCTCCAAATTGACTCGAACGGTGAACGATCACGACGAAAATAAACTAGGGACGAAACGGGATCAGCCCTGGGGAGTTCAAAGAGAATGCTATACAATATGGCATCTTCTTGTATAAATTAATGAATAAATAATTATAGTAGTCAGGTTTCAGGCGCCTGGAGATTCTCATTTTATTGTGTTCAGAAAAATGCACAAAAACGAAAATGCTTGTTTCGAGCCGATGTAATATTCTTTGTAGGTATTATAAACAGACTCTACTTACTTTATAGAGTATTTTTTGATTAGAATGTGATTATAACAATATCTGGAAATATAACCGAATTGATACACACATACACATATGTACTTTTTTATTCCATTCACAGAGTTCGTTCACACCTTTACATTTCTGGTTTTAAATTGGAAGCACTGGGGCCCACTACAACGGACTGAATAATTATAGTGTCCCCCTTGTGAGGCAAAATTATTTATTTATGGGAGGGCAGTATATTAAATCCTGACCAAAGTTGCTGTCCGGCCCTAAAGTTGAATCTTGAGCATAACTAGTTCAATATAGGTATCGCCATAGCCGTGAATGCATAATTTTGCTCCTTAGAGACACTACTATTGACGAGTTTTGTTGAAAAATCTCTTATTTCACAAACTATAACGATTAAAACATTAGTTTTAGGCATTAGTCTATACCTAATGTTGGAATTAGATGTCAAGCGAATCCCAGGCTCCTTTAGGGTACTAACCGAAAATAACGCTAGGAGGCTGATAAAATAAAGATTGTCACTGTGCTGTGTAATAATTGAATTATCGATACAGAGCTTTACAGGTAGTTGTCATTGCTAGATGACAATTATCGATTGATGAAACAAGTGCCTGGCGTTATAGTTCCCCTCTTTCAATCTGTCAGTCTAGTCAATAAGCATGTTTAATATTAATTATATTACATAGTGAAGGTATTGCATAGCCCATTCCATGTGTATGTGAATTAGCTATCGACGGGAGTGTCGTGGTATTTCCTCATGATTTACATGAAAATAGTAGTGCATATTTGATTAATTTGCATCTCTTATAACTCTCTCTGTAAACTTAAATTATGCTATGAATATTGTTGCACGAATAGCTGTTGAAACTTGACTGTACTGATTTATTGACATTCTGTTCTAATTATGATACAAATTAATATATAAACGGTGGAATTAAAATAATGAGTTTCAGTATTTTACAGTACTTGTGAACTCTATTGATGTTGTCCTTTCATTGCAGATTTCAGTTCCATAATATGCATTTTTATTAGCTTTTTTATTTCTTTATTACCATTACGTAAAGTTATGTGATTAGAATTAGATTTATTTCAAGTCAATAGATCCCAAAAGAGGCGAAATATCTTGATTTGTTCCGACAGCGTGCATTGTATTCAATGGAGACTAAAAATAAAAATAATTAGTTTTGTCGGAAGAATTGCACCTTTCTTCGTGTATTGTTGTTATAACGTTTATTTAATAGTTTCTCTCGTTTCTCCCCAGGACAAAAAAAAGATTATAAAACTCCAATGTACAATATTTTAGACAATTTGATTACCTATACTTAAAGTATTTACACGTATATTATAATATTGAGTATAGATTTGGCTTGATAGAAGAATTTTAGTAAACACAGCCTACCATTTGTCAATTGACATTCACTATTAAACCACCACATTACCAAACATAGTTATATAAAAAAATACACTGTTTATTACGACCACATGCAGTAATTCTAGAAACATCGAAATGTGAACATGTAATGACTCGTACATTTTACGACGGTAACACTGGCAACCATGCACACAGCCAGCCTGATGAGACAACATAGCGTGCCCGTTTCATATATTCACCTCGCAGATTGCTATAGTTGTCACATATGTGAAAACACAGCATTGCACTTCTCGGGTGAACACGCACCCTATTATATCATTTATGGTTATATTATTTTGTGGTTGCCTATTATCTCGGATCAAAGAGATGTCTCTTCTGAACATAACCTATGATATTCAGAAGTATTATTAACGTGCTCGCCAGTCGATTGCGATCGATACAGAATAAATAATAGTACTACGTACAGAAGATTCCCTGTTAATAAATCCCTTGTTTAGGTATGCCGAAGGAGCCTAAACGTTGCTATCCCTTTCTATCGCATACAACGCGCTGCGACAGAACGCCATGCTATGTATTTGTAGCGGCGCTACGAAATCATTGAGTGAGCCGCCCATGGTATCGAGTTTCGTACAAAAAAAATACATTTGAGTTGTGCAAACGCTCCTTAAACATTAACGCTGTCACCCCTCAGGTTTTTAGTTAGTTGCGAAGGTCAATTCGAAAAGCCGTACGTATATTTTCCTATGCCCGAAAGTAGCTTATATCACTTTGACACACAAAATTCATTACCATGGAACATAGCAACAGTTTAAGTCTAATCCGTGTTAGCTCAACACTTCAATATGCCTCAATGTTTGTTTTCTATTTAGACGGGCAAGGTTCGCAAGATCGTATCACGCTTATCCAAATAGGACTCTATTTGTTTCCAACACGAATGTACTGTGCCTAGAACTGAACATTTCTGTACCTATTAACATCATGTTCCAAGGACCGGAAAACCCCTTTTCAGGCTTAAGCCTATCGATTTGGTTACCCTATCATAGGGTTACCCTATTGTTATGGTAAACATATCGGAAGTAGTAACCATAACTTCTTCCAATAGATTTATCCTCAAACCCTATTGGGATTTGTTTAAGGATTTCATTGACTTATGGTAACGTTATCATCGCCTGCTTATAGAAGTGCATAATTAAATTTAAAGTATTTGAACCCGTTATGGTGCACTAATTGTACTCCCGTTATGGGCGCAAGTCGTATTCAAATATTCGTAAAACTGATTTTGTTTAAACTGGTTGGGCTGGGAACTGGAAACCATATTGATAGGGTTTTCAAATTGGTTAGTGGTTAAACATTGAACTCGATCAATAGGGTTACCCTACCAACAATGTTACCTTATCATAAGGTTAATAATATAGATAGGATTTTAAAAACAGCTTGTAAATTAAGCCTTTGGAAAACCTTAAATTTAGAAACCGGATCCCTGGTTTAAATGCCGTAAGAAGTTGTTATTAGTTTGTAGAGAAACCATCTGATCGTATAATTATCGTCCTCGCTTTCGGCTCAGACGTTATGTTTACGATCAGAGATAATCATTTTACTACCCTAGGTGAATAATAAGTAATTTTACCAGTTTTAAAATAATTTCAGCGACATTATTCACACATTTTTATTAGCCGATAAAATTTAAAGCGTCTGAAAGTTAGTGTTGCCGTGCCATAGTTCGGAGTTTGGTTGAAGTGGTGTTGCTGGGTTGTGAGGTTTACTTTTAGTTTAAATTTCAACGTTAACTGCTGCTAGAGTAAGCGTTAAACAGTTTTAGTTTTATTTCAATGACTGACGTTTGCAATTATTAATGTAAAATGTTTACTCTTGAAAAAACAGTTTAAGCAGTTTATGTAAATGTGTTTATTTTTGTCTAAATATTTTTTTAATCATAACTTTTATGACAATATGCCGCTATTTTGTAGTTTTTGTTGAATAGGGTATTAAAGAGTATTTATATGTACCCTTTCTTTTAGCTCCGACGTTTTTGTGATCTTGGTTTCTTCTTCGTTTTTTTGTTTATTGTGTTCTATTTTCGAAGTTCTTGCAGTTTTAAGCAGAAACACATTGCAGCAGAGTGCTTTTTTCAAAATCAGAAGCGCGATTATTAGAAGAAATTTTATATCTCAATAAATAAATCAAATAAATGAAGATGTGGATTGAAAATAATAACTTCTAAAATGCGTAGTCTGTATTTACTAATAAGATATAACCTACGAAGAATGATTTAAAACAAATAACTATAATTATACAATTTACAAAAAAAGTTTTACTAACGAACAATAACAGTAAAAACTGATTTACAAAGTTACAAAAAAATAGATATGGTTTGTTGTAGTGTTCATAGAAAAAGACTTTCAGGTAAATTACCATCAATAAAAGAAATTGGATAAGTATTTGAAAGAATATGTGCAGGTCCGTAAATTTATTTCGTAACTCTATAAAATTTGTAATCAAAAACAAATAATACGTTAATAATAATTCTCCTTTTAATGAGATATCCGTACCTATGGAATGTTTTTTTTTTAATAATTATTAAAATTATTAATAAAGTGAAACTAGAATTCGTTTCTATTTTTGAAAACGATTGACATTAACGTAGGTACCTTAGAAAGTATATTTTTTTCACTAAAACTAAGTAAAAAACTATTTATAAGTAATTACATGAAAACAAACACACAATAACAACATTATTTAAAATAGATAGAATGAATTGAAGTATTTTAACAACAATTTACACGTATTTTTAAGACTTTACAATACATTCATTTTATTTAGACACGGTATTTTAGTTAGCTCCCCAACATATGTAAATAATTACAAATTTACGTGACCTAGAACATTCAAATTCAGTGCTTGCTATATTTAAATAGTAAATTGATTTTATCATATATCTTCTTATTCGAAATTATAATCGACCACGGCAGCACTGCATCGTGTATTTGCACCATTTGTTTGACACATAATTCAAATTATTATTTTTTGTTTCAGAACATGTCCATAGTTGTTATTAAAAAACATAATGAAAAACTTAAGTCCAGTGTTAGTAGGTAGAATTAATTTAAATTAAATAGAAATGTCAACTGACACGAGCGGTAATCAGCTTCCCAAGCTTGACCCAATGCCTGCGTATGCCATAGTCATATCTATCACTTAAGGCCTCCACCCACCGGACGCGTGTCGTGCGTGGCGCGTGTGCTGCGCGGCACATGCGCAAGTTGTAAAGCATTGCAAGTACACTTCAAACACACATCGAACGCGATTCGAACGCGGCGCTAAAGTTACAACTCGGCAGCGTCGCCAAGCGTGATAGAGATAAATAAATTAATAAATAAAATAAATATAAGGGGACAATCATACACAAATCGACCTAGTCCCATAGTAAGCTCAGTAAGGCTTGTGTTATGGGTACTAGACGACGATATATATGATAGAGATAGTGAGATACATATTAAATGTGTTGGTAGTGAGAGAGATATGACGCGCGGGCCCGCGTTGCTGCTGCACCGCAGCCGCGCGGCACACGCGCAGCACACGCGCAGCACACGCGCGGCACACGCGCGGCAGACGCGCGGCACACGCGTTGGTAACGCGTCGCAGCCGCGTACCCCCGGGTTGCTATACGCCGCCCGCTTTCGGTGTGAATATACCAATTCAACCGCGCCCGACGTGCGCCGCGCACGTCACACGCCGCGCACGACACGCGTCCGGTGGGTGGAGTGGAGGCCTTAAGTATATACATTCGGAATGCGTCTCGCATGCGGCATTTAAGATGCCGCGTTAATGACACGTTTACAGTCATCCATTCGCTGTACGACTTGGAATTTTAACAGACTATTGTGCTGCCGAAAAATAACTGGAACAATGTAAACGTGCCGTTATATCAAGTACAGATATAATGTAAAAATATTTTTCCTGTCATTGTGACTTTGAAAATTCAATTTCCCCTGGCCTCGTGGAAAAAGTTTTTTGATTATATCTATACTTCGTGAAGTACAATATTTAACCAGATAATTTGACAAGTTGATGCGATAGATAAATTTATAAATTATATCCAGCTTGAAAATGTTTATCGAACGATAAATGTTCTAAATAAAATACACTATGCAGCGCTGGTTAGTTTTCCCTCGAAACTCACCGAGGGCCAATCGCAGCTCTTTTCATTACATCCAATCAATATGCTATAACTTTTTTTATAGTTTTCTATTTTTCTGTTGTTTTTTTTGTCACAATGAAACAAACATGAATGGAGTTTAGTAACTCTAAAAGATATTTGTAAAACGGTATGACCGTAATTTAAAAAACTACGAATCCTTATAAAATTACACTTTGATACGGTTCTAATCTGTATCCAATACCATTAAATAATTATAAACATTACCCATCTTGAATTGTAATCCATAGACTTAAGTAAGTTGGTAAATTAATTGAGTAAATATCCTTTAAAGTCACGCCAAATTCTATGAAACTTAATGCGCTTAATTAGACAAAATCTTTTAATCTCTATTATTTCGAACCCATTGTTTGCTATCCCTGATCCCGCCGAATAAGGGTTGTCACAACGTAATTATAATTAGCAGCGGTACGGGTCGCCGGCCGAGGGCAAGCAAAGAGGCAGAGGTTTGCAACCTTTTCAATTCCCACAGTTTATAATTAAATAATAGAGCCTTGTTTAACAGTAAACAAACACTGATTAAATGACTTTCAATAAGATAACTTGGTTTTAATCTGGTTTTAGGAGCTTTCGTTAAACTAACGATGCCAATTAAAATAACTCAGTGGTAATTAATATACATATGTATGTACAAAAGATGATGACAAAAGACCTGATGGAGTGTTTCTGGTTCCATGGAGTTTGGGACAGATGCTTGTTTGGGACGCTACTGATTTACTGGCACCGTCCCACCGCCAACGGACTACTTCTAAGGCAGGTGCAGCCGCGGAAATATGCCGAAAATCTGAAACGTATTAAATATAGCGGCCTCAGCAGAGAGTACAACTTTGTACCATTGGGCGTCGAGACCCTCGGTCCATGGGGTCCCAGTACGCAAAAGTTATTTGCGGAAATCGCGAAACGTCTGGTTGACGTAACTGGTGACTGAAGAGCTGGCGGCTTTCTCGCACAACGCATCAGCATTGCAATTCAGCGAGAAAATGCCGCCAGCATCCTCGGTACAACGCCTCGGGGGCCTGCTTTTTAGGGTTCCGTAGTTTAGTTCCTTAGTTTTAAATTTAATTTTCTTAATGTTAGTTACCAACTTGCATATACTTTAGAAAATAAATAGTTTACACATAAAAGTAGTTAAATAAATACTCTATATTATATTTCATATATTAACAGATCAGACAGATATCAGACAAAGAGTGTGTTGTAGCCGTCCTTATTCATTCGATACACAAATTTGTATTCAAGTGGCAAAATTTATTCATACTTGTGGCAACTCCGTTGATATATTTATACATGGATACAGATTTTATAATTACAAATACAAATTATTTATTGTTTGAATGTGAGTGGTTATAAATGGCGGTAGGGTTAGTATATATATGGTTACATCACAATCAGCCAGAGTGTGGCGTACAATAATTTGACTCTCAATACGAGTATGCATTAAGCATGCATAATGCAATTAACGTACATTTTTTAAAAATATTCAATAAAACAGAAATAGACGGATTTTCACCTCTTTACACGATTATCTTAAATATTCAATCACTGACGAGACAGATTTAGTAACACATCGGAGTTATCCCGATCAAAGTGGAAAATTGAAAAATTAATCGCAACGAGCGGGATTCAAACCCACGACCCCTGCATTCCATGCATTGCTCTGAAACAATTGAGCTACAGTGGGGTAGGTTCGTGGTGACGAATCTTTCAATCCCTGCATTTTTCTATAATCACGTTGGGAGGTTCGTAGTCACATCTATCGCGACATTGTTACAACTTCTGAAACAGCACCAACTACTCAAATTCTATCGCGTTATCCACGTTAATCACCTGACCTCGATCTCCCAGGGGAATTAGAGGCAATAATTTTATATTTAACTAGGAAAAAATGATAATGTTCGGTTAAGGCCTCCACCCACCGGACGCGTGTCGTGCGCGGCGCTCGACGTGCGTGGCGCGCGTTGGGCGCGGTTGAATCGGTATACTCACACCACAAGCGGGCGGCGTATAGCAACGCGGAGGTACGCGGCTGCGACGCGTTACCAACGCGTGTGCCGCGCGTCTGCCGCACGTGTGCCGCGCGTGTGCCTCGCGTGTGCCGCACGTGTGCCTCGCGTGTGCCGCACGTGTGCCGCGCGTGTGCTGCGCGTGTGCCGTACGTGTGCCGCGCGTGTGCCGCGCGGTTGCGGCGCAGCAGCAGCGCGGGCCCGCGCGTCATATCTCTCTCAACACATTTAATATGTATCTCACTATCTCTATCACGCTTGGCGTTAGCAACGCGTGTGCAGCGCGGGCCCGCGCTGCCGAGTTGTAACTTTAGCGCCGCGGGCCCGCGCGGGCCCGCGTTCGAATCGCGTTCGATGTGTGTTTGAAGTGTAGTTTCAATGCTATACAACTTGCGCGTGTGCCGCGCAGCACACGCGCCGCGCACGACACGCGTCCGGTGGGTGGAGGCCTTTATAGCGCTTCGCCGGACGCGTCGCGAGCGAGCGTACCGAGCGTGACGAGGTAGCGTCCGGACGCTACCGCGATTCGCTCGGCTCGCGCGCTCTAGGGCCGCAGTTCACCTAACAACCTGACCGTTTTTTTTCCCCTGGGGGATCAGGTTAGGGGATTTCCTTGGACAACAGCAATTATATTGAGAATCGTTGGTAACAATGCGCTACCCCATATTAACAGTATCTCTTTATGTTTATATACACCGTGGTCGTGAATAACCCGAAAGATTTAAGCTAACGATACTAGAGCCTAATTAGAGTATATGAAGTTATGTAACATATAGTCCAAAAACTCATAATTAAGGAGACATTAATTTTTTACAACAAATCCAAAGTTTAAAAATCTCCAGTCTAACACACCCTAAGGGCGTGAGCATGACGTAGCCACCTTCTTCTTTTTTCACGTAGATGTACTAACTAGACATCGTGCTAGACATAACTTGACACTTCTTGTCATTCATGGAATACAAGTCACGGCATTAAAGGCTTGTTCACAAAGAAGCGGGCAATTAATAACATTTAATTTGTACTGAAATAGTAATTTAATTGAGACACATAATTAGACCCATGTTGATATAACATTATTTACTCGTACTGTTGTCAAAAATACGCGGTTTAAATCTTTCGGGTTATTCACGGCCACGGTGTATAATGTTTGTAATTATTTATCTTTGATCGGAATTTGGAATTTAGTTAGCAGATGATTCTGTTTTATAAACATAGACATCGGAGTAATCTTTAACTCCCGTCTCGCTCTAAAGTGTGTCTAGCTTCTCCTTTCTAGCATCTGCTCGTCAGTAACATTAAGGGAGGGACATCTACAGACACCAGAAAACAATAAAATACATTTCATACTCACATCACAACAAGCTGCGAATGACCCTTAAACGTAACGTCTCATTTACATTAGTCCTAAACTATTCAGTCAAGGCACTTTTACGCAATAGGTGCAGCGATGCGGCGGCGAGCAGCGCCAGCGTCACCGGCGCGTGCGCCGTGCTCGAGCCTGCGGACAAGTGAAAATCGATTTGTGAGTATAATAGTAGTAGTAGTAGTGAGTATAATAGTAGTAGTAGTAGTAGTAGTAGTGAGTATAATAGTAGTAGTAGTAGTGAGTATAATAGTAGTAGTAGTAGTAGTAGTAGTGAGTATAATAGTAGTAGTAGTAGTGAGTATAATAGTAGTAGTAGTAGTAGTGAGTATAGTGTAGTAGTTGTAGTAGTAGTTACCTAAGGGGTAATAACGTAACGTTTAAAACGCGCGTTAGGATAAGTCACCTGCCCTTTTTTAACCGACGAAAAAAACGGAGGAGGTTCTCAAGTCAACGCGTATATTTTTCCATACTAGTAATGACATCTAGATCTAGCGACTCGCGTACAATGCGTTGCGTGATCGACATGCTGAGGGGTAATTATGTAACTTTTCGAACGCGCGTTAGGACACATTTATTTGTAATTTTTCCATATAAAAATTGACGTTTATATCAACGTACGAACAATGCGTTCCGTGTATCGACCTGCAGAGGGATTATCACGCGATAAGTGACAAGATAGGAACGTCGTCTCGTTCTATCGAACGATGTCAGCCGGTGACGGACGCCCTTTTTTGTCACTTATCGTGTGATAAGGCTGACCATGATACGGGCTCTGATTATTCCAGTTAAACATTAACATTTGCCTCCTCTCATGTGCCCAGCAGTGGGATGTATATAGGCTGATGATGTGATGTGATGTTTTTAACATTTGGATCTACGTAACGTACAATGCGTTACGTGATTGACGTGCTGGTAAAGATCGCGGGGTCCATTGGAACATAATCACTATATGAAATGACAGCTGCTGGCGCCATAATTAGCGCATAAAGTGCGTTAAATGTTAAAGCAGGCGCGGGACACTCCGCGATTTACGTTCATTGCTACAAGTATATGCCGGTGCCCCTACGTTGGGGAACCGGCATGTACTTGTAGCGATGAACGTCGACGTCGTCGTCGACGACGTCAGAGGGCCATAAATCTTAATGTTTTGGCTGAGAAAAAAGAGCCTTTTGTAAAGATCAAAGGAGCGTCCCTTCTGTACTTGTACTATCTATTCTGTTGTTAAAGTAGCTGCAATTTACATTGTTGCATTAACTGCATTGCCACGCCGGCAAGTGTCGTAATCTCACAATAAAACTGTCGATTTTCTACAATCAGATTTTAAGTATTTTAACATGGACCTATAATTACTCAGGATCAGGACAAGCTATGGTAATAATAATACCAAGACCGAGTGAGAGAGTAGTATAAGAATTTCAATAGGTGTGGCAAGGAAGGGAAATATTGATGTCCTTGTTATAGGTTGTTATGGACATGTCAAAGGCGTTTGACTATGTTGACCATAGAATACTTTTAGATAAGCTGTATCGCTACGGAATACGTGGTAATATCCATTCTTTAATTCAATCTTATTTAAGCAACAGAAGACAAACAACTCAAATAAGTAAAATATGTTACAAGACAAAAACGGAACAGATCTACTCATCGGATGTACGAGAAATCCGTTATGGCGTACCACAGGGAAGTGTTTTAGGACCTCTGCTGTTTCTCATTTATATAAATGACATGCCTAACACAATTGACCACCCCATGGTTCTCTTTGCCGACGATAGTACTGTAATCTTCTCTGGGAAAAATTTGAAATCTTATGAAGCTGATATCAACAAGACATTAAATACAATTATAGAATGGTTAACAAAAAATAATTTGAACATTAACTTAAGTAAAACAAAACTCATGACATTTCAGCAGAGAACGAATTACGTGCCTAATCTTACAATAGCTTATAAAGGACAAAAAATTGAAGACACTGACATAACAAAGTTTTTAGGATTAAATGTAGATGATAAGTTGACATGGAAATATCAAATTGACTCTATATGTAAGAAATTAAATCAATTCTCCTATGCATTATATAATTTAAGAAAAAAAGTTAATCTAGCTGCAGTGCTTACTGCATACCATGCATTTGTGACATCAACTTTAAGATACGGTATAATATTCTGGGGGAACTCGACAGATCGAGAAATTGCATTTCGAGCGCAGAAAAGGTGTCTAAGATCTTTATGTGGTATCAACTCTTTGGAATCTTGTAAGCCCCACTTTCAAAGACTTAAGATCCTAACTCTTCCTAGTTTATATATATATGAAATGTGTGTTTTCGTGAAATGTAACTCCCATCTGTACCTAAACCTTAAGAGCACTCGTTTAAAACATAAAATAAAATACGCAATGATACCCAAAACAAAGTTATTCAAAAAAAATGTAGTTGCAATGGCTCCGAAGATATTTAATAAATTACCAAAGTGTTTAATTTCAATAGACCAACTACATATATTTAAAAAAGCCTTAAAAAATGTTCTAGCTCATAGAAGTTATTATACCATAAATGAATATATAAATGATAGTGACTTTGACATGCATGCTCAACAATTTGTAAGCCGTAAGGCGCCACATAGTGAAACTGACCACATTCTGTAACATCCTGTAACCTATGTTGGACAAATAAATGATTTTATCTTTATCTTTATCTTTATAGTTCCGCATTTATTAGTATGAGGTTGCCCGTAAGCCATTTTATAACCAGTTCTTAATTTAGCTGCCTTTCCGTCCCTCATGGTGGCGAGACGTATAGCTCCTCTAAAGAAATCTATACAATTTTAAGGAATAACTCAATTTTTATTATCATCTGTTTATAACAACTCGCTCTTAATCTTTTCCGCCAATCTTCAACCAAACGCAAACCAGCGCATAAATAAAAGATTACTTAATCAAGCACTCAGTCAAAAACTCCGAGTGAACCCGGCAGCATGATTGATTGTTGGGAGATGATAATTGCGCGGACAGACCGACGGACAGATGGCGCGGGTAAACATGGCGGAAATGAATTATGATCGATTTACTTTATGGTCTGCTAGAAAGATTTGTTGTAGATCCATTTTCTGTCGAGAGTATTTCGAAACATATATTTTATAATGTTGTAGCTACTCGAGCGGCTTCGTCCACGTAAACCAAAACAAAAAGATCGGGGTGCACTCCGGGAGTGCCGGCAGAAGAGAAAACTTGAATATTAACGTTGTGCATAGGTATTTGATATTTTGGAATGGTTAAGGAATAATTTTGCAAAGCGTAGTGATTTAGTGCAAAGTAACAGTTCAGTGTAAGCTGTGTTCACTACTAGTAGGCGCGGACTCAGTCACTTGTCTGAGTTAAAAAACCGACGAAAAAAACGGAGGAGGTTCTCAAGTCAACGCGTACATATATTTTTTTTTATGTATGCGCGTAACTTTTTAGAGAGTAGTCCGATTTTGATAATTCTTCTTTAAATAGAAAATGAATATTTAAATTTATGTGGGACCAACTTCGAGGGAAGTTGGTCCCACATAAATTTAAAATCAAAATTCTAACCCGGAAAACAGGGAATGATTGATTGTTCACTTACTGATTGAAATGTATGACCACATACATGGGCACAGAGTAATCACAAATATTACATGTAAGTAACTAGTAATTTAGTTAGTAATTAACTAAAGTAAGCCACAGAAAATTGAAAAATAAAAACTTAAAAAAAAAAAATATTAAAACGCCGAAAAAATCTGGAAAGCAAAAAATAATAAACCTTTCTTATTTAATTTAATAACTAAATTCTTAAATATATCTAAGTGTACCTAATTAATTTTGAGTCGGCACCAACACAAAATAACTTAGGTAAGTATACACTTAGATTAATTTAAGAACTTAGATATTAAGGTTAATAAAAAGGGTATATTTATATGATTGTTTGGCGCCGACTCAAAATTACTTACGCACACTTAGATTCATTTGAGAACTTAGTTATTAAACTAAATAAGAAAGGTATATTATTTTTTGCTTTCCAGATTTTTCGGCGGTTAATTTTTTTTGGTAAAAAGTTTTTTGAGTCAATGTTAGTACGTGTGGACTGTGTGTAAATCACAGAATAAATCTACTGCCGTGTTAAAGGTGTTATTAACTCTACCCTGTACCCCCCACGCTCGTAACAATATCTTCTGCCTGCGAATCTGTCCGCGTGAAACTCGATTATATCGTAGCTCCATACAAGCTTTCACCCTCCATTTCTACGTCCTCCCCGTCACAAGCTATATCCATACCAAATCTCATGTAAATCGGATCAGCGACTTAAACGTGAAGAAATAACAGACAGACACTTTCGCATGTATACAATTAGTATGGACAAAGGTCATAGCTCACTAGAGCCACCCGTCGCCCGACCCTCACCGCCTCGCCTCATAAATGTACTAACTACTGAGTTGATGTGGAGAGCGCATGCCCGTACGAATCCATATAAAGAATACCTAATCGCTCGCGAGGCGGCGCGGGTCGGGCGACGGGTGGCTCTAGTGAGCTTATGATCTTTAACCGTTGACACTCACCCGAAGCGGTGAACATGGATAAATGCGGTGAGCGTGCCACGTGGAGGCTGACGTTCGTGGAGCGGACGTACGGCGGCCAGACGGGTTGCCGCGCCTCGCAGCTCACCGAGACGAAACCGCGCGCCGTGCTCACCGTTATCCGCAACGGCCGGCGGCTCATCTGAAGGCCTTCTTCGTTCGCGACGGTGAAGTCCGTGTTGCCTTCCCAGTGGGGGATCTGGCGGACAAGAAAGTTATTTATAAAAAAAGACCGGGTGCACTCCTTCCCCCTTTCCATTCAGTAACACCACGTCGCCGGTCGCGCTGGTGACAGACGAATCACAAGCGCGCGACCGACCCATTGTTGATTTGAGGATTTGTTGTGTTGACAGCTGACAAAGACTTCCCACACTATCATTCTCTTAAGTCGGTTAAAAAGAGTCGTCACGCCAGAGCACATCAACACATCATATTGAGTGTTACTTTTAGCGTACTAAATGCATGAAACCTATATTGTACTGTGGCATTACGGGATAAGTATGAATCCGGCATCATTTCGCGATCTCGTTCTGACGTATAATAGTCGGTTTTTCCCTAGACATCCCCCAAAGTCCAAATGCACTCAGCCAGACTGTGTTACTGATAACCAAACCCCGTGGTTTTCGGTGCGGGAATGAATAACATTAGCCAAAGAATAGGTATTGCTTATAAAAACAGAATGTACTTACCTACTGAATAATCGATTGAATAAAATGATACTTATTCAAAAAAATATGTTCTCTAAAAATCGTTCATACAACCTATCAAGACATCTCCAAATCAAACTTGAGCGCAAAAGGAAAAAGTAATATTAATAAACTAAAGTTGGTCTTAAATAAGAATACACTAAAACCTATGAATAAATTGTTTGTTACAAGGCAAAGAAATATAACTGTAATCGCAAACACATCGTGCAACAAATGACTTCTTCAAAAAAAAATTGCACCTATTACGACTGCCGACGTAGATAGATCGTTCAGTTGGTTGAAATGGATATTTACAGCTAGACGCCGAAGTTTGATTGTTCCAAATGTAAAAAATATATTTAAAATAAATAAAATAAATAAACAAATATTTGGGGACAATCTGCCACAAATCGACCAAGTCCCAAACTAAGCAAAGCTTGTACTATGGGTACTAGACGAAGATAAACTTACTTGTATAGATAAATAAATACTTAAATACATAGAAAACATCCATGACTCAGGAATATATTTAATATTCATGCTCATCACACAAATAAATGCCCTTACCGGGATTCGAACCCAGGACCTCTTGCTTCGTAGGCAGGGTCACTACCGACTAGGCTAAAGCGGTCGTCAATTATATTAATAATCGTTTATTCTGAAAATCGTGTCAACTACTAATTGGCGGCAGGTAATTAATTAACATTTTTCTAATTATTATCTTGTAAGGCTTGGTAGAAATGCTTACTACTTAAGTTAAAATAAAATTGTATAGTTTGTTTACAATTCGCAGGAAGGTATTTATTCATTAGGCACAATATGATATTTTGTTAGAATAACTCTACTCTTTCTCAAGTAATTCCCACCCGGGGTTTGCTGATAACACGCTTGATCTCAACTATATTAATCTCATATGCAATAAAATTTCGTGTAATCTACGCTCTCTTCTTGTATATAGCACAGCGCACATGTAAGCGAGCAGACGAAACATGAAAGTCGTATTTGGAATACAATACTAAAAATACTACCTATAACTGCTGTAACCGATCAGTCGCGAGTCACACACGTCGCCGCGGACACAACATCGATCAAAACGCGGGGGATGTTGACAGTTGACAGTGACAAACAAAATACAAACAATATAAACATACACTTCCACTTTTGGAAATTTTTTAAGTATTCTGACTGTTATTCAGGGCGTGACGACGATACTTTAGTTAGGACAACTAACCCTGACATAAATTATTTATTTATTGTGTTTAACTACACTATAGCAAAAAGTGCAAGTAATATCGCAATTGCAAATCACAAACAAATAAATATTGAGAATGATTTATAGCGTCAAACTTTTCAATAAAACCAAACGCCATCGAATCACGACATTCATCGCTCTGGTATTCGTCTGCGGATTCCTAGTATATTGGCCTCTGTTCCCGGATTTTTATTACTTTTACATGGGTCCTTTAGAGAATACGTCATGCCATTATATAGAGACAGATGACACGTTGCCACGTGCGGATAATCCGTTTTTTATGCCGCCGTCTCGTTCGGTGTTCTTCCACGAAACCTCGTGCAAGGGAGACTTGGATACTCGACAGGCATGTGCTGTGGAGTCCGCAGCTCGAGCATCCCCTGACTGGCAGATAAACGTACTTTTCGCAGGTCCTGTGACTCACTTAGCTTTAAATACTGGCAGACTAAAAGTGCTAAAGAACTATTCAAACGTGAATCTCTTCAGACTGCATGTGGTGAAGTACGCTAGGGGAACGCCTTTGGAAAACATGATCGCTGGTGGAGCATTGAACAGAACAGTATTTCGCGTTTCACACACTTCGGATATATTGCGATACTTGTCCCTGTACAAGTTTGGTGGGATATATTTGGACTTAGATGTGGTAGTAGCGAAGCCGGTTGGTACTCTAGTGAGAAATTGGGTGGCAAGGGACACGAATGAGTCTGTAGCGGCCGGTGCGATGGCGTTTTCCCGGGACGAAGTTGGCCGCAGTATGGCTGAGGCAGCGATCAGGTGAGTTACGCATAGAGTTTTTTTATAATAATCAGATGTGTCGCTATGTTACCTACAAATACAAGTACCACGCTCTAAGCCCAGCGTCACACGTGGTGAATAAAGTCACTGGCTGACCATACTCACCACGAGGCATCTACAAAACAAGTAGTGATGTTAATATACTCAAAAAACGCACTTTGCGATTACTGGCTTAAGTTAAACACAGATATCCGTGTAATAAACTTTACGTCACACCTGGCCATAATGCGAGTTTTACTGCACGCTGCGCGTACGGGAAAACTCGCATTGTGGCCAGGTGAAGACGTAAAATTCTGTACTCAACACGGGCGGTAATTCGTAAAGCCCCAGGAGCGCATATTTATGGCCCGAACCGAAGGTGAGGGCCACAAACAACTGCGATCTGGGAAATTCACGAATTCACCGCCCTAGTTACATAATGGACTATTACGTCACATATGGCCATAATGCGAGTTTTACTGCACGCTGCGCGTACGGTAAAACTGTACTCACCACGGGCGGTAATTCTTAAAGTCCCAGAGCGCATATTTATGGTAAACACCTGCGGTCTGGGACATTCACGAATTCACCGCCCTATATACTCTATACACCCTATACGTAATGTACTATTTAGAAAATAACGGCCTCATGGATAAATGACGCAATATCTATTACATGTATGAATTGTATGGGGTATTGATTTTCGTGAGAAATAATTTGCCAATGTATTGAGGTTAGAGCCAAACAACTCCACTCAGCAGGGAGACTCGGACGTGAATGGACCTGCGCCGCATGGCACTTTCAGATAGGAACGAACCCTCGAGTAATAAGCCCAACATTTAACGAACGTCTTCCCGCCGAATTGCGAACCAAGTTATCTGGAGAAACATTTGAATTGAACGTCAACATAGATTATTTTTAATTTAAAATTCACAATATTCGTTGAAATAATATAATCATAAGGACACTAAATGTTAAGAATATCACTGTTTTTTAATATTGTAAATTATTATGCATTTTGATCAGTCTTCAAATTTTTTGTAGGTATTTGGTATTACTAATACTCTTTTTTTGAAAAAACACTACAGGTATTTTTAAAATTATAATTTGTCTATCCCAAAAGAATTATCCGTACTGCGTGGTTACTGGGCATTCAGTACCGCGCGGAACGGGGCGGGGTCGTGGGAGGGGAGGCGTGCCGTGCGCAAACCTTACTACCCGCTGAGGTGCCCGAGCGGTAAGGTTTTTTTTTGGGATAACTTTAAGCAGCAATTGCTAAAATTTTTGTACTGAATGATATGAAACAAAAAAACGTATTTTATAATTTTGCTGAAGAATCTTATACTTGAATTTGGAAACTGATTAAAAATGACACCCTGTATATTATTTTTTTTGTTTATTTTGGTATCAGTAATTTGTAACATGATGTTTATGTGAAATATATATACATAATGACATTTTAATGAATATTTACAAAACCTTAAAACTACATTTTTAGAAACACCAAGATAAGGCCCCCGCGGCATCGTGCCAAAGATGCTGGCAGCAATACCTCACTGAATCGCAATAATTAGTTAGGTACAACTTTATTTTAATGTTATATAAGTTGACATTTCATTATAATTCATATTCCTTGCGACGATCACAATATAAATGCTAGCTTTGATTTATATTGTATTAGTTTATAATTGGCCATGATTTGGGCCATGTTGGGAGTTTCTCTGCGTGACCGCATCAGAAATGAGGCTATCCGCAGCAGAACCAAGGTAACCGATATAGCCCTCCGGATCGCTAAACTTAAGTGGCAGTGGGCGGGGCACATAGCACGTAGAACCGATGGCCGTTGGGGCGGAAAGGTTCTCGAGTGGCGACCACGTACCGGAAGGCGCAGCGTGGGTAGGCCCCCGACAATGTGGACTGATGACCTGGTAAAGGTTGCGGGAGTCCGCTGGATGCGGGTGGCGCGGGATCGGTCACTTTGGCACTCTTTGGGGGAGGCCTATGTCGGCTGATATGATGATGATGATGATGATGAGTTTATAATTTATAATGCCACAAAAATCTAAATCTGAAATATTTGTAAGGTGAAGTTGGGCTGCTCGAAACTAAATCGAGTTTCAAATACGGTCTTTATCATCATTATCAACCTAATAAACGTCCAGAACAGCACATCCAGCTACGATAGCCTATAGTCTATTTTTTATTCCGTAGACTAAAATGACATTTCATGTATTGCTAGTTTTTAACGTCTTATAAATAGTGATGTGCTACAACCGGTACTAACCGAAAATTAACGATTGGGAGGTACTTATATTTGTTGATGAAGTGTCTGTAACACAATGAATGGATAATCCGTGACGTGCTAAAAACGAGAGAATACGCACTGAAAACATCCGATACTATATACTTGTTCAATAAACAATCTTGCATCCCCTCCATATCCCGGGCGCACCGCGCTTACCTATTGACAATGACCGACAGATGACCCTTTGCTTGCATTAAAATAAGGCGTATGTCGCTCCACCTGTGACGTCACATACCAAGTCTATCTCGCGTGTGAGCTCGTGTGTGTGCCTGTGACTGGCTGTGACTCCTGAACCCTGGACTGCGCATCTATCTGTGGTATGTAAGCAAATGACCTAAAGACACCTAGTTTCTCAGTGTTAATTCCCATTTTATACATTTGGTAGCAATAGCGTGGTTTCATAGCCTCTGTTGAAATAACTATTTTAAGTTTAACCTTCTCGTAAACAAGACTTAAGCATCCCCCAATTGTATTTGCGCCGTAGTTTAATTAAACCCTCATAGTTTTATTACCTAAAGATTTAACCATTAAAAATTAAAGTTGTTTACCAGGTGACAGACATCCGAGCCGGTTTATCGTAATTTGTGCTTTATCTATTTACCTGGACGGTCTAAATTAGCTTGAAGGGCCGAAATAACGCATTACGTATTAAATATCACATAACCATTAATTTGTAGTTTGGAAAAGAATTTATTTGTTCTAATTGTGTTTCCTAAACCCTTTTGCATAGTTCTGCGTAAGTACCTCTGCACCTCGTGGTGTACTAAACGAACGTGCTTCCAAATTGGGCCTTGTTTGTAAGCGTATACGATTGAAATTGAGTGTAGATATTACTGTTCATATATATTTTTCTTGTTTTCCTTGTTGCTAACGGTTGCCTATACAAGTTGAAATGAGTGAGAACGGAGATAATGATACTATGCGGGCAACCTTATTTACGGAAACCGCGGAGTATAGAAAATCAATCGGCACTTTAAGACTGACCAGTGAATGGATTTCGAACGCCTATCAACGGCTTAACTCGACAGACCGTGCCCGGCTGATAGTTTTATTTAGCGAAGTCGAGGATCAGTATAAGGAATGTCGTGATGCTAGTGCCATTCTCTTGGGCGGCTTGGATCGGGCTATAGATGTGGAGGAATATGCCTATGTGCAAGATATTATTAAGTCGGTGCGCGATCAGATCTTAGATATTAAAGTTAGGCGCAATGAAATAGTCGCACCTATCTCTGCCAGTACCCCAATGCGTTCAGTGCCCGACCGCGCAACAGCAGTGGGTGACCTTGACCTCCCTCGTTCCCAACGGTTGCCAGATCTTCCGATTCCGCGCTTTAACGGACGTCCGGACGCTTGGATTAGTTTTATAGACCAATTTGACAGTGTTGTTGATGCCCGAAGTGATTTGCTTTCCACCCATAAAATGCACTATTTAATGAGTGCGTTGTCTGACGAACCGAAACGTTTAGTACAACATTTAAAAGTTGAAGCCGGCAATTATAGTGTAGCTCGTGATCTTCTCAAACGGAGATACCACAATACGCGAGTACTTGCCGATACATACATCGCACAGATTATGTCCCTGCCTGATATCAGTCCCCGGTTGACTGGTCTACGAGTTTCTTTTCTTAACCCCCTCCTTACTGCATATCGTTGTTTAGAGCGACTTGAATTACCGGTAAAACATTGGTCATATATCCTTGTACACATTTGTTTCGCGAAACTTCCCACGGATTTACGATCGCAATTTGAGCGTCGTCACGGCGATGGTCTTAGGGACCTCCCTACTTTTGATAAGCTGATTGATTTCCTCGAAGAGGAATGTCGTCATCACGACAATGTCGGAAATACCTCTTTAGTAGACGCACCGTCCTCTCAAGCAAAGCCCCCACCACCAGTAGTCAGAACCCCACATCAGTTCTTAGTTGCTGAGACCGACATGCGTGAACAAAAATGTCCTATGTGTTCTAGCCAGTCCCATTATCTACGCGAGTGCAAAGATTTCCTAGATATGAACCCACGCGATCGTTCAATCTTTGTGAAAATGAATGGCCTGTGTTATAGATGTTTAGATAAACACACCATTGCATCTTGCATGCGCGATTATCGCTGTGGAACCTGTAGGCGCCCGACGCATCATACCCTCCTATGTTTCAATGACCGGCGGAACCCGGTTTACTCCTCTCGTGTTAAACCAGAGACTCGATCAGTGTCTTTTCGAAGCTCTCCGGAACCAGCTCGGCCGACCTCCCCGCATTCTCGCACGGGCGGGGGTTCCCGCTCCCGCTATTATAATGTGAACCGGTCCTCACCTCGATCCAGTCTGCCAGCCTCACCCCGAGGATCTCCCCCGCCGTCTTCATCTCGGACATGGCACCGTGCTTCGAATCGCTCACCCAACCGGTACCCTTCCCCGCCTCCTCGTCGCAGTGAGCGCCACGAGCGCCCCCCTACTCCCTCCACCAGCAGAGATAAACGAGACTTGTCACCATATTCCTCGCGTTGCTCCCATCATGACAGCCCACAATAACTAGACTGCCCCCCTATTTCTGACCCTACCCGTGCTCCAACCGTTATAAATTCAGACTTGGTTTTACTCCCTACCGCCGTCATTCAGGTTAAAACATCTAGCGGATATTATGTTGAAGCTCGGGCGTTGTGCGATACTGGCGACCAAGGCGGTCCACCTGGAGGTAGTGTCAGACCTCACTACAGAAGCGTTCCTCGCCGCCCTTACTCGTTTTGCCTCTCGTCGTGGCACCCCTTCGCTTATTCGATCGGACTGTGGACGTAATTACGTGGGTGCGGATAACCACCTTTTAGAAGTCCATAATTTCCTTAACTTAAATAAGTATACTCTAGGCTCGGAAATGGCAAAGCGAAATATCACTTGGATTTTTGATCCTCCTACTACCCCACACTGGGGCGGTCTTTTCGAGGTGGCTGTAAAGTCAGCCAAGACTCACCTAAAACGTGTTATCGGAGACACTCCCCTCACCTATGAAGAATTGACGACAGTCTTTACTAAAATTGAGGCAGTCCTCAACTCGCGTCCGTTGTGCCCCTTATCATCGGATCCTAACGACCTTGAAGTCCTGACACCAGGCCATCTCATTATTGGAGAGCCTTTAACTGCGATTCCCGAATACCCGTTGCACGATATTAAAACGAATAAACTCACTCGATTTCAACTTGTACAACAGATGCTACAACACTTTTGGTCACGATGGCAAACTCAATATTTATCGACGTTGCAAACAAGGCCTAAATGGGCAGCCTATACTGAGCCTCCCTCAGTGGGTGATTTGGTCCTCCTGAGAGAGGATAATGTCCCTCCATTGGAATGGCGACGCGCTCGCATCATATCAGTGGTTCCCGGGAAAGATGGCGTCGTGCGTGTAGTACAAGTTAGGACGGCTACGGGTGTTCTGACAAGACCTACCAATCGGATTATTAGATTACCCTAAGAATCCCTTAAAGTAACTTTGTTTTTTTTATTTATTTTTTATTTGTTTTTTATTTGTTTTTTATTTTTTTATTTTCCTTTTTTTTTCGTAAACATTGTCATGTTTAGGGCGGGGGTATGTTCAATAAACAATCTTGCATCCCCTCCATATCCCGGGCGCACCGCGCTTACCTATTGACAATGACCGACAGATGACCCTTTGCTTGCATTAAAATAAGGCGTATGTCGCTCCACCTGTGACGTCACATACCAAGTCTATCTCGCGTGTGAGCTCGTGTGTGTGCCTGTGACTGGCTGTGACTCCTGAACCCTGGACTGCGCATCTATCTGTGGTATGTAAGCAAATGACCTAAAGACACCTAGTTTCTCATTGTTAATTCCCATTTTATACAATACTACTAAAATAACTATTGCCAAATACGTAAACCAAAATGGCGTCGTGTCAGGTCGGCGATACGTCAATGTCATTTTAAATGTTTGAGTACAATAGTAGTGACTAAATATTATTTATTGTTTATTTCGTATCATTTTGTGAGTAGATTTTATTTATTGTTTATTTTGAATCTAAAATTAATTCAAATTTTTATCGGTTATTCACAAACCGATATCAAAGATCAGCACTGTTTGTATATAGCTGGTCACATTATTTCTACGTTTGACATTTGTGGTTGTCATTTTAGTCTACGGAATAAAAAAATAGACTATAGTGGTTCAGGCATGCGGCCGTCAAGCGACGGCCGTGGGTTCGAATCCCGGCTCGTAAAAATGAGTTTTTTTCGGAACTTATGTGATGCAACACGCATTTTTTTTAATTTACCGTTCTTTTCTAGGCTCATCTTTCACTAGCCAGACTCCAGTCTGTAGTAGTTCCCCACGTTTATAAATTGTAAGTTTGAGTTGCAGGCTGTGCTGGTCAATTAAACAAATTGATCTTAACAACTTTGTCATAATATAATTATTGTGGCCTATCTATTATCGTACTTGTCACAGTTCCGCTTAATAGGCAGTATAGTAACGTTCACGTCCCCTCCCGACGGACACTAAGTATAATCAACAAGTTTACCGTAAACTTGTTGATTATACTTAGTGTCCGTCTTTGTCGACAACAAGGACAACAATTAGTGAAATGCAACAAGTTGTGGCCACATTGCACGTAGAACCGATGGTCGTTGGAATGGGAGGGTTCTTGAGTGGCGACCGCGTCCCGAAGGCGCAGCGTGGGCAGGCAAGGTGGACTGATGACCTGGTAAAGGTCGCAGGAGTCCGCTAGATGCGGGTGGCACAGGACTGGTCACCTGGGAGAGGCCTATGTCCAGCAGTGAACGTCTTCCGTCTGATATGATGATGATGAACGAGTTGTAAATTTTCCAGAAAATTCCAGATCGTATTTTATTGGAACCCATTGTGGCTTTGAGCGATGGTTACACTTGTTAAACAAATGTGACATAACGGAGCTTGCTAGAGGGGGTCTACAAACCACTTTGTAGGTCCAGAACCATTTGTGGGACTCTCGCAGGGAACCATAATTTCGGCCTTTAAAGCCTACGCCAAAATCAAACACCAATACGAGTGGAGGAATGAGGCGGGCTTAAGGCACTCAAAGCTCTTCATAGAAGGAGTGGACTCGGGCTGGACTAACAAACTCTGGAAATCCAGTAGGAAGCAGCTCAGAATCATATCTGGGGTGTTCACAGGTCACTTCGGGGTCAAGGATCTCTTGGCCAAGATGGGACTATCAGACAGCTTAGACTGTAGAATGTGTGGCGAGGAGGATGAGACTATGGAACACTTACTGTGTGAATGTCATGCCCTTGCCAGACAAAGAATGAATTACTTTGGTAACGGCTATCCGCAACCAAAGGAATTCAAGGCACTTCCGCTGAGCTGCATCATCCGCTATGTGGAAATGATGGAGCGAAGTTGGGAGTAGACGTAAGGAGAGGGCAAATGCACAAAAGATCCCACTGGGTCGAAGTGCATCCGTAAGGGCCCTCATCTAGATAAGATAAGATAAGATAAGATAAGACATAACGGACTTTCTACCATGCTTTTTCATAAGCCACGAACATTGCAGAAAAAAATAGCCAGCAGTGGACGTCTTTTGGCTGATGATAATGATGATGATGATGACATCTCTATTATTGTTTCAGAGACATACAGAATAATTACAGAGGTGACTACTGGGACCACAACGGCCCCGGCGTTATCACGAGGGTCTTGGAGAAGCAGTGCTACACTAAGAAACCAGGACTAATGTCAGCCGTCACCTGTGACGGTAAGACTATCGACTGTTAACCTTATTGCAAATAAATAAAGTCCTTTTTACTGTTACAAGCAAGCATTTGAAGGGCTTTGTAAATAGAAGCTTGTGGAGTCCATAAGATTCGGAAGCGCGTTGCTTACCCTTTGATTTGATAATTTGTTTGTCGACAGCTAGGCAAATGCTTTTTCGAAACCTATGTCTGGCACTTCTTCTCCTCGTGGATGGGGTCAGCTCACGTATTGTGATAGCCTGGTGAAGAGCTTACTATAGAAATGATCCTATGAAGTAAGGTCTACCTAAGTCTGGCATATCATTTGATATTTACAAATAGCTCCTCAGTGAAGAAAAAGGGGTGCTGTCGATTGACGTATAAACTATTGCCCTATTGTTTTATTAGACCGAATGATTTACTAGACCTGTGAACACTTCGAGTTTTCTTTGAATATCATCAAATAGAAGTCATAAGGTGACATAAGATTTATTTTGCAATAATCCAATAAAGTTTACAATTTAAGAAAACTGATTTAGGTCTAATGAAACGTTAGGTCAATTAAAGCATTAAGGAAAACCGGTAACAAAAACATTGTGAAAAACTCCGTGATCGGTTCCAGAGCATAATACATAAAATTTGGTTTTGTGTTGACTGTGTTTCATTTTCAGGTTTTGAAGTCTACGGTCCCGAATACTTCTACCCAGTGCTATATTGGGAATCGGATCAATACTTCGTGCCAGGCGAAATACCAGGAGAGGACACGGCTTACGTCCATCACGTCTGGAACATGATCACTAGTGGTCTACCAGTTCACAAAGACTCACCGTATGCTAAATTAGCTAGGAAACACTGCCCTGAAATTTATAAGTTGCATGATAAAGACTTTGGAGGATAAATGCATTAACAAAGACGCATCCTATTTCTGCAACAATTTCAAATGAATATGTGAGTTTATTAGTAACATTGTTTTTTTTGAGCCCATTGTGAATATGTGACCCACTTCTCCATGACTTCTGCTCTCTCTGCTGAGACCTCTCGTTTTGTTTTCCTTTTTTGCGCTCTCGAGGAATGAATAGAAAATTGTCGCACTCCATTTTAAATGACTAGATTTCTAGCTGTCGCAATATTGCTTACAATATCTACCACGTTTTGAGTCGTGGGGTTCTCACTTCGTGGTCGTCTTGGCCCACCAGTCATTCGCCATGAACCAGATTAGGCCAATTCCGTCCCTCTTCACCACTGTACCGCTTACTAGTTCGTTCGCAACATCCTGTTTCAGTACTGTTGCATCAACATACACAGTTTCTGTTATATCCTACTTCATAGGTTATATCCTACTGCTAAGATCATAAGATACATTATGCTCTGGAAAATGTACTGTTCATATGGGGCAGCGCATTATAACTAACGATTTTTAAGGTATCTTGAGACGTTAGTGTCGTTTCAGAAGTTTTAATAAGTTCGCGGTAGACGTCGCTACGAGCCATCTAAGGTGTAATTTGAAGAATGGAAACTATTGAAAGATTCGTCGCCACTAGTGGACCCACGGTAGGACCAGCGATGGCCAGATTCCAGAGCATACCTATAGAAACATAAGAGGTTACGGGTTCAAATCTCGCTCGTGGCAAATATTTTACCAATTTTCCACTTTCTCCACAATTTTCCACAGACTCCAAAAGAAGCAGATACATCCGTTCCAGTTTATCGTTCTCACGAATACTTACAATGTTTCTAATAGTATATGTTCCATGGTCCTTTATTCCACTGCCTAACAGAGTTTATATATCAGTCCTTATACCCACGTCATTGCCCTCGACGTCAGCTGCAAGCATATCCTACTTCACCAAATACCTAGATAGACAAAACGTAACTGTAAACGAAAGAGTGCCTTACAACGATCCGACACTCACGACCTCCGGTTACCCGTTGATGTACCAGTGTTCGCAAGCAGCATGGCGGGCCCTGCCGTGAAATTCAGCAACACATACCCACCGAACGAGACCTGCTGACCTCGCCTGGCAACGAATCATGTTGCAGCTGTTAATTCACACAGAATCCTGCTCTATATGTCGTCTTCTTTCAGATATTGTTTTCCAAAACTATAACTTTGATGGTAAGGGTCTGCCCAGCTACTTAATTCTATGATTTTTAAGTGACGGCTACCAAACCCCTAAGAATCTTGGTCAGACGTTTTTTGCCATCAAATTTTTCACATTCGTAATTGGACTTTAAATTGACATCACGGCTGACTTCATCCCTCTTCACCACATTGAAAAGAACCTGTATAGATAGGAGTACGTCCTCAGCATAAGATGAGATACTCACGGCCTCCGGTTTCCCGTCGATGTACCACTGTATGTTGGCGGGCGGCATTGCGGGCCCCGCCGAGCAGTTCAGTAACACGTCCTCGCCGAGAGACACGCTGCTCGGCGCCCCTGTTATCACGGGGTCTTGCTTAATTGTTACTGCAGACAAATTAAACATATATGTTACACATTGCCACAAAAAAAAAGTATATTTTTTTTTACACAACGACGGTTGCAAACAAGCGTACACCGCGGACACTGCAGCCTATAGACGCATGCAACTCCAAAGGAGTAACATGGGCGTTGCCGACCCTTGATATGTTTAAGGATTCGAATAGCTGTAGGAACAAATGCCCTCGCTCTCAACACAACGCATCCTCGGGAGCTTTGGCGACCTTGCTCACCTCCAGGAACACAACACTACTACAGAGCAAGTAGTAGTGTTATTATTGCTGTGGTCTTCTGTAAGGTGGAGGTACTTCCCCAGTTGGGCTGCTCCAAATTCGAGCGGGATGACATTTCGCTGTGCCCTACCTCTGTATTATTATATTTTTAAGTGTGCTTTTTGTAACGTTTGAAAGATTGATGTGTTAGCACGCACTTCTTAACGTATTTCTGCACTATCTGTTTAAAACTCTAGTTTCAATGTTTCCTGCTATCCAAAGGTTGTCTGGAAGAAATCGCTTTAAAGCGATAAATCCGCCTGCTGTGACCATAGTTTTTTGTAAGATGTTTCTCTCATGTCGTGGTGCAACGCGTCAACAATTTTTAACCCTACCAAGTGTACCAAGTGACGTCATAAATTCTTGTGGGATGACAGCTGTCTTTGTAGTCAAGCAGTTTGAAAGGCACTAAAGTTAATGGGTTCTCTAAATCATCTCCGAAAATTTTATGTACGAATGTCACATCGCAACCAATTTTTCGCATAATGTCATTTCGCCGAATGATTAAGTGTCAACTTATCAAAAGGTTTAGTTTTATTTCCCAACCTCACGGTTACCAACTGTATGCTTGGACTTTTTTTCATAAAGACACTTTTCAAAATGCCACCTTTCGAGTAGCAGAATGGGTCAGTTTGACTTATATACATTTCGTGGTATAACACTTACCAGATGTTTTATTTAGTAACTATGTAACGTATTTACAAAGTGAGTAAGCGCAACCGCTCACGTGTTTTTTTGACAATGATGGTACCTGAATTATCGCATCATTGGAGATAAGTGTTTACATCATTACTTTTGGACTGTTGCTTGGTGGAATGTATGTATGTAGGTGTACATGTGTTATTTTTTTAAACAAACACCTGCCAATTATTTTAACCTCACCTAAACCTTACCTAACCGCCAGCGTGTCGACGTCACCCCGCTACGCGGGGTGCCTATTTCCGCTCTAAGGGACGCAAGCTAACCCTAACCTAACCTACAAATAACATCACTGTTACGGTTATATGTTATTTTTTACTGCGGGGGCTTCGCCCCCGCACCCCCCCTTTGGCTGGCTTCGTCTCCCCATCGTCACTTCTCTCCTTGTAATTGATATAAGAACACGTTGAATAAAAGTGACTATGTTATGCTGTCTTGTTCTTTGTAGTAAAAAGTTGGCTTATGTAAGAAAAGGGAACTGTTGCACAGACGAAACGTTCTTCGGTTAGTAGTTGTTTGTCCAACTGAAATATTTGCCAAATGATAGGTATGCCAATTTTTTTAATTCTTTATAATAATCGACTTAACAATAATTCTACCAAATGAATCTGTTGTCATACAAAAATTTGCCATAAGTTAGTTGTCAAGGTGAATCATCGGCGAAAAGTTGGTTGGCAAGGGAAATTCGGACATAACTAATTCGGAGAAAAGGCAGAACCCCAAGTTAATGATATAACTCGTTGAATTATTTCAAATATCTTCTTTTGTTTATTTAAGAGCTAAGCTCTTGTCGGTGTAGGCCCTCGACTTACTCCACACTTCTCTTCAGAACAAATAATCAAATCAAATCAAAGTTCAAATACAAGTTCGTTACATTGAGCAGTAATTATAGAACAAAGTGTTTCAAACATCAGCCCTGTTTTAACCGATAAAATAATTTCCAGCTAATCAATAGTTAAGGGTCAACGCTACGTTAAATATTACCGAGATCCCCTATAAATTACATACATTTAAAACCTCATTAAAGTCAATGGCTGCCAAATCCACATATTCACCGAAGGCATTACAAACACCGGAACTATACCAACTGTCCCTTTCACTCTCCAACGAACCTTAATCGGTGTAAAAGAGACGCGAGTTACATTTTGTTTTCAATTCATGTTTTGAGCAGATATAAAGCGATACAGACAAGTAACTGGTCATTAATACACCTTATACCCTTGCAATAAGGTTTAAAAATGATCAGGTAATTGTGCTGTCCATTGTATATGTTGAAGTATGGTATATTATGTGAATATCGATGGTGTAAAGTGCTGCGGCGGGCTAATGAACTGTTTCAGAGTAATTTGGTCTGTTGGTCATTTAATTATTAGTGTGTCAGCGTTTCAATCCTAATAACGCAGGATCGACCGCAACGAAGTTAAAATTACGCTGACAGCGCGATTACTTATAGTATGAAGTACACACTTCACACTATTAATACAACCCCGCATAGGGGTTTCAAACAAGTTTGAAGACGCCCTGTAAAAAAATACCGGCGTATGTTTGTGTTACACATGTTCCGATTCGTGCGCTGGCAACGACACGGCCAATGGTTCGTTTTCCCACAACTGCGGTCAAAAGGTGATTTGCACCAACTTACGATGACAGACTGATCAACGTTAAATATGACGCCGGCTGTCATTCCATATTTAAACATGTCAAACTTTCCATACGTTCAGTTTCTAACGAATACCGCTAACTATTACAGACGGTTTAGTGCAACGGTTTAAATCAAATCAAATCAAATCAAAACATTAATTCGTGACAAACACAACATCGATTATAAAAGAAATAATAAAAAATAAAAAAAAACACATTTTTGCCACGAAATGGACCCAGCTCAGCATGTTGCTAGCTTTGCAGCCAGCGCTGGTCTTCCGCAGGGTCCATTTGGTGAGGACACGGAAAGTAACAAACAAAAACAACACAAAAATTAATAAAAGGAAAAATGCAAAAAATATAAAAAATTAAATTGAAGTAAATTAAATAAATAGTAGTAGTAGTAATGGTTTGTTGGCCTGCAAAAAGTTGCATCCCAACAAACCACTACGTGCGTATGGGCCATAATGGTAAAAGTGAACGCAGCCCAGTAGTTTAGTGTAGTAGGGTGGCGTACGACCAAGTTTTTTTTTACATTGTTTGTCTTTACATGGATCAAAAATCGCTAATTTAAATAAATTTTATACAGCTCCTAAAATAAACGAAATTAACACGATCAAAGCAGAATCCGGGATCGTCCGGAAAACATAGCAGTCAATGTCATCTGGGGGCACGGTAGTGCCCTCGCTAAGTCGAGTTAAACAAAAAGGCACGGCTGTGGCCGTACCATCCTATTCTCGAAGCCATTCAAGCCATTTTCAACATCCTGTAATTGTGTGCTGGCTAAAGCTAAAACCCTGAATATTCAGTAACATATAGGGCATAATAGGGCTGAGATATATAATCTCAATGACAACTTGAACTTGACAACGTGACTTAAATTAAAGAACTGCCCGTCAAAGTTCCTTAGATTTGTTACTGAGAGACTCACTGACTTACTGACTGATCAACCTGATTCTAAGGTACTTCTAGCAGACCCACAAGCTCCAAATTTTAAAGTTATTCGTTTGTAGCCAGTCAGTTTTAAAAAAAACTCAAAACTATTGCAATTTCAGTCACGTTTCAGAGCTTTGCAAACTGCATAAGCAAGTTTGTAATCTTACACAAATAAATGCGATTTCAAAGTTACTTCTTCGGCTAGCGTAGCGGCACGGCGTGGTGCCCATACTTAGTATCCTCTTATGTGCTGTTCTTATTCCAAATTCAAATCTAGATCATTTTTATTTTATTTTTTTGTACGCGGTACACCTCAAAATATTTATTCGAAATGTCGTGCATCACTTGTCATTCTTGTCAATGTCACTAGTAGGTTAATTTTTGTTTGACGTTTTGTGCGTTTCGTTATTGCGCAGTAAAATTATATTGGTGTATTTTTCTAGGTGCATATGTTTATACTGATGGTGTGTCCGTAATTTCAGTTTTCTTTGCGTTACTTTTGTTTTTTTTTGCCATTTGTTGATGTAACTCTTATTTTAGCTGGCGAGCGATTGAGGCAGATTGCTCTTTAGTGTAATTAGTAGTTTGTTGATTTAGCTAGTAGCTTAGGTTCTTTTATTAATTATCTATATTTCTGTATATATATATATCTATATATTTGTATTCAACCGTATTTACAATGTCGGACGTGTTTAATGCTAGTTTGGACAGCGAGTTTTTTTCACTCTCTTCTTCAAGTTTTTACGATTCCTTGAGTGACGCATCAGATATGCCTGATCTTAGTGAACGCTTGCACTGTACTTTTAAAACTTCTACTAAAAACTTCAATGTCGTTCATATAAATGCGCAGAGTGTGCCGGCTCATTACACTGAATTGCTTGCATCGTTCAGCTCCAATAACAATATACATGCAATTCTTATCTCCGAGTCATGGCTAAAGCCCTCTCTTCCTTCAACTTTATATCCCTTGCCTGGGTATATTCTGATTCGTAATGACAGGATTGGCCCTAGCGATGGCGGTTCGGGAACTGTGCGGGGCGGCGGTGTTGCCATATATATAAAAAGTAATTTCGCTTATCAAGTAGTTGCTCAGTCGCCATCAGTCTACTCGAACTCTTCCGAGTATCTTTTCTTAGACGTGACTTTACATCACTCCAAAGTTCTTCTTGGCGTTTTTTATAGCCCTTCATCTCAAATTAATTATTTTGATTCCCTCGAAAATGTTTTAGTCAATATTAGCCCTCAGTTTGATCACAGCATTATTATGGGTGACTTTAACACCTGTCTCCTTAAAAATGACCATCGCTCCGCTAAGCTCCGTTCTCTTGTAACTTCTATAAATCTAAGCGTGTTGCCACTTGATGCTACGCATTTTCCTCATAACGGCCCTCCTTCTCTTTTAGATCTCATTCTTACTACTTCTCCAAATCTGGTATCCCTCCACGGGCAATTCAATGCTGCAGGTTTCTCCAATCATGACTTAATTTACGCCTCTTTTAACATTCGTCCCCCGAAGAAGAGACAGAAGATAATCATGCGTAGAAATCTCCGCGATGTAAATCTGGAAGCGCTCTGGGATGATGTTTCACATGCTGATTGGAGCAGTGTAGGTCGTCATGACGATGTTAACATGAAAGTAGGGGCTTTCAATGCCATATTGCTTGCGATTTTTGATAAGCATGCTCCTTTGAAACCAACGCGAGTTAAACACTTTCCTGCACCGTGGCTCACGCCGGAGATCAAACAGTACATGGCCAAGCGCGATCGAGCTCGTATTAAGTTCCGGCTGGTTCCTTCGGAAGAAAATCGCCGGAGGTATATTTCCATACGTAACTGCTGCAACAAAGTCTGTAGGGAAGCAAAACGCCTCCATATCCACAAATCAATAGAGGAGTGTCCCCCTTCTAAGTTGTGGAAATTTTTAAAGTCTCTTGGGGTCGGCAAAACTCAGCAATGTTCTTCCAATACTCTTGACATTGACGCTATTAACAAACATTTCAGCACGTCGCCGGTTACTCTTGACCCATCCATTAAGCAATCCACTCTTTCACTTCTTGCCAATATTACACACCCCGACCTATCTCCCTTTGAATTTGGTTTGATTTCACCGCAGGAGACGCTTGCCCTTCTCAAATCTATTAAGACGAAGGCAATCGGTGACGATGGCCTCAGTGTGGATATGCTTATGCTCGTGGCGGATTTTATTGTTCCTACCCTTTCGGATATTATAAATTTCTCCTTGTCCACTGGAACCTTTCCGGCATCGTGGAAGTATGCTCACGTAATTCCTCTCCCCAAAATCCCTAATGCTGTATCTTTCACTCAATACCGCCCTATTTCTATTCTCCCAGTTTTGTCAAAGATCATTGAACATTATGTTAATCGTCGTCTCCTTTCTCATCTTAACAGAAATTCTTTGTTTAATCCTTTCCAATCCGGATTCCGCCCCGGGCATAGCACGGTCACCGCTTTAGTTAACGTCACGGATGACATTCGTCTCAATATCGAGTCCAAAAAGCTCACTGTCCTTGTTCTTCTTGATTTTAGCAGTGCTTTTAATACGGTAGATTTTGATATTCTGCTAGGTATTCTCCGCTCTCTTAACATGTATGAAACTCCCTTATCCTGGTTTCGCAGCTACCTCTTTGGCAGGCGCCAGCGCGTTACGTTCGATGACAAGATGTCCGAGTGGTGCGAACTCTCCGCTGGCGTTCCACAGGGCGGGGTGCTTTCTCCATTATTGTTCTCTGTTTTTATAAATAGTATCACCGAATCCCTAACTACATCATATCACCTTTACGCAGATGACCTACAGATTTATGCAGCGGCTACTGTGGATGATGTCTCCGCATTAATTTCGGAAGTCAATCGAAACCTAGAATCTATACGCTGCTGGGCGTGTAAGTATGGTTTACAAATTAATGCGAAGAAATCGCAAGCGACTGTTATTGGTAGTCCTTACTATGTAGATAAGCTCTCAGAGGTGGTGGTGCCTGACATTATTTTTGATGGAATTTCTATTCCTCTTTCCTCTACTGTCAGGAATTTGGGTATCACCATGGACCAGACGCTTTCTTGGTCACCCCATATAGCTGAGGTGAGTCAGAGGATCTTTAGATCCCTTCACTCCCTAAGACGTCTCCAGAATTTCCTTCCTCTTCGTACCAAGTTGACCCTTACTCAATCTCTTTTGCTTCCTCTTCTGGACTATGGCGATATTGCGTTTCTGGACCTCAACGAGGAGCTACTTGATAAGCTGGAGCGTCTACAAAATGTATGTATCAGATATGTATTTGGTCTACGCAAGTATGATCATATCTCTGAATTTCGCTCTAAGCTTCGATGGTTACCGATTCGCCGGCGCAGGGATGTGCATATCCTGTCATTACTTTTCAATACACTGTTCAGCCCTACTTCCCCTCCTTACCTTTCTGAGCGGTTTAGTTATATGGCAGACGGCAGTGGCCACCGCTTGCGGTCGAGTACTAACCTTACTCTTGCTGTACCGTCTAGAAAGACGCGAACATACTCCAGATCTTTTACTGCGCGCGCTGTTAAATTGTGGAATGAGTTGCCTTTGTCGCTGAGACAGTCGCAGTCTGTTGCGTCACTTAAGATGAATTTGAAGAAGTTGTGGCTTTCCAATGACTTGTGAATTGGTTGAATATAGTATTTATTTATTTATTGTATATTTGCGATATATATGTAACATATGTTAGTGTGTATTATATTTTATATTGTATATTTATATATGTATTGGCATGTTTTTATTTGTCTAGAATTAATACTAATTAGGATTTGCTTTATTTTCTCTGTTTTTGTACACGGTATAAGTTTGCCTATCTCGTTCTACCTACCTTCCTCTCAATTGCTCAAAGGTTAGCTGGAAGAGATCCCTTATAGGGATAAGTTCGCCTTTGTACTTTGATCTATTGTGTGACATGTATATTCCTTGACCTGTTATTGTGTACAATAAAGTGCTTACATACATACATACATACATACTTCTCCCAAGTTGCAGAATTTTATTTAGCAAGCAAGTAAAGATTACTAAGAATGCCTGACTTGGCTCTTTGTAATATCTCACAACTTTTTACAGTGGACGATTTTCGAGACTCGGCCCTATTTTTTTACATGGAATATTGTTATGGGTTGATATCACTAAAAAAAAATTTTTGTTCCATTTCCGGAATCCGTCTCTGAATGCCATGAATAAATATTTAGCAGCATTTTGGATACTTAAGCACCCGTGATGTTACAGATTTTGTAGATTAAAGCGAAAATTAAAATTATGATCAAATATTTTATTTGTCATTTTTCCTCAAGAATTAAATTTAGACGAGTAAATATTTTTCGAACAACCCAACACTTACTGTCTGTCCGTCTGTCATGGAGAGTTCCATCGAATAAAAAATCTTGCTGTTTAAATCCACTAATATAATTTGAAGAGTTGCTAGGAGTTTATTTTCATCATAGGTAACGTGCACGCTTTGGATATTGATAAAAAAAATAAAGTCAGACACTTGTATTCTTATTATAAACATATATATAAGTATTATAAATCATATTATAAGTATTTATTACTGGGGAGTTACATCAAAAATCGTTCGCTAAAAAAAAACAATCCACAGAATGCACATGGAGATAGATCAATACAAATCATCATTATTCTCTTAACGTAATTCCCGGTTGTGCCCCTAAAAGAGCCCGAGGTCCGCTTTGACAACCTAACCTCAAGATTTGCCATAGGCATTAGTTTTACGAAAGCGACTGCCAGCACCTGACCGTCCAACCCAGAGGGAAAACTGGAGCTTATTAGGATTAGACCAGTTTCCTCACGATGTTTTCCTTCACCGAAAAGCTAACGGTAAATATTCCGTACATACGTTCCGAAAAACTCATTGGTACGAGCCGGGAATCGAACCCACGACCGCCACTCGACAGCCGCTTGCCTGAACCACTAGGTTACCGTAGCTATATATCAACAAAAATCTGCTATTAAATTCCATTTTCAAATTAAAACGGTTCCAACTGACCGCTTAACGCTAAAATAGTATGAACGTATATCCAGGAAATAGCGCTGTGATCCAAGAAAGTCGCTATTTTTCAGTGTCGGCTCCCAAGAAAGAATTTCGTTAGAGCTAAGTACACGATGGAAAGAGTGCTTTTATTAACTGCGGTTGAAATACTAGTGTTAGTAAAAGACTTTTACATAGCGCGCTAAGAAGTGCACACACTTGTTAATGCTGGAATTTTAGTTTGACAAACTAAAAGAAGTTATTTTTGTTGTCCTAGGAGATGACTTGGTTTGTCAAATTTAGACACTAACAGAGAAATCTGTATAGAATATAGTAGAATAAAGATACTATTTACTTTATTTAAAACAAATTATACCAAGAACCAATGCTAATTCAATTAGCTGTAAGCTATAAAAGTAATCGCGTAACTTTTCAAGCCACACTTAAGAGAACTCTTATTTCATTTTCCCATACAAAGAACGAAATTTACGAAAACCAAAAGATTGAGAAGCAGGGTTATTTTTACATTAAAAGCTGCATGGTTAGAAGTACGCTGTTTTTTTTAGTTTGTTTCTAACTGAAGTTTTCATGTCATGCATCTAAAAAAAAGTTTAACACTACAAAGGGTATTGCAACTAACTCGCAAAAATTGTTTCACAATAACAAAGCAAGCGTTACTTTAGAAACGCAACTCGCGAAACGCCGATCAATCATAAAAACGAATCACAATTTCCAGAAACAACCATCACACGCAAAGGCAATCTCAATCTTCAATATCTTAGAATTATTCTCTAGCTATGAAGTGAAGGAAACGATCGCAGTATCTCACTTTACAATCCTCTTAACCCGAGATGAGAACGGTCACGCCATATATTCCCGTCTCTCTCTCGTGAATTGCACCGACACTGACTGATTGCTCTGCACATGCATTCCCTGTTGGATGCTTTAGCGATTTCTGAGCGTTTAGTGGGGTACTTGAAATATTTATTGTGGCTTTTATAGCGTCGTCTTTCGAAACTTGGCTGTGAATCGAGCATAGATTTATTGTGACTTTAAGGAGCTAAAGTTTGACCACCAAACGTAGCTTTAAAGTCAAAGTAGACAATTTTCCAATGGATATGTTTTCAAGGAAAAAAATGGAATGAGTCTTGAGTCTTCCTGCTTTTCTTGACTGCGGATAAATTGGCTCGACTATATCTACGAAAAATGGCTCATGGCTATACATCCCGATAATTGCGGTTTATTATCACCTGCCTATCTTATATCCTTTTTGTAGCAACTATCAAATTATTCATGCAAGTGTCATTCCAGTTATTATACTCTTATTGATCCTTCACAATGTCTGATAACAGATATCACCCTAAAAGGTTCTTGATATAAATAATGATGTGATCAATGTAGGCACATTGATCACATCTCTCTCACTCACCAACCGTCTCAAGTGCCTCACACATGAATGAGATACAAAAAACGTGTTTTCTTATCTGACAATGACTAGGCTCTCATAAACTCACCTGCAACCGTCAAGTTCTTCGTCTGCTTGACGACCGCAAACCTCGGGCCTTCAGTAGACACCTCACACGTGTATGATATCCTAGTGGTGTAGTGTTTCGGCAGCACCACGCTGATGGCGCAGCGGTGCTTGTTGCAGTCACCACGGGTAACCGCCGGGCGAGCGTTGGCAGTTGTGTTGAATGTACGGGTTTCCGGCTAGAAAACAAAAAAACACAGTTGAAATATCATAGTAAAAGAACACTTTTGAAGGGCAGTTTCAGAGACAGTGATTGGCCAAAATTAATGTGCCTATCCTCATATCGACCAACGCCAAGCAGCAGTGCGTGCGTCATCATGCTGCGAAATATAAGTCTTATACGGCTTGTCACACGCAGTTTTATGTGGGTATCTTGGGCGTTCATATGTAATTTTTTTAGGAATATTGTACGAAATAATAACTTGATATTCCTGTTGAGTTTAACTGATCGTGAAGTAGACATTCAGAGGCTATGCGAAGACTCTAAGCCATTATGTACTACTGCGCATTCCCTCTCACCCATGAGAGGTAGGGCGTGTCCAAGAATAGGCCGTATCTAGGCTGATGATGGTAGTCTTGACACAGCCTACAGGCACGCGGCAGACAGTCGTCGTTACAGAGAGTTTAGAGCGGTAGGTCAAAGCGGACGTTCACCTCGCTCATATTTGAAGCAGCCCAACTGGGGTGCTATAACTCCACTGCACAGAAGACCTCAGCCATAATAACGCCACTACTTGCTCTGTAGGTCATATGTGGTGATGTGTGTGGTGAGTAAGGCCGCAAGAGCTTCCGAGGATGTGCTGAGTTAAGAGCGAGGGGCCCGGGTCCGTCTCTAGCTATCAGCACAACGAATCCTGAAATCAATAAAGGATCGGCAACGCGCTTGTGATTCGTCCGGACTCACAAGCGTCCATAGGCTACTTTGTATGTTTGCCATCAGGTAGACCGTATGCTTGTTTACCACAGTCGTATAGCCATCATCATCATCATCATTTCACCGGAATTAAGTCCACTATTGGGCATAGGCCACCCCCAAAGAGTGCCACAATGCCCCACACCCGCGACCTGGACCGACCAGGTCATCAGTCCACCTTGTGGGGAGCTACCCAAGCTGCACCTTCCGGTACGTGGTCGTCACTCGAGAACCTTTCCGCCCCAACGGGCATCGGTTCTACGTACACATCGGCAGTTAGAAGCACACGCACACACACAGCCGCCCGCAATGAGCTAAACTATCTGTACGACTAAAATTACGGGGAGCGAATTAGAAAAATTCATGGGAGAGAACTTTTTTCATTTCCGCACTACTAATTTGGTCTACGAACGTTAGTTTGTAATTTTAGCAATACACAAAGGAAGTTGCAATGGCTACTCATTTCCGGTGGTGTAACCGCGTGGCAAAGTTTTAGTTCTGTATTCATTGTGAACGGAAAGCATTTCAAGTCGGCATGTTGACAAAACATTACGTTACATTTGTTAGTTAACTACACTCGCGTTCAAAATTTTTGGGTCACCCTAAACGAAATTACCGCGACAGGTTTTTTTAATACAACACATAATATACGTTTCCTTATTCTACCCAGCAATTTCCGGGTTCCTCTCATAAAAACATCAGTATCCAATTTTTTATGGGTTTTTACGCGACCGACTTACGTTAAGTCAAGTTTTATATAGAAAAATGACGGTTGGATGTCCTAACGGACGTTACGAACGTAACGTGATTACCCCTATGAATTGCTCAGGTTCAAAGATATGTATACACCTTAGTTTCACACCATTCATCACCTTTATTTTGCACCTTAGCCATTCCTAGGATTAAAGCAATAAGTAAAACGACCTGTTGTCATAGCAATTAATAATCTAAGTTGTATCTTGGACTGATAAATACTGTCGACGGTACCACAGAATAGATAATAGTACAAGTACAGAAGGGACACTCCTTTGATCTTTACAAAAGGCGCTTTTTTCTCAGCCAAAACATTAAGATTTATGGCCCTCTGACGTCGTCGACGACGACGTCGACGTTCATCGCTACAAGTACATGCCGGTTCCTCAACGTTGAGGCACCGGCATGACTTGTAGCGATGAACGTAAATCGCGGAGTGTCCCGCACCTGACGGTACATCATAGTACATTAAGTACACGCCTAAGACGCAAATATAAGGAATGTTTTAGATACCAAGTATATAATAAATATGCATCTCTACCGTTTGCGGTGTTTACAATATTTTCCGTCTTTCGCTGGACAGAAAGTGACATTCTCAGCTCGCTTAGCGTTTGGTAATTACTGCAGCGTAAATGTTTATTACCTGCTGGCCAGGTGTGTATCTGAAGATCTCATTGCTCTCTCTGTACCACTTGACGGAGTGTAGGGGCGGGTCCCCCTTCTCGCTTATATAGTGGCAGACGAGGTTGGCGTCCCGCCGCGGGTCCCCGTAGCGGGGGACCTCTAGTAACGTGATGTTGTGCGCTGTGGCGATCACTGCAACAAGGAAGAAACGTGTATTAAGGGGATGCCTTGATTTGAGTCGTACACGCCTCCTAGACAGAGACACGCTGATGCCTTCCGCCCACGAGAAAAAGAGATGTAACACTCTTCGGGAATCGCTGTTTTGGACAAATTTCGATAAACACCTAACTTAGAGAAGTTTTATTAAATTTTTCGTAAAGTGAGATTTTAGATGAGATAAAATATTGTCGCATTAACTTGATTGTGTCGTAAAATAATGTATCGTTTGGGTAGGCTGGGTAAAAAAAGGAAAATACAGACTTAACTTTGGATTTTTTTTCTATCGAGGAAATTTTAAGCAATCATGTATCGATAAAATCAGATGAACAATCATATAGTCAAGAATCATATATCTGAAAATCAGACCTTATTGTTTCTTAATCTAGTCAGAATGGCGTTTCAAAGCACGTGATAATTTCCAATGCACCGCCTTAAAGGAAGAAAAAAACGTGACAAAAAATACATTACTTAAAACAAAGTGTAGACACATACGCACATACACATTTGGCACGAAATTGTCACAATTCAGCGTGTGCTGGCCGGGCCAGCAATGCTCTTCCTTTGTGGGCATTAGGTGAAACACGCAGCAATGACGTCAGGATCAAACGCATTAAGAATTTACAAAAATAGCATAAAAATAAAGAGAAGGAACATAGATTAATAAAAATAATAATACAATTAATGTAAACATATAAAAACACCTCATAAAATTACGGACAAAACTAATAATTTAATACAACATGGTCATATGGTAGCCACTAACATTTAAAAAAAGAAGTACTAAAGCTATGGCTTATCGATGTTGTTAGGGTTATGTCAACAAAGGATTGTGTTGAACATTGGCATCGACAGCTGTGATCCTTGCTCACGGTTTCTTTTTTTTGTTATCTGTATCAAATGGTAATTAATTGAGCGCAGTAAGTAACAGGAAAAAAAAATATTTTGAGCAGCCCAGTGACAAATAAAGATGGAAAAATAATTATATCATATAAGCAGTGATATCGGTAAACAAAAGTAAATAAACACATAAGTCATGGTGTTGGCCCTGCACGGCTTTCCCGAGTAGGCGCGAGAGAGCTCTCTCGCTTTTTTTTTTAATTGAGAAACCAGGCACTGCGTGATTCCGACAAAAAGTATGTAATGCAAAATAATTACATGGTTCAACTCAGGTATTCAATGTCACTAGGAGCATTATTTCAACATATCTCACGAAAGTTTATTCCACTAGACACAGAAATGTACAAATGGCGAGGTTAATGCTAAATGGCAGTCTTTAACAGATGAATATTGCCCTGAACCGACATTTTTAAAAGAAGCAACGAAAGAACTAGGTATGATAATTTAGTTCCGTTTCTAGATATTTTGAAAACAAATAATTTTATCGTAGGTATTCATAGACAAAATAGTTTAGGATCTTTCTAGTTCTAATTCTAACTCATTAGCAAGCTTAATGCAATTAAATAATTAATAGTAACCCGAATTCAGTGCAGCAAAGCGCAATTACTTTAGCTCACAAACAAGTTTTTAATTACTATGTTTTGGGTCCAAACAAACAGAAACTTCGAGTAGTTATTAATATGTAAGTAGTGGACTAAAGGCGGCCCGTGCAGGGCTGCGTTACTTTACCTGAGGCTGTATTGTGCAAAATATCAAGTTAATTGCAATTTGTCCTCAACATTCCAGTCCACTTTGCACTCACATAGTTCGGCTATATATGAAAATATGAAGCAAGCGTATAATGCAGAAGATTCAGCACATGATTACAACAAATTGAACTTGTAAAGTAAAATTATTCTTATCTATTAAAATAAGGAAACCTAGGTAGATCGCTGAACTCAATGCTCGCCTGCGTGGCGCGCGGGTGCAGTGGTACGACGATAACGGGGCGCGGCAGCGTGCGGGGCCGGGCTTCGCCTTCCGCACGTCGCCCGTGCCCCGTTTGTGGAAGGACTTAGTTAAACGGTCTACCTATAAAGCCTATGAACTAAAGTTGTATGAGAGCGTTGAACATTTAGATTATTTATATTTTTTTCAAGTGTTTGATAATGCACTTCTCATTGTAGTAATATACTCCTACTTTTGGTATCAGATGGAAGATTTTTCGATTTATTTTATTTAACGTAGATAAATAACTACACGGAAGTCATCCAAGACTCAGGAGCAACTTGCGCTCATCAGAAAAACAATAACTATTTATAATTTATTCAAACACGGACATTAAAAGTAGGCTAAAGCGGCAACAAATATTACGAGTACTTGTCCAAAAGCAAATGTTCTGTTCTAAATTACTTCATCATTTTAGCCCAGCAAAATCCAGCTCGCCTAAACAAGGTAAATTAGGGCGACCACCCGCATGTACTGTACCAGGCCTGCAGACTCGCAAACAGTGTCGATTCACCGACAGTTTGCAGTTCAAACACCGGCCATTCTGCCTCTGATATCACGGACATTGCCGACAATGCTACGTGATATGACGTCAAACTTAGACATAGATACATGACTGTCGATTAGGTAGCGAATTTTTAAAACACTTTAGATACTAGATTTACTGCAGTTTCAGTTGGTAACAGTTTTCTGAATGTTGATATGCAGCAGTCCTATAAAACATTGCCACACTGTGCTACGAGCAAGCAACAATGCATCATAATAGGAGTGTAGACTCCAACTGTATTATTACTTCAAAAGAAATATGGCAACAAAATATATATGATTGACAAGAGACCCTTGAATTCACTCATTACCTCTACTCGTATGTTTCCCATCGCAACTGTAAACCGCTTAGCCTGTATTTTGCTTATTATAGTGACGTCATAAAGAAGACAACCGCATACAAAGCGTACCTACGATTGCATCAAATGTTGCATAAGTTCAGTTCCACTCCAAAAGGCTTTAAGCGCCGTAGGAAATGCATTGTTAATTCCTTCTTCGTTTGTGTCCTAGGGTCGGAATGACAAAGCTTTGGAACGCAGTTAGTGCCTTTGTTGTGCTTTGCTGTGTTATTTGATGTTGTTACATAAAAAAAAAATCAAAGCCTTCATTTTCCTAAAAATACACAGGGAATTGCAAATTGCGCATTAGCTATAAATGCTAATTATGAATTCAATTATGAATGTATTTAATAAGAATAACATAGCATATGCTAATAGACATTTAAGAACTCAAATCTGGGCAAACAATTTCATTTTACATACATACATTTGGGGACAATCTTACACAAATCGACCTAGACGACAAAATGACATACACATAAATAAAATAAATACTTAATTACATAGAAAACATCCATGACTCAGAAAGAAATATTCGTGCTCATCGCATAAATAAATTCTCTTGCCGGGATTCGAACTCAGGACCTCCAGCTTAGTAGGCAGGGTCCATCTGTTCAGTTTGGAATGTTTTTCGTGTAATAAATATGACTATCCTATTTTCATTTGGATTTCATTGTGTTTGCGAATGCGCCCGTTTTCACGACCCAAATAAACGGCTCAAAAAGAAGTCTGAAGCTAGAATGCGAAACACACGCGTCAGATTGAACCCCAAGTCAGCGAACATAAAAGAGGTTTCAAAATGTAGTTGATTAAAAAAGTTATAACCGCTGGTGATATTAATAAAGTTCGTTTATATGGAAAAGTTATTCATAATTTTTGGCTAAGATTGTTAAAGATACAATTTTTGTGGTCTAAAAAACAAAACATATAGGTTGACCGGAGGCCTAAATCACACTGGCGCGGCCTGCGGTGGCGTTCAATAGCCAACTTTATCATTAGCTGACACTGGTGACCGCCACCGCAGGCCGCACCATTGTGATTCGGGTCTAACTGAGACGACACGTGCCTTTTGACGTCTTCACTTGGGTTCCCAGACCTGTCTGTGACCAGTAAAACAGTGGCCATATAATATATGTCTGCTTCTTAAGGTCCATAACGAAGGAGCCTATACATACATATAAAGTATGTATTACAAGAGAGAAGACGACGCCGTCTCGATGTTGTACACCCAGCATAAAAGTCAAGTAATTTACGAGTCAGGTAACTTAAGGATATGAATATTTTATAAGAGAAATGGCCCGTGAAAGGCGAGGAGGTTCAACGGCGCCATTAAATATTTTGTGGAGCTAAACATGTTTTTGGGGTTTCGCATCTCAAAAAGAAAAAACGGAACTCTTATAAGATCACTTTGCTTTCAAGGACCTTTATATCGAGAACGTGTGGAGGTATCGAGTTGAAATAAAAACCATATACTTAGGTGTACACTCCCTTAAAGCTGTCAAAAAAAAAGATGTGGCTGTTTATTCCACAAGAAATGTATATTTCGACATCCTCAATAGAATCAATATTTCTAGGGTACTTTCAGTTGACCTAGAAATGTGAAATTTGGCAAGTAATATCGTTTTATACTATAACTAGATGGAAAAATCTGAAAACTATAAGTTTGTATTTAAGTACGGAACCCTCAGTGGCCGAGTCTGACTCGTACTTGGTCCGGGTTTTTTTTCAGCGTTTTAGGACTAACTAGGGGAGAGTTATTACTTCGCCGAAAGTGCAGAAATACATCATTGAAGAAAAATTTAAGGCGGGTTGGGGACAAGATATTCTTTAGGTGTTTTCGAGAACGTAAGCATTTTTATTAATAATTCAGTGTGTTACAAACAAGTGGGTTTTCTTGAAGTAAAGGTAGGCAATCTTCTCAAACCGAATGGTTTTATCATCGTCATCATAATCCTTCTCCAAAGAGTTCAACTATTAATTTCAGTTTATGGAATACTTGTACAGTTAAAGAAATAATTTGTTTCCATAGTCTTTGTGGCATTGGTATAAAGTTGACTTTTACCACAGAATAGATAATAGTACAAGTACAGAAGGGACACTCCTTTGATCTTTACAAAAGGTGCTTTTTTCTCAGCCAAAACGTTAAGATTTATGGCCCTCTGACGTCGTCGAAGACGACGTCAACGTTCATCGCTACAAGTACATGCCGGTTCCCCAACGTTGGGGCACCGGCATGTACTTGTAGCGATGAACGTAAATCGCGGAGTGTCCCGCGCCTTGCTTTTACTTGCATTGTGGAAAATATTTTTAAACTATAACCGTACATTTTGCACGCTGCTTAAAAATGAAGGAGGCAAAAGCAGCGAAAACAAATAAATGAGAATTATAAAGTAACCACAAATCCTTTGATTCAGAGGTTGCCTTGAATATATGCAAAATATTTTACTAACGCATTCGAGATATGAAGTTACGACGCCGTAGGGTGTAGCAGCATTTTTTCACCTTAACGAAAATCGTTCTTAGAGGCACGACTCAGATGTGGGTCATAGGCATTGAATGGTTAACAGGTAAATATAAATTTAGGAAACAGTGGAGAAATTAAATTTGAAATTGATTCAACATTTGAATGTGAAATCATCACCGCCCATCAAACCTATTTCAGCTAAAATCAGTATGAATTTATCTATTACTTCACTTGAGAAAAGGGAATGGAACATATTTTGTCGAAAACGGAGGTCTGTTAAGTTTAATGTTTTTCCATTGACTTCCATAAACCTCTTCGAGCGACCTATTTACACATTTTTGCGAAAGATCAGAAGCATCAACAAACGTAAAATCAACCGATAAAATATGCGGATAAACTGCCGTAAAAGGCAAAAAGTTTATCCTCACACAAGTTACAGTCACATGCTAAGTAAATGGTTTTTAGAAGACATAAAAGTTTACGACGAACATATACGATCCATCAATGGCATAACACGGTCTTAAATACACTTTTAATTTAATTTCTCCGTCAATTGTATCTTTGTTTTCATTGTCTTGTTATCGAGCGAGCGAGCAAACCGAACAAAGTTCTATGCTTAGCTTGGCCCGAGAATTATTCGTTTATCCGCTGTCCGATGTCTGTCTCTCTCTTCTCCTCTACAGGTCGTATTTCTCAACCGATTCTCGTGAAATTTTGGGAGCCTGTTCCTTAATTTCCTTTTTGTCGAGACACATTTAAAAAATTCAAACCTACGTCGTTCTTATTACTAGTGGCTCTGCGAAGTGTAAAACTCACGAGCAAGTCTTTTTTCAACAACACTTCTTTCTTTAATCTCAAAAAACCGGCCAAGTGCGTGTCAGGCCACGCGCAGTCCGTTGTTCCCTGTCTGTCTTAGTTACATCGACGGGCGGTGCGGTTGCGTCGGCCGAATTTGTACGAAAATTGGTCTTTCCAAGTACATATTAAGTTGGTCATATTACTCGGTAACTACTTATGCCTACTTGTCCGTGATAGTTTTCCTTTTAAATTCTTAACATGTATATTGATTTAAACTTTCACGATTCTCACACATTATTTATACTAAACGGGACTTAATCGCGTGTTAACTTATTTATTTACCTCACTGAGGTCTCCCGACGTTTTGGATGTGTTGCAACATCCATGGTAACATGTACTACTGCCACGATTTTTTTCATATTATCCCCAGTAGTAGCCATTTAGGCAGCAGGGGGGGACGGGACACATGACTCGAATAAAAATTAGAGGTTTAAAGCCCGATATCTCGCAAACGAATCACTGATTTGAAAAATGGTCTAAGAAAACCGATAATATTTTTGAACGAGTTATCCAACGATACCAAACACAATGGGTTTAACGAGAAAAAAAAATCCTAGCGTTAGTGTAGGGGAGATACCCCAAAAATATATTTTATCAAGATTTTATTTTACTGTCTTGTCGGCGCGATTGGTTTATATACCCATGCCGAATCACAGTTTTCTAGTAGTAATGGTTACGGAGCTAAGCCGAGGACGGACGGACAGACAGACATGGCGAGACTATAAGGGTTCCTTGTTGACTACGGAACCCTAAAAAGTAACTCTACTAAAAAACCTGTATAATTAACGACCGTCACATAATTTCACGAGAATCCGCCGGACAAACACCAGATAGACTACCCTCCGGCTCTTTGGTTCCTTGTCTTGTTATGAAAAGCCGAATCTAATTATCGGATCCTGTATTCGAGTTTTTAGATCGTGTATGCAAATGTGGGATTGGAGGCAACAAAAACCACTTTTACAAATCAAAATACTTATATTGTTAAAAATGATAATTACACCACCTCGTCTTAGCGTTAATCATTGCCTAACCTCGCCGTCCGTTTCTCCTTCAAAATCCAGTCACGCATTCGCTCTCTCTTCTGATCATTCTTGCTCTGTCACTCATTCTTACGTTCCATTCCACTCATCCTACACAAATATTACACGGTCAAGGTCGGCCGGATAAGCGTCCTTTGAAATGGAGGTCTATGTGTTTCCATCGCTTCCGATCCTAATAAGGTTCATCATCATGTACTTTAGAACCGCGCTCTTGTCGTTGAAGTAATCGCCACTCTGATTGTTGCTCTGCCACTATTTTGCTTTTGATACGACATCGTCTAACCCTTTTTTGTCTTCCCCTGCCTCTCTTTCCTTCTATTTTTCCGTCAATTAAGCGGCAATTACACTGCGTCGTTCACCTAATGCTGTCGCCGAATTCATTTTAAACTACTTAGGCCAACAAACGTCGTCTTTACATTAGTATGTCGGCCTACTACTAAGCGTTGGCAGCTGTCGATCGCCGAATACGGCCGAATAACGTGTTCTTACTTTTGCGGTCGCCGCATGCAGCATGCGGCAAAAGACAAAGTGTAATTGCCGCTTTATACAACGTGTCCCAAAACTGTCGATAAGCCGGCACCAGAGGATGGAGCTGCTTATGATTAGTCGAGAAAAAATAAGGAAAAAAATATATCTAAAATAATAATAATAATAATAATAATAATAATATAATAACTGTGTTAGATAGCAGGGCTACTTAAGTTTCCAAAAACAAAAAAAAACAGTAATATTTGAATATTTGTAGACATGGTCGTTAAAAATACCATTAGGGATGTCGATTTTCGATGAATTTAATTTTTTTAATTTCTAAAATAATTGAGATATATTTTTTTCCTTATTTTTTCTCGACTAATCATAAGCAGCTCCATCCTCTGGTGCCGGCTTATCGTTGAGTTTTGGGACACGTTGTAGATATCATTTTATTGTCACATCGTATTCTGCCCCATCAAATTTTTCCTTTCCAATAGGATTACCGAATCAAAATATATATATTATAATGACTCCAAAAGAGAAGGCAAAGACTATGCCTTGTTACGAAAATCCCATGCAGATGTCTCAAGAAATTACGAAGCTACGACCGTTTTAATGTTGCGTGTTCGAGAAAACGCTCGGCAATCGCTTCATACGAAGTTACATTTTGCAGAAATGGGACCTTAGAGTATTCCAGTGTACAAAACTTCCCCGCGTGGTCGTGCCGGAGGCTTCCCCTGGATTTTCCCCAGGCCACCCTCTAACCACGCAGTTCGACCGCTATATTGGGTCCGTCCTATTATAGCAACAACCTGGTTCAAAAAACAAAAAAAAAGACAGAATATACCCCCTCTTCAAAATTTGGAAACATAACTTTGTGATTATTTATAATACCCAGCTTTACTTTTTAAAAGCTTTTATTTAACTTGCCCTGTTAGTATGTTAGTATAATTTAATTTAATATAAATAAACGTATGTTAGTAATCTAGGCAGCATTCATAAACAGCCAAGTGAGGAAGTTGCCTTACACTGGTCTGCCTAGTTCAAATTGTTAGCCTTTGTGAATTCCAGTTGTGTTTTCGTACGACATACTAGTTAATACCCGGGAGCCGGGTATTCGTCCCGGATTTTCAAACCGATGGAAGCTCTTAACTTATGTTTATCCTTTTTCCAGACCGGTAGTTGAAAAATGACAATCTAATGTCAGTCTTATTCATTGACATTAAGATACATGTTTGACAGCATGTAATTGGTAGGTATAACGCCTCTGCTTGTAAAAGGATTATACACGGTCGACGAGATGCTAACGCTATACCCCTTATTCCTTTGTGGTAAGATAAGACGAACATTGTAAACATATTGTCGATGAATATACAGTACACGAGTAAGCTTGGCAACTCACAACAGTTTAGTTGATCATACCAGGAAAACCGAGAGCATTTTAACACGATGTAAACCTTTCAGGGTGTAACCATGTTATTTGACCTCCATGCACCTATAAAGACGACAGTAGTTAGGGCTCCACACCCTCCCTGGATCACAGACATCATAAAGCTCATGATGCAACTGCGCGACAGAGCCGCAGCAGAATATCATAGATCCAAAACTGACAGTAAAAAAAAATATTACAAGGATATGAAGTCTGTTGTGAATAAGGCTCTTTACAATGAAAAAGTAGCCTTTTTTAAACACAGCATCAATAGTAAAATAAAGGATCCACAAACACTATGGAAAAATCTTAAAACCATATTGCTACCGAAGAGTGATGCTCAACTACCAGTTTGTTTCAACAATCCTAATACAATAAATAAACATTTTTTAAATTTACCTAGCACTTTGGATATTTCTATGTCTCAGCTAACCTATTTTGAGTCCAATAAATATTGCAATTCTGTTTTCCAGCTGAAGCCAATAAGCCCTGATAAAATCATGAAAATAATTAAAGATCTTAAATCAAATGCTGAGGGCTGGGATGGCATAAACTTGGATATGTTATTGTTAACCTTACCACACACTTTAAACATAATTACTGGTTTAATTAATGCTTCAATTACCACATCTACTGTCCCTGACATCTGGAAGCTAGCTATTGTTCGCCCTCTGCCTAAAATATCTAATCCAACTCAATTGAAAGACCTAAGACCGATTAGCATTTTACCCTGCATGTCTAAGATAATAGAGAAAGTAGTTTGCTCACAACTTTCGCAACATATTGCGATTACCCAATTATTCAATTTTTCCTTTCATTTAAAAATTTATAATTTTCTTTAGCAGCGTTACTGCTTAAAAAAACAAATATTAATTTAGTATGGGGTGGCGCATCGTTACTGACGATTTTTCGACATAATTTGAGACGTTGGTGCCGTAAAGAAGCCTAAGTCTTCTGGTAGATGTCGCTACATACGCCTCCCTAAGGCGTTATATGAAGGAACTGATTGAAGGATTTGGTGCCCGAACCAGATTGTTCCGATAGCTCAGTTGGTAGTAGCGACGGGCCATGAATGCCTGTGGTCGCCGGTTCGAATCCGGCTCGGAGCATTAAATTATTCAATTTTTCCTTTCATTTAAAAATTTAGCAATATTTGTATTATTAGCAATAAAAGTCACACTGACCAAAGATAACAATTATAGGTAATCAGTTTTTCTACAAATATTAAATGAATTTACATCGAATTTACTATTTTACAATAAGAATCATAAGAGCAACGTCTATACAAATCAATAATCTATAACAAAAGTGACAATCTTGCCTATTCCCGCGTAATATGACAGCTAACGTCAACAGGTCCGTTTAAGACGTATTAAAAACCGTCGAAGGTCCAACAGTAGGTATATATATATTTGCATTCACGTTCTTGAAAACGGCTCTAACGATTTCGATGAAATTTGGAGCATAGGATTTTCATCATCATCATATCAGCCGAAAGACGTCCACTGCTGGACATTGGCCTCCCCCAAAGAGTGCCAAAGTAACCTATCCCGCGCCACCCGCATCCAGCGGACTCCCGCAACCTTTACCAGGTCATCAGTCCACCTTGTCGGGGGCCTACCCACGCTGCGCCTTCCTGGCTGGTACCTACGTTCTGCTGCGGATAGCCTCATTTCTCATACGATCACGCAGAAAAACTCCCAACATGGCCCTCTCTATTGCCCTTTTGGTGACTTTGACCCTTTTTATGAGGCCCATAGTAAGTGACCACGGTTCAGTACCATATTTCATCACTGGCAACACACACTGGTCAAAGACTCTCGTCTTGATACACTGCGGAAAATTGGACGAAAAGATTTGCCGTAGCTTCCCAAACGCTGCCCAGCCGAGTCGGATTCGACGACTGACCTCTTTCTCGAAGTTGGACCTACCTAACTGGATCGTCTGTCCTAGGTATACATAATCGTCTACAACTTCGAGCGTAAAGTGTCCGATTGTAATGGGAGTTGGTACTACATGGGCATTTGACAAGATCTTCGTCTTATCCATGTTCATTCTTAAACCAACTCGCTCGGATGCTTTACTGAGGTCATCGAGCATCGTACTTAAGTCCTCCATTGCCTCAGGCAAGACTACTATATCGTCAGCAAACCTAAGGTGAGTGATGTACTCGCATAGGGTTTTACGGGGGCGACAAATCGATCTAGCTAGGTCTGTCTCATGTCTGGGAAAATTCGGTTTCTCCGTATGTTCTCTGTTTTCACCCTAGCTCGACCAGGGATTTGTGTTTAACCACTTTTTATAATTTTCTAAGCATTTTAGGTATAAACCCGTTTCGTACATATTTTTCTAAAAAACTCTGTCATGTTGTCTCCTGACTAACGGAAAATATCTTAGTGTAAACAGGAATAATATACGGTACGATTTTTTTCAATTAATAGTGTTGAAAGTTACCTAATTCTCCTTAGTTTTACACGCAAAACTTTACTAATGATCTCAGCATGTAAAATTAGTAACATTACAAAACTAATTTTCCGTCCATTGCAAAGAAATTGAAAGGTGTATTTATGTATACCACTAAGCCCCTTAAAGAACGGGAACTTTGCAAATGAACCACAGTCAACTACATATAATAAGTCTCCAGTAATGTAACACTACAAACTTCTTTATGTCGCGTTTTATAACGGGGTTTTGCACATCAAACGATAACTATTAGAAACTAAAACAGCGCATGCAAAATTTGGTAGTTAACCCTCTCAAAGTAAAATTCGAATGTTTTGCCTAATTAGACTGTTTGAAGGAGTTGGTTGATCACTGCTATGGATGGTTGGCTTTGGTAAGAGTTTACCGTTTTACATTGTAGCCTTGTCTACTGTCAATAAATAGTACTTAAAATAATTTCAATTCAACTTATCAAATTATTTCAATTCAACTAATCAAATTATTTTAATTCAACTTATCAAATTATTTCCATTCAAATTAAATACATTATTTAAAATAGAGGCAGGCTTCTTAATGGATTATACTATTCTGCCTGCTGCCACGAGTAGCATAAACTTGAACGAAAACAAATATTTATACGGGATTATTATTAAGGGGGTGAATTGGAAATTATAGCGTGCTTTGAAACGACGTTCTAACTAAATTAAGAAACAATAAGGTCTGATTTTCAGATATATGATTGTTTATCTGCTTTAATCGATACATGATTGCCTAAAATTTCCTCGAAGGAAAAAAACCAATGTTCTGTTTTTTTACTCGGCCTTGTCAAACAATACATTATTTTACGACAGAATCAAGTTAATATTATAATCTTTTATAGGTATTTATCGAAATTTAACAAAAAAAGCCATTCCCGAAGAGTGTTGCATCTCTTTATCTCGTGCGCGGAAGGCATAAGCGTGTCTTTGTCAAGGGGGCGTGGTCGACTCGAATTAGGGCATCCCCTTAAATGAGAATAACTGTATAAATAATTACTTCACATGGAGAGCAAGACGCAGAGACGTCAGAATGGAAAGTAAACAAATATTGGGTTATACCCGTGTGTCATGATACTTTTTTAGATATGCGCACAAATTCCGAGAGTAGGTAAAGTGTTTTTTTTTGTGTTTGCGGATGTCCCACTGCTGGGCAAAGCCCTCTCCCCTTGGTTTCCATGACTCCCAAACTTGCCCTTCTTCCGGCTAATTAGAACAAGAAAGCTTTTTAATCATCCCGCCATCTGCGTAAAATGTTGTAATATAAGATTAAAATATAACAACTCAGGGTTCTACGCACACATCGTGAGCTACGTTATGGCTGGAAACAAGAATGAGGAGTTGAATGTAATCGCTATCAGCGAAGCCACATCCTTATCGGGGCAACAAACAAAATGTTTCCTCCAACAGGACCCGGTCTGTTGTCTGGTCCCGTCCGTCCACAAAGCTCGTTTTGTTGTTGTTGGCCAGAATATCTTGGTCTCCTCTTAAAAAATCTTGTTATGATTTCAGGATTGGATAGGATTTGAAACGCTCATAGCCTAGCGGCGCCTGCGAGTCGGAAACGATAACGCAGATTACGCAAAGATGGCAGCGGTCTTTGGATGGGTGACCGCCTGATGTTTGAGTAGTTAATATAAATGAGCGCTTCTGTGCTTGATATGACATGGTGATCAATCTGTCAGTATGGGTACGTACATATCTTTTGATTTTTTTACATGGATTCACGCCTTTCCAAAAGGGGTAGGCAGCAGAGCGGATGAAACTTATGTTCAGGTGACACTTTAGCATAAACGTGGGTATAAACGATGATCATATTAATTTCCTGTTTTGTAAGCTGAGGGTAAAAATATTGTACAACCGAATAAGATAAAGTATGTCAAAACACACATAACATTAAAAAGTTTCTGGGTACAGTTGAAATCAATATAAATGTGCCCAGTTCACATATTTCGCCCTAATGGAGTAGCGTGTAAACATATCTTTAACTTGATATTTGCATTAATGTAGCCGATAGTACATACGCCTACATCAACTATAGGCACATGTTATATAACTGTAAAACATTTGTTTGGAAACCGCCTCGAAACACCCTTTAAGACCGTAACGTTATCTTGCGGCAATCGTGGGAAAAGCTAAAGCTTTCCGCCCCAGTATCGTTTCCTTTAAATCCCCGTAATGTTAGAACCCGAGAACGCCGGACCTGAATCCGACCCGATCGGTGCAACCCGGCGGTAATCGAGCCGAGCTCTTGTCCGGGAAAGGGTCACTTGATGGGGAGCACAACCCAACTTGTTTCTTCAAACAGAGCATATGTACCTTCATTCTGATGTTATTGACCTATTGTAAAACATTGTTATTTTTGTGGAAGTATTTTCGGTGATTATATTTAAAAAAATCATCTCGACCCATCTACTTCCCATTCATCCTTCTAGGATACGACATTGCAGATAATATGCAGCTCTGTAATTATAATAAAAATCACTATACGGAGTGAGCAATCAACGATATTACTGATAAACAGATAATATGCAACTTTGTAACTATAATAATAGTTTTGAGAGAGGTAGGGCACAGTGTAATGGGGTCATTCTTGAGAAATGCATTATTCATCTCATTCCCGTGGCGTTTTTTATATTAAGATGTTTTTACTAAGTTACAAAAAAATCCAATTAAATATTTAATAATAAACATATTTATCGAATGGGCATCACTTTGGGTCAATTAGGTTCGAAAATATACCAATTCAAAGTTCAGCTGTCAGGGGAATGAGAAAAAATGTCAGGGGAATCATAAAAAGTACAAGGGAATCCGAGAAATGACAGGGGGAATCATAAAAACTACAAGGGAATCATAAAATTGACAAGGGAATGATAATCTTTGGTATTTTACACCCGTTCCGAAACTCGAGATGCACCATCGTAAAGCAAGACGAATTTATATGATAAAATATTTATTTTCAAGGGAACTTCAGAAATCTATCATTACCCCGTTCAAAAAACCGGGGGATGAGAATCAGGGGAATCAGAAACCGAGGGAATCAGGGCCAGGGGAATAAGAAAAAGTATGTTTTTTGTCGATTATGCCGAAACTATTATTAATATAAGAGTAACTATTAAATCAAAACACGCATTCATTCATGTGTTATTCTCTACACTAAACATTGTATGCCAATTGCAGGAAATAGATTTTATATGAAAATACAGAGTAATCATAGTCATAGTGAACGAAAGTCAGGGGAATTAGATATCTACCTTCATTGCTCAGAGCTCCAGCTACCGACGCGTCCTCTCTCCGCGGCGTTGCTAGCGCTAACTGACAAGGGTGAGGCACGGCAGAGATTGCGAGTCACAAGACATTGCATGGGATGTGCGTGTTGTTTAGTCAGGCATTAGGGGAATCACAGGTTAGCTCTGGACAAACCTTTGATATAGATTCCGATAAAACTGTGATAAATAGGGGAACCATATTTTTTTTCAAATCATTAACTTATATTCTAGCGATTTACCTCGATACAATATTTGATTTCAATCCATAACTAGTTCTTTTCAGAGTAGATTGTTTACAAAATGGGTGATGGACGCACCAGGGGAATCATGTTTTAGGTGTTTGATATTTTTTATGGCAGATTCTACTTACCTTAAAACAAAAAATAATCCTGCCCCAGTTAGATTAAGTGTTGAACTACTAGAAAAAAATGTGTCAGGTTAATTATTTTATTTTTTCGGGTACTTTTTCCTTCTGGACGCTGAAAATTGACCCACTCAAGAATCACCCAATGTCATCACGCTTGAATCTGGAGCAGCCCGACTGGGGGAGTACCTCCGCCTTACAGAAGACCACAGCCATAATAGCACTGCTTCCTATTCCGTAGGTATTGTAGAGTTGTGTTCCTGATGGTGAGAAAGGTTCCCAGAGCTCCATCCTTAAAGGCCGGCAACGCACTCACAACACCTCTGGTGTTGCAGGTGTCGTGTGGCGGTAATCGCTTACCATCAGGTGATCCGTCTGCTCGTTTGCCTCCTATAACATAAAAAAAAGATGCTAAATAGTATCAAAATTCAGCTTGGTTCCATTTGGCGTCGAGATCCTCGGTCCGTGGGGTTGCAGTGCGCAGTTATTTGCAGAAATCGCGAAACGTCTGGTTACCGTAACTGGTGACTGCTTTCTCACGCAACGCATCAGCATTGCACTTCAGCGACGAAATGCCGCGAGCATCCTCGGTAAAAATCGAGAGCGATAGATAGATAGATATTACTTAGACGACTTACGAGTACCAGAAATCTGCTAGATACCTAGACATAGCACAGCTCGTAGGCGATTGCTTTTCCAAACTTAACCATCCCTACAGTTACTACCCCCGGAAAATTAGGTTTTTCTTTTCAAACATTAATTTATAACAGCGTTTTTTTTGTTTGTTTAATTTTCAAATGTTATTCTAAGATAACTTATCCAAGAATCCACCAAAGTTTCCATCGGGAAGTAAATATATAAAAATAAATGACACATCCATTATGTTTTTTGTGTGATCTATTAATTATTCTTGAAAAGCTCCTGTAAATTAAACAAAACAAAAATTAAAATATCTATTAATATATTTCCTCTTTTTTCAGGAATTGGTTAAATATCGATTTTTTTTATGACTAATATTTTGGTGGATTTTGAGTCTACGTAATTACTAAAATAATAATATCAGTTACACACAAAAAAGCTGCTGTTTTGAATTATTTCCAAATTTCCATTTTTTTCCATACTAATGAAAATAAAGTGCTTGGGCTATACCTACATTAGATTATGCAAATATTAGCACCTTATTCCATTATTAAAGCGCAGAGAAACAGCAGATATTGTGTGTATCTTGAAGACCGCCAGTGGCGTTACTGACTGTCCCGAATTGCTTAGTACAGTTTCTTTGAACACTGCCTCAATTAATAAGATGCACTTTTTGCGTCATTAATAAAAATTACATACAGACATATGGGTGTCCCAGAAGTAAAGAGACAATTTTCAAACTTTTACTAGCTGAAAATTTTATTAAAAAGAAAAAAAAGTTTTGGTGTCATGGCGTCTATGGTTTCGTTGTCCTTCATTTAAATCGGGAATATGGTTATTGCATACATTTTTTCAAAGTGAAGCGTCATTAATTTGTAGTTTTTGCTAATAGAGTTATTCTATTATCCGAGCCACATAATAAAAAGGATACAGTAAATCACTTTCTTCAAGAAGGAGATAGATCAACTAGTATATATAGTATAATAGGACGTTATGAAGAAACGGGAGAGATTCGTTTTAAGAAGATTCCGGGAAGAGATAGGTCAGTGATGGTACATCGAAATGTAAATCGAGTAAAATCGATTTTTAATAAGACTGCTACAATTTCCGTCCGAGTGGAAGCGGATAAATTACAAATATCAAAGTCGAATGTCGCCAGAATGAAGAGGAACAATCTAGCTTTGAAAGCATATGTGAAACATTCAGCTCCTAAATACATAAAGGACCAAAGGGAACGTGCCAAAAGAGTTTATAACAGTCAGCTGAGAAACGTACTCGTTACGGACGATGACATTTATGTCCCGGCAGATCCCGACTTTGTACGTAAGGAAAAATGCTCCAAATGTAACTCAAGTTCGCGGTGTCTAGATGTTTTGGTTCCTATGTAAAAGAGAATGTAAGAAACGATCAGAAAAAACAAATCCTTAAAAGGTTTTAAGCAAAGATGGGCCAGGCTGTTTAAAGAAGTGGCTACAAAATCTGGAACAGCCGTTATGCGGCGGGCCGCTAACAATCTAAGAAAAATGGCTACCAAAGGTGTTGGGGCCCAAATAGAATATAAACCTTATAATTATATTAGTTTTGTTACAATATTCAACCAAAATTACTATTTTTATTGTTCACTAAATATTCAATATTTTGAAAATAAAATTGTGTCTTTACTTCTGGGACACCCCAATATTACAAGGTTTAGCGCTGTGTTAATATTATTACCATGCTTATCCCTACGATGTCTTTGACTTAACCACTCCATTATCAGTCTCCAACAGCTTAATAATAATAATAATAACAACGTAAGGCAGCTTGTGGCGGGCTGTTAGGGAGTAGCGACGTACCTGAGTGCTCCTGGAGGTGTCCTGTGGTCAGGCTGAGCCGATCGGGTGGTTGGTTGGACAGGCCCTCCGCCTCTGACTTGCCTTTATTGGCCGTCCAGAGTGGAGTCGCAAGACCTGTTGCTCGAGGGTAGATGTGGACACCTAAGTGGCGACTTGGCTATATGTTTAAAGTCCAGTGCCACCTCCCTACCCCCCAGGTCTCTAACCGGTGTTGCCCTTAGGCCTTTTTTTAATGTCGCTTTTAATAGGGGCCCATCTAGCAGTTAGCGAGTCACCGTCTGCCGGAGATAAAGATTGAAACAGTTTTATTAGGCAGGCGTCCGATGTTTCACCCAATAGCCCAGCCACTAGTCCATCATTTCAACCCAATAACCCGTTTTATTTAGATTCCATCAACCATCAATAGTCCCTATACACCCCAGCGGGTGCTGTCTCTGTGTGCGTCCCATGACACGGGTAGGGAAAGCATCCGATCAGTGTACTCCTTGAATTTCATTAATTGTCAAAAAGGCCTCTACGTGTTGGCTCAGTTGGTACTTTGTAGGTACTGTAGAAAGACTAAACTAGCCTCCTTTAAATAAAATACTATTTAATAAGTTAACTGAAATACTGACCATAAATAAAATACTTGTGATCGTCTAGTTCAAGAAGTACGAATAGGACCCTCTACGTTGTGTTAAAATCTCGTCGTAAAATGCATTGTATAAAATAATAATGTCAAATCATGTTTCAAACGATACCGCAACAAACGCAACAAATAAACGTGAATAAATAACATTCATAATAAACAAAACGAATGTAAATAAAGCTTTGAAATGAACCATAACGCGAATGTAGTTTATCCGACGCATAAAATAATGCATAAAAAATAAAATAAATGTCAAAAATCATACATAAATATATGATCAAAACCGCAAAAAATCGGATTCAAAACACGTGAAAGGTAATTTCAGTAATCGTAAACATTACTGCAAAAGAATAATCCGTCAATAAATTTATCGCCCGCAAATCAAATCAAACAGTAATTAAAACTGTAAAATTACGCAGTAAATAATTAAATCTGCGTTAAATTAAAATTTAAATTGCAATCAACAATAATAGTCTATCTACATAAGGGAACATGCAACTCACCCCATCTGCAACAGCTCGAACAAGATAATTGATTTAATTAGTTAATTACTTTATGTGAATTATGACTATCTAATACTAATAACAAACATAGGTATTTCTAACTTAAGAACTAACTAAAATTATATTTACTATAAAAATGCTCCACCACGATGAACAACAACGATGACCTGTAAAAAAAAAACAGACTACAAGGGGACCTTGGGATTTTAGACCTTAGGTCTTGAAAATGAGACCTATACCTATTGTTATATCTTGATTCTTGAGGGGGCTCCCTTCACACCTACACCCCCTGCCATTCCAGCAAAGCCTTTTAATTCAACCTATCAACCCTTTCTATCTATTTGATTCAAACCATCTCACCTACACATTCATCATCTTACACGATTCTTAAGTACTTCAGTACTTTTAATTGAACTTTACGCAGATTGCCAAGTAACTATTTTTTTAAAAAAATCATTTTAATAATTACGCTAAGCATGACGCGCAGCTGAATTTACGCATGCCCTAAACGGTCATGCAGCCGCGGTATTTGTAACAAAAATAGTGATTGTTGTCGATTATGTACAAGGTGCTCTGAATACCATTTATATGCTATAACATTCACTGTACTGTCTGTCCCTTAAATTGGATTGCAGTGTCACTCTACTTCCACTAATTGACGCAGATGCCAAAGGTCCGTATAATCGAATGAGTTACATCCCAGAACAAACAGAGCGTAATGTTACAGAACATATAAATAACTCAGGCCTTGCTTGAGTTCCTATCGTGTGGTGTGAAGTTCACAGCTTCTAAAGAATTGACACGTCAGATTCTTTAGGTGCAAACTAGAGTCGACTCCAACTTTCCAGGATCTAGTATCAGCCAAAAAGCCTTGCATCGAGTGTACCTAAGTGCATGTATATCTAATGAAATGTAAGCTCGTGGTGTGTCAGCTAATGTATGTTTGTGTAAATGTGATATGTATCAGAGTGTGTGTCCATTGTAATCAGGCTAAAGCCACGAAATACAATGGGTGTGTATAAGACTGTTTTATTGTAAGTTCACTATCTTGTCACAAATAATAATATCAAAAAGCCAATAAATGCGTAACACTACAATGCCTTAGATATATTGAAAGAACCTGGTATAAAATTGAAATATGTGTGCTCTCTCAAAGTTTCAATCACATTGTAATGCCATCATTTTATTATATTCATGCATTCTTATTCAATTTAAAGTTTCAATACAATAGTAGTATGTTTTTAAATCCACTCTCATACCAGAAATAGTACTGACATAATACTAAATTTAGAATATTATCTGGCCCTAATGGCCCCCTAAATAATCTTCAATGAAACGTCTCAGCGGACCCGTTGATTTGCAGAAGAGAAATAACCAAACATATAATTTAGTATGCCTTGGGATACAACAGCAATTAACACGCAGAACCATACCTCCAGCTATCTCCCGTAGCGACGACCTAAGTATTACATACCGAACATAACAGACAATAAGCCATAAATTACATAATTACGTTAACATAGAGATACTTTATATGAACACTGACTCTACTTATAATTATTAATTGCAGTTACACACTATTCGTATAAAACAAATCAAACACTTAATGTTTCACACTCACAGTACTGTCTATTTCCTTAAAAATACGTGCCTACCCTAAATTCACTTATTCGTCTATAAAATGTCTTAAATGTTTCTTAAACATGTCACAAAGATTCTAGTAATGGAACACTATTTTCAGGAAATATAAAACACTGAACGCGCGCGCAATCAAATATCAAAATCAAATGATACTTAATTATAAAGGAATCCGAATGGGATAATTTCAGCCTTTCCTTACGAGGTTCAATCCCGACTGTCCTTATTTTTAACACCCGGAGTCTTACATTGATTCTTGTGCAATATTCAAAAGGTGTAATTATTTTACATGCCGTATTAACATACGTCATTTTGGTTTACAATAATTAATAATCCCACTATAGGTTAGTCAAAAGACATATGTGTTATAGTATTGCAACTGATATAAGTTCTTTCGTATTTAAGCTCATGAATTGTTTATGCTAGCATAGCGCTTTTAAGAACTCGTATCAAGTGGTTATAATTTGGACGACATACAATACCAGCTTTGTCCTTTATTTGTTTACATTAGGTCGATTTCAAAGAACACCGGGCGTGAGATATATTTTAATAGAGTTTGAATTTACGTACCTAATTTTTTTAAGAGAATCATCTAGTTATGTAACCTTGCAGTTACAGTACCTAGCTCCACGCACGCCTCCCAAAGGTCCGGGACATCATTGTCCCGTGAACGGGAAATACATACATACACATAATAATAATAATAAAGTTCTATATTATCAGGCAGATCCATAAATCAAAATGACAAAATAGAAATAACAAAAATAAAAGTAGACAGTAAATGTAAAAGTAAAAAGTATGTTAATAAAAAGGCACTCTGTCACTTGCAAACTAATCGGCTTCTCTTCACCATATCAACTCCACCACTCCCATTCTGACTAACAGCTATTCTAAAATATATCATACTGGTGACACGAGGGTCGACCCTCGTTAGGGATGCTCATTCAACTTTTTACGCCCGCGAGCAACAAGGCCAAAGTTCGCATCGAAGGCCTCAGGTGGCAGCCCTAGTTTAATAGATTAGATTAGATTAGATTAGATTTATTTATTTCGAGATAAAAATTACAATATAGATTCGCATAAATAAGATAACATTTCAGTGTTCTGTTATGAGGCTTTTGGTTATCTCTATTTGAAATGGGCTGGTCATGGAGCAGTTAAGTTTTAGTAACTTTGGTAACTGCATTAAATCCAAATTATTATGAGTTTTAAGACTGAAGTAACGTAATATGGATAAACATTAAACGAAATGGATTTTTACGTATGTTACTTAAAAAGTTAGCTGATATAAACTCGAATTAACATTGTTCGCATTGTAAGCAATCACATTGTTTCAATTATGTAATTTCACCTGCAGGTCGATGACGTAACGTTATACGTAAACGTTATACGCACGTCACGTAGCAATGCCACTTTTTGTGAGGGAAACTGACAGTTGGGTTGTCTTAACGTGCGTTGGAAAAGTTACGAGAACACCCCTCTCAACGACATAAATTGTGATCATCACCGAGGGTACTTTTAAACGTCACTTATAGGGATTGCCAACGAGTGCCCAATGAGTGGATTTTCTGTTAATGGACAGAGGCCATATTTTGTGAAAAACAAAACATTTCGAACGAGTTAAGCCATGATCAGCAATCAATTCCATCAGAAGAGACTCTATGCATCGCACTTGTAATGCAGACGAATATATTAAGTACCTTTCGGGAGTTTTAACTTTCAAATATTTATTTAAATATCTTTTAATATCGTATCAAAAACAAAATTCCTGATTGTTCCCAAGTAATAACGTAAAAATTGACAACTTGGAAACTTTCTTTTTGAGAAGTCCGTTAAATGCCACGTTATTTTTTTAAGATCTTCACGATGAGCTCAATTTGTAAAACGCACTGGTGGAAGCCGATATACATTCTAATCGAATGTGTGAGCGAAATGAACGAAGTTCTATGCTACAGCTTGACCCGAAAATCTTTCGTATTTCCGGTGTCTGGTTCCTCTTTCCAGCTGATCTCCACTACATGCTGCATTTCAGAACCGATTTGCGTGAAATTTAGGAAGCAGGTTCGTTAATTATATGGTTTTTTACTTGTAAAGTCACTTTTTAGAAATTATTATTATTTATTAGAGCTGGTATAGTTTCTGGCCTGCTGGTGATTGCTATATTCTCGCAGTCAAATTATGATTTATCTAAGATATCGTTTATCTTCCAGAATAACATTAGGATTCTAAGAATATGTTTGTGTTTCTAATCTTAGTAATGTGGTAAGTGATATCGGGTTGCGATCTGGGGACACACACGCGACGCCCATATATCATTCAGAGTGGTCTCTGTCCCGCAGGGGAAGGGGCACTTAGATATCTTACATATCTGATGTGTTAGCAAATTATAGATACTGAAAGACAGTCTAATTGCAAATGTATTAGTTTTGGATAGCGTTATTTTGGTATGACAAAGAACACACGAATTGCGAAGTTTCCGAAGGTTTTTGACGACCTCTTTAGCTTAATTGGTAGTGACTCTACCTACGAAGCAAGAGGTTCTGGGTTCGAATCGCGGTAAGGGCATTTGGAGGTATTTGTATGACGAGCACGAATATTTGTTCTTGAGTCACAAATACTCAGGAACGAATATTCGTGTTCATCACAAAACATCCATGGATGTTTTTTTATGCATCTAAGTATTTAGTTATCTGTATAAGTATGTTTATCGTCGTCTAGTACCCAAAGTACAAGCTTTGCTTAGTTCGGAACTGGGTCGATTTGGGTAAGACTGTCCACATTTTTTTTATTTCTTTCGCATTTATATCGACGCTTATCTAAAACAAGTCGGTATCGCGAAATAATCCGTTTTGCAACTAAGTATAAGACTAGATGCAGAACACGTTAAAGTTTATCGTGACTAAGACTCCCGTATTCTAATTCAAAAAAATGCCACCGTGGCAGCATTGTGCCGTTATGCCATTGGTGGGTAGTCGACGACGTTTTATCTGGAAGACCGTCCGTAGGCCAGTTGTGCCATAGCGATCGACGCCGCCACCGCGTTTTTTTGTCGACTACCGGCACATCTCCAAATAATTCGTTAATACACATCAATTTATTTGTACAACAGCGGCATTATGCGAAAAAGCTCAGTAGAACACTAGCGATATTTTGTGCAATATAGGATTATTCATGGATGGGACACTTTCCGTTAAACAATAAGTACCGATGTTTTGACTTAATAACAAATAAACGAGTATTCACGAAAATAATGAAAGTTGGCTTGTTCATGTAAGCAAAATAAGCCCCTATACTAGACAAAATTTACTTCATTATAGGTATTTTATACGAATTGGGACTATGTTTATCATAAATATGCATTCAGTTTCTTGATTCAAAACGAGAATAGCCACTATATAAATAGATAAGGAGCACGATGATAAACTTGTTTAGATGTTATATTAGTATTGCAAGAAAAGGTATTTTCTCGGTATTTATTTATTTATATCTTTGATAAAAACTTTTTAACAAAAAACTTAAACCGCCAAAAAAAACTGAAAAGCAAAAAATAAACCTTTCTTATTTAGTTTAATAATTAAGTTCTTAAATGAATCTAAGTGTACCTAAGTCATTTTGAGTCGACGCGGTTATAAATAATAATACTCCGTCAACACAAGCCCTATTGAGTTTACTATGTGCCTAGTTCGATTTGTGTAAGATTAGCCTCTAATAGGTAAGTATTTATTTATTTTGAAATATCAAAAAAAGATAAGTATATGATACATACCTACATGCTCCATGTACATGGATGGGGACTTCAATTACTGGTGTTACTTTTTTTTGTATATACAGTGGTTTAATAACAATGATTTTATTTTTATTATGCACTTTCGTGCATGGCTCAATTCGTGTCATAGATTCAGTAACTCTTTCAGTTGACTATAAATTATAAGTACTCTAGTTATATAAATGAACACGCGAACTGGAAAAATGATCCGAAATTTGCTCATATAGTCTCATTTGTAATGCGATTGGGCAGAGAAACTCCCAGCATAGCCCCCGAGAGCATTCTTCTGGAACTATAAAACCGTTTCGATTGCCTAGGTTTTGTAGAAGCTGTACGTGCCACTGGGTCTAAGTTCTTCAAGGTCCGAGAACTAAAAGGTTTTCTAGCTCCACTCAGAAGCTCGTGAAGGAAAGGAGTCAAATGATTCTGCAGTCTTCAAACCTTGCGGTCGGTACCGGCAGCTCAATAAACAGATCTCCAAGTCCTTTACCCGCGATCTGCGCCAATTCAATACGAACCGTATAGAATAGAGAATAGAATAGTAGTCTATTGGGCAGAGCCAGCTCGCAAGGTAAAAAACTGAGGACGGGAGAGTCTTTTCTTCCAAACCTGAGCTTTTATGTGGGATGGTAAGTTTTTACACGACATACATATGGTATACACGTCTCGCAGAGCCGAAATTGGTCTGGCGGAAGATCCTAGAGCTAGACTAACCCGACACTATACCGACGACATCCCGGACAACAGCTTGTACGAGATTAGAATGGCTCTGAAACAGCTTAAGCACAGCAAGGCACCCAGTGAAGACGGAATTACAGCCAAACTCATGACGGTGGGTGGTTAACCTCTCCTTACGACTCTTCAGAAGTTGTTCGGCACCGTCCTACTGGAAGGGAGAACGCCAAGGCGTGGAACAAAGGTAAGGTGGTGCTGTTCTTCGAAAAGGGGGACAACACCCTGCTGAAGAATTACCGAGCCATCTCACTTCTGAACCACGTTTACAAGCTGTTCTTTAGCTTCAAGAGTCATTACGAATCGTCTCGCACGCAGGCTTAGTGACTTCCAGCCTTCCGAAAAAGCAGGTTTCCGAGGAGGCTTTAGTACTGTAGACCACATTCATACGCTCTGCCAGGTTATACAGAAGGCTGACGAGTAAAACCTGCCTCTCTGCCTAGCGTTCACGGAGAAAGTTATCGATTAGATGGAACCCTGGGCTGTACTACAGTGTCTCCAGCGGTGCCAAGTAGATTGCCGCTATATCGAAGTACTGAAGTGTTTGTACGAGAACGTCACTATGTCAGTCCAACTAGATCGGAGCTTGAAGCATATTCCGCTGCAGTGGGTTAGGCAAGTGAATGTTATTTTCCCAATACTGTACACCGCTGCAATGGAGGATGTTTTCAAGACTCTAGACTGGAGAAGGCTAGGTATCAACATCAACGGCGAGTACATCCCAAACATTTGGGTTGCTGATGATACAGTAGTCATGGCTGAGACCATGGAGGACTAGAGTACTATGCTCGATGACCTCAGTAAAACCTACGAGCGAGTTGGTCAAAGGATGAACATGGATAATACAGAGATCAAGTCAAACGTCCATGTAGTACCAACTGCCATGTCAATCGGACACTTTACGCTCGAAGTTGTAGACAATTATATATACCTAGGACAGACTGTCCAGTTAGGTAGGGCCAAATTTAAGTGAGAGGTCAATCGTCGAATCCGACTCGGCTGGGCAGCATTCGGGAAGCTACGGCACATCTTTTCATCCAATACTTCGCAGTGCCTCAAGACGAGAGTTTTTAACCAGTGTGTGTTGCCATTGATGACGTATGACACGGAAACGTAGACGCTTTCCTCATAAGAAGGCTCAAAGTCACCCAAAGAGCAATGGAGAGTACTACGCCGGGAGTTTATCTGCGCGATCGCCTCAGAAATGAGGTTTTATCCGCAGCAAAACCAAGGTAACCGATATGGCCTTCCGAATCGCTAAACTTAACTGGCAATGGGCTGCACATTGCACATAGAAGCGATGGCTGTCGGGGCGGAAAGGTTCTCGAGATGTGATCACGTCCCGGAGCGTGGCTAGGCCCCCCACGAGGTTCAAAGATTCAAAGATTTTTTTTTTTTTTTGCTCGGTATGCAGTTACATAGTTCTTAAAAATAGTCCAGTGCATTTAGCCTGTATGCAGGCGTGCAGAACATTCTTGTGGAGCCTTAAAGTCCGCAATAATATCTTAGAATCTTTAAGAAAGAGTAACTAATTTACATATAGACCAAGCATTGTAAGCTAAATTATACCGTTATTGTCTATATAGTTTAAGTATTATTATGATGTATGTCGTTTAAGGCCATTATTGTCCATATAAAATAATAATATTTGAGAAACAAAGCAAAATAAGTCGGTATTCTTTAAATATTTTTTATATACGTTTGTCTTAAAGCCGAATAATACACTATTATTCATAAGAAAAAACTAAATTTTTGAATTATTTTCTATTGAGACGTTAGTACACATAAAGACTTATCCAAAGCATATAAATATCGTGTCACAACTCTAAACTGTAGTACATTTTAGAGTTTTTTTGTGTACTTTTATGTTGTTTTCTTTTTATTTTCTTGGTTTTAAATAGCTGGATGACAGTGGAAATTGTAACTAAAAGAAGATTTGAAATTGGTTGTCTTAATAAAAAGATATAACGATATCTTTTTTGTGTTTTTTTTAAACCTCTGCCCCGAAAAAAACACAGTTTTTGAGATGCAGAGTTGTTTTAGATAAGCATCGATATATCGCATTTTCTTATTGATTTCACGTTTGCATTACTTTATAAGGCTAATTTTACACGTTTATAATTATGCATCTTCATTTCGACTCAAGAGTGTGAGGGAGTGAGTACTCAAAACACATTAGAAAGCGAATACGATGCGAATAGAACTACAAAACAGACTTTTGAGTCACAACATGACGAAAAGTTAAGTGAAGTATATTTCGGTAACTTTAAATGAAACGAATGTCATCTGTCATTTTGAGTCACTGACGTCCTGGCCCATCAAACTGGATTACAGAAACTGATAGTGGTAAATAAGCGTATTAACTAACAATTTAAAAATAAACATTCATTAGACAATTTTCAATACCTTACCTAAACAAATCCTTGCATTAGTTAAAAACTACCAAAGGAATTTTAATGAAATAGTCCAGCAAGCTTTTCATCGGAACTAAATTCATATATTCTAATTACGAAACTACCTTTGTCTCTCTGTTACCTTTCCAGTCAAAATAACTTATCCTTTTTGTTAAAATTTGTATGAAAGCTTTTTTTGTACAAACCCTTAGGATGCACGAATACTACTTTTTTTAATGCATCCTCTAGGGGACGAAAATTGACAAAGACTGAATTCCACACGAACGAATCCGCGGGAACACCTGTACCTAAGTAGGCTATAATTATTACGCATTCTATTCCAGAGGCACAATTAACATTTTCACTGCCAAGGCAAGAACCCACCTTGCGGGCGCCTATGCTGTAGGGGCTTTCCGCTACTTAGTAAAAAACCACGGGATCGGGTACGAGCGTTGAATGTGCTAAGTCAATCTACTCGTACTATCCTACTTTTATTCTAAATGCACAAGTTTGGATGTTTGAATACCTATATAGTTAAGGTAAAGTATAGTTTTTTTCCACGCAGACTAAGTCATGATATATTGTGAGGATACATTTCCTCGTTTTAATTTATTTCTGCTAACTGCCTACTTCACTTTACCCTAAAGCATTACACTCAATACTGGCAAATCCCAATTATTATTGTCGTGGGAGGAAAGCCTGGATCAATTAACTGGTCTATTACATTCCCGCTTCGTTAAACTTGACGATGCTCCGACTAAGAGATATAAAAAATCATCGCTCCATAAATACTCTCCGTGATCGTAGGAGAAGTGATGGGACGAATTTAGTTCGTGTTTGAGTTTATTTGCGGGCAGACATTGCTCTAATTGAAGTGATGCTAAGGGGTTTAAGAAATTCGAGTTTATAAGTCACAGTCAAATTATATGTTAAAATGAAAACCCTTATCTTGGTCAAAAAAATTATCAAAATGAGCCTTCAAGCCTCGGTGGCACTGCATTGACACAAAACTCGTATAAGAAAAAAAAGTTGACAACTAAAATTTGTGCATTTAAAAATAAATTGCCAAGTATAGCCAATAGCCGTTTGGTACATTTCGGTTTTATAGTCTTTGCTGTACTACTGTTTGGTTCATTTTTGAACTTGAATACTTAACATGTTATTTTAAGATTTAGATTTGTCTCTAGCGATTGTCGGTAACGGGCTTGCTACTCTAGAGTCTACAGCGTCCATTTATATCTCTTTCATATTATTTAATATTCTTTTTAATATTCTTCTTTTAATTTATATTCTTTTATATTTATTTCTTTATTTATATTTCTTTCTTTTATCATTTGTGTCTGCCTAATATCAAGCAGGGCGTATGCTTGTTTGTCACTATTTTTATATTTTATTAAGTTATTAGCTGGTGGTTAGTATATTTAATAGTTATCAGAAATTAAAGTTTCGAATTGCGTTCACAAATTGAGGTAGTGCGAACAACTTCAAAATACTCGACATCACTATAAAGAAGGGTTTATGGCTTAGTAATAACCACCCAAAAGCGTTATTTTTGTGTAAAAAACCACCTCAATGTTTTATCTCTACCGAAAATAAATCAAAATTTTGCTTAGTTATGTTATCTGGGTTAGCGTTAGCCAGTGGGTGTACCCGTTCGGAATGAGATTATTAGGACGGTATTCTAAATCTTTTAAACAGCTACCTACTCGATTTTGGCACAAAATGTTGATTACAATAAGATGACTTTAAAAATGCATTATTTTGAAAGTCCTTGCTTCTCCATGCATTGTTTGATATCAAGTTTTAGTACATTTTACACATTGGCCATCAGTTCTACGAGCCCCGCCCACTGCCACTTAATGAATTCGTTCACCTGTATTAAAATTATTTTTTTGTTAGCAGACATGATAAATGCTGATCTTTATTTAAACAGAAGCGCATAAGTTACCCTTCTAAGTTTTTATGGAATAAACATAGATGCGTGTCTCAAAATGTGTGTGTTTTCTTTAGCAAAAGACTAGCTTCTTGAAAATATTTATTAATTTATCTGAAGTAAACAAAATATAGAACAAACGTATACGTTAACTGATAGTAAATTGGATACAAAATTAATTTTCATTAATATCTTGATATTTAACATTTGGTCAGCCAGCTATCTACACACTTTCAATTAATTGAAAGTTTAAGTGGACATTAGGTGACTCTCTCATAGTCATGTCAAAAACTATTCTGAAAGGAGATGGAATGTTGCTCTTGAAGTTAAACCATCAAACCTTTTCGTTTGACAAATTAATTGTTGACTTCTTGTGTGTGACAAAAACATAAAACTCAATGGGCGAACTGAAGCCTCTCACAGACTAGCGCGGCCTGAGCGCGGCGGTCAATAGTAATATTGTCATTAGCTGTCTGTACTGTTGACCGCCACCGCAGGCCGCAGCAGTGTTCTAGGATTTAAGCACGATTTATGCTTGGATCTATAGTCGAGCTTCTTCCAAAAAAAGTCACGACATTAAGAAGTTATTTAGTTTCGCTACGTCACGAACATTCGTAACCTAAGTTACCCATTTACAAATATAGTAAAGATAACTTAATTATTCTGGTTAGTAAAATCCAAGGTTAGTTTGAGACTGTAAGATGATCTCTAATTTGTCTCAACCTTTTCGTACTAAGGAATATTCATATTATATTTTGTATGAAAATTAATTCCCACTAGTAAAACTTGCTTTCATTCCGTAACGACCTACATGATATGATCTCTAGACACGCGATAAACCTAAATAGTGCCGAGCCGCACCGTAATTGGGTATCGATTGTTGTGTAAAGTTGGCCATACACCATTGCTCCTACAAGCCGAAGGCTGCACCGCGCCAAAATCGGTCCATGAATTCATGCCAAATTGGTGTGGCCCGTTGGGGTTTTGATGTTTTAATCCCAAAAAAGCAGGATTTCAGATTAGCAGAGAGTCAGACTAGCTCAATACCAAATTAGTCGAATGCCAGATTAGCGGAATGGCAGACTAGCCGAATGCCAGATTAGCAGAATGCCAGACTAATAGCAGAATTCTATATTGTTTTGTTCACAGAAAATTTAGATATTAGGAAAAAACCCCCTATACGAGTATTAGATAGGATTATATTTTATATTTTAATAAATCTGTACTACGCTCTAAACGTTGATCATTTACTCTGCACCGATTTTAAGTTTCTCTGTTTCGGCTTATGATTGACCGGTAGATTTGGGTTGAGGGGAGGTTTTTCTTTTGCATAACGTTAATATTCAAATTTTCACTTCTGCCGGCACTCCCGGAGTGTAACTCGGTCTTTTTTTTTATCTACAGCTGTCAAAAATTGTACTGAAACCGTCACGGATATAATACGACTTCAGTATATAGGACGCGAGATGTCAAGGATACATTACTCTTTTGATCCTTCTCAATTTAGTCCGGGTAATTTATATCCATCCCTTTCGCATTCGCTAGGACTCCATCTATACGATCCCATTCGTTTGACGCGAAGACAAATAGTGCGCTAGTAAATGTCAAAACAAGACACACCACGAGCAAGTGACAGCTACGTGGAGCACCCTAGAATGTAGCCAAAATTATACGTCGATCTATTTGGCGCTGAGGCAAACGGCGTGGCGCCTAGGTGAATATCGAGCTTTAATAGTGCTGAGTGCGGGAGCCGCACGTAATCGCATATCGATTGTTGTGTAAAGGAAAAAAGACGAATCATTATGCTGATGGTAAAGGTCTGAGCTGAGTGCTACACGCTATCGCTTGTATAATAGGTACTCGTACTGTACGTAATTACAGCATTCATCGCTAAACACGACACATATGTAAATAAGTAGGTGGTAATACTAATATCGTTTTATTTAAGATAATATTAAGAGCGCGTAAACAAAAAGTTCGTATATTAGCTAGCGTAAGGCTCTTTCACAGGCCATATTTTCGTACAAATGATTATATTGTTAAAGTAAACTTCTGTTTTGTATAGATATACTCTTATTCTAGACCATAGCAAAGCTATAATTCTATTTATATATACGGTTATTTCAAACAGCAGGTTTTCGTCGAAGTGTTTTCCAAAAATACGCGTCAGAGCTATCTTTCAGGTAGAATATTTCCATGTTAATCTTTCAAAAACGTATTGATATTTGCCTTTTAAATAGGATATAATAGTCTTTTAGTACATAGCAGTCGCACTAGTTCTAAAATATTAGTTTCTCCTATAAAAAAATGACTCTACAAACTGTTGAAATCGGTTAGGTAAAACATTTTTTTATTCACGTATTTGATGATGTTTTGGAAATACAGCATTTTATTATAAAACTACAGGACTTGTTTAATATTACGTGATTTTGTTTAAGCTTATAGGTGACCTAGTTAATTTAGCCCATTTTTTTAAAAACCACTATATAACCGCGCGCGTAAACGTTGTTCAATTCATTACGCGCCGGGCGCTCCCAAAGAACGGACGTATCGCTCTCGTCGCCGCCGAAAGGTCGGTGACCGAGCGTACCCGACATGCACCTGCGTATAGCTGTAGTGCGTCCGCTATAGATTGATACTTGTTAAGTAATTTTACATGTTAAGTAAGTTCATATATTTTATTGTTTCTCAAAACACTAAAGTGATATTACTTTTTATAGAAATGGGTAATAAATGAAAATTATTTGGGATGAAAAAATCCAATAAAAGTATGGTCAGACAAGTTAAAAGGTAATAAGTCACCATGTTACCACATATCAGTTCATAAACTGTCGAAAACCGCAAGTAAGATTATAAACTGACGGTATCTGTATGCTTAGGCCGTGTAAATAGGCAATTTAGACTATGCGGTGATGAGCGGAGCCGAAGGCAAGGTTACGCCGTAGGATAAAAGACAAACCAAATATGCAAATTTTGAGAAGCTGAAACTGCTTACCTTAGTTGTCCGAGTGACTTGGAGCGGGCGTAAGCAGAGAGGAGCGGCAGGAGTAACTAGCACAATCACTCTAGGTACTTATTAATAACAATCTTATTATTCGTAGATCAGTTTGCAGCGGAGAAAATATGAAAATTATGCGTTGACGTATGTAACTGAATGTTTTTTTTTATGACAGCCAGAACTATGAAGGCGGTGCGTGTAAGCAGTCTCAACAGCTTTTTTAAGAAAGGAGGCCAAAAGGGATTTTGCTCTGACGGCGTAACCATGCTCCCGGCCTTGAAATGCAAAAAATTTCAAAAAATGAGATGAAATGATGCGGTTGAATGATAAATAAGAAAGAAAAAGAACCTCCCAATAAGAACTGGAAATAGGTTATTGATTACTGTGTAGGTAAAGGATATAGCTTCACAACAGGTCGTTTGAATAAGCCGTTATTAGTTTTAACAGTAGCTACTCGAATCACACCATCAGGTCCTGGATGTACGGTCGTGATTATACCTAACGGCCATCGAAGGGGTGGAACATCATCATCACCCATCAAGACTACCGTGCCTTGAACAATAGGATGATCTGGAGTACACCATTTATTTCGGACTTGCAATGTGTGCAAAGACTCTAAGCGCCATTTTCTCCAATATGATTGCACAATACTTTCTAGCAATTTTTTGCGATTCGTTAGATTCTTGCACTCAGTTGACAGGTCTGAAGCTGGTAAATACTGAAGCGGTGTAGACATTAAGAAATGTGCGGGGCTTATTATTTCAGGGTGCGGATCTGAAGAGAGCACACTGAGAGGGCGTGAGTTGAGTATGCATTCTATTTGAACCAAAACAGTTAGCAATTCTTCATATGTTAGAAGTTGTGACCCTATGACACGATACAAATGTGTCTTTAAACTTTTTATATTTGACTCCCAAATACCACCGAAATGGGGAGCGCGCGGTGGGATCATCTTCCATTCAATGCGGTGATTAAAGCATTCGCGGTTAAGTTTAGATTTGAAATCGCATGTGCGAAACAAAGCATACATCTCATCTAATTGAGATTTGGCTCCAACAAAATTTGTCCCATGGTCTGAATAAAGACATGAGACGGGGCCACGGCGTGATATAAACCGCTTGAAAGCTGCTATAAAGGAGTCAGATGTTAAATCTGAAACCAACTCAATGTGTATAGCCTTGGTGACAAGACATACAAACAAGCATATGTACGCCTTTTGCGCATGTTGACCACGACGGCGACAAAGCGTAATACAAAGGGGACCAGCATAGTCAACACCCGTATGCACAAAGGCTTTAGCTTCTTGCAAGCGATAAGAAGGAAGGTCAGCCATCTTTGGAATCGGATGGTCCGGTTTAACGCGGAAACACGAATTACATTTATGTACTCTATTCCTAATTACGGTTCTGGCATCCAATATCCAGAAGCGCTGGCGGATGATTGACATCAACAGTCCTGCACCTGTATGACAATTTACAGCGTGATAGTGATCAATAATCATGTTGACTATATGATCGCGTTTGGGGAGCAATGCAGGATGCTTAGCTTCAAATGGTAAATCAGCGTTTGAAAGTCGACCTCCTATACGCAGAACATTTTTCTCATCAATAAACACTGATAACTTGACGAGTTTTCGCGAGGGTAATATATTATTTTTCATGCGAGCAATATCTTCCTGAAAGTGAACGCTCTGTATCGCGAGTATTAAAGCGGTTTCAGCGATTTCGATATTTTTTATAATCTCAGTAGCGTTAAGCTTTTTTGTAAAACGTAGCACATAAACTACAGTTTTCAGCAGTTTATTCCAAGAGGATATGCGTTGCGCTAAATCATATAATATAGGTCGCTCAAGTTGCACAAGAGTTGTCAATGTAGTGGTTTTACACTCCGGCAATTGTTCAATAGCAGCGGCCTGAAACGGTTGGATAGGCCATTCCGTTGGCGCATTATGCAGCCAGGAAGGTCCGTTGCACCATAGGGTATGAGAAACCAATTGTGATGGTGTCATACCACGGGACAAGCAATCACTGGTATTGTTTATTCCAGCAACATAATAGAAATTCTCTGGTAACACATTTTCTTGACACTGAGCAACACGATTGCTTACAAAAATTGACCACCTATGCGGCGATGCTTTGATCCATGAAAGAGCGATCATTGAATCGGAGAAAGCATATATGCCTGCAATCGGAATTCGAGCAAGATAAGTGTCTTGCACAATTTTAATCAGTTTGGCCATTAAAACAGCGGCACATAGCTCTAAACGAGCAAGCGTAGTTATCTTAGCCGGAGAAACCTTGGACTTGGAGCATAACAGCCTTACACTGATATCGCCAGTCAAGTTTGTCACATGCAAGTAAATTACACAACCATAACCACTAAGGCTGGCATCACTGAATCCAACAATATTGACTATACAATCGGATGATACGCCAATATGGCGCGGGATCTTAAACATTGATAACAATGGAAATTCTTGAACCAATGTGGAGTAACACTTAATTATGTGTTCCGGGGGGGTAGCGTCCCAATCTATTTTACTGAGCCAAAGTTCTTTTATTAACAACTTGGCGTATAGGACGACAGGAGCTACCAAACCAAGGACGTCAAACAAGCGAGCTACGGTGGATAAAATGATTCGCTTGGTACACTTCCCTCCGGCGGGCGGGAACGTAGTTAGTGAGAATGTGTCATCGGAGGGTTCCCAAGATAAGCCTAACACTTTGGCAATATTTTGCTTGTCATCAAAATTAACACAAGCACGGTGTGAATTAGGCAGCTTATCTAGCAGTCACGAAAGTAGTGTACAAATTCTCACACTCAGTCTCTTCCGGACTAAGAAAACGTTTGTATGGGATCTCTTCTAATTCCCAAAATTTATTGAGACTCGATTCAAGGTCATTGAGCACAAATGCGGTAAAAGAAGTGTCATTAGAGTTAGACTTACAAGGATAGTCACCCATTAACACGTAACCAAACGTGGTTAGCAAAGCGGGGGGTGCGCATGTGCCAGAATCTACTCTGTTCCCCAAATATATATACGGGAAGAGTTGAACACTTAGCACCACATCAATGCAGCCTGGAATATTCCAGGTTAAATCTGCAAGCGATATATCGGCAAGATATGCCAAGTCACATTTATTAGCTTCGACGAAATGCGCAAATATTTATTATTTGGGTAGATGCGCGATTCAATATTCAAATAAACATAACCAAGTATAGGCCTCGACGTTAAACCAACACCCTTTATATAGGAATTGTTAAGCGGTATCACGGGTAAGTTAAGTGATTTGCAACAATCAAGCGTTATTAGATTGTTTTGTGAACCATTATCAATTAGGCATCTTATAATCGTCTTACCATCACCATTATAAGGCTTAGCGTACACCTGAGCGGTTGACAACAATATTGTTGACTTAGGGTTCGACTCTACTTTGAGTGAGACCGAAGCGTTAGAAAGCGGCTGTGCTATGGCCCCATCAGGTGACCATTGCGTATTAATGCTATCGCGGGGCGGATGAGCAGTCAGCGGAGTATTTATTTGCGGTGTGCAGACACAGTTCGAGTTTGCATTAGGTGCATTTGGTTCACAAGAATTGAACACTGCAGGCGGAGAGCGCGATGGAGGCGCGGCTGCTGACGGTCGCGGTACATGAGCGGCGGAAGAAGTAACGTCGTTAGTGTTGGCGAACAATTGCGTTGATTTAATATTAGCGGAAGCAGCTTTATTCGACTCAAAATGTAAGAACGTGTGATGACGCTTCTGACACACGTTGCAAGTGTGACGCGAGTTACAGTTAATAAGTGTATGCGTCGTACTTAAACAATTAACACAACCATGCTTATCTTTTATAAATTCAAACCTCACTTGCGGGGAGACCATGTTTTTAAACTTCATGCAAGCATAAAGTTGCGAATGATCCTTTTTGTTGCACAATATACAAGTTGGTTCATTAATCGCGGGTTTTGAAGCGGTATCATTGCTGGCTACAAACGCCTTATACGTAGTTCGCGTAGTTTGTGCCGGTATATTGGCAACTGATTTGCCGACGGTACTACCATTGGACCGTTCTAAAATCTTAACTTGATCTTGCACAAACGATATGAACGATTTATAAGTCGGAATCTCAACATCGCGAATTGACATTTCGTAACTTTGTAACGTCTGTTGGTCGGTCTTCTTCAATGCGCAATTTAAAAGAAGAAAATCAGCCAAATCAGGAATGTCTAACTGCTTAAGAGCGGCGATAGACGCGGAATACTTCTCAATGAAGGTATTGAGACTGCTGGCATTGTTTGAGCATGGTTTTAAGTCAAATACATTGTTCAGGTAATAAGTACCCAAGGCGCGTTTATCTTGATATTTTTTGACAAGACTGTCCCAAATTATGGAATAGGTTTCACCTGTAGGCACTAAACCAGCGGTTAATTTCAGAGCATTATGTGTTAGCTTGCCCATGAGGTATTGCACACGTTGCGAGTCAGTCAGTTGGTCATTATTATGTACGTTGGTTTTAAATGACTCATAGAAGATGGGCCAGTTCTCAGTACGACCATCAAAGCAAGGCAATTCTATAGGCGGGAGTTTAATATTTATAAGAGCCGTTGTTACGACTCGCGGGTGCGGATGATGCACTTGCTTGCGGTATTGACATTTTAATAATGTTGTTTCGAGTGCGTTTTATTTTTGAGTACATATCTTCGAACGCATCCAGGGCCTCATAGTCAGGCTTGGTACCAGGAACGAGAGACATGATGATTTTATTCATCTCATCCAGAATTGATTCGAAACTCACACGTAAGTCATCAATCGTTTCACTATCGGCCATGAAAGACTCGTTGCTTCGCGATTCAAAATTTGAAATATTTTTAGAAGCGGCATGTATGCGAGTAAATCGCTGAAAGATTTTCTCTTCTTTACTTTTTAATACTGCTAACTTAATTTCCATTTCAGATTTAGACATGTTGGCTAAATTAAAATTTCAATTATATTAATGACAATGTCAAGCTAAATGTAAATGACAATGAGCGTGATATATATGAAATGAGCGTTAATGGCGGGTGAAATATATGAGTATTGCGGAAAATAAATGGGAATTTTAAAAATTTGGACGGAAGAATCCGGAACTCGATAGGACCACAAATATGCTTAGGCCGTGTAAATAGGCAATGTAGACTATGCGGTGATGAGCGGAGCCGAAGGCAAGGTTACGCCGTAGGATAAAAGACAAACCAAATATGCAAATTTTGAGAAGCTGAAACTGCTTACCTTAGTTGTCCGAGTGACTTGGAGCGGGCGTAAGCAGAGAGGAGCGGCAGGAGTAACTAGCACAATCACTATAGGTACTTATTAATAACAATCTTATTATTCGTAGATCAGTTTGCAGCGGAGAAAATATGAAAATTATGCGTTGACGTATGTAACTGAATGTTTTTTTTTTATGACAGCCAGAACTATGAAGGCGGTGCGAGTAAGCAGTCTCAACAGCTTTTTTAAGAAAGGAGGCCAAAAGGGATTTTGCTCTGACGGCGTAACCACTGTAATCTGACGTTAACATACATTTGAAATCACGTTTTCGAAACTAGCTCTAACGATTTCAATGAAATTGGGAATCACTATAGGGGTTTACGGAGGCGAAAAATCGATCTAGCGGTCACGTGACTAGGAAAATAAGTCTTTCCTTATTTTTTCTATTTGCATCCGATCAGAGCTCGCCCAAGGATAGTAATATAATATATTTCCATATTATACGTTAAATAAAGTTGCGTTATGACAGTGTAACCTAGCCCTAAGCTAATAACTTTCATCGTATTTTCCGTAACCAGCACGCGCGTCCGGAGCAAACTATGGCAAGTTCTGACTGTCTGTCTGTCAAACTATTGCAAGTTTTTTCTGTCCGTCTGTGAAACTTTCGCAACTCGATATACTCCACTTGTTTACGTTGATTTGCTGTGATTATTACTTTATTTTGCGTGCGAGGGTATGGGGGTAATTTTTAAGAGCATTATAAATACGAATAATTTATTGTCTGAAAGTGCGTAATCATGAAGGTGATAGTTGTTCAATGGATCGTCCTTATATATGTTGCAGGGAAATGGTCAAAACAGAGATTTGATAAAATCTCTAAGGGATATGATCAAATCACACAGGATGTTAAAAAGGCCAATCCATTTTATCATTTACCTAATACAAATCAGTAATTTGATCAAATCTCTGAATCTGTTTAGTGAAATGACGAAATCGGACAAAAAAGGCAACTCCTTTTTTCATTTCACTAGACTTGTTTAGTGATTTGATAAAATCCCTGAAACGCTTCAGTGAGTTGACGAAACTAACGCGATAAAGATTTTTCCGCTCTTTTATAAAAAAAATAACCACGAAGACGGTGGCGGGAGCAGCGCTCCCGCCACCATCTTCTAACCTATCCGCCATCCGAGTCTAAGTCCCAGAATCGTTTAAATGACTAATGATTTACGAGCCAATATCTGCGAGTTAGTTTCGTCAATTCACTGACGCGTTTCAGGGATTTATCAAATCACTAAACAAATCTAGTGAAATGAAAAAACGAGTTGCCTTTTTTGTTCTATTTCGTCATTTCACTAAACAGATTCAGAGATTTGATCAAATGACTGATTTGTATTAGGTAAATGATAAAATGGATTCGCCATTTTAACATCCTGCGTTATTTGATCATATTCCTTAAGGATTTGTTCAAATCTCTGTTTTGGCCATTTCACTGCGAAATATACATCCATCAAAACTATTTTACTTAGCAAAAATTATGTTCTAATAAGATTGCATCTATCAGATATATTTATATTTTTTGTTTGTGAGAAAGAAGCTAAAATAGTTATTTACGATACAAGTGCCGAAAATAGGAAATTCGCAACGAGTGGTGATAAATTAAAACACGACCGAAGTGAGTGTTTTAAATCGACACGAGTTGCGAATTATCTATTCGCACGTGTATCGTACAACGTTTTACTGTACATATATTATGGCTCTTTAAAGTTTCGACATATGCACGAAAAGTGCTCTTTTCCGCACTAGTGCGGGAAAGTAGCACCATATGTACTGTAAACATTTTTGTAGGTACATTTTAGAAATTTTCATCATAGTATGAAATGAAAGACGGCCACTGCTTGACATAATCCCCTCCCAATGAGTGCCGTAATGACCGGTCCTGCGCCACCCACATCCATCAGACTCCCGCGACCTTAGCCAGGTCCAGTGCATTGTGGCCACCCACAAACCTTTCCGCCCTAACGGCCATCGCTTCTGTGTGCAATGTGCCCCACACGCTGCCACTCAAGTTTAGCATTTCGGAGGGAATAAATTGGGTTGATATTTAAATTACTTAAAGTTCTAGCGTAGGTATTTGTTTGGTTGGATTGCGCTAGGCATTACCCAACAACAAAAAGTAATGGGATTCTTAACTACAAAGTGCAAAAGCTGATTGTTTATGTTGTGTGATGTAATTATTACCGCAGCGCCCTAGCAGCCCTAGGACCGTGCAGCCGTGTGCAACGCACCCCTTGCAATATATGTATGTAACGTCACCCCTGATCTATAGGTACTCCAATACAACTGCGTTTTCTTCAAATTAATTTCAGTCTCTCATTTTATTTTATTTAATATCCCAGGCTTAATATTGCAAGTGCCATATCGGGCGTAATAATGCTTGTTAATTTTCATGACATTAAACGAAGTGGCATCAAATGAATACCACTTCGTACTATCTCTCAAATATTTACATTAAATTCTGCCAACTGCTTTACACCAAATATGTAACTATTTCTTTATTATCTTCTTACATCGTAAAAAATAGGTACACGCTTAAAAGAAAAAAAGAAAGCATTATCGGGCTAAAAGATAGACCAGACCCAGCGCAAAACTAAAAAAAATATATCTTATATATTATATACATCTTATATACAAATAGTTTATTTAACAGAAACAGATTAGCATACAAAAAACATATCCCTCAGACTCCAAACCAGGCTGAGCCTGTATCTGGGACATCTGCGAGAGCGATTAACAATTATTTATTAACTTAAAATTAAAAATTCCAGGCAAGTTAAAATTACATTATACAAGAAACAGGATAATAGACGAAAAATAGGAATGAGATATAGGTAGTTAAAAAACAAAATTTAGATAATTCAGTAAATTTGGAGTAAAATTAATATTCACAAGGGATACCAAATAGGCTGACATAACCAATTATAATAATATGAAAGTTTAATCTAATTGGTCGTATTTTATGCGTGTGTGTGTCTGTGTGTATGTGTGTGTGTGTGTGTGTGTGTGTGTGTGTGTGTGTGTGTGTGTGTGTGTGTGTGTGTGTGTGTGTGTATGTGTGTGTGTGTGTGTCTGTGTATCTGTGTGTCTGTGTCTGTGTGTCTGTGTATCTGTGTGTGTGTGTGTGTGTGTGGCGAATGCTGGGGCCATGGCGGACCTAAGTGGAGGTAATGGCGCTCTGAAATTACGTTTCCTTAACTTAAACATTATGAATCTTATATATTTTCCTTTTTTTATTTTGTTTGTTCATGTCTGCCGCATGCCAACTGAGCCATAGCCCATAGGCCAAAACCGCCTCTGAATGGCATCCCGACAACTCAAAACGGAGACGCGGCAGACCTCGCTGGCGATGGCGGGACGAGATAGACTCCTTTTTAAAGGATTGGCCGGAGGCTGCTCGAAATCGGGATGCCTGGAAAAGGAGGGGGAGGCCTTTGCCCAGCAGGTGGTGTCCCATATTAGGCTCCATAATAATAATTATTATTAGCCCCATCGCCTAACAGATTTCTGGTGCAATCAGTCCACGTAAGGCAGCTTGTGGCGCGCTGTTAGGGAGTAGCGACCCTACGTACCTGAGTGCTCCTGGGGGTGTCCTGTGGTGAGGCTGAGCCGATCGGGTGGATGGTTGGCCAGGCCTCTGGCTTGCCTTTACTGGCCGTCCAGAGAGGAGTCGCAAGAGCTGTTGCTCGAGGGTAGATGTGGACACCTAAGTGGCGAGATGGCAATATGTTTAAAGTCCAGTGCCACCTCTCTAACCCCCAGCTCTCTGACCGGTGTTGCCCTTAGGCCATTTTTTTATGTCGCTATAAATAGGGGCCCATCTAGCAGTTAGCTAGTCACCGTCTGCCAGAGATAAAAATTTAAACAGTTTTTTAGGCAGGCGTCCGATGTTTCATCCAATAGCCCAGCCACTAGTCCATAATTTCAACCCAATAACCCGTTTTATTTAGATTTCATCAACCATCAATAGTCCGTATACACCCCAGCGGGTGCTGTCTCTATGTGCGTACCATGAAACGGGCAGGGACAGGATCCACTCGGTGTACTCCTTGCATTTCATTAAATTGTCAAAAGGGCCTCTACGTGTTGGCTCAGTTGGTACTTTGTAGGTTGTAGGCTTTGTAGGTCGTCCACGCACGCCTCCCAAAGGTCCGGGACATCATTGTCCCGTGAACGGGAAATATTATTATTAGTTTAAACACTGAATACCAAACTTATGAGTAAGAAGGACCTCCGAAGAAAAATCCACCTCGTCTTGCATTTACGTACGTACGAGTATATCTACTTTTACCCGTGCCCTTCAGAGCGAGGTGCTAAAGTGTTCGCCAGAAGTTATCGAGAAATGACTTTTTATGTTGGTTTAGGATCCACGTGGAAAGATGGACAGGGCATCCGTTCAGTTAGTCTGTTTCATATTCCAATTGTATTCTTGTTATCATACAGAATTAAAACAACACAGTCGTACACGTAGTTAAAAAATTATAACTGAATGAACATTAGGGGACAATCTTCCACAAATCGAACTACACCCATAGTTAGCTCAATTAGAATTGTGTTACGGTTAGACGACGACATATTTAATAGCTAACAGTACTTATATACATAGAAAACATCTAAGACTCAGAAACAGCCTAATCGAAGCACGCGAGGAAGCAAGCACGTGAAATAGATTGCAAAGTAATTGGAACTGGATACGACGGACAAAATAGACCGCGAACTTTTCAGTGACGTCAACAATTTCTGACGTAACGTTGTTATTTAAGGTCTCTCAGTAGAAGGTAACGCCAGTTATCTCAATTAACATCATTACACATTTGTCAACCCACGTTTAAAAAACCAAAATAATTACTTAGTTATTGGTGTAGATGGTATCAGATTTGAAAGAGCAACGATTTTGTTACATTAATGGCGGGTTGCACCAAACCATATGTAATCGTAGGCGGTCACCTTTAAACTATAAATTTATGGAAAGCTTGACAAGTTTATTATGGAATAACAGCTGCCGGCGCCATACTTTAACGTTGATCTGTCTGTAATTTTAAGTTGGCGCAACCCGCCCTAAAAGAACTTTGTATGCCGCGAAGCGACCCCTTCCATTTAATTAAATGCTCCTCCTATGTGAAACCTGTACACATATACAATAGTCCGTAACTAAGGCGGTGAATTTGTGAATGCCCCAGATCGCAGGTGTTTGTGGCCTTAACCGAAGATGAGGGCCATAAATGTGCGCTCTGGAGCTTTACGAATTACCGCCCGTGGTAAGTTCAAAATTTTACGTCTTCACCTGGCCACAATGCGAGTTTTCCCGTACGCGCAGCGTAAAATATATTTACTCGTGCTACTACACACTAATTGAACTTCCGGTGACCTCTTTGCACATGAGCGTAAACTGATTGGAAGGGCGCTTAGCTGGCTCAGAGGCTCGATCAGAGAGTTGCGTTTCACATTCTTAATTGAGTTTTTATGGAGCGAGCACGTGAAGCATATGTGCTCGCTCCACCGTGCTTCAGGCTTGTTAGTGCACCACGTTTATCAGGACAAGCGCACGAAACGCATGGTGAATTGTTTTGTGTAATGTTTAAACATGAATCCTTTACAACTGTGCCAATTTCACGAAGCTGACTAGTGGCTATGTAGTGGAGCTGTAGAGCTCGCGAGCTTTTCATTTTTTTTTCAAAAAGTGATTCGTAAGAATAAACTATATACCTAATTAACAAACCTGCTCACAAATGCTCACGAGAATCGGTTGAGAAATGCGACCTGCAGAGAAGAACAGCGGGAAAGTGAGACATCCGGACATCTGGACAACAAGCGATTTTCGGCCCAAGCTACATAGAAGTTCGTTAGCTGTCAGTCTGTCTGTCTATCCGTTTTTTGTCACTTTGATTACACCAGAAACAGTCCCCGCGAAGGATACGGGCGACTGAATCCGCGATTTCTGTATGGTAATAAGTGATTACTTAATAAATAAGTGATTCTGTGTATGAATGATGAGTATGGTTGCAATGGATGGTGGGTGAAATGAAGAACGAACTATATGACATTGAACTTTTTCAGGTTATTAATAATATGGAGGTGGCGAGTTTGCAAAAAGAGGCTATTGTACTTTCTTTACGAATGATTTCCTGCGATATGGTTCTATATGGAGGTTATGACAGGAGATTTCGTGGTTTAATATCGGGTTTGTGAATTTCGGGCAGTCTTTTAAAAGGTGGTCGACGGATTTTGAGGTGCTTCCATCGCACGGGCAAAGGTCATCGGTGGTTATCTTGAAGCGGTATAGGTAGGATTTGTGGTAGCCGTGTCCCGTGAGAATTTGGGTAAGATGGAATGACATAGTGGTCTTGTTTCGTAGATCTTGAATATGCTGCAAAGTCGTTAGCCAGTTTTTCAGGTGTGATCCAGTAGTAGATGTTTAGTAGAAGTTGCTGCACAATTCCATGGTGTGGGTTTTACAAAGTCACTTTATATAGGATATGGGGTATAGTTTGAAGTCGGGTCGCCTCCTCGTTTCCTGGTATTCCAGCATGCGCTTTGATCCAGCAGATTTCTATGGTTCCATTTATTTGAATGTTTTGAATTAAGTGGTGAATATTGTTAATGTTATAGTTGGTGCTGCTCATCTTGCAGTGCAGACATGGAGTCGGAGAAGATTATGGCGTTAGTTATTTCGAGTTGGATGCACCACTCGCAAGCAGCTTCTATACCGAACAAAATTCCAATTGGGCTAGAATCATTTTGTACAAGGAAAATAATGGCCTTATAAAGTATACACACAATTACATTTTCACTTAATTCACTTGATGGCATATTTGTGCCGAATGATACTAAATCCTGCGGCAACGGGGTCGAGCCGGAAATCGGTAAGATTGGTCAGTGTATAATTTTTATGAAATTAGCTTTAGGTTTTTCGCTAGTATCGACACATCATAATCGTATGATTGTGTTTCGCACACTTGTTTACAGACGCTCACCTAACTCGTCACATGGATAGAGAATATCAAAATGCAAATTCGGTTACAAATGATTTACAAAATACGAAGATTTGTGTAATCGTATGATCGTGTGTATTGTGTAAAATAAGTACATCGAGAAGCCACAGTTTATAGTAGGTACTTAGCCGACGTTTTTAATTATTAATTGATAAAAATTCAAAAATATACACAGATTCACGCCTTTATTTTCAAAAGGGGTAGGCAGAGCAAGTGAAATTTATATTCCAGTGCCAGTTATAGTATAAACGATTGACAAAATCTGATAATAGTATCACATTTTTAAGTGAAAAAGCAATGGCCTTTAGTTTCCTTAATTTCCTTATATAAAAATAATTTGAGCAATGTACTTTTTGAATATATCCAAGTGATAGTCAATCCTTCTCCTTTCTACGTACCAGTATTTTTAATCATAACTGAAGCTTGTTGGCAATTCAATAATTTGCCCTGTATGATCCAATATTCCAAAATTCATAACTCTTGAAGTATATTGGTGGGAGTTTATCAATACCTGTTTGTGAAATGACTATTATTCTAGTAGGCTCATCAATTGTGTGCCTCATATGAAATTTACCAAGTGTTTCCAAAAACAAACTTTTTTCTCTATCTTTATTTAAAATGTCAAAATGTCAAAAATCACCAGCAATAATAATTCTACGTTTTAAATATAGCGATGGAAGTGTTACTTGTATGATTTTTAACTTTATTAACAAATATGAGTACATCTTATTTTCCACCAGGCGCTCTATACACACATAAAACTATGTGATTGATTTCAAGAATTTTGACTCGACAAACTTCAAAATGTACTTCAACTGATATGTCTGAAATTCATTTCAAAATGTGAAGGTTTAAAGTCTTTTTGATGTAAATACAGACGATGCCATGAGTATTACGAGATCTGAAAAAATATGCTGCTAAATTATAATCATCGATTTGCAGGATTGAAGTTTCGTGAGTTTTTGCATGTGCGGTTGGTTTTGATTTATTGATTGTATGTACAATGAAAAGTACAGTCGGCAATAAAAGCTTGTACCAAGATTGAAATTTTTCACAGTAATTTATTTTATTCATTCCACATTTCATTTTGATTTCAATTCGTTTTAAAACGCAGAAAAAAGTGAACAACAATTTTGAGGAACTGCTGCTTTCTTTAACATTAATTTCAATGCTATAATAATACTTTTATTAACCCAGCTTTACAGTAAAGCCCCGAAAATCAAATCATGGGTTTAATTACCCGGTAACCTTTGTTCGCCGATATTCGAAATCCTGATCAATGAAATTTTCGAGCTGATAACGTTATTTCCTACTCAATTGATATCATCACCAAGAGTTTTAATCCTCACTCCGGAAATGTGAAATTTGTGTTTGCAATTTGTATTTCATTAGCCGCTGGCGTGGCTCTATCCATGTTACAAAGAACCCAGGCAGAGTCGATGGATGAAATGTATTCAAGGTAAATATACATTTTATATACTTACTTTGGTGAAAGAATTTATGAAATCGGATGAGTAGTCCGGAGTTTCACCTTGAAGACAAACTCACAACGTTTCAAACTTGCAAACCATAGATTTTCCTCTTTATAAAATTGGACCCTTTTTTATTTAGGTTTTGATAGTTTATCTTAGTTAAATTGAGTTTAGTTAAATTTTTAGGAGTATCTGACAATGCAAGTACCACTGCAATCGTCAATTTTTTTATTATCCAAAATCATGATCGAATTTAAACTTTCGATAGGCCAGACATGTTTAAAATAAGACTAGTACCTACCGTTTAACCGTGCACTGATTAGTATTGAAAATCAAGATATTTTATCAAATCATCTCAGATTTTCAAATGTGTTAAACTATATAAGCGTAGTAAATTAGTTGTGTACTAATTTCTTAGTTCGGATTGATGACTTCTTTTTGTCTTTTATTAATTTTGTGCTCGACCTTTTTTCAATAAAGATTTGCATTCAGTTATGGTAGTCAAGTTTTCCCAGAGTAATTTAAGTCTCTACTGGGCCAGGATTCCATTCACGATACAAAGAGGACGAGGGCTGGATATCCAAAACTAACATGATATCAAAGTGGGAACACGACATTACCTTATGTCGAATACGGGCCCTGTATTCATAGGTGTAATGTTGTCATTTATCGGGTGATATTATTCGGGTTTTCCATAAATAAGAGGCTAACGTAAATAGACTTAACCTTTACCCATCGATAAGGAAAATGTGGGCCGAGAAATTTAATTTCACCTTAAATGTAACACCCACATTACCCAAAAACATTTGCCCGACAGGATCGAACGTATCACAAGTGACAGAGAAGATTTAAATTGTACAGAAAATAAAATATATATTTTCGGTTTCTTGGACTTTACAATCCAACAAAACATGTATTTTTTGTATATTTAATCAATGGTACCTGCATTACTTATCAGGTCAATAAAATCTAATGAAAAACGATTATTATTGACTAATATTAATTCTTCATCAAAGAAAGATTAATACTTATTTGCGTTCTATTAGATCTTCTCATAAACAGCTTCTTACTATGCCTGCGTTTTTCTCGAAGTTTTATAATTCTACTTTTGAAGCTGTCTGACTAAGGAACTCTCTTCCTTTATATAATATATATATATATTTTTAATAATAATAAACACATCACAACAAATGCCACCGTCGCTAAGTTTTATCGGCTTTCTAGGTATCATTTCAATCATTCATTACCCATTCCATTCAGTTCTCATATACCCCACGTATAGGAATCACTAAACTACGACTTATACCTATCCTGGTGCGTTGTCTACCACAGTTCTGGCACAGGATTTTAACCGGTCATTCAAGATCTGGTTGGTTACGGTACTACGATTCGAGGTGTAAATCTTCATAACCGCCGGGTTTTGAACGACCTTTTAATCACCGTTCCATTGTCGGTATTTTAATAAAGTGTCTCCGTATAGTCTTATGCGGTAATGTGATGTGTTTTTGGAAAATAATGAATAAATTACTATCGTGTCCTTGTTTGTGATTTTTTTTTTAATTAATCACTACACTAGCTAGGCTTGTTCAATGGTAGGTGGTATAGCTAATGAATATGTTTGTTTTCCGTTCCGTGAAAATATATGAAACAAAACTAAAATTTTAGTTACATATACTTCAATACATGTTTTACAAGCATTTTTATTAGAGCTATTAAGTTTATGAAAGTGTTCTGTTGATAGTGATAGAATACTTATTTTTTAATTTGAGGATTTCGTTGTTGCACACCTACATAGGATATCATGATTATTTAATTACTGTTATGGGAATTATTGTCATGGGAATTTCTTGCGTTCAAACTTTGCGTTGCCATGGACCCGGTCCAAGGCAATGCTTACGAAATTAGCGAACCGCCGTGCCCTAATCGTCCGCGGGGACCAAATTGGTAAACGAAACTCGTTAACTTCTAAATTTATAAAAAACCTCACTTCGCAAACACTTTCATTCAGGAACCGACATAATTCAGTTATCACTAAGGTTCACTTTAAATTTTCTCCAAGAGCTTCCTTGACAGAGGAAGTTCACGGCAATTGAATTAGATTCTTTTTGTGGAGTTTGTAATTGGGGAGATGGTGGTAATGTGAGTTGGAGATGTTTCAAGGAAATTCCTCTTTTATTGTGCACTTTCATTGTTAAAACTTGTATTGCATTTAATGTAGACATAAGCCTAAACGTTTACAGACAACGGATATTCCCCTCTCTACGAAAGTAAAGCCACGGGATCGGTACGCGGTATTTTCCACTTTACCGAGAGGTTACTGATTTCCTTACTAGTCGGTAAATCGACAGTATTACATTTGCTCAGTATTGAACGGAAGCTGTATGGTACGCATGCAATACTGCATTCATACTGGCCGTTAACGCGCATCGCTCGTCAGTAATTAAGCACTAATTTAAATTTAGGCGCGTAGTAAAGCATCTGTACTCACGTGACTGACAGCCGACAACTTACTGATACCGCACCGAGCCCGCATCGAGAATGCGGAACTGGCCTAACCCATGCGAAATAAACTCGCAGTGGTCACCAAGTAGTTTTGGCCTACACTAAAATTATTAACAGCAAGGAAGTTTTTTGTTTGTAGATAACCTAATTCATGATTGGGCTATTTTTGGGGTTGGTACTACTGTACATTTTTGGGTGATAGAAAACATCGTGAGGAAGCCGGTTTTATCCCCATAAGATCTAGTTTTCTCTTTGGGTTGGAAGGTCTGATAGCATTTCATCATCATCATCATCATATTAGCCGAAAGACGTCCACTGCTGGACATAGGCCTCCCCCAAAGAGTGCCAAAGTGACTCCCGCAAACTTTACTGCCCACGCTGCACCTTTCGGTCCGTGGTCGCCACTCGAGAACCTTTCCGCCCCAACGGCCATCGGTTCTACGTGGGTTCTCTTATTTTTCGCAGAAAATTGTTTGGCCAATTATTAGTTCCCAACCAACGTTTCGCAGAATATTATTTCACCAAATAATCACTTGCCAACTCGTCATAAGATTTCGTTTCGTTTCCCAACCTCACAGTTGCCAACTGTACGTTTAGTCTGATGATTATAAAGTAAACTTTCAAAATGCCAAATATCGTTTAACAGAATGTTTTAGTTGGCTGAATAGTCATTTCGTTGTATAACGTTTCCCAAATGTTTCACGCAGTAGGGTTCGTACAGTTACTATGTAATATAATTTACAATGTGGGTAAGCGCAACTGCTCACTTCTTTTAATAACTTTGTGGGTGAGTAAGAATAAACTGACTTATTAGCGATAAGTGTTTACTTACTTATTTTGAATATTCAATAAGGCGATTTTGGCTGTAAGATCGCGGTTAACCTAATACGCTCCTCCTCGCTTCGCTCGTCGTCGCACCTATCAGGACTCTGTCACAGTTATTATTTCTGTTACGTAACTATTGCACTGACGAAACGTTGTTCGTTCAATAGTTGTTTGGCCTAGTGAAATAGTTGGCAAGTGATAAGTTTTCCAAACATTTTTATTCATTGTGATATTCTGCTTTATAAAAATTCGACCAAGTGTCAGGTTGTCATACAAAAAGTTGGTAATGGTTAGTTGTCAAAGTGAATCATTTTCGAAATGTTGGTTTGGCAAGTGATGTTTGACCAAAGGAAATTCTGCGAAAAGGCAGAACACCGTTCTACGTGCTATGCATTAGCTAGCATTATTTTATACTAGCACTTGCTTTCCTTAAACTAGTGCCTATAAAGCTAGGAGGATGTATCATACATTTATATCTCAACTTATTAAAAAGGAAATACACTTTCAATCTTAATTCATGACAAAAGGCAAATAAATACATGTTAACAATTTGACATTCGAGTGTCTGGAAGGTATAGGACGGGATTATACATATATCTTTTTTTACATATTAATATATTCCTTTGAAATCGAGAATAACAGAGATATGATACAGGATCCACATGGCGGAGACACGTCACATTTATGTGTACGTTTGTGAGATCGTAGCTCCCAAACGGATATTATAAACGGAATTATTTGTGTTTTTTACTCGAAAATCCCGTCCGTCGACATGGTTCTAAGCCATGTTCATTGTGTCTGGGACTTATTACCTATAAAAGTGGTGGTTGACTGGTAGAGAATGCCTTATGCCATTAAGTCCGCCATTTGTACTTTGTCTTGTATTGTGCAATAAGGTTTAAATAAACAAATAAAAGTTTAATTTATTTAGTCTGTTAAATACTGACTCTACTAAACACCGATAGGCATTTCTAGTGATGTGCCCGAAAGTCTAGGTGAATATTACTGGAAGTTTTCAATTTGATGAGGAAGATTTAAGAATACTTCCGATCTGAGAATATTCACCATATAAATCGGAAATGTTTCAGACATACCATTCTACTTCATACATCACAACACTAAATAACGACTATGCAACTCGGGAAACAGTAATTGCCTACTAGACATTCTAGATTAACTTGCCCAGCGCCCGAAGTAACTTGCAAGCAAGTAACAAGTGCAGCAACTCGCTCGGGTGCTAATCGAATTTGAAACTTGCACCCCCCCCCCCCATTATACCCAGTATTGGTTACGGGAGAAGTTTCTAACAGCATCCAACATATCGTGATGTCGTTTAATGCATGAACAAGTCACGTCACAACGACGACTTTGCGAAGGTGACATTACGGGTCGATGCGATGCTTAAGTTTCATGTTCCAATATTATTTGAACGTATTTCGTGTGTTGGTTGAAAACAAGCGCACAATACGAATAGTAAGTTTCAAAGTTGACACAGGTATTATAGGTACATTTTGCAACTTTGTAACAAAGAATAACAGAATACGTCTGTGTTACGGTAACGTAGAAGTAACACGAAAGTAACGAAGTGTAAGGCAGATTTATAGAAATTGAAAATTGAGAACTCGAAATTATTGAATCTGAAAATTAACGAGTTCAAAATCCTCGACATGGAAAAATGTCCAGCCTGAATAATGCTAAAATTGCATTATGTCTTAAAACTAAAATTGACATAACGGATATAAGTCGCAATAAATACTTCCATATGGAATTACGTACACTTCGACAATATACCTAAATGGAAATACGACGATTTTCATATACAAACTGATATTCATTTAAATTACACAACATTCACTTTGCACGTATTAGAACCTTTTTCAAACTCGACCAAATTCCATTTGGACTAGATTAATTTTGAACAAGAAAAACATTGGTCATAAGAAGTAGTCACAAAAATTACATTTCTACCAAATTCACTTGTGATGGTATTCCTCTTGTTCCTATTTCAAAATGGTCATTCTGTGTTGATGATTTTCCATTTATGCAGAATGACAGTACCTATATAATAATTATGACAGTGTTTCACCTATTTAACATGATTTGGACAGAATTCCGCGAATCGCAGGCCCCGGAATTTAATTTATACCTGCTTTGAAATCCGTGAGTTGATCCGTGTCTACCAGGTAGTACAGACACGTTTATAAATATAAATATGATTACGAACGATTGTCAGTGGAAAGTTGATAATTGGACGCATATTTTTAGAGCATACCGTAACTATAGTACACTCACACTGTTTTACATTTTGTGATCCGTATTTCGTAGGTGTATGTGAAGTCCCCAATCCGCACTAGGCCAGCGTGGGGACTACTGCCCTTTCCCTCTCATACATGAGAGGAGGCCTGTGCCCAACAGTGGGACGTATATAGGCTGATGATGAGATGATGAGATGATCCGTATTCATTGATAATATATTGTGAGCTACGGTAGCCTAGTGGTTCAGACATGCAGCTGTCAAGCGGCGGTCGTGGGTTCGAATCCCGGCTCGTACCAATGAGTTTTTCGGAACTTATTTACGGAATACTTGCCGTTAGCTTTTCGGTGAAGGAAAACATCGTGAGGAAACCGGTCTAATCCCAATAAGGTTTAGTTCTCCCTCTGGGTTTGAAGGTCAGATGGCAGTCGCTTTCGTAAAACTAGTGCCTTTGCCAAATCTTGGGATTAGGTGTCAAAGCGGACCCCGGGCTCCTTTAGGGGCATTACCGGGAATCACGCTAGGAGGATGATGATTCATTGATAATTTATTATACTGGTTGCCCATAAGTTGCCTGAAAGACATTAAATGACCGGCAAGCACTATGATCGTTTTACTATCCTTTAGTAATTATCCTACGCAGTAATTGATCTTAAATTATTGAGTACCATCTCATACATAGCCCCAAACTAATCAAGTCTTGTACTATGGCTCTTAGTGACGATATTCATACTTATATAGTTGAATAAATAGGTACTTTAAATTATAGAAAAAATCCGTGACTCAGAAATAAATATTCGTGCACAGAAGTGAATTCTCTTACGGAGATTCGAACCCAGAACTTCTAGCTTCGTAGGCAGCGTCACTACCAAATGCAAACAATCCGTCAAAACTACAATCAACAAGGTCATCATGTTTTAGAGACAGTTTAAAACAGTTTTTTTTTTAATTTCTTTAATTCGCTGTCTTATTTTATTTATTAATTAAACCGCGGAAAACTCCAAACTTATTCCTGCCGGCTCTAAACAGAGCATTCTCAATTATTATTTCAACTGTTTTCAAAACATTACAGCTTCATTTGTTTCGTCAGCTACCTCCCTAATTATAAATAAAAATCTACGTAAATTCGAGAAACTCACCAACGAACAGTCCAAACACGAGAAGCACGGTCATCGTGGCAATCTACATCACTACACACACTCACATCACTCGCGAGAGGCGTCCGTCCCGCCCAGCCTCCGAGCGGCTACTGCGGGCGTCCCCCCCTCCGCACGCCTAATTAGATAAATGTCAATGCTGTTGTCTATTTTTGCCGCTAGCGTTATAGACAATGTAGACATCTTCCTGGATCTTATCACGTATCGTGGAGTTTCTCAGTACTCATTATTGTGTTTTAGGAATTGGATAAATGTCATGTTGAGTTGTCAATTTCTACAGGTTTTTATTTATCGCACAATATACAATATGTTACATTAGGAACTTTATGAAGAAACAAAGAATTAACAGACCAAAGACACCTTATTAAAAAAAACTTGTACATATCGTCAAGATTTAGTTAATAACTAAGAAAATCAATAAAGATTTGTGTTGTCTTGTCTTTCACAGCAAGTTCGCGTAATACACATCTTCCTGGAGTATGGTAGTGTTCTAATCTTTATTTTGTTTCAGTAATAGGATAAATGTTTTATGTCTATTTCTCGCTGAAAATATGTGTTTTGGTAATTGAGTAAAGGTCATAATATGGTGGCTATATTTGTCGCAAGTGAATAATATCATATTTTATGTAAACTAGTCAGTACTGTACAGCCTCAAGAAAGAAGAGTGACGTTAATGGGGTTCATGTATGTTTTTATTCCATTACAACAACAAAACACGTTAACCAGTGGTTTAGGTATATCATTAACGTCATGCCGATTTTAATTAACTGTGTATGTACGGTCGAGATTAATGAAGGTTTTGGCACATTTCAACACTATTTGAGTGACGTTAAGGTCCAAAAGTTCTAAACATTCAATTTCGTCGACTTCATATTAGGTATGTATTTTTGGTCGTTTTATCTTGTATCTTTGTTCCGCATACATGCATACTGTTCTACTTTTTTTTATAGCACATCGGGGGAAAGCAGTAAACGACCGGTCCAGTGGTATGGGGTCATTATAACCTATTTACGCCTGCAAACTCTAGGGGACTCGCAGGCGTGTTGGCGATAGGGCTTCCAATCCCGGTATTCCGAGATCTCGGTATTCCGGGATGCCGCGCCTTTTTTCAGTCCCGCTCGTAGCGGGATTACGAGCGCGGGATCCCGCGGGATTTGCGGGACTGCAAAAAGGTTTAGTAGTTTGGACGACGACACTTTAGACATGTTATGTTTTCTTCGCAAACATTTTCAACAAAATATTGATGAAAGCAAATAATAAATTTGATATTTTAATAATTTGTCTTAAATAATAATTGAGTCCCTTACAGTTTGTTTAACATAGGTTGATCTCAATAGAACTAATAGATGTGCAATGTAATTTTTTTGTGTTTAATAGTTAATGTTCAAAAGGTAAACTCTAATAAAACTTTAAATACGTACGTACGTTTAAGTGTAATATTGAATGTTTAAAAGGTAGACTCTAATAAAAGTTTAAATACGTTGATTATTTTGTTGTTTTATTTACCTTATAATTGATATCATTAATTTCTATGCGGGATTCCGCAAATACCGGGATCCCGCGGGATCGAAAATGTGCAATCCCGCAGGTACCGAGATTAAAGATAGGCTGCGGGATTGGAAGCCCTATTGGCGACCCTAATATTTCATCATAATAATTATCATCGGAGAAACATCCATTTCTTGACATAAGCCAAAAAGTGCCACAATGCCTGGCCCTGCGCCACCCGCATCCAGCGGACTCCCGCGACCTTTACCAAGTCATCCTAATATCTATTTCTTCTGAATTCTTGTCGTTTTGTTCATGTATTTACTTATGTTATAATTTTAAGGCCTCCACCCACCGGACGCGTGTCGTGCGCAGCGCGTGTGCTGCGCGGCACTCGCGCAAGTTGTAAAGCATTGAAAATACACTTCAAACACACATCGAACGCGGTCCGAACGCGGGCGCGGCGCTAAAGTTACAACTCGGCAGCGCGGCCGCGTGACGTGCGCGTCGCGTGTGAAGCGCGGGCCCGCGCTGCTAAACGTGATAGAAATAGTGAGATACATATTAAATGTGTTGGTAGTGAGAGATCAGCGACGCGTTAACAACGCGTGTGCCACGCGTGTGCTGCGCGTGTGCTGCGCGTGTGCTGCGCGTGTGCTACGCGTGCGCTGCGCGTGTACTGCGTGTGCGCCGCGCGAGTGCCACGCGCAGCACACGCGCGGCACACGCGTTGCTATACGCCGCCCGCTTGCGTTGTGAATATACGTGACGCGCCGCGCACGACACACGTTCGGTGGGTGGAGGCCTTTAATCTATACTACACACATTACAAAATATTATTTTACGCTAGGATAACTATGCAGTGCCGATTGGGAAATGGCAAAGAAAACTCCCAGAGAAAAAAGAAGAGAAAAAAGAAGTAGAAATGAGATCCTTGTTATCTTGCTGAATAAATGAATTTCACTGAATTGAATTCAGCGATATCCTTGGGATGGGATGTTTCCAGTCAATTAAGTCAAATAGAATCGAGGCCTAATATCATTTCTAGATTTCTACATACATTTCCACCCAGCATAAGTTCAAATTGTGCACAAGGATAACAGCACGTAATGGGGATGGCCGTCATAGCCCCGCTTTTCTATGGGATTGCCATCTGCCCCGAATGATACTATCAGGGGCTAAGCCCGTTACTACGAGCTGTTGTAGTGGTCTACGGCGTAGCGCTACGGAATGCTACGCTTTGCGGCGGCGCGCTTTGCGAAAAGGAATAATGTTAAATTTTCTTTCATTTAGGTCGAATTTCAATGGATTAAAATAGACAAGGAATAGGCATTTGGTAACTTTATCCCATTTCATTGATTCAATTTAATTGAAACACTAAATATTTTCATGACTGTACCATCACTGACAGAGCTAACTGAACATCCGTGCACTTTATAGGCATTGAAATAAGGTTCAATATAAATACAGGTCAGTTAATCTTGTTGGCGTTTGTACGCTGTGCAATGAAATTATATTAATCTCGTCTCGCCGCGCCTGAAGCGTGATACTTCGCAGTTAATTATAAATAATACAACATCATCATTCTCCTAGCGTCATTCCCGCTTGTGCCCCTAAAGGGGCCCAGGGCCTTCAGGGGGGTGAGGGGGTTATAAATAATACAACGCCAATGTTTGTTGCATGTTTAAGAAAATGATAATAATTATATGATTTTTTATTTTATTTTTTTATTTACCTAGGAAACGAAACTGCTCAAGGAAACTAGTGATACGGAAGAGTTTATACTGCGTTTAGATCCAAAGTTGAGATACAAATTTCTATCTATAAAAGCGTAAGGATTGTATTGGTTTCAAATTTACTCTTAGACAATAAAACAGTGCATTTTTTTTTCTAAACTTTCAAGGCCCATATTTTTGAAATATAATTGTAATAATGTTTTAGAATATATACTTAATTTTTAATATTTTTTTGGTTTACTATCCATTTAGCAACAAGGTTATCAATTTAAAAATGATGCAACTACCCTATACTGCAACTTTTTCTACTGACAAGGACTCTCCGGTCTACAGACGAGCAACACTCATAAATTAATAAAATTAAAATTAAAATTGTTTAATTCAGACCAGCGATCCATATTATGTTAGTAACAAAATGACAGACAATAGAACCTTAAACGCTATGTTAGTAACAATAGTAATGATGATACACGTGTATACACGTGATTGAGCAGCTAGCTGAATACTGGGACGGACGTCCATCAAATTGGACAAATGTACACCGCGCCGAAATTGTACGGGTTCGCAGATCGGCAGGATTCAATAAAAGTTTTACGAGCGTTTTGACGCCGAAAGAAGCCGAGTTTTTCAAGGGTTCCGTAGCTACATACTGTTTGTAAACTCATAGCAGATTATATCTGACATTACCTGACAGCGCAGTTCCACTCGCGTATAGCCAGGTAACATAGAGCTAAGTATTTAGTCCTGGCGATCGCTCCTTATTTTATTTTTTGTTTACGTAATCCAATTTTATTTCAGTTATAGTGTGCTAACTTGCCAGCACTCAAAAAACCACGAAATTTGCGCACTTTTTTTTGGTATTGTCAATATAAATCCTAAACTAGGCGGTTATTTACATGAAAAAACCTAAACTGTTATTTTAACTTGTTTTTACCCAAAGTACAAACTTTGTTTAGTTTGGGACTCAGTCGATTTGTGTAAGATTGATATTAAATATTATAATTAAAATGCACGGTTCAGTATGACGTTTGACTGGTGTAACTGGTGTTGCCCGCGGAACTCTAAAGTCATCAGTAACGTACGTCCACGGCTCTCGTAAAACCGATTCACTGCGCAAATACTATGCCCGAATAGGTTGCGTCTAACGCAGAAGAGAACAGACTATTCATTTTAAACATTTTGACAATTTATATAACAAGTATCAAATCACCCATCATCATCCACTGTCCACGTCTGCTTTGACGCCTAATCCCAAGATTTGGATAAGCACTAGTTTTACATCAGCTTCTGCTGCTTCAGCTGGACCGTATTGGGATTAGACCGGTTAGCTCACGATGTTTTCCTTCACCGAAAAGCTAACGATAAATATTCCGTACGCAGTTCCGAAAAACTCATTGGTACGAGCCGGAATTCGAACCCACGACCGCCGCTTAGCAGCCGCATGCCTGAACCACTAGGGTACCGTAGCTTCACTCTCGTAAATGTGAGCTACAAAATGCTTATGTTATCAGAAAACAAAGCAAACACGGTTACACACCATTAGGTTAAGTATCAAAGCACCAATGTTCCTACAAAAATGCCGCGGCTTTAACTTCCAGTTATCCTTCAAATGAAACTGTACAAACTCACCAAAACCATATCCTTGAAGAAAGGCGAGGAACAATGATAAAACATTATTTTTAATGATATGGGTGGGTGGGTACTTGGGTAGTCATCATCAAGTTTGGCCTAGATAAAAAAGATTACGCGCCATACGTGTAGTAGGCTAGAGTACGACAGATCCTCGCAAGTGAGCACTGTGCTCTAGTTTACTTGTGATGTGATATTCTCCAGCCCATTGTCACCCAATGCTGTTTGTCTCTTGCAATGCACACCATTCACACAATCTGCATTTTTTCCACCATTATTAAAGTCCCACTGAACGTGTTCTCCAAGTGACCTCTCTGTCAAATGTTTATTCTGTGTAGCAGTGGTCGGATTTTCTAAAAATGAATCGTTAGAAACCAGCTGCCCATCGGAACCAAATGCCTCGGATCAATCAGTTTTGCATCTGACACTTTCTGCGTATAGGACCAATCAGAATGGAGAATCGCCGACCACACACGTTTTACACATATACCTACACAATTGCGATCGTTACTTTGCAACGCATTCACATTTCAACGGAGTTGAGTGAAATGTAATTGGAAAAGTAAGTATATTTTAATACTTAAAAAGTTTGTTAATATTGCACGCAGCTTATAGCGTCGTGTGGTCGGCCTTCATGAAATTTTACATAGCAACACCTTCTGTGCTATGTAAAATGTCTGTGTTATATACTTGACATTAAATTGCTTACTTGGATAACCTTTCTTGCTTGGCACTAAGCCAGAAGTTAAAAAAAAACCGGGTTGCACTCCGGGAGTGCCGGCAAACGTGAAAACTTGAATATTAACGTTGTGCATTTTTGATATTTTGGAATAGTTAGGTAATAATTTTGCAAAAAAGCCCCCCCTTGTTTTTAAGCACAGACAATGTTTTTAATTCGGAACGATTTCGCCCCCCGCGATCGAGTGTGTTGCGGTCGTCCGTCGTAGTTTGGGTGATGTTGTGTTAGGCCTCACATGTGGCTGGAGGCTCTTAATACACTTTTATCGGGGTTTAGTTGCCACCAAATGCCCTGCATCGTGTATCGAAGAGAAGAAACGCAGCCTAAAAGACCTGTGAGTTAGGAACTTTAAATCCTTATTTCATATTTTACGAGTATACTCCGAGCGTATCGCGTGACTCCTTCGGACACAAGGTTCTCTCAAAATACCGTTATGTTGCACTGGGATGCAGATTTATATAAGAACGCTAGACATCACGGGTTTTAATCCTGGTCAGGGCATTTATCGGTGCGGTTGGCGGTTTCTGAGGCTTGGTTTGTTTTGTACAACTCGCCAACAATTGTTGCTCTGGGATGCGGATTTATATCGGAATGCAGGAAGTCACGGGTTATAATTCCAGTTAGGGTACGTATACATGTGATTGGCGGTATCTGAGGCTTGGATTGTTTTGTACAAGTCTCCATCATTTGGCTTCAGTATCAGATTGAAAGTGACAACAAAGTTAGAGATATAACTGACTGGCTAGGAGTAGTAGCCGATTCACTCTCCTTGAAGCTCGACCTCTTTGAAGTTTCCTTTGTGTGCAGTAGTTATTTATGCATATATTCTGTCACGTGAGTTCTTTCGCATCGTGTTAAAAAAGCTACGGTAGCCTAGTGATTCAGATATGCGGAGCTGTCAATCGGCGGTCGTGGGTTCGAAACCCGCCTAGTACCAATGAGTTTTTTGGAACTTGTACACGCTGCTAGGGTGTTATTTTAAGAAGTAGATCTTGGGGTTCGTGATGCGGTGAGAAATGACACTCGGGTAAAATGAAGATTTAACTATCTTACAGAGTGCTACACAGGTGTAAGATAACGTATTTGTTTTATGTTTGTGCACGAACAACCCGTTGAAAGTATGTTTTGCTACTGGCCTCTGCCTCCCCCTTTTTCCCGCGCCCGCACCATGCACTGAGCCGGTGACGGTTCCCGATGATTCTCAAACAAGAACGAGGCGTAGACATAACTTATGTACGAAATATTTACAGTAAGCTTTCCCGTGAAGGAAAACATCGTGAGGAAACCAGTCTGATCCCTTTAAGATCTAGTTTTAGCTCTGGGTTGGAAAATCTTATAGAAATAGAAATAGAATAGAAATAGAAAACGTTTATTCGTGACACATACAAAACAATAACAAAAGTGAACACAGAAACAAAAACAACAGGTATGCCACGAAAAGGCCCCGACTCAGCATGGTGCAGGCCTGTTGGCCAGCGCTGGTCTTCCGTCGAAGCCTTTAAGTGAGTGGGTGGGAGGGCAACACAAACAGTATACATCGCAAACATGAAAACGGAAATAAAATACATATATATATATATATATATATATAAAACAAAAAAAATATAAACATAGAATCAAAAAGACGATCGGTTGACAGTTGCGCGACATCAGCTGCGAACGCGACCATAACTCGCTCTGTCAATGTCACAGCCATAGACAGTGCGAGCCGGGCGACGCCAGGAACAGCAATGTCAACCGAATGCACAGTTTGTGAGTTTGATCATAGTAACATACAAATGGAATCAAATACAAGCTTAAAACTAATACATTATGGCGTTAAACTATACGGCAACAAGCACAGCGGATGGGACATTTCATGATGGTGAGTTAATTTCTCAGGCTACTAACATTTCTTGAGTGGCATTGGCGAGTGTTTTTAAGGCTTTACACTAGAAATAATGTAATAATTAATTACTCCCTTACAGGTTCCTGACGCGGTGGACAATTTTATGACATACACACTATAACATAATACAATAGAAAAACGAGCACAGATGAACAATATATATAAGTGTTATTATATATACTATGCAAATATGCATGGCAATGCGGAAGGGACGAAAAACACGACAGTAAGTTTGTTAAGACCAATATGAGTTTGTTCAGAAATAAGCAATTGTAATATTAGGTAATTATAATGTAGTAGTCTAATTAAATTATATTGTATTCAAAATTTAGGAATGTATATTTAGGTAATAACCTGTAGCCAATAAGTAAGTAAGTAAGTAAGTAAATGAGTAAAAATTGCATGCTTCTTCAAGCAAAATGACCCCACTACATTTTTGCAAATAAATATTCTTATTCTTATTCTTAAGCATACAAACAGTTAATCCGCGGTCTTAAATATAACTGGTTTCTAGTATCAGAGCTTCCTCACTTTTTTGATGTTTCAGCATGAACATTTTGAGCTGAAATTTGAAACCATAAATGTTTTGCAGGTACCTGACAGGAGGGGGAAATGTTATTTCAGCATTTAGAGGCGACATAACGGAAGCTACCCCTAAATGCTGCACTAGGATGCCTTGGTGTTAACAGTTGAGTCGCACACCGCCGACCACCACGGGACCTGCTGACAGACAACTTCTCAAAGAGATATGCTGGAGCCTTATGGTTGATTACTCCAAAGAGTAATGAAGCTAAGTGAAGTTTACGTCTGTGGTGTATCTTCAGAATGTTGTGCTTATTAAGGAATGGGGTCACATGAGCACGCAGGGGTACATTAAAACAAAAACGTGCACACGCATTCTGAACACGCTGAATAAGTTTTTTAGTTTTAGCAAGGATACGAGGCCCATACACTACATCAACATAATTTAGCTTGGACAATACCAGCGCCTCCACTAATCTAATTCGAAACGTCTCATTAATGAATGGCCTAATTCTATACAGCACCTTAAGCTTGTAGAAACAACCCCGAACAGCATTGGCAACATTTGGCTTCTCAAAGCGGGGCCCAACATCCATTATGAGACCTAAGTTCCGTGCCTCTGACACCTGTTCTATGGGCTCATCTGTTAGTGCAACCTTAATGGAGGGACTAATACTACCCAGACGTTGTTTGCTACCAAAAATGAGATATTTGGATTTACTTGGGTTAAGCAAAAGGCAGTTTTCTGCGGCCCAGGAAGCTATGCTATGAAGATCTGCATTAAGTTTTATTATAGCATCGTCAATCTTACATGGTTTACATGAAATGTAAACCTGTAGATCGTCCGCATAGATGTGGTACTTGCAATGGGTGATGCGTAACCCAATGTCAGCAGTGTAAAGGATGAACAGAATTGGACCAATAACTGATCCCTGTGGTACACCTCTGGATAGGCTAATTGGCTCTGAGCAGCAATAGGAACCATCACTGAGGCCGATCTTTACGTACTGACTTCGGTGATTAAGGTAACTGTCAAACCATTTTCGAGTATTGCTGTCAAATCCATAGAAAGCTAACTTAGAAATTAGGAGGTTAATATTTAGGCAATCGAAAGCCCTAGAAAAATCTAGGAGCACTAACAAGGTGCACATACCATTATCTTGAGACTGCAGGATGTTGTCGGTGGCAGTCGCTTTCGTCAAACTAGTTATCTTGAGATAAATTTTAGTGTCAGAGCGGACCCCGGGCTTTTTCAGAGCACAACCAGGAATAACGCTGGGAGGACCATGATCGTGGTCCTCGGTTAGAGGGAGTAGTTTTAAATTTAATTTCCAAGAGTAGACTTGCATTTTTTACCCTGACTTATTGCTTCTTGTCGCTCCACCCCAAGTCTACTTATCAAACATCATCATTTCTAATGTGAAATTAAGTTCAATCTTTAAGACACATCGTCATCATCATCATCATCATCATATCAGCCGAAAGACGTCCACTACTGGACATAGGCCTCCCCTAAAGAATACTCCTAGAAAAGCAAGTACAATAGACATCAAAACTATACAGTGTGTAACTCTAATACGGGCGAATCGCTTAACGGTGCACCGTTAAGCGATTCGCCCGGTGGTTAGTATAGGACAAAGTAAAGGTAATTAGATAACATTTACTTAAAGTTACAACAATAATTTTGTCCATACAAAATAATTCAGCCCGCAATGTAATGCAAACACACTCACGTTAAACGGTCGTTGACAGTTGCTAATGAACATTTGACATTTCGGTACCGCAACCATGTTTACAGTACATTGCTGTTGAGAAATTTAAAAAATAATAATTATGGGGTCGTTATGACCTGCAACTTAAAAAAAACCTTTTACTTCATGATTACACTAATGAATACTATGTCCGATTTAATTTATCGCCCGTATTAGACTTACACATTGTATTGAAACTGTTTGCATATCTTTGACGTCGGCGCTGCTCTACATATATCACCAACACAAGACAACACCGGCAGGTCAGCCGGAGACAAACATTGCCCATTCTAATTTCATGTCGTTTTATTACTATATTTCATGTTTTGGAAAACCAACATTTTCCGTTGTAATTTGATGTCGTTTTATTAATATATTTTATGTTTTGGAAATAAATAATTATTATTTGATGTTAATGTTTCACGATACGCAAACAAACACAACGTTAGAAGTGGAGATACGCCGTTTTCTGGAACATTCCCAAATAACAATATTTTTACGGAACAAGACTTAGACGTACTAATGAAATTATTTATTTAACATTCTCGGATTTCCCGCCGTTTTGGATGTGTCACAAAATCCTTGGTGCTTATAGATAAGTTTATATACGCGATTAAGTCCTTGGGCTTAATCACGTATTATCAATTTATCTGGGACTTGGGGCTTGCCCCATTTAATACGAATAGTGTGTGACAATCGTAAAAGTAAAAATCAATATAACATACTCAAAAGTTCCTAATTTTATATAGGCATATTTAGGAATATACCTAAGCTTTGAATATACCTCATGAAAATCAGGAATATTCCCGGGAACAGTATGCCATGTAATTGGATGCGAGCGCGCAAAGTATACTCATTAATTTTAATGAGAAACGTAAGTGTCTAATCGACCTCCCGTTAGTGTTTTGTTGATATATGAGTGTATCTAATTCTGTACGTGGTTTGTGACAGACATTTCCGCTAATGTAGCATATGAGCTGGCAACTCGACAAATGTCACCTGACAACGATAATTCTCCGTACATTGCTGGATCCACAAGTAACCTAGCAACCATCTTAACTTCTAGAACAAGCAATGTATGGCGAATTGTCAGTGTCAGGTGACAATTGTCAAGTTGGTAAAATAGGGACCTGGTCCATTTCATTTAAAGTTATTAAATAAGAATTAGTCTGATACTTGTCTGGCGTTTTTCCAAAGTATTAGCTTTAGGGCCCGAAGAATCGAAGTCGAAGTATAGAAGTCAAAAACGAATGAACAAGGAGATATTTGTATAGTCATCATCAACATGATCATATCAGTCGAAAGATGTCCACTGCTGGACATGGGCAGCCCCCAAAGAGTGCCACAATGACCGGTCCTGCGCCACCCACATCCAGAGGACTTCCGCGACCTTTACCAGGTCATCAGTCCACCTTGTGAGGTGGACCCCTGGAGTGGACACTCACGCTCACACTGCGCCTGGGCAGGTTTCTGGCATTGAAAGTGTCATTCACTGCCAAGCAACGCTCGTATCGCTACACCGTAGTCTTAAGAATGCTATATTGTACGTAGGTCTCATTAAAACGTTGTTAATACGGCCCAAGCCCGGTTGTACCTAGCTTCTATAAATAAGCAAAACTTGCATTGCCAATGTATAAAAGTTAAGCACATTGACTTGGATTTAATCCGGAAAACTCAAATGTACGTGCTATTATCACAAAGATCAAAGCAAAGAAATTCAAAGAGATTCAGAGTCTGCGACGTAATTTTGCGTTATATCCGTTACATGTTAAGTGCCTTTCGTTGTTTAATTTTGTCTATCAAAGTGTTTGGTTTACACGAATGATGATTGTTTCATTCCATCAATTTCGACATTATAAGGGAGGGACCGCACCGCTGTACGCTTACCATGAGTTTGACAATGACGGCTTACGCTAACGAGTATCGAGTTTTCTACCTGTGCATCCCGCTCGTACTGTCAAAGTGCAACAGAGATGCACAGATAGAAAACTCGATACTCGCTAGCGTAAGCCGTCATTGTTAAAATCATGGTAAGCGTACTGCTCAAAACACGCTCACGCATCGAGAGTGTTTTGAGAAGAAGAGCGACGCATACCTACGACACGTCAACGCATAAACGCACTGGTGTGGTCGCTCCATCAAAATGTAAATGACATTGACAAATATTTTTTCTATTAAAATGTCTATAATCTCCCAATGTTCTATGAAAGATGTTCTATGAGTGAAGACAAACTGGCCAATTAATCGACCCCCAGGATGGCTACTGAGGCTTAGACATAGCGAAAAGGTGATGGCGGCACGACTTCGACGTGTTTATGACTACCGTAAAATGGGGCTAGATTGATTAAATTTGAAATTCAAACACTTTTAACTTTGTCAGATTTTATGACAAAAATGGAAAAAAAAAATAGCAACTAAATACGAAGATTTTTTAGGTTTGAAAAAAAAATCTCTAACCAAAGACCGCTGAAAATTAAAAAATGGTGCGCTTTCAACTCTACACTCAAAAAGGGGTTGCTTTGATAGGCTCTGTTATTTTAACGTCATTTGATAGTATCCATACAGGTTTAAAACGCGAAAAGAAATATTACGTTCCACCTATTATTTTTCAAGTTATGAGGTTTTAAAGTTAAAAGGGTTTAAATTGATTACAGGGGGGAATTTGAATAGTAGGACACCACCAATTTAGTGCCAGATTATCTTGTAAATTGTAAAAAATGCAAACTTTTGGAGTAATCATCAATGTTGCCCCACGATTTCAAATTAATCCCATTTTACGGTACTGATTGGTGGGATCGAACACAGGGTTATGAGGAGTGGTGTACTAGAGGAAAGGATTATGCAGTGGCACCACAATGAGGTTGAAATTAAGTTACATCGTGTCGATTACATATTTTTAATAGTAGTCCAAATCTAATTTTAAGCTCGGCTCTTACTGAAGGAGCGCGGAGTCCAATTGCAACAAAATACGTAAATAGTAAATTGTTTAATACAAAAAAACTATAGTCTATAAAAGAGCAGCGATAAAAGTAATGATAATTTTGATTAACTTGACTTAACATACCTTAAAGGCGGGCAGCGCTTGAGAGCAATGCCTAGATGAGCAAAGTTTCAAATATCGAATTTATGATGCAATGTTTCTGTCGCGCTGCTGTGGGCGGGAGCTCCAATTCGTGCGATCAGGACAACTGCAGCTCGGACTAAAAATCTCACGCAAAAAACTCAAAAATCCAGGTTTCGTCTCGACTGCTTCCTTCTCGAAAACGCAACCAATCATTATAAAATTTTGGGAACAGCAAGAAAAAGTAATCTACGCCGCTATGTTTTGTTTTTTTGATATTTGTTGTCATATTTGTATAGTGCGCCGTTTTTGTGATTTTCAAGGCGCTATAAGTTTCTTTAAAAAACAAATATCCAAAAAACAAAACATAGCGGCATAGATATTGATGATATTGATCTTATTTGAAAAATTCATTGCTCTATGTTCAAAAACCAGAGAGGAAACTACTAATACTCTTAATTTAAAAAAGAGCTAGAAAATGGAGCTGAATACTAAGGTACCAGGCACGCATAGGTTGTGTTGTGTTCGATACAGAGAGTGAAATGATTACCGTAGCTACATTAACGGCGGGCAGCGCTTCTCATTTCCGACTGTCGGCTTCAGACGGGAACGTAACCAATAGGGGGGGTAGTGAGCTGGTACACACTTGTGACTTTAATGAAACTAGATATAACCACGTGTGCGCGCCGTGGTCTCAGTAATGGTTCCAACGGGAGACCAGCAGAAGTTATTGCTAGTTGCTCAGCTGATACTGGGTCATTTCGTTACTTCTTCTATTTTCTTTTTGTTTGTTTTTTGTGTCAGGAAAAAAGTTTTTTTTTATGGCTCGAAACCGTTTGTTCGAAAGAAGAATGTGACAAAATAGTTTTTTTTTTTGACGTGATTTATTTTTACATTTGTATGGAGCAGATCACCCAAGCCGGCCAACGCATGGAGCGGTAAAAAGGTAAAAAAAACGTTTTTTCCTAACCTGTTTTTTTCACGTTTTCAGGTTTTGCTTTATTTTATTAACACGTATAAGTTCATTTATTTCACTACACAGTTTACGAGGTTCATCAATGTTTGGCCGTGATCGTTTGTTGTGAAGTTTACTTATTTAGCATTAAGATTTTTCTGTCTATGATAGAAGTTAATCAATCTGACGACAACGCAACGTAACCAATAGCGGGATACTGCGGTGGCACACATCTGCGATTTTATTGACATTTGATTTAGATTTATTTATTCCGCTACTAGTCCCAGCGGTACGCCATAAAAAGCTGCAAATGGTGTTAAAAGCATGAAAATCGGAATGATTGATCTTTAGGCCATACGAATTAATTAGACCGGTAGCACAAAAAAAAATCAAAAAAGTAGAGTTTAGTACGAGAAAAAAATATATTTTATTCTGAAACCTATCGTGTGTAGTACAATGAAAGGGCTTACTAAGCCAATTCTTAAAATATATTACATAAGTATGATATGTTTGTAAAAATTATATGTAAATAGCCTCGTATCCAATCCCAAGAAAGCTTTTTTTTAATATTTACATTTAGTATTTATTTTTATTTTTTATATTACATCGTCATCCTCCTAGCGTTATTCCCGGTTGTGCCCTAAAGGTGCCCGGGCCACTTTGACACCTAATCTCAGATCTTGGCATGGGCACTAGTTTTACAAAAGCGACTGCCATCTGACCTTCCAACCCAGAGGGAAAACTAGACCTTATTAGGCTTAGTAGCAAAAACCTAGCGTTAAAATAATTAACATAATTATGATATTTTGTACGTTATTCTGACCATGATGCGACTAAAAATCGCAGACCCATATTGGTTCTGTTCTGATGCTCGACTTACGAACGGGCTGTCATGTTATGGATGTCAGTTAAGAGAATAAATGAAATAGAGCAAAAATAGACGACATACGCAACGTCCGCGGTAGCTTTAATACATTTGTAGATTCAGGGGAAATATTACATGTATTTGATGGGGAAATCCATACTTTACATTCATACATACTAATAATATTATAAATGCGATAGTCACATCTTCACGCACAAACTGCTGAACCGATTTAGATTAAATTTGGCATACAGTATGAGTCCCGGGCCATTGAATAAATTTTATCCCAGAAATAATTTCCTAAGGGTGCGAAATGGGGGGGCAAACAAATATGTATGAAGCTACGATACTCCGACGGCGACGCGGCCGCTGCTGATGCCCATATCTCGTGTGCTGATTACTCGCTAAAGAAGAGATTTTGGTAACACAATTCAATTACAAACGGTACAAAACGGAAAAAAAGCATTCTTTCAACGCAAAAATTTCATACATAGGTTCGATGCTTCTAATTTTTAATATTGGCTTGTCATCATCATCCTCCTAGCGTTATTCCCGGTAATGCTCCTAAAGGAGCCCGGGGTCCACTTTGACACCTCATCCCAAGATTTGGCATAGGCACTAGTTTTATGAAAGCGACTGCCATCTGACCTTCCAACCCAAAGGGAAAACTAGACCTTATTGCGATTAGACCGGTTTCCTCACGATGTTATCCTTCACCGAAAAGCTAACGGTAAATATTCCGATTTTTTTTTTTTTTTTTTTTTTTTTTTTTTTTTTTTTTTTTTTTTTTTATTGATTAATACATAATAAGATATACAAAAGATCTTAACATAAAGACCCATTTTAGGCAAAACCTAGAGGAGGTTTGTATGCCAATGGGGAGTTCTAGTTTTGATTAACTGAATTAATTAATTTCACTAGGTGCTAAGGTCAGACAAATCCTGCGTTAATAGTCATATTATTTCAAAGAAAACCATTTTCAACCGCAAGAACTAAGCATTTAATGATCAAAATAAGTGATGACTAGTACAATATTTTCCTTTGATATCCTAGATAAACGAAGAATTTGTCCGTAAGTATGATAAAAATATAAAAACTAATGTTAGGTGGTAGTAATATATACTGTCTTGAACGTATTAGTTACAGAAAAAAACTGAAGTTTCTAGACTTCAGTAGGTGCATTTTAAGAAGCCTTTTTGCGTTATTTCCGTTCGCATATCTATTTCGTACATCTTCTGGCAACTCGTTTATTATTTTAGGCAGTAAGTGAGCATGGAGTCTTGCACCATATATATTATTAAATTTAGGTTTACAGAAAAGTTTTTGGTTAGGCAACTTTCTTAGGCTTTTACATCTCTTATTAAATTTTAGCGTTTTAACATAATGGAGATTTTCTACTAATATAGCAAGTTTTGCTTTATTTTGTACAGGAAGTACATTACAGTATTTAAATAGATGATCATAATCATTTGAGTGTTTTATTTTAATATGTTTTGGTACAATCGATTTCAGTATTCTTATTTGTAAATTATATATCTTTTCTATATATGTTTTAAATGTTCTACCGTAGGTGCTCAGGGCATAACCGATCACCGAGTCAGCGAGGGCTAGGTATAATAAGCGTAGTGTTCTATACGGTAATTTGTATTTTAGTACCGTTAGTTTGCTTAGAATGGCTCGTAACTTATCGCACACATAGTTTATGTGGGGGCCCCAGTTGAGTCTGTGATCGATTATCAGCCCAAGGTACATATGTTCGTTAACCACTTCGATTTTTTCACACTCACAGGTCGCGATGTTGTGTTGGTGTAGACACCAGTGTCGGTGGGCAACCACATACTCGTACGTTCCGAAAAATTCATTGGTACGAGCCGCGATTCAAACCCATGACCGCCGCTTGACAGCCGCATGCCTGAACCACTAGGCTACCGTAGCTTTAAATATTGGCTTGTCTTGTTGTTTAATATGTGTGGCAGTGAATTGTATGTTTGGCGAAATGTATGGCAAGTACGTCACTTTTGTTCGAAATGACGATATCGCCTTCTTCTTCTTCCTTGTCGTATCCTCATGGCTGAGGGACTTGATGGCTGTGGGCGCTCTTCACCATCACTCTCCAAGCTGCTCGTTCCTGGGCTTGGTGTATTGCCTGTAGTGTGGCTCTAACCACAGATGTTACCAAGTGCGCCCAATGCATAGGCATCCATCCTCTGCTCTTCTATGCCATGCGGCCAGTTACAATCAGCTTTTCCAGGTTTTGTGGTCCTGACCTGACCAAATGGCCAAAGAAGCTGAGGGCATGTTGGCGCTGATGGTGGAGAGCCTCGATTTGATGCCGAACTCGCAAGTATAGACTCATTTTTGCGGCGGTCAGTCCATGATATCCGGATCATTCTGCGATATCGCTTGTGAACTATAAACTTTTGAACCCTTCGGAAGTTATTTTAAGGGGGATGACGAGTGTTCTCGCGGTCGCGTCTCGCCATGCAATTCAGCCAATTTCACCTGTTTCATCGAACTACATTTTTTTTTGTAAAGTGAAGGGTCTTTTTACAGAAAATAAATATGAAATAATATGTCACACTATTATAATTAATAGTTGTCTCGGTTGCTGTGCTTAATCATTTTCTAGTATTTTACCGACTTAAAAAAGGAGGTTTCAATGCGGTGGTTTTTTTTTAAGAATACTAGTCCTTTAATTTTTTCTTGTAATATTTGGACTCCAAAAACTAAGAATCAAACTCCAGAAACATTACACTAAACTAATAATGTCATTAAAGCATTGTATAGAAAAGGGCTTAACACAATTTAGTTAAAAGGTTTGCTGAGTTTAATGAAAATTGAGGTTGAAATTCATAAGTATGACGCAAAACCTCGCAAATATCTGGAACATACGTTTTATGACAACACGACAGACCGAACGAGGACAACCCACTGAATAAATAATTTAATTAAAATCATATTAATGCCGACCCGTCTACCAACTTATTTTGACATTTGACAATATAGTTCTTACGGTTCTTCAATAGGGGCTAGTTTCAAATAAATTATTGAGTTGGTGAAGTACAGTAATGACAGTTGTTCTATTTACAGGAGCTTTTAGCTTTGAAAGCTGTGACAGGTGTGACCTATCAAGCGCTGGCATTGTTCGGTAAGTCATGGATATACAGAAACTGGAATGAGCACTGGATTTTATCGCTAGCCAAAATTAAAACCCAATAAAAAGTATTATGAGCTATTATTTATTTATTCTTTATTGCACAAAATAACAACTTATCATATCATACAATACCGGATTTACCGCCGTAAGAATGTACACCGTGTGTTACCGGCATGCGGGCATTTATTAAAACTGATAATAATATGTTCCATTAACAATTGTTTGCATGTATTTACAAATCATAATTATATAAATTAACTAGATACCTAGATAGATAGATGGATTATTAGACGACCGCTTTAGCCTAGTTGGTAGTGACCCTGCCTACGAAGCAAGAGGTCCTAGTTTCGAATCCCGGTAAGGGCAAAAATGTATGTGATGAGCATGATTATTTGTTTCTGAGTCACGGATATTTTTTATGTATTTAAGTATTTATATTTATTTATATATCGTCGTATAGTACCCATAACACAAGCCTGACTGAGCTTACTATGGGACTAGGTCGATTTGTCTAAGATTGTCCCCTTATATTTATTTTATTTATTTATTTATGTTTAACTGCGCAATTATTGTTACAAAATACAAACTTTCAATGGACTACGTGTATGACGCCTTAATAAACAAAGTACGAAGAGCTGTCAGTTACACGTACTTGACAATTTACTTTGCTTTACATTGCTATCAATTTAAATTTTGGTAGAAAGTTAATGAAGTCTGAGATCTTGTTTATTATTTAAAATGAATGTCATGGTTGACTTACATATCTATGTTATTATAACATCCTTTAAAAAAGCCCGGCTGCTGGTAATACACTGTATATGTAATTTGTCTGCTTGGCCCAAAGTTTGACTAGTACTGCTTTGCGCTAAGCAGACAAATTGTGGACGTTCAACTTCAGATATAATCAGTAGGGTGGAGCGAATATTATCATTTTTGAAGTTTTGTTACGGAACAGTAATAAAAGGTTGCGTGATGTTATGTACGTTTAAGAAAAAAAAAAAAAACTATGCATATACTTTTAGCCCTCTACCCGGCAGTTAAAAGTTTAAAATTCCGATATATATGAAAAAAATATATTTTATTTAAATTTAATTTCAACAATTTTATTTGTTAAATAACACCTTTTGGTACATATGATGATTGTTTTTTGGTTTTGATTTATTATAAGAACAATTATTTAACAATTTATTAACAGCTTAACACACGTTCTTTCGAAATGCCTCATTTAAGTGACTAAATGGGCCCTAAAAATTGTTCTGATAATAAATCAAAATCAAAATCAAGCATTCTAGGTACCAATTTAACAAATTAAATTGTTAATATTAAATTTAAATAAAATATTTTTTTTTAATATATACCGGAATTTTAAACATTTGGCTGCCGGGTAGAGGGCTAAAAATATATGCCTTGATTTTTTTTTCTTAAACGTAAATAACATCACGCAACCTTTTATTACTGTTCCGTAACAAAACTCCACAAAAATTAATTTTCGCTCCACCCTAATAAACAGTGAGTACGCATATAACAAGAACAGATACAAATACACAACATATATACAGACGAAAAAAGGGAACAGAAACACTAAAGAATCTACGGCTCTGCTGATAGCAAACAACTTGCGTAAAGGCTTTTTAAATGCAAATGAATTATTTTGTGAAAACGAGCTAGGTAGATCATATAATAATTTACTTTAAAAACAAAGTTTTAACCGACTTCAATTTAGTACTCGGCCAAGCCACGAGAACATTTTCTATTTTTTTTTACAATTTACCACATGAACTGATTTCCGATAGCAAATGCGTTGATTAATACAGAAAAAACCGAATCGCTGTATGTGGACCAATACAATTTGAGGACTTTCATCGATTCCCCAAGATCATCACCAATGGCACTTCATTAGTTCCTAATTCAACGGAATCTTATCAGAACCTGTGACGTACTTTTGCACTTTTAAGTACATAATTGAGGAATTCGATAAGTCATCTGTGGTCTTCATCACCAATTCCTCGCCACCAAATGTATGATTCCGGGTGTTAATACACGAGTTATAACAGAAAATACCAAAGTCACTACACGCGTGACTAATAAAATTGAGGAGTCCCCTCAATTCCTCATGGATCCCATCATCTAATTGAATTTTGAAAAAATGGGACCCACCTGTAAGTATGTCCATACGAACAAAAAAAAATTCGAATCGGCTCATCAATGACGAGTTCTGAGGTAACAAACATTGAAAATAATAATAATAAATATAAAAAAACAGCCGAATTGAGAACCTCCTCCTTTTTTTTGAAGTCGGTTAAAAAAAGCTTGCAAGTATACACATTTTAACAGTATTTTTAGTCTTTTTCCCCCTAATGCGTCAGGCTTTTAGAGCGAGACTCAATTAGATACTAAATAGGTAGGGTTTTGCCACTCTTGTCCAGCAGACCTCAGCCCGGGTTAGGTATTAAGTTAATGGTTAGGTAGCCTTTTTTTTTGTGGCAGTGCAGTAGGGCAATCGTTTATTTATTTAAATAGGTACTAGTCCACTAGGAATATGATCGACAGGCCATCAATTAAAGACGTTTTATATATTTAATACGGAAACAAATGGAATGAACACAATTCTGCTGAGCTTTGTACGGGGTAGTGATTATTGTAGGTTTTTCGTCTGATAACATTTATTTATATCATTTCCACACAAAGGGATCGAATTAACCGTATACGTTTCCGTGATAATCATATCAGGCGAAAGATGTCCACTGCTGGACATAAACCTCCCCCAAAGAGTGCCACAATAACCGGCTCTGCACCACCCGCATCCAGCGGACTCCCTCGACCTTTACCAGATCGACATCCAAATCGGTTCAGCAGTTTAGGTAACAGAGAGAGAGTCACACACAGACAGACACTTTCGCATTTATAATATTAGTCTGGATAGCAACTGACACTAGAGATTCCGACCTTGATATGGTGTTTTAGGGTTCCGTACCTAAAAAGGAAAAAACAGAACGCTTATAGGATCACTTTGTTGTCCATCTGTCGGTCTGTCAAGACCACTTTTCTCAGGAACGCGTATCAAGCTGAAACTTATAACAAATACTCGGGTTTATTGTCCCTTGGAGCAGAGGAAAAATCAAAATTAAAAGCCAACGCAATCAAAAGATACAGTCGTTTATGCTGCAAATTTTAGAGTTTTCTGACACTCTTACGACCTACGGGTTACTTCCCGTGACCTCAGAAACGTGAAATTTGGCACGAAGCAACTTCATATAGCACAGACAATGGAAAAATTACGAAAAGTAGACATTTTTAGTAAAAGCATACAAAAAATTTTTTTTAAAATTTTAAACTTACTACTATTTTCCTCGTAGAGGTATTAAATTGAAATTCATATCAAATACTCAAGTCTATAATACCTTTCGGCTGTAGCAAAACGAAACTTTTATGTCCACGCAAACATAAGAAATAGCAATATAAGTCGCATAATTTAAAACTGAGTAGGTAATCTCAAGGGTATCAAAACCTAAAGGTACTTCCCGTGAACTCAGTTTTATTTCAACGCAATAAAAAGAAACAGCAATTTAAGTAATCCGCTTATTTTGGCGTTCGCAACTACTCGCAAGGGAATCAAAGCCTAAAGGATGATTCCAGTCGAACTAGAATCTTTAAATTTGGTATGTAGTAACTTCAGAGCACAGATAAAAATGAAAAATAGCAAAACGCATAAATGTTTAATACACACTAACGCCGCATATTAAAAATAGTTTTCATAATTTTAAACTTACTACCCCTTTCCTTATGAACGTATTACTTAAACGCGTTAAGTTAATTAGTATTTTTGAACCGGATTTATAAAAAGACAGTGACTAAAAACTTTGTAAATAAAAAACTTTGATAAAAGAAGTTTTGCCAGGCTGCTGCAAATCTAGTGTAGGTATTTCAGTTATATTATGAAATAAATGATGTGGTAATATATAATGTATATTTTTTTGCTCCCCCAGCTTTCCACATTGTAATGTTACGGATTCCATTTTCATTTGTCAGCTAGTAATAAACATACTACAACTTTTGCTTGTTATAGGTTTGTACGGAACCCTCAGTGCCCGAGTGCGACTCGCACTTGGCCGGTTTTTTTATATACATGGACGGTGGCAAATAAGCATACGGCCCGCCTGATGGTAAGCGGCACCGCAACCTATAGACGCATGCAACTCCAAAGGAGAAACATAGGCGTTGCTGACCCTTGATATGTTTGAGGATTCGCCGTGTTGACAGCTGGAGGAAAAAATTCACAACGCATCCTCAGGAGCTCTGGCGACCTTGCTTACCTCCAGGAACACAACACTACTACAGAGCAAGTAGTTGGTCTGCTCCACATTCGAGCGGGATGACATTTTGCTGTGCCCCACCCCACCAACCCCTGGTGCCCAACTTTCGCTGGTCCCATTGGGTATACAAAGTTTCATGTTATTTTAACATTTATTTTTAGAATGAGAACTAAAACTCCGTTGTTCATGGAAACTCTAGCAATCAGGCGATGCTTAATCGAACCTTACAAACCACACCTAAGTTTTTGTTTACAATGTTTATTTTAGAATGTTTACTCGTATTTTATTCTGATACTTGCGCCGTGCACTTGGAAACGAGCATGCAAAACAGTGATATCAAATTGCAATCCGAGACGTAAATCTCAGATTGACCCAAGCCAAAATTGTAACTGTAAAACAATATGAATTCAAAAGAATCATATACATATGTGTGACAGCGAGTAACGCGAGTATCGTTCAACATAGTAAGATAAAATATAGTAACGAAGTAATAGACTAAACAATTAACCAGTGAAACTAAAATGAAAACTACAAAAAAGTTTAATCTAATATAGTAATCAGGACAAAGATGTTAAGCTCATTAAAGCCATCGGTTTAAAAGCTTTGAGAAAAGCTAAAGAAGCTTAATTCTGTTAATAAGACTAGTTTCATTCTTTTAACTAGTTATGCTGGCGATTGCGGTTGCGAAGCATTTTTTAAAGCAGACATTTTATCTTGGTTTGAATCATTGATACTTAGAGCTAAATAAATTGGATATAAAGAGGAATATCTGTCACCACAATTTGTAAAAATCTACCTATATTCTGCTAATATTCTGTATACTACCATTATTTGTATTTAGATGAAATAGTAGGTAATAAAAATAATGACGTGTTGGTAAGTATTTATCTGGTATCATAGGAAATAAAATATACACGTTCACTATGAGGTATGTACTCATTTCTATTCCAATATAAAGTGGATTCTAGAATGGCCCGGTATTTACTCTGCTCTGAAATAGCCTTTTATAAAATCAAATGTTCATTCCTCAAAAAAAAGTAACACTGTGTAACTTACTGTCCCATGGCTCTAAAAAGCTTTTTTGAATGAAAAAAACTTTCACATAACAAAGCAAATTATTATTCCCAATTCAAAACAAAGTAGGTAAGGCGATTCTTCTTACCGTGTCATGCCAGTCAAACTCTGTTTTAGACGAAAGTAAAACTTTCACGAAACAAAGCATTCCACAAAACCATTTCATAGCAAATTAAAGACCGCGTCTTTACTTTGTTTTGGTACATTTGCTGTGTTTTGATGCAGTTAAACTAAAAAATGTATATGAAAAATCTTGCTTTATTTTGTTTTCCGGATAGCTATTTTGTTTTGAGCACGGTTACTAATTTTAATCTATTTTTTTCTGATTCGTTTAAAAAAAATAAGTTGATTCGTTTAAGAATCCAAATTTTGCAAAAACGTCCTTTACTGTGTTTTGTCATGGGGCACCATAATGTTATAGTTCCGCCGCCGTTTCTTTCCGCCCACAAGGCAAGGATCGTGAAAATGTTTGTAGCGATGTTTGACTCTATGCTTGGCTCTGATCGTTGTGCAAATGCTCGTGTTCTCTTACATTTGAATGCTTAAATGTTTCAGCACCTTTCGTGGCGTAAAACTGACATTTGATCGTAATTTTTGATATGCGGGCCTGAAAACTCCATAACCTAGTTATAAATCTCAATCTCAGATTAAAGTTACCCCATAATCTGGACCAGATGTACAAGGGCTCCATAAATCCGAGGAAGTTTAAACCATTAAGAACTGCGTATTATCGATAACGTCGTTTGATCGGTGTCAATATAATTTCGAAACAAATTTTGCCGCAGGCCGTTTTCGAGGAAAATTTTCACGAGTTTCCGGGCTTGTCTTTAATTTTTGGGTTTAGGAAGTGTTTTCATTAATTGCGTTCCAAAGATTTATTTAAACTTCAAGTAGTCCTCGTTTCGATGTAAAAATGGACATTGTTTTGGGTTTGTAACCAAAAACAAAAAGTTTTTGAATTAATAATTAACCAATTGGAAATGTATCACTTGATTGAGATAGCATATTTTTATTTGTATCCATTTTAATAGGTGTTAGTCAAAGGTGTGAAAGTATAATCAAAGAAAGGTTACTTTCACAACAGGGTCATCGCGCAAAAACATCGTCCGTTATATTACTGGACATTATTAGTGTTGTCTGTCGGCCGGGTGACAACCCTAGGGTACAAGTGGTTAATTAAGACCAAATGCGGGTATTTCGGAAAACCCGCGCAGCAAGAAGATGTTGATACCTGCTCAAGCCAGTTGTCCAGTGACATTGGATGTTGCAACACATCCGAAACGTCGGGAGACCTCAGTAAGGTAAACAAATAAGTTAAATATACGCGATTAAATCCCGCTTACATCGCGACCTTCAGCAGTGAGGAATTCAACACGAACGCATGAATTCCCAAATGACTACGTTATCTCAGTATTTCAACGCGTAATTACGTTCGCTGCAATATACTTTTCAACATCGTGACTTCACTGAACGAGCATAATTAGGGTCATTTCGCTGGTTACGCGACCACCTTCGGTTAGCGACCACCTGAAGGAGATGGTTTTTTTCTATCGAAGATAACATCAAATCTACCTACCCTATTGAGACAGTTAGTTGTACGTGCTTTTTGTTGTCGTTTTTGAATAGAAATCTACTAAAAAACCGAGAATATATACTTTCAGTTCAGTTAGGTGGTTAGGTTAGGTACCCTAGGTGGTACCCTATATTATAAAAAATTAAATTATGTCTCTAAACCAACGATATTGATCTTCCGATTGTAAATATCACATCAAATCGTATTGTAGCCAGAGCCTTGGATCACCCGGTCCATATTGATGGGTGACTACGCTCGCATTTCACCCGCATGTTCGGACGATTTTCATTTACCCAGCTGTCACAACCACCCCTGTAAACTAGTCTGTATTACGAAAAAGCCCGCGGCGAACGCGCTTACACTGATTCCGTGGGCCTATTCTGTACATTACTCATTCCAATTTTATTATTACTATTCATCGTGTTTGTCTTCGATTACGATAACTCAAAGGAGATAAATTTCATGTTATGCTTGAAAATATATCAATTCTGCTGTTAAAAATTGCTGTTTTGACGACCGCTTTAGCCTAGTTGGTAGTGACCCTGCCTACGAAGCAAGAGGTCCTGGGTTCGATTCCCAGTAAGGGCATTTATTTGTGTGATGAGCACGAATATTTGTTCCTTAGTCATGGATGTTTTCTATGTATTTACTAAGTATTCATTTATCTATATATGTATGTTTATCGTCGTCTAGTACCCATAGTACAAGCTTCGCTTAGTTTGGGACTAGGTCGATTTGTGTAAGATTGGCCCCCTTATATTTATTTATTTACATTATATTTAAAATTTTACAATTTTGAACACTGAATGTGTAGTTTTATTTAGAACGTAGAAAGACTGTAACTCACCCGTAGATCATTTAACTCATTCCAGAACCCGTTGTTCCAAAAATTTAAAGTATTTAAATATCTGAACTCACATGCTTGCATGAATGACCATACTCAAGCCAGGTATAACTTGTCGCTGCCATTCGTCCCCAAATGCCGGTCTTGTCAAGGTTTTCAATTGTTTAACATGGTAACTATTAAAAATATTCTTTCGAAAAACTAATTGAGTTATTTTATTCTTGTAAATCATCATCCTCCTAGCGTTATTACCGGTTGTGCCTTAAACGTGTCCAGTGCCCGCTTTACACCTAATCCCAAAATTTGGCATAGGCACTAGTTTTACGTCAGCTTCTGCCATCTGACCTTCCCACCCAGAGGGAAAATTGGGATTAGACCGGTTAGCTCACTATGTTTTCCGTCACCGAAAAGCTAACGGTCAATATTCCGTAGATAAGTTCCGAAAAAGTCATTGGTGCGAGCCGGGATTTGAACCCATGACCGCGGCTTGGCAGCCGCATGCCAGAACCACTAGGCAACCGTAGCTTCAATCTCGTAAATGTACGCTACAATATGCTTATGTTATCAGAAATCAAGGCAAATACGGTGTATATTTTGCGCCTTCATGTTGACACGTTAGCCTGGCTTTACCAAGAGCGCGCAGAGGGGCTACCGCGAAGTGAAAACGAACTTCGTTCGAATATCTCCGTCTCTGTCGCTCGAACTAGCAAGTGCGACACAGACAAGATACACAAACGAAGTTCGTTTTCATTTCCCGGTAGCCGCTCAGAGCATATTTAAACCAAATTGGAACGTGTAAAGTACGTCTAGAATCGAACTCTAGCGAAAAAAAAAAAACGCGAGCTAAAAAAAACGTGTGAAACAAGAAAATTGGAATTCCCGTTTTGGACCATTCTAGTGTTAACTTTCGTGTCGTTTTACATTCTGGAATTAGCTTTACGTGTGAGTGGTGGTGTAGTTTTTTTTACTACTACGGTTGCAAACAAACAGCCTGCCTGATAGAAGCATAACACCGTCACCTATAGACGCTGGGACACCAGAACAATCACATGTGCGCTGCCGACCGAAGATTGTGCTGACAGCTACATTCCTAACACGGTGCATCCTCGGAAGCTCTGGCGACCTTAACTCACCACCAGGAACCTCCCCACCAGGAATACAGCACCACATACCCACAAATCAAGTAGTGGTGCTTATATGGCTGCGGCCTTCTGTTAGATGGAAGGAGGTGCGTCCCTGGTCGGGCTACTCCGAATATTAGCCTAACGCTTGAACGGTTCTGTACCAAACTGTTTTCTCATCATCATTTTATATATAAGTGATATTTTTGTAAGTGATGTGGACAGTTGTTGTTAACTTACAAATATGAATTTTGTGTAAACGCGTTTGATGGTTTAGTTTAAATAAAAAATAAAATAAAATAAAATTTCCTCAATCGAATATTTAATAGTCACGATGTTTATAATGTCAGCTTTCTCGCACAAATACTATCGTAATGCAACGCGAGAATGCTGTCTGCGTGGTGGGCACCCTGCCAAAGGGTCTGAATTTAGAAAGTTATTTTTACTTTTTGGTGGGTTATTCGAAAGTTACTTATTATATTTTGATATAATTTCACTACGTTGACGAAGTTTTAAAATTGATCTCCGAGGCTTACGTAAGTACTCCTTGGTAAAAAATTTTGACACTTTCTCGGCATCCATATCTTTAACCTCAATTTTACCAAGCCAGGATAATAATGCTTGTATTTACATTTAAAAAGAGATCTGAAGCTATCTATCGTACTAAGGCAAGATAACTCCGCTTATCACTTTCAGTCCTAGCAGCCCGATGCGGGCTCGCTGCTCGAATACGCTTTACTTTGAAAAACAGAGAAACCCCGGTATTCGCTACGAGCATTCAATACAATACCTTCGGTACTGAAGACACTTAGGTATTGGGTCTATGTGGCAATCTGTGCCTCTGCATGCCTAAGTAAGGAGCCTCGAATTCGGATTTTTTTTAATTCCTCCCAGCCCAAGCCGCACGCAGTGATGGATGGTGCGACTCGCTGTCCGTCACGCCGCCGCGACAGGCGCAGACAGCCGTCGTCACGCCACCGCGACAGGCCTTGTTCATTTCAATGATTGCGGCCGGGATTGACGGCTCAAGCTCTTTTTCTCTGATTCCAATTTAATTGAAAAAGTGCTGATTCTGTAGTGTTTTTGGTGCCCGATAAATCGATGTTTTTACGGTTCTGTAGCCCTACAAAAACCCTGCAATCTGAGTAGGTATTAGTAACACGCTGGCATTTTGTAATGCAGGTTTTCTTTTTCTACGCGAAATAATAAAACACCCAAAACGTTATAGGAATTACATATAAGTTAAATCTACAATATTTAAGTTCAGGAACGAATGGCACAAGAACTTCGCTGCAAGTAAATTTTATAAAGTGTTATGATGATGTGACTACAATATTTAGTTTAATATTTTAATAAATTAAGTTACTTGAGTACATTTCATTGTTTTTAACTTTCTATTGTTACATATTACAGTTTATTAAGGCTTAAATAAAATTAATTCAGTTCATTACTCACAACAAAATTTAAGCATATTCACATAGTTGATTCTTATGACACCCACGAGGAAAACCGAGTGGTATTATTCTAATCGAAACCACATGGGGTCACTATAATCCTATCTTAAAAAATAAAACTGACAGGAGTCGCACTGAAAATTAAATATAATTATACTCTGTTACGGCTTTTGAGAATGGGAGTTTATAGGTTTATGTTCAGTAAACTAATATTTTTAAAGTAAATACTGAACGTAGTGAACAAAAGGAAATAATAAATAAATATTGTGGGACAATCTTACACAAATCGACCTAGTCCCAAACTAAGCAAAGCTTGTACTATGCGTACTAGACGACGATAAACACATACTTATATAGATAAATAAATACTTAAATACATAGAAAACATCCATGACTCAGGTACAAATATTCGTGCTCATCACACAAATGAATGCCCTTACCGGTATTCGAACCCAGGACCTCTTGCTTCGTAGGCAGGGAAATATTATCGATAATCTGTTTTTTCCTAAACAAACAACCTTCAAAATACGGCACTACGCCGAGCACTCGTTAAAAATAATCCCTACTAACTTGATATTTATTATACAGAAGAGCATTTAGGTAAACTAATTTACAGCACAGTTACCTCTTCAAGAAAACATTCTTTGAACTTTTTGTTCTAAGCTCCTGAGAAAAACGCTTTGTATTTGAAAGCCATTGTTAGCTTGTTGTTCTCTTTGCGAGGAAATTAATTACGGTTTGAGGTGGTGGCTTAGGGTTATAAGAAGTAAGTTGGGCACCTTGCGCAAGACCGCAGTTATAACTACTGCTTGCTACGTAGGTATGTGCTGATGTATTAAATGTCTAGTTAGGTGGCGAGATCTAGATATGCGCTAGATAATGTGGCATGACTCATGTGTAATTGTCCCCATAGATCAATTTTATTACACGACAGTAAAATAATCACGATTTCAGTACGAAACTCATAGTTTGGCAACCCTAGTCGTATGGGGACTTCGTTAAGTAGACTTCGTTCGATTATGATGAACGTTTTATTTGTTTTTAACTGCGGCGCTATATTGCCAGTTTAACGTAGGGAGTTTTTAGTGCTCGACTAAGCTAGGAATGCTCACAGCTAGCAATCCAAAATGCTTATCGGCAACTATTAGGCGAGGTAAGCGAAGTTCAATGTTACACAACTGAAAACCAAACCCATTTCGGTTGATGGCATTTGTTGTGTCAATTAGTGTCTGCCGTCACTTTGATAGCAGGCTATTTTTGTTTTTTTCTTAGCTAACGTGTCAGAAAGAGTACGCGAAACATATAAAATTGAATATAATAGTAATTTAAAGTCACATAACATACCGGATACAGAAACACAAATTAAACAGAAATATAAACTAAATATTTGCAATGACACAGTAAAAGAGACCCAATCAAGCTGGATATATTTCTAATCTGTTTGTATTAATGTTAAAAGTCAAACGAGCCTTACAGAAAAAATAACTCGCAAAAAAAATGCTTGAAAACCCGCAGTAGAGAGCAAAAAAACAGCCATTCTTCATCCTAATTCGGTAACATCCTAATGCCGCATTCAAGCCACGTATCGCAAAATTCCCGCGCCTCATGGGTCCACACAAATAAACACATTGGTAACATACCAAATCTACATTTGCATACATCTCGCTTCCACGCGCGCCAGACTAAATGTTCCAGAGCGATGTGTAACCAATGTAAATTTGATATCAAACCGATACGACGAGTGAAGTATACCACAATGTCCCACGCCTCTGATTGAGTAGCCGCCATGTTGCAACATGTCCAATCTCTGTGTCAAGTCCCGAGCGAGATCCTTTGCTATTTGATAAGAGTGGGTCGTTACTAGTGCCGTTTTGAGAAAAATATTGTTATGAGTAAAGTCAAGCTCAAGGTCACTAATACACACTAATACACAATATTAGTACAACGTTACTCGCCTAGGGCGGAAAAGAAAGAATGTCTCAGATCGGAGCTACGTCTTGCTTTCGAATGGTGAGTGCAAACTTTTACGTCTCGCTCTAACCAGAGGGGTAATCACATAATTTTTCTAACGCGCGTTTTTCCAATAAAAAAAAATCCATATAAAAATTGTCATTTAGATCTACCTAACGTACGTATAATTCGTTTTGTGGTCGACCTGCAGGATGTGGAATTATACGCACGTGAAGCACCTTGTCCCAAACTAGACAACGACAAACATATGTAGATATATAAATACTTACATACATAGAAAACATCCATGACTCGTGAACAAATATTCGTGCTCATCACACAAATAAATGCCCTTACCGGGATTCGAACTCAGGACCTCTTGCTTCGTAGGCAGGGGCACTACCAACTAGGCTAAAGCAGTTGTCACAATACTGAGTGCCGACCATTTTATCATATCTATTACGATTATGTCTGTATTTTCTTGTGTCTTATACTTCTTTTATGCTAAATACCTAACCATATGTTTTTGCTTCCTTTTTAATTCTACCTTTCAAGTCTTGATGAGGACGGCACAATCAAATATTTTCGATATTTTAATTTATATTTTAGTTACAACCGCACGCATATTACAGTCAAATTATGTACAGCTGCGCACATAGATTAATTAAAACATCTGCAGTAGGTAGGTATCTACGCAATGAGAAAACGCATGCCATTTATCGTAGATGAAATTATTTTCAGATACATGTTAAACATTAACATTGTAAACTAGTAGTAAAATGACAATCCGTAATCGGAGATACTATTTCCACTTTCTGAATTGACATGTTTAAAAAAAAATCTTATTATTGACGATCGTGATAAGGATTATTATAATGTTGACATTGTCTGCAAATCTTTATTTTAATTTTTATCTCGATTTAAATAAATCTTAATCTAAATCTCATGTAAAGGAAGAACTTTAAAGATAAAGCTCATAAAATCACTTGCTATCAGCTCGCGGGAAACATGGTCGTGGAAATGCGATGATTGTCTGATTGGAGATCGTCCACTGTTATCGCCCGCGGCAGATGGTCACATTACTGGGCCCTTGTCGTCGGATTTCTCTTTATTGTAGTCTGGGCAACAATTGTATACGACAAACTTGTCAAAGTTAAATATTTGTAGGACATCGCTTTTTGTGATTTTCTGGTATTGAAAGAAAGGAGACATGAAAGAGGACATATTTTCCCTTTTATCTATTGATGCTGTTGATACGTAGAAGAAGGTGTAGCGTGGGTAGCGTAGTCGTCCGCAATGCTGCCGGCGGCACTCTGCATAAGTTTTTTTTAATAATCTGTTTATAGGTATGTTTTCTATTTTTATTTTACTTTGATATCCATATTGCAAAACCCTTAATGTACCTAAGGTGAAAAAAAAAATGTAGTAAACATAACAACAAAAACACATATTGCGAAAGAAACACTGGCTTTGAGATTATGAAATTTTAAAATAATAATTTACCTTGATTAGCAGAATAACAATGGAAATTAATTAGGCTGGATAATTTGCATATTAGTACAAGCGCTCTTGTTATAACATGTTAGCTTGGCGTGAATAACAAGAATGTATAATTTTTGCGTCTTGACCCCCGATAGCCAAATGAAAATCGAAAGCGATGCTACCAACATTATTTAAAAAACTCTCCCCAATCGTTTATTCGTTCTGTAACCAAAGCAATGCCAAATTCCAAAAAATACAGGAATCAGTTGCAACGAAGACAAAAACCGCTTTTGTCAGCGGCCAATAAATTAGAACGTAAACAGTTTATGATACTCGTATTGCGCAGATACAACGGGTGGTAACGCTACGCTGATTGGTCGGCCATCAAAGCGATTGGACAACGATCCGCTTTATAAAACGACTGTAGTTTAAGGGCGGGATGCACCAACTTACTATTAAATATAGACCGGTTAACGTTATATATGGCGCCAACAGCTCATTCCATAGAAACTTGTCAAACTCTCCATTGATTCAGTTTTTAACGAATACCGCTTGACGATTACAGACGGTTTGGTGCTACTGAACCTTAGTATATCCACCAGCATAGTTATGACAAGACGGTGCGAGAACCGTGTCGCAGCGAGATAGACAAATCGTCTATTTTTAACCGATTTGCAAAAGAAGGAGGAGGTTCTCATTTCGGCTGTATTTTTTTTTCAATGTTTGTTACCGTCGTAACTCCGTCATTGATGAGCTGATTCGATTTTTTTTTGTTCCTATGTATATACTTCCAGGTGGGTCCCATTTTTATTTTCTGTTATAACTCGTGTAGTTACATCCGGAATCATAAATTTGGTGGCGAGGAATTGATGATGAAGACCACAGATGACTTATCGAATTCCTATACTTAAAAGTATATATACTTAAAAGTGCAAAAGTACGTCACAGGTTCTGATAAGATTCCGTTGAAATAGAAACTAGTGAAGTGCCATTGGTGATGATCTTGGGAAATCGATGAAAGTCCTCAAATATTATCGGCCCACATACAGCGATTCGGTTTTTTTCTATAGTTATCAACGCATTTGCTATCGGAAATCAGTTCATGTGGTAAATTGTACAAAAAATTTTTTATGGAACTTGGTACTTATTCAGATCTCACTTCTTTTATAGGCGAAGCATTCCCATAGTATAGAACTTGGCAGCCTTTCACATTTATGTTTTTAATGGGATACAATTTAATGCAGGCATCAAATGCCCATACAAATATCTTAAACACAAACATAGATACAATACCAATATAAAATTATAATAATCTAATTATTTAGGCGATGAAACAGCATGGCGCCATTCCGTCGTCAAGTCCGGTGTAGAATTATACTATATTATTTAAACATAAAATTATACTAATTAAACTATGCTTACCTATAATTTTGCCGTATGATTGCCATTGTCATCCTTCGTATAGGTTAGATTAGATTCATTAATTTCACAACATACAGCTGCACATAAAATTAGACAAAGTCATTATATAGAACTGATGATAAGACGAGAAAGAGAAGTATGTTTCATATCATGACTGAATTATATTTTTCAAATTCGTCGTGCTTTCTACCTTTTTACAAAAATAAAACCTTTCTCTAAGCATGACATCATCACAAGCGAAAACGCTTACTTGGTTATCTGACGTCTCATACATTTTGCTTAGCGAGGAAAAATACAGCTTAGTCCTCTTGAACCGACCTCGTCACCATTAGGGGGATCAATTTGAGAATTACATTCCGCATTCCAATGTTTCACCTTGATCCACGCGCGTTCTGCGCACGTCAAACTAAAGTGTAAGAGCGAGCGCACGATGCACATTGGAATCTATTTGAAACACGAAATGTTTGTCTTTGGTTCTCCCTCAAAGCTTTGGCTACAGTTGACTAAACACGTTCAGGTCAAAGTCAAATAAAGAAGGCAATACCATCGATGGCATTATTAACTGAGCGTTTATAAACTCTATTGCCACGGTATAAGGTATATTATTGAATTGTTCAGCGTATTCTCAGTTGCTTCGTTTTTCGTCGTCAACAGATGATTCGGCAATTCTATTTGCTCGGGGCGTCCGTTGACATTACTGACCCAATACGCTTCATTGGAAGATTATGATTGAGAGCAATAGCTATATGGAATAAAAGGAATGGAGAAATGTCTGTATGCATTTGAATAGGATCCTATTTGCAATTTGAGTCCTCATTTTACGGTACTAAACTTTAAACGCATACACGAAACTCGAAACAACTCGATTAATAAAAAACACACACACACACACACACACACACACACACACACACACACACACACACACACACACACACACACACACACACACACACACACACACACACTCACACACACACACACACACACACACATACACACATCCTGCCTGCTTCGATTTAAATGCCTTACAAACGATCGAACCTTTGATTCGTCCGCCATGCTTCACAGACGAAGAAATATCACAAATAATCCTCACTTTAATCACAACCCCGTCCAGCCGAGTTATTTATTGCGAGCAGGAATAATGAGCAAACCCGCGGCGCGAAAGTTAACTAGGAGGCGGCACGGCACGTACGCCGCTCCCTGTGGAGTCACTGACCGACAGCAAGAGGTATGATGTGCACAGAGAGTCCACTTCCAACCCGCTGGAAGGAATCAATATAATAATGGCCCTTAGCAAATCTTTAAAAGGATCGGCGTCTGCATGGTTTGCACGTGTTACATATCCAGGAATAACATGGGAACAATTTAAGGCATTATTTATTGAGAGATTTGTAACGGCCGAACGTGAGACAGTCCCAAATTGTACGACCCGCATTCTTGCACTCGTTCATGTGTGCGTCCGCCCTTGCCTCGATGCAATCGGGAACTAACTTCATCCTTCCTGCAGGGACAATCTGGTTCTGTCAAGCACCACGCCCATACGTGATGCCCATCACGTTAAGTTGAACCTTGAATACTGCTACAGCCGACACATACTTATATCCTTTTTATCTGAATAGCACAATGGTTTGATGATTGAAAATAATAAAAACAAAATTTGAATTATAACAAACACGAAATATGAGCATACTGATCAATCAAATCAAGGTCCAGATGAGAAAACACCGTTTCAACTGATCAGAGCACTCGTTACACACGATAACAAACGATAAATTAATAATTAAAGGCAAAATATGAAAAAATTTTCAAAGTAACAGCTACAGATGGGTACAGTCTAACGATGACGGAAGGTTGGATTGCTTACGTTCCATTTCATGTAAAATTCGCTAACCGGAATTTCAAAGTTTAATTTTCATAATAAAATAATTATCTATAAATAGTCTGTTTATTTAGTCAAATTAACTATGTAACGAATATACTAACGTGGAAATGCAGTCTAAGATAAAATCAAATTACGTAAAATAGAATTTGCCTGAATGTGATTCTTAGTCAGCCCGCTTCCGCTTCCGCTTTGGACTGCCATCTGGACTTACATAACGGAAACCTACGATAGGTCTCCTCAAACACGCTGCGATTTTGACGTTTATAAGGATTATAAGGGATTGAAACACCGTGCCCAGGACCTTCAGCTTCGTAAGCAGCGTCACTACCTGACACTGCCTACGAAGCTGAAAGTCTCGGCTTCGAATCCCTGATAAGCATGAATATTTGTTTCAGAGTCTTGGATGTTTTCTACGTATTTAAGTATTTATATCTATTAAATATTTTGTCCTCTATGTAGTGCCCACAGCACTCGCCTTATTGAGCTTAGTATGGAGTAGTATCGATTTGCGTAAGATTAACCCCTACTATTTATTTATTATTCTACTTGTGTATCGCCTGGTTTGTCTACTCTGCGGCACAGAAAGATCAGTGGCGGCGGCCGGAAATGAAACCGGCTGAGACAATCCACAGATTATACGAGTTACAGTGGCTTCCGGCCACACGTCTGCTGCACTCTCTACTGTATATAGTGTATATTATCTTATCTCCTTATAGCTCTAGGCCAGGAAGCGTGACTTTGTGGAAACAGACGGAGATAAAACATATATTTATCAAAGTCGTGCGAAATGTAAGTTACGTAATAAGTAATACAAGTCACGAAAAACTGAGTTCTTAGGAGATATACTATTAATTGATAATTGTCAAAAATTATAAAATATTAAATACAAGCTTTTGATCGGGACTCCGTCCACGTGGAGCTTGTTTATATCGTAGCTCCATACAAACTTCCATCCCCCATTTCACCTCCGTGGTGGATGGTTTCCGGAACAAAAACAATCCTATGTCCATCCCTGGGACTCAACCTATCTCAATTTCAAATTTCATCCAAATCAGTTCAGCAGTTTAAGCGTGAAGTGGTAACAGACAGACACACTTCCGCATTTAAAATATTAGTATGAGGAGTATGGATTTGGGGACAAACTGAGCAGAGTTTACTATGGGTACTAGGCGAAGATATACAATATTTATAGAGACAAATAAATTCGTATAAGTATATATAGGGAACATTCATTACTCAGGAACAATTTCCCAGCTTTGTAAGCAGGGCACTTAGGTACCTCTACCTACCAACTAGGCTAAAGTAATTGACAACGTGTCATATTTTCATGTAGGCCATTTTAAGATTTAGTTCGCTAGAAAATGTTTTGTTAAGCGACACGTGTTTTTTATTTCTCTCTAAATTGTAATTTTCATTCAGAACTATCAAATTGAAAAGTAGCGAATTCCGGAAGGTTGCAAGTAAATTATGACGTCAATACTACGGCTCTGTATGGCAGTTTGCATACCTTTCACATAACAGCCGTAATATTGACGTCACACACGGTTAAAACCATGTCTATACGTTTTCCGCGATTTTCTTAAAAGCGAGCAGGAAAAAAAACAGAGTACTTGTTTATTAGGTTTAGGTAAACATAATTACCGAAATGGTTTTCGATTTAGGCGTCATTACAGATTTTGAAATGTTGTCAATTGTAAAACTTACTTGATTACAAAACCTTTTAAATCTGATCTTGTTCATAATAAGGGCATGTTTTTGTTTATGAAAGGGAAAAGGAGCCGAGGACGATCACCAAACCGCTGGACCGATACAGTGACGGAAATTGCTGACGTCTTTCTGGATGACCGAAATCGATTGGTCTGGTGAGCGTTACCATAGAAGGAGTGCAAAGTAGGTACGTTAACTACATACAAACGCACAGCGCGCGGCTTGTATGTGTGCGCCATTAGTAAACCCGGCCGGAAACCATAATTTTGTTTTCATTCTTAGTACTATATTTTGATTTCTTGCAAAATCTGCCTCTTTCAGGCCTTTGTCCTTCATCGCATCCTCATGAGTGAGGGTCGTGACTTCATGAGGGTGACGCTTTGCGTATTAACGCCATAGTAGAAAGAGTGTAAAGTAGGTTATCTTCTACAAACTCACCGCGCGCGGCTTGTATGTATAGATACCAATGGCGCAAGTATCTATGCGTCGCGCACGCACACTCAAACAAAATCTCGACCCGTTTCTCAGTGCGCCAGTAGAGATTTTGTCTATTAGGTACTTAACCAACTTTTACGCAATTCCTACAATAATATTGTAGCGATTGCGTCAACCCTTGAAGGCCGGAAAAACTACGCCCTGCTAATGTAAAATGAAGTACAACGTATGTTTTTATTTAACAATTAAATGTTATCAAGCCGCACAATTCTACTGGCCGGGTCCGAAAGGGTTAAACGTGCTCTGTATGTACTTCGTAAGTCCTGAATTGTTCGCTCGCCTGCTTTTCATTTTTACATCTCAAAACAAACGAGAGCTTGGGATTTATTAAAAATACAGGTTCATATTTCTTATTCATGCTACTTGTTGGAAATGTCGGTTGTGTGGAAATCCTCGTACCTAACAATATTGTGGGCTGGTTTCTTTCCGGTTGGATTTCTCTGAAGGGTTGGCTTGTAAAAGGGACCGAAGCATGTGATAAAATTTAAGGGCACAGTTCGTGGGTCACCGCCGAAAATGTGCCTCAGTTAAGTAACACAATTTTGACGTAGTTTGGAAAATGGTGTGTTATCATTCTCGACCTATCATGTTTATGGTTTGTGTTAGACTATTTATTTGGGTTTTTCACCTTACTACTACTTAAATAATAAATTTGTTGAGTCAGCTGATCAAGGGTTAATAAAAACATGATGAAACACGGAACTTAAAATAAGTTTCTTAAAGTAATGCGTGTTCACGGATCTAATCGAATCCCTTCCGGAAAACCCCATCATGTTTACGTTACATACACGTGGTTAAATACATTCCTGCACACGTATATATATATATCAAACTAAGCCTACAACATGCGACCACGTAACAGTTACAAAAAAGATGGCTCCTGCAAAATAAACACGCCAAGTTCGGAAAGTTTACGTACCCATACATCTTGCACGGCGTCGTATATTCGTACGCCGCGGTTGTACCCACACTAAGCAGACCCCCGACGCTGCCGCGGCTCGAATTGAGACTCTTGCAACTTAGAGATAACATGTACAAAGGCGGTTCAAATTAGAGTGGCAGATAATAATAAATTATTTAAAACTCTTTCGAGTAAGAATTTCCTTCATAACGTGGTTACGGCGAGCAGAAAAGAGATGGATTAAGTAAAGTTGATAAGTGTAGTAAGTTAATGCTGTTTGTGTTTCATTTTCAATAGCCGAAATCTCTGAAAACGCTACCAACTAACAAATTTAGAAATAGAATAGGTAATATACTTATTATAAATGTTATGATGACATACAAGAATATTTAAATGACTGTGTTTTGTGATTGATATTTATTTATATTTAATGGCTTGACTAAGGAAATTGTAGTTATGTAATAATGTACACTGAGTATATTTATTAAGCAATAAAGTATACATATACAAAATGATATCAAACTAATTATAATAAATTACAATTAGAAAAATGTATCAAAATTTTGCCCTTTAGGCAGGGTGCCCATCACACAGGCAGCATTCCCGCGCTGAATAGCAATCGCTATTCTTTGGGCGAGAAAGCTGCCTGCCCGAGGGTCACCCGTAGCCTCCCTTAACCGCTTACTGATCTCCTTGTGGAGCTTACGCGCGTTTCTTCCCCAAGGGCCGAGTGTCTCGACGCCAAATGCGACAAAATCGTATTGGGCGCCGAGACAGCTATACTTCCCGACCTTGGATCTCTCTCGGGCATCCGCCGCTGCCCCGGCTTGCTTGGACGTGCCCGGCAAGTAGGACGCTGCCAGCGTATCAGCACAGGTAGCGTCCCACACCAGTGCACGGCCCATCCGCCAGGGGATTAAAGACATCCCGTCCGGACGCTTGCCATCATCTCGTACAATGCGAGGCTCAAGAGCGCAGGGGACGCAGGCACTGGCAAGCGCCCTTCTCAGGATGTCATTGAGCGCAGCGTGACGGGACAAGCGGCCGGCGCCCGAGGAGCAGGCGAGTCCATGGTGACCGAAGCGATCTACCGCGGCTCCACAGGAGATGCAGTTGTGGTCCACGCACACATCAACTCCGACGCGGAGAGCAACTGCAATTCGGAGTGTGCCTGGGTCAATGAAGCTACCTAAGTTAGGTGAGGGGTAGGCGTGAAGCCATTGCCGCGACTCTGGTCTGGCTGCTGCCAACAGCCTGCCTCGGTCCCGGCCAGACGAAGAGTCGATCAACGACTTTATGGTAGCGGCGGAAGCTAACGAGTCCCAAGCCCTTTGTAATTTTGGTCTTGATGGCAAAGTTGGGTTCGGTCCTGCTAGCCAGGCGTTCCTAGCATCAACCAAGCACGCGATCTCGCAGTCGTTGAGACTTTAAGGATTTTACCTGCGAGATCTTGCGTGCTGTGAGTTGATGATAAGAAAGCCGGTAAAGCTACGCTCGAGATTTTTCGAGTTCCCATTCCGCCATATCTTATGGGTAGACATGCCTGAGTCCAAGCCTGTTCGCTGAATTTAACATTAAGAATTGATTCTAGTATGGACTTCACTAGGGTATTAGTAGAAAGGACTAGATTGGGAAATTTCCAAATAGGGCAACAACGGAGAAGGTACGTAAATTTAGGAACGAGTAGGCAAAATTTTAGAATGAATAAGGCTGAGTGAGAGCTTATTTTGACTAAACGTTCAGAGTTATTTTGGAATTTTGAGATTGATTTAACTAAAACAGACGGAATAGCCTCGTCAAAAATGGGTGATCCAAGGAGGTACAGGCTGTCTTTTAGTCAAAATTTTAAGTTTTGGAGCTATGTTTTTAAAACCTACTATAATTTGAGAAGCCACAAAAGGATCCGTTTTATCGGAAATGTAAAGTTCACATTTATCGAAATTTAGTGTCAGTCCAATATCATCAAATTTTTGTATAATTTTGGATAAATCTGCCAGGACGGATTGAGACTTACCGCCAAACGTGCCATCGTCTAGGTACCATACGTTTAGGTCGGAAGAAAGACTGTGGATGATTGGGTTGATGGCGAGACTAAACAGGGCTGGACCCAGGGGATCCCCCTGCTGGCAGCCTACGGCTGAAAGGATTTCGTTGTCTTTGTGAAGTAACTTGGATGGGGCATGGTAACATTGTAATAAAAAGTTATATATTTCTGGTATATGGTTTCGTGTCTCATTCAGCAAAGTGTCCCTATTAACAGAGTTAAAAGCGTTTCTAACGTCTATTTTCAATAGAACCTCACACAGGTCAGTTTGTATAAAGGTACGCACAGCGTGAACTGCGGCCTCGCAGCCGCCTCGAGTTCCAAAACCAACCTGTGTGGGCTCGAAAAGTTTTTGTAATTTAGAACGGGTGTGTCTTACGCAGATTTTGGCTGCAAGACGCCGAAAGGTAAAGCCAACAGCAATAGGGCGCACGCCAGCATCCTTCTTTGTGAGGGCAATCAAGTTAGCTCCATAAAGTATCGGCGTCACATCTTGGCATACATCACCCAGGAGCATAACGTTTACCAGTTTTGTAATGCTTACTGTCAGCTGTTCACCGGCTACCCCAGAGCCGTAGCTGGTGAGGTCTAAAAGGTGTTGAGGGGTGATACCGTCTAAACCTGACGCCGACCCTTTGGGGAAGGATGCGAGGGCGGCCACTACGTCCTGCCCTGTAGCGTGGAGACATATCGAAGGATCTGATGGAGGGTCAACAAAGAAAGGGGTCAAAGGGCCTGGGGGATGCTTTGATTGTAACGCGGCAGCGGTTTCGGGAGTGTCGGGGGCGATGGTATCATTAGTGAAGAGGAGCCGTGCCACCCCTTTAAGATCACCATCCTGCAATTTCTCTTCAACCTTTTTACACAAGTTATACGTTTTACCTCTAGTTTGTAAAGGCCGTGATAAAGACGGCAAAGCTGGTGCTAAAATATTATTCTTTATTTTCTTCGTGAGGGAAATATTTAAGTTGTTATCGTCAGGAACATGTAATATTTTGAAAGGCAGAGTTAACAAGTCATGCCACGATTGGAGGTTGTTGTTTAGTACACAATTGTTTATTGTAGCTGTTAGTACTTCGGCTACAGCGGACCTGGCACCACGCGGAATGCGTTTGACTAGAGGCGTCGAATGTTTTAGTTGGCCAAGAAGGGTTTGAAGAGGAATAGCAAGGTGGGGTGATGACGTAGATGAGCATATGTTATGGGTATTCGGGACACTTGAGATAGGAAGAACGCGAACCTGATGGGTAGGGAAGGGAATGTGTAATCCTCGTGTTGATGTAAAAACTCTTTCGCATACTACACAACACTCCATTCTTCAAAATAGAAAATACAAAAAGAGGATTAAGACAATCTACAACACGCATGCGAACATAAGTTGATTAACTAGAAAATAAACTACCTAAGAATATAATAAGAACTAAACAATTAAAAGAAATAAACAACGCTGAATCACCACACACTAGGCAGGAGTTCCTCGGCGATCCAATGTTTCTGATAATCAACTACTTAAGTAGTAGAAAGTTTACGTATAAGCATTGTAAGTGTTTTTATTGACTTGCACTGCACTTTCAATATAATTTAACACGAATCGTTGATAAAATAAAACCCCAAATAAAAATATTCATTGACTTAAAATTGACACAACCGTCAAAACAGCTGTTTTCTCTGGGGCGTAGGAACTCGGGCTGCGAACCCCGACGCAGAGAGGTTTAGTTGGCGGCCTGTTGTCTATTCCAACAAGAAATAATAGGCTGGGGGTCCGACGGTCAAAATATCCATTACTGATAATTTATTAATAATAATTGTATGAAGACGATATCATTTTGTCATGACAGGTCACAAGCGATTCGAACTCTATGACTAAAAAATTGTATGCCGTTTTTTCGGCAAAAAGTGGAGATCCTCTGAATTGTTAACATTACCTACTTTCTGCACAAATAAACTTATGCTTTGACTTTGACTTTGAATATAAATGCGTTTAAAAAACTAAAATAAATTAAACTGTTTATTTTTCGGAAAAAGAATAGGTTGTGTGTTCACAAACTTGCTTAGTTAAAGTAATCTTTACATTTTAATATTTTGCTTACCTAAGGAGTGCGATAATGTTAAATGCTTATCTATGTTATGTTAGTCTAGATCTAAACATTTTCAACATTTATATTATATTATTTATTTATATATTATAGTTATATAGCTATATTAAAGAGTGACCTATCACTACAATATCACATTTTGTCGATGTTTTATACCCACATTTATGCTAAAAGTGGCGCTGGAACATATGTTTCATGCGGTCTGCCTACCCCTTTTGGGAATAAAGGCGTGAATGTATGTTTGTATGTATTAATGAGTGCTTTCTTAGTGATGTTTTCAATGTGACATGTCTAGGGAAGCTGTTCAGTATATAAGGTAGGTAAGAGGTCCACACCCGCTTGCCATATTCATTGTTGTTCTTTGGTATTTTAAGATAGGGGTCATTGGGTAAGTGTCTGAGGTCAGACGGTCTATTATATCGTTGATTCGTGTTATAGTTATATAACTACCTGCTTGCGCGGCTTCTTCCGTCTATTACAGAAAATCAATGCGGAGCCGGGTAAAATAATACCATAAGTATGTATATCTTTAAGGTACGAGTACATCCGTAGGTACTAACATTATAAATGCGAAAGTGTGTCTGTTTGCCTGTTACCTCCATGCTTAGACCGCTTAACCGATAGAGATAAACTTATTATAAAGATATCCCGAGCCCTTGCTCGGAGGACATAGGATAGTTTTATAGGAGGTGAGGAGGTTATCCCCTAAGGAGGTGAAATCGGGGATGGAGTAACAAAAAAAAAGTGTTGCCCGTGACTCCGTCCGCATGGAACACGTATATAGTATAGGTCCATACTAGCTAGCTAGAGCTATCGCGTGAAAGTGGGCGAGGTGCTGAGCGACGACGTTCCGGTCAACTGTGGGGTACCTCAAGGCTCGGGATGTGGACCTGTCAGCTACTTGATGCATGTTAACAGCATAGGTGGAGTCATACGTCACAGCACACCTTATAATATGTTTGCTGATGATTTATGTACAGTAATTGCCGGAACCGATATCGCTGATATGTGCCGAAATATACAATTGGATATTGATTCAATTGTGCAATGGTCCCATGATAATGGCATATTGTTAAACGCTGACAAAACCAAACTCCTTGTTATACGCTCTCCATACTTGAATATCCCATCTGATCAAAATTTTAATCTAGTAGCCCACAGTTATCAACGCATGCATAGTAATCTAGTCAATTGTCAGTGTAATAAAATTGATAAATTAGATTGTATAACCTACCTAGGCGTAAAAATAGATACTAGTTTTTCTTGGTCTCAGCATATTACCCACATTTGTGAAAAGTTAAGAATATTGTTGGCTAAATTTTACCACCTTAGTTATAAAGTTCCTATAGGTACGTTAAAATGTTTATACTTCGCGTTGGTAGATTCCATACTAGGTTATGCCCTTGACTGCTACGGTCTTACATTTAAGACATATCTCGACAAGTTAGAAATACTTCAAATTAGATTTCTTAAATTCCTTGTACCTAAAAAAATTAAAGAACAGTATAAGAATGATTATCGTAAATTATTTAAAGTCCTTCCTGTTAGTATAAAGGACAAATATCTATTAGCTATTAACAACCATGGCAGTCAGGAGTATAATCAGTGTGGAACTACTCACTCATATGGGACAAGAGCGGTGTCTGCAGGTTGAGGTGCCTAAAGTTAATAATTATTTCGGAGACCGAACTCTAAAAAAGCGTATACCATATTTTCTTAATACTATTCCTGAAAACATCCGCCTTGAACCAGACGTACGAGTATTTAAGAGAAAATTAAAAAAACATTTATTAGATTTACTATCATAGTTATAATGTAAGTGTTGAACTGTACTAAATAGTTTATATAACTAGTTATCATTCCTGCAGTCAAACTGTTAAAACAGTTTTGCAGGGCATTTGAAACTCTGTAATCTTTTTTTGTTGCATGTTTAGTAATTTCAAAAAATAATAATAAAAAAAAAAAATACTTTCACCCGCATTTTCACCGGAGGAGATTTCTCATTTAGTAATTGATTTACGGGTTAAAAACTATCCGGTCCTTCCCCAGTATTCAAACTATCTACTTACATTTTTAATTTCATCTCAATCGGTTCAGCAGCTTAAGCGTGACGAGGTAACAGACAGACAGACAGACAGACAGACAGACAGACAGAAAGCTACACTTTCGCATTTATTCTCTGTGAGCTGCAGAAATCGCGAATCCGCGTTTTTCATTTATTCGTGTGTGTGTGTCTGTGTGCGTATTAGATGCAATAGAATAATAGCGAGGTTAGCAGGAGGATGTTTGTTTCGATGGGTTCCCTTCGTCGACTTCGTAACTTTTTGCCATTCGCCACTAAAATTGCGCTAGCTCAATCTCTCCTCCTCCCCATTCTAGACTATGCTGATATTTGCTATCTAGACCTTACTGAGGACCAGCTGAATAAGCTTGAGCGCCTCCAAAATCTTTCTATTAGGTTCATATTTGGCTTGCGCAAATATGACCACGTATCCTCCTTTCGTTCTCAGCTCAAGTGGCTTCCAATTCGTCTCCGTCGGAATTCTCACATTTTATCTTTGCTTTACAGTATACTTTTTGTGCCCTCAACTCCTCCGTATCTCAAAGAGCGTTTTAACCACCTCACTTCCATCAGATCTTCACATAATCATCTTCTCGCTCCACCGCCTTCATCCACCAAGTTCTATAACAACTCATTCACCTTCCAGGCTGTTCCGCTGTGGAATGCTTTGCCGTTGCATATAAGATGTGCAAAATCTCTTCAAATTTTCAAAAATCTGTTGAAACAATATTACTTGTCGCTGCCTTAAGTTGGCTTGTTGTCCTGTAATATATTTATATAATTGTGTTATAGTTTGTATCTATGTATTTATACAATATATATTTATGATTTTATGATTTCTGAAATTGTCATATAATGAGATGTATGCGATAGTAAGTTTTTTTTTTTTTATTTATTCCTGCACTACTGGTTTAAAACTCTTCTTGAAAATTTCCTGCTACCCAAAGGTTGTCTGGAAGAGATCGCTCTAAAGCGATAAGACCGCCTGTTGTTACCTCTATTTAACATTATGTACTCTTGTAACATGTTTTTCTTATGTTGTGGTGCAATAAAGAATATATTATTATTATTATTAATAATAATAATAATCCTTTTCTTAGCAGCCATGATTGTAATAGTTTTTTTACATTCGATTTTAGTATAGAGGAAAATGATTTTTCTATTTAATCTATTATAAATGAACGGCTGAATGATTTTTTTTTAACAAAGCTAGTATTCAACTATTCAATAATGCCCTTTAGACTGCAATTTCTTGCTTTAACAAGCACATGATTTAAAGCAAACTATCTGCAAAAAAAGAACTCAAAAATGTTCAAAAATAGAATACCAGGAGAGTAGAAATCTACGGGGGGTCTGGCAGGAAGCTAGCGGGCACGCTCCTCCAAAAACCCGTTAGAGTGGCCATTTCCTGCTGGAAGCAAACATTTTTAAAGGCCCCGTGTTACCACTTAGTTGTACACGCTACTTCCTAAAATCACCTCAGGCTATATTATTATTGTTTTAAATAGAAATATTGCGATTCCATAGTTGTTATAAACCATGCAAATTGAAAGTACCGTAAAGTTAGGATTAACAAACATTAAGTATTATTTTAAAAATTAATGTGCATTAATAAAACTTGTTGCAGTCTTTATAATAATAAGAATCTTATGTCAACGTAATAAAGTGTTAGTTTGTCTTTTAGTTCCTGATCTCGTCTCAATTGCATCAAAGGTTAACTGAAAGAGATCCCTTACAGGGATATGTTCGCTTTTGTACCTACTTAACGTATTTTGTCTGTATTTTTACCAATGTCTTGCGTACAATAAATTATTTACATACATACTTACATAATACATGGACATACTAATGTTATAAATGGGAAAGTATGTGTGTTTGGTTGTCCGTCTTTCACGGCAAAGCGGAGCGACGAACTGACGTGATTTTTTAAGTGGAGATCATTGAAGGGATGGAGAGTGACATCTAGACTACTTTTTGTCTCTTTCTAATCCCCCACTTCCCTTTAATGGGGGGTGGAAGTTTGTATGGAGCTGCGATATAAACAAGTTCCACGTGTACGGAGTCGCGGGCAGAAACTATAGTACTTACATAGAGGCTATGACTCAAAAAAACGTTTGTCACTTTTGTCTGCATATTTTAGCTTCCAACCTTCTTGCTTCTTCTGGTATTTTTGAAGGTAAGCAGGTCTGTACAGTCGCACTCATAATAATTTGAGAACTTCCTATAGCAGTTTAAACATGATAAGTGACAGGCTGGGAACAAAGATGGTCAGCGTGCAATCTTCTGAGACCGACTGTATATATATGGGTCTACTAATAGTTTTAAAATATTGATCATCATGGATCGTTTTTATACGTACCTAACAACCCGTTTATTAAAATATATTAAACGTTTTTCTTTCTACAATATCATACAATCTATTTCATTGAAGCCAAGTACGATATAATACAGCATTAAACATTGTTCGTTTTGAGTTCGAAGAGATACCGAGCTGGATAAGGGCGAGTCGAATCGTTAAATGGAGAAGTTATATCTCGGAGACAATGCGGCCAGCGACAATATCGCAGACAATATCGGGCGCTATTCACAATGTTCACTAAAACTCGTCGCTACATGCAAAACGAATGTAAAGGATCGACCATACTCGCGCGCACCATAAGCGCACTGTTAAGGGCCATTTACATGATGCAACTCACATGCGAGTTTAATTACATTGTCAGGTTTGATTACACTCATCGTCTTTCACTAGCCTACAGCTCCGCAATGTAATGAAAATCGCATACGAGTTGTTGCACCATGAAAATGGCCCTTTAGTTACACGCTGACAAGACTGTACGTTACGTCTTTGAAGCATGCCGTCAAAAGCACACAAGTTCTCAAACGCACATTAGAACAACGACATTTAGATCTACCTGATACAATGCGTCGACCTGCTGAGCTGTAAAATACTGGAACTGCATCTAAATCGCTAATTAAGTTAGACACATGAAGTTCTCACGGACGTGCCCTCACCCGTGTGAAGCCGTGAAAAGTGTATTAAGATATGAATGTGAAGGGACGTACAAGAGACGAGAAAAAGGTGGATGGACGATATATTTTATCGAAACGATATGAAGAGGAAGGAAGTAAATGACAATGTGACGGACAGGCTGCGCCAACCCCGCGTAAATAGGATAAGTGCAAGCAAATGAGGTTGACGGTCCTTAAGTCTAAATACCCGTTACCCGTGTTCTACGAATACTTGGTCAAGTTTTACAGGCTAACTTACTCGTGCCTTCGAGTACAAAAGGCTTTATGAATAGACCTGCCTTCAAGCTGGGAACCAGAATGTTGCCAAAAAGTCGTATGTCCGTGGAAGAGTCGAGTAGAGATACGATTTTGTAGCACGATAAGGTGTTATACCTAACTACATTGGACCGCAGTTTTATCGAATTGAGTCTGCATTGTCAAATAGTAAGGATTTTGTACAACACTTAGCTTTCATCAATGTTACAATAGGTAACGGAGTAATATTTGATCTTTATAAAGATAAAGTCTCGTGCTTGACACTGATCAATTACTTGCCAATTTTTTTTATCAATTCATAGCAAATAAATCTAACCGTACAAAGAGGCATATAAATAGAACTAGCTTCTACCCGCGACTCCGTCCGCGTGGAACTCGTTTATATCGCAGCTCCATACAAACTTTAACCCCCCCATTTCACCCCCTCAGGAGATGATTTCGGGACTAAAAACTATCCTATCTCTCCATCCCTTCAACTATCTCCTCTTAAAAAATCACGTCAATTCGTCGCTCCGTTTTGCCGTGAAAGAAGGACAAACAAACAAACAAACACGTACACTTTTTCATTAATCATATTAGTATGTATATTATAAGTACTTGCCACCGCAAAAACGAGAGATTTCGCGGAAAATTCCTTATTCGATGCCAGAGTTGACGCAAACGCGTGTGAGTGACAGCTCGCGATCCGTTCGCGTCAACTATTGCTTTGAGACGCTGTATAAGACATGACACACAAAATTGTACTTTTCTCCTGAGGTGTCTCGCGAAGAATTAAAAAAACCTTTGATGTCGTTCTCTTCCATATTACTTCAAGCATACTTTACTTCGGCATGATTATTAGTATTAAAACCCTTATCGTCTTCGGTTTCAGCAGTTACTCAGGTAGTAATCACTCATATTCAAATTGCAATACACGTTGGAATCCCATTTTCCATCTTAAGCAAGGCAGAAGATTGCAAGACTATTACGTCAAACAGTTTATCATGTCTTATCATAGTTTACCTACTTTATTTCGAAATATTTTGTTATTATATTAGATATTTGGTAACATTCATAAATTCATCGTCAGTCATCATCATCATCATCATTTATCAGCCGAAAGACGTCCACTGCTGGCCTCCCCCAAAGAGTACCAACGTGACCGGTCCCGCGCCACCCGCATCCAGCGGACTCCCGCAACCTTTACCAGGTCATCAGGCCTACCCATGTCGCGCCTTCCGGCACGTGGTAGCCTCTCGAGAACCTCTCCGCCCAAACGGCCGGTTCTACGTGTTTTGTGCATAGCCAAATCAAATATTTACCTTTTTGGTTATGTGTAAATGACCGCAAAAGCTCATCGAACAAGTACAAAAACATTTTCATGTGGGTAGTAGACGAAGAGGATTTATATTTTCTTAATCTACCAGCTTGACCATGAGTTCTGCAAAGTTCTCGAAACGTTGATATATATTCATTGCATGGAAAACGATACAAAAGAAAATACACTTGAAGGTTAACGTAGAAAATGGGTGTGTAATGGTTTGTATAAAAACAATGATTATAATTTCAATTTCCATAATAACGAATATCATAATTTCAACTGGTGTAACTGATTAAGTTGCATAAAACAAACTGTATAATACTACTAAGCATAATTTCATTAAACATAGGATCATTTGTCATTATATTCAGATGCAAACCAATATCATACTGTATGAAATTATGATATTGTTTTTTATAATATATAAACGTTACATCAAAAGTTGTTATATTTTTTGAGCATTATGCTTATTGAAATTATGATATTTTTTAGGATATTAATTGAATTTAAATTGATATTAATTATGTATTTCGAATAATCTTCATGAAATTACACAAAAAGTTTTTAATACGATTGAACCGCTCCCGTAGACAATATTTTTTTAAGTTACGAACATGCTAAGAAGATACAGAACCTACAAATCAAACTGTAATCATTGACATATAAATTAGCGAATTAATCTTTTGAAATCGTTCTATTCGAAACCCTTAATGTGAAACAGTTATAATGAGAAGAACGCCCGTTGAATGAGTATATAAGATAAATACATTCTTCAGTTTAAATTGATTGAAGCCAAAGAGATTGAATCCAGGAGCTTTCTAATTGTATAAGCAGGCTGCTCGACTGCAGCTTTGAGTGAGTCGAACGTCCTTTACAGATATTCTGATGCATTTCGATCAGCCGTTGCACTCGAGAACTGCATTCAGTAATGGAATATGAATAGGGTGAATTATTTCATTAAAACGAAAAAATATTTTTAATGCCTATACTTATTTTATATCATGAGGGTGACCAACAAGTATATGGAGTGCCTGGTGATAAGCAGATATCTTAATATGTGGTCACTTGCAATACTAGAAGCATCATGAGCGCGTTGCCAACCCTTTGATCTAAGGATTCGTTGTATTTACAGCTAGAGACAAATGGAGGGTATCTCACTCTCAACACGTCAAGAGTTCTCGAGATTATATAAAATGTTTATTGACCAAAAAGTTTAACTTAACATTATATACTCGTACGTGTCTAGTGGGCTCCAAACTAGGCTCAGCCTGTATCTTGGAGTTGGTTGGCCTGTGTCGTAGGAGGGAATAGTCGACTATTCTCACTCAATAAATGCACAAATCGACTGCTAACGATTCACTGTCTGTATGTACGCTCACCTGTTACAGGGCTGTATCCTCATGACGCGCTTTGAACGGTGAAACAAGTGTTTTCAGAGTCATCATCATCATCATATCAGCCGAAAGACATCTACTGCTGGACATAGGCCTCCCCTAAAGAGTGCTAAAGTGACCGGTTCTTGCCACCCACATCAACCGGACTCCTGCGACCTTTACCAGGTCATCAGTCCACCTTGTGAGCCAGCGCATCGCCTACGAACCTGCGTCGCAGTTATGCGAATTTTTATTTCAAGGCAGAAACGTATTTTTTTGTTTCCAAATAATAATAATAAACTACAGCTGCTACAACAATAAGCTATTATAATAACTGATAAAATGACGGCCGTCAAATATTCATTTTTATCACTCTGCCCAAAAAGAAATAATATCATAAAAATAATATCGGGCGCAACCTATACGGCTCCAGCTGCAGTACGCTCGGCCGCGCACGGATAGTAGCGAATATCGAACAGTAAATAAAGGGGTTCTGCTCGTCTGTGGAAACCGAGTATCAAAGAAAGGGGCAATCGTACTTGCTCGGGAAATATCGGCCTTTTGGACCAAGATAGCGTCAAGACTGCCGTGGACATGCATGAAAGCAAATTTCCACTGAGGTGCAAGTGTGACGTACGAGTATATACAAGTCACCGAAATGATTATTTTTGTTGTACGTCGCGGGTGAGACAAACCGTAGCAAAACACGCCATTGGTCATAGAATATTTAGTGATAAAGTCCTGCACGTAACATGCCTTAAGACAATGCAAGTGTAATTTTTCCGTATAAAAATAAACATTTCTACTATCTAACGGACATCGTTACGTGATCGACCTGCTGCAGTAGAAATCTATCGCAAAATAAATAAATAGATTTTCTACTGTAGCAATGTAAATTTAAAATACTGTGATACTTTAATCATATATTGTAGGTATACTGTTTTGAAAAAAATATTCCTCGCGTATTTTTTTACGCTGGTTCTTCTTTAGACAGACATTTTCTTTTTAAACCGATCGTAGTTTAGCGACATTCATAGGTGTATGTAATATGCATAAAAAGAAGAAATAACATTGACTTTCAGTCATTTGTTTAATGGTCAATCACCGGCGTTACTGTTTCCAAAGCGGTTGGCGAAAAGTTTTTCAGAGGCATACAAAATACAGACACCGAATATATAAATTGGCGATCATACAGAAAAAGACTTTTAAACCCTACTAATATTATGCGAAAGCGAAAGTTTAAATGTTTGGATGTTTAGTTAGATATTTGTTACTCAAACACGCATAAAGGTGAGCCTTTGGATGAAAATTTATATAGATAGTTTATAGCTTAGTGTTTAGTTTTCTACTTTCAGCTACCAAATCGAATATATTGCTAGTCTGAAATACATTACATAAGTAATAAAGTTATCACTGATCACAAAAACGTCCCTCTCTAAAACAAAAGCTGCAAACTGCTACTGTAGACTATCTTCATAAAACCGCATACTGTCTCTCTCTACATTTTTCATTTAGCGTGATATGATATCACCTGAAGACGAGCGGTGCAGAATTCCCGGTGGGAATAAATCTTACAGACGTAATACTTTGTGGTGGATGCAGATGCTAGTTATCTGGAAGGACTTTTATCGAATATCGAAAGAAAAGCATTCTTTTTATTTTATCGTATAGCAAACATTATTTTGGCCTTTAAAAATTGTCATTCTTTAGGTACCACCCAGGGGACACGTGCAGGGTTGTGGTAGGTAGCTCCTGCGGACGCGAGTAACAGTTGTCCCCCCTTTGTCAAGCGAGTGGGCAACTCGACTATTAGAAGTTCTTAAGCCGCCCGAAGGCCTCTAACTCGGTTTAACGACTACTGTCATCAGGCGGTCACCCATCCAAAGACTGACCGCTGCCATTTATTTTTTGCTTAACCTGCGTTATCAATTCCGACTCTCAGGTGCCGCTAGGCTATGAGCGTTTCGAAAAAAAAACCATTTATTTACTACTAGAAGGTTGTCTGGAAGAGATCGCTCTTCAGTGGTAAGACCGCGTCTAGAGTATTTTTATTGTATTGTTGTGTTACTTAATTCAAAAACCGACCAGGTATTTGAATAAATATTTTAAAAATTAAATTAAGGAAAGCCAGTTAAAATCATATTTGCGTATGTACAACTGAATGATTGTCGGCTGTATTTTTTTTATTTGCTAGCATACATATTAAGATAATTGATAAATTTCCCACATGTGGGTGTTAGAAGAACAGTACACAATATCCATCCGCTTTCTGTGTGCGTGGTCGAATATGTCAATATGATTGAAGTCCTGTTATAGATAGGCGATGGCCCAGCCACCAATCACTGCGTTTTTCAATGCAGGGACCTGCTAAATGAATGAATGAATTTTCGACAATAAATGTATCTTAATTTATTGAATCAGGCGTTACTTTGCGGAAGTCCATGATATATTACAAGAACAATATTTCTTTGCTATTCCTATATGCAATTATTTGCGTAAAAACATGCAAATGCATGCATGTTTTTACGCAAATAATTGCATCTTATCTTCACTAATAGAGCAGCACGTTTTTTAGCGGAATAGCAAAGAAATATTTTTCTTGTAATAAATGTAGGTATCTTATCTTATCTTATCTTAAATGGGCACTTTGCTCGACTTTCTACAAACAGTTTGCATGTAATTGACAGTGATCCTGGCGCTACGAATGTGCTAAAACCAATAATTACTGGAAGTGGCAAAAAATCGTGTGTTCTACCTACCCCCTTTGGGACAGACGTGAGTGTAATATGTATGTATCATATCTAGAAACTTCGAACAATGTAGGATAGATATAAAACTTTACATTTAACAATAGCGATATCGTCACACGAGGCTTTTCGCTCAGGTCCCCGCGTCGCTGCATTATTAACCGGGTAAATGGCGTTGCAGCTTTGCTGCTGAATACGGGGCGACGTGACGTGACTTCTGAAATTAGACGTGTTTTAGCTGGAACTACGTAAAGAGGATACTGATGTAATGCCGCTACACCTTTTATCTATGTATTTGAGATAAAAGTTAATACTTGAATCAATAAAAGTACTTATGACGACCTCTGTAGCCTAGTTGGTAGTGACCCGGCCTACAAAGCCGGAGGTCCCGGGTTCGAATCCCGGTAAGGGCATTTATTTGTGTGATGAGCATGAATATTTGTTCCTGAGTCATGGATGATTTCTTTGTATTCAAGTATTTATTTATCTATATAAGTATGTAGGTATATCGCCGTCTAGTACCCATAGTACAAGCTTTGCTTAGTTTGGGACAAGGTTGATTATTGTAAGATTGTCTCCAAAAATGTATTTATGTACATAACCGATTTTAAGATGAATAAATCGCACCGGCTATTTGGAACGCGATATATTTTCAAAAAACCGGCCAAGTGCGAGTCGGACTCGCGCACGAGGGGTTCCGTACCATTGTTTATAAAAACAGCAGCAAAAATAACGTTTGCTGTATGGAGCCCCCTTCAATATTTATTTTATTATTTGTTGTTATAGCGGCAACAGAAATCCATGATTTGTAAACATTTTAACTGTCTAACTATCATGGTTCATGAGATACAGCCTGGTGACAGACGGACGGACGAACAGCGGAGCCTTAGTAATAGGGTCCCGTTTTTTGACCCTAAAGAGCTTTACTAGCCATACAAAATTATTATAATTACAGCAGCCATCATGATACCAATGCTGCCATCATTTTGCTACTTGATCTGACGGTGCCACAGAATAGATAATAGTACCTACTAGTACCGAAGGGACATTCCTTTGATCTTTACTAAATGCGCTTTTTTCTCAGCAAAAAAGCTAATTACATCTTGGAGGTGCGCGAGAGCCAAGTTCAGAAGGCTAGATAAAACGGACTCATGTAAACTCTTAAACAGGTGAGTTTCACTTCCCGTTTTTGCGATAATAGATCAATGGATACTATTCGTTAATTGATCTAGCGGCTGTCTTTTTTTTCTTTAAAAAAAACATTTACAAGGGTTAGAAGGTCAGGTGGCAGTCGTTTTCGTAAAACTAGTGCCTATGCTAAATCTTGGGATTAGGTTTCAACCCCGGACCCCGGGGTTCTTTAGGGCATGGCAGGGCATAGGGATAGAAACCCGCCTTGCGTGCTTTGTGGACTTTCCTCCATATAGCGGAAAGACTTGGCTTCCACAACGACCCGCTAGTGCACCGTAGGCTAACACTGAATCGGTTACGAGCGTGGTGTGTTTCATATTTTCATGTAGGCCATTTTATGATTTAGTTCGCAAGAAAATGTTTTTTTAAGCGACACGTGTTTTTTTATTTCTTCCTTAATTGTAATTTTCATTCAAAACTATCAAATTGAAAAGTAGCGAATTCCAGAAGGTTGTAGGTAAATTATGACGTCAATACTACGACTCTGTATGGCAGTTTGGACACCTTTCATATGTGAATTTTATATCTTTTTATCATATCCGAATTGTATATTTTTTGTTACTAATTATTATTATTATTATTTTGTGCATTTTATAAATTATTTAATTGCTGTGCTCTTACAGGGTCCATGTTGAACTGTAATCTCTAATTGAAGAACTGTATACTAACATGACTGCAATAAATTATTTGATTTGATTTGATTTGATTTGATTTGATTTGCAGCCATAATACTGACGTCACACACGGTGAAAACCACTTTTATACGTTTTCGCGATTTTCTTACAAGCGAGCAGGAAAAAAACACAGAAAACTACTTTATTACGTTCAGATAACATAATTACCGAAATGCTTTTCGATTTAGGCGTCATTACATATTTTGAAATATTGTCAATTAGGCACAAAAGTTAAAAATATTAAAATGGCTTCTAAAAATCGGCAATACCATGGTTGAGAGAGCTCAGTGTTTACTTTTGTATTTATTTAAACGGCCAAAATATTAAAATTAAAAAACATAATTTCCGCGCTTCCGAGCACGCACTTCCATCTCGCTCACGCTTATGCTCAGTGAGAGCGAGATAAGAACATGAACCTACGGCGCCTTAACTGCCAAGAATCGCTTCGCGCTACGCCCGTAGCCGATCCCGTGACTTCCTCGTTTTTAGCGCAAAGCGACTACGGCGTCGGTGTCAACACACAACCAACTATTCCAAGACCACCAACCACCCCCACTACCACGTATCACCACTCAGATGTACAGTTGTTATGGTAAATAAATAATTTTGTAGTTTTTTTACTGTATTTTTTTATTCGTAGTTTTTTATACACTCGGAGTCCGTAACATGGGAAATACCTTTAGAAGAAACCGCACAACTAGCAAGTTCTTAATGTATTGTCATAATACGTAGGTATATCTTACAATATCTATATGCAAAGTTTCAAATATATTGCACAATCGTTCAATCAATCTATATACGACCAATAAAACTAGGTAAAAACCTGCAGGATTTGATTCATCATCCTCATCATATTAGCTGAAAGACGTCCACAGCTGGACATAGGCATCCCCCAAAGAGTGCCAAAGTGAAACGTCCTGCACCACCTGCATCCAGCGGACTCCCGCGACCCTTACCATGTGAACATGTGACATATACGATGACATGTGAACCTAATTTTAGTTTTGTTATAAACAGGATTACCTTATTGATATCTTTAATACGAGTATCGTCACCGTTAACTACCGTGTTTTCCCCATTTCACGATCGACTAAACTCGATTATGAAGTTAACACGCTAAGTATCGGCAGGGGGCTTCCCTTTTTGACGCCCCGAAGCCCTGGGGAGTTTCCCGTTTTCCTGCAATTATAAAGTTGCCAGGGTGGGTAATTGGAGCTGGTTATTGGATACTAGTACATCTTTTAAGAATATTAAGATATACGTCGTTGTTGTGTATGTAACATGTGAAGCTGCGGTAGCTTAGTGTTTCAGGCGGTCGTGGGTTTGAATCCCAGCTTATACGAATGAGTTATTCGGAACTTATGTACGGAATATTTACTGTTAACTTTCCGGTGAAGGAAAACATCGTGAGGAAACCGGTCTAATCCCAATAAGGTCTAGTTTTTCCTGGGGGTTGGAAGGTCAGATGGTAGTCGCTTTCGTAAAAATAGTGCCTACATATGCCAAATCATGGAATACAGCTAGGAGAATGATGATACACCGTTGTTATGTTGGACAACTCGGTCAATAATTGGCTCAAAAACATTGTAGCGCGACTCATTGATGTTATTGTGAGTCACTGAGTATGCACTCATAGTAAAAACAAAGAGTAAGGGTTCAGTCAAAAGTCAAGTTTTGAGACCTAATTTTGACCGAGGGAAACGAACGAAATGATCTGTTCCAACTTGGGCCGAAAATCTTTTGTATGGGCTGTTCAGCTATTCACCTATGTACGGGTCACATTTCTCAATGGGACTAGGTTCAATAATTGTATGGATTTTTTGTTTGTTTTGAAACTGACTCGTTTGTTCTACAGCACACAGAGCCATAGTACACTCAGGAGCAAAAGTTTACGGTGCACTTTGTGTAGAATTTCTGTACAAACTGTACTAGAAAGCTTTGCTCTCGACTATATTATACTAAAAAACTGACACTAAGAAATTTTCAGCTGCCATCGCGCTACTACACTACATGCACTCCAGATCATTTGTAACGGGAGAGACCATCGCATTGACATCAGCACGGTTAGTATCAGACGGCGCGGAAGCTCTCCCTCGCTCTCTCGCACTTAGAAAACTTAGAAAGAGACGGACATTGCTAGAGAGCGCGCCGTCTCGAGGTAACCGTCCTGGCCGGGTTTCGACTGCTCCGAGCCAACCCACCGAATCCTACAACGGGTTTGAAAACTGAACGGAGCCACGCCATTTCTTCTCCTACATCATGTTTTTTACGAGTGATTAAAGCGAACAGTTTTCTCTGCCAAAATTCTTTCGTATGTACGTCCAGATGTTCTGATGTTCGGCTTTTCCACTCTACAAGTCACATTTCTCAAAGTGTTCTCGTGAAATTTTGTAAGCGGCTACAATAATTATATCGAATCTTTTTGTCAATCTGTATTTCTAAACGGAAAAACATTTTTTCTGATGATTGTTGTTTGAGTGCATTGAGTTTTACTAATGTTTTGTTTTGGTCTGGCCCCTATTTCACCAACTTGACAAATGTCACCTGACACTTACAATTCGCCTTACATTGCTTGTTCTAGAAGTTAAGGTGTTTGCTAGGTTACTTGTGGAACCAGCAATGTGCGGAGAATTGTCGTTGTCAGGTGACAATTGTCAAGTTGGTGCAATAGGGGCCTGGTTGCCTCATAATTAATTATTAAAATAAAAACTACCTTTTCCCTAGTAATACGGATTGAAAACTTACCTTACTAAATTTAACGAAGCAGAAAATAAAGAAGTTTCTTCTATTTCAATAGCCTTTATGTATAGCTTGGCTCTAGTCTGAGATTACAGCAAAGTTCAGCGGCGTAATCTGGAACTTACAGTTTTAAGCTCCCGCGAGCTTTGAGATAACAAACATGAGCCAACTTCCTGTGTCCAAATTTCCATATGCATGTTTCAAACAAATTAACTGATAAATATATCAGGCCAAATTAACCACATCGAGAAGTACTTATAACTCAACGACCCGTTAGTGGGTAGGTAGTGACCCTGCCTACGAAGCAGGAAGTCCTGGGTTCGAATCCCGGCAAGGGCATTTATGTGTGGGATGAGCAATTGCGCACGAATATTTGTTCCTGGGTCATGGATGTTTTCTATGTAGGTATTTAATTATGTATCTATCTATTTAAGTACGTTTCTTAACTTCTTAGCCATCATACAAGCTTTGTTAACTAAGTTTTTAAGGACTGGGTCGATTTGCGTAAGATTGTCCCCTAATTTTATTTAATATGTATTTATTTTAATATGTAAGCTTAACCGGATAAAAACGGACTGAGAAATTGTTAAAACATCTTGGCTTTTTTGTAGAATCATAGTTAGCGCCTGGTGTATTTGTATCACATTATTTTTTTATTTTGTTTTATATATGATTACATTTTTTTTACCATGTTCCCCACATATTTTGTAAGATTTTATAAACAAAAATAAGGATCAAATTATCTGAAATAAATGATATTTTAAACTTTACTTATATTATAAAGAGGAAAAGTCTGGGAGATTGTAGATTTGTAAGTTTGTTTCAATACGTAATCTCCGAAACCACACATCCGATTTCAAAAAATATTTCACATGCGTAATGAATGGACGTTCCGGATGGATATTGGCTATGTTTTATCCCGCAGGTTGACCTGCGTTCTTTACAATACGTGCGAGCAACTAGTTTATTAAACGATATGATACAGAGGGAAAGAATATGATGGAAAGAAACCCATCTTCGAGTCTTCGACACACGGTAGACGAAGATGATTAATTTTTCCATTATATTCATTCTCTCTGTATTATATCGTTTAAAATATCGGGGTAAGTTCCTCGTTAAAAATAACACGGAAGAAAATTAAATAATTTGTTTTGTTAAGAAAGTAGCTAGTATATTATCCTAGTTATGCCACGTAGTTGTGTATATTCTGCGGTTGTATTCGAATTAGTAGCATACGTGGCGGCATCAAGCCCTAATTTAACATAATGCGCAACAAGCCGGTTCTCTGACAATCATGGCCGATTGTTACGCATTGTTACCTTGTTAACTATGCTATAGGTTCTGACCGAACTACAGTGCTCGGGGGAAATTCAAAACGCTGTCTCGTACGGCTCTGCTGGGGCCAACATAACTATAATAATAATAATAAACTATTTATTTCAGGCTTAGACCCATAACAAAATACCATAAAGACTATCATACATACAATACAATTATGACATTGAAATCTAATTATTTACGACGGCGTGGATCAGTCGCGTTGTCAAGATCAGTGTGGAATTCGGTAGGTTGGCCCGGAATCACCGAAACACGACACCCTTCGACCAGAAGTCAGCACACGCGATTGGTCTCCTGCAGCGGCCGCGGCACGCGCACCATAAACGAGCTGAAGTGCACGTAGTGGCGCGAACGCAGCTGGAAAACCCCCAGCGAGGAACGCAGCTGGAAAATCTTCTGCTGAATATACTACGAGCCGGGATTCGAACCAACGACAGCGCTTGACAACCGCTTGCCTGAATCACTAGGCTGTACTGTATTGAGACATACTTACAAAGCAAACTTACAAATATTGTACGGAATCACAATAATTCCGTACTTATTCTTCCAGCAGTTTCAACTTAGATTTAGATTTTTCGAAATAAGTTGGACCCAAGCGCCCAGTGCCAAGCGATCGCGGTGAGAAAAGAAGTCAAAAAGTGGAGCAAAACTTGAAAGCCAGCGCTGGAACCAATTGTTCCTGCGGGAACCGAGCATTGTCGAACATACGCGAAACCGGGTCACAATAGATCGAGATTCACAGCACACTTCATTTACATATTTTGTGTACAATTTTAGAATATTCTACCTGTATGGATGATCTGCTGGCGGACTGCACAACTCTGCTACTACCAACTCATTGTCAATCATTTGAAAAGTAATCATTGTCACTAACACGTCATAATTATGGGTCTATTGCTTTCCTTAAAAATAGTCCATAACGTATTATACGTTAGTTGGGTGTGACATGAAATGCGAAAATGTATGTATCAGATTGAGCCCTTAATTATGACGTCATAGTTCGTCTTTTATTTGCAAACTTCAAAAACGAAACCCAATTTGATGTTGCCGGGTTGAACAGCAGCTAGGCCGCGATTTTATTTGTTAATTTTACAGACAGCCACGTTTACGTTTTTAAAAATGGCATGACAACCTGCAATGTTCATGTGTTGTGTATCGCGATAGCGAATATTTTATGTGTGACGTACCAATATGTACAAAAAGGGATGGAATAAATATTGATATTGTCGTAGTCAGTGAAAAAAATATGTATGGAAGGTGCTAGTACCTATAGGTAGGTGCACGATAACTGGGTGCGGGCGACGGGCGGGAGACAAAGCCGTGCGCCCGCACGACGCGCGCAAGGCTGAGTAAAACGGTCTACCTATATAAACCAACATGATTTTATTTTTTTGTTGGTTGCTGAATTGATTTGCGTATTTTGACCGTGCGAAGGGAGGTTGGGTAGATGAACAATTGAGCATGCAAAAATAATCAAGTAGGTCCATCCATCGCTAATAGACCCACACGTTTAGCGGAATCAGTGAAAGAATATTGCTCTAGTAACTTGTCAATAGATTAAATCAATCAGTTAACAGTGTGACTTTAGTTAGCCTCAAAGCTAGTTCTAGCTACTAGGAAGTAGTACTAGGCCACAACGACCTACAAACATACATCGGCATATTGCAGGCCACTGCTGGACTTAGGTCTCCCACCAAGACCCGCTCTCCCCTTTTCGAAAGCCAGTTACTACCAGCTACCCTCAAGTCATCGTTGCATCTGGATGAAGGGCGTCCAACACCACATTTGCCAAGCCCTGGCCACAACGACCTACTGTACCCTAGCCTCCTGTCGCTATATGACGATAGAGGTCGATGCCTGCAGAAATGCTGATTTGCTCGCAACCTTTACGGCTGGCAGCGAGGGACCCGTAAACCTGTTTCAGTGAGTGCACTCTAAACTATATCCATACAACGGGTATCTAAGAAAACTGTTACAGCAGTGGTAGCAGGTAGAAATTTTCGATGGGCAACCGGAACAAATAAAGATATGAAAAAGATTAGAGTATATACTATAGGCTTGCATAAGAAACGTTTGACAAACCGGCGGGAAACGCCACTGCAGACCACCAAAAAACATGATAGTGATTTTGTAAACTTTAACGCAATGGGAAAGGATGTGATCCTGACCTGATGACACCCTGGGAGGAATAGCCTTTGGAACAAAAAGGAATTTTCCAAATCGGTCCAGGCGTTTTCGAGTAAACTAGGAACATACACAAAAAAACCTTTTTAAAAGTATGTTGAATAGAAATGATTACACTACGTGAGCTCAAGGGACGTCGCGGATGTTAAAGATAACAAAATAATAATAAAGATTGTGCAAGCTCTTTTTACTTACTACATTTTTTTGCAAAATTTTCATATAGTTCTAGTTAATTCTAAAGAGTTTTCATTTCATGCATTTCTTAAGCTGGAAATCATTGTCGCCAATCTTGCATAATTTTACTAAACCCTTGCAAATGTTTTCCTTCCAAAGGTTGCTAAGCATTCCATGTTTAATACAAGCTTTTAAAAAACTAATATTTTCTTAACCTATGTTGAAAAATGAAGAAAAATAAAAGGCACACAAATCACTAAAATTACTAAGAGCGCAGAATACCGTAATAGTTTTGACCGACTCTATTGAATACTCGTGACGGCACAGCCAATATCGATTGACCTCTCGCGTCCCTTACGCTAACCGCGCAATCACTGAGTCAACAAACGCAGACAGCGGAGATCAGAGTACACTGGACGGTTGTTGTTTGGGATGGACCGCGCGTTTCAAATAGTAGCCGTGCTTTCCGGTGTTAGAAAACGTTCTCTTTTTGATGTTTGCCTGGTAGCTCTGCCCGCAGTCGAGGGCAAAATACAATTTCGCTTTGAAAAAATGGGTAAGTCAATCGATTGAACTAGTGGGTTGGACAGCGAGCTTTATCTGCTAACTAAGCGGTTTTATCTGGTACGTAGGTTTAGGTATCGAAGCTAAACCGAGTTACTAAGAATATAAATTTAGTACCCGAAGAATAGACATGTTTTTTCTTGATGATGATGTCCTATTTCTGTTAACCCTCATTAGGGATAAAGGGGCTCGCAGAAGAAATCAGCATTTTACACGATCGTGCGCGACTTCTTCTAGCTCTTTCCAACTGAGACCACTTAAGCCAGCCTCTTTCTCAACATATCGCCTCCATGTGTTCCGACGACAACCCAGCCGTCTTCTGCCAGGGGCGACCCTGCTTGAACAAGTAGTTATCGGACTATAAAGCGAGTCCAATCCGTCTCCGTTTCAGATTTCTTGGCTTATGAGTTATTCATTTGCCTCAATCTTACGTTGCATATATATGGTTCGCGGCCAGAATACTCCAAAAATTCGCTGCAGGCATTGGTTCACAAGCACCTTCAAACGACTGGTATTCCATGTTTAACCACCACCATGAACCATGTCTCGCACCCGTACAGTAGGACTGACTTGACGTTAGAGTTGAACACTCTGATCTTGGTGTAAGTTGCGCATACGCTGTTGGTGCCTTGTCAATGCGCGCCTCGACATCTCTATCTATTCCCTCTGACTTCTTCGCTGTTACTAGCGGGAAAGATAAAGCCGAGTTTGTATTTTTCTATCGTGACGAGACACTGGCGCGCGCATGTCAGAACCATAATAGATTAAGAATAAGAATGCACAGCACAGAAGGTAAACAAAAATAGAGATAATTATATATAATTCATACAAAAGCCTATATTCTGAGCATACTTTCGAATCGATTGATACCTCATTCAAAAAAAAATAGTGTTGTATCATAAACGCACCACGGCACAGTAGATGGAACACACGTAAATACAAATATAGACAGCTAATATCCCTTGCTTCGGGTCTGCCGTAGTCGGGCAAAAAAAAAGTTGATGAAATTTGTTTTACTATTACTTACATACATACAATCACGCCTTCACATATGTTCTAGTGCCACTTATAGCATAAATATAAATGTGGGTAAAAGAGCGTTCAAATGTGATATAGCAGTGATGGGATGCTAGCCCATCGCTCACAACTTTCTTCATTTCTGTTGTAATTTATATAAATTTTAATTGTAATTTGTTAAACTTTACCTATGTACCTAATTTGTTTTGACATGTAATACCAATACGCACGTAGGCTTTAACTGTAAGTGCTGATATTGAAATAAATAAAATAAATAAACAACACACTTCAACCCTGCTCCCTTAGTACGATTCTTACGACACCCACACGAAGAAAGGTGTGCTTTTCTAACTTACTATTGTAGTTTAGGAATTATTAGTATAATGAAAATTTCGTGACTCCTAGATTTACAAAAGTTAAAAAGTCAAATTTCAAGGATTCGCCAAATACTCAACCGCTCTCCCGTCTGGTCTCACTTCTACACGGTTAAAAAGTTAGCCAACAACTCAAACTTGTAAATTAAATTAAGGTCTGAGTTTTGACACTGGCTGTTAATAATTTATGGGTTAAATGAAATCGTGTATTCGTGTTTTAATTAGTTTTTCGAATGCTTAGTCTAGAAACTTATAAAGTTCAAAGTTTGAATAGGTACTGTTCGACACCTCTTCTGACGTTTGACCTTTGTTTATCAAGATGATCAAGATTACTTACAGAGTTAGAAATAACCAAGTCTTGCTATTAATTGCTGGAGGTTGTAAGTTAAAGCAACAAGAAATACGTTCGACTTATGATACATACAATCGTTTTTGTGTTATGAATTGTATAATAGTAACAATTTTAAGAGACAACCAGCTGAGTAACATCTATTAATTTTATACAATAATAATGAGTAGGACTAGCTGTTTCATATATATCTTGTTAACCTGTGTTGTGTAATATGTGTTGTTGTTGTTCCACAACAAAGCTCGCATGAAAATCCTGACAGCTGCATTGATGCTGGTGACTATACGTTTATCAATAAAGCGGCCAAGTGCGTGTCGGACCACGCACAACAAGGGTTCCGTGCCTATTAAAAGGTCGTATCCTTACTGAAATCATATGGCACTTACATCCTTTTCTTAAAGTAAATTGTTTTTTTAGAAATATCTCGAAAACCTTTGAACCGATCTTGTTCAAAACAATTTGCATGATTTTTTTGCATATTTTTGAAATACATGGTTCAAAAGTTAGAGGGGAAGGGGACACAATTTTAGTGACTTTCGGGGCGATTATCTCCGACTCTATTCACTTAATCAAAAAAATTGCTGAAAAACCTTATATTTATTTTGGAAGGCCTATCGATTGATGTGCCACACGTGGGCATGCAATTTTTTTTTTGAGTTTTAATTTTATGTATACTGCACGCCTAAAAAAAACCTTTATTGTAATTTCATTACATAACTATGTACCGGTTAACAAAATACACCTATCCTCAAAATTTTATTCAAATAAACCCTATAGTTTTCGAGTAAAATGCCTGTGACATACGGACGGACAGACAAACAGACAGACAGACATGACCTTGCAAAAGGTAATTAATAGCATTAATGAACTATAATAAAATTCTATAGTACAATCCCAAAACATCATTTGGAAATGCGCTAATTGTTGCCAATTTTCATCATCATTCATTTTTGACCTTATATCTCGTAATACTCGTTTTATAGATGTCAGGTGATCATGAGGGTGACGTTCAAAACCCAGGACCGTTTTAATAAAATCGACAGCTGATCGCTACTTGACTGTACGCTTACATTACATCGCAAAAAAGAAAGTATTTAAAGTAAAAGCAGGTCGAAAATACAATTATTTAACAAACTGAATCTATTTCAAGGAAACTAAAATGATTTCTTTTTATGGACTCTGTCAGCTATACTATATGTACTTACGGAAATCTCAACGATTGTTTTGTATATAATATTTGTACAAATATTTGAAACTGTTTATTCCCCACTTGTAAAATAAAGAAACCAGATGTATTTGTGCTTTCCGTTGAAATAATTATAATTTATAACGCTACCATTCATTCGCTAAACGCTAAGGTTTTGACGTGAGCAGTCAAGTCACATTATATGTCACAATAAACTAAAAAGTATTTAATCTTTTGATGCTGGTTTGCTAATAATTATGGTGCTTAAGTTCTAAAACACTGAGTTTGTTTTTTATGAAACATATATCTTGATGCAGGTTATAAGTTAACGCTATTAGCAACTACTGAAATGTAGCTAGAGCTGTCATTTTGGGGCCATGAACCTAGAATACTATGGACGGGCTGTACGTGTTGCCACGGTGAGGGACGGGAAAGCTCTTATGCAGCTAAATTAAGAACCGGTCCTAAAATGGCTGATGACTTGTCATAAACAACTTACTACGGGACGGGTAACGGTTTGTGTGGCACAACTTCATACTAAATCAGTTGTAAAAAAAGTGGAACTATGACAGTGACAAAGAATGATATTCCCCTTTCTGTCACACTTATAGAGATTTGTATGCTACCAGCTCGCTCGCACGTGGTATTATTATTACCATAGCCTGTCCAGAGTATTCTTCGTTCATGTTCTGGGGCACATTTCTTGGCATATTTGTTAGACATTGTGCATCTAGTTCTATATATACTAAATCAAAGGTTACCTACTCGTAGAGATAACGGTAGTCTAACTTTTTCAACTACACTGCGTGATACTGATAACGGTAATAGGACTTTTGGGATAGATATTATAAAGCATAATATAGTGCACAGCACTACGGTGGTATGGTTCAGTCCCAACCTACACCCATGGGTATTGCTAGGGGTATGATGGGTCTGACATGAAAAAGGTCATATCGTTACTAAATACTTAAGGCACTTACGTCCTTTTCTTTAAGCAACGCAGTTTTTTATAAATATCTCGAAAACCTTTAAACCGATCTTGTTGAAAACAAATTTCGCTGGTAGAATTTTATAATCCCTATGACCATGATTTTTTTTATGTTTTTAAAATACACGGTTCAAAAATTAGAGGGGGGGGACACAATTTTAGTCACTTTCGGGGCGATTCTATTCACTTAATCCAAAAAATTGCTTAGGAACCTTATATTTATTTTGAAAGGCCTGTCGATTGATGTACCACAAGTGGGCTTGCAATGAAAAAATAATTTTTGACTTTCAGTTTTATGTATGGGGTGCACCCCTAAAAAAAATCTTTTTTAGTAATTTCATTACAAAACTATGTAGCGGTTAACAAAATACACCCTATACTTAAATTTTTATTCAAATACACCTTATGGTTTTAGAGTAAAATGCCTGTGACATACTGACGGACAGACAGACAGACAGACAGAGAGACAGACAGACATGACGAATCTATAGGGGTTCCGTTTTTTGCCATTTGGCTACGGAACCCTAAAAAGAAATATTTATCAAGTTTCTACGTTAAATCAATACCAAAATTACAGGGATATCAATTGTCATGCATTTCACCAGAAACTAGACTACACACTAGACAACTAGAAACACATCTCTCCTTGAGAGCCACGATAAAAATTACCACGAACAGGTTTTTATGAAGGGAATAGCAAACACAGACAAACATTTGTCTATATTAATCTACGTATTTATGTATATCAATGAGAAAATATCTGTAGGTCTATCTAAACGTACTACAAAAGTTTAAATTAAATTAAAATTGACCACGCCCGCTCGCCTTGCACGCCAAACTCAAAATCAGAGCAAGGAAAAGTAAATTTAATTTCAACCCAATACTTCAAGTGAAATAGACCTCGTCGGGGTTTAAACAAATGAATACACTGCGGGTCGAGGGGGAGGAACCCGGCAAACATCTTGCATAAAGAATCGGCTCTAATAAGTTCACCCCCTCCCCCTATAAATAGGGAAGTTAGTTAAAGAAACAAACCAACGCATGAATAGCAATAAGACAAGATGGTATAGGCCGAGAGTCGGTGTTGATTTTAAGAGCGCTCTTCATCTTATTTCGCTTTAAGTACTTAAGTATCTGAAAAACCGCACTTTACTTGGTGTTTTTCCAGATTTTCGGGGGAAAACATGTATTCCCGGAAATGAGAATTAGCTAAATCGATTTTTTGTCCTTGTAAGTCGTTAGAGCCGTTTTCTAGAACCCATTTATACACAACGTTCCTAGGCTACGGAGTCAGCTTACCCCCACGCTGGCCCAGTGTGGGTTGGGGGCTTCACATTCACCTGGAAATTTCTACGCAGATGTATACAGTTCGTCCTTCATCGAAATGCTAAAGTTAAATATGAAATGTCATTCCGTACATAAGTTCCGAAAAAATCATTGGTACGAGCCGGGATTCGAACCCAAGACCACCGGTTGACAGCCGCATACATTTCCGGATGAAAATTGATACGAAAACGATGCAGACAAAGTCACGAAGAAATCGAAACTATCTCAACAATTCTACACTTTAATAAAATAGATTCGTTTTCATTGCTAACTACATGAATTAGCTCGAAGTAAAGATAACGTGAAAATCCAAAATGGCGACGTTGCTATCAGACAGTACGCAGTACAGAGCTCAGTTAATAAGAGACCCCGATTCGGCGTCGTAAAGCGATGAATAAAAATCGCTTGATTGTCCAATTTCGCTTTATTAAACCCGAGACAAATGGTCGATATTATAGCTATAAAGATTGACTTTTCCATTCCTTGTGTCTTCGGCATAAAGGTGCTGATATACTTGAGTTGAGCAGTCACATGTTATGTGTGCACAAAACTAACAGGAGCGTTTTAGCGAGCATTCCAGCGAGCGTTGTGTAACGACAGTAAAGCTTCGAGCTTTTTCTCGAGCCGAGTAATTTTGTTATAGTTTCGCCGCCGGCCCTCTCCCACACCCCCCGCGCAGCATTTACTAGAATGTTTTAGCGTTCGCTAAACATGATTGCAGCGCTGTTTGGCTCTATGCTTGGCTGAGTTCGTTGTTAAGCAGGTCGATCGGTGTTGTACCCTTGTTTTGTCGACAACCTTTTCATCGACAACGATACATCGAAATTTAGTACTGTAATATTGTTTGGCGTTATTTTATTTCAACTACTATTTATTTAAATTTATCTTACTTCATGGAAATACTATTCCACGAATATTAAGAATATTAATTGATTTCAAATTATCATAATTGGCACAACTACAAAACATTGCAATTTATCTCTTCGACGTATTACTCTACTACATTGCATAATGTATGAATATGTCCTACTGCACATTTACACATTATTCAAATTATGTAGTTCATTGTTTGACATACAAATATGTATAATATGTGTAGTAGGTGTAAATAGTTTATTTCAAAAAAATATCAGGGCGGTCGAAAATGGCTTGTCATAAGCGAGCTCTGTTTAAGGTCGGTTAGGTTAGGTTAGGTTAGGTTAGGTTAGGTTAGGGGTGGCGTGGCGTTAGGAGCCGCCGGTGCCCTAGGGCGTATACTCCCGAACACGGGGGGGCCTAAGGCGCCGTGTCGGCAGCTGTACATGGGGGTCGTGCGCTCCATGGCCCTCTACGGTGCTCCCGTATGGGCGGAGAACTTGCGGAGCCGGGAAATTGCTCTCCTGCGCAAGGCGCAGGGCGTGATGGCCGTCAGGCAAATACGGGGGTATCGCACCATCTCCGGTGAGGCGGCATGCGTGCTGGCGGGGTCACTCCCTTGGGACCTGGATGCGAGGGCCCTTGCGGCCGCTTACCGTTGGCGCAAGGAGGCGCTTGGTCGCGGTGACTCACCAGCACCAAGAGAGTTGGAGGCCCAACGCGACGCTGCTCGCCTCGAAATGGTGGGAATATGGAAGGAAAGGCTGGCACAACCGTGTGCGGGCCTCAAGACCATCCGGGCAATTCGTCCGGTTCTGGAGCGGTGGCTGGACCGGAGTCATGGCACGTTGACTTTCCGGCTGACGCAGGTCCTCTCGGACCACGGATGTTTCGGGAGGTACCTGCATCGCATACGCCGAGAGTCAAGCGCGCGGTGTCACCACTGTGACAATTGCCCGGAGGAGACGGCCCAGCACACGCTGGAGGTTTGCCCAGCCTGGGAGCAGGAGCGCCGGACACTATGCGCCACTGTTGGCCATGACCTCTCGCTGCCCACGGTAGTAAGTAGTATCGTGGACAGCGACAGGGCATGGAGAGCGGTCCTCGCCTTCTGCGAGACCGTCATGGAGTTGAAGGAGGCGGCCGAGAGACAGAGGGAGGCAACTTCCGAGGATCCCGGTCGCCAACGGCGAGTAGGGCGAAGGCGGCGAGCCTATGACCGCCATATTCCACCCTAACCGTGGCCAGGGCCGGCAGGCTTGGGGAAGTCTGTCGGCCGAATGACAAACTGGCCCGTGATGGCGTGCGCGGGCTCCCGCGCACAAAACACCGAGGTGTTGCTGGTGGGGTTCACACCCTCCCGAGTTCGGGGCCTTCACCAGGCCAGTCACCGCCGGGTCGCGGAAGAGTATACACAATCGTGCCCGTAACCCGGCAACACGGTGACGAGGCGGAAAACCGTGGGGTTTTAGTCGGTAGTCCGGGCGGTTCCCGGGAGTCCGACATACCCGCCAAGGCCTCCGCGGCCGGGCGGGATGCGTAAAAGCATTTCCCCACGTAAAAAAAAAAAAAAAAAAAAAAAAAAAAAAAAAAAAAAAAAAAAAAAAAAAAAAAAAAGGTTAGGGGTGGCGTCGCCGAACCGACCTCTGGCTGAATTCGAGCAGTTTTTGGTGGAGATCGGAGCCAAGATCGGCAGAAGTCGTCCTGGCATGTTGCTCGTTGCCGGTGATTTCAATGCCAAGTGCACGGCGTGGGGATCCCCGGCGACGAGTGCTCGTGGAGCGGAGCTGGAGGAATGGGCGGTTGCTACTGGGTTGGCTGTCCTTAATCAAGGGTCGACCAACACGTGCGTGCGGCAACAGGGTGGGTCCATCGTGGACGTCACGTTCGCCAATGCCGCCCTGGTGCGCCGTGTTCGAGGCTGGGAGGTGCGGGAGGACGTGGAGACATTATCGGACCACCGATATATTCGGTTCGAGGTCTCCACCCTTCCAGCAGACTCGAGAAGCCTGAGTCGGCCCTTGCGAGGGGATGGCCCGCGTTGGGCACTCAAGCGCTTGGACCGGGACGCGTTGGTGGAGGCAGCCTTGGTGCAGGCTTGGCTGCCAGCGACCGACGGTCCGATTGATGTCGACGCGGAGGCCGAAAGGATGAGGAGTGCTATGGTGGAGGTGTGCGACGCAGCTATGCCGCGGGTAGGCCTGGTTCCCCCAAGGCGTAGGGTGTACTGGTGGTCCGGGGAACTCGCGCAGCTACGCGAATCCTGCGTTGCAGCGAGACGCCAGTACACTCACAGCCGGAGGCGTCGACCGCGTGACGTGCCATTGGAGGAGCTGCTGTATGCCACATACTCGGAGGCCGTCAAGGTGCTGCAGGGGGCAATCAGCAGGGCCAAGGACCTGGCTGAGCAGGAGATGCTGGAGACTCTCAACAGTGACCCGTGGGGAAGGCCGTACAGGATGGTGAGACGCAAGCTCCGCCCCTGGGCACCCCCACTTACGCAAAGTCTCCAGCCACAGCTCCTTGAACAGGTGGTCGATGGCCTGTTTCCGACGAGAGAGGAGCACACACCTCCACCCATGCTAGCCCCTAGGGGGAGAGTAGCTGACGTGGGTGATGCGCCGGAGGTAACGGAGGGTGAACTAGGGGCGGCGGTGCTACGGCTCCGAGCCAAAAACACTGCCCCCGGCCCCGACGGAGTTCCCGGCCGGGCCTGGGTTCTAGCCCTGGGTCCGATGGAAGCGCGGTTGAGGGCGCTATTCAGCGCATGTCTTGCGCAGAGACAGTTTCCCCGTGTTTGGAAGTCGGGGAAACTGGTCCTTCTGCGTAAGGAGGGGCGACCGGCAGACTCACCTTCGGCCTACAGGCCAATAGTGCTGCTGGACGAGGCTAGCAAACTATTTGAGCGGGTAGTGGCTGCCCGTCTCAACCGGCATCTGGAGGGGGTAGGTCCGGACCTCAGTGACCACCAGTTTGGATTCCGCCGGGGCAGGTCCACCATCGACGCTATTGCGCGAGTGAGGGCCCTGGCGGATGAAGCGGTGCTCCACGGGCAGGTAGTATTGGCGGTGTCTCTTGACATCGCCAATGCGTTCAACTCCCTGCCCTGGGCCTCCATTGCGGCCGCATTGAGGCGCCACGCGGTGCCTGAGTACCTGCGGAGGACGGTTGAGGACTATCTCACCGATAGAGCCGTCAGGTACCCAGGACACGAAGACTGGCAGGAGAAGGGGTTGTCGTGCGGTGTCCCGCAGGGGTCGGTTCTTGGTCCACTCCTGTGGAACATCGGGTACGACTGGGTGCTGAGGGGGCACAATCTGCCGGGGATCAAGGTGACGTGCTACGCCGACGACACCCTGGTGACAGCCCGCGGTAGCACGTACCGGGAGGCGGTGATTCGAGCCACGGCTGGCGTGGCAACGGTGGTGGCCCGAATCAGAAGGTTGGGGCTGGAGGTGGCCCTGAACAAATCCGAGGCCCTGTGTTTTCACGGGCCCCGGAAGGCCCCTCCAGCAGGTTCCAACCTGGTTGTTGGAGGAGCGTCCATCGGTGTCAAGTCGACAATGCGGTATCTAGGCATAGTGCTTGACAGCCGTTGGACGTTCAAGGAGCACTTCAGGTGCCTTGCTCCGAAATTAGTCGGGGCGGCGTCGGCACTCAGCCGGCTGCTACCCAACTTGGGCGGGCCGAATGCGAGCTGTCGCAAATTGTACGCAGGGGTGGTGCGGTCAATGGCCCTGTACGGGGCGCCCATTTGGGCCGGATCCCTGACCGCCCAAAATCAAGCCCAGCTGCGAAGGCCGCAGCGGGTTATGGCGGTTAGGATGGTGAGGGCATACCGCACAGTCTCGTACGAGGCGGCTTGCGTGCTGGCGGGGACCCCACCCTGGGACCTCGACGCCTTGGTTCTGGCCGATGTGTATTGGCGTGTCACCGAGGCGCGGGCCAGGGGGGTCCAACCACTCCTGGAGGAGATCAGGCGGTGGAGACTTGACTCCCGTCGTGTCCTTCTTCAGAAGTGGAAAGAAAGGTTGGAGGTGCCTAGTGCCGGCCACTGGACCATCGGAGCGATCTGGCCCGTCTTGGAAAGATGGGTGGGTAGAAAAGGGGGATTCCTCTCCTTCCACCTTGCGCAGATTCTCTCGGGGCACGGTTGCTTTGGGAGATATCTGTGTAGGGTGGCGGGCCGGGAACCGACGGCGGAATGCCACGAGTGCGGCGACGCCGAAGATACGGCGCAGCACACGCTGGCGGTGTGCCCAGCTTGGGCAGAGCAGCGGGCCACACTCGTGGCCGTGGTCGGGCATGACCTCTCCCTGCCCGCTGTGGTAGAAGCCATGGTGGGGAGCGACAGGTCATGGAAGGCGGCGGCCTCCTTCTGCGAGGACGTGATGGCGCAGAAGGAGGCAGCAGAGCGTGGGAGGGAGGACGATCCGGCCTCCCAACCGATGCGCCGCAAACGCGTGGGGCGACGGCGGTTAGCGTATGACCGCCGATTTCCCCCATAAGGGTACCTGTGGGCGGCAGACACGGGGACGTCTGTCGCCTACACGATGGTCCCCGAGTGGCGGGCGTGCCGTTTCTCGGTGCGCCCCCTTGTGGAGGTAGGGGGAGAATCATCTCCCCAGAGATGAGTCCGCAGCGCGGACAGCCGCTGGCGAGGTTGCGGAAGTGTGCCCAGGGCGTTCCCGTGGCCTCGCCTTATAGCGTGGAGGCGGCACATAGAGGGGTTTTTAGTGGGTAAACCATTGGCCTCATTAGCCGACATGGGAGTCCCACATAACCACCAGGGTCCGTCCCCGCACCCCGGTGGTATGCGCAACGCATTTTCCCCTCTTAAAAAAAAAAAAAAAAAAGGTTAGGGGTGGCGTCGAGTGCGGCGACGCCGAAGATACGGCGCAGCACACGCTGGCGGTGTGCCCAGCTTGGGCAGAGCAGCGGGCCACACTCGTGGCCGTGGTGGGGCATGACCTCTCCCTGCCCGCTGTGGTAGAAGCCATGGTGGGGAGCGACAGGTCATGGAAGGCGGCGGCCTCCTTCTGCGAGGACGTGATGGCGCTGAAGGAGGCAGCAGAGCGTGGGAGGGAGGACGATCCGGCCTCCCAACCGATGCGCCGCAAACGCGTGGGGCGACGGCGGTTAGCGTATGACCGCCGATTTCCCCCATAAGGGTACCTGTGGGCGGCAGACACGGGGACGTCTGTCGCCTACACGATGGTCCCCGAGTGGCGGGCGTGCCGTTTCTCGGTGCGCCCCCTTGTGGAGGTAGGGGGAGAATCATCTCCCCAGAGATGAGTCCGCAGCGCGGACAGCCGCTGGCGAGGTTGCGGAAGTGTGCCCAGGGCGTTCCCGTGGCCTCGCCTTATAGCGTGGAGGCGGCACATAGAGGGGTTTTTAGTGGGTAAACCATTGGCCTCATTAGCCGACATGGGAGTCCCACATAACCACCAGGGTCCGTCCCCGCACCCCGGTGGTATGCGCAACGCATTTTCCCCTCTTAAAAAAAAAAAAAAAAAAGGTTAGGGGTGGCGTCGAGTGCGGCGACGCCGAAGATACGGCGCAGCACACGCTGGCGGTGTGCCCAGCTTGGGCAGAGCAGCGGGCCACACTCGTGGCCGTGGTGGGGCATGACCTCTCCCTGCCCGCTGTGGTAGAAGCCATGGTGGGGAGCGACAGGTCATGGAAGGCGGCGGCCTCCTTCTGCGAGGACGTGATGGCGCTGAAGGAGGCAGCAGAGCGTGGGAGGGAGGACGATCCGGCCTCCCAACCGATGGGCCGCAAACGCGTGGGGCGACGGCGGTTAGCGTATGACCGCCGATTTCCCCCATAAGGGTACCTGTGGGCGGCAGACACGGGGACGTCTGTCGCCTACACGATGGTCCCCGAGTGGCGGGCGTGCCGTTTCTCGGTGCGCCCCCTTGTGGAGGTAGGGGGAGAATCATCTCCCCAGAGATGAGTCCGCAGCGCGGACAGCCGCTGGCGAGGTTGCGGAAGTGTGCCCAGGGCGTTCCCGTGGCCTCGCCTTATAGCGTGGAGGCGGCACATAGAGGGGTTTTTAGTGGGTAAACCATTGGCCTCATTAGCCGACATGGGAGTCCCACATAACCACCAGGGCCCGTCCCCGCACCCTGGTGGTATGCGTAACGCATTTTCCCCTCTTAAAAAAAAAAAAAAAAAAAAAGTTAGGGGTGGCGTCGACTCGCTGCACGGTAAAAACACGATAAAAAAACTGACCAAGTGCGAGTCGGACTCGCGCACGCAGGGTTCCGTACCATTATCTATAAAAAAAGTTGAATGGGAGCCCTCCTTAAATATTTATATTATTTTGTTTTTATTATTTTTTGTTATAGCCGCAACAGAAATACATAATCTGTGAAAATTTCAAGTGTCTAGCTATGACGGTTCTTGAGTTACAGCCTGGTGACAGACAGACAGACGGACAGCGAAGTCTTAGTAATAGGGTCCCGTTTTTACCCTTTGGGTACGGAACCCTAAAAACGTTAGGGATTCAGATATAGATCCGAAATAATTTTATGCGGAATAAACATTATTACACGTAAAATAATTAAAAAAACCTGAAATGAAAAGCCATGACACGAGTTTTATTGAAATTTAAGTCAATTACCAATTAAAAGACCTCGGTTCAAATTACCTAGTATCGAGTCCTCGACGCAATGACTTGTCGATGAAATGAAAATACTTGAAACGTTGTCTTTGAAATAATATTCGATTAAGTGTTTGTCGGCGATTCAATGGTAAACCGTTTTTAATCTTATATTTTTCGATTTACCTATGGTGACAAACCAGCGTTCGACCCTCGGCCATAATCGTCGATAATGCACCAGAGGAGTAGACGAGGACATAACATATGTTCATACATTGTTAAATAGCCGTATTTCTTGGCAATAAAAAACCGAACAATGTTCCAAGCAGATATGACAAAAATAGTACAATTTTCCACCTGCATTTTATTTTCCAGTTACAAAACTCTCCGAATATAAAACTGTTTCTACTACCGGCTTAGTAGTAAAGAAAATTGATGACAATTACCAAGATATCGGAGCAATACGACGAATAAAACGGGAATTTAAACTTAAATTACACGTACATTAAGTTCACATTACTTTGCATTGGACTTTCAAAGATCGGTGTGTGATGATAAGTTGGTGAGACTTTATTTTTAAAGTACTTAGGGTGGTTTTCGCTTGGCTACTTATACCTTAAGGCAACAATGTGTAGCTGAAAGTGCGCAGTTTTCAGGACAGCAATATTCTTGTATCCTTTACTAAATTATTTATTTATCCATTCGGGGAAGCATCTGTGCTTGTTTAGTTATAAGTACAGTCGGCAGTAAAAGAAGCGAACGAACTTAACATCTACAAGACTGTACTAACTTTCAAAGGTTTCTTCATGTCGGAATTGGTGTGCGGTATTTTGAACTTTACTGAGAGTCATAATGTCACCCAGATTTAATTTCTTGTCGGTACTGTCGCTGGATGCGGGTGGCGCAGGACCCGTCATTATGGCACTCTTTGGGGGAGGCTTTTGTCCAGCATTGGACGTCTTTCGGCAAATATGATGATGATGATGAAGATGACTGTCAGGAAAACATTTGCGCGGTAGGGGAAATCCGCAATGAAACGGACGGGATATGAACCGGACACTATCGATATGTTATAAAATTCAGAACTAAAGTTGTATGTCTTTTGGTTGTTGGCAACACTGATGACCATAGACTAACCCTCAATAATGACAGATTGCAGCTGTCATTATTTTGCTAAGTTTTTCACATAAGTTAAAGGTGCGTGACATTAGTAATTTTTTTCAGTAATTCGCGCACTCGTTGGAAAACAAATAAGTAAGCTCCATTTGTGATGGTACACTAGTTAGGATATATTGTCATACAGATACTGAATGAAGAGTTGTAATCTTATCGATACTTAATTATTTAGAATTTGGTTAAAATGTTTGTAGACTAGATTTGCAATGAATCAGACAGGTTCCGTCGCATTGAAACGAACGTCCAAGAGACTACAGAAGATAAGTCTAATTATTTTATGTTGTTTTTTTTGTAACAGTTTGTGTTGTACCGAAGTGTTTGACTTAAGTACTTAAAAAAATTGATGCCTAGGTGCTTATATTGTTGCGAAATTCGAACTAAGACTAAAAAGTTGAGTCGAATTCTTTAAAGTTGTTTTTTTTGTAGTTGATTATTTATGACCACAGTTAATGTGGTCGGTCGCGGGCGCGCGCGGAGTAAACATCTTACGTAAAGTGCTCCCGGTTGTAACGATATAAAATAATAGTAAATAGTCACGGTTTTAGCTTATACATACACCAAAATGTGAAGGACAGTACCAGTAAAGTGACAGTGTTATTGGTTTTCAAATTGGTGAAGCGAGTGAGCCAAAATTAGTGTGTGAAGTTTAAGTAAATCAATAACTGCTAATACGTGTCGTTAACCGATGCGCGGGAGCCGGGCCGCGTTCAAGGTCGCCCGGTATACAGTTCGTTCAACCCGCGCAACAGCTGACGGACAAAGAGTGCAGTAATCGAGCGTTGTTAAAACTATTACTTAAATACAATAATAAAAGGTTCAATATGAGTTGCTCGGCGTGTCTTAACCCGATTAAAGAGGAGGAGCTGCTGTTATGTAGGGGCTGTAAAAGTGGCTACCACTATGCTTGCCTTAATATGCCAGGGGAATATTATAAACAAATAACACAAGGAGCAAACAACACCTGTTGTTGCACGTCATGCAACAATGTCACACGGCGCCAGAAAGGGGACAGTACCCAGGTTCGTAGGCACTACGAGAGGTCACAGCCGGCGGCCGCAGTTGCGGACATGTCAATCTGCGATGAGGCCCAGCACGATCTCAGCACTATTGATCGCAGCACGGCGGACCCTAATTTCAACCTCTCGTGCAACACTACCACCGCATCTGCTTCGGAGTTTAATATGGAAACACTGGCGAATCTACTCGACTCAAAACTAGCAGGCTTGAAACGTGATTTGGTTATGATAGACGCCAAACTAGGCACAACGAAACAAGAAATTTTCACAGAAATGAAAAATGAATTTACCCGCGTCATAGACCACATGAAGGAAGAATTCTCGGAGACGACTGACTTTTTGAGCGACCAAATCAAAGGCTTTCAGGCGGAGCTTTCGTCAGTGCATAAAAAAATTAAAAACCTAGAAACGGAAAATTGTCGATTAAGTGCAGAACTGCAATCGGTTAAAACCAGTCATAGCCCACCACCCAATATCGTGGAATTGCAGGAAGTAATCGACCAAATGCACGTCGAACTAAATGAAAGGGATCAAGCGCAATTATTGAATGACATTGAAATATCGGGAATACCCGAATTTCAAGGTGAGTCGACTCTGCATGTGACGATGGCTCTGTCGCAAAAAATTGGAATGACACTAGATATGCGGGACATTGTTAGCGTGGAACGTGTGGGGCCGATCAGGGCACGAAATGCAGGGGTGTCACAGGAAGCGCAGGTAGCTGAGTCACAGGTAGCGCAGGAGGCTGGCCAAATTGCAAACAACACAAAACAGCACCCCCGCCCCCTTGTAGTGCGCCTTGCCAGGCGCCCGGTACGCGACGAGATACTGCGGCACGCACGCGTGCGTCGAAGACTCGACACTGCGGACATCGGGCTACCGGAACACACTCCCGGGTTAGTCTACATCAATGAAAGGCTGACCAAAGCTAACCGCACGCTTCTGTGGAAGGCTCGGCAGGCGGGCAGTGCGGCAGCCTGGAAGTTTGTATGGACGAAGGAGGGCCGCATTTACGCTAGAAGAACCGAGTGGAAGGACAGTAGAGCGATCCGAATAAAAAATGAAAGCGACATACGGCGTGTTTTCGGAATGGACCCCACAGCAACTAATAAATAGCGATAGTCTTCTATTTCAACCATGTATAGGTAGTTTCCTTGTTAATGTTTTGTGTATTAGATTGAATGTATTCTCCAGGTGTGTATCCAAAGTCAGGTATGTGCATTGTATTTTGTATTGCATTGTATTGTGTACGGTTAATGTAATACGTTTTGAAGTTTATAACGGTAATTTTATTGGAACGTTTAATTTAGAACTTGATAATTATAATGATTTGCCTACAACGTATGTTTTTCTCTTAAAGTGCTTAGCTTCGTTCATAACATGTATATCCAAACGTAGTAAATCCAAAAACAATGTTTCAAATTGTAGGTTGAAGTTACGCCGCTACTCTGATTACAAGTTTAAGGTATTCGTGGTAACTATTCCATGCTGTATTAGACAAAGTATGCAATCTTTATATCTCAGGTTTATATACGATAGTGAGGGCTACGGTCGGTCGCAGCAACGATATCTTATCAGTCGTCGAAAAGTCGTAGCCCGTATGGGGCCATGTAACACGAACCCGCTGACTACAGGACACTCACTACTATCACGTGCGATTTATATACATATAACAATTTTTATTACTTATAATGATCCGTAAAAAGTCATATAATTTGACGTTAGGTCTATTGAACATACGTTCACTAAACACGGGTCGTGATGAGTTTGATGCGGCCATGGATAGACATAAACCGGATATTATAGCGCTAAATGAGACTTGGTTGCGAGACGGGGAAGAAAAATATGTTCCAAAGTTACCGGGCTACGTTTTAAAAAGCAATCCACGTCAAAATGGATCTAAAGGAGGCGGTGTAGGATTTTTTGTAAAAAAAAACTTACAAATTCAGGCTAAGAAACACCCGCGATCGACTCTCGAACAATCATGGTTGGAATTACAAATTCGTGGCATAGGGCGTTTTGCTATCGGCACAGCATACAGACCGCATTCTTTAAGTGTAGATAACGCCATTGATGCCCTTAACGAGTCACTTGATATGTTTGCAACCACCGAGTCCGTGTTTTTACTTACCGATTTTAATGTTGATATGCAGCAGGAAAATCTACCTAACGCAAAAAAGTTAGCAACATTCCTATCTCAAAGAAGCCTCGACCAACTTGTGAATGAACCGACTAGAATAACGACATCGAGTTCGACCTTGCTGGATTTAGTCATTACAGATAGTCCTAACTTATGTAAGGCGGTACAGGTGCACCATAACCCTCAGCTTAGCGACCACGCGATGATTCTGATTGAACTTTCTATACCTAAACCTAAACCGGTGCCTAAATACATCCATAAACGCCTCATCGGTAATATCAATTTAGAAAAATTTAACAAAGATCTCGCAAGTATGCCATGGAGGGAAATCATGGAGATTATGGACCTAGATAACAAAGTTAACCGTTTTAACCATCTAATCACAAGCCTTTTTGACAAACATGCACCTATACGTAGACTGCGCTCCAACTGCAAAACCTACCCCTGGGTAACAGATAACATCAAAATTATGATGAATCTGCGCGATAAAGCTCTGGGTAGAGCCAGGAAAACCAATAGAGAGCCGCATCTTAAGTACTACAAGGAGTTACGTAATTATACAACAGGGGCGTTAGAACGGGAAAAAACGGCATATTTTACTTTTTATGTTAATAGAAATAGGTCTCACCCAAAACTAATGTGGAAGCATCTAAAAAGTTCTGCGACGTTAGGTGAAACAGATACACCGACAATTCCCCAACATTTATGCAATCCTGATGTAATAAACACCTTCTTTTTGACGCTCCCGGGTTCCTCCGACACGAACCAGGGCACGCTGGCTTTATTTGAAAATAAGAAAATAGATAAATACTCCTTCAACATAGAAACCTGTACTGAAAAAGAAATATCCAAAATCATAACATCAATAAAGACAAACGCCAGTGGTCATGACGGAACTACGGTCGAGATGATTCGATTGACTCTGGATGTAACTCTACCGATAATAGCGCACATCATAAATACTTCAATAGCAACCAATACCTTTCCAGATAATTGGAAACTAGCCAGGGTAAAACCAATACCGAAATCAAATAGAGCCGAGGATTATAAAGATCTGAGACCCATAAGTATTCTCCCGGTACTCGCTAAGGTTACAGAAAGAATTGTCTGCGCTCAACTTTCCAAATACCTAGAGGAAAATAACTTATTACCGTGTACACAGTCAGGATTCCGCAGCAAACATGGGACGGCCACAGCAGTGGCAACAGTCACAGACGATATTATTGCCGCGTCAGACAAAGGACTTGGGTCTATTCTTGTACTGCTGGACTTCTCACGAGCTTTTGACTGCCTCAATCCAAGACTACTCCTTTCTAAGATGGCATACTACGGAGTGTCTGAAACGGCATGTAAATGGTTCCAGTCTTTTCTTACCGACCGTAAGCAGTACGTTGAGCTTGAGACAAGCCAAGGCGAAGTAGGGAGGTCAAAAACTGAGGTGATCAGCCGCGTTACACCACAGGGTTCAATTTTAAGCCCCTTGCTTTTTATTTTATATACTGCTGATTTGGTAAAAAATCTTAAACACTGCAAGGCCCACCTCTACGCGGATGATACCCAGGTTTATCACTCCCTTGTGCCGAGCGACCTAATAACCTCTCTAAATAAAATCAATGAAGACCTGAAGATAGTAGCTGACTGGTCAGTAAATAACAATCTCGTTTTAAATCCAGCCAAATCCCAGTTTATAGTACTAGGTAATAAATGGCAACGTTCAAAAATCAAGGACCAAAACCCAACAGTAGCGGTGGGAAACCAAGCCATCACCCAAGTAGAAACAGCAAAAAACCTTGGCATAATCATGGATGGTCAACTCCGGTACATCGAGCATGTAAATATGAAGGTTAGAAATGCTTTTTACCGGCTGAAAGTACTATATAGGATTCGCAAGTACCTCTCGGTCGCGATCAGAGAGATTCTTATAGAGTCCTTGGTACTCTCACAATTTAACTATGGAGATACAGGATATGGACCAAGGCTCCTAGCAGAAACAAAAAAAGCCATACAACGTGTACAAAATGCATGTGCTCGTTTCTGCTACGAGATTCCTAAACGAGCCCATATTACCCCATTTTTAAATCAAAACAAAATTCTAAACATGGAGAGTAGGAGGAAACTGCACCTGGCCTGCGCAGTTCGAAAAATAATCGAGTTCCAGAAGCCTCGCTACTTGTTTGAGAAATTAAAATGGGTAACTGACTCGCGTGTAAAGACCTTAAGACGTTGCACTAAACTTGCGATACCGCTGCACACGACCGCATTTTTTAGGGGGAGTTTTAAATTTGCGGCCACAAAAATCTGGAATGACCTCCCTCCTCCGCTGCGTGAGCCGATGTCACTGTTTAAATTCAAGCGATTAGTTAAATGTCACTTATTAGAAATGCAAAGCAAGTAGGTGTCTCATCTCCCCTTAGTTGTTCTCCACTTGGGTATTCACATTCATTATACATTTTTTTTTCTCTTTTTAATTCCTTTTCTTTTCTTAACACTCGCAAACTTGTACATACACACACACACACACACCCACACACAACAATGCATGCACGCTCGTACACTCACACATATACGCACACAAGCACACGCAACAACGCACGCACGCTCGCATACTCACACACACACACGCTCTTACTTAATTTTTGTTTTTTTTCTCCGTACGCATTGGAAAGCACAGCGTCCAACTCCGACGCTTAGGTTCTGCTACCGACCGAGCCCTAAGAAGGCCCAGGCTGAAAACCAGCGCTGAACTCTCGCTGTTCAGCACATGCTGAGTCTGGGACCTATTGCCCCAAAAGAATTGAGCTCTTTATTTTTATTTTAGCATCTTATTACTGTTTTGTCACTGTTTGTATATGTCTGTAACTAGTTTGTTTTTTTGGCAATAAATTATTATTCTATTTCTATTTCTATTTCTAATGTTGTATCAAAATGTTTGACATGTTTAACCAATTGTTATAATGTAAAAGCAAAGAATTTGTGAATTATTGAGTATTCATATGGCATTGGTTCCTAGTCCGTTTCAAGACGCCTGTTGTGTCCTATTCAATGCTACCGGTGCGTGTAATGAAACGGACAAAACTGAGTTTTTAAAAAACCTTCTATTTCATACAATAAATTTATTTTCACATAATATGGTGTATGAACAATTATACAATATTATATTTACAGTTAATGAGTTCCTAAGTCGTTAACTACAGCATGTAATTATACTTCAATGTTAAGTGTCCGATTCATGGCGGATCTCCCCTAATCAGTATTGCGCGGAAGCGGGGCGTACCGCACCGCACGCGAGCAATGAGCTCGTCCAGTACGCAGTACTTTCTGCATTGGCACTGAATGTTAAATTTTCACCTCAGCAAAGCTACACTACCCTTATTTACAGGATGGTAAAGTAATTTTTGTCTCAGTATCTTACGACATGGCTCCACGAAGAGCAAAAGCAGTGAATTCCACAAGAAATGTGTCCATTGACTCTGACACAGTGAAGAAATTCCAGCGGGCTCGTTTGTACTGTTAAACTACTTGATATTCTCTACAGTAAGTTAAGCACTACTCTAGTCAGTTTAGCCGTCAAGAGTAAAAAGAGCTAAGGCAAACATAATGTGTTTATGAGTTTTGATCAGTTTGGTATCAGCCAAGGCATCTAACTGAAGACGTGATCAAGCTATAGAGAAAGTTAACATAAATGTCATATTAGTAGCTCAAATCAGTGGCAGTAACAAGAACAGAACGGCGATTACTCCTCTGACCATGGCCCGGCAGCCCTTAAGTTTGTGATGAATATGATGATGGATTTGGATATAGTGTACGGAGGTCCAGGAAGTTTGCTTGTATACAAAAACGATCTCTCCTTAAGTTGGCCACTCTTATCAGAATGATAAACTTGAAGAGAAGAAGCAGTACATTCCACAAATGTGTATACAAATTGAATCTGCATGTCAGTTGTGTAGGGATTGAACGAAAACCAACGATTAATTGACCAAATTGTGTAACTAGTTTATGGTGAGTCGTCAGATATTTTAAAACGGCTCCTATGAAGCTATATTGAGAAGCTGAACGGGAATCTTTCCGTCTCTTATGATGGCACGGGTATGTCGTCTCTTTAAGATTCGTGCTCTAATCTTGTTTATCAATGATCACCTTCTGCTTCTTTCGCCCCTGTCACCCGCGAGGGTACTGTTTGCTTACACGATCTTCGCTTCGACGACGAGGCAATATCGTAAACAATAACGGCATGTTGTTACAATACACCGAATCACCCCCGCCGGACCATAGGGTTGCTGTGATAGATCGGATATTTTACTCAACTGACTGACAACGAATGCCCGGTCTTGCAGCCGCAAGACCGGGCATACATCACATTTAAATGTTAAATTACGGGGCGTAACCTAGCCAACATCTCGTATGCCGATGAAAAAAAACATAAAAATAAAAAAAACTTTATTGCCATATTTGAGTTTTACACAAAAAAATAAAAAATAAAACGGTAATGGAAGACTTAAACATACTTAATAAAAAAACAACCAAAGAAAAAAAAAACAAAAAGGGGCAATGGGTGCCCGTCTCAGCCATTTGCTGGATATGTAGGTTGTAGGCAGCGCTGATTTTCAGACGAGCCCTTTTCCTACAGGTCGGTCGCCACGATATTGCGACCGGCGCGGCTGTGTGTGTGTGTGTGTGTGTGTGTGTGTGTGTGTGTGTGTGTGTGTGTGTGTGTGTGTGTGTGTGTGTGTGTGTGTGTGTGTGTTTGTGTGTGTGTATGTGTGTGTGTGTGTGTGTGTGTGTGTGTGTGTGTGTGTGTGTGTGTGTGTGTGTGTGTGTGTGTGCGTGCGTGGGTGCGTGCATGCATGTGCGTGTGCGTAATGCTTCATGAAATAGAGTACTTACATATTTATAAGTTATTTTATCGTTATTTTTATTTAAATATATAAGGTTCGCTGGAAGAGATCCCATATAGGGATAAGTTCGCCTTTGTACTTTGATCTGTTGTGTGACATGTATATTCCTTAACCTGTTATTGTGTACAATAAAGTGCTTACATACATACATACATACTAAGTAGTATTAAGGGATGATTCCTTATTGTAATTTAAGTAAATGTTCTTTCACCAGTTTTTTAAACTTCAGCAAAGGCATATGATTTCGTAATGGTGGTGGAAGATCATTCCATATCTTCGTTGCTGCATACTTGAATCCTCCCTTAAAGAACTTAGTACTATGTTTAGGGACGATTAAGGTATACTGTCTATGACTTCTCATTTGCCTATTATGTCTTTATCGTGTCCTTGAAGAATAACTTGTAATTTCTAACCGTTCTGGATGGATCGGGAACAAAGCCTACGAAAGGTTAAAGGTCTATAAGTGAAATATAACAATATCATGTAGTAAATAATTTAGTACAGTTAACTAATGCTTTAAACACACAACTTAAACATGCGGCTCTCGAATAAAACACGGGAATCTGTCCTTTTTAGGGTTCCGTAGCCAAATGGCAAAAAACGGAACCCTTATAGATTCGTCATCTCTGTCTGTCTGTCTGTCCGTCAGTAAGTCACAGGCATTTTACTCTAAAACCATAAGGTGTATTTGAATAAAAAATTGAGGATAAGGTGTGTTTTGTTAACCGCTACATAGTTTTGTAATGAAATTACTAAAAAAGATTTTTTTTAGGGGTGCACCCCATACATAAAACTGAAAGTCAAAAATTATTTTTTCATTGCAAGCCCACGTGTGGTACATCAATCGACAGGCCTTTCAAAATAAATATAAGGTTTCTAAGCAATTTTTTGGATTAAGTGAATAGACTCGGAGATAATAATCGCCCCGAAAGTGACTAAAATTGTGTCCCCCCCCCTGTAATTTTTGAACCGTGTATTTTAAAAATATGAAAAAAACATGCTCATAGAAATTATAAAATTCTACCAGCGAAATTTGTTTTCAACAAGATCGGTTCAAAGGTTTTCGAGATATTTATAAAAAACTGCGTTGCTTAAAGAAAAGGACGTAAGTGCCATAAGTATTCAGTAACGATATGACCTTTTTCATGTCAGACCCATCATACCCCTAGCAATAACCCTGGGTGCAGGGTGGGACTGAACCATACCACCGTAGTGCTGTGCACTATATTATGCTTTATAATATATATCCCAAAAGTCCTATTACCGTTATCAGTATTACGCAGTGTAGTTGAAAAAGTTAGACTACCGTTATCTGTACGAGTAGGTAACCTTTGATTTAGTATATAGAACTAGATGCACAATGTCAAACAAATATGCCAAGAAATGTGCCCCAGAACATGAACGAAGAATACTCTGGACAGGCTATGGTAATAATAATACCACGTGCGAGCGAGCTGGTAGCATACAAATCTCTATAAGTGTGACAGAATGGGGAATATCATTCATTGTCACTGTCATAGTTCCACTTTTTTTTATTTGCCTACCAACCAAACCATTACCCGTCCCGTAGTAAGTTGTTTATGACAAGTCATCAGCCATTTTAGGACCGGTTCTTAATTTAGCTGCATAAGAGCTTTTCCGTCCCTCACCGTGGCAACACGTACAGCCCGTCCATAGTATTCTAGGTTCATGGCCCCAGAATGACGGCTCTAGCTACATTTCAGTAGTTGCTAATAGCGTTTACTTATAACCTGCATCAAGATATATGTTTCATAAAAAAAGAACTCAGTGTTTTAGACCTTAAGCACCATATTAGCAAACCAACATCAAAAGATTAAATACTTTTTAGTTTATTGTGACATATAATGTGACTTGACTGCTCACGTCAAAACTTTAGCGTTTGGCGTTTAGCGAATGAATGGTCGCGTTATAAATTTTATTTATTTCAACAGAAAGCACAAATACATCCGGTTTCTTTATTTTACAAGTGGGGAATAAGCAGTTTCAAATATTTGTACAAATATTATATACAAAACAATTGTTGAGATTTCCGTAAGTACATATAGTACAGCTGACAGAGTCCATAAAAAGAAATCATTTTAGTTCCTTGAAATAGATTCAGTTCGTTAAATAATTGTATTTTCGACCTGCCTTTACTTTAAATACTTTATTTTTTGCGATGTAATGTAAGCGTACAGTCAAGTAGCGATCAGCTGTCGATTTTATTAAAACGGTCCTGGGTTTTGAACGTCACTCTCATGATCACCCGACATCTATAAAACGAGTATTACGAGATATAAGGTCAAAAATGAATGATGATGAAAATTGGCAACAATTAGCGCATTTCCAAATGATGTGTTGGGATTGTATCATAGAATTTTATTATAGTTCATTAATGCTATTAATTACCTTTTGCAAGGTCATGTCTGTCTGTCTGTTTGTCTGTCCGTCCGTATGTCACAGGCATTTTACTCGAAAACTATAGGGTGTATTTGAATAAAATTTTGAGAATAGGTGTATTTTGTTAACCGCTACATAGTTATGTAATGAAATTACAAAAAAAGTTTTTTTTAGGCGTGCACTCCTTACATAAAATTGAAACTGTTATATATTAATAAGCGGGTAGCATAAGAGATGTCACCTGTCACGCGTCAGTCGCGAATATACGTTGCATGAGTCTCAAGAGTGTGTTTCATTGCTGCCTATTTAACAGTGGCGACGAATGGATAAAAGTATTAATAACTCGATTAATACGTGCAAGTATTAACTAAGTAGTGTTATTAAGTGTGCACGATGTCTATCGGAAAAATGAAAGAGTTCGACGTGGTCAGTGGGAACTGGTTATCGTACTGTGATCGACTTAAAATGTACTTTACGGCGAACGGCATTAAGCCGGAATTACATCTGCCAACGTTAATTTCATTAGTGGGTGATCAAACATACGAACTGATTGCAAACCTCACGAGTCCCAAAAATGTATCGGAATATAAGTTTGAAGAAGTGGTTGATATTGTGGGCAATCACCTACAACCGAGACCTTCTACGATGGCTGAGCGGTATAAATTCCGGCAGCGGCGGCAGCAGGCCGGTGAAAACGTGGCGCGGTACGTGGCCGAACTCAAGCGATTATCTAGGTATTGTGAATTTGGGGCAGCTCTGGAGGAGAACTTGCGCGACCAACTGGTGTGCGGGATCACTAGTGAAGTCATCCGGCAAAGGCTTTTTGCGGATCGGCATCTTACTTACAATAGGGCCGTGACCCTGGCGACGTCGTTAGAAACCGCCGAGAAGGATGCCGCCTTGGTCGAGGGCGGCCATCTACAAACGCAGGAGGGGGTCAACGCCATGTACGGTGGCGCGGGGACTTCGCGAGGCGCTGACCAGTGTTCAGCGTGCGGCGGCTATAATCACGTTGCTAGAGGCTGCAAGTTCACCACGTACCAGTGCAGCGAGTGCCGAGCTGTAGGGCATTTACGAAGAGTGTGCCCGCATCTGCGACAGGCGGGCGACGGGCCGCCCACCGCCGGCGCGGCGACCAGGGGCTCCAGCAGCCGCGGCCGGGGACGGGCCGGGCCGCGAGGGAGCCGGGACCGGCGTAGGGGGCAACCTACCCATTTTGTGACGGATTCGCGCGCTAAGGACGAGGAGGAAGACGAGGTGTCCTCCGAGGAGGAGCCGATTTACCAAATGTCCTTAAGGAATTATCCCGCGGTGAGCATTCTTATCAATATAGATGACAGAGAAGTGCCTATGGAAGTGGACACCGGAAGCGCGTGTTCGTGTATTAGTAGTGACACTTATAAAAGATATTTTAAGCACTTATCCTTACAAACGTGCACAGTTACACTTAGATTTTACGATGGAAGTATTGTAAGACCCTTAGGTATTTTACGTACGAATGTAAAGTACAATAATATTGAAAAGTTCTTGGATTTATATGTAATAGACGGGGGAACAACATCGTTGCTAGGTCGCCAGTGGTTGGCCGAACTGTGCATAAAACTACCAATATTCCAGACTAACAGTGTAAGTGTAGGCCCCTCTTTGTCTATGGTTAAAAACACGAATATTGATTCGGATGTGTGTGCGCTTGTTGACAGATATTCTAGTTTGTTCGACGGGACGCTCGGGCGGTACACGGGCGGGCGCGCGACGTTGCGCGTGCGCGCCGACGCCGTGCCCGTGTACTGCCGCGCGCGCCCGCTGCCGTACTCGCTGCGCGGCCAAGTGGATGCCGAATTGGACACCATGCTACAGAGTGGTGTTATCGAACCTGTTGACTTTTCGGACTGGGCTACGCCACTGGTGCCTGTGGTTAAACCTAATGGTAAAATAAGGCTATGTGCAGATTTTAAGGTCACTCTGAACCCCGTTTTAATGGTCGATAGGTACCCATTGCCAAAGGTCGAGGACCTATTTGCGGGGCTAAGTGGGGGTCAACATTTCACTAAAATCGATTTGTCGTCCGCTTACAACCAAATTGAGTTGGACGAAGGTTCAAAACAGTACACTGTGGTCAACACTCACCGGGGTCTTTTCCGTTACAATCGATTGGTCTTTGGGGTATCAAGTAGTCCCGGTATTTTCCAAAGGACTATGATTAACTTAATGAGAGATATACCTAATGTGTCCGTATTTTGTGACGATCTGTTAGTAACGGGAAAGGACCGGAAATCTCATTTGACTTCGTTGGCAGCAGTATTTAATACGTTAAATGCAAATGGCCTGAAATTGAATAAAAGTAAGTGTGTATTTTTTGCAAGTTCAGTTTCGTATTTGGGGCACATTGTGGACAAGGGTGGTATTAGGACGGACCCGGATAAGGTTAGGGCGATTCAGGAAATCCCGGAACCAAACAATGTGTCAGAATTGCGATCCTTTCTTGGCCTTGTAAATTTTTATGGCAGATTCGTAAGGAATTTAAGTAGTCTTTTATCGCCCTTACACATCTTACTGAAAAAGGGAACGCGATGGGAATGGTCGCGTGAATGTAAATTCGTTTTTAATGAAGTTAAGTCGTTGCTAACGGGCGCTGAGGTATTGAAGCATTACGATCAGGACGATCAGCTGATTGTAACGTGTGATGCGTCAGCGGTCGGGCTCGGGAGTGTGTTATCGCAGCCAGCGCGGAGTGGGGGCGCGGGCGCGGACGGGGAGCGCCCGGTCGCTTACGCATCCCGCGCGCTGACGTCGGCCGAGCGGCAATATAGCCAGATTCAGCGGGAAGCGCTTGCTATTATTTTTGCGGTAAAAAAATACCATCAATACTTATATGGCAGACGTTTCTTACTCCGGACTGATCATAAACCGTTAGTGTCTATTTTCGGCCCGAAGGCTGGGGTCCCTTCCATGGCTGCAAGCAGGTTGCAAAGGTGGGCAGTTATTTTATCAGCGTACGATTATGATATAGAATATGTGCGTACTAACAACAATGGTGCAGACGGGCTATCGCGATTACCGTTGCCTTTCAACAAAAATACAGACCCGGAACAGACTTATTTACATTTTGCTCGCGACGCATTTTTATTGGATTACAATATTCTTAAAAGGGAAACGTGTAAAGATCCGATATTAAGCAGAGTGGTATGTTTTGTGCGGGACGGTTGGCCGGTTGACAATGAGATTCGCCAACTTCAACCATATTTCAATAGGCGGGCTGAAATTTATCTCGAATTAGGCTGTCTCATGTGGGGCCATCGGGTGATAGTGCCGGAAAAGTGCAGAGAGCGCGTATTAAAGGAGCTGCATGAAACTCATATGGGCATGGTTAAGATGAAGAGTCTTGCCCGTAGTTATGTGTGGTGGGCCGGCATCGACGAAGCTATCGAGAGCGTATGCCGCGCGTGCGCGACATGCGCTGCGCATGCTGCCGCGCCACCGGCGCACGCGCCACGCCCATGGCCGTATTGTATTAAGCCTTGGTCTCGACTGCACTGTGATTTTCTGGGGCCAATTGCGGGCATGAAGTTTTTAGTTATAGTTGACTCCACTTCGAAGTGGATAGAAATTTTTAAAATGAAAACCACTACGGCTTCCGATGTTATTAGCAGATTTCGACGTCTTTTCTCGCAATTTGGATTGCCTACTCAAATTGTTTCTGACAATGGGCCACCATTTAACAGTGAAGCTTTTAAGTCCTTCTTGAGTTGGAACCACATTGAACAAAGTTTGACAGCGCCTTACCACCCATCTTCAAATGGCGCCGCAGAAGTTGCAGTCCGCGTATGCAAAAGTGTAATTAAAAAAGCCTTAAGCGATGGGGTGGACGTGGAGACCGCCTTAGATAGGTTTATGTTGTTGTATAGGACTACAGAACACGCGACTACCGGAGAGAGTCCCGCCAAGCTTTTACAAAACAGGTCGTTAAGGACACGTCTCGACGTCATTAAACCAGATAGATCGAAAAGGGTGGAACAAAAACAGCAATTGCAGGTAGAGGCGGCAGGAGGAAGCTGTCGAGATTTTAGAACGGGAGATGAGGTATATGTTAAGGATTTCCGTCGAGATAGGGCAGGGGACTGGACGCCTGGTCAGGTAGTTCAACGCGTTGGTTCTACCAACTACAGAGTGAGGGATAGTGGTGGCAATGAGGGTCACCGTCACATCGATCAATTAAAGCGGAGGTCCAGATCGTCTTTAGGCATTCCTGTGACGTTAGTTGGGGATACAACGGGTTCGGTAGGTGCGGATACTCGAAACGATATGGCCGGCAATAAAATAGCGGCACCTGGCACAGATGTGATAAGTGGCAAGGGAAATGAGCCAACTAGAATATCTACCAACTTGACGACTGGCGAGCTTTCACCTCGGAGCGAGCCCTCGGCTCAGAAGGCGCTCCCAGCTACAGATACTCAGAGTGGTGATGGCGACTTATCTACCAAGGGTCATTCACCACAACATATCCCAGTTCCTATATCACCTATGCTATGTCAAAATCGCCCCAAGAGGGATAAAACAGTTGTAAAACGTTATGGTTTTGACTTTGATTAAATATGTTGTGATATCTGACTTTGAACATACATAACATAACTATGGATATATTCAATGATGTTTATTATTAGCGCCAACTTAGTAGTAAGATGTATTAACATAGTAAGTATATACAAGTGTTAATTAAGTGGTGAGGTGTTATATATGAATAAGCGGGTAGCATAAGAGATGTCACCTGTCACGCGTCAGTCGCGAATATACGTTGCATGAGTCTCAAGAGTGTGTTTCATTGCTGCCTATTTAACAGAAACTAAAAAAAAAATTGCATGCCCACGTGTGGCACATCAATCGATAGGCCTTCCAAACAAAATGTAAGGTTTCTCAGCAAATTTTTTGATTAAGTGAATAGAGTCGGAGATAATCGCCCCGAAAATCACTAAAATTGTGTCCCCCTCCCCTCTAACTATTGAACCGTGTATTTCAAAAATATGAAAAAAATCATGCAAATTGTTTTGAACAAGATCGGTTCAAAGGTTTTCGAGATATTCCTAAAAAACCGCATTAATTAAAGAAAAGGATGTAAGTGCCATATGATTTCAGTAAGGATACGACCTTTTTAATAGGCACGGAACCCTTGTTGTGCGTGGTCCGACACGCACTTGGCCGCTTTTTTGATAAACTCAATCGACAAAAAGAATGTGTAGAATTTTTGAACCTGCTCACAAAACTGTTAAGTGTGTGTTAAGAGAATCGTTCAAGAAATGTAATCTAAACAGGAGAACAGCCGGACATTCGAACATACGAATGCAACTAAACTAAACTAAACTTAGCTAATAATCTTTAAAAGTTAAGATTGTGCCAAGTTAAAAAACGTTGTGTAAAAATCGGAGCACATCGTTCGCTTCGCTGACTCACTCAAAAAGGACACCGACACAGATAGTTTATGCGGATTGTGAGTAACCAAGAAGTTATACGAGTAGATAGTCCATTAGCTTTTCCCCATCCATTGGTCTAGTACCCATAGTACAAGCTTTGCTTAGTTTGGGACTAGGTCTATTTGTGTAAGATTGTCCCCTAATATTTATTTATTTTTAGTGTGTAGTTATCAGATATTAGAGCGTAGTTATTAGTTATTAGATATAAGATATTATATTGTTAGCTGTAAGGAATTCAAACACAATCTTGTATTGTTTACTGAATAAATATGTCTATGTCTATGTTATTTATTTATTTTCACAGGAAAAACGCGAACCCATTTCATTTCATTTAATTAATTGCTTGACATATAGCAGGATATAAGGTGGAACAACAAGATAAGTATACATGTGACGCCCTGCAAGGGCGCAGCAATATTACAAAGGCATCACTTTGGACTTATTTGTTACCTAACCACCTAATACTCTATATGGCCCTTAGTTAGGTTTAATTTGCAATGTAAATGTTGCCCACGAGTTTATCCGTGAATGACGTTTTTAAAATAGACAATTATACCAAGAACCGTAGATTTCTCAAACGTATTCTTAGCTGGAAGTGTAGATGTCGGATTATCAAAGTTGACAAACTTAAGCGACCAACATATTCAGACCTCCGATTCTACACAGTTAGTACTGGTCAGGGTCCGAGATTTGATGGTTCTGTAGTAATACAGCTCACACCTCGGCCATTAGCGTCGACACTTGAGCCGCGTACATAATAATCGCGCTGCGTAATGAGTAAGATATATTTCAGAACCTGTCTCGACTTGCCTCACCGTGCGTTTCTAGTATAACCTGACCTTGGGTTTTAAAGAAACTATACGTAGGCGGATATCAGGGGTATTCTGGACTAGCTGAAATGTATAACAGTAGACCTTGTCAATATCTCAGGTAATGGAACGTCTTAATTGTGGGTAGGTGAAGCGATGAAATAGTCTTGGGGGAAATAAATACGGCGTAGAAGACTCCACGCCGGTTAGGCCCTCCTAATCATAGCTTCATCCTGGATGCAACCAGTACAGCACTGTGGGTAGTTAGGATCACACGCAATGAATAAAAAATCGCTACCGCTGCCGCCGCCGCCCGAAGTCGTGGCCGGGCCAGTAAGGCTTAGAGAAATCAGACCGAGCGAACGAACAACATTAAATGAAATATATGAAATTTTATTCTGCAAGTAGGCCGCAAGGGCACTTTTACAAGTAAAAATTCTACCAGCGCTTCTGAAAAAGAAGACCACTGTTCAGAAGAAACGCTGAATCAAACTCAACAGTCAGTCATGTTTTGCCAAAAAAAGCTTAATACAATGATAGTACTTAACCTACTGAAATAAGTACTTAAACCTGAATATGAATACAGAAAAAGAAACATAATGCGTTTTTCTACAAGAAAACATGTCCGAAATTGTGTTATAGAATCTAAGGCAGAGATTCACCAATGGATGTTTTCTGTTATGGCAGTTGATTCTCATTACCATTTTCTTATATAGTGTGCGACTAGAATATCATCAACAATTGACATAGTTGATCATGTCAGCAAAAACTCGGACCATCTTTATATCATTTTGAATAACTGCTTTCACTGCAGCTTACATAACTTTGCTATGCCCGCTCAAGCCACAAATCAAACCATTGTAAGTCAAACTCACATTAATTTATTTGACTCCCAGCACATAAATTACTTCCACAGACAAACAAAACCTCATTTATAAGATAATCCTGAGAATATTTGCGAAAAACTCAAATCCAAAACTGTAGCGAGCTATGTAATTTATCGTGCCATATTTCAGTGGTATTGGCTTTAAATCGAAATATAATGTCTCCTAGCTAGTTTGGGGGGGCCATTTGTCACGCTTAATAGCTGCCGCTTGCGTTTAAATTTTATAATACTGTCTTTTAACGAGATCAGATGCGGTTGTCTCGCCCGGTTCCGCGTTTCAAGTCTACAGTAGTACCTACCGGCGACGACCGAATACTAAAGAAAATAACGATTATAATAGAACTTGAAACTGAATATGTTATTAAACTGGCACTGAAATAAATGAATTTCGTAAGGGCACCTTTACAAATCAATATTGTACCCGCGTTTCTGAAAAAGACGACCACAATTAAGAAGAAACGCCGAAACAAACTCAACAGTCAGTCATTTTTTGGCAAAAAAAGGTTATTACAAATAAGGTTATTAAATGATAGTTCTTAACCTACTTAAAATAAGTCAAACTGAAAATGAACACAAAGAAAAAAAGTAATCATAATGCTTTGAAAATAATGGAAATGCGACTATTAACTGAATCCTTGGGTCAGTATACCTAGCTCCATAGGCGTGATACAATGACTATTCAATTATGAATGATTATGCTGTTTTGGGCTCTGGTTTAGGCCATGCATTTCCGTCAGTTAGATAGTCCTCAATCCTGTAAAGCCTTTGAGAATGTTTTATTCAAGTAATTTTTAAGAGCTGGAAAGGGTAGAGACTAGACAACTTTTGATTAAGTAATTTAGTATAAAAATAATACATTGACCCGAAAAAGACGTGTATACTTTTAAGAATACGAAACATTTAAGTTGCTATTTTATTTTTATTTCGTATATGAAAATTATGGATATTAGAATTTTTACAGAAGGAATCTATTTTCTTAATCATATAAACAATATTTTCATAAATGTATTAGGACGCTCTCTCTCTCGGGTTATGTACTCGTATAGGACGAATGGGTCTTGTTTGTTATACAATATTGTCTGTATGTCAGCTGCTTTACTCCAAACCAGAATAGGACATGATACTATGAAAATAACTATGATAAGAGATGAACTAGCCGAGCTGCTTCAAAATTGGTCAGTTCAGCTGTCAATTTTTTTTTAATAGCATATATGGCTGAACTTAGTTTAAGCGCCAACACGGCTATATGGACACTTCATTGTAGATTTTTGTCTAACGTAGTATCCAAGAATACTGTTTTATCTACTATTTCTAAACACTCATAATTTACAAATACCTACACCTACTAGTTTCCACTAGTATCGTTCACCGAATAAACAAAAAACGTGTTAAGAATACGGGTAATACTCGTACTTTGCGACATAACAACTTTTCACAGCCACAATTAAAGTATGGCGGTGAATTTAAAAAATGGGAACTTATTTATGTTTGTCAGTTGTTCGAATACCGTACATTGTGTCAAGGATACAATAACTCCTCACTAAATCAGTTTTTTTTTATTGCACATAATATTATATGATTATAAAAGTCTATTCGTGCTAAGTGCCCGAAACGAGCACTCACTTCCACTTGTATGATTAAATTGTATTGTACTGTTCGCCAAGTGTGCGATCGACGCGCGTGTAGCTAAATCACACATTCGTGTGTGTAATGGTAAGTTGTTAAATTAAATAAACGATTGAAATAAAGAATATTTTCGGGCATACGTTCGTATCCAAAATCCGTGACAACGCTTTGCGTCTGTTGAAAACCAGTGACCGAATTTTTCCCCCGTGATCATTGTAGCGTAAGCATGTGATTCAAGATCTGGCCCGTCTTGTAACATGTCCCTAGCGTAACCTGGGACTAAGAAAAGTCACGCCGCACGTCTATCATGGGGCGGCCGCGACATACTCTCGATTTTTCTCGCACTATACCTCTTGTTCGAAGTGTTCTAATAAGAGAGAGACCGATAGTGCGAGAAAAATCAAGAGAGCTCGAGCGCCGTCGCGTGATAGCCGTTCTGTTGACAGTGTAACGTAAGGGAAGTATAATTTGACCTAGTACAGCGATGGAGATCTTTCCTATTGCATCGCCTAAACTAATTTTGATATATCTTGGAGATTTTATCATATCAGCCGATAGCTGCTAACTGCTGGACATAGGCGTCATCGGTCCCGTGCCACCCGCATCCAGCTTCAGATAATATAAAAATAGAATTTAGAGAATAGAATTAACCAGACGGGGTCAAACTTATAATGATCCCTGCACTCGTCGATAAGTATCTTGAATACGGATGAGGCTAGAACTACTGTAACTATTAGCTCACCAGTGACCAACCAGTGTTGGTCTGATCTCCAACCCCCGCTGTTGTCACGAATCCCAGTGTCAAGGTATACTAGACGTAATCGACGATGATACCGAGACAAGTTGTGAATAGCTGTTCATACAAACCGACACGCTGACGCGTTCATAATACACCCCCAGTGCGCCAACCGGCTCTTGTTTATTGAATCACGCATTAAAAACTTCGGAATACAACCCCATGAAATAAACTCGCGGTTATCAACAGCGGTGTGGGGACTCACGGGCAGCTAGCGTGGACCGACGCGGAAAACCAGCGTTTGTTTAAGCACTTGTGATGTTAGCGTAGATTAGTTCCGTTGGCCTGTGTTAAAGGTTGGCCACTTTTATAAGTACGGAACTGGAAAGGCGAGAAAGTTGGTTGCTGAGAGGAGAAGTTGAGAAAAAAATAAATTATTGGAGATCGGCTACACAACTTAATATTATTTTTTATACCACTACAGGGTTTTTCTTAAGAGTGATTATTGTAATCCCATCTTACTCGTACAACACATATGGAAAGATTGGCGTTGAATATGGCCAAATCGATAAGAAAATTTGGTGTTGAAAGTTACTCAAGCCGTTAGAATGACTCTAACTATCGATACAAACAGGCCCCTATTTCACCAACTTGACAATGGTCACCTGGCACTTACAATTCGCCTTACATTGCTTGTTCTAGAAGTTAAGGAGGTTGCTAGGTTACTTGTGGAACCAGCAATGTACGGAGAATTGTCGTTGTCAGGTGACAATTGTAAAGTTGGTGAAATAGGAGGCAGGGATGACTTTAAATATGCCTTTTCTTGTACACAAATGCCCAATTCCGAATCACTGCAATCCTTCAACTAGGATGAAATGTGGAGTAATTTACATTTGTATGAAAAATATCACAAACCTGCGCTCCTTTATTATTATTTATTATTTTCATAAACAGAATATAGAAACTCAATGATTAACAGGGTCCCACAAAACTGTCGCATCAGTTTGTATGTGTGATCATTTTAAGGGACAGAGTTAACTAATTTGTACATACTTAAGTTGTGTTTGTAAATGTTACATACAGCTATGCCTTAGGTGTTATTCATGTTAAATCATCATCATCATCATCATCATATCAGCCGAAAGACGTCCACTGCTGGACATAGGCCTCCCCCAAAGAGTGCCAAAGTGACCGATCCCGCGCCACCCGCATCCAGCGGACTCCCGCAACCTTTACCAGGTCATCAGTCCACCTTGTCGGGGGCCTACCCACGCTGCGCCTTCCGGTACGTGGTCGCCACTCGAGAACCTTTCCACCCCAACGGCTATCGGTTTTACGTGCTATGTGCCCCGCCCACTGCCACTTAAGTTTAGCGATCCGGAGGGCTATATCGGTTACCTTGGTTCTGCTGCGGATAGCCTCATTTCTGATGCGGTCACGCAGAGAAACTCCCAACATGGCCCTCTCCATTGCCCTTTGGGTGACTTTGAGCCTTCTTATGAGGCCCATAGCAAGCGAACACGTTTCAGTGCCATATGTCATCATTGGCAACACACACTGGTCAAAGACTTTCGTCTTGAGACACTGCGGAATATTGGACGAAAAGATTTGCCGTAGCTTCCCGAACGCTGCCCAGCCGAGTCGGATTCGACGATTGACCTCTTTCTCGAAGTTGGACCTACCTAACTGGATCGTCTGTCCTAGGTATACATAATCGTCTACAACTTCGAGCGTAAAGTGTCCGATTGTAATGGGAGTTGGTACTACATGGGCATTTGACATGATCTTCGTCTTATCCATGTTCATTCTTAGACCAACTCGCTCGGATGCTTTACTGAGGTCATCGAGCATCGTACTTAAGTCCTCCATGGTCTCAGCCAAGACTACTATATCGTCAGCAAACCGAAGGTGAGTGATGTACTCGCCGTTGATGCTGATGCCTAGCCTACTCCAGTCCAGAGTCTTGAAAACGTCCTCCAGTGCAGCGGTGAACAGTTTTGGAGAAATAACATCTCCTTGCCTGACTCCCCGCTGCAGCGGAATAGGTTTCGAGTTCTGGTCCTGGAGTCGGACTGACATAGTGGCGCTCTCGTACAAACACTTCAGCACTTCGATATAGCGATAGTCAACTTGGCACCGCTGGAGACACTGTAGTACAGCCCAGGTTTCAATCGAATCGAAGGCTTTTTCGTAGTCCACGAACGCTAAGCAGAGAGGCAGGTTATACTCCTCGGTCTTCTGTATAACCTGACGAAGCGTGTGGATGTGGTCTACGGTACTAAAGCCTCTTCGGAACCCGGCTTGTTCGAGAGGCTGAAAGTCATCTAGCCTGCGTACGAGACGGTTTGTAATGACCCTCGAAAACAGCTTATAGACATGGCTCAGAAGTGAGATGGGTCTGTCGTTCTTCAGCAGAGTGTTGTCACCCTTTTTGAAGAACAGCACCACCACACCTCTGTTCCATGACTTTGGAGTTCTCCCTTCCAGTAAGACGGAATCGAACAACTTCTGAAGGGCCGTAAGGACCGGTTTTCCACCCGCCTTCAGAAGTTCGGCTGTTATTCCGTCTTCACCGGGTGCTCTGTTGTTCTTGAGCTGTTTAAGAGCCATTACAATCTCGTACAGGCTGATGTCCGGGATGTCGTCGGTATAGTGTCGGGTTAGTCTAGCTCTAGGGTCTTCTGCCTGGCTAACTTCGGGTCTGCGCGTTGATGTGTATAGCTGTCCGTAAAAGCGCTCTATCTCACCCAGAATCTCAGGTTTAGAGGAAACGATTCCACCATCTTCAATTTTTAACTTCGCGAGCTGGCTCTGCCCTATAGACAGATCTCTCGAGAATACTTTAGAGCCCTTATTACGCTGTATGGCCTCTTCAATACGATTCGTATTGAATTGGCGCAGATCGCGGGTAAGGGACTTGGAGATCTGTTTATTGAGCTGCCGGTATACGGTCGCGTCGGCTGAAGACTGTAGAATCATTTCACTCCTTTCCTTCATGAGCTTCTGAGTGGAGCTAGATAGCCTTTTAGTTCCGTTAGTGCCTTGGGCCTTGAAGAACTTAGACCCAGTGACACGGACAGCTTCCACAAACCCGTCGTTCAATTCGTCCACATCGCCGCCTAGGCAATCAAAACGGTTTTGGAGTTCCAGCTGGAAGCTCTCGGGGTTTTGAATTTGGATTGATGCTGGACGAAGCGTAGACTTCATCAATCGAGAGCGCTCTTGCTTGACGCATATATTCAATGTGCCTCTTACCAGACGGTGATCGCTCCCGGTTTTGACCGTATTGATCACAGAGACATCGTTGAATATATACTTTCTCGTCGACATGATGAAGTCAATCTCATTTTTAGTTGCACCGTCGGGACTCATCCAGGTCCACTTCCTGTGCTCGCGTTTCTTGAAGAAGGAATTCATCATGTAGAGTCCCTCCTTCTCCAAGAAGCCAGCCAGTAGTTGGCCCCGGTGGTTCCGACTTCCAACTCCAAATTGCCCCACTCTCAGCTCTTCACCATCTTTCTTGCCCAGTTTTGCGTTGAAGTCCCCCATAACAACGGTGAAGTAGGTTTTGGAACTATGCATGGCCTTCGATATATCTTCATACATAGCCTCCACCTCTTCGTCGGAGTGTGCCGATGTCGGTGCGTAGACCTGTATGACCTTCAATGAGTACCTGGTGGATACTCTGAGTATTAGGTACGCCACCCTAGTCGACACACTCTCGATCTTCACCACGTTATTTACGAGGGACTTGTGGACGAGGAACCCGACACCTCCCTGAGACTGTTGGTCGCCCTCCCGGAAATAGAGCAAGTTGCCGGATTTGAGGGTTATCGTGTCCTCCCCCTCTCTTCGGACTTCAGATAACCCTATGACATCCCAGCGCAACTTGCTCAATCCTTCCTCCAGTTCCGCTATCCTTTCGTCGGTCCGCAGTGTGCGCGTGTTATAAGTTGCCAGGGCCAGGGGTCGTCGGTGGTGGTAGCCGGATCTTCGCCGGAGATTCTTCGCACCCCTGACCCCGCTGGTACCCTGGCCGCTACCACAACCAGGGTACCGGGGGTCGCCGGAACCTCGGGGCCGTGGTTTTTTTGTACCTTTCATGGGGGGTATATGTCATAATCGCCACGCTTGGCATGCGGGTTGGCGATCGCAGTATTTCCACCGCACTCCAGGGATGCTGCTGCCCATCCCCCGGTGGTCTTGGTCGTAGTTTTAGGACATACCCGGGTCCATGTTAAGTAATGTCGTTTTAATTTCTTCTTAAAGACTTTTTAGGGTTCCGTAGTCAACAAGGAACCCTTACAATTTCGCCATGTCCGTGTGTCCGTCCGTCCGTCTTCAGCTTAGCTCAGTAACCATTATTACTAGAAAACTGTAATTCGGCATGGGTATATAAATCCATCACGCCGACAAAACAGTACAATATCTTGAAAAAAAAAAATTTTAGTTTACCTCCGCTACACATAAAGCGGGGATGTATTTTTTTCTCGTTAAACCCATGGTGTGGGGTATCGTTGTGTATGACCATTTTTCAAATACTTTTTTTTATACTTTCACGGCTGATAGTTTCTGGTGAATTACAAACACAATTAAGCTATGAATGAATGAATGAATGAAATTGTTTATTTCGGACATCGGGTATCCATAAGTAGGTACAAATTTGACATATTACAAATTACAATTATAAGTTATTAGGTAAAAAAATAAATAATAATAATATTAATTTTAATCTAAGTTAATAAAAAATGAAGTGCTCATTGGACCTCACATGTATATTCAGCGGGTTTTTCTACGCCAGTTTTGGTATCTTTGCTCCCTTGCCGCCGATATTCCATCAGCGATATTTGACAAAAGAGGATAATATCGTCAGATCAGCTCGATGGTACCGTAATATTGAATTGTCATCCTTACCCAGAAAATCAGCTGAATCGGTTAATTGAAAGTGGAACAAAAACTTGAAAGATTATTCCCTTACTAACAAACGAACCGAGTCACGGAAAGGTTCCAACGCGCATGAGGTAGATCCAACTGTCATTTTTTTATATAAAATTTGACATTTAGATCTACCTAACGTACGTACTATACGTTACGTGATCGACCTGGTCGAGTTAAATAATAGCTTGTAAAATAATGGCGATGTTCGAAGGGGTAAGGCAAAACGTTATGTGATAGAGAAGAGAAATCGTCGCTCCCGACCGGCAGGCCGTTTTACGGAAACACAGGGTGGTAACCTCGCCCCTGTGTTTCCGAAAAACGGCATACATTTGCCAGAATATTCGGTTTTTAGAACTGGCGCGTTAACTCTGCTCGCGGCCACCGTAATTCCAATTCAGACTTGTAGGTATTCAACTTGAATTTCTAACGGCTTTTGAAGCGGTCATTAAAATTATTTTGTTTGTTCTAGTTTTGCTGCGAAGTATTCGGTTACCGGGAAATGCAAGTTGCTTTAAATTATAAATAAATGTATTTGAAGTATAAGGTTGTAACAACATAATATTATAATTATTATAAATCATCTTTTAAATATTCCACTGTTGAACACAGGCCTCCTCTGATGTATGGATGGATGGAGAGGGAACGGGCAGTATTAGTCTCTAAGCTGGCCCAGTGGGGATTTCACATACACCTTTGAATATATTCACAGATTTGCGAAGGTTTCCACATAGGTTTTGCCTTCACCGAAAAGCCAACGGTAAATATGAAATGATATTGACATATAGATGTCCAACAAACAAAACACGTTTTAAAAATTGGACTACAATTTAAAAACAAAACCTGATAATATCTTAATAGTTCATTATACTTTCTCCGAATTCGTAACTTACAATTTGAATATTTTATGTTGATACATAGGCAGTAAAACTTCCACCCGCCGCATATCATGAAGTTAAATTGTGGATAAAGTTTTGCCAAGTAACAAAAATTGTGCCAGTAATAAGACTGAACGCAGATCTGAAAAATGCAGTGATGCAGAATGAACAAAAAAACTATCCTATGTGCAAATGTAGAGGACATTATAATCAAATTAGGTTTCAGATAAATTTACACAATAACTCCAACGAAGTTTTGATGAATACCAATATAGCGGATTTTTCACGATCCCAAATATTTGATATCTGAGACACAGAATCTCACTGAGGTCTTGACTGAGGTCCTTATTTGCAGTTTTTAGGCTCCTGCTATTCGAGATTTTTCTCTGTCTGTATGAACCATCCATTATTTATTATTTATAACATAGGACTGGTTCGGTTTGGCGTTTTGATCAACAATGTAGGTAGCTTTTAAATGCTTCCTAGGAATTTGTATTTGTTTGGTTTTTCCTGCTGTTCATCTGGAATAAAGGAATTCGGGACCCTTTCTCTTCATCAAAATCAAGAGTTATATCAGCCAAAAGATGTCCACTGCCACCCCTAAAGAGTGCCACAATGACCTACGCCACCCGCATTGAGCGGACTCCCGCGACCTTTACCAGGTCATCAGTCCACCTTGCAGAGGTCTTCCCCACGCTGCGCCTTCCAGTGCATGGTGCTCAAGAACATTTTCACCTTTCCAAATTTTGAAAGTAAAGTAAGAAGCAATTTGTAAAAAAACGCACAGCTCTTGTTTTCCTCGAACAAACGCCTACAGACAAATCAGACATAACTGTGTAACTATACAATGTTGAACTTTAACCCCTAGACATAAATGCGAAAGCCATGTTTTCAGACGCATCTAAGCAGAGGCTTAAAGCCATGAACTTTGTTATTTCGAAATGGGCACGTCCCCAAAAAGCGGCAGTTCCCAAAAAGGACTAGTTGTCCCAGTGGGATTTTCTCGGGGAAAATTGTGGAGAGTAGCTTAGTTCGTTGCCATTACATTGCACATATGCGGTGATGGAAGTTAGAGTTACTGTCGATGTGTTAGCTGGAAATATAATTTGAGATTTTTATTGATGCCTAGCTTCCGCCCGTGACTTCGTCTGCGTGGACACGGGATACAAACTATCCTTTATTTCAATCTAGGCTTTAATAATATGCATGTAAAATTCATGTAAATCAGTTGAGTTCAAGTGTGATTGAGTAACAAACGTCGAAAAATCTGAACATCTCAACATTTATTTTGATTCTGAGCGATTGATTGTTAAATCTGTAAAATGTTTGCTTGTATTATCGTGAAATGAGCCAACGATTGTAGTCGATACGAACATGAAAAGGTTATAACAATTGAAACAAAAATCAAAACAATAAAAAATATAGGCTGCGTATTACAACCACCTTATCATCTTATTGCCTAAACTTGGCGATTATTTTTCCGGGCCTAACACTTTCGCTGCAAAGAATTACGCTCGTAGCTGATCCCGTGGCTTTCCTAGAATGTAGCGGAAAGCGACTATGGCGTAGTCGCCCCCTAGGCGGGTTCCTGGCAGCAAAAGTGTTAATCAAGAACCACTTAAGATCGTTTTGAAGGCCACGACACACCTAATCCAAAAAGTGATGTTATATCTACTTTAAATTCCCTAACTGCTGTTTCTGGAACATAAAGAAACCTGAAATGTACGTGATAATTAAACAATCCCTTCCGTCCCTCGGAGCTGAAAAACTCCCAAAAGCACATTTATATCACGCCATGTTGACGTATCCAACTATCTCATTCCGCAGATAGCCGCAGCATAGTACCAAAAAAATCAACCAGTAAGCAACCCAACAAAAATATTTCTGTTCTGTTTTGGTTTCCTAAAGAGACGGGGCTCGTTAAGAGTTCTGACTTAAAAATTACATAAAATTCAGAGCTAATTTTGCTGTTAAATCTCTTATTGCTATTTAAGGTCACAAGAATACTAACTTTTTGAGTCGAGGCGGTGCGGGTCGGGCAATGGGTGGTTCTAATGAGCTGTGACCTTTAAACACCCCAAGCCGCCGTAGTTATTATCCTCATGACCTCAAAAGAGATATCAAGAGTCATTAGCAAAATGCAGCTAGGGGGTCACGATGGTCTTAGTATAGAACATGGTGCTCCCATGTTTTTAAATGTGTAGTCATTCATATTTTCCTGTGGATTTTATGAAGACGGTAGTTATCCCAGTAGCTAACAACAAAATTGTTGACCTATCGAATAAAGCACATTACCGTCCCATCTCACTTGTAACGCCCTATGCAGACTGCGTTTAAACGCGCCCTCGACGCGTGTTTGTGTCAAATCACGCGTCGAGGGTGCGCTAAACTATTGAGTACTGAGTGAAAACACACTCTGCATAGGCCCTTACTGTCCTCGCCCTGTTGACTGTGGCGCACAAGGACAAATAGCCGCCCAGGGACCGCCGCCTTATCGTCCGCCCGCCCTCGGCAGCGACACTCATTTTTGGTTATCAACTGTGCGAACCGCCTGATATAGTTATACTCGTAGTTAGATAATTGGGTAGCAGGGTGGTTCGGGGCTCGTACGGAATGTGATTTTATTTATTTAAAGGATGAATGGATACATTACCCTGTACAATGGGATATCGTATGAAGGAATTTTGTACAAAAGCCGGTGGGTGGTATTTTGCATTATATGTGTCGAGGCGATAGGGAAGGCCGAGCAGGCGTGTGTGAAGGTGGATCTGACATTACAGACCGTGTCTACTTGCAGATATTTGCGTAATAAAAGTCACACCAAATAACTCAATCACTATACAATTTAATTTAATTCTCAAACACTGAAAATATAATAGGATTGCTATTGCAATTATTATTATAAATCTCAATAAAAGAGCCAATGGGTTTGCAAGCGACCATCACGGGCGGGGCGCTGTCAACGAATGACGTCCCTCGCCGCCATGACACTTACAACTCCATTCGGGGCTACCCGCTCTTAAAATAAATCAACTTCATGTCAACAATTTCAACTACCCACTTAAAGAAATAGTGAACTTCTCAACATTCACGATTACTCGATTAATCTAATTCCAATACAAACCATCGAAATAATGAATCGAGCGCCGTTACATGTAAGTTATTTGAAGTTATTTGTACAAGGAATATCATCAGAGTGTTTGGATGAAAGGCTACCTTCCACTCTCACGAGCGCAAACTTATCGCATATTCTGCCCGTCCCAACCTACGGTGCCGAAACATAGTCACGGAGAGTCAAAAGTCCGAATTAAATATATGCCAAAGGGCTATTCAGCGCAGCATTTTAGGTGCTAAGAGGTTATCATCCGGAATAAGACGCTGCGCACGAATAGCTGATGTACGCGAAAAAACTGCCAAGCTCAGATGGGACTGGGCCGGTCACGTCTGTCACGTGCATCCGAATAGATGGGCTAGTATTACCACCAAGTTGATGCCTTAAGGGCGACGCAGACGAGGCAAACCTCGAGATGGCGGGATGACAGACGCAGAGGCGGGTAGAATCGCAAATATGAGTGTCATGGCATTCAAAGGGAGAGGACGGAGCGGACTTAAAAGTTCCTGAAAGTACCCTCTTAAATACAAATTGACACATCTACAATTTAGTATTGACAATATTATATTCTAGTAGAATGATAATAACCTAATTAAAACTCAATCTCGAGAGCATTAAAAATAGTGCTTACTTTATGGACAGAGCATAAATATACGCGAGTAAGAAATACAAACTGTTTAATGTATATTACCTGTTTATTACCAAGTCCGCCAGTAAATAATTTGCGTCCCCCCGCTCTAGGGAGGAAAGTTTTAATTACATATATTTAGACCCCTTTATGACCGCGTTGAATTAGCGCTTTATGTTCTCTTGTTGCGAGACGCATTTACCTTCATTTAACATTACTCCACCGGTCTGTGAGTTAGAAGTAAATGTATTTTGTGTTATAATGTTTTTATTTTTAGGGTTGCGCAAGACGAAAGCGTTTTTAATATCCAAAAGAGTGATCCCTAAGGTTCAGTATAGCACCAAATGAAAAAAAAAATGTTAAACCAAATATCCTTATCTATCTAGGTATATCCATGCTATTTAACAAGCATAATTTACATAAGTATATGATGCTGTGCTAAAGCTTTAAACAGGATTCCGACACTGGGACTGTACCGGCAATACAGATGGCACAGGTTCGAGTCCTGACTTGGCCTTCAGACAATGACGGTTTATTTAATTCTCTCGACGACCGCCTTTAGCCTTGTTGGTAGTGACCCTGCCTACGAAGCAAGAGGTCCTGGGTTCTAATCCCGGTAAGGGGCATTTATTTGTGTGATGAGCACGACTATTTGTTTCTGAGTCATGGATGTTTTCTATGTATTTAAGTATTTATTTATCTATATAGGTATGTTTATCGTCGTCTAGTACCAGTACAAGCTTTGCTTAGTTTGGGACTAGGTCGGTTTGTGTCAGATTGTCCCCAAATATTTATTTATTTATTTTCCATTATATATATTATTATAGCTCATTGTGGTAAAAAAAATAGGAAATTGCATCCATAATTAAGGTCTTAATATATACAGTACGAAATTATTAACCAACAAGTTTACAATATATTAAAAATATGTCTATGAGACTACTAAAATGACTTATTAAATCTTACTTAACATATGGGGCTTATTACACTATATTTACATACATCTCCTAGATCAAATTAATAAATACAGGTATACTTATCTATTTGTTTTCTGTTATTGGCATTTCATGTGCCTTCCGTTCTTGATGAAACGAGTGTCGATCATATTTACGAACGAGAACGTATTACCGCGTTCCCGTCGACTTTATCATTTTGTATTAAGCGCATTGCATTAGGTGAATAGGTATCGTAAATGATTATATTATCAATATGAACCATAATTTACGTTTATCTGAATAAATTAATATATCCCGTATCTAAATCTATAATCTTTGTTTACTGATCGGGTCGGGCTGTTCATATAGTGTGAAACACAAATCATAGAAAAGTTTGTAACTTTTTCTTTGTTTGAATTGAATTAAGCATGTGACTAATCCTATATCTTACTAAAGAATTAGAATTAATTCATATAGCACACAAAGTAAGACAATACATACGATATTATGCACAAATTAATTATTATTCAGCATATAATATGCTAAAAAGGACAATCGCTAAGAATTTTGTCACGGAAGCCGTGACGCTGATATTCAGCCCCAAAACGTAATGCTTGCTCTGTCACTCCAAGGAACGGGGTGAATATATGTTTGTTCCTGTTAATAACACGCCTGTCTCCTAACTATAGTTGCCAACTAGTTATAAAGAATGAATCGAATCCTGGTAAGGGCATTTACTTGTGTGATAACTGATAAGTACGAATCTTCCTGAGTCATGGATGTTTTCGATGTATTTAAATATTTATTTATCTATTTAAGTTTATTTATTGTCGTCTAGTACCCATAGTACAAGCTTAGTTTGGGCCTAGGTCGACTTGTGTGTGTCCCCAAACATGGATATATACATATATATAACCTGCACGTCTAAACTCTAAACTCGTGCAGCAGTCGATATAAACTTCAGAATGTACGTCATAGACCCGCTTAACTCCCTCGTTGCTCGGACAGATTTCCACTCCCCAAACTTCACTGACGTTTTCCTCACTCCATTAGAAAGATTAGCATAATTCAGAAGTCCGGTCACTCGAAAAACGCTTCTTCGGGAATCCGTAACGAGAGATTAGTATTCAAGAGCCGTTCGCTGGTCACCTGAGCTGAGTACCCCATCGATTTATGGACCCCTGGTACCGTCAGCAGTCAGGCGTGACAAGTCGATAAACTTATTTATGGGAGTTTTATGGTATCTTGCAGAGCAGCTGACGGTTTTCAGATTTACCATAGGTCTTGTTTTTGAGATCGTGTTGTACGTCTGCAAATGGTCTCTAGAAATGGTTCATATGACACTATAAAAAATATTTTAGCTACCGTGAAACATGCCTACTTTGCCCGCTTTTTTCGGAAAAACACGAATACCTCATATTTTTTATATGGTTGGATGATTTTTTTTTGCTTAACGAATGTTTCGTAGTCATACGCATGAGGAGAAATATTTTTTTAATCAACACGTGTTCCAAATTTTTATCGTTTTTGATCGCGGGTAAAGTTATATGGACTTTTGCCAACATTGACCATGTCGAATTATTGACGCAACTATAGCTCTTACGATATTGAGAAAAGACTCAGTTAAAATTTATGGGCAAACATGGCGTTCCATTTTAACATCTCGGTCTTAATATGGAAAAGTTTTACTCAATACAGATGGGTAATGTTACCTAGGTGTTTTCAACTTTGCCATACAAATCCATACACCTCACATTCCACAATTTGCTGCAAGCTCCTGGCTAAAGTTAAAGACATGTACGACTCAAAGTAAAGTCATAAATGTAATCTAGTTTCTAATAAAAATAGTAAGCTTGCCATAAATATGTTGTGTTTTCGTTCATTGCCAGATTTGTTTAAAAGTAGTTTTGCCTGGTGGCAAAGTAGGCATGTTTCACGGTACGCAATAGCGTAGCATTAAAAACGATTCACAAATGGAAAATCATCAACACATAATGACCATTTTAGAAAATTTAGAAAAAGTGTCTATACTTTTTTATGTAATTTTTTTTCTTATTCAAGATGAATCCAGCCCAAATGGAATGGTGTCCAGTATAAAATAGTTCCTAATACAGGCAAAGTGAATGTTGTCTTATCTTATCTTATCTAGATGAGGGCCCTTTCGGATGCACTTCGACCCAGTGGGATCTTTTGTGCATTTGCCCTCTCCTTACGTCTACTCCCAACTTCGCTCCATCATTTCCACATAGCGGATGATGCAGCTCAGCGGAAGTGCCTTGAATTCCTTTGGTTGCGGATAGCCGTTACCAAAGTAATTCATTCTTTGTCTGGCAAGGGCATGACATTCACACAGTAAGTGTTCCATAGTCTCATCCTCCTCGCCACACATTCTACAGTCTAAGCTGTCTGATAGTCCCATCTTGGCCAAGAGATCCTTGACCCCGAAGTGACCTGTGAACACCCCAGATATGATTCTGAGCTGCTTCCTACTGGATTTCCAGAGTTTGTTAGTCCAGCCCGAGTCCACTCCTTCTATGAAGAGCTTTGAGTGCCTTAAGCCCGCCTCATTCCTCCACTCGTATTGGTGTTTGGTTTTGGCGTAGGCTTTAAAGGCCGAAATTATGGTTCCCTGCGAGAGTCCCACAAATGGTTCTGGACCTACAAAGTGGTTTGTAGACCCCCCTCTAGCAAGCTCATCCGCTCTTTCGTTGCCAATGAAGCCCTCGTGCCCTGGAATCCAAACCAGTTGCACCTTATTGTACTTTCCAAGCTTGTTCAGTGCCTGGACGCCATTATAGACTAGTCTAGATTCCACTTTCGGCGCCGTAAGTGCCTTAAGCGCCGCTTGACTGTCACTGAGTATATAGATGGTCTGCCCTCTGGTTTGTCTGTCTATATTCTCCTGTGCACAGGCAATTATGGCGTATGTCTCCGCCTGGAAGACGGTTGCCAAATTACCCATGCTTACACTACTACTGTAGTCATTCGCATAAATGCCTGCTCCCGTACCGGATCCCATTTTTGATCCGTCCGTGTACCATATACTGTCTTCGATACCAGACCTCGGTGGTTCTAGACCTTCGGCCCATTCAGCCCTGGATGGAACTTTTGTTGTGTAGTTCCTATGGAATACAAACTTGGGTAGCATTTTGTCGCTTCCCATGCTTGTTATTCTGTCTAAGAAACCATCAGTCTCCATGTTTGTGTGCTTAGTCTTTGGCTTACTGTCGCTCCACAGTTCAAGGGTTCTTAATCTGTAGAGCGATTTGCGTGCCTCTGACTTAATCACCAAGTGAAGTGGCGGTAGGTCCAGTAGGACTTCTAGCGCCGCTGTGGGCGTGGTGCGAAACGCCCCTGTTATAGCCATGCATGCCGATCTCTGTACCTTCATCAGAGCATCGCTGCATGTGCTCTTTAAAGTCCTTGGCCACCATACCAGGCTACCGTACAATAATATGGGCCTCACCATCATAGTGTAGATCCATCTAAGTACCTTTGGGTTCAAACCCCATGTTTTTCCATACGCTGATCTACACATTCCAAATACCCTCAGTGCCTTTGTAATGGTAAGATCTGTATGCTTCTTCCAATTCAGTTCTTTATCTAGTGTGACACCTAGATATTTCACATCATTAGACAGTTCTAGTACCCTCCCGTACAGTTTTAGCTGCTGTACGCCTCGAAGGGTCCTTTTCCTAGTAAAGGGTATTACTACAGTTTTGCCTGGATTAATGGATAATTGGTGTCGGTCGCACCATCTCTCCACTGTCTGCAGTGCCTTGTTCATGATTTCCGATAACGTGCCTGGAAACTTCCCATTAACCAGTATCACTAAATCATCAGCATATCCTACCGTGTGGATGGGACCTTTATTGAGTTCTACCAGGAGTGAGTTCACCACCAGACTCCAAAGAGTTGGTGAGAGTACCCCACCCTGTGGACATCCCTTTGTGGCCGTCGCCATTATCTCATCCCCCAAGAGTGATGACTTTATTAGTCTGCCATTTAGCATATTACCTATCCATTTACATATGGTGGGCTCTACACCATGATTAACAGCTGCTTCGCTGATAGCTTTATACGTGGTACGATCGAACGCTCCTTCCACGTCTAAGAAAGCTGCAAGACATAGTTCTTTATTCTCTATAGCCTGTTCAGCCCTGGTTGTCACCAGGTGAAGTGCGGTTTCCGTTGACTTCCCTGGCTGGTATGCACATTGTAGTTCGTGCAGCGGATGCCTTCTTAATGGGCCATCCCTTATGTGTCTATCTACCAGTTTCTCCAGTGTTTTGAGGAAAAACGACGATAAACTTATCGGCCTATACGATTTGGCTTCACTGTAATCCGCCTTACCCGGTTTGGGTAGATAGGTTACTTTTACCATCCTCCACACACGCGGTACGTGTGCGAAGGCTAGGCACGCCCTGTACAATCTGCTAAGATGTGGGATTAGTACATTAGCGCCTTCTTGTAGTAGAATGGGGTAGATGCCGTCTGGCCCCGGGGCTTTGTATGGTTGGAATGTTGAAAGTGCCCACTTTATCTTTTTATGATCTACTACCTTTTTGGACGTGTCCCAATTGTGTCTCGTTGTACTTGTGGTCTGTTCCAACGCACTAATTGCTCCATCGTCTGTTACGCTGTCGTGTATTACTGAGCCTGGGAAGTGCATTTTACACATTACCATAAGGGTCTCCAGCCCCGTTTTCGTCATTCTACCGTCATTATCCCTGATGGATGTGAGCGGGGCCGACTTTGTGGTTGCTAGTGCCTTTGTTAGTCTCATACCTTCTGGTATTGACTCAATCTGATCGCAGTGGTTCCTCCACGCTCTCCTCTTGGCTTTCCTCACAGCCTTGCTGAGTTCTGTGAGTTTTTGTGCATAGTACCCAAAGTCATTAGATGCCTTTGCGTCATTGAATATTGCCCTAGTTTCCCTCCTGAGCTTTACTATCTCTGGGGTCCACCATGGTAACTTTTTAGCCAGGGTTTTCTTCTCCGGGCAGTTATTAGTGAAGGCCTTGTATACAGCTTGTACTATTTTGTCCGCTTCGAATTCTATGTCTATAATAGAGTTTAGCTTGCCTTTTGGGTCTCCTAGGTCTACTTTTAGATCCCTTCTAAAGCCCGACCAGTCCGTGTACCTAGGATTCCGTTTACGTACCGTATTTATTTTTATCTTAGTTTGGTACCTGAAGCAGATGTATCTGTGGTCCGAAAGGGATATGTCATCAGATACGTGCCATGAGTTGATTTTGTTACTAGTGTTATTAGTAGCCAACGTTATATCAATCACCTCCCCCCGCCTAGAATTGACGAAGGTAGGTTCATTGCCTTTATTCAGTACTTGTAAAGAGGAGCTTACCAGGAAATCCAGTACCTTCTCTCCTCTCCTATTGACATCCGAGCTGCCCCAGATGACATGGTGAGCGTTCGCGTCGCAGCCGATTATCAGGTTGGTGTTCGCCCGGCTGCCGTATGCAACAAGATCCCGCAGCTGTTGTGTGATGGGATCCGTCGCCTCGTAGGGGAGGTAGGCTGATGATAGAATGAGCTCCTTACCCTCCCCCTTTTTTTGGATCATCACCGTGGTGAGATCCCTGCAACAGAAAGCATGTAAAGGCATAGCATTGATGCCATTTTTGACATATATACATGTCCTCATATCATTGTTGTTATCTGGACACAGGTGAAAAATTGTTCCCCCCGTTCCACCTAAACCTCTTATTTCACCTTTATATATATATGGTTCTTGAATAAGAGCAATATCGAACTTGTCGCATTTTAGCTGCCTTGCCAGAAGGGCAGTGGCCGCCTTGTTGTGTTGTAAATTAATTTGTACACACCTTAAACCCGCCATTGGCGCTGTTAATTCTTTGGCTTGCTGAGGTCAGCAGCCACTTCCTGGAGCGTCTCGTCGCAGGACATGGGAGACATGGAGGCCTCCAGGTACAGCTCTGCCATTCCCTGCAGGTCCTCTGAGCCAATCCCCGATAACGGTGATGACTCTCGGGCCCTGCGGGATTCGGCACGTCTGTCACTGGAGCCCGCCATGTCCCCGGCCTCCGCTTCCGACTGCCCCTCCTCCTTGGCTGCCTCAGCCTCCTTGCCAATGGCAGTTGGCACCTCTCCCTCTGGAGGTGTGCCCTCCTCGGCCTCCCCAGGCTGCGGCCCCCCCGCGCCCTCCCCCGGCGTCTGACCCCCCACGCCCTTCCCCGCACAAGTGCCGTCCTCAGCCCCCTCAAGCGCCCTCTCCTCCACGTCCTCTAGGAGCTTGAAGGAGCTCAGGTCGACACCCGTGTGTAGGTGGTAGCCCGCTGCCTTTATAACGTCGGCCGACACCCGGTCCATCAGTATGATGCGCCTGGTGTTCGCGTCCGACGTCAAGGTGTCTACCACCTTCCACTCCTCCGTGTGTAGCGCAGGATTGTACCTCTGCAGCACACGGAGAAGCAACTTCACGTCATGGCCGCCAACTATCTTCGTTTTCCAAGCCATCTTGACTGGTTTCGGAAGATCCTTGGCGTCCATGACCTTCAGGCGCAAGCCAGCAATCTCCTCGCTTCCGATTGCTGACTTGAGCCATGTGACGGACTCCCTCCCTTGGCAATTGACGTGGAGAGCGCCCGCCACTACGTTGCCGAGGGTTACTCGGGGTAGGGGATCCGGAGCGTCAACCAGAAGCTCCAAAATGAGCCCCTGGATGGCGCCCAGATGCCCTAACCCGATCTTCTCGGCCGGAAAGGCCTCCGGGACGATGGCCATCCTCTCGCTTGCAGCCACTTCAGCGAACGAGGCTGTGACTTTCGTTCGCTTGGAGTCGCTGACAAGCAGAGAAGAGTCACCACTGGCTCCCAGTTGCCTCTTCTTTTGCACCACCCCTGACCCCGAAGTGGGTGCATCCTGGGGGGTGCCCTCGCTCAGTGTCTGAGCTCTTGCCTTGGCGTTGTCTCGCCTCTTCTGCCTTCTGCTACCAGCGACTCCTCCACCGGACCACGCATCCGCACCCTGGGGTACGGGCACGCTATCAACGGCGCCCGGCTCGTCAGCAGCAGGGTTCAGAAGAGGACCGGCCGTTCCGCTGGCCTCCCCTCCGGCACCTGCGCCAGCCGGTCTCCTTACGGGGACCTGCTGGGCGTGTCCGCTTTTCGACCCGTGGGGAAAAGATCGGACGGTGCCTCCGGTTTGGACCGCTCCACCATGGCCTCTGCCTGTATATGCGCTGCGCGCCCTCTGCGTCCATACGGACCCCCTTGCTCGGCTGCTACCCGCTCTCGCTCCTCTGTCTGAGACAGAGGTGCGTACCGCTGGTGCAGCATTTGCGCTATGCGCCTTGGCCTCATCCCTTGCGGGTCCGGCTTTCCCTCCTTCCTTCGTCATAGGTTTTAATTGATCCATGTGACCTTTTTCTTCTTGTTTCGTCGGATTGGCTCCCCACCCACCACGGAGCCCACACCCTGGGGATGCGTTAACGCATCAGGGCTACCAATCCGATATAGCGCCCCAAGAGTATGTTGTCTGTGAGTCCGCACGGTGCCGAGTTGCTCGTCGTCTCCTCAGACGACTCACAACCCGTGCTCCACCGACTAAAGGCCCCATACCCCAGGACACTCGCCCGTGGCCATCAGACTGGACACGACAGCCGATTGATCATGGCTGGCTAGACCATGACCGCCCGTGTGAGGTGAATCCTGAGTCGAAGAAGAGTGTTGTCTCCCAGCAGTACTATCCCGACCACTGGTCGACTCAGCCACCAGGACCTCCCTCTCCACCCGTACGGGTCCCCGCGCACGGCACAAACACGCGGATGGCATTTTACCGCTAACCATCCTTCTTTGTGGATGGAAAGCCCGCTGCGACATACCATGTCATCGCTTACGGCTGATTAGATGGGATAAGCGGGATAGGATGGGTTGGGATATAAAGTATGGGCCCAACTGATTGTTTCCGTTCTGCCTGTTTCCAACGGTAGAACCAGGCAGTTAACAGGCGGTAACCTCGTGAAGGATCCCAACCAGTTTTGCCTCGAGGATCTTAGCAACTGTGAGCTCCCCCCGAGGCCATCTACCATGTTAACCGCCGGACAGGCTGCTACCATAGAGACAGACCCAACGCAAGTAGCGACCGGTCGCAAATGTTCCTTGTTCGTGGACCTGCCTCCGCCTAAATGGAATGTTGTCTTTAAATGGATATCAATATTTTCCACGAAAATTCTCTGCTGAGGTAGGGCACAGCGAAATGTCATCCCGCTCGAATTTGGAGCAGCCCAACAAGGGAAGTACCTCCGCCTTACAGAAGACCACAGCCATAATAACACTACTACTTGCTCTGAAGCAGTGTTGTGTTCCTGGAGGTGAGCAAGGTCGCCAGAGCTCCCGAGGATGCGAGAGAGCGAGGGAACTTGTTCCTTCAGCTGTCAACACGGCGAATGCTCAAACATATCAATGGTCGGTAACGCCCATGTTGCTCCTTACCACCAGGCGGTAAGTCAGGTACGCTTGTTTGCCCCCATGCCATTGTATTTAAAAAAAAAACTATATTGTGCAGTCGAGTTCAAAGATATGTCTGTGTAAAAGTCATGTTAGACGTATTTCCGATTGGTCATACATGGAGTGTAAGTAATTCGATATGGACGTATATCAAGTACTTATATCAATTATACTTTGCCGTATAATATATAGTCAAATTTTAGCATTATTCAGTCGGGACAATTTTCCATGTCAAGGATTTCAACTTGTTATTATTGAGACTCGACCAATAACTTTGAAGTGTAAATTTTCAGTAAATCGTGTTACATATAATCTACCTCCTCTTCAATGGAAGGTACATACATACATACATACATACCATACATTCACGCCTTTATTCCCAAAAGGGGTAGGCAGAGCACATGAACCGTATGTTCCAGCGCCACTTTTAACATAAGTGTGGGTATAAAAGATCGACTAAATGTGATATTGCAGTGATAGGTTGCTAGCCCATCGCCCACAACACACTTCAACCCTGGTCCCTTAGTCGACTTTTACGACACCCACGGGAAGAAAGGGGGTGGTGAAATTCTAACCCGACACCACACGGGTAAATAGTTTCAATGGAAGGTCTCTTTTGAAATTAGTGTTGTTTCGTTCGGTTTTAAAACAAAAACCTCTACTCGGTTGATTCTAATTTCATCAGTCATTACAGTTACACCAACATACAAAGTTTTTGTGTAGCCATAGACTTAGGGTGTCGCTGGGATCATTTCCGATCCCTAAGCGTTCGTGATATGACATTAGTATTCAGCGGTAGTCCTCTCTCTGTAACCTGAGAGGCGAACCTATTGATTTATTGCTGTAGAGCTTCAAACTAAGTGATTGCGAACACGTTTTTTAAGTTCAGTACCAACATGATACAAAAAGAACCCTTATATTACTCTGTATGTGTGTGTACCTACTGTGTTTGAAAACGACATCCATAACCAACAATTACTTAGTCAAAGCAATGACGCACAGTTCCAGTGTCCGTGAGGCAACCGGATGGCTAGCGGTATGTGAGCTCCCGAATCGTTGTGGAACCTCCCTGTGCAACCCGAACTGAGCCTTCTTGGATTGGGGCGGAAATTGTAGGGTGGTGTAAAAAAATGTCGCCCAGTAGCGACAGCATCGAGACAAAATAATATTTTTTTTTCTATTTCCGCAACAGTCAAAGTTGACTCAGTTTGGATTGCATAGGGCAACACTTTGGGAGCTCAAATATCGTGAGCCATCCGGTTGCCTCCTGAACACTGCAACTACGTGCTGAATAAATGTTTTTATGTCTAAGATACGCTACAGTAAGTAACCATTAGTTAAGACTCAATATGTTTGTTAGAACGTTCAAGATTTTTAAAGTATTTCCATATGTAAGTCCCTTATTGCACAAAAGACTAAAATTAAATATATAGATAGAACAAGTAAAACATGTAGGTACAAATGCGAAGTTATCCCTGTATAGCTTCACTTCCAGTTAACCTTTGAACAATGAACGGTAGACGGTACTAGGATGCATACACATAAACTACGTTTTCTCAAACATGCAATGAAATATTGACTTTCCTTACTTTCCTTATAATAGGCAGTCAAGTATCACGTTTCCGGTGCGGAAAGACGAGAGACACATTATGAAATTTCATGCAAATTTGGAGGCCCACAAGATGGTCTTTTTTAGTTTCCATTCTATATTTATTTACCGGTAGAGAAATGTGACCTGTAAGGACAATAGCCGGATAGCCGGACCGGACTAAATAATTTTCGGCCCAAGCTGAAGCATTACGACTTCGGTCGCTTCATTCGCTCGTTGGAAAATCTTAGCAAAGAACCGCTTTGTGTAAGGCGGAACAGCTGAGATTCCAGTGTAAATCAGTTTTTCCAGCGACTAATTCCCGTAGCCTCGTGTCTCCCCATGACTGGCACAATTTTGATGGATGCTGCGAGCGACCAAGCGACATATTTATCTGGCCCAGAAAACAATTTTTGTCAATATATTTCTCGGGGATAATCTTTACTGGCGTATTTTTGATGGCTACGTGAGAGCTTGGTACAGCACACAGAATATTATACTTGTTTTTGATGCCAGTTATACCAGCGATTCAATGCATGTTGAGCCTTTATTGACTTGAGGACAAAGCAAAATTCTCTAAAATACCAAATAACAAAAGATTCACTTTGCCCGATGTGTGGCAGAATAAATATTACGTATTTTTTCATAATTATAATAATTACGTTACGGGTTAGGAAAATTACTAATTGAAAGAAACTTAACCTGCTTTAATGAAATTATTAAGTCCGCAAAGTAAGTTCTTACTTGTATTTCGAGTACGAAGAAAGTTTGTTCAAGCAAAGGTTTTAATTAATTTAGCTTCGAACTCAGTAAAATGTGCTACATACGTTAAAAAACCTGCATAACTATTATGCTTAGTACCTACAATAGTACATTGTTGTAAAGAATAAAAAGTAGGCAATAGCCAGTTTGAAGGGGGCCACGGATGCATGGTGTGACTCGTGCCCTGGAACGGACATCACGGCTGCTAGACATTTGCTCGCCTTAAAAAGGTGCAAGCATCCCTATCAGAAAATAACCCGGACGATATTGAACGGGCCCGGCTCCTGGCGGTTTCCGCCCGCGAGCCGGGGCACTGCCTCCACGCGCTTCCATCGCGACAGTTAGGCACCATTCTGGACCCAAGCACCTTAAGAATTGCTTGTTGCTGGAGGCTTGGCGCCACAATAATTATGTGTTTCGCATACATGCGTCTGTGGCAAAAGCGTCGATGGGTTGGGTAGGCATGGCCTCTCGTGTGAAAGAAGCGCCGGCCGCTTATACCGCCATGGCACTATAAACGATTTGGTCCGTCGTTCGCTTGCCACCGCTTCTGTGCCTGCTATACTCGAACCTACGGGTTTGGCAAGAGACGATGGCAAGTGACCTGATGGTGCCACATTAGTGCCGTGGAGGTTGGGTAGAGCCTTGGTGTGGGACGCAACGTGCGTGGATACGTTTGCTCAGTCCGACATCCAGGGAACTCGCTCTCAAGCGGGCGCTGACCGCGCTTTATCGATACTGTTCGCAATAAAAGTACTAGGGCAACATGATATGTCAGTGATTATTGAATAAACAGTTGGTGGCGGGCGGTAAATCTCCCTTTATTTCGTCTCAAATATCGGATTATCCAGCACGCCTATCACAAAATAATACACGGCACTATAACCAAACCAGAATATCCTTGATCTCCAACGACTACTTGTCAGGGTCCAACCAGGGGTCAACTTATAATAGGTAGTTCGTCAGAGCGTGGAAACTGGTTAAAGAATTGGCAGGGATCGTACGAATGACTCCCGTAAATAATAATACTCCTGACATTAGAAGGAAAGTCGACAGATAAATAGGAATAGTATAGTAGTGGCTTAATGCGTTCTAGTGTGGGTAAAGAAGATTGTCATGGGGCAAATTACATTACTAATCAGTGATATTTTCAAGAGTGAAGAATACAGAAGCACTGAATGTAATAATAGTAGTACATCACAGATGGAAGTAAAAAGGTCAATACGCAAGGTGCTTATAAAGGGCGAAAAGCATTTTTATAAGGATTGAGTGCTAATTGTTTCCTGTAGATCCAAAGTTTTAACATATTTTAAGGTCTTATTTTAAATGGGTATGTGTAGTCCCTTTAATACATGTATAATTGTACGCAACATAATTAGATACATAAGTTTGAAGAAAACACTAAGATTAAAGAAATAATAAGGAGAAAGGATGGCGGACATTGTTTTTCGAATTTAAACTTAATATTGATTTAATATTTTATGTTGATCCGTCTGAGTTATGCAAGCTGCAAGATAATAGAAAGCTTGTAAAAATACCGACCCCGACCATAGTAAACCTTGCACATCTTTTGCACATATATATCAGCTGTCAACCCAGGTCTTTTCATCCTATTTTGTCAGAGCGTGTGGAAAGCGCCATACATAGCGCTCCGGCAGACCGGCCTTTAATTGGTACCTATCCAAGAACAATCAAGAAAGAAGTATTTACATATTATTATGCATGCGCCCAGGGGCTGCGCCCCGGAGTGACGTGACAGTGCTCAGTGTCACGATTGACATTTATTTTTAGTCAAGTATCTTTTATTAGTTTGTATTTTTATTCTCAAATGTTTCTTTTGTAAATATTGTGTATAGTGTTCTTCTACCAACCGTAAGTTTTACATTTATTTCGTCGTTTATTTTGAATGGATGCATACCTCTATACCATCTGCAGACGGCACGTTTCCCCAAAATCACCCCTGTGCCCAATGTCACAAGTCTTTCCTTTCGATCCACGGCTTGCGTATTCACGTTGGAAAATGTCACAAACCTACAAACCCATTATATACCGCCACATGCCCAGCAGCTAGCCCACAACCCAGTACTTCGACAGTGCCACAAAATGACAGTTTAAATAACTTTCATCTCTATCTTAGCCACCTTAAAAACTCCATCCCTATAGTGAAAAGAATACCCCGCGGAGCGAGAATCGCCGTAGCTAGCCGCCTATCCGATGTCATCAACTCCTGCGTAGATGTAAATAGCCCCGATTCTTGGAAAAATCTTCTCTGTTTCTCATTTTCTACACTTTATGCTAAACCAGATAACCAAGCAAGTTTAACTCGTAAAATAAAAAACAATTGTGCCGACCCCCTCAGCCACCATCCTACTTTAAACAACCACACTAAGGTTCCTAGCAAATTCAATTTAAAAAAAAATGTAGAGGGCAAGATCTGTGATGGTGATTTGAAAGGCGCCGCGCGAATTCTCTTTTGTGAGTGTGAGTGACGTGCTGTCTGCGGACACGTCTGAAACCCTTACGGCCTTACGTTCCAAGCATCCCCCAGCTCCAACCACACCTTACTTTTTAGATCCGCCTACAGGGCCTGACGTCTGCCTACATGTACAAGAAAAAGATACCATGAATGCGATCCTTTGTTTCAAAACCGGATCAGCGGCAGGCCTTGACGGCATCTCTCCTCAACACCTCAAGGACTTAACCTCACACTGCGTCGGTGATGCAGGCAAACGTTTACTAATTTCTATTACAAAATTGATAAATTTAATGTTTTCCGGTAACGTAAACCCTGTTTTTGTACCGATCCTATACGGAGCGAATTTGATAGCCCTGACAAAAAAAGACGGAGGAATAAGACCCATGGCTGTTGGCTCAACTTTTCGGCGTCTTGCTTCAAAAATCTCCGTTCGGTACGTTTCGTCAAAACTTCAAAAGCAATTTGAACCAGTGCAACTTGGTTTTGGTACAAAAGGAGGATGCGAAGCAGCCGCCCATGCCCTGCGTACCTGTTTAAACAACGACCAGTGTGAGGTACTCCTCAAAATTGATGTAAAAAATGCTTTTAATTCGGTAAACAGGGACATTCTGCTTTCAGAAGTGAGAAATCACATTCCGGAATTATATAATTATCTATTACACTGTTACGCGGACCCTTCAAAATTAATGTACAAACACAACGAACTTTCGTCAGAAGTTGGCTGTCAGCAAGGCGACCCTCTGGGTCCAGCCATATTCAGTTTAGCAATCAATCCGATAGTTCAAAATTTAAAATCTCAATGTATGGTATTTGGATGACGGAACTCTCGGTGGAGATGCGGATACAGTACTTACAGACCTTTTGGATATTAAAAACAAGTTTATATCAATGGGTTTAGAACTCAATTTTAACAAGTGCGAACTGTTTCTGAACTACGACCAAACAGATGTCGTTCAGAAATTCAGAGCAGCCACTCCTAATATAAAAGTGGTCGACAAAGAGTCCCTCAGCCTTCTTGGGTCACCAATATATGAGCAAGCCGTCCCCAATATCATCACAAACGCTATATCAAAATTCAAAAACTGCGCCGAGCGCCTACTTCTAATAAATTCACACTACGCTTTAACAATCTTAAAATTTTGTCTTTTCGTTCCGAAATTTACATATTTGCTTCGCTCTGGTCCTTTTTTTAAACATCAAAATTCCCTGGTACCAATTGACTTCTTGATTAAATCAAGCCTCGAATCAATTTTAAATATACAGCTCAGCGAGCAGTGTTGGGCCCAGGCGTCCTTACCCATCAGGTTTGGTGGACTAGGCACGCGCAAAATTTCCAGTGTCGCTTTACCAGCTTTTCTATCCTCCGTCCATGGCACTTCCGTTCTCGTAGGAAAAATCCTGAGGGCTTTTTGTCCATCAAACTACGAGACGGCATGCCTGGTGGAGACTAGAAATGCTTGGCAGATGACTTGTCCCGGTCAAGATCCTCCTGCAAAATTACATATCCAACGGAGCTGGGACGACATGTTGTGCAAAATTGATTATACATCCTATTTAAATTCTAGTTCTGGTTCTAACCGCGCACGACTACTGGCAGTGGCTGAACGGGAATCCGGCCAGTGGTTACACGCTTTTCCCTCCCCTCCCACCGGTACTTTTCTGAACCCTGACACCTTAAGACTGGCCGTAAGCTTGAGACTAGGTGTGAAGGTATGTACCCCTCACAAGTGCCCCTGTGGCACTTTCGTCGACGAGCTGGGACACCACGGCTTGTCGTGCCAAATGAGCGCAGGCCGCCTCTCGAGACATGCCGCCTTAAACGACATTATCCGCCGTACTCTTGCCACTGTCAACACACCATCAATACTTGAACCAAACGGTGTCTCAAGAGACGATGGTAAGAGGCCGGACGGGATGACCCTGATTCCGTGGAAGATGGGGCGAGTGTTAGTGTGGGACGCTACATGTGTTGACACGCTGGCACCGTCCCATCTTCCACGAACTACTTCCAGGGCCGGCGGCGCAGCAGAGGCGGCTGAAACAAAAAAGGCCACAAAATACAGAGGTCTCGGCTCTCAATACCATTTTATGGCATTTGGAGTCGAGACCCTTGGGCCTTGGGGTCCAAGTGCTCGAGGACTGTACAACGAGCTTAGCATAAGGCTTGTCGACACTACAGGCGACCAAAGAGCTGGCAGCTTCCTCGCACAACGGATTAGCATTGCTATTCAGCGAGGCAATGCTGCCAGCATCTATGGTACGATGCCACGGGGGCCCTTTTTAGAGATAGTTTAAATTTTAAGTTAGCTTTAGATTCTTCTACTTTTGTTATTGTACATAGTTTTATATTCATACTCTTTGTATAATATGTAAATATTTAATTGAATAAATTATTGTATATAGTTTATAAATAATGTTAAACAATACAGCAATAATATTGATAATTTAATGTATGTATATTTAAATATGGGTCTTTGTTGCCTGAATTTATAAATAATAATAATATTCTGTCTGATGGTAGTCCACCTGAACCTCTTTGGTATCCATTTCTCATCTTAGCTGTGAGGCCTACCAGGGTTAGTGCGACAATGGGGTAAATGCGTCTTTTGAACATATCTTCGGAACGCAACATTTTAGAACTATTAAAGCCCCCGGCGTTTAAATTATGGTTACCAAACTTTCAATTTAGATGATTGTAATAGCTCTAAAAAGGCCCAGTTTCGGAGATATCACTAAGAGACGCATTTACCCTATTGTAATTAGGGTTTTGTTTGGGTGGAAAGGAAACTATATTCAACGAGTAAATATTTATATATTTGAATTAAGTTATCTTGACTGAGGTTAATCCCAAACTTAGATTAGGGTAGGGTTGTTGATGACGCTTTGGTCGATTGCGCTAGTTTGCAAGTGTATAAGTTAATTAAGCTTAGCTGGGTTGCCGGGCGGTGCTCCCCAATGTCCCTCGGACGCGGGGCGCTAGCTTGGTCGAACTAGGCGGCCTGGCTACGAAGTGGCCCCAACCAAACACCTCCTGAAATGGGCCGGTATGATAATTACGGATTGCGCTACAGGCTGTGGAGAGCATGACGGTCTTCGCGATAGTTCAGAGCAATGGTACTCATCGTCCAGTAAAGTGATTGGGAATCAGTAAGCTACTATAAAAGGGGTTATCACAGTCGCCGGTCCGACATTCCATGATTGTAAAAATGCCACAATGACGGATATGGACAATTATAGAGGCACCCACGCGCGTAGCAACGCTTAAGGTTATAGGAAACTCACCTTTTGGAGGAAAATCGTCTCGCCTGGTGGTCAAATATTGACGAATGTCGACTCCGGGGCGTAGCCAGCCCTCGGATCCGTCTGTGACGCCTTGCCGTCGCGTCAAAGGTTATCGAGAAAACAGCTCGCTGGAGCGTTCGGCTCCTCACAACCCGGAAGCCCGATGCGGCCCACGCGGCCCAATTAGTATGCCCGTCACTTGGGCTGGTTAGCTGGAATACGACAGTTGATATAATACGATGCCACAAATGAACGATACTCCAAGAATTGTACCCGGATTAGACGGAATACTTACAGAGGAAGAATTAAAAATTGGATTTAATTCGGAAGCGAGGGGCCTCGCCACGCGTTCGCTTTGTCTTTCCTTTTTTTTTCTTAACTCCTAAGTTGCCAGCCTCTCAATCGCAACTCCCCGGACTTCCGAGCGAACGCCAATGGACGCCGAGCCTAAGTGTGACAAAAAATGTCTCGCTCCTCACATAAGAGCTCGGACAGCTGAAACGAAAATCATACAAACCTCCTTGGCAATCGCATTGTCAAGTTTATTAATAACGAAAGCTGTTTATGCCAACTCCTCCAGCGATCAGGGTAATCGGAACTAACGATCCGGCAACACCGAACCACAGACTCAACACACCGGCATAAGGCAGCACAGACTAATAAGAATACAGACGCGCAGTATAAAGCAAGACGATGTTTCATATAGTTGTCTCTGTCACTGCTTATGGTCAGCTGATGTGAGTTAGAATGAGACGAATAGTATGGTATTTTGAGTCTATTGACGACTTGTCTCCAAAAACTGTTAACCACGGTGTTAAATGCTAAACAATCTGTCAAAGTCAAATCAACGTCAAATCTCTTGTGAATCTTGAGGAAAGTTGGTTATTTCAAGAATATTGTGTTGAAAAACTAAATATTTCTGTAATAAGTTAATGATTTAAGTTGTATGAAGTGGCACAATGGCTTGTGCAGTTCCGTACTGCCGAAGTTACGCTAGATTGTTAAAAAAGACCGGAGAAACAATCGGATTTCATCGGTAAGAATCATTTGGTTATTTTTCAAATATTTCATGTACATTACGCAATATGGGATTACAGCAGATGCTTGATACTATCGGATAAGTACTTTTTACATGGATCAAACTTGATATTTTTGGGATTTTTAGTAAAAATACAATTGTCGTAAACATGGGTAGTGTTGTTACCATGTATATATCGATATTTCGTCGACATGAATTATTCATGTAGGCGTTTAGACAAAATATTTTAATGTTACATGTTTTAACTGTTAACTTCAGGTTTCCGGTAAATAATAATCTTCGAAAAAAATGGATTAACGCAGTAGGGCGCAATAATTGGACGCCGAAAAAACACCATAGAATATGTTCGAAACATTTCGAAACTAACTGTTTCGTTATTATTAAAAATATAAAACACTTGCTGCCAGAGGCGATACCTACAGTTTTTCAGAGGCCGCTTGAGGTAAGTTGGTATAGTGAGTTTTATTTATTTTATTACTTGACATTTCTGAGGTCCCTCCAGATGAGTTCGTTTCATTTAAGTTTTGTATATGCAAAGAATTTGTATTAGTACATTGATTTTCTTTATATATCCATAACTACTATAATATGTATTATACATGGGAAAGTAACTCTGTGTCGGTTTGATGTTTACCTGTTCATACTTAAGCAGCTCAACTGATAGATATTGTATAATAATGTTTTCGTTACTGTATTTAATGCAGGGATCTCACCAGGATCAACAATTAGAAGGCAACTACAACAAAATGATGCTGAGCAGTAATGAAAGGCTACCAGATACAATACCTAAGACCTCCCTAACCCTAAGGCCCTAGACCTAAGGCCTCTTCAGGTGATGCAAGTTTACTGATTGCAAAAAGTTCTATATAATTGGATATTTATTATCTAAAGCATTATATGTAACTTTCTTATTAAAATGAGATATTTTCAGGAATATAATTGCGTTGTTATTTTGTGTTAGCCTACTTTAAAAACAAAGTTTTAATCGACTTCAAATCAATACTTCACGAAGCCACATTCCATATTACCGCATGAACTGCTTTCTGAAAGCAAATGCACGATTTCAAAGTACCCAGATCGTTTCAAAATAAGATTTGAAGATTGCCCTGGATTTCTCCAGGATCCCATCTTCAGATCCTGACCTGCCTAGGACCACCTTTTCTAACAAAACACCATTCTTATCGGTCCAGGCGTCTAAGAGTAATCGAGGAACATACATAAAAAAATAAAGAGCTAGCGGAATTGATAAGTTTCAGAAGTCGGTTAAAAATAAATGTGTTCCACTAAAGATCCACAAAATAGTGAGACATAAAAAGTAACTCGTCTGACTACCTATGTATTTGCATAATTTAATTTGTAGCGAACATATGAAACATGAATGCAGTTTATTATATTCGTAGTCGTGTAATGGTTTTTGTTTTCTATTTGGTAAGTACCATATTAATTTTTGCATAGTATGGATAGAAATACAATTTACTTACGAGTATCGCATATTACGAATTTATTAACAGTAAATATCGATATCGATAACTTGTAAGAAAATATCTTTCTGTGCACTAAATCTCGAGCGAGCGAGAGAGCGAATTACATCGTGCGAGCGAGAAAGCGGAGACAATGACGTATGAAGACCTGTCAGATAACATGGTTCTATCCCTTTCTTACTCGGCGTTCAGTACGTAAGTGAGAAGACATCGGATGTATAGAAAACGTTCAATTTATTAGGGCCTATCTGCTTTTCTCTGTAATCTGTGTAAGGCAGGTGCGCACAGATACGACGAGAATGTAACAACGCGTTACAGGTTGGCCAACATTAGGAATGATATCAGGTTAACAAGGGAAAGAAAAGGAACGCGATATCCAAGATGTGACAAATTATATATTACACTATCAACGCATTTGTTCCGCTAGACCTTATCCCGGTTGCATCCGAGAGGTTTAGCAGGCGACCCGAGGATCTTGATTGATGATGAATATATTAAGAAGCCACCATATGAACGTGTCGTTTGGCAGGATTGACAAACTAATCAATCAAAATCAAATTTCTGCAAGGGAAATGAACCCCATGAAAAGAAAAAGAACCCCATGAAGCTTGCCCCATGCCCTTGAGAGCATCAAATAAACAAAATGAAAAATATTCTCTCAAAAACCAAATAATAATTAACCTTTCCTAAAATTTGGCACCCGGAAAAAAACAAAGAAAAGTCGCTCGGGGCCCTACGTGCCAGAATTATCAAGTTCCCAGCTAATTCCGTTTATTTATTTTAGAAACTTGCCCTCGAGTAACGTTTTTACAATGGACTCTATAGAAATTCTATTCGGTGCGTAAAAGTTACTTGGTCTTTCGGGTTTGTTATTCTTTTTACATCGTCTCATTACGAAGTTGAGGGACAATATAGCTTCGATGTCTTTGTTAGATCCACGGCTCAAATACCCATTCAATTTTAAACTTTATGTTAAAGGATGAAAGTCACAAATAGAAGGAAAATAAACAAATAATGTGGGTGAACAATTGACGCTTCCAATTCTGATAGTTCTAAAAATGTATTCAGCAATATATTTACAGATATTTGTGGGGTTAACCAATACAGTATTTCGTATTTACAAAGAAAAAAGAGATAAATGGGGAAATACCCATATTTAAAATAATAGGGAAGTATATAGTTGGTGAAACGATTGTCGGCAAATATCGGCACTGGAGTGAAACTTTTTTGTCAACCAGAAAACGACAGAATACCGCAAAATTACTTTTATCTGGCAAATCAAAATGTAGTTTATTGATTTTTTTATTCGAAAGATATTTGATATTTGCCACCATCAATGTGCCTGCTCTTCTTGAGCCGCCTGGCATTGTCCGAGATGATGGCAAAAGACCTGATGGAGTGTCTCTGGTTCCGTGGAGTTTGGGACGGATGCTTGTGTGGGACGCTACCTGTGTAGACACACTGGCATCGTCCCACCTCCAACGGTAGTCCGTTGGAGGTGGGACGATGCAAAAGCGGGTGCAGCGGCGGAAAATGCCGAAAATCTGAAAAGCATTAAATATAGAAGCCTCGGCAGAGAGTACAACTTTGTACCTTTTGGCGTCGAGACCCTCGGTCCATGGGGTCCCAGTGCGCAAAAGCTATTTGCGGAAATCGCGAAACGTCTGGTTGACGTAACTGGTGACCGAAAAGCTGGTGGCTCGCGCAACGCATCAGCATTGCAATTCAGCGAGGAAATGCCGCCAGCATCCTCGGTACAATGCCTCGAGGGCCTTTTTTTAGATTTAACTTAGCTTTAATTTAATTTTGTTGATGTTATAGTTATCATCTTGTATATGAAACATTATGAATATTTCTATTAAATTTTATTAACTATAAGAATCAGGATTATTCGCGTCACGCATAAACCTTAAACAGGTTTCTGTAGGTATGCGTCTATTAATTTTGTAGTGTGTTTTTTCTTTTTTAATATAAATAAATTAAATAAAAACAAACATACTATCATGACATTTTGGAAACATCTGCGAATCTTCTGACCGCCATAGTATCTATATAATAATATGTTTCGTTTCACATTATTTATTAACTTATCTTATTATGTTTCGGCCATGCAAGTTTGTATTAAAGGCACTTTACATAACCTATATAAAATTAGACCTTAAATAGGTACGTTAAAACTTTGGATGGGTCCACAAAAAAATATTATCATCATTATCATATAGAAATGTTTTTAAGGGTCCGTAGTCAACAAGAAACCCTTACTTATAGTTTCACCAAGTCCGTGTGTGGCCTAGGTCAGTCAGTCAACCATTTTTCAATTCAGGGGTGCGTTTGCGTGATATTGGGCCTTAGAGCCCTCATTTTTATTAGTCATGTGTCCGGCCCTCTGGTTGCTATTTTTAGGCAAGCCTATAGTTATATACTCTTAACACTATCATAACGTTTTTTGTTGCGAGTTGCCTATCAACAATTTTAACGCGCCGCCACTGATCAATATATTATTATATACAAATTCTGGCGACGCAACCGCAACGTTTGTTTGGCGCGCGTACGACGATGTATCAAAGACAAACAGGCAACTACGGAACCCTGCACTGTGCGTGGTTCGACACGAACTTGGCCGGTTTAGTTTATAAGTAGCGAGATCAAACAAGGTGTAACATACCTCGTGTCTTGTAATCAGGAAAATGGCGAAAGTTGCCCCGCGCCGAGCATACCAATCAGAGAACTCGGCAGTCGAGATATACGGGAACGTTATAGAGTTGCACGATCACGTATAAAATTAATATGTTATTCCAGTGAGTAGATTGATATAAGGAGTATGATTTAGATTTATTTAATTCCAGATTACAATATAGCACACAATGTCAAAATTATAAGAATCCTTATCACGATCGTCAATAGTAGGAAATAAAAATTAAATAATATTCAAAATGTCAATGCAGAAAGTGAAAACAGTATCCTATTACGGATTGTGATTTAACGACTAGTGGATAATTGATTTTAAACAAAAATAAGCAATGTCAATTTAGGTATTACGATTACATACATACATACATATACTCACGCCCGTATCCCATTGGGGTAGGCAGAGACTAAGGAACGCCAAATACTACGGTCCTTACATACTTCTTTCGCTTCGATCACATCCATACATCTCCTCATACAGGCTCGTCGGTTGCGGGTACTCCTGACCTGGCCTTTTAACAGTATTGCTGAAATTTGGTCATGATACCCGCGCCTAGGCCGCCCCCTACCGACCCTTCCATCCATCTCCTGGACGTAAATCCTCTTAGTCAATCTACTTTCACACATCCTCTCAACATGCCCAAACCACCGAAGCGTACCTTTCTCAATCCTAGTCACTACATCGTCTTCTATTCCACATTTTTCTCTTATTACACAATTTTTTATTCGATCATTCAAACGAGCTCCACACATACTTCTTAACGCTCTCATTTCAACTGCATTCAGTCTACTCTCATGCTTTTTCTGAAATACCCAAGTCTCACTACCATACATCAGTGTAGGAACAAGCACTCCTCTGTGAACCGCGAGTCGAGCCTTCTTTGTTATATTTTGGCTGCTCACAAACGCGTGCAATGCTCCATTCACCTGATTTCCCGCTTTCACTGTCACCATCACACTTTCCGTCTCTCGTAAATAAAGAACCCAAGTACACAAATTCATTTACTTGCTCCACTCTCTCACTGTCAATCAGAATATTGCACACAGTCACACGTTCTTCTTTCTCAAATACCATCACTTTTGTCTTACTCAAACGATTCTTATTCTTATTCTTATTCTTATTCTTATTGACTTTCATACCCTTCCGCTTCAGCGAGTCATCCATACAAGTTACCATCTCTTGCAGCTCCTTCTCTGATGACGCAATGAGCACCTGGTCATCAGCGTATAGGAGGCATTTGACGAGTAACTCACCCATTTTTAAACCACATTCACTCTCTTTTAAAGGCATCAAACAACTGTCCATAAATAAGTTAAACAACCATGGCGAGGCCACACAACCTTGTCTAACACCTCTTTGGATGCTAAACCAGTCTGTGTAGCCACCATTGATTCTTACGCATGCTCTAGATCCCTCGTAGAGAGATTTTAATGCCTGAATCAATTGGTTGTTTACCCCATACATGGACAGAGTTGACCACAAAACATCCCTCACCACTCTGTCATAGGCTTTCTCCAAATCGACAAACGCACAATACACCTTCTGGTTTTTGGCCAAACATTTTTCGGTGATGCATCGTAAAGAGAAAACCTGATCCACGCACCCCATCCCCTTTCTGAAACCTGCTTGCACATCCCACATTTTACTCTCAGTCTCTTTCACTACCCTTTCTATCAGTATCTTTGCATACATTTTCCCAACCACACTGAGAAGACTGATGCCACGATAGTTTTTGCAATCCTGCCGCGAACCCTTTCCCTTGTAAATTGGAACAATGACAGCTTTAGTCCAATCGTCCGGCACCTTGCCATATCTCCAACACAAGTTAAAGAGTCGGTGCAGCAGGGTTGCAACGACTCCGCCACCACTCCGAATCATCTCAGCAGTTACCCTATCATACCCTGCCGCCTTACCTGACTTCATACTTTTTACCGCATCCACAATTTCTGTCATGCTTATCTCCCTTTCATCACCTTCAAGGTTGGGAGTCACCTCAGAGTTCCGTGACTCTACCGTGTCTCTCTCCTCTCTTTCAAACAAGCCTTCAAAATATTCTTTCCATCTTCTCAGTACGTTTTGCTCCCCTTTCACTATACTTCCAGTCTCATCTCTAATTATTCCTAGCTCTGATACTGTTGTTGAGCCTCTAGCCGCTTTTACAGCTTTCCAGAACAATTTTTTGTTGGTTTTGAAATCTTTAGAGAATCTTTTATCCATCTTCTCTTGCAAATCAGTGACCTAGCCTTGACAATGTAGATTTAGAATTCTGTAAGAAAAGAATGCGATGATATGATAGATATGATGAAGTGTGCCATAAAATTAAGAGTCCTTTCATTGGTAGTTACTTGCTATTCTCTCTTAGATATAAATAGTTCTTCATTATACCAAAGTATGACAGTAATCTGAACTACATTTGTACGGAAACAAACTTAGCTACAAACTTTAAATGTCAAAGCTTCGAAAATAGGCATCGGAAATTTTCAAAACTAGCCCCAGTATAATGAAACACCTACACGTTTCCGAACTTGTCCCTGTGAAACTGAAAACAGGGGAAAGGGAACTTTACCGGATATAAACCCTTGCCGGAAACACATTTGCAAGTAAAATTTTTTTTTATAATAATATGCATCGTCTAATAGTAAATATAGGATGCTATACCTGCATTAAAACTATAATTGTGCCTGAAAAAACAGACCATAATGAAGAATGCACGAACGTCTCTTTTACCAAAGAATACATATATTTATTTAGAAAAACATATTAGTAATATAATAATAATAAAAAAAGAAGCTGCCTTTGTGGACAAAGCATATTTACAAACACTTACATCACTTATATGACAACATTCCTGCGAGTCCCAATCCAAGAGAGTTATATGTAACTCACCCTAAGCCATTTCCTCACGACTTTGCCAAGTAAAAATCCAACCCAGCCACTATTTACAGATAAAATAAAGCCTCAGCCACACTGTAGGCAGTTTACACGTCGGCGGAGATTCCAGCAAAAAGGAGTCTGAGTCAGCACCTTAATTCTATAAGTCCGGAACAACAGATATCGGTGGCGCGGTGTCATACGTAGCGGGCGTGACGGGAATTGAGAAGGGCGGGGGTGATAAGCGGCAGCGGGCGCGGAGCGTACGAGTCAGCTCCAAACAGCTATCGCTGGCGGGGCGACGCAAGTATAGCTGACGGGATAGAAATTGACAAGGGCGAGAGCGATGAGCGGCAGCGGGCGAGCAGCGGAGCGGAATGCGTTTAGTTAGTGTCTTAATTTAATGAGTATAACAATATATATGTATGTGATGTGAATGGAAATGAGACGGGCGGGTATGACAAACGGCAGCGGAGAGCGGAGCAAGCAGCGTTTGAGTTAGTGACTTAGTTCGGTAAGTCTGGAATAATAGATATCGGCGGCGGGTGTGACAGGAATTGAGAAGGGCGAGGGTGACAAGCGGCAGCGGGGAGTGGAGCGGTCAGCGTTAAAGTAAGTGACTCGTAGTTCCATAAGTCTGGAATAATAGATATCAGCGGCGCGGTGTCACACGTAGCGGGCATGACGGGAACTGAGAACGGTGGGGGTGATAAGCAGCAGCGGGTCGAGCTGCGGGGCGGGCAGCGGCGCGGGCAGCGTTCGCACTCACCTTTTGTTTCATCATTTTTGTGGCTTATTCAAACTCCGTCTCCCTCTCGCTACGATGGATCATTCGTTTTATACCCCAGGAAAATTACGTTTTTTTTTCAAACATTAATTTATAACAGCGTTTTTTTTGTTTGTTTAATTTTCAAATGTTATCCTATGATGCCTTACCCAAGAATCCTACAAAATTTCCATCGGGAAGTAAATAGTAAAAAGAAATGACACATCCATTATGTTTTTGTGTGATTTATTTATTATTCTTGTAGATTCTGTAAATTAACAAAAATTAAAATATCTATTAATATTATTCCCCTTTTTTAATTGTTTAAATATCGATTTTTTGATGACTAATATTTTGGTGGCTTTTGAGTCTACGTATTTACTAAAATGATAATATATCAGTTACACACAAAAAAGCTGATGTTATGAATTATTTCCAAATTTCATTTTTTTTCCATACTAATGAAAATAAAATGCTTGGGCTATTATGTCTCACTATTCTTTCCTTTCCCGTTCCCTCTCATACATGAGAGGAGGCCTGTGCCCAGCAGTGGGACGTATATAGGCTGATGATGTGATTCTTTCATTTACGTGTACGAGCTGTGCATTTGGAAGTATCGTAGTGTTTTCCTGCACCCGGAGATCTATTTATGAATTTTATGATTGTCTCTTTCGATTGTTTAATTTGTATCCACATGCCAATGTATCACGCACTCACTTACAACATACTATTAATCCTTTTTTATCCCTGACTGTTGCTTAAATCGGATGAACAGAAAACAATAAAGCGGTCGAACTACGTGGTTGGAGTAGCCTGGGGAAAATCCAGGTGTCCATCATCAAGAAATACTCAGTCTAAAAATGTTTGGCAATATACCGGGTGGAAAGGCACAAAGATCCTTTCCGCAAAAGGGGGATTGCTTAGAATTAGTACTGTATTTACTCTAAAGAAACTAGGCTCATATTCGTAATCGTTTCGAAGTTATAGGCAGTTAACTTTTAATGCAAAATACTGCAAGTGACAATCCTCATTAGGTTCAGTAACATTTTAATAATAACACAAGGGTCAGTGACCTTTATCAATACGTTTATACAATTATGAGTACGTAGTAATAGCAGGGTTATCACTTACAAGAACATCAATTAGTTTTAATATTTTTACTAATTGTTCGTAACAAAAATGTAAACATTACGAATCGATTCTCCATCACTTATACTAACCCCCCTTTGCGAAAAAGATCGTCGTGCCTTTCCACCCGGTATAGGAAGAAAGTCGGAAAAGATTCATTTTCTGGAAATAACGAATTTCTATCAAGCAAAAAGTAACTCTTACGTATTGTTCAGTTTTGTTATTCTTACTTTTAGAGTATATTTTAATTAAATATATTGTGGCAACACATAATAGTATAAATACTAATAAATGTTAACAACTTGACTTGTAAAATGTACCTGTACATTTACCATTAATATTATATCAATCTGTATTTGAATGACCTATGTCCAGCAGTGGACGACTTTGATGATATAATACGAGTAATTTGTATATTCTGTGACGTGTCTTGTGTATTGTGTTATTCTCGTGTATTGTAACTGGATAAGTATCCATATAAACTGACCGACCCATGTCGGTGAAGACCTGAAATAAAATATTTCATTCATTCTTTTATTCATTAGTATTTTAACCGATTACATTAGTTGAACGAGCGAGTGAAGCGAACAAATTTCTCAGTTTTAGCTTGTGCCAAAAATCTTGCGTATGTCCGGATGTCCGGATATCCCGCTGTCCGGCTGTTCTTTTCTACACGTCCCATTCCTGGACCGGTTATCGGGAAATTTTATGAGATACAATAATTATAGTTTTTATGTCGATTCGGTTTCGAAAAACTTCAAAATTTTAAAAACACACTTTTTTACAGTTTACAGAGTCACTAGTATTAACTTTACATAGTTACTTAAGTGTTACCGTTCCAACATCAGTATCTGTATATTTAGCTACGGTGCTGCAGCACCACTTAACTTCAGCAGAAACAGTTTTGTAACTCAGTTGTGAACCCGCGCGCCCGTTAGCTAGCTCGCACATGCTCACATTACACGTGGAACAGCTCGAGACCAGGCAGATGTTTCCATGAAACGTGTCGGCTCGACTTGTTGGTTGGAAATAACATAAGTACGTGAGAAAAGAGATAATATAAGTATTTCCTAAGCTCCGTGTAGAACATCATTGGTTTTGTCAGAGGAAAGTTTAACCGTACTTAGCTTTTTTTCCCTGGTCAGAATATAAGCCTCAGTCTAAGTAATCATCATCATCATTTTCAATAACAGTAATACGTGGTGTTTGGAAACTTAAAATAGAATAGAATAAAATAAGTTTATTTCTTCGAATATATTTGTTGGTATGTTTTATACATGTCAGTTTCACATTTCCTGCCGACATCGGCGTAGAAATATTATTAAATTTAAGTAAATCACAAACATTCAAATTATCAAGACATCACAATTAATTAAAATGAGTTTGTATGAGCACCTCATATCCAAAAATGAGGTGGTACAATGTCCTACTTCAAATAAGGTGAGGTAACCATCTAATAATTAACATCTATTGGAAGTAAAAACGAGGTTTGTTTCAAGTGTACTATAGACCACCAAATTACTTGCATGGTCAATGCCTGGCCGCTCATCGTCGGGATTTGGTCTCCAGTTTCGGTTGCAATACACCTGGGGTCAGTAAATGTCCGTGGGGGGAGCCCCCCGAGCTCGCATAGCGACCGCTCTCTAAAAGCATGCTTTCATTCCTACGAAAAGCTCAGCCTTCGGCTCCGCTTGCCTCCCCATATACCTTCAGGAATTCGGCCCTCAACAACCTGTTCGCTTGCAAGTTACTCGGAGATAACGAGGATCCGCCTCAGCCTCGGGCCTTAGGCTCGCATTGAGAAAGCTTTCTGAAGGACTGCAATATGCCTTTGATTCCAATGAAAAGCTCGCCCTTCGCCCTCGCTTGCCTCGCCGCTCACCTTCGGGACTTTGGCCTCAGGTCTCGCTTGCAAGACACCTGGGGATAGTGAGTGTCCGTCGGGCCCACCCTAAGGTCTTCGGGCCTGGGCTCGTATAGGGAGCGCTCCCTAAAAGGATACTTTGGGCATCTATATAATGCTAGCTTCTGCCCGCGCTTCGTTCGTCGTTTATATCGCAGCTCTATACAAACTTCTACCGAGAAATCGTATATGTTAATATTACATTTCATTAAAAATTCTCATTTTTCTAACACATCCGTCATTTCGCTGTCCTAAGCGTCATTTCCGTGGCGCAAGAAATTTCAACCCTTGTTTGCTACTCAACTATTTACTTCTGAATTGTGCCTTATGTACCTTTAAAGTTAAAATTAAAAGATGTTTCGTAATCCGTAGTCATTTTGCTTAAAATCTAAAAAAATAATATGCTACGGAAATGACGCAAAAATTTAATTTCAAAATCCACCCATATAATATTAGGAACAGTAAATAGGATTGTGTCGAAATTCAAAATACATTGATATTATTCCTTACATACAATGTGTCCTCAGTCCATATTAATTAACATCGAAAAATAATAGTTATATTAGTGAGAATGTCACTCTGTAACAAAAAAGTCATCAATAGAAATAATAGAATAATTAATTTTTCACCTCAGCAGCTCGAACAAGTATATTTTGCTGCGTGAAAACAGTGTGCAAAATGCGATTTTGCTCACTCCGTGACACAAAGTAGCTTTTTAATTTTGATGCGGGGCACTGACATTACGTCGTCCGGGGTCTATTACAAGTTCAGAATATTTGAACTTTACTAGCGCTGTCCATTTCATTCCATTACGAAAAAAGAAAATGGCAGACATGATACGATACATAATTCGACCATTGAATTTCAAAGTAGACCCCCAAAAAAACGGATAACAGTAACACGTTCGAAAACTATATTATATTAACATGTTTAAAATAGCCAAAATAATTATACAAATGAATTTTGAATTGAAGAACATTTAAATAAAAGATCTCAGAATAACCTCCGTTTTTCATAGCAAATAGGTAAACATGAATTTTATTATGCTAGCTAATTACTAATTCTAGTTTAAACAATCTTAAATTCTATGAACGTATACCACAGATGCAGTTTCCGAACGCAAGCGCGGGGCCCCGCCCCTTTGAAAAAAGTGTGCGCTGTTAATTTGTTTGAGATTTTATTATGTATATCCTTCGTCATTCTTGCGTTATTGATATTGGTTTTAAATATAAAAACTACTTGGATAAATCAATTCTCTAACTAACTAGGAAATATAGTGAAATCAGTGACGTGACGAAGGCAATAATTTAACAACAGTACGGCTAGTTTGTGGTGTGCACGCGAGATACACGTAATATGTTAATGTGTGCCCTTGCGATAATGATAAATATTTCAAATATATCTCGAAGATATGAGTAAAATCTGTGAATATTAACAATAACTCGGTTAATTTTTAGTGATGTGTTAGTGTCACGCGTCACGCGTATACTTAGATACTGAATTATCCTTTGGTTTCTCGCGCCTTGTCTCACCTTTCTAGTATTGACTAACGGCGCGGCCGGCGCTGAGGAGTTAAAACAAGCAGTAACTAACGCCTAATTAAGTTTTGTTCCTGAATAATCTTGAGACGAATAGGTACGTGATACTATGATATATTTTTTGATGTGAATATGTTCTCACTGCTGAGGTGAAAAGTTGTATGTGTTACTCGAGAGCAAAGTATTTGCATCTCGTGCTTTTGAGTCCTTCGCTGCGCTCAAGATTCAAACTTTGTATCACTCGCTACGCTCGTGATTCAATTTTAGAATCTTTCGCTTCCTCAGGACTCAAAATTAGCAATCGCAGCAAAAACAAACTTTGCTCTCTTGTTGCACAAATAACTATTATCTATAGGGCGACTTGTAATTTAAGCTTTTCACTGATGGGAGTATAAATACTAGAGCCATTAGGTAAGTGACAAATTAGGGGCCTCTGAAGTACCTCGTTTTTAGATATAACTACTCAGTTTTACGCACTAAAATATTCTTCTAAAACCCATCTGATGTCATGTATGACCCGAACTTTTTTTTTTTAAATGCTTTAGGTAATATTAGTGAAGAAAATAAATAATTAGATTAATGGAAGCTAAGTCTGAGCGATTTGCGAACAAATCCGGATTATCATTAAACTCTGTCGAGGATAATATATAAATTTTCAGAAGCATCGTCGTGCATAAAACGCTCTAAGGCTAGAATATTGGAAACATAGTTACTAAATACTCACTTAAACGATATTCGGTTTCAAATTGTCTTCATATTATAACACAACTTTATCATTGTGTATAATTATTAGAACTTCACTTTTTCGGCCATATTTTCGGCCATATTCCGCTCACTTTACGCAAGCAAAAACACTCAAAGTACTTTACTGCTCACTCGTTAGAAGTAAAATTGAATATGCATCCCAAATTTGGAATCCGTGCTATACAACTTATATAGATAGGATCGAGCGTATTCAGAAAAGGTTTCTCAAACACCTGTGCTTTAAACTAAAATGTTCATACGTATCCTCCAATTACTTGAGCACATGCAAAAAACATCACATATTACCCCTATATGTACGTCGAGAAATAGCTGATACGACTTATATTTTGAATGTCACGAGTGGGAATATTGATTGTCCGGATTTACTCAATAAACTTTCATTTAATACGCCTACTCGATCTAAAAGACACTTTCCCCCTATCTCACTTAAATGTACCTCGTCTAAATACAGGCATAATTGTTTTTTGAGTCACGCTAGTCGCACTTTGAATAGTTTGTCAAGAGAAATGGATATTGATGTGTTCAACTGCTCAATTCCTTCTGTGAGGCGAAAGCTAGCATGTCGTTTTTTTCATGACAATTCTCCGATCTAAATTGATAGATGTAGTGATAGATGTATGGCAGGTGGCGATTTTTTCGGGTGCGTGCGACTTTGCTCATGTGTTCCTTCTCAGCTAATTAGTTGCTACGTAGTTTTATGTTTTATGTATTTTTGTTTTCTCTGTTTTCTGGTGCACTAGTCTGTATTAGCAGTGTACATTTACCTAGTGCGATATTGTGTGCTAAGTGTGTCAAACATTTTTATATTTCTATACCAATTCTATCTGTGAGTTCCTTTAATTGGCTTTGTATTGCTATATAAGACTTATATCATGTTTTTGTAGCTGTTGGTACTCCTTAAGTATAAATAAATAAATAAATAAATAAATATTGTTCTACTTTTTCTATTTATTATTTTTATTTTATTTATTTAATAAGTACTACTTTTTGATACAAAGGATTAAAACATAGCCCCACAAAACTAAGTATGTGTAGTAACAGTTTGACTGTGGGAACGGCAGTCTCTAGGTTAGACATACATTAATATAAAAATCAGTGTAATATCCTTCTAGTCCTTCGATTATAACTGAATCGTAGGACAAAACGGACTACTTACATCTATATTGCAAACTTAGTTACTAAATACTTACTAAATAAAAGATGGTCGGTTTCAAATGGTTTTGTGTAAGTGCAGCGAGAGGAAAAGTGCAGAGTAACGTTATTTAGTTTTAATATCCACATGAAACAACTATCAGCCATTAAAAAAAATGCTTCTTTAATCGTTGCATGCTTTGAGCAAAGCACTATATTAAGTAACTCGTCATCAAAAGAAAGCTATGTTCGCAATGGTTTGGACAGTTTAAAAACTACACACTATAAAATCCAAGTAATAGGTTACCCACGAAACAAGCTTTAACCAGCCAGCAAGCGCAAACACGCCCTATATTCCCGTATTCAGCATTTTGCAGCCGTTCGCAACACGATAACAACTGCAGCAAACACAAAAACATGGCGAGCTATTTGTGCTCTTCGCATCCGATCTCAATCCCCTTTCAACGTGTAGGTATGGCACGCTCGCTTACACGCCTATTGCTGCATCAAATCAGAGAGACCGTAGACTACGTCACAGAATAAACAATACTTATAGTGCTTAAGATGATAAATGGGCTGAGACGCGGCCCATACAAAAAATTGCATTTCGATCCGCCTGTAGTACGGCAATTGGCCACATTTAGTGTTTAGCAGTATTGCAATAGTTTACTGCTACATAAACGCATATTGCTTGTATCAGCGGTAACTTGTTATGTATAAAAATAGTCTACACACCTGAATAAAGGGCCATTACTTAAAACCATACTTGTGTCTTGCTTCCGATCCTCGATACCACTCTGCCCAAGTCTCCCCGAACCAAAATACAATATCACACGCCGTCGTATTAGTAGTCCCCCTATTTTTAAACTCCGACTCAAAAAGAGGAGTATTATAAGTTTGACGTGTCTGTGTATCTGTGTTTCGGTCTGTAGCATCGTAGCTGCTAACCGAATAGACCGATTTTAATGCGGTTTCTTTGTCCTAAAGCTGATGTGATTGAGATGGTTTTAAGCTGCCATCATTATCATCCTCCTAGCGTTGTTCACGATGCCCTAAAGGAGCCCTAGTCAGCTTTGACATCTAATCCCAAGATTTCGCATACACTGGTTTTACGAAAGTGACTGCCATCTGACCTTCCAACCCAGAGGGAAAACAAGACCTTACTGGGATAAGACCTGTTTCCTCACGATGTTTTCCTTCGCCGAAAAGCTAACGGTGAATAATCCTTACATAAGTTCCGAAACACTTAACGGTAAAGGGGATCGAACCGACGACCGCCGCATGCCAGAACCAGAACTGGCTACCAGCTTGCCTAGATGGTGCTTAGCTAAGTTTCAACAAAATCGGTTCCGGAGGCATTGAAATATTGAAGTTTGAAACGAAAATTTCGTTGTTTTGTTATTTCTTCTGAGTTTTCAATTATCGCCGTCAACCAAGACCGCTCGTGCATGAACATGTACAGGCAAGTGCAAAAATACGTATCGATAACATCCTCTCATAAATAAGTACCAAAACCCTTATCCTCTGACCTAAGAGTGATGGGACATGTTTATGACTTGACTGTACGCTTTCACTTCGCTCGCTTTCCTGGCGCAAGGGCCGAGTTTAGCCAGAGCGGCAACGAGTATGTTTTTGTGTCGGAACAAGCTCACAAAACATATTCAAATGCGATTGGGATGCGAAAAACACGAATAGAATAGAGAACACGGACGCGTTTGTTAAAAATCTGTATGCGAAGCGCCTCTCGACGATTCCATTCAAAAAGGCACATATTTGGGTTACATTTATGTATATAAGGCCTTTCCGTTTTGCGGTATTAACATGCTGCATGCTATGTTATAAATCAAGTGGAATTATTTAAACCTTTGACAATATTGTTAGAGAGCCTGGGGCGCAGTGACGATGTATATAGATATTTCTGATTGGCATCTATGTTTGACCAGATGAGAATAAAAAGTCTATCAAGTTAAATCAAAAGATTTTTCGAGAAACCCGCTATTAAGAGGATCCAACAACCCTTCACATGTCTAAATCCGTCAAACGGTTTAGGCTGCATGGCGTGCCAAAGAATAAGACACACACACATATACATACATACGCTCTAAAAATATAACCCTCCTCTGCTTCGGCAGTCTGGTAGAAACACGAATACGAATTTAATTTCCTAGTCCTATGATCTACATGCAATACATAGTTAGCATATAAATCATTAATCTCCAAACGTTTCCTTTATTTGTAAAGAAAGAAAGAAAGATACATTTATTCACTAAAAAACAGGACACACATTTCAATTTATTTTACAATGCTAATGGGATGGTTTTCATAATAAAAAAATATAGGTAGTCTCCTTACTTAGCCGTGTGAGGCAGACTAGTCCCAACAGCATTCTAAAGAAAACTGCTCACAGGTTTGATTGTCCGATATTAAAACATTGGTCCGAACAAATTAAAAGCATAGCACAGTTTTGAATAGAGATACGTTGTTGTAGTTCCGTATGTATATTGCAAATTCAGACCAGAACCAGAACTCGAAACCTATTCCGCTGCAGCGGGGAGTCAGGCAAGGAGATCTTATTTCTCCAAAACTGTTCACCGCTGCACTGGAGGACGTTTTCAAGACTCTGGCCTGGAGAAGGCTAGGCATCAGCATCAACGGCGAGTACATCTTCGGTTTGCTGACGATAAAGTAATCTTGACTGAGACCATGGAGGACTTAAGTACGATGCTCGATGACCTCAGTAAAGCATCCGAGCGAGTTGGTCTAAGAATGAACATGGATAAGACGAAGATCATGTCAAATGCCCATGTAGTACCAACTCCCATTACAATCGGACACTTTACGCTCGAAGTTGTAGACGATTATGTATACCTAGGACAGACGATCCAGTTAGGTAGGTCCAACGTCGAGAAAGAGGTCAATCGTCGAATCCGACTCGGCTGGGCAGCGTTCGGGAAGCTACGGCAAATCTTTTCGTCCAATATTCCGCAGTGTCTCAAGACGAAAGTCTTTGACCAGTGTGTGTTGCCAGTGATGACATATGGCACTAAAACGTGGTCGCTTACTAAGGGCCTTATAGTAAATAAGTAAATAAGTAAGTATAAGGGGACAATCTTACACAAATCGACCTAGTCCCATAGTAAGCTCAGTAAGGTTTGTGTTATGGGTACTAGACGACGATATATATGATACATAGAAATACTTAAATACGTAGAAAACATCCATGACTCAGAAACAAATATTCATGCTCATCACACAAACATTTGCCCTTACCGGGATTCGAACCCAGGACCTTTAGCTTCGTAGGCAGCGTCACTACCCACTAGGCTAACCGGTCAACCTTATGGACGACAGATCAACACGCGACGGCAGAGCTACGCATCTCGTCATATGAAGATTATACGTAAGAGAAATATGTGATTATTTATTAAGACTTAGATTGTTTAAAGTAATAAAAGAACCCAGTAGTTAGAACCCCCATAGTAATTAATTACATAGAACACCCTCTCATAACATTCATTTGATATCATTTTAACATTGTAACATTAAAGTAAAATCCTAGTAGAATTGTATTAGAAAGAGAGAGGAGATGTTGCCTATGCGCGAACGCAGCGCAGACTGGCCGCCTGGAGGGGAGGGGTATATCGCGCCAACATGACCGTAACGAGAGCCGCGGCCGCCGAGCCCGAATTAGAACTTAGTTAGTACGGCACATTTTCACTTTGCAATTAATCTGTTTATACTTGTATCATTGTAACGGCTCATCGTAAAAGAAAGATTTATATATTGTTAGAAAGCCAATAAAAAGTTCTATTTAATGTTTAAACTTAGAAATAAGTAAACTCAGTAGGTTCAGCGCAAATAATAAATAAGAGTTACAAAAGGGACCGAATTACGGTTTGCCCGATTTCCATGTATGATTATTCGAATAAGAAAATAATTACGAACCCTACTGTACTTATAAGAACTCAAGCCATATTAGAACTTTGTAAATCAGCTTAGACTTCCGCCCATTAATATGTATAATATCCGAATAACATCTTGTAACGTAAATTAGTCAAGTCAAAGTGGGCGTAACTTTTGTTGTCTCACTCAGCATGTCTTGTTTGCCCGTTGGCAGGTATAAATAGCAGGTACGGCCCGGAGCAAATCAGTGTGTGTCAAATCGGAGCCTCCTGGAAGTCACAACAAGAAGAAGAAGAAAACTACAAAGTATTAGGAAATTAGGGACTTGTATCAAGTCACTTAGGGCAGTGATAGGGCAGTATAGGGAAAAGTAAATAAAAGTCTATTTTTCGTTATTCCTTCTTTTATTTTGGTAACAGCGTTTACCCCAAAGTGTCTGAGGACACGGGCGAAGCCCAAATACACCATTCGGGCGCCGAGTGGTAGTACGCGCTGTCCGTAGACATAGGGGCGGAGCTCGTCCGTCGCCAACTTGTGTCGCGGAGCGTGGTCGACGCACTGTCCGAGCACATAGGGGCGGAGCTCGTCCGTCGCCGACTTGTGTCTCGGAGCTAGGTCACTCTTAGGTGACTGTGAGGGGCGAGCATTGCCGCGGCAGGTAGCGCGCGCGCTCACTCGCCCAGCCGACACCGCCGAGAGCGGACGTCGCTCACAGGCCTCATAAGAAGGCTCAAAGTCACCCAAAGGGCAATGGAGAGGGCCATGTTGGGAGTTTCTCTGCGTGATCGCATCAGAAATGAGACTATCCGCAGCAGAACCAAGGTAACCGATATAGCCCTCCGGATCGCTAAACTTAAGTGGCAGTGGGCGGTGCACATAGCACGTAGAACCGATGGCCGTTGGGGTGGAAAGGTTCTCGAGTGGCGTCCACGTACCGGAAGGCGCAGCGTGGGTAGGCCCCCGACAAGGTGGACTGATGACCTGGTAAAGGTTGCGGGAGTCCGCTGGATGCGGGTGGCGCGGGATCGGTCACTTTGGCACTCTTTGGGGAAGGCCTATGCCCAGCAGTGGACGTCTTTCGGCTGATATGATGATGATGATGATGATGATGATGATGATGATGATTGCAAATTAGCTATGTAATATTCCAATTGCTTATGTATAAATACTAACACTAGATTAAGATATCTGTTATGTTTACTAACACTCTATGGATACTCTGTATGTCCGAAACAAAGAAATTTAATAGAAATTGAATTGAATTTAAACAATAAAATCTGCAAAAAACAGATAAAACATGAAACAAGTGTGTCCCTGCAAGTGTCAAGTCATCCATTATGATATTATTCCCAGTTCTGCCCTAAAGGGGCCTGATTTGGTATAGGCACTAGTTTTACAAAAGCAACTGCCATCTGACCTTCCAACCCAGAGGAAAAATTGACCTTACTGGGATTAGACCGGTTTCCTAAACATGTTTCCTTCACTGAAGCGTCAAGTCATCCGAAAGGTAAATAAAAGCATAAAATGTATCATATTATGGGTAAAATAACTGAAAATGTTACCATGAGCGTTCGATTTGAGCTTCCCGTCAGCCAGGACGCCCTGTAACAACGTAAGTTAATAACGCGCTAAGGCCAAGCTGGGAGCAATATCATGGGAGCTATAACGGTAAAATATCACCTGGGAAACCTTTTAAAATGGAACTTCTTAGTTCAGCAAGAGACAGCTACCGGTAATGGGGTGAAAAGCTTGGGGAGCTAACTCGGGCTTGTTTTCTGTTACGTTCACCAGTGACGTAGCGAATCCATACAATCCATACTAATATTATAAATGCGAAAGTGTGTCTGTCTGTCTGTTTGTTACCTCTTTACGCTTGAACCGCTGAGCCGATTTTGATAAAATTTGGCATAAAGATAGTATGAGACCCGTGGAGACATAGGATAGATTTTATACCGGAAATCATCCCCGACGATGTAAACGAGTTCTACGCGGACGGAGTTGCGAGCAGAATCTAGTTGAGAATATTTTTTGAAACATAATCAAATAACTTTAGCAGTTTATACATGGGTCCTAAAAAGTAGGGAGCTGACTAAACCGTCACGGGGATCGTCACGAATTGTGTATGTTTGTTTAAAAAATATATCATACGTGTTCTTCAGCAATGATGAATTATTTTCTTACTAGCGGGGGGGGGTAGCGCATTGTTACTAACGATTCTCAATGTACCTTGATACGTTGGTGCCGTTTGGTTTAAATCCCGCTCGTGGCGAATAATTTTTCCATTTTCCACTATCATTGAAATTTGGACTTTCGTTAGCGGACCTTTCTGCTTCATAATCATAAACATTTCATGTTATTTTCTGACATTTGAATCCTTGTAAGGGCAAGTATTTATTGTGTGATGTGATGAGTATGAAGATTTGTTTTGAAGTCTTGGATTTTTCTATGTATTTAAGTGTTTATATCTTTAAAATATATAGAAATCTAGTACCTATAACACAAGCTTTATTGAGCTTATTAGTTCGATTTGTGTAAGATTGTGCCTTTATATTGATTTATATCTCTCATATTGTCACAATTAATAAACCTATTTTAGTAACTTTTCCACTCGCCAGTACGACTAACAATCCAGCTCAAAGAACCAATCAATTAACGTAATGCCATACAAACAGATCCAGGCGGCCATTATCAGGATAGAACGAGATGACAAATCACACCTGGAGGCCTATTTATATTCGTCGCGTCCGAGTCCAATCATTCAATGTGATCCATCTCGCTTCCCCACGGGCCGAGGTAACGGATCAGAATAATTATTGAAATAGGATGAGAAGAGACTTGTTTGTTGTCATTATGTAATTATTTTTTTTGAACCTGACTGTTGCTATAATAGGACGGACCCAATATAGCGGTCGGACTGCGTGGTTGGAGGGTGGCCTGGGGAAAATCCAGGGGAAGCCTCCGGCACGACCACGCGGGGAAGCATTATGTAATACCATTCATTCATTCATTACTATTCGGTCATTGTGTGAATAAGGCTGCGAATAGGATACGGATACTAGCGGGCAGTGGGGCGACCAGTGGCAGTTCATTAATTCGACCGACTTCAATGTATGGGCAGCCGCTCGTCGCTCCGCTCCCCGCTGGCGTCCAGAATGCGGCCTTAAAGTTTTAAATGGATCGCCGCCATTTTTATTACAGTTTGTATTTTTTTCTTGGACAGAAACTAGACCACGCTAGCTTTCCATCCGTTTGAATATCCAAGAATACTGCAATACCTACTACAGTTTTGTCATTCATGGACCGATTTAGGCGTGGCGCATCGTTATATCAGCTGAAAGACGTCCACTGCTGGGCATAGGCCTCCCTCAAACTGTGCCACAATAACCGGACCTGCGCTACCCGCATCTAGCGGACCTCGCGATAATTACCATGTCATCAAACCACCTTGTGAGGGGTCTACCTACGCTCCACGTGGTCGCTACTTGAGGACCTTTCCGCCCCAACGGCCATCGGTTCCACATGCAATGTGCCCCCGCCCACTGCTAAGCGATTCTGATAATTTGTGTTCGCAACAATTTCAGAATCATTTTTCAACAACTATTTAACCAGGTTAATTTTATTGTAATTAAATTGAGCTGCCAGCATTTCGACCAAACCACATCCAACCCAAGAATTTCATTAAAGTATTGACCGCATTATTAATCATATTTATGTAGTTCATATTTACTTCGTTTAATTAAAATTTGAAGGACTGTAGGTAAGGTATACTTTTTTATAAAAAGAAACCCCATGTATTTAATGGAACTATAGGTTGTACGTCACAGCTCATTAGAGCCACCCGGCGCCCGACCCGCACCGCCCCGCCTCGTAAATGAACTAACTGGAGTTGATGCAGTGAGCGCATGCCCGTACAAATCCATATAAAGAATACGATTAAAACGAAGACGTAAAGAATACGATCGAAACGAATACGAAAAATAGATATATGATTAAAGGTTCGCACCCCTCGCCTCGAGCGGTTATCGAGGCGAGGGGTGCGAACCTTTAATCATATATCTTATAATCGTATCCTGTAAACAACCGTGTGTTTCATAAATATTATTTTTTAAAAGGCTGTCGAGGATATATCCTAGTCAAACGACGACAGGGCCTAAATTAAGCTCTCTGGTTCAGTAATAGACTTCACTCTAGTAGGCACCTAGAAGGGCCTTGAAGATAGAAGTAGTTTATAAATATAACCCCTGGAGTTGCAAACGGAGTCACTTCCCGTTAAGGCTGCGCTTGTTTAGTTTTTTTTTTTACTTGGAGAATATACCAGTGTTTACCTATTCAGAACTATATTCAATAATGCCATATCACGAATCAGATAGCATTTATTTTATAAGAACCATAATATATATGTGGGAAACGGAACGTAACTGAGTGAAAGGGACCGAAAGAGTGAGATAGATATAGGATTGCAAGATGGCGGTTACCGTATAAAAGTGATAATGTAGTTCCGAGTAATCATTGCAATAAATAATTGTTAAACGACGAGGCCGTTTCACTGAGGTCCCATCCCAATCTACATATACACATATCAAATAATAAGTATAAACTTAGACTTATCATTAAAACTAAAATAAAAACTAAACTAAATCTAAAAAAGTCTCTGACAAAAATGACATTTATGATACAGCTTGAGCTTTTGTTGCCGACTGTACTTTTCTGTATAGCATCATCACACATTGAGACGATTCTAACGAGCCCACACTCGATGGGGTTGCGTGGTTTAATTACGGAGTTCCTATGGCCACCTTCCAGGTCCATCATCAGATCAGCTCTATGTCATCATAATATTGCATCGTCATCCGATTTAGCACGCAAAATTTCAGCTCAATCGGAAACCGGAAAGTGGATCAAAAACTTGCAAGATTTGATTACAGACAACGGGACAGGTGAAACTAAATAAAAGCTTCTGAAAAGCCCCTGCGCCATTGTGCCAAAGATGCTGGTCTGACTCCTGGACTCTGTATTGTATAGACAAAATCACTTAAAACTGAAGGATGAAAATTTATATGTCGGAGAAATTGTGGTGTTGGGGTGGTGGTACATGATACAGTTCAGGAATGGGCGTTGCTGTCGGGCATCGTTGGGAGATCGAGTATTGAGACTAAGACTTTGAATCAAATCAATACTTTATTTAATTATTGGGTATACTCTTATTAGATTGCACTTCACTTCAATGATACTGAATTGTAGCGTGGACAGTTCTGAGGTGGTTCCAATACGTCCGGTCACTCGCGTGTTCAGCCAGAGAATGTCCGGACATTCGAGCGAGCGCGGCGAGGCGGCGAGGCGAGCTCCGGAGCTCGGTCCGCCCGGCTCCATTCTAGCGCAAAGAGTGGGGCTGGATGGTTCGATGTGACGTCAGCCACAAACCAACCAATCGTAGCCATTCCCACGCTGCGCTACAATTTAGCATCCGTACTAAGGACCATCCTGTCGCCGACATATATATTCTTTTTTCATACTGCTTTTACTTTTTTATTAACAATTAAAATCAATAGTACTTTATGGGGGAGTAAGGGGAAATCGGAATACCACCTACACCGGACCTACTGTCAACCCACCTACACGCGCCGGATGGCGGCGGCAGCGGCGACCAACTGGTTGCCTTGGTGCTCCCTGCTAGAAAACCAACGGGGCTCTGGCGACCGAGCAATCGCGGTATAACAATACACACCCGATGGGGTAACCGGTACGGAAGTGCCAGAAATCTTGGGGACCAAATACACCCTAAAAGTGCTGGTGCAGAAGGCAACGGGAAACCACTGCACCATTATCCCACGAGAATCATGAAAAGGCCTTTTGTAAAAATTGACCATGACATGACCACGACCACTCTGCCAAGAGTTTACGACTAAGCAGAGAGGTGCCTTATGTTATGTACACAGTGACTGTAAATAATAACAAAAGGTGTTAATAGTTATTTGTGTCACAAGGGAGCAAAATAGTATATTTACGGCGAGGGCGGTGTATTGAATCCTGAACGTAGCGAGGGATCCTACAATAGAATCCTGAGCGTAGCGGGGGATTCTAACGTAGGATCCTGAGCGTAGTGAGGGATACAAGTGTTTACGCCCGAGACGAAAATAATTTTGCTACCTATGAGGAAATTTAAAAAAAGCTATTGTTAAAATATCTCTAAATTATCTTAATTTTTATTACTAATTTTTAAATATTACGAAATATTTATATTTTTTTTCACAACATTGTTATAGTTAAAACTTGAAATATGTCCGTTTTGAATCGACTACGATGAAATTACAATCGATTATTTTATTAACATCAGTGTTCAATTGGCACATTGCGTACAAATGTTCCAATGCCAATGTATAAATTAAAAAAGTAGCTTGAACAGAAAAGTAGCGTTTTGGTCCCTCTCGTTGTGGAGCAAAACTTACTTTTCCGAATGAAAGATGTGAAAAATCTATTACCTCTGAAAGCTTTATTTCTGAAACAACACCACCACAATAATCGGCGTCCGTTTCCAAGCGCGCAATACGTTGCTTTCTGCACCGTATTATAATAATTGCCGGTCATCAATGCATCATTATTGGCCGCCGACGCATATATCTTCCTGGATGCAACGTTTTTCAACTGGAAAATTGCAATTTGATTTATGATTGTTTATTTGGTTTATTTTATGAATGACAGTGAAAATTATTGTTTCAATAGCTTATCAATGTTTACATAGCTTTAAGCTTGAAAACTAGATTATTGATTGCGACCGAATGTGTATCGTATTGTGTTCTTCGTGGTACTGTATTGAAAGTACCTAGGCATTTGTATGTTGCTGCCACCACAATATGTAATCCTTAAATCAAAAGAGTTTATAGAAGTAGCAAAAGAGAATTCACTATTCATAGGTTTTTTTTCAGTTGATTGCAGTTGTTCAGTTTCCGCTTATCGCCAAGCAGGCCGTATGCTTGTTCGCCACACTAGTTTAAGGTAGGACTTCCAAAGGTTACGATGGACCGTATATTTAACTTATCATGGTACCATTCTAACATTTTGTCGAACTTGAAACGAACGAAAGACTGGTCCGCCATTTGTATCAATCTCTAAAATCCACAGTTGAACAATTAAAAAAGGCCCGCATCGTTCGCTCTGCGCATTTGTCACTCGGGACATTTGAAAAATTTCAACAGCGGCAATATGTAGCGGGATGAAAGATTAAATCGCGGCCGGGAAGTACTAGTGCAGGAAGTGGCTCATTTCTCAACTGACCTCAATAAGGGAGGGCTTTATTCGGATATTTGTATAAGGATTTTTTTATAACAGATTGTGAAGAAAGAATGTTACATTTATTCACTAAAACACAGTAGGTACACATACTCGTACACATATTAAAGAATAAAAATATGAAACAACAACACCTACAGCGCCATTTTGATTTGAAGATACAGTGTGTTACCCACAGGACCTCTATTCTCTCTCATCATCATATCAGCCGAAAGACTTCTACTGCTGAGAATAGGCCTCCCCCAAAGAGTGCTAATGTGACCGGTCCTGCGCTACCCGTATCATATTAATGTTAACAGAACATTTTATAAATCGGTATAAGGAGTATTTTTCCAGTTGGGCTGCTCCAAATATAAATCCTAGGTACCCTTTCCAGTATACCTATACACCCTTTGCGAGACGGGAGCGCATCGCTTTATCATTTTAATCGGTTTCCGGGCAGGTGTACCGCCGTACATTCGCGATCACCTCCCCAGTTCTGCTACCCTGGTACCTGAGGGTCAATCAGAGACCCATATTTCGCATACCAATTTCATACCTGTTTCGCACGCTCGTTCTGATATGCAGAAACGACGCGCGTGGGTGCCAGCCCGCGAAAACCATCGATTGGCAAGTGGCATTGTTAAACGTTAGTCATTGGTCGACCCTCTGAACGGTATGATATTTTGCAATAAATTGTCGCCGTGTGGAAATGTACAATTTTCCGCATGATCGTTACTCTGCTGGGATAAAATATTACGCTTCAGGTACATACATACTTTGCAATTCGAAAATATTTACAACAAATTCCCGAAAAAAGATCTATGCATATGTTTGCATAGAAAAAGCCGTTGTTTTTATTTTACAGAATTTATGGACACAGATTTTTTTTCATCATCATCATCATATCAGCCAGATTTAGGCCTCCCCAAAGAGTGGCACAATGACCGCTCCTGCGCCACCCGCATCCAGCGGACTCCCGCGACATTTAAGTACTCTTTTCTCTACACCGAACTTGTCGAAGCAACATAGCCACTTTTTTTTTTATAGTACCAGATACGCCTTTCTCTTTACTTTAATATTTTAACGTGTAGCAATTTATTATTGTTTGCAGTTACTCAGGAAACGCGACGTGGACAGAATCTTCTCAAAACATGTTTCTAAAAATAATAAAATTACAAAAGTTTCATCAAGACCGAGCAAACCCTACACCTTGTATCATAGTGATAACATTTTAACATAACACTCTGATTTCAATCTTATTATATGCCGCTAAAGTTTATTCCTGCTTGACGGAAACCTTGAGTAATATCCGTATTTGAATGTAAACCTTATCATAATACTGTCAAGATTGAATTCTAATGTGTTAATGTACAAGATAAGATAAAAGAGGATATTCACCCGGCGTCGCGCGTGTGGGCCGGAATATAAATGATTTTTCTTCAGTAAGTAGATAGTTTGTTAGTTCGTATTTTAAAGGTTGTATACACAATCTTGGGAGGATTTAATTTTGAACTCTTTGACATATTTTTAGCGTCAATATACATGAAAATTATAGAAACTAACTTCTCTTGAAGTCTTTAAATAATAAAAAACGTAGATTTTTATAAAAATAGAAAAACAATTACCGTACCGTCAAGAAATATAAAAAATAAAAATATAAAAAGTATCGAAGCATTTGGAGGTGCTGGGATTTGAACCCAGGACTTTCAGCATGCGAAGCAGACACTCTACCACTGAGTTACACCCCCGGCTAGCAGAGTGCGCGAAATACTTCATATGTTACCAAGTGCCTACTCCATTTCACTTTGGAACCAAAAATGTTTTATAACAACATCTAATTTATTTAAGTAAGGGTGAATGTTCACCACAGATGTGCGAAGCGGCGTTTCCACATATTTGACACGTAGCTGTCAAGCACGAGCAGTCAAATATTTGAAAATATAGCAACGCACATCTCTGGTGGACATTCACCCTAACGCTAAATATGGGTTACTTATCACTTACGGTTATAGTTGTTAGAATGGAGACATAGTTTTTATCGTTTTGTGTAAAGTGTTTCCTCACTTGCAGTTCATCATCCTCCTAGCGTTATTCCCGGTTGTGCCCCTAAAGGAGCCCAGGGTCCGCTTTGACACCTAATCCCAAGATTTGGCATAGGCACTAGTTTTACGAAAGCGACTGCCATCTGACCTTCCAAACCAGAGGGAAAACTAGACCTCACTTGCAGTTATATGATAAAAATTATGAGAAGTAGAACCATGTTCCAAAAACACTACTGTAGAAGCAAAGAAAACGTTTCTAAGTGCATGTATGTCTACGTCTTTGGCACGCTCTGCTTTCCTAAACGACTTGATGTTCACAGTTTAAATTAAGTAAATTACTTTTTTTTTAAAAAAAGATCTTATAGTGTTGCAATACCGTTCAAATTGGTTAAAAACAACGGTTTTTGAAACAAGTAAAATACGAATTGATTGAATGCCATTCCTGATAGCTGTTCGTTAGACAAGGACAATGACAAAGAATAGCGTCCTCGTAAACGGGTCGCACTGATACCCTCGCTTCGCTCCACTCCACTTGGCAGTACAAGTGGCAGGAAGACAGCGTAATAAATAATAATTTAATTTTGGAACTGTGGGATCTTACTAAAGATCGAATTTGAATCTGTTTAACGCACGACAAATTCAAAATACACAAACTTTGTGGTCTCAAAAGTGGCAGGTAGTGAAAATACAAGTAATATTTTGTGACTGTTTGTTTGGAACAAATCATTTTCATTTCATTTTAATTCCATTTTCATTTCATTTCGTTCCAATTTAATTTCCAGTGCCCTTTGTTTACCTATAAAAAGTTGGTATTTTCTTTAAATGAGAACTAAACTACGTTTGTATGGAGAGTCCAGCGTCCTGGCCACCCTTAAGATTTTAGATATAAAGGAAGCAGTATTTATCAAAATGTTCCAGATTGTACAGTCCAGTTTTCCATGTAGAACATGTTATTTATGGTCGTTTATTACACTTTTAATGTGTAATAACGGGCTATAATATTATAAATGCGAAAGTTTGTATTATCTATTACCTTTTCACGCTGAAACTGCTAAACCGATTGACATTTAATTTGGTATTTAGAAAGTTTTAATCGCGGGGAAGGGAAACGGATAGTTTTCATTCCGGAAATCATCCCCTAAGGGGGCGAAATGGGGGTGAAAGTTTGTATGTAGCTACGATATATAAACGAGTTCCACGCGATCGGAGTCGCGGGCAAAATCTAGTATGCTTTATATCCTAAAGTCAAGATACTCCACATACTCGTATATCAACACCGCACACATTTTTATACGCTGGTAAGAAAACATGCATCGTAAGGTTAAAAACTGGTTTGTATTTTATTTTGTCCGCTTTTTCTTGTCCCTCTGTCCCCAACCCCGTACCTTGGACGATCCTTGACGAATGCCGACGCTGTCCAAATAATATAAACACTCTAAGCGACGGCAAATATCTCAGGAACAAGACTCTATTTCCAATTTCTTACTTGGCGTTCCGTAAATCATTTGTAAAAACCATCTAAATATTTGAATGTAGAGATGTAAACTTACAAGTTTTATTTGTTTATTTATTTGAATCTGGCAATAAAAGCCTAAAGCTGATGACTTGGTAAAGACAGCGGGAGTCCGCTCCCCCAAAGAGTGCCACAATGACCGCTCCTGCGCCACACGCATCCAGCGGACTCCTGCGACCTTTACCAGGTCATTATTCCAACTTATCCCTGTGTACCCACGCTGTGCTTTCCGGTACGTCATCGCCACTCGAGAACCTTTCCGCCCCAATGGCCATCAATTCTACGTACAGTCAGCATCATACAGTTAGTAGCAGCCAAAGCAGCCAAATATATCGCAACATATACCTTACTCCTGATAGTAATAAAGACGTTCGATATATTTGGCTACTTTGGCTGCTATACTATTTATATGATGCCGACTAGGTACAATGTGATTGGAGCAATGACTATTTGGAATTATATATAACGGCGCGCGATTAATAATTTTCGAGGAATTGTATTGGAATTCAATTAATCGAGTAATCGTGAATAGTGTTGAGAAGTTTATTATTTCTTTAAGCTGGTAGTTGTCGAAATTGTTGACATCAGGTTGATTTATTTTAAGAGCGGGTAACACCGAATGGAGTTGTAAGTGTCATGGCGGCGAGGGGTGTCATTCTGTCATTCGTGGACAGCGCCCCGCCCGTGATGGTCGCCTGCAAACCCATTGGCCCTTTAATCGAGATTTATTATTGCAATCCTGTAGTAATACGAGTATCTTTGTAGTGTTTGTGAATTTAATTAAATAGTATCGCAAATACCTGCACATGCATGCCCACACGGTCCGTAAAGACGGATCCGCCGTCACACCTGCCTGTCCGGCCTCCTTTATACTCCGATACATATATTTTCCCATTATCTATTTTCCTATTTGTACGGAACCCCTGCTCGCTCCGATTAGCAATTATCTTGTGAGTTTTGTTTGTGCCGAAGAGGTAACGGCCCGGGGAGGCATGCCGGAGTAACTTTACTGTTTTTTTATGGCTACAGTACGCTTTTATTTGCCTGCGACGACGGAAGATTACGGCTTATGGAGACAGAGGAAAATCATATAAATTGTAGACTTTTTATAAACGACTTCGTCCGCTTGGAACTCGTTTAAATCGTAGCTCCATATAAACTTTCACCCCCATTTCACCCCCTTACGATGAAACTAATCATATGTCTGCCCCGGAACTCAAACTATCTTTATACCATCATCTAAATCGGTTCAGCGGTTTTAGCGTGAAGACGTAACAGACATACATCAAGACAGAGAGAAAGATACACTTTCGCATTTATAATATTAGCATCCCAATACAAGTTCCCACAAGAAGCTTTAAAACAAACGCTACATTTCATATATGAATGGATTTGCGCCCGGTCGGCTCCTCGCGGACGAGTATCATGTCCGGTATCATGTTCGGCCATCAAAACGGATGCGCGAAAACTCGGCGGCAGCCGACCACCTTACCATAGAGGCAGGCCAAATCCGGACGGAGCTGGTCAGACGACGTTTGCAGACCCCGTATCATGGTCGGCCTTATCACGCGATAAGTGACACGATGAGACCGTCCGTCTCGTTCTATCGAACGATGTCAGCCAGTGACGGACGCTCTATCTTGTCACGTTAGGGTAAGGTGGTCGGCTGCCGCCGAGTTTTCGCACATCCGCTTTGATGCGGCGCCACGCGGACCTTTCGGCGGGAATCGTATTTTTTTAAGTGGGGGTAGGTACTTATTCAGTAAACAGAAACGCCTTTTAATCACTTGCAGTTGCACAAATACTATCTTATCTTATCTTATCTAGATGAGGGCCCTTTCAGATGCACTTCGATCCAGTGGGATCTTTTGTGCATTTGCCCTCTCCTTATGTCTACTCCCAACCTCGCTCCATCATTTCCACAAAGCGGATGATGCAGCTCAGCGGGAGTACCTTGAATTCCTTTGGTTGCGGATATCCGTTACCAAAGTAACTCATTCTTTGTCTGGCAAGTGTTCCATAGTCACATCCTCCTCACCACACATTCTACAGTCTAAACTGTCCGATAGTCCCATCTTGGCCAAGAGATCCTTGACCCCGAAGTGACCTGTACACAAATACTAAGCACTTGTACAATATTTATTTATGTATTAACAAATACATTTACGTGACTTTACAATAATAACTAATGCGTCACGAAACCAAAACAACAAATAATACTTTTTAGGCGACGAAACGGCGTGGCCCCGTTGCATCGTCGTCTCCGGTGTAGGATTCGGCAGATTGCCCCGGAACCGTCGAAACACTACCCTACCCCTACCCTTCCCTTCGGCCAGAAGTCAGCACATGCGACGGTCTCCTGCAGCGGCCGCGGCACGCGCAATATGCTGACACACAAGTGTAAGTGACAAGTGCTTACTAAGCCCGTGTAAACCCAGCATTAGGCCGTGTTCATGGTCAAACGGGGCGTTTGGCGGCGCTAGACGCGAGCTGACAGGCTAGTACGCCTGTACGGTCAACGGCAAAGGTTACGGCAAATAGAGCGCTCATACATTTTCGCTCTATTACAAAGAAGTAAGGAGCAATCATCATCAGCCGTTTGTTGTCCATTCTTAAACCGGGTCATACGTGGTACCATTACAGAAGCCATTTGTCCATTGACTATTATGCAATGGAAATTTTGGCAATTATGGAGATCACGACGTTCAAACCATTAATTTCCCTTTTGCTCACGCAGAGTAATTCCGAGCGTAGCTCTCTCCATCGCTCTTTGTGCAGCTCGGAATTTTTTATTCCACTTTTTAGTGATGACACTAATGAAATAGTCTCAACGCCATAGGTAAAGACAGGCAGTATACACTGTTCGAACACTACCTACCGAACCTAAGTTTTATACTAAGAAGACTAACACTTATAACAATTTTCTACAGTATATTTCCGTCTCGTTTGCTCTTACACGTTCGTATGTCAATATTTCAACGACTACCCTCGCAGACCTGTTGTAAGTGCTCGCGGACTGCTTTATGGGTTAAATTAACAAACATTATGGGATTTACAATCGTATTCCCATAGCATACGTTCCATTATACCAGTTAATAGATAGTTCGGGTGGTTTAGGTGCAGCTTTAGAACTGCTTACCTCGAGTACAATGATACCGAAGATTTCATTACTGCTTTGAATACTTCAACCACGGGCACGTACGCGGGTGGAGCAGCATTTATTTATTTATTTATTTGTCTCTGGCAACGAGGCCCATATTTACAAATAAATACCTTACAAATTAGCATGCATATTAATATACAAAACTTATAAGCAGCACATTCAGATGTACTCTGTGAGCAATGATTGAAAGGATAATACATACAAGTCAAGTCAAGCACGCTAAGACGGCGGTTTTATGTAGGGAAGTTACGTGGTACGTGGATGAGGTAAACGGGCCAGTGCTTGAGAACTGATACCATCAAACGACGGTGTTCTGTGGTTAATGTACTATTACTTAACTAGCGCGGTAAAATGTCCCAGGTCGCAGTTATTTGACGCCCGTCCCGAAGGTTGAAGCTGTGAAAAAATCAAACTTCTAAGTTAACATAAAAAAAGATACGGTCAGCAAAAAATAGTGCATTACTGCAGAGGCCGTGAAGTAAGGGGTTGCTGGACGAGCTTTGGGGTAAACGGCCGAGTCGTAGACGAGGCCGGATAGAACGAGTCCAGCAATCCCTGTTCCGGCCGAGGATTGTAGGTATAGTGCTTTTCTCAAACGCTGTGAGGAAATATTAAAATTAAAATAAATACCTACAAGGTAATCAATTAAATAATAGTTTGTTGAAATTACAATCGGAACGAAAGTTCAGAAAACAATTGTGTAATTTGCCGCCTTTTTTATTTTTTAAACATGACATTTCAACAAGCCGTTCAAGCACAATGTTTAACCGCACATAAGTATAGTACCATAGATTTTTTTGTCGCAAGTCTGCTTACAGAGTCTAGTGGTGGTTGGCAGTATGTAATTTTTCCTTTGTCAGTTTAATATTAGTAAGCAAATTTAAAAAGTTAGAGTAGCGGACAATAATGTTTTTAGTTAGAGTTTTCATAAGGTTGGCCTAAGGCCAAGAAGTAATGTAGGGAGCCATAAACAAGAAACTCCTTGTCTTCATTTCGTGATATTAACGCATACATTTCAGAGCATGTTTGAGAAAACGTATATTTTGACACTCAGGGAATCAACATTTGTAGGGTACGAGTACTTTCCGTTGCCCTAGAATTATGAAAAAGTAATATAGTCTTAGGGTGAAGTCACATCTATCGGCATCGAAACGAATTTTGTAATACAAAAACGCAATTCTGTATGAAGATGCGTCCGCATCAATTCACCGTTCCGCATGCGTATACGCATCTCATACAAAATTGTGATTCTGTATTACAAAATGCGATTCGATGCTGATAGATGTGATTTCACCCTTATACTACAAGTACGGGGAAAAAATTGCAAACTATACATTTGTAATTAAGTACAGACACCTCGGTGGGCGAGTCTGACTCGCACTTGTTCGGTTTTATTGATAGGTCCCAAAGTCAACTCCATGACGGTTAGCGATCGATGGCGACCGAACTACCGATGTAACTGTTCTGTTTAATTAAAACTTAGGCCAATCAGAGCATTGGCTATCGCACGCTTACTCATGGAGGATAATAAAAGAGATTTCTGGAAAAACCAACAAGTGGTGATAGCAATTATCGTTATATAACTAATAATTACTAATAATTAGTGCACGTACCGGAAGGCGCAGCGTGGGTAGGCCCCCGACAAGGTGGACTGATGACCTGGTAAAGGTTGCGGGAGTCCGCTGGATGCGGGTGGCGCGGGATCGGTCACTTTGGCACTCTTTGGGGGAGGCCTATGTCCAGCAGTGGACGTCTTTCGGCTGATATGATGATGATGATGATGATGAACTAATAATTACACGGTTCAACTCCCGGTTCAACATGTCGCCCGGAGTGACATTGAATACGTGAGTTGAACCGTATAATTATTAGTATTATTTCAACATGTGTCACGAAAGTTTTAAATCGATTATTGCAAACCTGGGGACCGATTTTTGACTTTTCGAGCGAAGTGTCAAAAATTATGAAATGCTATTTTGAAATAGGGATAGAAAATTTAAAAACGAGTTGTATTGACCACTCTTATTTAATTCTATTGGTATAAAGTAAGTGCCGGCCATTTACACTACAAACGTATTTACTTTTATTTGATTTTCGAGGCCTCGAAAGTCAAAAAAGCGGCCAAGTGCGTGTCGGACTACGCACAACAAGGGTTCCGTGCCTATTAAAAAGGTCGTATCCTTACTGAAATCATATGGCACTTACATCCTTTTCTTTAAGAAAGGCGGTTTTTTAGAAAGTTCTCGAAAACCTTTGAACCGATCTTGTTCAAAACAATTTGCATGATTTTTTCATATTTTTGAAATACACGGTTCAAAAGTTAGATGGGAGGGGGACACAATTTTAGTGACTTTCGGGGCGATTATCTCCGACTCTATTCACTTAATCAAAAATTAAATTAATTAAATTGCTATTAAACTTAAATTGCTGAGAAACCTAATATTTATTTTGGAAGGCCTATCGATTGATGTGCCACACGTGGGCATGCAATTTTTTTTTGAGTTTCAATTTTATGTATGGAGTGCACGCCTAAAAAAAACTTTTTTTGTAATTTCATTACATAACTATGTAGCGGTTAACAAAATACACCTATCCTCAAAATTTTATTCAAATACACCCTATAGTTTTCGAGTAAAATGCCTGTGACATACGGACGGACAGACAGACAGACAGACAGACAGACATGACCTTGCGAAAGGTAATTAATAGCATTAATGAACTATAATAAAATTCTATAATACAATCCCAACACATCATTTGGAAATGCGCTAATTGTTGCCAATTTTCATCATCATTCATTTTTGACCTTATATCTCGTAATACTCGTTTTATAGATGTCGGGTGATCATGAGAGTGACGTTCAAAACCCAGGACCGTTTTAATAAAATCGACAGCTGATCGCTACTTGACTGTACGCTTACATTACATCGCAAAAAAGAAAGTATTTAAAGTAAAGGCAGGTCGAAAATACTATTATTTAACAAACTGAATCTATTTCAAGGAAACTAAAAAGATTTCTTTTTATGGACTCTGTCAGCTGTACTTATGTACTTACGGAAATCTCAACAATTGTTTTGTATATAATATTTGTACAAATATTTGAACTGTTTATTCCCCACTTGTAAAATAAAGAAACCAGATAGTATTTGTGCTTTCTGGTGAAATAAATAAAATTTATAACGCGACCATTCATTCGCTAAACGCTAAACGCTAAAATTTTGACGTTAGCAGTCAAGTCACATTATATGTCACAATAAACTAAAAAGTATTTAATCTTTTGATGTTGGTTGGCTAATATGGTGCTTAAGGTCTAAAACACAGAGTTTTTTTTTATGAAACATATATCTTGATGCAGGTTATAAGTTAACGCTATTTAGCAACTACTGAAATGTAGCTAGAGCTGGTGAGGGACGGAAAAGCTCTTATGCAGCTAAATTAAGAACCGGTCCTAAAATGGCTGATGACTTGTCATAAACAACTTAGTACGGGACGGGTAATGGTTTGTGTGGCACAACTTCATACTAAATCAGTTGTGGCAAAAAAAAAAAGTGGAACTATGACAATGACAATTAATGATATTCCCCTTTCTTTTACACTTATAGAGATTTGTATGCTACCAGCTCACTCGCACGTGGTATTATTACTACCATAGCCTGTCCAGAGTATTCTTCGTTCATGTTCTGGGGCACATTTCTTGGCATATTTGTTTGACATTATGCATCTAGTTCTATATACTAAATCAAAGGTTACCTACTCGTAAAGATAACGGTAGTCTAACTTTTTCAACTACACTGCGTGATACTGATAACGGTAATAGGACTTTTGGGATAGACATTATAAAGCATAATATAGTGCACAGCACTACGGTGGTATGGTTCAGTCCCACCCTACACCCAGGGGTATTGCTAGGGGTATGATGGGTCTGACATGAAAAAAGGTCATATCGTTACTGAATACTTATGGCACTTACGTCCTTTTCTTTAAGCAACGCAGTTTTTTATAAATATCTCGAAAACCTTTGAACCGATCTTGTTGAAAACAAATTTCGCTGGTAGAATTTTATAATCCCTATGACCATGATTTTTTTCATATTTTTAAAATACACGGTTCAAAAATTAGAGGGGGGGGACACAATTTTAGTCACTTTCGGGGCGATTATCTCCGACTCTATTCACTTAATCCAAAAAAATGCTAAGAAACCTTATATTTATTTTAAAAGGCCTGTCGATTGATGTACCACAAGTGGGCTTGCAATGAAAAAATAATTTTTGACTTTTAGTTTTATGTATGGGGTGCACCCCTAAAAAAATCTTTTTTAGTAATTTCATTACAAAACTTGGTAGCGGTTAACAAAATACACCTTATCCTCAATTTTTTATTCAAATACACCTTATGGTTTTAGAGTAAAATGCCTGTGACATACTGACGGACAGACAGACAGACAGACATGACGAATCTATAAGGGTTCCGTTTTTTGCCATTTGGCTACGAAACCCTAAAAATCGGTCCCCTGTACGGTGAGGTAGTACAAACGCGAGTGACGTGAGTTGAATCGTGTAAAATAATAGTATTATTTCGCCATGTCTCACGAAAGTTTAAATTCAATTATCGTTGTTACCTTATTTATAACTGTTTAAAGTGAAGTAATTTGTCGTTCTTTTTTCTTTGTCCGGGGACATCACACGTGTGACTTTGTCAGAGTCAGCTCACCATAAAACAGGCGTAACGTAAGCTCTGTTGCCACCGTCAAGTTATTTAAATAATTTACTTTAAAAACAAAGTTTTAACCGACTTCAATTTAGTACTCCGCCAAGCCACCAGAACATTTCAGATAACAAATGCGTTGATTAGGTACTATAGAAAAAAACCGAATCGCTGTATGTGGGCCTAAGGGATAATATTTGAGGACTTCCATCGATTCCAAGATCATCACCAATGGCACTTCATTAGTTTCTATTTCAACGGAATCTTATCAGAACCTGTGACGTACTTTTGCACTTTTAAGTACATAATTGAGGAATTCGATAAGTCATCTGTGGTCTTCATCATCAATTCCTCGCCACCAAATTTATGATTCCGGATGTAAATACACGAGTTATAACAGAAAAGACCAAAATCACTACACGCGTGCCTAATAAAATTGAGGAGTCCCCTCAATTTCTCATGGATCCCATCATGTAACTGAATTTTGAAAAAAATGGAACCCACCTGGAAGTACATACATACGAACAAAAAATACATTTTCGAATCGGCTCATCAATGACGGAGTTCTGAGGTAACAAACATTGAAAATAATAATAAAAAAAAGAACAGCCGAATTGAGAACCTCCTCCTTTTTTTTGAAGTCGGTTAAAAAAGGAAGATATTGCACGCCAGGGGATTCAAATGCAAAGACCTAAAACAAATACATGGCATTGTTTACGAGTGTTTACGATACCACCAACGACTACATTTACTTATCATTTAAACATGTGAATACTGGTATGTCATTATTTACGCGCTCGAGCGTCTCACCCCACCCGTCGTACATAACGAAACTAGACCTCTACTCGTACCTGCGTTTAGTTGTTACGAATCGCGGTGTCAAGATATATTTGTGGGTGAGCGTTGAGGTGAGGTTATAACAAGATACAGAATAAAGGGGCTTCTGAATCGCGTGAAACGTCACTGTCCACTAGCATCACTGTGGCATTATGTACTATAGTTGGACAGATTAAGTTATTGCGGACTGTCCCTGCAGTGAACGTCCATCTGCCATCATTTATGCATCCAGCATTACTGGCTATGCCTCCTGAGGAATGAGCCAGGCGACTTCAAATTGTTTCGGTAAGTACAGCGTATTCGACCCTCGCGAGCTTTGTACTAATTAGGCTTGTCACGAATATTTTAGTTGATGTGTAGAGAAGAAGATAACTACTTTTTGTTCATTCTAAAAGCAACTCTATGTGCAAGGTAAAAGATTGTAATTCCAATCACGACTTTCCACTTCTAAGTATGAACTAGGTATATGGTTCTTTCTTTAGTCATCATCCTCCTAGCGTTTTTCTCGGTATTGCTCAAACGAGCCCGCGGTTCACTGTGTGACATAATCCCAAGATTCGGCGTAAGCACTAGTTTTACGAGAGCGACTGCCATCTGACCTTGACGGGAAACTAGATTTTTTTGTTATTATACCGGTTCCCTAACGATGTTTACCTTCACGCGCGGATAAAATATTGGAAGTCTGATCAACTTCTTGAAGTCTAATCGAGTTGAATGCTGACAATGCTATAAATACACCCGTAAAACTGGTTTGATGTTGAAGACGGAAGGTGGGCATAGAAAGTCCTCATCTCAATCACACAAAGTATCCCCGTGGTGTTTGTTCTTAACGAGTACTTCATGGCAATACAAAAAAGTACAACCGGCAATTTTGCATATATTCATCAGCCAATTGCATTCCACTGTTATACGTAGGCCCCCCAAGGTACGCCACAGGACCCACTCTCCCAATTTCGCCATCTAGTCACTACCAGCTACCCTGTTCACTTCATCTGTCCATCTGGCCGGACGACGTCCAACACTACGTTTGCCAATCCGTAGCCTCCATTCAAGAACCCGCTTACTACACCGACAATCGGTTCTGCGACAGATGGGACCAGAGGGGTAATGATACTAATGATGTAACGTTACCAACGCGCGTTAGAACATTCCAACTGTCATTTTCCCATACAAAAAGTGACATTTAGATCTAACTGACGTGCCTACAATGCGTTACGTAATTGACCTGCAGGCCACCGGCAATTATACGGAAACTTATAATATTTTAGTCAACGAAAGTTCAGTATCATATGTACACTCCTTCACAGGATCACACATATGCAGTCTCGAGTACAGTCGCAGTTATTAGTTCTCTTAATAAGGATTTACGACCCCGTCGGGCGCTCCTAATGCTACTGGATACCGTTTGTTTGTAACTCTCCTTATATTATACCTAATAACTTGCACGGAGTTGAGTAATGGAGATGTGAGGTGTTTTTTAAAAGTTTCTTGGAAATTATTCCGTAGTGACGTTGAGCTGCTGGCAGGCCATAGTAGTTGGCAATGGTAAAAATAAGTAAATCTTACTGTAATTTAAAGTCATCATTATCATCATCCATTATTTTTACTAAACGGGACTTAATTAACTTATTTATTTACCTCACTGAGCTGCGGTCTCCATACGTTTCGCCAAAAAGATGTTGATACCCGCAATAGCCAGTTATCCCGTGAACATGGATATTCGAGACATCCGAAACGTCGGGAGACCTCAGCGAGGTAAATAAAAAAGATAATATAGGCTATAGTAGAGTAAGGTTCATTTACTTTTTAACCTTGACGCAAAGAGAGGGGTGTTATAACTTTAACGTGTCTGTATGTTTATCTATGCATCTGTCTGTGGTATCGTAGCTCTGAAACGGCTGAACGGATTTTCATAAAACATGTCTAAGAACACATGGATAAAATTGTGTATGACACAAAAAAACGCATTGAAATTGGTCCATCCGTTTGGGACCTACGATACCACCGACAGATACAGAGTTACACAGGTACAGGACAGGCACGTTAAACTTATAACACTCCTCTCTTTGCGTCGGGGGTTAACTCATTACCATCATATCGGGATAGAACAGCAGGAGGTGCCACGAGCCCGTGCTCCACTTCGGCACCTTCCAAGAGACTTTTCTTGAGTGTCTTATCTTTCCAAATATCCATAAACATCTGAAACACCTCGAAACTACGAAACTTGCCAACGCTGATCAGATGACCACAGGGCTGTCCGTTAGCCTCAACTGGTCAAAAGTTATTAAATCAGTTAACGCGAGTTTTGTTGTGCCGATGTGCACTTTAAGTTGAGGGGATAAGGGTGTAGCTGGAGGCTTTTAAACGAGTCGCTTCTACACGGTGTGGCCAGGAAACGTGAAAAGTAAGATATTTTTTCCGAATATTCGAAGAGAGATAATATCAGCGAAAAACTTAACTGATTATAGTTGTAGTATTGTACGTTTGTCTGAAGATGATAATCTCCAGAATTAACTGTCAGTTTTTTTTATTTGGTGAGTGGGTCCGGAGATTACTCCCTCCCCTTACATACACACCTTCAATCTCACGGACTTTTTTTCCTTATAATTTTACTATATAGACATCAATGACGACGTTTGGAATTATCCCACATTAGAAAATAATCACGAAGCTCTCAACTTATGAATATCGTGCTTCATTGCGAAACTATTTTTAATATATAAACTTGTAATTCGACTACAGACTTAATCTCTGACGCCGCAAGATTCTGTTTTACTCTTTTACGCTACTTAACTTATTTAAATCAATAATTAAGCAGTTAACTTTCATATCAGCAACTTGAGGAGATTAATTAAATTGTGAGAGAACCGAACGCAAAATCGATTTCAAAATACCAAGAGCGAAGGAGCACAAGATCGAACCCTTAAAGATGATGAACAATGAACAGCTTGTAAATGCATCTACAGTGAAACCGCGGATTTCGCCACCCCCGCGCAGAGCTGCGATCCTGGTAGCTCGGGCCAATTAAAACTTGTCGGCAATTAGCGGGCTCCACGACACGGCTCTAGCGCTAGTTGGCGCCCAAACTACGCGAAATTCACGAACACTCCTAACTGCGTTAGTAGATTCACTTTTTGACAGTTTTCTGATTACGTAATTAGATAAGCGAACGATGAATCAAAGCAGGTTCTGTAAAGAAGTAGGCCACAGCGGATTGTCGTCTTGCGTTATTTGTGGCAGCCCATCTAGAGCGTACCTCCTTAAATCGCAGCCCTCACCGTTATTTGCTCAGTAAGTGCAGGTCTAAGGCGGTATTTCCCCAGTTGGGCTGCCCCAAATATTACCTTGCTTACCACCCGGAACACAATGGACGTGCCTATGTGCATTGTGTTCCTAGGGGTAAATAAGGTCGCCAGAGCAAGCGTCCATAACATCCATAAAACAATAACTGTGGTCCACTTTCGTTGTTAAAACTTTTATAGTAGATATTTAGCACGGCACTTTTTATTATTATTATTATTGTAGGTTTAAGTAGTAATAAGTAAACTTGTTTGTGTTTTTAAATATGGATCTTTTGTTATCCGAAATAAATGAATTTTTTTTTTTTTTTTTATTTATTGTGGCCTAGTGGTTCAGGCTGTCAAGTGGGCTCGTGCCAATGTTTTTTTAGGAACTTATGTAGAAGATATTTACCGGTGAAGGAAAACATCGTGAGAAAACCGGTCTAATCCCAATAAGGACTAGTTTTCCCTCTGGGTTGTAAGGTCGGATGGCAATCGCTTGCGTAAAAATAGTGCGTATACCAAATCTTGGGTTTAGATTAGGTGTCAGCGGACCTCGGGCATCTTTAGGGGCTCAACCGGGAATAACGCTAGGAGGATGATGATTTAATGTAGCTATAGGTATAAGAATATTCAGCTTACTCTTGATTATAGTTTATCAGAACCTCTATTTTGGAAGTAAAAACAGTTCGAACATAGCAATCCAATCTCAAAGCTTCAATTGTTCTGATTTCAATTTATCAGAAACGTCTTCCGGCGTCAGCGTCGGTCATGGGTAAATAAAAGACACCTGTATTGTCATGTGTGGTCTCACAGGGGTCTATTCGAATAAACGTAATTTTAAATTAAGATGGTGTTTATCGCATTCTGAGAGGAAGCGAGCGCGCACATGGTATGATACCAGCTTTTTCCTTTAGTATATCAGGGTGTAAAGTTTGTGGACACCACGTGTGTGTGTTTGTGCCTACCACGATGGCTCGCAATATACACACATTCGCAAGACATTAACACCGTTGTTGTAAAAAGTTGCTGATGTTACTACCAAGCAATGATCCCTAGAGACTGGCCAGGGTAAGGATGAGCCAAGATAAAAGTGGTTTAAAAACAGCGTGTAGCAACACGGGGTATAGGGCGATAAAATAATAATGATCCTTGAACAATCCAGACGTGTGCTACGGTAGCCTTGTGGTTCAGGCATGCGGCTGTCAAGCGGCGGTCGTGGGTTCGAATCCCGGCTCGTACCAATGAGTTTTTCGGAACTTATGTACGGAATATTTACCGTTAGCTTTTCGGTGAAGGAAAACATCGTGAGGAAACCGGTCTAGTCCCAATAAGGTCTAGTTCCTCTGGGTTGGAAGGTCAGATGACAGTCGCTTTCGTAAAACTAGTGCCTATGCCAAATCTTGGGATTTGTTGTCAAAGCGGACCCTGGGCTCCTTTAGGGGCATTACCGGGAATAACGCTAGGAGGATGATGATGGCGAACAATCTAGACACGCGGCAGCGAGTTAAGCCAATATCAAAAGAAGAGAACTGGCGACGCAGGCAGCGGTGGTATGTACATAATTATCAGAGGTCGGAATTTTCGTAGCACTTTTGAGCTGTCATAGGGACTTCTCGTTTATCGACTTCCGATTATACATATGTTAAATAAATTATGTGTGTGGCGCCACTGTCGGCAACTGACATGTTTAAATAGCTCCGTATTTTAATTATTGAAAAATTCTATATTTGACATTTTTATTACGCTAATTATACTTTTAATAATTAAATAACAAATTGTGATACTGTGACATATAAATACTGGACATGCCACCGCCAAAATCAAAAGTTGCTACAAGAGAGGAGATGGACAAAAGGTTAGTGGACGTTATTTTGAATCTCGAAGTCGAGTTAAAAGAAATAAAGCACAAACTACATGGATGCCACGATTTAATTTCAAACCAGCAACAGGAAATAATCGAAAATAAGAACCAAATGGCTGAGCTTCTAAAAATTGTCAGAGCCCTACCTGGCAATACAGAGCGACCAGAAATCGAAGGTGCCCGGGATATCCCGTATAATCTACACTCGCACTTTACAAATAACGTAACACTGAATGAGTCCGGCCCGCAGGGCATTCCATACATCGGTGACACGGCTGATGAAGAAACTGCCACTCAGTGCGTTCCTACGGCTGCGGCTGAGGTCCAGAATGCCAAAATCAAGCAAAAGCCGCCCAAGCCATCCTCTACTCCAGTAATATTGCAGAGTACGGGTGAGCCCGCCTGCACGTCCCGCCGTGGTCGCCCGCGACGCGCTGCACCACTGCCAGCAAGTGCAGGTCTTGATCCTGTGACCCCAAACGTAGTTCCAGCTACTGAAATGCCTGTTTCCGCTGGCCCTCCGAGCACAGAATCCACAAAAGTTCCCGAACCACTCATGTCTGGTAGGTCTGGTGGGCCTTCAGAACCAGCGGTACTGACGACGGGAGGTACGCCGCGCATACAGCCGAGTCTCCGTGCAGCCGCGCCGCGCCCGGCCAGCTTGCACGTGTTCAACCTGAGCGAGGAAACCACCGCGGAAGACGTTCTTCAACACGTGCGCTGCAAGCTGGGTGTAGAAGTCGCACAATGCGAGCGCCTAGTGGTTAGGCGAGGACAGTATTCTTCGTTCAAACTCGACGTGCCCGCGGAGAAGGTCCATTTGGTGAGGAACGCACAGCACTGGCCAGCAAATGTTTCTATTAGGCGTTTTAACTTTGTTACTCCAAAAAACTTGTTAGGCCCGGACGCCAAGATAAAACCGCACTAACAGTATCAAAAGCACAATTTAAGATAGTTCATCAAAACGTTCGGTCGATTTGCGGTAAAACCGGACTTTTGGATTTAGTGTTGGATTCAGAGAGCCCTCATGTTCTAGCTTGTAGCGAAACGTGGTGTAAACAAAATGAAATCGACCGAGTGAGGTTATGCGGCTATCGGCTCGCAAATAGCTACTGTCGCAAGCGCATCGCTCACGGCGGCGTGGCGCTATTCACACGGGCTGATATCGTATACCGACAGCGAAACGACCTGCAGAGCCTGGCTATCGAGTTTCATTTTGAGTTTACCGCAATCGAAATATGTAGTTCTAATCTTATTGTAATTGTTTTATATCGCACCGGGAATGGTGATTTTGACATATATTTGAAAAATTTGGAACTATTAATAGATAAACTTACAAACGAAGATAAGAAGTTTATTTTGGTCGGCGATCAAAATGTCGATTATATGTCCGATAACACTGCGAGACGGCGCGTGAACGAAATTCTTCAAAGCTACATGTGTAGAAACTGTGTTGAGTTTCCGACTCGTGTGACAGCGCACTGCGCGAGCAGCATCGACTGCGGGCTGGTGGCGCGCGGGTGGCGGGGCGTCGCGGCTGCGCCGCTGGACACCCCCATCAGTGACCACAACGCGCAAGTATTCACTTTTCCTGCCGAGGAACCGACACAAAAAATCAAGCCAAACACTTACATCCAAAAAAGACTATACACTGATCAATCATTATTTGCATTTTACATTGACATAGAAAATTATAATTGGAATTTTATATTTGATGACATGATTTCTATTGACGAAAAATTTGATAAGTTATTTAATGTTTTAAGGTATTATATTGACATTCATTTCCCGACCAAAAATATACTAGTAAAGAATAAGACAACAGTCCATGGCTAACAGAGAACCTCTCGAAGCTAATTATGGACTATAACGATTTAACTGTGATGAAACGCCAATATCCAGAACTTGAAAATCTCACTCAATGCATTAGCCATCACGCAGATCGTATTAAATTGGAATCATTGACTGCCCGCCGAGAGTACAATTCAAAACGGATTGTCAACAGCAAAAATCCTTCTAAAGAGATGTGGCGCGTAGTCAACGACGAAGTCTCCAAAAAAGCATCGATCCATACCATCTCACTTAAAGATGAAAGTGGAAAGGACATATCCCCTCAAGTGCCGGAACACTTAAACCAACACTTTCTCACAGTAGCTTCAACACATACATTAAATATAAATGAATCGGAATCAGTACAGTACCTAACACGCCACTTACACAACACTGACATACCTCAACATGTTCTGCCCACAGTTACACTCACAGACCTAAATCGCACGTTGAGGTCAATGACAAAGACACGCGGGACCCTAGATATTTACAACATATCACTGAACATACTCGAGTGTGTATGGCCGGTCGTCGCTGGATTACTCGTGGAACTCATAAACATCATGTTCACTTGCGGTGTGTATCCCGACGTACTGAAAAGCACTCGAGTGTGTCCAGTATATAAGGGCAAGGGTGAAAAAAGTTCTGTTGACAATTACAGACCAATCACTATTGTGCCAAATATCTCTAAGATCATTGAATCCATCGTGTCAAACTCCTTAATGCACCATTTTGAGACAAATAACTTACTGACGGACAGACAATTTGCATATAGAAAAAATAGATGTACCACAACAGCTGCTTATCAGGTATACGATTGCGTAACAACGGCGTTGGATTTGAAACATAAGGCTGCAGGGGTATTCTGCGACTTATCAAAAGCGTTCGATGTAATTAATCACGAGTTGTTATTGAAAAAGATAGGGCATTATGGAATACAGGAAAACACTCAAAAATTACTTACATCGTTCCTAAAAGATAGGCAGCAGACGGTCGAGGTCAAAATGGAGGGCAAAAGCTTGAAATCAGAGGCGGGTGTACTCAGGCACGGAATTCCACAGGGATCTTCGCTTGGAAATACACTGTTTCTGATATTTGTCAATGACCTCCCTTCCTCTGTAGCCGAAGGTACTATGGTGCTGTTTGCCGATGACACTACCGTAGTAGTAACCGCCCACACGTACTCACAACTCGAGCAAATAGTAACTAACACGTGCAAGAGACTCCACGAGTGGTTTTCGGCAAATGGCCTCATACTCAACGTTTCAAAGTCCAACGTTATGCTGTTCAAAACCGAAAACACTGCACACATTCCACTGGTACAGGGTTCGATACCCCGCTGTGACTCTTGCAAGTTCCTCGGATTTACCATTGATGCCAGGCTGAAGTGGAAAGAACACGTAGACAATTTGTGTGAAAGATTGGGCAGTGCTGTATTTGCGCTGCGCAAACTGAAGCCAATTGTCTCGAGTGATGCACTTCTTCAGATATATTACGCATATTTCTTTTCACTTATGTCGTATGGCATTGTTTTATACGGGAACTCAACAAACTCTGATAAGGTGTTTAAATTACAAAAACGAGCCCTACGTATATTGGCAGGGGTGAATTCGAGGCACTCGTGTAGAGAACTCTTTAAACAGTACAAGATGATGACTCATTATTCACTATACGTATTTGAAGTAATTGTGTTCACGCGTCGAAACATTCACTTGTTTAAGCGAATGAATATGCCTGGCAGAATCACCCGTCAGACGGGGCGATTAATGCCTGTGTCGCGGCGACTCGCGCTGCTCGACAGGAGCCCGCGCGTAATAGGCCCGTCGATGTACGAGCGCCTACCCGCCACTATTAAAAATGAGACTTCAAACCACATATTTGAACGCCGACTAAAGGAATTTTTATTATCAAAACCGCTGTATTCCGTAAAGGAATACAACGAACAAAAACTTGATTGAAATTGTATTTAAAAATGACAACATGTGTATTTTAGGTTTAAGATGACATTATTATATTAAGCATATTGCATAATTATTATTATTATTATTGCTACTGACAATTTAAATCTAGGATGGAAGGCCTAGCTATTATTAATATTTTTTGACATTGACATTGACATGTTTGTTTTAATTTAAAATTTGATTTATTGGGTTTTTTATTGACTATTATTTACTTTTATTGACTATTGTTATTTATTGTTATACACTCTGACGATCTTTTTGTGAATCCATGCTATTTTAATTTTATGAAATGACATGTAAATTTTCAGAATGAAATAAAATAATCTAATCTAATCTAATCTAATACATAATACAATATATGTCAGATACGATTACGAGTGATGGGTAAACAACATGCAGTCTTATCGCGATTGGGCGAAATTATGACTATCTATTTCTTATATCAATTAATCCAATCCAATCAATCCAAATCCAATCAATCAATTAATCAATCAAGCAATCTGCTGAATCCTACACCGGAGACGACGATGCAACGGGGCCACGCCGTTTCGTCGCCTAAATAGTATTTTTTGTTGTTTTGGTTTCGTGACGCATTGGTTATTATATTAATGTAATGTCACGTAAATGTATTTATCAATAAATAAATAAATAAATATAGAGAAACGAATGACGAAACACTTATAAGCACTAAAAAAGACTTTGAATATGAAATTAATAAATGTTTAAACATTGAACTGATTCAATTTAAAATTGTTAACTTTTAACTTTTCATTGTTTTCATAGCAAATCTCTATTTAACAATGTCAGCCACTCAGAAGTTATCTAAAAGAGATCGCTCTTTAGCGGTAAGACTGCCTGTTGTTTACCTCTACCTTTAATCTTGTTTCATATGTTGTGTTCTATAATTTATCGATATAATTATGAATATCGGTAGTCGATGAACGAGAAGTCCCTATGACAGCTCAAAAGTGCCACGAATATTCCGACCTCTGATAATTATTTTTCTTCGATTCACACAGTGCAACTGATCAAGGAGAAGCAAATAAATCTCTTCAACTTCATTGTACTTTGTATACAAGAAGACTAATTAAAACCACCCTCCAAATATAACAATAATAATATTAGTTGTAACTTACAACTATTAATAAGTCCCGTTGAAGAATATCATAAACAGTTCAATTATTATGCGTCGAGAAAATTGAAGATTTGGAGGATGCTTTTGATTAGTCTTCTTATATAAAACGTACAATGACGTTGAAGAGATTTATTTACTTCTCCTTGAGACTTGTAAACCACCCTTTAATCCTATTAAAAAGCGGCCAAGTGCGTGTCGGACCACGCACAACAAGGGTTCCGTGCCTATTAAAAAAGTCGTATCCTTACTGAAATCATATGGCACTTACATCCTTTTCTTTAAGTAAGGCGGTTTTTTAGAAATATCTCGAAAACCTTTGAACCGATCTTGTTCAAAACAATTTACATGATTTTTTTCATATTTTTGAAATACACGGTTCAAAAGTTAGAGATGAGGAGGACACAATTTTAGTGACTTTCGGGGCGATTATCTCCGACTCTATTCACTTAATCAAAAAATTTGCTGAGAAACCTTATATTTATTTTGGAAGGCCTATCGATTGATGTGCCACACACGTGGGCATGCAATTTTTTTTTAAAGTTTCAATTTTATTTTATTTTTTTATTTGTATGGAGTGCACGCCTAAAAAAAAACTTTTTTGTAATTTTATTACATAACTTTGTAGCGGTTAAGAAAATACACCTATCCTCAAAATTTTATTCAAATACACCCTATAGTTTTCGAGTAAAATGCCTGTGACATACGGACGGACAGACAAACAGACAGACAGACATGACCTTGCAAAAGGTAATAGCATTAATGAACAATAATAAAATTCTATGATACAAATACAATCCCAACACATCATTTGGAAATGCGCTAATTGTTGCCAATTTTCATCATCATTCATTTTTGACCTTATATCTCGTAATACTCGTTTTATAGATGTCGGGTGATCATGAGAGTGACGTTCAAAACCCAGGACCGTTTTAATAAAATCGACAGCTGATCGCTGCTTGACTGTACGCTTCCATTACATCGCAAAAAAGAAAGTAAAGTAAAGTAAAGGCAGGTCGAAAATACAATTATTTAACAAACTGAATCTATTTCAAGGAAACTAAAATGATTTCTTTTTATGGACTCTGTCAGCTGTACTATATGTACTAACGGAAATCTCAACAATTGTTTTGTATATAATATTTGTACAAATATTTGAAACTGTCTATTCCCCACTTGTAAAATAAAGAAACCAGATGTATTTGTGCTTTCTGTTGAAATAAATAAAATTTATAACGCGACCATTCATTCGCTAAACGCTAAAGTTTTGACGTGAGCAGTCAAGTCACATTATATGTCACAATAAACTAAAAAGTATTTAATCTTTTGATGTTGATTTGCTAATATGGTGCTTAAGGTCTAAAACACTGAGTTCTTTTTTTATGAAACATATATCTTGATGCAGGTTATAAGTAAACGCTATACGCAACTACTGAAATGTAGCTAGAGCTGTCATTCTGGGGCCATGAACCTAGAATACTATGGACGGGCTGTACGTGTTGCCACGGTGAGGGACGGAAAAGCTCTTATGCAGCTAAATTAAGAACCGGTCCTAAAATGGGTGATGACTTGTCATAAACAACTTACTACGGGACGGGTAATGGTTTGTGTGGCACAACTTCATACTAAATCAGTTGTGGCAAATAAAAAAAAAAGTGGAACTATGACAATGACAATGAATGATATTCCCCCTTCTGTCACACTTATAGAGATTTGTATGCTACCAGCTCGCTCGCACGTGGTATTATTATTACCATAGCCTGTCCAGAGTATTCTTCGTTCATGTTCTGGGGCACATTTCTTGGCATATTTGTTTGACATTGTGCATCTAGTTCTATATACTAAATCAAAGGTTACCTACTCGTACAGATAACGGTAGTCTAACTTTTTCAACTACACTGCGTGATACTGATAACGGTAATTAGACTTTTGGGATAGATATTATAAAGCATAATATAGTGCACAGCACTACGGTGGTATGGTTCAGTCCCACCCTACACCCAGGGGTATTGCTAGGGGTATGATGGGTCTGACATGAAGAAGGTCATATCGTTACTGAAAACTTATGGCACTTACGTCCTTTTCTTTAAGCAACGCAGTTTTATATAAATATCTCGAAAACCTTTGAACCGATCTTGTTGAAAACAAATTTCGCTAGTAGAATTTTATAATCCCTATGAGCATGATTTTTTTCATGATTTTAAAATACACGGTTCAAAAATTAGAGGGGGGGGACACAATTTTAGTCACTTTCGGGGCGATTATTTCCGACTCTATTCACTTAATCCAAAAAATTGCTCAGAAACCTTATATTTATTTTGAAAGGCCCGTCGATTGATGTACCACACGTGGGCTTGCAATGAAAAAATAATTTTTGACTTTCAGTTTTATGTATGGGGTGCACCCCTAAAAAAAATCTTTTTTAGTAATTTCATTACAAAACTATGTAGCGGTTAACAAAACACACCCTATCCTCAATTTTTTATTCAAATACTCCTTATGGTTTTAGAGTAAAATGCCTGTGACATACTGACGGACAGACAGACAGACAGACATGACGAATCTATAAGGGTTCCGTTTTTTGCCATTTGGCTACGGAACCCTAAAAAGCAAAAGCAGTGCATTGTTTTATGGAAAAGTTACTTTCATAGTTAATATGTCAAGTATGAAGATTTCGACATCATACAAATTTATGACGTTTGACATAAATTGAGAATGATATTATTAAAATAATATTATAAAAAGTTTAAAATAAATGTCAGGCTCATCTGTCCCTGCCCAGACTCTATACAACACGCTAATTTAAAACATGTAGTGACGTTGTCAGACATTCCTACCGGGTGAAATGACACATTGCACGTAGAACCGATGGCCGTTGGGGTGGAAAGGTTCTCTAGTGGCGACCACGTACCGGAAGACGCAGCGTGAGTAAACCGATGATGATGATCATACCTCGAACAAATCATGCGGATGACGTAAAAATGACGTACCTAATTTTGCACACAGGATGATGTCTGTATTGCAACAACAACATTATTTTCGGTGCTATGTTTTGATCACAGCACGAGCAATACACGTTTTTATCACGTATCTCCAAATCTGAAAATTACAACAATATTCTTGTAAACGCGACTTTCTTTTGCGTCTTTTGAAAAATTTGTAAAGATAAATCTAAATAATTACGAAGTCACTTCATTGTTCAACTGAATGACAATGTCAGTCAAAGATGTTATGTACCTACTCGGCTCATGTCAAGTGGCGATATCGTTTTATTAAAGAGGTTGATAATTGATAAGTAAGTGTTTATGAAAATACTTTTTGAAATCATCCTATGAGTGGTTTGACGTCATCCGCATGATTTGTTCGAGGTATGAATTGATGATTGATGACCAGGTAAAGGTCACAGGAGTCCGTTGGCTGCGGGTGGCACAGGCCCAGTCATTGTTGCACTCTTTGGGGGAGGCCTATGCCCAGCAGTAGACATTTATCGGCTGATAAGAAGATGATGAAGATGAAAATTGCTAAGGCCAATATATTTTCTCAATACGCTTGCCCAAATAGACTCCGCAGAAAAAATGCGCGGCGCGCCTCCCTCGTTCGTATTGCGAATTCGGGGATTACCTAGATCCCGTGACGTCATTGGCGTGACTTAACCGCAATTTTTAGGGTTCCGTAGTTAAAAAGGAACCTATAAGGGTTGTGCAAGGTCCGTCTGTCCGTCCGTCTGCGGCTTAGCTTAGTGACCTTTATTTCTAGAAAGCTGTACTTCGGAATGAGTATTTAAACCAATCACGCCGAGAAAACGGTAGTATAAAGTGGAGTTAATTTTTTTTTTCTCGGTAAACCTATGGTGTTGGTTTATCGTTGAATAGCTTGATGTAAAATAAGCTGGGCCTTTCAAAACCATTTTTATGAGAGTCGTGTAACCGGCTTTATGGTTACTACTAGGAGCATGAAAAAATCATGGCAGAAGCAAATATTAATGAATTTACGTTATATACTATCTCGGATAAGTAGGCAAGGCATTACCATAATAATAATTATCATCATTTATGAAGTTAGGAGTATGAATAATGTTCTAACATAGTAAGTAAGGCTTAGTGTATTATTATTATTTTACTTACATATTTTATGGACATGGTCTGAAATAAATGAATTGAATTGAATTAACTAGTCGACCAACTTAATATGTACTTGAAAAGGTCAACTTTCGTTCAAATTCGCAACGTTTAGCTGGCAGGCAACTACGGAACCCTGCACTGCGCTTGGTCCCACACGCACTTGGCCGGTTTTTAAATGATGACTCCTTTGACTCGCTTTATCATGACCGAACAGGCTTAGGCCGTTATTAAGGAAAAAGTGGATTATGGGAGAGGCTTAGCTTCAGTGTTTATAACGGTATGCTCACACGTTTTTATAGTAAAGAATGAAGATAAATTAATTTAACTTTAATAACATAAGGTTGAGAAGACAGACACTGCTACAATGTTACTAGAAGTGGCATATGCTCTTATTCGGGTTAGTCTTTACTATGGGCCACATAAGAAGTCTCTCAAAAGGCAATGGAGAGGTCTAAATTGGGAGTTTATCTGCGTGATGCATGCTGCGCCAGTTAACACCGCATCACATTGGTGCGGCCTGGCCGCAGCGGACAGTACTAAACTTATCATTAGCCGTCTTTACTATTCACCGCCACCGCAGGCCGCTCCAGTCTGTGAGAGGCCTTATATGTGTTTTTCTAGTTTATGGTCTCATGATTAGCATGCCTCACGTCTTCTAAAAGTCAAAAACGAGCTGTCAAAAACGATTATGAATTATACGGAAGATCTCTTGTTTTTATATGGTTTAATTGGTTAGGTTGATCACTGATTCTGGCGAAGGCCCTCGAGGCTGCCAATTCTTAATAATAATATACGTATGAAGCAAATATGCAGGTGAATAGCCAGTACCTATTGATGTTAAATAAATATATGAGATCAAGTAAAAAAGTCAAAGTACGAAGAACTTGTCAAGATAATATTGTACACGGGTTTTCTGTAAATAAGAATGTATATTTTGTAGTTTTTAACTTATTTTTAAGTAAATCATATTAGTAAGTATAGTTGATATTGTCTAACCTCGAAATCCCGGGGAGCTTGATGGGTTTTGGAAACCTTATTTAATTTTACACCACAAAGTACTGCACTTTTCGTTTATTTGGTGTCTAACGCCCGCCATATTGTTTTTTTAAATACGTTGTGCGCCAAAATATTGTCAGCACTAACCACCTTACTTGTTGATAGTCATCAAGCATCTTGAACTGGCCCCTATTTCACCAACTTCACAATTTGTCACCTGACAGTTACAATTTGCCGTACGTTGCTTGTTCTAGAAGTTAAGGTGGTTACTAGGTTTCTTGTGGAACCAGCAATGTACGGAGAATAGTCGTTGTCAGGTGACAATTGTCAAGTTGGTGAAATAGGGGCCTGGAGGTACCAAACTATAAATAGTTAACGATCAATTTAATCAATTACCCAAAGCATTTAAACTCAATTTTGTTACTTTTGGATAGAGCCCAATAAATTGGTAGGTAATTTTTTCGTTGACATCCGAATAAATTCGCCGAATCAAAAATAAATGCTAAAATAACATTAAATGTGTTGGCCTTGTTCACAGTAATGCCGCGTGTGCTATTCCCCCTACACAGCAGTTTCTACTACTTCGGCGTCCGAGCTGGCGCGGGCCTGGTGGCCACAGGAGACGGCGTGCTGACGGCAGTGAGACTTATCCTCGTACTTGTTGGTGTGCAAATGTTCGATAAGGAGCACTACTTCGTCAATTTGGACTTACACCGTGAGTTTGGCTTAATGATGTTGTTGCGCCTGCTAACGGACGACGCGACCTTCGTCGGTGGCTTGCCGTCAGTTTTCTGTCTAGACGGTTGGCCAACCAGCTGACCACGCTATAGTACTAACGCGCGCTCGACTACCAAGGGCATACGAAGGTCAAACAAAATTTTGCTGTAAGCATCTGTATCCACGGTCCGTCCGGGTCAAAGTCGCTCTGTCGGAGGGGCTTGTTAGCGAGCGTCTAGCGCTTAAGTCTAGTTGGTAGTTGGTCAAGGCATTTTTTTATTACAAATACATGTCCCCCCTCATTTTAGCGTATTCTCGCCAGCTCTAGCAACACCTACGAAGCAAGAAGTGATGTTATTATGACTTTGGTCTTCTGGAAAATTCTTCTCCAGTTGGGACGCTCCAAATATGATCAAGATGACACTTCGTTGTGCCATGCGTGCATGTTTCTCTCTGAATTGTGATTAAAAAAATTATATGTCTGCTAATTACCAAATCAACAGTTTCTTATGTGTAGTATGGATTTCTGCAGTAATATGATTCTCAGCTTAAAGGATTCCTAAAAATACAGATTCCCATTTATACATTTTTTTTCAGAATCAAGACTCCGGTACAGTATTCTTTTTGGATTGAACATATCGTCGTGTATTTTACTATGCGCAGGAATTTTAGTGGTACGTAATTAGATAAAGATTTATTAGTACAAAATTAAATTAAGAAAATGGATACCTTTTCGCGTGAAACTTCCGAATACATTGTGATGATGCCTTCCAGAGGATAGCTGATGCACAACTTCATGAATGAAACGGGTCAAGTTAATAGAAATTTGATACAAGGCATAACCACATTATTATTGAAACCTATTTTATATTTTTATTTCAACTTTTTTGCATAGTAACAAGTTACAATTATAAAAGGCGAACTTAAAGAACAAAAAAAAGAACAAGAAAGGCATTCTCTACCAGACGACCACTAGGCCAAACAAAAATTGGATCAAAATATTTTTTATTTGTTTATTTATCGACAACCCGTACGTCATTCTATTCTAGTTTTGTTTGAGTTAGAAATTGACAGCTAACGTCATCACTAAGGCAGCAGATCTTCTGTCATCATCATCATCATCATATCAGCCAGAAAACGTCCTCTGCTGGACATAGGCCTTAGCCAAAAAGTGCAACAACGACCGGTCCTAAGCCACCCGCATCCAGCGTACTCCCGCGACCTTTAGCGGGTCTTCAGTCCACCTTGAGGGGGGCGTACCCACGCTGCGCGCCACGTGGTCGCCACATTTCTGCCCCCACGGCCATCGGTACCTTCTGTACTCTTCATTATTCTTCGCTGCAGAGTGAATCTCGTCCCTGGCCAGTGCTGATGGTGCCGTGGCTGGTGATGTTCCTGTGCTGCTCCTGGCTGTACTACCCCAACATCATCTACCACAGCAAGGGGATCTGGCCCATCGTGCTCTGCGTCGTGATCATGGGTATGTAGCCTTAATCACAATTGACATTAACACTTCATCGTTCTCTGTCCATTGGTAGAGGTAGAGAATGAGATTGAAATAGTAGGTCTTTATCAAGCTGAGAAGGAGGATACTAAACAAACCGTCATGAAAATAGCAGAAAAACTAAAATTAAATCCGAACGAAATAGAAAGTGCCAGGAGGGTAGGCAGAGAAAAAACGGAGGACGGCCGTCCGCGAGCACGATCCATTGTGATAAGGCTTGCATCCAAGAACGCTAAAAATGAGTGGATTAAGCAGAAAAAAACTAAGCGAACTAACAAAGACTTACTTTCCATTAATAACGAGCAAAATGTTTACATTAACGAAAATCTTACTCAACAAATGCGTAAACTACGGTGGAATGCTAAAAGTACGCTAAGAACAATATATAAATATATATGGGTTCAGGATCACCGGCTACTGGCTAGAAGGAACGATACTTCGGGAATACAGCGCATTAAAAGTGATGCGGATATAGGCAAATTATTATCCGCTGCGCAGAGTGCGCAGTGATAGATAAGAAGGTCACACAATAGCGGGTGACAACACACGACACGGTTTTTGATAATGCTTAAAATTCAACGGTATATTAGATAACATTAGCGAAAGTACATCGAAATATAAAAAGTTTGAGGATATATGTAGTTGGAGCAAATATATAAATAGTACAAAAACGGACTTACAAATAATACACTTAAACATAAGGAGTTTGAGAAAAAACTTTGAGCAATTTCAATGCATACTTAAAAACTGCGAGAACTTAATAGACATTATTATACTAAGCGAGGTAAATATCAAGAAAGAAGAACTTTATATGTACAATATGGAAGGATATACAATGCAGTCACGTACACGGGATAATAAAAGAGGAGGAGGGTTATTGATTTACACAAAGAAAGAATTAAAAATAGAAGGAGTAAATAAGCATGGAGTTGCATCGGAAATTCTACAAATACTAATAAAAAACTCGAAAAGCTCACTCCATATTTTCGCCATATACAGGCCACCGAGCAATAGCAAACCCGATTTTATATCAGAGTTAAATGATATGCTGAAGAATATTCCGCCTGCTGAGGGCATAGTAATTATAGGAGACATCAATATAAACTTGCTAGTAAACAATAACGTAAATGAAAGTTACAAAAACACCCTGTGTGACCGCGCTCTAGAGTGCGTTATAAATGAATGCACGCGGGAGGAGATCCTGGACGGGCAACTTGTGACGTCGTGCCTCGACCATGTGTGGGTGCGCGCTGGCACGGGGATGCGCGCGGCTGCCGCACACATGCTCACGTGTAAGATATCGGACCACCATCTCATCGGAGTCAACCTAACGACGGCAGGCGAGGACTCACGCGCTGAGTATCGACAAAAGCGGGAAGTACAAATAATTAATAATAGTTTTGTGAAAACGGAGTTAGAAAAAATAGACTGGTCGGAAATTTATAACATTGACTGCCCTAGAGTTATGTATGAAAAGCTATATTCTACTTTCAGTGATATATACATAAAGTCAAAAACAACAAAATCGATTTATAACAATAGAGTACACAACCATGGATAAATAACAGTCTTACCAGTATGTTATCGCGCAGGGATGAGCTCTTTAGAAAATGGAAAGCGAGTCCAAAGAACGCAATTTATAGGCTGGATTATACTAGATTTAGGAACGTAACAAACAAGTGTATTTACTGGGCGAAGCAGAACTACAAACAAAACGAAATCAAGAATTGTGAAAGTGATTTGAGGAAGTTATGGGCAACGGTCAATAGTTGGCTTGGAAATGTCAAACCAAATTTAGATGAGGTGGTGCTAAAATATCTGGGTAAAAACACGTCAATACAGACCGTCTGTTCAAACTTCGCCAGAACATTTACTATGGAAATACAAAACATAAAACATAAATGTAACGAAAAATTCCTCATTAGAGAGAACTATGTAAAAGAGTGCGAGGTATCTTTTCGTTATCAAAAAGTGTCACATACAGATATTGAAAAAATCATAGATAAATTAAGCAATAGAAAATCTGCAGGCGTGGACGAAATTAGAAGTAGGGATATAAAGCTTATCAAAACAAGTATAAGTCCGATATTGGCTAAATTTGTAAATACCTGCGCGACAACCGGTGTTTACCCAGATATGTTAAAAAAAGCAATAATTAGACCTATATATAAGCAAGGAAACCACTTAGACTACACCAATTATAGACCAGTAGCTATACTTTCAGTAGTAAATAAGATCGTAGAAAAGGTTATTACATCCCAAATTAGCACTTTTTTAGAAAACAATAACATAATATCAAATAGTCAACATGGATTTAGGCGAATGCGCAGCACCTCAACCGCTCTGGCCCAATTCACAGACGAGGTAAATGAGCATTTAAATAATAAAAAATACGTTGTGACATTATACATTGATTTTAAAAAAGCATTTGACACACTGGACCACGAACAGCTCATTCTCGCCATACAGGAATGTGGTGTCCGTGGCCCAGTGGTCGAGTGGATTAGAAACTACTTAAGTAACAGGACAATAACAACAGTCATCGATGGACAGAGCGGTGAGGAGGCTAATGTGATATACGGGGTGCCGACCGGCTCTGTGTTTGGGCCATTAGGGTACATAATGCACGTAAACAGCATGGTTAATGTGGTCCACAAGTGCTCAACTTATATGTATGCTGACGATACATGTTTGCTATACGCGGATAAGGACATCAAAACTGTGGAAAAAAATATACAGGCAGATTTTACAAATATAATAAAGTGGTCGCACGATAACGGCATAATTCTTAACATAAACAAAACTAAATGTATGTCAATTATGTCGCCTTACGCGTCAAAACCATATGAAAATATCAATATTGTAGGACATTCATACGACTGTCTACATAATAATAAGAATCAAGAAGACTGTAATTGTGGTAGTATTCAACTTGTAGATAAATATAAATATTTAGGCGTAACTATAGACACTAAATTCAGTTGGGGCACCCACATAGATGTAGTATGTAATAAACTCCGTGCAATTATGTCAAAATTAGTAAGTTTAAAAAATATATTAAGTAGAAAACTAATGAAAATGCTGTACCACTCGCTAGCCGAGTCAGTAATTAGCTATGGGCTAATTGCGTATGGACGTACCTTTAAAACTTATCTTGAGAAAATTAGTAATATTCAGATTAGAATAATAAAACATGTATTAGTAGACAAAAAAACTAAAGAGAATTGTAATAAAAATTATAAGTTATTATATAAAATGCTAAAAATCCTTCCGGTACATGAAAAAGTCAGGTATTTAATGTGTATTGATGACTATGGCTGGAACAGGTTTAAAACGAGTAGACTGCAGCGGCGCTACCACGAACTTCGAAAGTCGAATTTCGGGTATTTCCATCTCTATCGCACTCCCTTACTCGAGTGACAGGGATGCATATATTACGAACTTCGACTTTCGAAGTTCGTGGTAGCCGCTCAGTTACGTAACCTCAGAGCAAGCACACAAAAAAGATACATAGAATGTAACGCTAACAACTATTACGGTAAAAGAACCCGTAAGTATATTGTTCCTAAGGTACATAATAAGATAAGTGCAACCTTAGAGAAGTGTAGTAGTAAGCTAATATTTAAGAAAAGATTAAAAGCAGAACTATTAGATTTATTTGATAAAAGTGTTAGGTAGTGCATGGCATGATGTGTTGCATAACCGAGGTATACCTACTTAACGAGTTATTTGTAGAAACGCTTATTCATTGTTTAGTTTACTAGGGTTAAGGTAGTTCATATAAATAAACAACAGCTATAGTAACGAGCGTATTATCCGCCAACAAACTGTTCTCAGTTTGGCGGAACTTTATTTGTTAAACTAGCATATAAGATTTTGTGAAATAAATAAATAATAATAAAAATAATAATTGCTTGACTTTCTCGTACGACTCAACATCAACTTTATCCTTTACTTGGCTAAAATATTTCAGCTTAGGCCTTCCTCTGCCTATTGAGCCATGTTTTATCGGTTTTTTGTCGCGATCAAAGGAGCCTCAGTCCAAACCGTGCGCTTAGTGGAGACGGGCGTGTTGCCGCTCGCAATGGAGAACAATACAACCGTTACATTAATAAAACTATACGCTATAAGCTGGAATAGCACGAGAAAAACTCTTATCTTTTTTTCTATCAAAGGTAACCATTGTTAGAAAGAAGGTAGCAAGTCGATGTCGCCACCTTCAACTGTAACGTCCAATAACGAGTGCTCACATCCATGCTGAATTTTAATAAGCTATAACTCTCATGTCTACCATCGAAGCTTCCTTTTCTGCATGGTTTTAAATTGTATGGTCTTTTTTTAACAGTGTTCATGACTATTAAACCAGGAGCTACTTATCGTGCGTCTGGTAGCATCGCGTTTTAGCTTTGAACTGGCTCCAAGTTGTGGATCAAGTTACATTGACCCTCAACGTGACTCAGGCCCATGTCTCAAATGAGCAGCCTCAGTTTGCCTCAAGTCAAAGCTGCTCGGCCTGAGGCTGCTCAAATGGATATGCGGCTAATGGCAGATTAGCAATTGTGGAGGTTACCCTCCACAATTGCTAGAGAGTATTTGTATTGAACTAGTTGGTTAGAAAATTGGTTAATGTTTACAGTGTTGTGCCTGTACTGCTGGTGTGTGGTGCTCAGCTACTTCTTAAATGTGCTCGACGGAGCGTCGCCGAGACGACTCCGGTCGGAGGAAAAAGTGGCAAAGGCGACGAATTAATATAAAGGAAGAAGGAGCAATTGTTATCTTAGTAGCTGAGCTGGTCTGGGGCATGCGTGATCTATTGAGTTTCTTTATTTTTGCCCAGCCCCAGATAGAAGGTTTTGGGGTTATGTATGTAGAAGAATTGTTATATTACAAGGGCAACAATTTAAACGGCTTGGTGGATTTTATCACATAAGTTGTCGTTGAGTTCCTCTTAGTGTTAAGAGTGACAAATACGCTATAATATTAAAAACAAAAGTTGAGTGTTTTAAAAAATCTTTCAATTTCACAAGTTAACACATTCACTGTCAATCTGTCAATAAATGTGGATTGCAGTGAAAGTGTTAAGGTATTCAGCTCCAATGACACACAAGCTGCAGATTGCTACGGGCGCTTCTGCTACACAATATTGGGCATTGACACATTCAGAGCTGGGAACGCGACTATCGGGTGTCTACGCCGTAGGCGCTCTACGAGGAAATCCACGCGATTCTTGGCCGTGGTGTGTTTAGCTGCTACGGATTACGGCCGAGCGCTACGATAGAATGGCTCCATTGACTCATAGGCCTCATAGCTCAGGGACAGAATGTACTTCCAAAACTCAATTTGCTATATTTTATAGGTTATACATGACGGGAATTTTTGCTACGAAATAGCGCCATATAACTATTTAAATTTTAATCAAAGTTTTAGAAAAATGCTTATATTATGTTATTAAGTAACAGATTGTTATTTATTTGGGGTCCCTTTGTTTCCCATAAACTTATTGTTCCGAATTTCGATAGTCAGAAATTGATATCCATATAATTTATAGACATAAACATCAGTAGTCATAATCTTTGTTAAGTATAACGTTTTGTAGTTCTAACATTAATGACCCACAATATTAAGTATTATAATCACAAAAGTCAGAAATTGATGTCCATAACGATCAAAGGTCTATCGATAATTATTCATAAATATTCTAAGGCATATATTTCAACGTACTTACGATTGCTATTCATATCGTTTTAATGCCTAAAGTGAATTACGTCTAAGAGACCAAATCTATAACATCCAAAGTCATATAGATAATTACTCAGAAACATTTCTAGACATACATTTGAAAGGGGTACTAGGTACTACTGCGCGAAGGGTTTATGACTGTTTCGTAAAGAATACGTTTAAATAAGCATGTTTTATTATAAACTTTTTCTCTGGAATTAAAAATGGCCAAGATATTGGACTTCTAAGGCAGGTCGGTGTAGGTACGACGACGAGCGAAGCGAGGAGGAGTGTTAGTTGTACCGTGACCCTAAGCGCGCGAGCCGAGCGAGCGAAGCGAGCGTGCCGCGGCAGCGGCCGGCGAAGCGCCAGAACCAATAATGACACAACATTCATCGAAATGTTAGTATTCAGTACATATTTTTCCTAACTTTCGGGTCAAATATTTCGGCCATTTTTGATTTTAGAGAAAAAAGTTTCAAAACATACTTATTTTAACATGTTTTAACGTATTCTGACCACTAAACAAAACAGTGAGCGGCATATAAATATCTTTCAATCGCATCACTCTTTATTTTTGCCAAAGTACCCACATTAATTATAATTAATGGGTATGTGGGTATGTTTAAAGCAGTTTGGAAGAACGCGTTCAGTAACGTTCGGTAGTAAAAAAAACATGTATTTTATTATTTTTCTGGGAGTGTGTTTATGGGCTTTAACATTATGAAGAGTGACACCACCGTGAAATTGAATGATATGGCTAACTAATTCGATGACTAGCAATCATTATGACTTGCGAAAAAATGCCTTACAATAATTATTACAAACTAGATTTTTGCCTGTAACATTATGCAATTGCATACCACCGGGACATTGAACGTTATGGCTAACCAATTTTATGACTAACAATAATGATGACCTGCAAAAATCGGAACTCCAATGTATATTGTTAAATTTTATGATTTTCGACAATATGATTAGAAAAAATTATGGTGAAAAACGTTATGGACTGAAAAAATCGGATCTTAAATTTTATGGGAAACAATAGAGACACTATTTATTTTGATAAAATTAAACTAAAATGCGGACGCCCGCCATGATATGTTAAACACCAATCAGAGCGCATGACGTCACACTTGTATAAACAAATACCCTTAACGGCCATTACCACAGATTAAAGAGAAAGGCAGATAGGCCCTAATAAATTAGACGTTTACTATACATCCGATCTCTTCTCACTTACGTACTGAACGACTAGTAAGACAGGGATAGAACCATGTTATCTGACAGGTCTTCATACGTCATTTCATCTTACATCGATTTCAGACTTGTAAGCTTTTTAATTCCTGTTTATTCAAGAGCAATCGAGCATTTAGGTAGCAAACGTCAAAGGTTTGCATTCTGTTTATACAAACGTGACGTCACTCGGGACGCCATGACACTGACAAGCGTTTAGCGACAATTTTTAATTTAAAAACTAAAATGCATTTTTTTCCTACTTAACTGTTATTTTCTCTAGAAAAATCTTATTCGTTGTACATAATAAATGATTCCAAACATTATAGAACAGTTTTTCAAAATGTGTCATCATGCCTATTACACACGTCATATTCTAAGAATCATCTCATGAAGGGTGATCTCCCTATTTCACTTAAGCGGAGACTCATGGACATGTACATACTACCGATTCTCACCTACGGTGCACAGACTTGATCTTTGACGTTAACTCAGAAGTCCAAACTCGGGGTTTGCCAGCGGGCCATGGAGCGCCTAACAAGGTATAAAATTAATGCACGGTGCGCTCTAAGACGCAAATAATTGACGTAGGTCGGAAGGCGGTTAGGTTGAAGTGGGACTGGTCTGGTCATGTCTGCCGCATGTCAAGTGAGACGCGGCAGACCTCGCCGGCGATGGCGGAAAAACATAGACTCCTTTTTAAAGGATTGGCTAGAGGCTGATGATGATGCCTGGAAAGGGAGGGGGGAGGCCTTTGCCCAGCAGTAGGACACCATAGGCTCCTAATAATAATAATAATAATAAGGCCGCAGGGCAGCTTGTGGCGAGCTGTTGGGGAGTAACGACCCCAGGTGCTTCCGAGAGTCGGTCAAGGCCTCCGTCTCCGGCGTGTCTTCGTCGGTCGGAGTGGAACCCCAAGGTGGCCCACAGGACTCTCAGCTCTGGCTTGCCTTCATTGGTCGTCCCGAGAGGAGTCGTGACAGCTATGTGCTCCAGGGGTGGAAGTGTTAAAGGGCATAACGCCGCTAGTAACTTCGGAGATAGCGCAGCACCACCTCTCGACACCCCTGAGCCGCTCACCCCGGTGTTGCTCCTGGCCGTCTTTACGGCGGCTATTTCAGGGGCCCATCTAATAAGCGGCTAGTCACCGCCTGCCTCGATAACTTTGTGCGTGACAATGTTATGGCAGGTGTCCGCAACACTTTGCGATAGCCCAGTTTCATAATCCACCCATATTTCATCACCATAGAACCCAGTTCTCTATCCATTTTACCTACAATAGCCCCCACGCCTGTTGGAACCGGTTCACGGGTATCTACTGATGTATCCGTGAATGGGTTCTAGCAGGTGTATTACATCACATTAAACTTCGTCTCCAAAGGGCCTCTACGTGTTGGATCTATATCCCCACGCACGCCTTCCAAATGACCGGGGTTCGCCCCGTGAATTTCATTCGGAGATACATAATAATAATATTCTAAGAATAGAGTACTAGAATACTATAGAATACTTCAACATTGTTATAAAGGTGTTTGTTTTTATTAACTACCTATCTTAATTAATTGTCATGTTTTAAACGATACGGTACAGAGAGAAAGAAAATAATTGAAAAATAAACCATTTCGTCTGGCAGCCCCCGACAGGACTCGGGATATGATCGGGGTAACTTGCTCGTTAAAAATAACACGAAACAAAAAATTATTAATAAAATAATTTGTTTCGTGACGATGTATAAATTTCATTTTATGAAATACAATTCAAGTATGCAATTTTATGGCGATGGCAGAATAGTATTATTTTCATGGTATACAAGTAGCATATTAATGTAGCATCTTTATGGCACAGTGTTAAAGTGTACATAAAATCTTGCAACGATTATCTTTACGGTACCTTGCATGGGTTAGACAGTAAAATGTACACGTGATAGCACACACATATAATATGTACAGGCGTATACAAAATATAAAGCATTCGCATAGCTCATAATCACGACGTGCGTAAACAAAGCGAATAAAAACGAAAATTACACTACAGGCCAGTGCAATATGCAAAATAAATTGAAAAAAATATTTATGTAATCACGGATTACATTAAATACACAATTATGTAATCAATAAATATATCCTTATGTTTCAAGTTATTTTATAAATGAATAATAATCGTTGTAATCGATAATAATAAGAGAACGAAATTAGCAAAAAATTTCCTTTAGTTGGGTGTCCTCCAAATTATGTAGCGTTTAATTGATTTAAATCACTGCCCGTGACTAATATTTTAGGACACAACCATTGGTATGTTTTAGCCTACAACAAGTTTATTGAAAGGATATGTTTTATTTGAAGATAATACCTGCTATAATGACGACCGCTTTAGCCTAGTTGGTAGTGACCCTGCCTACGAAGCAAGAGGTCCTGGGTTCGAATCCCGGTAAGGGCAAACATTTATGTGATGAGCATGAATATTTGTTTCTGAGTCATGGATATTTTCTATGTATTTAAGTATTTATATCTATTATATATATCGTCGTCTAGTACCCATAACACAAGCCTTACTGAGCTTACTATGGGACACTAGGTCGATTTGTGTAAGTTTGTCCCCTTATATATTTATATTTATATTTATATATATTAATGACACTGCTTTTTGTACATTTCTATTTCCAATAAATAAATAAATACCTAGACTGTCCACGGCAGCATTGTAATTTTATAATAAATACTTTGGTATTGAAATAAGATGTTGTGTTTGGAAAAACGATACCTCGCATAGTTTTTATGTGCCGGTTCTTCTCGTGGCAGACGTTTTCTTTCCAAACCGGTGGTATCGACATTCACAGGTGCTTGTAATATGCCTATAAGTTTGACTTCAGATAAATAAAATATAATTATAATAATAAGATCATTTATTCCAGCCAGAACCCATAAGTGTTAAAAAAACATTAGGATAAGGTACAAATTCTTGGCCAGCTTAACTTACTCAATTAAATTTTCTATGAAAGTTTTCCGTTGTGACACGAAAATGAACCAAACAATTCTATGGTTAATTTTTGTGTCACAACGGAACTCTTTCACTTCTTCAGTTTGTAAGGCTAATTACTACCGACTAACCATGCTAACTACTGGCCAAGCATTTGGTCCTTACCCATAACTTACAAATTCGGAGATGTAGGTAAATATAATGGAAAATATTATCTTTGGTTGTTGGTTGGTCAGTTGAGTAAAATAATGCGAACGTTCAAAATATAACAAACCACAAAAAACTTTAAAAATAAAATCAATTTTATCACAGACTATATTACGTGTGCAGTTTGCGTGTCCCGCTGTGTAGCGCGGTGATTCGGCGGTGCGCTATCCTGAAACGCGTGTCGTTTGTTTTGATTACTCCACGTCTTGCGGTTATTATGTATTTATATAGTCCGTGGTTTTACAGTTGAGTTCATAAAGATTTGTACGTTCCCAGAGGTTCAAATATATCTGAGCGTCCCTATGCCCTAGCAATAAAGTCATATGGACTTTTTTTATCAGTTAAGAGAACAATATTCCTTTGCAATTCCGCTATAAATCGTGTAATAAAAGGAGGGTGGGCACATTAACCGCACGCAAAAATACGCAAATGGGTGTGGCCCATCTCATCATCACTAAGACCAGCGCGTTTTGATTGCGAAATAGCCAAGGGATATTGTTCTCGTAACTTACCATGGACACCCGCGAAGTAACGCCTGACTAATAAAATACTTGATTTTATTTTTTATCACTTTGACCGTGACTTCTGTACCTGGCGAACGAGAGACTTACAGTCTAACAATACTTGTTCCTGAGTCATCATCATCATCATAACAGCCGAAAGACGTAAACTGCTAGCCATATGCTTCCCCCAAAGTGCCACAATGACCGATCCTGCGCCACTAGAACTGTTATTCGCTATGCGCTAAAGTGGCTCACCCCGCCGATCACCCGTCACGAAACTAGAACTCTACCTACGCTTAGTTACTACTTTACTTCGCATCGCGGTGTCAAAATATATTTGTGGGTGAGCGTTGAGGTGAGCTTAAAACAAGTTTACAGAATAGGCTGTTCACCTTGTGGGGGGGTCTATCCACGCTGCGTCTTAGGTGACTTAGGTAGTCTTAGGTGTATTCTATGTACGAGTAAGTATGTATATCGTCGTCTAGTCATATCGTACGGCTATTCTTAGTTTGGGAGGGCTTGTGTAAAATTATCTCTTGATATTTATTCAGAATGTGTCAGAAAGGTGATCCGTTTAAAAAGTGCCGCACCAAGAAAGGGGGTTCGTCAAAAATTTGCTAATTGTCATACATCTTTGTCGTTAGTAATTTCTATGAAGTTCTTCTTTGTGGTCATTATCGTATAGACACAGGTAGTATGATACACATGGGTGGTATGGTGGTGATTAACGCCTTTAAGTGAAAGTTCTTTTGATGCATGCGAACATTACTTTTAGATCTTATTTGCATGTCTCGGGCGCTCTGAAATGGTAACTCTACAAACTACTTCTTACTATTATAGACATTTAAAAATTATTATTAGGATAAAAACACCGACAACTTCAATCTTCAAGCTTAGGCAATAAAGTCGCTGCAATCCCAAATATTTAAAAGTGTACGTTTGCAGTGTATCCTTTTCAGCGTCCCAAGGTGCTCAGAGAGTCGGTATACCCGCGACGCGAGCGTCGTTTGTTTTGATTACAGCTGCTATGTACATTTATATGTTCGTAGAATAAACCTGAATCATGCAGAGAGGTCTTGACCTCTTCATGATATACTATACATGATATCTCTTCCCTGGAATACTGCCAATGGTAATATTGCTGGCACAATTACCAGTATCGCTGACAATACAAGGAATATGGTGCCGGCAACATTACCTTCGGCCGTTGCTGAATTTTTCACACTCACTACTTTATCCTGACTGCCACGGAAGAGAATATTTATTTTATTGAGCGTAATGTCTTTTATTGCACGCTCTGTATTTCTGAAGCTGTAAAGATTTTCATATTAAGAAGTATTTTAAGCACACAAAACGAACGCAAGAAACATGTAGAAAGGCTATTTAGATTTTAAAGATGAACAGCCTACCTGCGATAAACCTGAACACCAACATGATTCGTTGAGCAAACCCAAACTATAGCGACAGTGATAATGGCATCCGCCATCTTGTAATTGGAACGAATGGCGCGCAACACGTGTGATGCCAGCCGCACGAACGCTGCCATCAAATGGCACAACGCTGTAACTTGCGTTAGTACGTTTTCGCGCAAACGCTGGAACATTGGGCCCACGTGCCTGTATATGAAAATTTTTGTGAGGAGTGCTGTCTCAGCCACTGTGTATGCGATGAGTAAACTTCAAACGTGAGAGCACACACGCATCGTGGTTTCACATTGAAGATTTTCTATCGAACACAACCAACGTTTTTCAGCTCGAAAACTCAAATAATGCCGTGCCACTCTACCGCATTACAATTACTCTTTTAACAAGTTTGGTCATTTTACGGAAAGTTGTACACTCGACTTTTTAAAAAAAAAATTGATATAATCTGGCTTTTTCTACTCTGAATCGAGAGCACTTTCGAACCTTATAGGAGAAAAAAACTGTCCCAAGATATTTTATTCCATCCCGTTACCGTTTCTATGCTAAGTTTGTATGGTAACGGAACGGAAAACCGATAATTACATGTAACATTTTGGATAGTTTTTTTCTCCTATTAGGTTCGAAAGTGCTCTCGATTGGTAAAAAAAAAACCGGTTATATAAAAAAAAAATTAAAAAAGACGAATGTACAACTTTCCGTAAAATGGCCCAGTTAAGGTTACCTGCCGCATTTTTTGTGACATTGACAGTGACAATGCCGACCGCGCAAATATGTGCGAAGATAACTGTTACAACAATGTCCGCGTTGGGGTGAATTGAAACCTCGGAGATGAGTGACAGCCGAGTTGTTCAGTTGTACCTAAGCATAGAACTTCGTTCACTCCGCTTCATCGTTTGATTAGACCTGAAAAATGACAATTTAACAAATATGAGATAATCCTAGGCCGAACTAAAGTTGGTATCTTCAAAACAAGTATTTTATTTCACTTGCTGCGTTCTGCTACGCGGCGGAGGGGAAGCCACTATTTGTTCCCCGCTCCCCGTTATTGAGAATAATGTGAGGTGAGGTTTTTTCGTGTCATTCATGCTGAATGTTGTATTTTATTATTGTCATTAGTTACAATTCCTGTGTTTAGAGGGTGAGGTATGATGAGAGTTTGTTGTCGTTAGGGGAACACGGGGATTGCATTACTTGGTTATTTTGTTTTTTGGTAACATTTGCTTGTGCATTTTTGGTATAGGATGGGTCACACTGCCGTAAGGAGTAAGTATATTAGTAAGTATATAAATGCCAGACAAAGAATGAATTACTTTGCTAACGGCTATCCGCAACCAAAGGAATTCAAGGTACTTCCGCTGAGCTGCATCATCCGATATGAGGAAATGATGGAGCGAAGTTGGGAGTAGACATAAGGGAGAGGGCAAATGCACAATAGATCCCACTGGGTCGAAGTGCATCCGAAAGGGCCCTCATCTAGATAAGATAAGATAAGATAAGTATATTAATTTAGTATCACGCTTTATTGTGTGATATTTGTTGCTGAGTCTTGTATATTTCCTATGTATTTATACCTGTTTAATCATCTGTTACCCACAACACAAGCTTATAATTTTTCACGTTTAATGTAAATCACATTAATATCATATTAGAATACGAAACGCAAGTATTAGATTGACTTCCAGTAATGAATCGACTAGGCTAAAGCTTTATTATTTAAGTTCCGAACTTAAATCTGTTTGACATTCGAACTTTAGGGTACAGTTTAGATCCGTAACTGGGATATAGGTCAATACCTAAACTTCTTGAAATAATAGAGCCAAGTTAATAAGGTTTTACCAACTTTGAAAACCAAATTGACTACGTATTATAATATGGGAGCGGTTCCTTCGTTATAAAAACTCTTTGTATGATTTCCTGTAATAAAAACGATTATTATAATTTTAGTAAGCATAATGTTCAAATCATATAATATTTATATAACATAACGACTTTTGCTATAACGTTTATATAATAATGTAATTTCTTTAAATAAATGCCATTATTATTGATATCACTATTATGTTTGAATCAAGTGCCTGAATTAATAAGGTAATAAGTTTGTCACAAAAAAAAAATTACTCGTTCAGACGATTCAAACGAGTCGAAATCCAACGGGGTTACGTCTGTTAGTATTCGTATGCCGATGTCCAAAAAAATGATATGAATCATGACCTTGATGTTTAAAGTTGTAAGTTCGAACCGCTCTACATGAATCCGGAACGAAGCATACGAAAGGTTCCTGAATTCCCATGGTTAGATTAGATTTAGATTAGATTTGTTCATTACACGATAAAAATTACAATATAAATTTGCACAAAATGTCAAGATTATAAGAATTTCTACCATGTTCGTCGATTATAATATTAAAAACTTAATGTGTCAACTACAAATACAAAATATTATATTACTCTATCTCCCGAAAAGGATCGTCATTCATTATACACAATAATATAATAGAATAATAATAATAATAATAATGTCCATAACATTGATAAATATTATGTTAACAATAATAAATGTCAATTTATGGACACAAAATACGCAATTAAAAGGCATGTATTCGTTAACGGAGTACAGAGGGTTTTCCAACAAAAGATTTCTCTGTTTGCGCCGGAATGTTTCGTCACATGGTTCATTCCTTAAATTGGCCGGTAGGTGTTCATATTAGGTGGGTCCGATGACGCGAGGGTTCTTTGTTGAAAGCGCCATGCGACGAGGAACCGTTTTCAAGCGCCCAGTAGAACGGAGTTGTTTCCCCGGCACATCAACACGCACAAACTGGGAAATATTGTTTCTCACAAATAACAAACAGTCAAATAAGTATTGTGAGTAGTGCGTCATAATGCGTTGAGATTTGAAGAGTTCTCTACAGGGGTGCCTATGTTTTACTCCAACAAGTGTACGGATTGCTCGTTTTTGCACGATTAACACCCTATTAGCATCTGTAGAGCTCCCCCAGACAAGTGTGCCGTAAGAAAGAAGAGAGTGAAAATAAGCAAAGTACACCTGTTTCAATGCCTCCCCTGAGATCAGTGGTTTCAGTTTTCTCAACGCAAAGACTGCACTACTCAATCTATCGCATAAACTGTCGGCATGGCGCTTCCAATTCAAATTTGCGTCAACTATGAACCCAAGAAACTTACTCTCGTCACATATTGGCATCGGACAACTGGCCATGCACGGCGGAAGCGGAATCTTTCGGCCTGAGAAAAGGATTATGTTTGATTTGGCACAGTTTAGTAATAGTCCATTTGGCGTGAACCAGTTCCCTTATTGACTACAAGCCTGATCAATCTTATGGCTGAGCTGATCATAAGAATTTGCACTAACCAGTACTGTTGTGTCGTCCGCAACCAATACAGACAAACCAGTCACAATGTTCGATGGAAGGTCATTCATAAATATTAGAAATAGGGTATTTCCCAACGCAGAACCCTGAGGAATACCTATATTTACGTCCCCTGCATCGGATTGCAGTGATTTGCTGTCAGTGAGTAATTTCACGACTTGTTTGCGGCCTGACAAAAACGAGGTGAATAGATCGAGGGAATTTTTCTGACTGCCATATTGATTTAATTTATTTAGTAACAATTTGTGACTAATGACGTCAAAGGCCTTTGACAAATCACATAATATTCCTGCCATCTTATTCCTATCGTCCAACCCAGTCAACCAAAATCCACAGTCGAATATCCTGTACGCCGCGGTGGTAGTCGACATTTTTTGTCGGTACGCAAATTGATTTTCCGTAAACAAGTTATTCGACTCCAGGTGACACATTAGGTGAGACGATAAAATAGATTCCACTAGTTTGGAGACAGTGGGTACTATTGTAATTGGCCTATAGTTATTAACATCGCACCTGTCGGCCTTCCCTTTAAAAACTGGGCACACCGTTGTATTTTGTTTAATATCAGGATATGTACCAGTTTCAAACATAAGGTTTATGAGGACAACAAGTACGTCGCCAACAACCGGCCATATCCAAAGAAGAATATTAGGTGATATGTCAAAAAACATCAGCAGTGCTACGCTTCTTGAGCATGGGGAGCAAAGCCGTATCAAGCATATCGCGAGTGACAAGTGGCAGGTTAAAAACAGGCACATCTGTCATTGCCATGTGGCCACCTTTTCTCACCATCATAAGATCAACATCTCGATAGTATCAATCTAGGGGCACGGCGGTGCCCCCGCCAAGTCGAGCGCGAAGCAAACACTGCCGTACCATCCTTTACTGGTTTCGCCGCATTTTCCGGCCCCTATTTGAGAACCTCTGGATAAGACCAGTAATTGAATTGTCATCTTAAAGCTGTATAGCTGTAGTAAGTATTTACTCGTATACCCAAAATTACGCTGTTGTCTACGTTAATCCCCTAGCCTGATCCCTCAGGGGAAAAAACGGTTAGGTTGTTAGATGAACGGCGACCATACAGCGCGCGAGCCGAGCGAGCGAAGCGAGCGTGACGCTGTAGCGTCCGGTGAAACGCCATAACCGAACATTATAATTTTCTCCTAAGTAAATATAAAATAATTGCCGCTAATTCCCCTGGCTGATCTAGGTCAGAACAAACATAGTTACACACATACCTTCAAAGTTAAATAAAAGCTTGTCAAATAAATAAGCACTCACTGAGAATAAACAATGACTGTTGCCGTCAGTGACGTCAAATTCAGTCACAATAACCGATTTTTGGTACATTATTTAGACATTGATAACCGCTTTAGCCTAGTTGGTAGTGACCCTACGAAGCTAAAGGTCCTGAGTTCGAATCCCGATAAGGGCATTTATTTGAATGATGACTACGAATATTGGTTCCTGAGTCATGGATGTTTTCCTGGTATATATAAGTTTTTATTTATCTATTGTATAAGTATGTATATCGACTAGTACGCACAAGCTTTGCTTGGTTTGAGATTAGGTCGATTTGTGTAAGATTCTAAAGATAAATAAATGTGACCCCAAATATTTATTTATATCTAGAAATTGGAGAACATTTAATGTAGCGCCAACTGATTGCACCGCTTACTATAATTTCGAAATTAGAGTGATTGGTTCAATAATAATTCAGTTTAAAATCTAACAAGTACCTCTAACTCGACCAAGGATCAGAAATATCAAAAGATTCCCAGTGATTTGCGACGTCAAACGAAAGCCAAGTTCGTCTAGAAACCGCTCCAATGTTTGCCCAACGGTCAGACTTTAACAAATCAAAGTGGCCTGTCGACGACAGCCACTTAAAGTACTTCTATCTATTCACAAACACTTTGACTCGTCTGTGAATAGTAAAGTATAGACTGATCCTTATATTCAATTCACTCGATCTAATTGGAGCGTAATTCATGCATTTTTACAAGCTTTTATTTGTCTTGCCCTGTTCGTTTGTTGGTTAGGGTATTCTACTTGTTCAAGATCTTTGACAAATATGTATTTGCGTCTCAAATTTTGCTTAAAGAGTGAGTGAGATGCAATGCACATTTGACAAAGATGTTGGACAAGTGGGATACCACTCTTAGTTAATTTGTTAGTGAGGGACAAATCTTGCAAGTTTTTGACCCAGTTCCAGGTGACCGATTGATCTGATTTTTTTTCCCTGTACTTATAGTAAAATACAATATTAAGTACTTGCTAAACTTCATATTGTAAACCTTAGAATTTCAACTGGATACCTCAACGTGTTCCCGAGATAAAGGGTCTTGACAGACAGACAGATAAAGGGTCTTGACAACAAAGTGAGCCTATAAAGGTTCCGTTTTATCCTTTTTACTTACGGATTTACGGAACCGTGAAGGTCAGTCATATTAGCGAAATTTACAGATGAAATAAATTGCCATTTAGAAAATAGAAAAATAGTTGGAGTAATATTTTTTGAATAGGTTCTGCCCGCGACTCCGTTCGCGTGGAACTCGTTTATATCGCAGCTCCATACAAACTTTTACCCCCCATTTTACCCTCTTAGGGGATGATTTCGGGGATAAAAACTATCTTATGTCACTCTCCATCTCTTCAACTATATCCACTTAAAAAATCAGTGTTGTAGTGTGTAGTGTAGTGTAGTGAATCAGTTTTGCAGTGAAAGACGGACAAACAAACAAACACATACACTTTCGCATTTATAATATTAGTATGGATATGGATTACAAAAAGGCTTTTGATACACTCGAAACGGAAACGCTTTTAAATGGATTGGAAGAAGTGGTATCAGGGAGAGCTGAACGCCTGGTTCCGCGACTACCTGATGTCACGTACCTATCAAGTGAAGGTAGGCGATGTGCTCAGCGATGAGGTGGCGGTCGATTGCGGGGTTCCGCAAGGGTCGGGATGTGGTCCAGTATGCTATCTGATGCTCGTCAATAGCATAGGTGGAGTCATACGTCACAGTACACAGTACATGTTCGCTGACGATTTGTGCATTGTGAGTGCCGGTACCGACCTTGCTGACTTAGGCCGCAGCATTCAACTAGACACAGATTCAATTGTAAAGTGGTCCCATCACAACGGCATTTTGTTAGACGCAGAAAAAACGAACCTACTTGTAGTTCATACACCATATTTAAAAATGCCAGATCAGATTTTCCACCTAATCGCCCATTGTTATCAGTGTTTGCATAATAACCTAGTTAATAAGTAAGCTAATGTAAAGGGCCAATGTAATATTATAGAGAAAGTAGACTGCGTGACGTATCAAGGAGTTAAAATTGATATTAGTTTTTCCTGGTCTCATCACATCGACTATGTCTGTGATAAACTAAGAGTGTTGTTGGTTAAATTTTACCATCTCAGTTAAAAGAGTTCCCATAGGTACAATAAAATGCTTGTATTTTGCAATGATAGATTCTATAGTAGGCTATGCTCTTGGTTGTTATGGCCTTACATTTAAACTTTTTTAGATAAACTAGAGTACCTGCAATTAAGATTTTTAAAACTCCTTGTGCCTAAAAAGATTAAAAATAACTATATTAATGACTACCAAAAACTGTTTAAAATATGTAAAATCCTTTCCGTTTCTCTAAAACACAAATATAATTTAGCAATTAATAACCACGGCAGCCAGGAGCATAACCTGTATAGGACTACTACACATGACCTCGGTACGAGATCGGTGTCCGCGAGTAAATTTTATTTCCCAAGAATTAACTATTAACTAACTTATTGGAGATAGAACTTTAAAAAAACGCCTGTCATATATTCTAAACAGCCTCCCCGAGGTCATCGAACCTAATCTTCGTATTATTAAAAGAAAATTAAAAAAATATTTATAACACACACTACCATAGACTTATGAATAGTACAATTACTACTAACCTAGTATTTTACGAGTATAATGTAAAATTACACAAAGTTTTAAGTCTTCCTGCAGACAAACTGTATAAAACAGTCTTGCAGGGCTTTTGTTTTTTAAATTTAACTTTGTAGTTTACTTAATAAATAAAATTATTCCGGACCACCAACGCATCGTCTGTGAAATATTTTGTGAATTGCCGTCCTGCATTTGTACCCATTGACACGGCACGAGGATATAATGTATACACAACTGTTTGCTGGACTCACCCTCGTCTTCCTGACGTTTCAATTTGCATCACCTCTGGACACCTGCCTACTTATTCGGGATTGGAAGGTCTTTGTAAGGATTCATTTCACAATAACGCGTATGTCGTTGAGTTTATCGTCGTAGAAAGCTATCGCTTTTGAGAGCAGCACGCGATTGAGGAGAGAGAATATACTGTCATGCAAAAACGGTTTTTTTTTTCAAATGGTAAATACTAAGCTATCTATTCAACTCAAGGCCACGTTTCCGTTAGCATTGAAGGCTAATGAGAGCAAGAAATTAGCGAGCAAGTTTGATATATTTTCTATGAGTAGAAAACGTAATTCAAAGTTGGGATATCATCTACATTATAAATATATTCCTCCTTGGCGTATCCTATGACAGTGACCCTTACAATCATCTGATGAACAAGTATATGGCATGCAAACCTGAACTCAGTTCTAAATATTCGGTCACATTGTGTGCAGTACCTGGCCCTAGTTATAATAACAAAATTTCATATAAGTAACCGTCGCTAAGGACTTTGACGCAATAAAAGAAAATCACACGTTTTTTCTTAACAAAAATGTCCTTTTCAACATGATCGAAAAAATCTCTATTTATTCAGAATAGGGATTTGTTCGAAACTGGATACTCTGATGTTTACTTAATATATTACAAATTTTACCTTTTAGCGGAAACGCGGCATTGACAACACCCTAATCAAACAGTAGACAAGCAATATGTAAATAATAAATTGTACAATGAATCTGAATTCCTTTTTATGTTGTCGCCGAAATATTTCGAGTATTGACGATTGCGAAAAGGCAGAACATTTAGCTCGCGAAGCGACTAGCATAAGAACTTAAAATTAGTAGTAGTAGTAAAATTTTAAAGAAAGAAAGGATACACAAAACAAGACCAGGTTGCACTCCGGGAGTGCCGGCAGAAGTGAAAACTTGAATACTAACGTTGTGCATTTTTGATATTTTGGAATGATTAAAAAATTATATTGCACGAATTGCTTTAATTATCAGTATAAAAAAAACCCTCCCCTCTCCTCCTTCCCCCCGCTTTAGCAGTACCACAAAGGAATGAAAAATACAAAGTTAAAGACGCGACACGGTTGGGATGTTTTATGAAGTGCTGGACGGGTTAGGGTTGGGATTTATGGAGCGTCAATAAATAGCCTGTAAGCTGGCACCTAAAGGTATACTTCCTAGACGCTTCTTGGACGGTGGAGGGAAATCATTCCAACACTTGGACGCCGCGAACCTAAAGCTACCTCGATACCCCGATGCTTTGGCACCAGAATCGTCGTCTTATATGTACGATTCCCACCGAACGGGTCGGGCCGGCGCGCATGCAAAGGAATTTGAACCGTCTATACAGTTTTTTTTTTTTCTTTTAGCAACATAACATTTAGAACTATAATTAATATCTGCCAAACTGCATAGCAGTTTGTCGGCAGAAAACCCAGTTTCCCTCCACCACGTAAGATTAATATAGTACCTATAGTAAACAATAAGTACATGACTCAATCAGAAGCTCGTTCTTACGCCCGTGTTATACACAATGTTTTTCATCACATTTGCGAGGAAACAAATACATTTTAGATGAAATTAATACAAATCGTAATAGAAACTGCAACTGTCAGTTGTCCATTTTGTTGTCTGATCAAATGATCAGAGTGATCAGTTAGGTAATATTCTGTTCAAAACTGTCCAGTAGCAATTTTTTCAATCTTTTTTTGTACACAATTTTCGACAAATCTTGGCAGGATCGCATCAGGTCAGGAAAACCATTTAAGATAGAGTAGGTATCAAGTACCTTCTGGTACGCTTTCCGTAATAGTTACATACCCTAGGCACTACCAGCTTCCTTAGATATACTTCCTTGGCAACGCTTCGCGTACGGTGTGCGTCATTCAACGGTTTTTTATAATCATTGCGTCTATACTGTTCTAGGGCAATGGCAAAGTAGCGAGCATTTTTGTTGAACAGGGAGTATATTACACTTCGAAAACAGTTTATCGTAATTGTGACTGCACACTTGTTTGGTGTTTCTATTTATCAAATACTTTAGGAATCTAACCTGTATGTTTTTAATCTGATTAACGTATGTCGAGAAAGTGCGGCAATAGCTACTCAAACTTTAAGACAATATCGAGTCAACAAGGGCATGATATAAGGTGTAAAGAGTTGATCTGTTTACTACTTTACGTAAGTGATGAAATTTTCCCAGTACTGACTTAAGTTTACAGCATAGATTATTGATGTGCATTTTCCACATCGTCAGTCCTGGGACTGACGATGTGTGGAGATACAAGTACCTGGGTACTTGTAACTATCGACAAACGCTATCCACTACAGGTACACTCTCGTCCTCCCCTGTGCAAGCAATCATATCCATGCCCGACTGTTTAATTCAACCTCTCTTTACAGTATGGGGAGCGCATGTACACATACACTTAGTCTTATTTTGATTTATGAGAATTCCATTGTCGTGAGCCCATTTAATTACACTGTCTAAATCACTCTGCACCTTATCCTGCACAACTTTTAGATCTCTGTCGGCGTACAATAAAACTCCGACCGCTGCCAACGCGCATCATTTAACAGCGGTCAGTGTTCTAAAATCCCTGCACAAAAAATCACCACTTAAAACGTACCATTTAATGAATCGACTCCATTACCGCGCTGCATCGCTTCTTCGCTAATTTATCACTTGAAAAACGAATAAATCTCCAGCGACAAAGAAAATACATTACCCAAACAAGTGAACGCACAAAATGGTGCATCTGTCATGGCCGCCGCATGCACTATTTTTGGCGAGATCCCGCCTGTCACATCGTTGATTTAAAATTGTAATGGAGTTACGTAGTTGGGGTAAAAGGTATTGTAGGAATATGTTGTTATACGTCACATGAATGATGACGAATCGGTTTTCGGATGTGCGGCAGTTAAATATTATGTGAGGTATATATTTTGTCAATTGGCGGTACTAGAGTTTACTAGAAGAGCATTCTACTCTTCTTATGGACCTTAGAGTACCTATAGATTTCTACAGAGAGGCTATGGTAATAATAATACCACAAGCCAGCGTGACGGTAGTATACAAATCTCAACAAGTGAGACGGAAAGGGATATATCATTCGTTGTCCTTGTTATAATAGTTCCACTGTTTTTTATTTGCCAAAACGCGGGCGCCAAGCGAATCTGCAGGACAATTATATGTCTATTGCCCATCTTGCTAGAAGATCCATTCAATTTACTGTATACAACATTTTTGCTACTAAAAAAACTCACAAATATTATCTCTTCATAATATTAGAATAGTTAACCGACCAACTCTAACCCTCTTTATCTTTCCCCGAAATAAAAGGCGTGACGAAGTCACTAAAGTGAACTGACATCTGCTAAAAATCGGCTAACATAAAACTAAAGAACCCAAAACTTGCACGATAATTAAGTTGCACTGCCCACATTTTATCTGCTTTGCCTTAAGGTTGACTGGTAGAGAATGCTTTATAGCATTAGGTCCGCCTTTTGTACCATAAGATATTCTTTTGTGCAATAAAGATTAAATAAATAAATAAATATAACAAACGTCAAAACTAACCAGCCGATAACGTCCTCGGCGATTCGCCGAATAAAACTACCATCCCCGCAATGGCCGCCTTATCGGCCGACAATGAGTCTAAAAAGCTGTGCTATTCACGATGTGCCTCGATTAGTCTCGCAAGCCAAATATTATTATCTCTGAAGGTGCCGATAAAGTTGAGTATTCACTTGTAATTCTAACAAAATAAAAGGAGCGTTTTATATAGAGCGTTCTAACGAGCATTCTACCGAAACGACACCTTCCTTCCAATCCTCCAAATATTAAGCAAGATAATGACCAATCGGAGGTTACATCTGAAATGGTTCGCTTATGGCCGGTTGTCGGTAAGCATCGTGAATATCACAGCTTCCTGATTCCGGTCTATATTGTTGACCTACATCTGAAAGCATAGCTCAGCCGAATCACAACTCTAACCGAACCCATTTAACTACAGTTTCGATTGGGACAAGATTAGACGAAGGTTTTAACCATAGGTTGTTGAGACGTTAGTGAATCTGTCCTCGTAAACAAGTTGTTTTTATTGAGCGCTTGTTCTGTGGCTTTTGGAAACTTTGAATGTCGGGAATATCGAGTGAGATTACGGGACAGTTTTGTTTGTCGAAGTCCCGAACTCGGAAGACAATCACAAGTAGACTTTGATTGGCACTCAGTTCTTAATTATACCTTAGCGATGTTGAAAGTACATTTTCACACCTTTCATTCGGAAAAGTAAGTTTTGCTCCACGACGAGAGGGACCAAAACGCTACTTTTCTGTTCAAGCTACTTTTTTAATTTATACAGTGGCATTGGAACATTTGTACGCAATGTGCCAATTGAACACAGATGTTAATAAAATAATCGATTGTAATTTCATCGTAGTCGATTCAAAACGAACATATTTCAAGTTTTAACTACAACAATGTTGTATAAAAATTTATAAATATTACGTAATATTTAAAAATTAGTAATAAAAATTAAGATTATTTAGATATATTTTAACAATAGCTTTTTTAAAAATTTCCTTATAGTCGGTGTGAAAAATAGTATGTGTCACTCGGTAGCAAAATTATTTTCGTCTCGGGCGTAAACACTTGTATCCCTCACTACGCTCAGGATCCTACGTTAGAATCCCTCGCTACGTTCAGGATTCAATACACCGCCCTCGCCGTAAATATACTATTTTGCTCCCTTGTGACATAAATAACTATTCTACATTATTTCTAATTCCACAAACATTGGAGAAGTGAGAATTCTAACCTAGCTACAGCAAATAATACTGCTAAAACTGCACACATGATATAAAATACTTACCTATGTAAACAAAAATAAAAGTGGGGTGCCTAAGTAAAATTCACAGGGCATAAAACTGGCAGTATTTCAACGGCGTGCCGAAGCCAGGTTTTGGTATCATTTCTAAAGCGCTGAACTAAATGAAATAAAACTTGTATGTAATATGTAGTTAAAAAACTAGACATACGGTATAAATAATAATAAGAAAGCTTGTAAGCTACGGTAGTCTAGCGGTTCAGGCATGCAACTGCCAAACGTGGGTTTGAAGTTTGAATCCGGCTTGTATAGTGACGGGTAGGTAATATACATAAATAAGGACTTAAATATCTGTACAGGACCCTATTGTTAATATAAAGCCGTGTACAGTTATTTATGTCCTTATTTATGTACGTGTATTAACCCTGACTGTACTAATGAGTTTTTAGGAATGTGTATACGGCATATCCTCAGGTATTTACTGTTAGCCATTCGTTGAAGGAAAAACATCGTGAGGTAACCTGCATACCTACATCTGCAAAAAGATCCAAAGGCGTATATGAAGTCCCCAAAGCGCACTGGGCTAGCGTGTAAACTACTGTCCGTTCTCTGTGCCCAGCAGTGGGACATATATAAGGTCGAAAAAACTGGGCAAAATCGTATGACTTACCCTTACCTTGTTTTAGGGTTCCGTACCCAAAGGGTAAAAACGGGACCTTATCTTACTAAGACTTCGCTGTCTGTCAGTCACCAGGCTCTATCTCAAGAACCGCGATAGCTAGATACTTGAAATTTTCACAGATGATGTATTTCTGTTGCCGCTGTAGCAACAAATACTAAAAACAAAATAAAATAAATATTTAAGGGGGGCTCCCATACAACATACGTGTTTTTTGCCGTTTTTTTAGATACTGGTACGGAACCCTCCGTGCGCGAGTCCAACTCGCACTTGGACGGTTTTATATTGAAAACTTGTGCAGCGTGGGTAGACCACAAGGTAGACTGATGACCTGGTAAAGGTCGCGGGAGTCCGCTGGGTGTGGGGGCGCAGGACTGATAATTATGGCACTCTTTGTGAGCTGTGTACGTCTTTCGGCTGATATGATGATGAGCTTTAAACGCAATCTCGGCCATCACACAACAGAAAACATATCACAGGTCATGTCCATAATAAGCGTATTAAGGTTAATTACGTGTGAATTATTTTATAAATAATAACGCTCTCTGAAAAAGACATTTAACAAAAGAGACATGAAAAAATACGAGCATGTTTTTTTACTACGGGCTACGACTCAATGATACAACTAGGCTGCCTACAGCCTTGGAAAACCCTCATATTATAATATTCAGGGTTATTAGGGGTTCCGTGTCTTAGACTGCTTAATATTATTATATTTAGATCGCAATATTTCAATAAAGTCTGATAAAAAGAGGCATTTGAATTAAGCTACGAACTAGGAAAATTAAGAACTTGCATCTTTCAAATATTACTGTAAGTACATGTAGGCCTGTAAGAGCTTTTACCTACATGTTCAAGTTCATAATACATTTGAGGGAGGCCTATGTCCAGCAGTGGATGTCTTTCGGCTGATATGGTGATGATGATGATGGGTGATATTAAGTTCACACTAAAATAAAGAAAGCATGTATATGTATTGAAATACTTTATTGTACACAAGACATTGGTAAAAATACAGACAAAATAGGAAACACATTAACTGCCAAGAATCGCTACACGCTACGCTAGTAACCACTCGTATATGTAGCGGAAAGCGACTACGGCGTAGGTGCCCCCGTAAGGCGGGTTCCCGGCAGTGAAAGTGTTAAGTTGGTACAAAGGCAAAATAATCCCCAGTCTCTTCCAGCCTTTGATGAATTGAGTTCAGGATCGTAAAGATAGACAAACCAACCCGTTTACAGAGATGTAGTGGGAAAATAGGTAGCGCTTAATGAAATATCTTTCAAACAAGGCTGCAGGGCTTAGGCAAAACCTGAAGGCATAGTAGTCAAGTAGAAGTTGTACAGCAGAGCTGGTAAGTCAGACCGTGTAGAGTAGAGACTGCTTGCAATCTCATAATCTTGGCAGTTACATTACATGAATTTCCTCATTTGACTATAATCAAGCACAAGAGGCTCGTAAACCGGTATGGTTCCGATCTAACCTCAAAACGTCATTATAGACTACTCCGTAAGAGAACAGCATACGCATTCCAAAAACATCTCGAGAAAGGAATTCATCCTCATTTTTCCCCTTTGCATTTCGTTTTAGTATAAAAGCATTTTCTTTGAAAAATAATGAGGCTTCCCTATAATATGTCATCCTATTTTACATAGCTTTCATAGCCCTTGCATTTTCGCGACGCAAAATAATGAGACTCATAATTCTCCTAGCGTTGTTCCCGGTTGTGCCCCTAAAGGAGCCCAGGGTCCGCTTTGACACCTAATCCCAAGATTTGGCATAGGCAGCAGTTTTACGAAAGAGACTGCCATCTGACCATCCAACCCAGAGGGAAAACTAGACCTTATTGGGGTTAGACCGGTTTCCTCACGATTTTTTCCTTCACCGAAATGCTAACGGTAAATATTCCGTACATAAGTAAGTTCCGAAAAACTCATTGGTACGAGCCGGGATTCGAACCCACGACCACCGCTTGACAGCCGCATGCCTGAACCACTAGGCTACCGTAGCTTCCACAAAACGCGCTAGCTTTACGCAAAATAATGAGACTGCACTATTTTATATAGGTCCATTTTTTAACCTTGTGAGATAATATTATGTATAAAATGTAGGCAACTTTTTATGGTAGGTATGTCGATTTTTGATTGGCTATTAGATTTTATTACTTACAAAGATCATTACAATATTCGCCACATCATAGTCGCGTCTCTGATGTTAGCTGCTAGTATCGTCGCAGAGGTGTCAAAGAGGTTAGGTAGGTGTGCGGGAGCCGATTTGAGGCTAACTTCATAGACGCAAACTTACCTAGGTACTTTAAGTTTCGTACTGCACAAACTCTTTATTCAAAGTAGAGTTATTTTATAAATTATCTAAATACCAGCCAGGAGGAAAAAAAAAGACCTCAGGTTGAGGCCCAGAAGTCTCCAGCCCGTACGCCTTTTCCCTTTTTTTACGAGACAAGGCCTGTGTCTAGCAGTGGAACGCACGATGGTGGGCCGACAATATGACTTTGAAGATATTCCGTTCCATCGAAGTGACGTACCGTTCGAGCGTTTGGGTGTGAACGGTGCCCGATGAACCCTAAAAACCAACGTCTGCGCGCGACGCGTCGCGGACAACCCGTAATAGACTAATGAGGCGGGGAACTGCCCCCGCGGTACTGCCGGTGTTTTAAATACCTACCATACTTTTTATTTATCGTATGGCAAATCAGTATTTAGAACCGTGAGACCTTGGAAAAGACAGTACGGTTGCCAGGTTGTTGCACTTTTAGCACCACCCAGGGGTCACGTGTAGGGTAGCGATGGGTAATTCCTACGGACGTGGTGCAACTTCGACCCCCATACTTATACCTATCTTACCTATTACGAACGACTACCCGCCGAATTAATTGCGAACAGAGTCATCTGACGAAACATTTGAACGCAAACTGAGAAACTTTTTATTGAAAAACGCATTATATTCGGTAATAGTACATTACGTAACTAGGGCGGTGAATTCGGGAATGCCCCAGGGCGCAGGTGTTTGTGGCCCGAACCGAAGGTGAGGATAAATATGCGCTCTGGGGCTTTACGAATTACCGCCCGTGTTGAGTACAAAATTTTACGTCTTCACCTGGCCACAATGCGAGTTTTCCCGTACGCGCAGCGTGCAGTAAAACTCGAATTGTGGCCAGGTGTGACGTAAAGGAATTTATGGGCATTAAAGATTTATATTATCACTGTTTTTGACACTGTAAATTACATCGTTATTTGTATTTTTCTTTTTCATTTATTAATGTATATTCTGTTATCTGACGATCTTTATGTGATATTATCTTCGTGATTTATTAACTGTGACTATAATTTTAACCAAATGTAGCTTGACATTTTATTACAATTCTTAATTCTCTTTGACGATCATAATATAAATTCATATAGATTAAGCTAGCTTTAATTTATATTGTTAATTGTATATCATGAATGAAATAAATCTAAATCTACTGTTATAGTACAGTCGAAGACATAAGTAGCCCAACGTCATGTCGCTTTAACCTGTTTAAGAACTTCGTATCGCAGTTTAAACACGACGTTTAAAGTGTAACAGTACAATTGTTCAGCCCGTAGTCCTTAAGTTTGATCGTACCAAAGAAGCACCCCTATTGTCTGTGATCGGCGAATGGGTACTGATAATTAGGAAAATTGGCGTTTAGGCGTTTGTTGTCCCATTTGTTAATAAAACGAGCAAGCGAAGCGAACGTAGTTCTCCGTTTGCTAGATGGAAATTGCGTTCGTATGTCCAGCTGTCCAGCTGTTTTTCTTTATAGGTTGCATTTCTTAACCGGTTAAGAGTCCGCAGTAAGCTTGATTCACCATACAAACGTAGTTACGCTCTCATTTTAAAACGGTTCTCTATTGTATGGGCAAAAATCATTTCCCAAAGTGTCACTTCCCAAAAAATGTTTCCCAAATGATCATTTGGCAAAAAATCACTAGTCAAATTATTGTTTCGCATTTTATCACTTGGCATTATCTCCTATGGCAAATTATTAATTCGCAAATTATTATTTGGCAAAGTTTTACATAGTCAAGTTTCATTTGGTCAAACGTATTATTTGGCATAACATTCGTTTTCCAAATTATTGCATGGCATACGATTTAGATCCTAATTGTGTAGTGCATACGAAGTCTATTTGAGTGAGATTACATATTTTGCTAAGCGGGTACTTTGTAAAAAACAAAAGTAAATAATTTACAGGTAAGGTTATATGTTCTTTTGTACTATAGGTACTTAGGTAACAATATATTATAATGCAAATAAGCAGCATGCATGCAAGCAAGGTGTCTATTTCTGGTATGAGGCACACAAGTGAACCCTAACCTAACCGACCAAAAACAGAGTTCGCTAATGACAAGCTATTTTTTCCACCCTGATACCTAATGTGCGACATGAAAATTTGAACAAATGTTTTGTTTGGAAAACAATATCAGCCCAAACAAAGTGTTTGCTTAAAAAACTTTTGTCTTAATAACACTTGACAAAGCAAAATTATGCCAGATGATATTTTGACCAAATGAACAAAATGCGAAACAAAAATGTGCTATTTGTTCGTTTGGGAAATGAAACTACTGCCATAAGTTTTGTGGGAAGTGAAATTTGGCGAAAAATATTTTGCCGAAACAGCAGGATACCTTTTAAAACTACGTCTTGGATTGTAACGAAACTTTGCATGTACAATGACATGAGGTATATCCAGGTCTGTCATTAGTTTATGTAGCTGATATGATATAGTAAAAAACACAGCGAATTTAAGTTTTTCATACAACACTTGTTTTTGCTGTATTTCGTTTGTTTTATAAATTGGAACCATACACACTAATTACAGACATAGATATACCTCATTGTACAGCATTACGATGTCAAATCATTAATTTGAAAAACAGTTACAGAAGAACAGTTAGGCCACATCAGTGTCAGCAAACCAGTCAGTAGGTTAGGTACTGCATTGACATGTGAAGTGTCGGACCAAATTTAAAACTGTCGCTTTTATAACACACTAACATCTGCCGGGACTCCGTCCGCGTGGAACTCGTTTATATCATAGGTCCATACAAAGTTTCACTCTCCATTTCAGCCCTTAGGGAATGATTTCCGGGATAAAAATAATCCTATGTCCTTCCTCGAACCTCAAATTATCGCTATGATAAATTTGATCTCAATCGGTTCAGCGGGTTTAAGCGTGAACAGGAAACAGACAGACACACTTTCGCAGTTATAATTTTATGTATGTAAAGTACCAATGGATTTAAATTGACCAGCACGGCTATTACAAGTCGGAGCGCGAGCTTTCGTGATTTTTCTCGCACTATCCGTCTCTTTCTATTAGAAAACTTATAGTGCGAGAAAATCAAGAGAGCTCATGCGCCGACTTATAATAGCCGTACAGTTAGTACAATTCCGAATGATCTGATCGACGATCTGCGAAAAAAGTGATCAGCACCCAACGAGTCAGCCTCAACGCGAAAATTCCCCAGAACACTGGCACAAAAACGCTTCGTAGAATAAACGCGGGCAAGGGGAACATGAGGGTACGCAGATACTATGTCGGTCTCACTCTTACTCGTATCCTGCCACGTGAGGGAACAGGATGAATGACATAAAAAAGAAGGTTGCTAATTGCATTATGTTTTTTTCTCGGAGAGCTGTTAGACAGCCGGTCGGCGCTTATCTCGCTCTTTGTACTGTGTCGGTGATATTTACCAAGAAAATTCAATTTGTGAAGCTAAAGTAATGTAATGGCTACGGGTGGTATCAAGATCACGTGATAACTTGATGTATCATTGCACGAAGAACCGATGGCCGCTGGGGCGGAAAGTTTCTCAAGTTTTAACCACGCACCGTAAGATGCAGCGTCGGTAGATCCCCAACAAGGTGTACCTGATCTGTCCGCTCGATGCGGATGGCGCAGCGCAGTACCAGTCACTTTGGCACTCTTTGGGGAGGCCTATGTCCAGCAATGGACGTCATTCGGCTGATATGATGTAGAAATTTTAAATACACTTGCCAAAAGCGGATGTTACTTTGCTCATCACGCTATAAACAAACGTATGAAGAGTTTTAGGTCCAACAACAATGTGAACTTTCCTGTTTTCTGCGTTTTTTGTTGCTACCACACAAAAGGAAACCGGGCTCTAAAATCCACTTTAAACCCGACGTTTGGACTACTGGGTACCACTGGTCGCTTTCTCACTGCTTTATATTTCTGTTTTTATATACATACATGTACATATATTATTATTATACATTGACGCCTGTCGCCTCTTCACAAAAGGGGTAGGCAGAGCACATCAAACTTATGTTCCAGCGCCACTTTTAGCATGTATAAAAGATTGACAAAATGTGATATTGCAGTGAAAGGTTGCTAGTCCATCGCCCACACCACACTTTAACCCTGCTCCCTTAGTCGACTTTTACGACACCCACGGGAAGAAAGGGGGTGGTGAAATTCTAACCATGTGGTGTCGCACATGGGCGCTCTGGTTCTGTTTTACAATATTTTTTTCAACAACTTCACATATAAAAGGTGAGTAGGTAATCTATGTACGTTGCATAGTTTCGATGTAATTGATGACGTCATTACTGGGCAGACCGCTTTGTTAGAGATTGTCTCCCGGCAGCTTTGGGGTCCACGTGACATGCCTTACATCAGCCTAAAAGATATTTTTTTAAAGTAATTCGCAAGTTTTCACTTCTGCCGGCACTCCCAAAGTGCAACCCGGTCTTTTTTTTATTCTGAGGTACCACCGATCCACGCTTGATCCAGTCTTCAAGTGAGAATCTCTTAGGATGTTGGGCTTTATGTTATTCGATACCCTAACTTTTATTATGATTGCCTTGATTCTATTCGATTCGCAAAAAGCGCGTCCCTCTGTGAGAGATACGCTTTTAATGTCTTCCGCGCACGAGAATAAGAAACGCAACAATCTTCCGGAATTGCTTTGTGTCCAACAACCAAAATCGATAAATATCTGACTTAGTGAAGTTTGATTCATATTTTATTCAGTGAGATTTAACATGAGGTAAAATACCATATTATAAACTTGATTGTGTCGTAAAATAATGTATTGTTTGAGTAGGTTGAGTTAAAAAGGAAAAAAAAAGTTTTTTTTCTCTCAAAGAAATGTCTAGCAATCATTCATGAATATAGTCAAGAATCATGTATTTAAAAATCAGGAATGCATCCTAATCTAATCAGGATGGCGTTTGAAAATGAGAAATATTGGAAAAATCTCACATTTTGTCTAGTTCGGAAGTCCTTAGTAGCACCTCAAATTGGATCATTGATGGCGGCCGGCAAAATCTGTAGGTAATCTGATTTGTGCTCTCCGTCGCAGATTATTCTAAACGCGTTATGCTATTACTTTTATTTTATCGTGATCTTAAATTTAACGATTTTGGTTTTACGGAGATCTGTCATGCGTTTTCATTAAAGGGTCATTATAATACTCGTAAAAACTCCCTCTCTTTGGATCTTGAAGATTATACCAGTATAAAAAAAGTAAGTATTAAAATTCAGCGAATATAAGTAAACAAGTGAAATTAATATAATAAAAACTCTTTTAGCGTAGCGTAGCCAAATGGCAAAAAACGGAACTCTTATGGATTCGTCATGTCTGTCTGTCCATCCGTATGTCACAGGCATTTTACTCGAAAACTATAAGGTGTATTTGAATAAAATTTTGCGGATAGGCGAATTTTGTTAGCCGCTACATAGTTTTGTAATTAAATTACAAAATAATATATTTTTAGGGGTATAGGTATACATAAAACTGAAAGTCAAAAAAAAATCATTGCAAGCCCACGGTCGGCACATAAATCGATCGGCCTTTAAAGTAAATGTAAGGTTTCAAAGCAATTTTTTTGATTAAGAGAATAGAGTCGGAGATAATCGCTCCGAGAGTCAATAAAATTGTGTCCCCCCCCCTCTAATTTTTTAACCGTGTATTTATAAATTTGAAAAAAGCATGGACATTAGAGCTTATTAAATTCTTTCAGCGAAAATTGTTTTGGACAAGATCGGTTCAAAGGTTTTCGAGATATTTCTAAAAAACTGCCTTCATTACAGAAAAGAACGTAAGTGCCATAAGATTTCAGTAACGATACGACCTTTGTAATACGCATGGAACCCTTTTTGTGGTCGTGGTCCGACACGCACTTGGCCGCTTTTTTTTAAATAGTTACGGAGAGTCCCGTAAACTGAGAATAATATTCCGATATCTCGAAAAGTAAGACATTTTTTACAGATATAAAATTAAATATTCAGAGAGGTACTTAGCAAGGGCTACGGATTTTCATAATTCCGAATGTTTTAAAACTCCTAATATAAGATTCCGATTCTACATAAATCCGATTTTCATAAATCCGAAATTTAAAAAGGTCTCACGGTTACAACTCCGATTATCAAAATTCCGAATTTCCATACCCCGAATAATAAGAAGTCCGACGGAATAATAATCCGAAAAATCAAAAATCCGAATTACGATTATTAAAATACTGATTTTCAAAAATCCGAATATCATTACACCGACCAATTATAAACCCGAGTAAACAAAAATCCGAAAAATCAGAATAATGTTGGTATTCCTGTTACTAACACACACGAATTAAGTACCTAAGATCCGAATTTAAACGCATGGAGTGGAGAAACTGAATAGCAAATCACATGAATACTCGTACACAATTAATCGACATCATTCATAAGGAAAAAGTCAACTATTTATAGGAAGATGGGTAGATGGAAAACGAATTACAAGCATTTCCTATACAGAATATTGTGAGCAAATTGTGTACAACACATTATCCTCGTAAATATATAATAAAAAGAAGATTAAGAATAAGATTATAAAAAAATAGAATGTTGGGCGTATAAAGGCAGACTTAATGCAATAATGCGAGTTCGGCCTTAGGATTATATATACTACGGAGCCAGGGACACACGCCAATTTTTTTAACCTAACCTAACCGCCAGCGAGTCAACGTCACCTCGCTTCGCGGGGTGCCTATTTCCGCTCTAAGGGACACAAGCTAACTCTAACCTAACCTACTAATTATACCATTTTTATGACTACATTGTTTTTTTACTGCTGGGGGCTTCGGAGAAAAGGTAGACCCCTATTCTCTGCGGGAAATAAGAATCGTAATTTTCGGATTTTTTGTTCCCGGTGTAGTTTCAAAAATACGAATTTCATAATTCCTAAGAAATAAAATTCCGATTATTGAAAACACGAAGTTCATTATCCCGAATGTCAGATTTCCGAATTAGTAATGAAATTTCGGAAATTTGATAATCGGAGTACTGTTTTTCGGGCCATTGACACTTCGCGCTTTTGATTGTTCGGAGTTATAAAAATCGGAAAAACAAACTATCGACATTATGAAATTCGGTAAAATTAAATTCGTGTTTTTTAGTAATCGTAATTATAAGTCTTAGGAATTATGAAATTCGGAGTTTTGAAAATCGGAATTAGCAAATTCTGAATTAAATATTTCGGATTATTTGGGTGTTCGATAGCAGCAGCTAGCAGGCCTATCAGCTGTCCACGGAATATACTCGTATTCTGTATAATTCAGTTAATTCGGCGCATTAAACCCATTGTTATATTATATAGGACCCGCAGAGCATGTACGAGTGTGGCTATATTTGTTTGTTCTTCTTGAGGAAGTACTGCACTCATAGTTTTGTGTCGTAAATAGTCATATTTGACCATAGTCTAGGCATTAACTATCGGCAGTACAGCTTCAATATTTCACAGAAAAGGCCATGAGGGATCCGAATGCAATCGCGTGAAGTGCGCGCGCGGCAGAGGCTTTGCGCACAAAGAGAAGGTGCTAACAAAGTTGCTCATTACCTAAAAGCCTAGCTCGCCTGTCATTGTTCTGGAATTAATCAGGCCCGCGTTAGTCAGTTGTTTTTTTTGCGGGTGGTTATTTATATTGCTTTGACACGGACAGTGCCGATATGTTTGTTTCTCTGTGATAGAGTCAATTTTGGATAGCGCTGATCAGTCTGCTAAGTCATATGAAGGGTTAATGTATCTTTTAGGTCTTACATGTCAATGAGTTGAGCGGTTTAAGCGTGAAGAAGTAATAGACAGACAGATATAATTTCGCGTTTATAATGTATGGATATAAACCCCTGACTGCTGTCTATATTTGAAAGGCTGCCTTCAGGGGCATACAAATTATCCTAAAACGATATTGCATTTCCTCATTTAATTTAAATTGATCGGCTGTGTAAGTGCTACAAGATCACAGACAGACAGGGTTAATTTTTTTAAATACCTACGAGTATAATATTTATATGGAAGTTTGGATTGAGGCTGATACGTTTCCTGAAATAGGCTCTCATGTTTATGTTCATGTTTATGTTTATCTTATGTTTGTCTTATGTTTTCGTTCCGAATTTTGCGAAGGAGGAGGGAAATCATTTTAATGCATGTATACACGCAACATAAGCGGGCTAATGCATGCGGTGAAACACATCGAGTCTAGTAATTCAATTTATGGGAGATGTGTAGCGTGTTATCTCGCTACAAGTGCTAATATCTTAAATTCTTAAACCTTTTCAATAATAAATTAATAAGCTCATTTCACTAGCAGTTGTATTGACATTTGAAAGACATTTTGACGTTTCTCCGCGGATGTCATCTGTCATTTCGGTTGTTTGAGACAACTGATTAACCTTAAAATTTTGACATTTGTTTTTGCTTAGGCAATATTCGAGCGTTTTTGGAGTGAATGGAAACCCCGGTGAGGAAGTTGTTGATGGTCTGTGGTAGACTTCTTTTTCCGGTACAGATTCTTAAGATTATGGTTGCTTGAGGACATTGAATTTGTAAATCGGATCTCATCTTTAAAGTTTTCAAGATGAAGTCGCGGAAAATGGTGGGCGACGTACCGCTACACCGGACGGAGTTGATTTCCGTAAGTATTTCAGAGAAACTACAGTGTTAAATTCAGTAATGGGCCGGTGCCTATTTCCATTTGAGGTTGTAATGTTTTTCGTTATTATTTGCAGTGGTGAAAGGTCGGAGTCGCTATTGCCAGCGATGCCCCAGGATTTCGTTTAAAGGCGTAAGTACTTTCAATTTTCCAAAAGCTCGTAGGGTGGTAAATATATAAATAACACGCTTGCGTATCTACAGTTTTTTTTGTTTGTTTACAGATTCTAAATTCAAACTAGGATGCCTTTTTCTTTTTCTTTTTCGTATTTCACGTATTTTCTTTTAAATTAAATATGGCTTTTGAGTAGCCTCTAATTCTTTTTGACCTTTTCCTTTAGTTTGGTCTTTTGAGACTTGCCTTTTAAATATGGCTTTCATTTAGCCTTTAACCTTTTCATTTCTCTTTGCCCTGCTATAAGCAGAGGACAAAAGTGTTTCCAAGCTTCCTATTGGAGCAGACATAACTCGCCTAACCTGCGTTAGCGCGTTACTTTCGAACTTATTTGAGCATATTTTCTACCCATCCGGGTGTCACATCTTTAATCCACTTAACACCTCACTCGACTGCGAGGGGTGCACCACCTTCTCTTTCTCCAACGACGTGTGACCTCCGGCAGCTCTTCAGCCAGAGCGGAGTGCTACTCGGAACCTGCGGAAGACCCTGGGAGAGCCCGGCGAGAACTCGTCCCTCAGCTTATTTTACAATATAAGGTGGTAGCAATACCCATCAGGTCGGTGACATCTTTTTTAATTAACGCCTAGTGCTTTAGAATCTCAAATTTGGAACCTCAAACTTAGAAGTTAAACCTAGTACTTAGACGTTTAAACTTAAGTCTAGCCTAAACTAATTGAAGCCTTGTACTATCTCCTTCAGAGCTACTGCCTAAATTTGGGCTAGAGAAAGAATATAATTAATTAACATAAGTTGTTGTTTGATTTCTTGACCGTATTGAATGAGTTACCCTTCCTGCTGACACGCTTTCCGACCTGGACTTGAGATTAGAAGCACCAGAGTTCTACTGTTCAGCTATTCCGATGGTTTTAAGCTGGAGGCCTGGCGCCCGAATTTCCTTATAGTAGTCACCAATTGTGTGAATTGTATTATATTTTATTTATTTTTGGCCTTCAGTCCTATGTTCGTTGGCTCCCTCTGACGCCAACGACAGTAAACTTCTCCTGCTTCCATTCTCATAAAACATACCACATATAAAACACACACAAGTGTTACAGATGGATATATGCTTAACATGAAGTTCCATAGTAATATACCTTTATTACGAATTATGGTATATATGATGTCTCTAAAAGATTTACAAAAGCACTTGATGAGAAAAGCAAAGTTATGCACTTAACCCATTTAAGGCTTACATAGTTTATTGTCGTTTCGCATCTTTTTCCTCCTAATTTCAATCTAAGAAATAGGATGGTAGCTTTTCCAGTGACGGTTCATATAGTCATAAGTACATCTTACTAATGTCTTCTAAAATCTGGGCAAATAAAATTGCACGCCACAAGACAATTTGGAGTTAATCATCCTACTAATATTATAAATGCGAAAGTATAGATGTTTGGAAGTTGTAACACAATCACGCAAAAACGGATTAAGATTAATTTTATATGGAATCTTGCCGTTTTACCAAATTTATTTTGGCAACTATTTAGTTTGCCAATGCAAAATTTGGCACAATTTTAATACGAATGTTTTCATTACGTCAAACTTTCATTCAGAAAAATATTATTACGAAAAATTACATTTTGTCATTTGGTCTTTTAGGAAATGCTTTAAATAAGACAAAAAACATTAGACAATAAACATTTCGTCAAGTTAATATTATTGCAAACTATAAATAAACAAAAAACACATTGGTTTGGATTATGAAATTTTACTAAAATACTATTAATAAAACGGCACGGTCCCTTTAATAAAAAAATGCACGGTTAGGTAGGTCGGTAGGCAAGGGCGTTAAAGTAGGATAGGGCAGCTAAGAAAGGGGGGCTCGGGGGGCGAAGCCCCCGCAGTAAAAAAACAAATAATTTTAATAATAGTATTATTTGGTAGGTTAGGTTAGGGTTAGCTTGTATCCCTTAGAGCGGAAATAGGCACCACGCGAAGCGCACGCGGACGACACGCTGGTGGTTAGGTTAGAATTGCGACCTCTACATAATTCCATTTATACTCCCTACCCACGTAACAAAAGATGTTTGTTATTTTATTGTGTATCTTATACACCATTGAAATAAAGATGTAATTGAAGAGTTCCTCTGCTTTTTAACCAACGGAATTGAAGTGGTAAATTAAATATTGACGATACAAATCATTTGCCTTATTTTGTTTTGGTAAATACTTAATTATATATACCAACTAACATATTTGACAGTTGGTACATACAGGAGATATTGCCTAAACATGAATATGCCAAACATAAGGTTTGCGTAAGAATTATTTGTCAAGTGTTAATTTGGCAAACGGTTGTTTGGCAAATTTAAATTTGAAGTGTAAATTTGTCAAACATTTTTTGGTAAAATATAGGTAAACCATCTGACACATACGGCCGTGTTCATAAACGTTCTACAAGCCTAGGCTTAAAATGGCACTAAAATTCGTTTGTCATCATATATTCTGTAACTTTTACATTTGTGTTCGTTAAAAACGGAGAAAGCAAATTTTATTTAGCAGAGGCATTTTAAGTTATATGGGGGATAGTGTTTAGCCTGGATTAACATATAGAATACTTTTTATACCGGGAATCATGCCCTGATGAAGTGTGGGCGAAAGTTTGTATGGAGCTACGATGTAAACGTGTCCCCCGCGGCAGAAGTCGCCGGCAAGAGCTAGTAGAAAATATGTAGCAGCTTAATAACTCAAATTCAATAAGGAAGCCCTCTAAGCATAGGTGCATCTCTTTTGTCTCGCATTTTCGGTCACAGTTGTATCTCTAGCTATACGTATCTTCTATCTCCACAAGCTTTTCTTCTCTGGCGTCCCATCGCCGCGTCAGTCGCGCCAGCCCCGCCGGACTATAAATCGTACCCAGTATGGAGCAAGGCGTTATAACCTTTCCGGCGGCAATACCCAACTTGGTCACACGGGGCATTTCCGCCATGATATTTTATAGGCGACATTACGCGCAAATGGATGATAAAACGCATTAACGCCTTTTTTACGCGCTCCCGCACTGTTTTACAAGCATTGTCCGATTACGGGAGCGACTGTGGGGCCATTTCGTGGAGCTTGTACAATTGCTTCTTGTAATGGTGGCTCCGGTATAACGATGGCAATTCTGGAGTGAACGGTAGTAATGCAGAGGTAAAACATTTGTTGTGGAGAATATAAAATGAGAAATAGGGAAGTAATAGGAAAGGAAAGCAAATGCACAAAATGGACACACCATGGCTGGTAATCAGTTACCATTTTCGGCTGGTTGATTGCGTGACGCTTTTTACTTACGTTCAACATCAACATCATATCAGCCGACAGACGTCTACAGACTGCTGGACATAGGCCTCCCCCAAAGAGTGGCACAATGCCCGGTCCCGCGCCACCCGCCTTCAGCGGACTCCCGCGATCTTTACCAGCTCGTCAGTCCACCTTGTACCCGGTGTGTACAGATATTTTATGTACGTAACATACTAATACCCCTGTATACACAATAATGAAAAAAAAATTGGCACAGCCAAGCGGTGGTGTTGAAGTATACGCAATGGACCGTGAATCCACAGACGGCATATTCGATATTGTCTGCTACATAAAAATTACGAAATAACAATAATTATTTAAATGATAAATTTTAAATGAAAGGAAAAATTCAAAAATGTAATGCTCCGAGCCGGATTCGAACCGGCGACCGCAGGCATTCATGGCCCGTTGCTGCTAACCAACTGAGCTATCGGAACAATCCGGTTCGGGCACCAAATCCTTCAATCAGTTCCTTAACACAACGCCTTAGGGAGGGGGGTCTTTCAATTTTTCCTTTCATTTAATATTTATAATTTTCGTTAGCAGCGTTACTGCTTAAAAACAAAAATTAATATTTAAATCAGCTAATCTTCATTTCATTATGATAGCCCGCAGGGATCACATTTCGTTTCCTACTTTTCCTTCCTTCACACCTTATCTGCGAACAGGGTCACTCCGGTACCAGATTAACAAAAGACAGCGATGACAGCTATTGCGTTTGAAACAAGCTTCCACCAAGTTATTATAATAAATGACTTTCTGGCCAGGCCGAGCGGAAGCGTTCGGGGAGGAACCGCCTAATTTGCATTTGATGCGAATAAATTCAAGATGGGGTTGATGAAAGCAGAGTATATCTATTGTGAGTTGTTGTAAGAGAGTTTGGGATTACCTCTTTAGCTTACCAATTTTATTAAAATGTGCTTCGCGCGCCCTCTCTGGCACATGAGGACGCTCGCTTGAGACAGTTTGAAATGGGATTGGAATGTGAAGCAAAGAACAATGATAGGCTGCCAGTTTTTTCTGCTGAGATATTTTATTTATTTTGTCTCTAAATAAAATAAATTTTGATCAGTTTATTTCAATAGTTTTACAGAAAGATATGTCTTATAACTTAGCACAATCTCAACTTTTTAAGATTATTAGATAAGTTTAGTTGCGACTTTACTTCAGAATTCCGAATGATAGGATATTTCATTTTCAATTTATTTATTAAATCAGATGACAAGTTCCATTATTTGTTAGTCTTATTTATTTATTTTAACTTTATTGCACAATACAAGATACAGTACAAATGGCGGACTTATTGCCATCATGCACCAGTCAACCATTGGGAAAAACAGAAACATTTATCCTTAGTAAGACTATCTTAGAAATTATAGCCAGCTAATATTAAAAAAAAGAAAAACTACACATTTGGCCTCGTTTGCCTTCCATCCTGGGCAATTTTAATATTATAAAAAAATATATGCTATAGGTAATAATTAATTTTGCTTGTCGTAGGCGCTCGTAAAGCGTTACACTCGGAATATTATGTTTATTATATTATGAGGTTCTAATGAACGCATTTTTCAAGTTCCAATAGGTACATACCTACATAAATCCTAACCCTATCAATACTGCAGTTTAGCGGAAAATGTTATTCGGCATGTTTAAATTTCGAAACGTTGCCTCTGGCCAGATCAATTGCTTTTCGGTTTTTTTGTCTCCCGGTTGACCCGATAAAGGCTAGCCAAAAAAACCACGGATTTTCTTCACGTAAGCCTTAAAAAAAACTACTCGCAAGAAACAAAATTATGCGTTAGTTAAGCACACATGTCCCATGTATTGGTACAATATGATACCCGCCAAAAGGAGTTTCGAAGATTCCGCGCAAACATGCACTGTATATCTCTTTCAACCATTAAAAATGAGAACAAAATGCTTCCAACCCATAAACCGATCAGATCTAACTCCTTACTTATCGCCAAACTTCTTACGGAACCCTAAAAATATTTTATGTCGCATCGCATAAAAGCAAACAACGCTTTCAGCTTCTTTGTGTGCCGTTCCGCGATTTATGTAAAATATTGTAAAGACCCATTAGCTGACTTTTGTCTACGGCACTGAGTGTTACTATTATTAGACTTCTTTGTGAGTAAATCAACGACAGTATTGTGCCCGGCAATGAAGGGGAAAGCTGCGATTATGTTATGAGATTGTGTTGTGTTCTTTGATAAGCGCGATATTCAATATTTCGCCAAACTTACGGTCGGGGAATATAATGTTTCGTTAGTGTCAGGATCAAGTTTTTTTTTTATAGGAGGCAAACGAGCAGACGGATCACCTGATGGTAAGCGATTACCGCCGCCCACGGACACCTGCAACACCAGAGGTGTTGTGAGTGCGTTGCCGGCCTTAAAGGATGGAGCTCTGGGAACCTTACTCACCATCAGGAACACAACACTAAAATACCTACGGAATAGGCAGCAGTGCTATTATGGCTGTGGTCTTCTGTAAGGCGGAGGTACTCCCCAGTCGGGCTGCTCCAGATTCAAGCGTGATGACATTACGCTGTGCCCTACCTCTCTCAAAAAGTTTAACTATTTGTTAGCTCTTATTTGAAACTTGAAGGCGGGCAGTGCGGCCGCTGCTACTGAAGCTGCAAAGCGCCGCAAAAACGCATATTTAGGTGGCAGTTACGTTTTTGCGGCGTTTGCCGTGGAGACCTTGGGTCCATGGGGACCGGAGGCCTTAAAACTGTTCCAAAAGATATCTAAATGCTCATTTGCTGGTAACCGCAAGACAGGCTCGTCATTCGCTCAAAACATTGGCATTGCCATTCAGCGAGGTAACGCAGCCAGCCTTATGGGCACCCTACCAAGTGGTAATGATCTAGCTAGGGGGTATATGTATATATAGTCTGTGCCCCCATAGGTTAAGTTAGTTTCAGTCTTTTGAGTTCCTAGTTTCATATATACATGTTTGTAATCCTTTGTATAGTTTAATGAATTAGAATAATTGGAAAGAGAGGAGTACAAGTTACCTACCTCGATACTTAATAGCTTCGGTCTAGAAATAGAGCCATTCAAATGTGTCTCAACTAATGGTGTTTCAATATTGTATCGCTAAAAAAGAAACTGTGAGTGGAAGAATTCAGGAAGACGATAAGGATAACGGAAGTATGTATGTGTATCTGCCAGATTGCAAGGAGCTCTGTCTAATCTGACGAACAAGTCGTGTCATAAAAAATGTGCTAGTAGCAAGAATTACATAGAGACGTAATGGGTAACCTATACCGGTTATAAGTATAACCGACAGGTTGGTCACAGTGACCCACAACACACTTTAACCCTGTTCCCTTAGTCGACTCTTACGACACCCACAGGAAGAAAAGGGGTCGAGCTATTCTAACCCGACACCACATGGGGTACCCGGCGCCACACGGAGATTGGATGATAAATATTTTCACTTGGGCACATGGAAAGGAATTCTAGTAATAATTATACGGGTTTTTGACGTCAACTGTACCTAATATTTGAGTTATACCGGCGATAGTCCGAACCAACCATCGCTATTGCATTGTTCGACGACCGCAGAAATTACGGGCCGTCGCTTCCGCGCCCGCTGCACTAATGCCATAAATCGGGCTCGGGCAAGCGTGCGTACTATTGAAAATGTTTAGTATGCGATAATTAAACCGGTATAGATTTTCGGTGAAGACCATTGTGAGGAAACCGATCTAATCCTAACAGGGTGATCAGACGCGTTACATATAACATTATAATTTTACCGGACACTTACGTCTTCGTTTCTCCTTTATGTAGGATATCTAGGAAAGGTACATATAGGATCTCCGCTCCTGCGGACCCCAATGCAAGAAATACCTACCTAGAGCGGCACATCTAGCACCCAGAAGAGGTACAATATATAACCGCCCAAACTATTTGGAAATTCCTGAAGGCAACGCCCGTGTGCATGAACTCCAATGACTACAACTTAGAAAAGTTGAAAACCCCCGACATTTTCATTTCGGCTAAACAGATTTTCATGAAACATGGCTAAAAACACTCGGGATATAATGATCTATGACACAAAATAAACCGTATTCAAATCGGTCCATCCGTTAGGGAGCTACGCTACCACAGACAGACACGTTAAACTTATGACACCCCTCTTTTTGCGTGGGAGGTAAAAAAAGGGCGAAAAAGTTAAATTAAAAGAAAAATAAGTTAAGAAGCCTAAGTAGAAATGTCGCTACACGCCTTCCTAAGGCGTTGTAGAAAGGAACTGATTGCAAGATTTAGTGGCCGAGACAGATTGTTCCGATAGCTCAGTTGGTTAGTAGCGACGGGCCATGAATGCCTGTAGTTGTCGGTTAGAATCCGGCTCGGAGGATTAACATTTTAAAATTTTTCCTTCAATTTAAAATTTATAATTTCGTTAGCAGCGTTACTGCTTAATACAAAATTAATAACATAAGTAAGCAGTAATGCTGCTAACGAAATTAAAAGTTTTAAATGAAAGTAAAAACAATCAATATAATTTGAGATGGTGGTTCCGTTAAGAAGCCTAAAGTCCCACAGGCCCTGCCGCGCCAGGCCGGACCGACGGGCCGTGGGAACCGTCGCATCCGATGAGGCCTGCGGTGGCATACGATTAACGCACGATTTTTCTTACTTTATCTGGAATGCCTATGAATTAGGTGCCAGAGGGGTACAACATTATAATAGGCTATTTTACGATTTTTTATAATATATTCTAAAATGTTCGTATAGAGTCGATAGTCAACAGATATTTTTATTTCCTCAAAATAATATCGCATAATGCAAATAAATAATGGTCGCCAAAAGTCCCTTCTATAAATATTTAGACGTTTCAGAACTTACCTCTGGAATAAGGTTCAGATTTGTTTACATATTTTTAGAGTTGGAAGCACAGCTGTTTATTTTAAACCGATTACACAAAGCGGTCCATTATGAAGCTATTAGCGTGCGGTGGGGGATAAGTAGGAGCGGACCAGACTGTAACAATTCCAGTTCATTATTAACCGAAATAAATGATAAAGTGTTGAAATTAAGCAAATTAGACTGTGCTTTTGACGACCGGTTTGGCCTAGTGCGTAGAGGCCCTGACTACTCGGTTGGTCTGAGACGGTCCTGAACGCAATTTGCCTAGTTGGAGTTTTGCCCACATTGCAGTTTGACCACCGAGCATTATGCCTAAAACGCAAAATGCCTACATCACAATTTAGGTTAGGTTCGTTAGGTTTCTTCAGATGCCCGAAGGGCAAACAGACCAGAAATAGGAGCCTCGCTCCGCGGGGCTCCGTCAATATCGCTAACGTAACCTCCAAACGACGAAAATGTGATGTAGGCATTTTGCGTTTTAGGCATAATGCTCGGTGGTCAAACTGCAATGTGGGCAAAACTCCAACTAGGCAAATTGCGTTCAGGACCGTCTCAGACCAACCCCTAAGCCTTGGTTCTTTTCTATATATTGAAGACTTTATATCTATTAAATGTCGATACATTCGACATTTAATAGATATAAAGATACGACGTTCGGCGTTTGTAGATTACGACGATTCGTCTAGTACCCATAACACAGCTTTTTTGAACTTACTAGTTTGATTTGTGTAAGACCAGCGAACGAAGAAACCATAAAAACCAAAAACCTTACACTACCAAAACCAAATCACGGGCCCAAAACCCGGTATGTACATGTTCGATCTAAACAGCTTCCATGCCAGGCAGCTGGCCGGCAGCAGCCGTTTGGACACCCCGCCCCCATTCCCGAATGATGACAATATGGCACCCATTCTGTGCGGCCATTTTGCGGCGGTACTGAGATTTCTATGTTTTTTTTCGTTCGCTGTGTAAGACTGATTGTTTTTCTAGAATCAGCCCTTGTCAATATTTTTATATCTCATCTGTGGTTAACAATATCACAGGCACTTTGCAAGCACTGTAAATGTAACTGATACATGGTTCACATAATTATATATTTAATGATTGCCACGACTTTTCCAATTTAAAATGGAACATTTTTTTTCAACTTCACTTCTAACAAAGGCCAAGTGTAATCATTATACATGTTTAACATTCGCCACAATTTTCAATTAATAATCCAAGTTTAACAAAAGTTTACCCAATCCACAAAAGCTGAAGTACGGAAACAATTCAAGAACTCCGTTTTCAAACCGCCGTCAGTTTGAAATTAAATAATTTTTAGATTAGTAGCAATGCTCTCGTTTCCTCTCAACCGTAATCTGCTATGAAAAAGCTAAACGTAAGTCCTAAGTCTGAATCAAATTAAATTTTACGAAGATCGTAAGGGAGCGGAATAGACTGCAAGGAAGCTATTGCGTGTAAAATTTCGAAATGAAATCCACAAGAAGTTAAATTGAAATTAACGAAAGAACTTAGACACGGTGTCTGAAGCAGCTATGAAGGTTAATTAAAAACGTTGATTGTGATCATAGTCTGCTGCCTCCGCGAATTACTGCTCACGTTTAATGGAACGTAATATAATCTTGAATATAATTTGTCGTAAATACGGTGTTGGAAGGCCCTAAGGATCCACGTAGTATACAATATTGTAATATTTACGAGGGTAAACAAATAACGTAATATAAAATAGATTTCTCCCATTTTTACTGAACACACCTGTGGTTTCTGCTTGAATTGTTAACGGTAGGGAATGTTCGAAGGCATTCTTTCACAATAAATGTATAAAAATATTACAAGAATTAATCATCATCATATCAGCCGAACGTAGGCCTCCCCCAAAGAGTGCCACAATGACCGGTCCTGCGCCACCTGCATCCAGCTGACTCCCGTACCTTTTACCAGGTCATCAGTTCACCTTGTGTACCCACGATGCGCCTTCCGATACGTGGTCGCCACTCTATCTACGTGCAATGTGCATTTCGAATGTGCAACTAGTTACCTGCGCGGCCCAAAGGACCAGGACGAATTCCCGTAACAAAAGTCCCAATACGTCGAGCCAAATAGACCTCGTGATGTAGCTATGCGTGAGACACGATAGTTCGTGGGTGTTTCCAGCTCCTTCCACACCATTAGACGAACATCATTCGAATCTCGTTTGATTTGTCGCCTATTATACCCGTACGGGGTTTTGATCTTGTCTTTGTACGCAAAGTTTCCATAATGTTCATATTTCTACGCGTATTCTATTCCACTAGATGTATTCAATAGAAATCGGTTTTGTATTTGTCCCGCGTTGGCTGGGCATTTAGCATACGTGCTTTACCTTAGTCATTTATGATAGTTCGTCATTTATTCTTTAGTATTTATATACAGGATCTGCAATTGTTGTTTGTAATTGTTGCCGGAGGACATCGATCCAATGAAACACAAATTTGACTGCTCGAATTTGTGACAATTGTATTTCGATGTCGAGAATAGTATCATAATGTGTGTTTTCGATAGCCACTCGCGGTAACCCTGTACATTTACCACACTCACTTACACGAATCGCTACGCTCTACGTTCGTAACCGATCCCGCGGTTTTCCTCGTATATAGCGCAAAGCAACTACGGCGTACGCGCTCGATAGGCTAGTTCCTGGCAGTGAAAGTAAATATACCATACCATATTGTTTCAACAGCTGTTGGTTCTCCGAATAATAAATAAATAAATATAATATATAAAAATAAATAATAGTGATCGTCCTATTTTTCATATTAAAAGGCTTGCATTTGGATTTTCTTAATAGTGCGAACACGAGTTTCCTTATACGGCGATATCACCGTCAATATACTCCCTAAAATAAAGTAATAACCACAATATCACACCTACGCATCAAAAATGACCTCTCCAAGAATATCCAACAACAAAACCTCAAATACCAGGGGATCATATCTTAGTAAGAGGCGTAACAGGCGCGGTCAGCCGTGCATCACGTCTCGCCGCTTCGTTAGCGAGTTGTGTTCCGAACTAAATACCGCGTGAAATTGAAGAGCCGCCCCAACTTGGATCATCGATACACACTTAATCTGACTTGTAAGGGGGGCTGCACATTGGGCAACAGACTTTTTAAAATGCCTCGCATGCTTTAATTCTCATAACTCATAACATTTTGTTATATTTATTTTATTTATTCGTATGGCATTTCATCAGTCATGCACTATAATAAAAAAATTAAATTTTGCATTTGGTTACGTCACTGTCGAGGGTGAACAAGTCCGCTGGATTACCGAGCGATTATTGAGCGGCAGTTCGTGATGATATGCTCAATGTCTTGCACAGCGGCCGCACGAATGCACCGCGTGTGATAAAGTTGTGCCTTAAAAGTTTAGACGGAAACACATGACATCAAATACTCCTACAATTTAGTAAACCACCAGGGTATCATATCTTGGTCAATGGACCAGCACTCAATTCGATCTTGTAGATGCATCATTCATAGGATGTTACATCAAAATCCTTAATTACATCACGCAGGTCGATTGCGTAAAACTTTGTACGTACGTTATGTGATCAAAATGAGAGTTGATTTGTAGTAACTTTCCATCGATTAAATACGGAATTACCCCTCGAACAAGGAGGTTTCAAAGAACACGCGCACCCCAAAGCCTCCAAAATAACCAACAACGTAACGTCAAATACCAGGACTTCATACCTAACAAGAGGCTTGTAAGCACAATGGACCTGCTCGATTGGGCTCAAACGAGCGAAACGGCACAAACGGGCCCTAGTTTATTTGACACTTGGATTGTTGAAGTATAAATATAATAGTCGACTTGGCAGAGTACTCTCATCCATCTTTCGGCTACTTGGTGCTCGGATACTGAAAAATTGCCCTTCTATCATATTAAAAATAAAGCAGGGGAATTTATTTGGATTTCGAGTTCATGTTTAAGCCATTTTTTTCAAACTAGTAGATGTCAAAGAGTTTCGTACCGTCATACACTCATCTTGCTTTAAAAATTACATAGGTTTGCTTATTGCTTTATGCAGTAAGCACTGTCACATCAAGGTAATTTGCCATTGTTATGAAACCTTGATCTCATAACCACTTACGTGATACGCGTGTGCTGTCGTCACATCTCTAAATCCTAAAGACATCCGTAAAAGTCCCAATAACAGGAACCACGTAAATTCTTCCTTAAAATCATACTTTAAACTTTTATAGCTAAGTACTTTGTAACTCTGTAGATTTCAAGTATTCTTCATTGTTGCAAGTTATGTGGAAAATGAAATAGGATTAAGTTTTCAGTTCACAATCCAGTACGTTTATTCGAAGTTTACGAGTGTTTAATTTGACAGAGGTTCCTTGGGTTGTAAAGGAACGACAATGTAGATCCTCCGAATATAAGTGTCGATGTAAGAGAGTTGGTTACACATGTATAAAATCAGAGTAGACTATGGCACCATCTATTGACAGAATAAAAATGCTTCTGTAGTTGGCGTTATGGTAATTAGCAGAGTTTTAAGTGCTCTACGAAATTAATGGCGCAAGTGCAGCAGACAATTAAATTTGAGGAATTGTCGACGGACATTGTTGTTATCCAGATTTATTCGTCTATGATATTTATTCTTCGACAAATAGACGTATTACGTACTGACTTAACTCATTACAAAATGACACACTAAAAAACTATAAACAGTATAGTACACAACTTTTTCAGAGGTTCGGTGAAATTTGCTCTTAAGGTACTGATAGAATTTAGCATTCACTTGTGATGAGCATTCAAAGTTTTACATTATAACTAAAAGCGAGGTGAAAACTCAAAAAATTGTTTATAACTTAATTGGTACAATTATTTTTCTTCGAATTACTTTGCACCTTGTAAATTTTTATGTTTATTTGCGAGGCTTAGCTAATTTGTAAGTTTAATCTAGATGAATGTAATTTAACTTTAGCGGGCATTCTAACGAACGGAACAACAGTAAAACTTCGCGCTTTTTTCTGAGTCGAGCAATTTTGTTCTTGTTCGGCTGACGCCGACGACCTTCCCCGCGCACCTCTCGCACACCGTTTCATAAAGCGTTCTCTAGAATAACCGTGTTTTATTTTTGCAATGTTTGGCTCTATGCTTTGCTCTGTTCGTTCAGTTCTATTCAGAAATGGTGTTCTGTAACATGTGAATACTCCCATACGCAAAATAGGCGCTAATATGACGTCGAGTTGCGGAAACCCAGCCCGCGTATACCTATAACATGTGAATACTCAAGTGCTAACTACTTACCTACCTAATAACGCTGTTGTCCACTAGTATCCCCTAGCCTGATGCGCCAGGGGAAAAAACGGTTTGGTTGTTAGGTGGATCGCGACCCTAAAGCCGAAGCGAGCGTGACGCGGTAGCGTCCGGCGAAGTTTCCGTGTTGAATATAAAATAATTGCCGCTAGATTCCCCTGGGTGATCGGGGTCAGCTGATTAACGTGGATAACGTGCTAATAACTCGAAATACTTGTTACCTAGTATCCTTAAAGATTTACCATCTGATGTACTAACAAACATATGTGATAAACCGCAACATTGTAAACGTATAATGAAATCTGCTTGTATCCCAAACCTGATAATACTAACCTGATAATACTAACCTGATAATACTAACCTGATAATGCTAACCTAACTAAGTACTGCTGTCGGCGTAGACGTGCATTCAGTTTTGGACCTTAAGCCGCGGCAATAGGATAAGACACCGTATATACATGTCTCCAGAGTGTCCGTCCCTAAGTGCTGCGCAACATATTACATAATGATGATAGGCAATCACTGGGTGGTTTATTAGTTTCAAAAACTGCACGCACACTGCCGCTCTCTCCATAATCGCACCCAACGCATAAGCTTGTTATCCTATGTAGAAAAAATCTATTGAGAATGCAGTGGCAGGTTAAACCCTGCTGGGCTTTGTCTGCTGCCTGGCCGTGTATTGTGTAATAATTATTTGTATAAAAAGAAAGATCGGCACATTTGTGCCAACCTAATGTGCCACCTTTGGCAGGGAAAAGCTTTCTCAATGTAACTGTAGAATTTGCACCAAATCATCACCAAATCTCATCAAGTACAGTTTAATAATCTATTATCAAATATGATAGAAGATCTTCAGTCTGTGAAATTTCAATTTCGTTGATTGAAACGTCGTTCCTAGAAATTCTAATTAAATAGAAATATGTAGCTTGTGCAAAATTATTCCACTCTATACTGAGTTCCAGTGAACAGAGACGTTATGAATAATCAGAGGTCTTGTCAAACATCAACGCTTAAAAACAATCGAAAGGGGCACAAACTATTCTATAATTAAACTCAAAGAGACCGCACTCTATGTTAATGTCGCTGTGGAATAGTATACTCCGCCGTTTTACATAACAGCTAGCTTTTTTACAAAACAGCCCTGTTTTATAAGACGGCGGGTTGACGATCAGGCGTATTGAATACCGCTGAGTGAAAATCCGCTGGAATGTGTTCTACAAAATAACGATGTTATATAAAACGGCGCATTATACGATAGGCCTGTGACAATATTAAAGATATATAATAACTTGCCGATAAATATGGCTGCTGAAGACAACTAAGTATGTACACATAGTTATATGTTGCCAATTTCAAGAACTAGCCATATCTACATTCCGAAAATGTTCCACTAAGGCATGTACCCCTTATAATCAGGACACTCGTGTTGCCACAATGAGGGATGGTGAGGCTCCTATGCAGCAAATTAAGAACTGGCCTTAAAATGGCTTGTGGCTTACCATAAACAACCTATTTAATGGTCGGGTATTGGTTTATTTGCCGGAACTATGGCAAGGACAACGAATGATATTACCATAGCTTGTATTATACATGCACTAAAGAGACGAAATTCGGGATGGAAGCTCGTGAATTAATATTCATGAACTTCCATCAGTTTGCCTACAAGTGGTGATGGCAAGTGGTCATCAAGTAGAACCCTTGGGGGATCCCTATAAAAAGCAATTCAATCAATTTATTCAGGAACCCCCGGCGTCCATGTGTAGTAACTGGTGGAGGCGTTCCAGAACTACATGAAAAAAAGTAGATAATACTGTTCTTCTTCTTCGTGTCAAGGGTATGTAAGTAAGAAATGCCCAATGGACAGTGGTGTGGACAATTCTGCCTGTCACGCCTCTCAGATCGTGTTCCGAGCAAGAGTGTGGGCATGTGGGGCAGGTCATCAAATGAGCCATGGTTTGCGGTGCTGTATCGCAAACTCATTGGGTTGATTGGCCACGCCAATATTGTATTCTAAAACGAGTTCATTGGCCTGGAAGAAATAATTAACGGAATACTATTTATTTTATTGGACGTGTAGCGGTATGTTTGATGTGAATAAGGTTTACACCGATTTGTTGTAATAGTTTTGATCAGTAATGTTAAACTGTTTTTCATAGTTTCCACTACCCAAGGGTTGTCTGGAAGAGATCGTTTTTAAGCGATAAGACCGCCCGTTGTCTACCGCCGTTTATGTTTAATTTAAGTGTTTTTTTTCTTTAAGTGTACAGTTTTGGGGTGAACAATTAAATAAAGAACGTTTGTATTGTTTTTTAAATTTTACGGAAATTTACACCTTCACTAAAATTATGTTTTACACAAATTGACTACATACTCAATGAACCTTCCTTTATGGCGCCAATGAAGAATTCCATCATTATTGTCATTCAATGTTGTTTATTTCTTCGTAAAAAACGATGTCTTCACAGGGGAGTCCTCGCGTGTGAAATTGCTTTATTTTGTCCCCGACGTAATGAGGAGAGGAAGAAAATCATGGCAAATGAGGACTTCCGTTGCTCATGCAACAAATTTACGGTTTGCAGCTGGAAAACTTTAAGAACAGCGAAGTTGAACCTTATGTCTCTAAACATAAGCGTTGTTGAGTAATTTGTAAACGTAAGTTGTCGAGGGATAAATGCGTGTGTTCGAAATTTGGGTGATTTTTCTTTGTTACGTTCGAAAACGCGTGCGTCTGTAACTCGGGGGTGTTGTGTTAACATCTAAAGCTATCGGGGATTATACTTGGTGATTTTTGCCGCGATTGACAGATAATTTGTTTTTTTTGACCGATCACGCGCACCTAATATAAATTGCTGTAAGCGTGTAAGAAAGAGAAGTCAGTAAGAGAAGTATTATTATCAGTAATCAGTAATTTATTGCTTTCGTAGGTACATTACATAAGGCGGTATATCAAAACAAGATCAGCTATGAGCCCTGCAAGGGCACTGCAATTTACATTCTTAATTAGCTTATTAACTAACTAGACTAATAATAATAAATCAATAATAATTAATTAACAACATTTCAATAATAATAATAAAACATTAGGCGTAGGCACATTTACTAGCTTACATGAGATCATTGTAGTTTCATTATTTCATTATTAGGCATTCAAATTTAGCTCCTTGCTTGGACTATAATTAAGTGACTGAGTTGTTATTGTTTTGTAGGTATTCCTCAACTGTGTAGTAGGTTCTGTCCACAAGAAATTGTTTTAACATTTTTATATACATGGTTTGGTTGGGTTCATTTTTTATGTGGTTTGGCTATTTATTAAAAGTTCTTATTGATGTGGGATAAGGTCCATTTTTGTGTATTGCCAATTTCGATGTTACTTGTATCAAATTATTTTTAGTACGTGATTCGAAACGTCGGGGTATATCGCCGATTCTAGAGTATAAGTCTGGATGGGCTTTAATAAATTTACACGATTCTAAAATGAACATGCAGGGTAAAGTGAGGATGCCAATTTTTTTTTAAATGTGTTTTGCAGCTCTTTGGACGTCTGGTGTTTGTCAGTATCCGTCCGCATTTTTAAAAAAAAGTAAAATCAGCAGTTCTGGTGCGTTAGTGCTGTTTCCCCATAATTATCCATAATTGGCGATGGTATAATTATACAATCATCTTACTATATCATACCCGCTACAAAATCCAAATGATTTATAAGTTAAACATAGTTTCCGATTATGTAAGACAGCACCACAAAAAATCTTTTATTGCGACATAAATTCTTAAACTTTAGTTTATCTTGATTCATGGGATGAACTAAAATAAAAAGGCTATTTGAAATGAGCGACTATTGAAAACTAAAAAGCATATTCTATTGATAAAATAAGGGCCCGGAGATAGTACATCGATTTCGCTTCAATGTGTTCTACCTGTCTCGTGCCACCGGAATCGTATTAATATAATCGCGGCTCATTGAAATGCAAAACAGAAAGCGAAGCATAAAAACGGTCCTCCAAGCTCATATTCCATAGTGCATCGTTCAGTGACGTCATCCCATTAATCTCGCCTGATTGCCTAGTCATCGCGCTGTTAACTCTCTCTTGATTAATGCCTCGCACATGCACGCTCTTGTAGCAAATTAAGAGATACAGTGGCGTTCCTTGCATATTTATGGCTCATAAGGAGATATACCACTGACTGGCAGCCCGACAGCAAGAAACGGAGGCGCGGCATAGGCTGGCCCTGCCAGCATTATGTACGATTTTGAAATTTCGGGACCTCTATACTTGACATCTGGATTTTAAAACGTGATTCTTGATATTACCTGTGTATCGGGCGCGAGAGGCGAGCGGGAAGCAAAGTGTGGCGCCCGCACGCCGCGCGCGTGCCTTTATCGTCATACCCCTGCACCCGCGCGCCGCATAGATGAGGACAGAGTTAAACGGTCTAACTTTGATTGTATATTTTACTTTAAAAAAAAAAGTAAAAAAAAAAAATTGTTTATTTCGGACAAAATCCATATTATAGTATTAGTTTTAGTTATTAAATTAGGTAGGTACATAACACTTAAAACTATGTTAGGTTAAGTTAATGGTGTTCTTTAGTGCTAAATACAATTCAATTTAAGTATCTGCCACCCTCAGGAACACCCTGTACGTGCGCATGCGTTCGTACCCAGTGTCTCAGAATGGGGCAGTCCATCCTCTCGCTGATGACCCTCAGGATGGTGTTGTGACTCCCCCGCACTCTGCGCATGAGTGATGCAACACGGTGCGGTGCTGAAGCGCTGCAATAGCGTGGGAGCCGCAACTGTTGTTGCCCCTGAAAGCATTATTGTATTGTATTCGGAGGGCGTTGAAGGCTCGCTGCGTGTAATTGACCCACAGATTGCACGTATATAAAGTTTGGCAGAAGGCTTTAAAGAGAGTAATCTTTACTTCAATGCTAAATCGTGCAAACCTGCGGGTCAGCATGTTACAGGTAAGGTGGTTCGACGACCATACAAAACGTCTTTTGACATTCGCAGGCTAACGACATAAATAAACAAACTAATTTCTCAAATTATTCTAGTATATACAAGTTTATTTTAGGATAGGGATTTTGCGCAAATGGAAAGCCAATTTATTAAAGTAAGTCACATAAGTTTCTTAAAATATCACAACGTTAGCCTGCGAATGTCAAAAACGTTTTGTATGCTCGTCGAACCACCTTAACCCAATGAATCGAAACTGGTTTGGTGTTCCCAGAGTGTGAGCGCGAACTGATTCTATTACGTTCCATTAGTCGACTCGTGTAACGTATAAAAAGTGAAAAAAAGCTCACCTGAATACCCTTTAACGTACTTTCATTAACCATTGTACAAAGATAAGCCACCAAAGGGCTATCATTTAAAATAAAGTCGCATCCTTAACATCACGAAACGATAAAAGAACGTTCCTTGGAGAATCTGTGCTGAAAAAGTTTTGTGAGCGTGAATTCTTTAGCAATAAAAGCTTGTGTAGCTTTGCCGAGCTTGCGGCGTAGAGGGAACGGATTCCTGCATTTATGAAGGCTGAGGAAATATGTGCATGGATTTGCTTTTCAAACCATAACGTCGTTATAATAACATATCGTATCGTATCATACAGAGGAAAAGTCTGTGAGATTGTAGCTTAGCTTTGTAAGTATATAAGTTTGTATGTGATGGGTAATCTACGGAACCACTTGACCGATTTCAAAAAATGTTTCGCAAAATGTTTGCAGGCAAAGCGTCGCTGGTAGCTAGTAATATTATAAGTAGAAGGTAAGGTGGACTGTAGGTTGTAAGTTTGTACGTATGGTATAAACTCTGAAACAACTCATCTGATTTCAAAAATGACCAGTACTTTCACCAGTACATAGAATGGACCTTTAAGATAGATATAGGCTATATTTTATGCCGCTACTTTGCTTTTGTTCTCTGTAATAAGCGAGCAGGGCAACTAGACGATAAAAAGATAAAGTATAAAAAGCCGCATAGCTAAATTTTTTCACCACTTTACTTTGTATCTCACAAGAACTGATAGTGTAAGAGATTCCTCAAATTGATAAGTTCGCCTTTCCACTTGCTCCTTCGGAAATGTCACCTTCTTTTGGTTATCGTCTTCATACATTTATACATAAATAAAATCACGCCTATTTCCCGGAGGGGTAGGCAGATATCACGGATCCACTTGCTACGATCTTGACAAACCTTTCTTGCTTCATTTACTATCATTCTTCACACACGCTCGTCGGTTTGAGGTAGTTGACCTGACCTTTCGTCAGGATTTCTCCGATTTGGTCAAAAAACTGCATGTACTATCCACTTTTCCCTCGTACACTCTCTTTGTTAATCTTCTTTCATCCATCCACTCTACATGTCCCAAGAATCTTATCATGCCCTTCTCAATTTTCGTCACTACATCTTCAGTCAATCCACAACTCTTTCTTCTCACACTATTTCTCAGAGGCGTCTTTACCTATGGTGCAGGGTGTGTGTAGCACACGGGCGCAGTGGTCCTAGGGGGCGCCAAACGCCGGCCGCTACCATTCCATTTTGAACGCGCGCTTACTAGGGGGTGATATAGTAATGTTAGCACACGGGCGCTTCGTACGCTAGAGACGCCTCTGCTATTTCTTATTATATTCCTCAAATCACTCCACACCATTCACTGCATTCACTATCGACTCTGATGTACAATAAAGGAATAAAGTACTTGTGCACGTAATCAAGGGAAAATTACTTAAAACCCCTGTTCAGGCACTACAAGAATCACCGCCATACAAAAAGGATCAGCAACATACCTTTGCCAGGCTCCGTCCGTCTGAAGACCGCCTTGTCGTTTGGGCTTGGGCTGCAGCCCAGGAGTGTCTTTCTTCAGTTCTCTGATCTCTTGTCACTAGTGTCCGTTGGTAGCACAATCTCAATATAAAATCACATGAAATAACAGTTTTCCTACATTTTTATACGGGAGCGCGCTCATTCCCGTGCGCGGCCATGCTCCTCTTTGTTCCCTGTTTTGATACCATCTTCTTGAGCGCTGCAGTCGTGCGCGGCTTTGGCGCTAGTAATATGCCAATTCGATTTGAATGGACAATGATTAAAGTATTTGTGCCTGAACAGTACTTGTACTGTACTATTAATTAGCAGGTGCATATTTTGTTTTCCTTGTAGTCGACATTCTCGCTAAATGCGTCTAAAGGACTGTCGCAAGCGTAACACAAGTATTCGGCTTCAATGTTAACGTGGCATAATCCAGCAAACCTCTCACAAATTACTGAACTAATTGCAAAGGCTACAAACGAACGAAGTAAACAAAGCGGTACGAAGTTCGCGGAACTCAACGCCTTATCTCGCGTTCGCGGTGCAAACTATTTAACTCCGTGTTCGATAAGCAGTAGAAACATATGGCGAATTGTTAACTTATTTCTTGTTTGGTTGGGGTGTGGGTGTGAGTGTCGCGACGATTTACTGTCATTCAGCACAAAAGGAAAATCGTCGACGCTAAATAATCATTTTGAAATTGGACCAAAAATAATACCATAAAAAGTGAATTAGGTAAAATTGTAATTGTGTCTATAGGTAATCTTCAATGACCATTTTTTTTCTTGTTACAAAACTCATCTAGGCGAAATGGAATTTTGTCCAGTATGAAATACATAGATTCATATTTAAAAACGTGCAATGTGAATGTTGCCTAATTTAAGTTAGGGTCTTTTTATATGAAAATCGACTATTTCGTACAAAATTCGTAAACGACATATTTCCGATTGGTCATATTAATTTCTGGAGTGTACGTAATTCCATATGGACGTATTTTTAGACTTGTATGAAGTATGTCAATTTTACTTTTAGGACGTAATTAAATTTTAGTATTATTCAGGCTGCACTATATTTTCCATGTCGAGGATTTTCGAAATGACATTATTGAAATTCGACTAATAAATTTATAGTTGCCAATTTTCCATTTGTGCTGAATGTCATTCTTTATCGTCGCAATGGCCCTCGACCCCGCGGCAGACCTGAAGCAGGGGTTATCGGTTACATACATTTTGTATGAACGTGGTTACATTAGCTCAGTCCCGCGTGTCGCCACGTTCAATACAAAGTACGCGTTGAGACACGCGGCGTGGCTCTAATGTAACCCTGGCTTAAGAAGCGATGGTTGATGTAGTGAACGCCAACATTCTGACCGAACACCCTCAAAGACGCCCAGGATCGTGCAAAGTGGAGCAAGCAAAGCGAGTAAGAGAGCGGACCCTGGCAAAGGCCGGGATAACGGTAAAAGGAGATTTCTTGTGTGTGCCTGATTTAGATGGGCGGAATCCGTATGCGGTATTTTCGACTTTACCGAGAACTTATCATTGATGGGTAAGTAATACGAGGTATAACAACTAATCATATAACGGTCATAATATATACGCTCACTGTGTATAAGTTTGTTTAGTATAACGTTCATTGCACATAACGAACGAAAGGTATAATGACAAAATATATAATTTCGTAAAGTATAACGTACTTTAGACATAATATCAATTGATATATCGATTAAAGCGTATAATATTCATAACACCTAAGGTTTATAACATATATTCTTTAATTTATCTAACATCAAAAAGTATATTGCTCGTATATTATAATCGTCTTCAGTTATTTTAATAGCAATGCCGTATGAAGGAATATATATGAATTTGAATAAAAAAACATTAAACGTTTTTAAGATTGAAATTAAATTTATTTTTATATCAAACACGCTAATTATTTTAACCTAACCTAACCTAAACACCAGCGTGTCGACGCCACCCCGCTTCGCGGGGTGTCTATTTCCGCTCTAAGGGACACAAGGCAACCCTAACCTAACCTACAAGTAATACCATTGGTAAGAGTACTTGTTGTTTTTTACTGCGGGGGGCTTCGCCCTCCGAGCCCCCCTTTTACTTACAGCCCTAACCTGATTTTCTGTATTGTAATCATCATACGAAAATATGCTATGCGTTATGATCGTTATACGTTATGTATGTTATACGAAAATATATTATATGTTATGATCGTTATACGAAATGAAATTATTCAATTTGAGTGTTATAGAAAAAAACGTTATATAATATGATTATTATGGCTATTGACCGTTATTCCTTATAAAAGTATTGGTTTTGTTGTTATAGCTAACGTTCATTATATCTTGTGAACGTTATTAATATGAAATTATATATTTTGTTGTTATATCTCGTGGGACGCACCCATCATTGATGTCACGTTTGCCTTACTGAGTTTGCTATCAGTTCATTGATGGGTGACCGTCTAGTGGCATAACAAAACAGCAATACAGTAAGTACAACATTACGCATAAAGTTGATGCTCATAATTTTTTTGGCATAAATTATACTATGGCATAATTGTTCCCTGTCATAATCATACGGAGTCATAATTTGTTTAACCATAGGTAATGTAGAATGTCATACATTTATTTAGTCATAATATTGAAAATTATAATTATTTTTAGTAATAATTGTAAATGTCATACATTTATCAAGCCATAATATTTGATGATAATAAAATTTGAGATTTGATCAAAAAACAAAACAAAGGGTGGCCGTCAAATAAAGTCTCTGAGATCAACCAATACTACTAGTGGTGTATAAAGTTCAAGTTTTCACGTAGGCAGTAGGGAACAGGGAGTGGCAAAACCGACTCGGATCGCGGATAGGTTAGAAGACGAGGTTTTTTTTTTTTATAAAAGAGCGGAAAAACTTGTTATTAGATAAAACTTGTTTGTAAACTTTTATACTGATCGCCCTTTGCTACTGTGACCCAACACAAAAGACAACTTTGTAACTTACTTGCTTCTGATTCGAGATCTTCATTTACTAATAAGAAAAACAGGCTGATGTGTTTTGCAGTTTATGCGTTTATACAGTATGGTTAAATTGTTTTATGAGCAACCAATTTATGTCCATTATAAAGTATGCTTAAATAATTTTATGTGCATCAAATTTATGCGCATTACACAATATGTTCTTAAACATTATGACTAAAAAATAAATGTATGACTATTTACAGTTATGCGTAATCATGGATATGACGAATCCACGTATGCCTACCAAAAATATGACTTTAAACTTTATGCAACCCGACCCCTACCCGTTCATGGATATTGCATGGTTTTTTTGTTGGCATCGCAATGTCGTAGCATGGCCGCCATACTAAGAGCCTGCTTCGGGATTCAAAATATGACGTCACCGCCGTGACGTAGGGATATCTGCATCTTCATATATCTGTATTTCGACACGTTATGAATTAGAGTAAAAAGTTAAATGCTCTCAAGTGTGGCATAGTTTGAAAAAAGATAAGTAGTATGACTCCGGCCCTAGGATATTGTGATCTAGTGTTTGTTTTGGGAGTAGTACTGTCAAAGTTTGCAGCGGTCATTTATTTAGAACTAGCTTCCGCCCGCGACTTCGTCTGCGTAGACCCGGGATAAAAACTTCCTGTATTTTAATCCAGCAAGCGTGTCACACCTAGTTACTCGACTTCGCACCTATGCAACCTCCACACGGTACCTTTCATTGAAGTTGTTTTACTTCTTATACTCTGCTACAGCCCTGGTATCGATTCTAGCGTGTATATTTCCCGACGCCATTAATCCCGTTTATCGCTGGCAAAGATACCTAATCACTAATGTATTGTGTTTTCAATGCTGCAGAGATCCCGCGCGGGTAGTTAGTGCAGATAACCTTGGAGAAAAATATGGCCCCGCGGTCGTGGGTTGTTCCATAGAAAATTAAATTGGGATGATAATTCATCGCGTATTTTGAAATTCGTGACACGATGAGGTTATAAGGAAAGAGCGGATTATTGATAAATCAAAAAGTGTCTTAAATTATAAAAAGACAGCCCGTGATTAATAGTGGGACGGGTGGATAAACAGACAGCCTACTTTCCCATCTGGCGTTGTGGAGTCAATGCGCATCCGAATGTTGGTCGAGAAACGTTGACATCCATCTTGATCGCATAGGACAGAAAAAAAACTGCCAAAAATTATGCCAAAAATATTTTTATAGCTCTGCTACTATAGTTGTAGAATAGAATAGAATAGAAATTTATTCGAATAACACATCATTACACATACATTCACATAATGCACCTTAAGAGCTAACAAACAGGGATGTGCTACCGAAAAGGTCTCCACTCAGCAATGCAGTTGACACAGCAGTGCCAACGGCGCTGGTTTTCTGTTAATCCAGTGAGGTGTGCGGGACAGCATACCTACTGCGTGACTCGTATTAAGGGCGGCATAAATACATAAACATAAAAATAAAATAACATTCAATACATATAAGTTTATAAATAAAGTTGTGGTTAAATTAATTTGAATCTCTACAGTTAGAGCGAGTGTTGGGTAGGGAGCAATTATTATTATCATTTTAATTCTAAGTTCTATAAGGCGCTAGGCAACAGTACTTTGCGGGTCCAGGATATATTTTTTTACCTTGCTTTTAAAGTTCCGATAGGCTACTTTTTAATATCGGCGGTGGAAGTGGGTTGTAGCAGATCAAGAATCGGCACCGGTGTATGAGAACCCAAACTGCGTTCAACTCAATTCAATTTTTGCAACCAGGGTTATTGGTCCACTGCGTATACCACTCGGCTACATCCTAAACCATCCTTGTACGTCGCAAACGTCTTTATTTTAATTCATTCCCTTCCGCGCCATCAGGCGTACAAGGTTATAACGCAAACGTTTGATCATCTGACCGGGATTGACCTCCGATCGTGAGGTCAAGACACTTCGTCAAAGTTAACGATTGATCCATCGTATTATGATATCCAATATCTAACATTTATTACGGGACCAGGGGTCAAATGGAAAATCATCTCAAGCGCAGCGTGGAAAAGTTAGTAAATAACCCCTAGACCGAGATTAGGGTGGCATCGAGAAACCAATCCAAACTTGTCGGGAAATATTTAATATCGCCGCTCTGGTAATAAGATAAAGTTACATTGACGCTTTGGTATTGGGTTAAAAATGAGTATAATTAAAAAACATAAGTCTGAATACTTTTGCATAAAGTTGCGCATTGCTTGAAAATGTATTTGTTTTGTTTGTGTTGCAGATTTTAAATATATAATCTATGTTCGAACAGGCCATAACTGGTAACCTATTGCATAATCACTAAAATTTATTGACCGAATATCGTTTGTCCGAAAACCTTTCGTATTATTATGAGTTCTCCGAATATACAATTCATTACTTTTTTCATTTACTATTTGATGTTATCCAAATGTTTCAGTTGTCCGAAAAACTTTTACCGCTACAGTCATTTGGGCTTTGGCTTGTTACAACTTTTGTTTCACAGCCAATTTTTTACTTATCTATCATTACTTTCCGCATTTCATACGTTTAGCCGAATGTTGATTTTGCGAGAAATTCAAAAGTAGTTTTACTGAGACTCTAAGGCAGGTCGGTGTAGGTACGACGACGAGCGAAGCGAGGAGGAGTGTCAGGTGAACTGCGACCCTACAGCGTGCGAGCCGAGCGAGCATAGCGAGCGTGCCGCGGTAGCGGCCACCGAAGCGCCAGAACCGAACACTTTTTTACTACCTAATGCTTACATATGTACTGTATAAGTATGGGTCAGGTCGGAAGAAAAAGAAATAACTTGAAACGCCGCCATTTCATGATATGCCTAAAAGTTGGCCAGGCTTATAACGATGTGCCTGATATACAATTCGGCAGATCGATGAAAACAACGCATTCGTCGATATTCCTCGCTCTATACCTGGCACATCGAAAATTAGTTTCTTTCTTGGCCACTGGTGGCGCTGCGTATGCGATGGCGGCCGTGTTTGTTGGGAGCCAATAATCAGAGCGGACAAAAATGGCTTGTCATAAGCGAACTCTGTCTTAGGTCGGTTAGGTTAGGGTTCACTTGTGCCCCTCAGACCAGAAATAGACACCCCGCGCAGCGGGGTGGCGTCGACTCGCTGGAGATTATCAGTCCGCACTCCTTTTTTTTTTCATTTACGTATGCGATATGCCTCGGAATTTCGTGATCTGGCGAATTTTACAATCGCCCGCCGACATATGCATTATTTACCACAAATACAGCTTTAGGAGGATAACCTCAGTTTAATGTTAAACTTTTTGCTAATGTTTTTAATATTGAAAATGCATAAGGTAACAACCATTTTCATAAACAAACATGAATTAGTAACACATGTGTGCTCCGTATAAACAATAATATTATGTCAAATATAATAAAGCCGATTTGATAAAATACGAACAGATTATCAACCGAATCGTTACGTCGGTATAACGATATTGCGGGTATACCAATAATTGGGAATCATGGATTTGTCAAACAATTACAAAAGCTAAACCATAAAATGACCAGCCGTAAACGTCGCGAACTAAAGTGTCGGACTAACGAAAAAAAAGGCAAACGAAGTTTGTCGAATAGTAAATGCCGAAATGAAAATAGGACAAAAAAATTTAGTGATTCAGATAGGAAACCGCCATAACTACATACAAGACACGCCATATTTAACCCCCGACGCAAAGAGAGGGGTGTTATAAGTTTAACGTGTCTGTGTGTCTGTGTATCTGTCTTTGTGTTTTGTGTCATAGATATTTTTATCCGAGTGTTCTTAGCCATGTTTTATGAAAATTAGTTCAGCCATTTTTGAGATATTGGACTTTGATATGATATATTCAACTTTTTTAAATTGTAGTTATTAAGTTTTTACCTAACTCATGCTGTTATTTCTAAACTAGTGGGTCTGTTAGCTGTAGAACTAGCGAGCCTATTTTTTTTGGCAAAATATATATGTACGAGTAAACGAAAAACTTAATCGCGTTGTTTCCGTTCGCTTTGCTCGCTCCTCAAATTGTTGTTGTCCTCCGTATTAATACAATTTATTGCTCTTCCATACCCTTAATGGAGGACTAACCCGAAACACGTCACCGCCGTTATATAACTATATGTGAATTTAAACTGTAAATGATGATGTTGATGATGTCGTCCTGACCGGTTTCGGCCGCAGCGACTGCGTATTCTGGCTTTGGTATTAACAATTATTATTAGTAGAGTATTGTTCTTCTACTCTCTGGTGCGCTCTCAGGTGGCTCAAATAGGATACGATCTTTCTAAACTGTAAATATGATATTGGTAACTCATTAAAAAGGGTTTATCTTGCTTTTAACACGTTGGTGTTAAAAGCAAGATAAACCCTCGAATCGGATTTAAATTTCGCGAGACATGTCTATAATGCTACGGTAAGCTACGGTAGGCATGCGGCTGTCAAACGGCGGTCGTGGGTTCGAATCCCGGCTCGTACCAATGAGTTTTTCGGAACTTATGTACGGAATATGATTTCATATTTACCGTTAGCTTTTCGGTGAAGGAAAAACATCGTGAGGAAACCTGCATACATCTGCGAAGAAATTCAAAGGTGTATGTGAAGTCCCCAACCCGCACTGGGCCAGCGTGGGGACTACTGCCCGTTCCCTCTCATACATGAGAGGAGGCCTGTGCCCAGCAGTGGGACGTATATAGGCTGATGATGTGTGTGTGTGATGTCTATAATGCTACTAATAATTTCACAGTTAAACTCTCGCACAGGCGACATGTTTCATTTATTAGTTGTTGCATAATACACCTACTGAATTTAGAGAACCTAATTGTTATCACGAAACGACGGCGCGTCAAAACTAGACTCCGTAAACAAGCCTTTGTTGCGCCGGCTCAATTAGCCGCCATTGTCAAAACTTCCACCTTTGAACCCTTTTCAACGCCTCTGGCCGACCTATCGGCCTGAGGTGCCGGCCATTGATGTATTCAGGATCGCTGTTGTCGGATTAATACGAGTATACGCTTTATGGTACCTATCATATAAAATATCCTTTATGGACTACAATCACGTCCGAGGCAGTTATCACAGGATTTCAATTATTATTTTACACCTAACGCGATAGTTTTTCACATTTATTGGTGACGTTTCCACACGGGTTGAAGATGACAGATGACTGTCGTCCCAGGAAGTTATCAATGGAGACGTGGGTGCACAATTTTTTACTACCCTACCAAAAGTCGATGAAAATATGCAGAATAGACCCGAATTAAGTCCACCGCCTTTATTTAAATAATTGTCTAGGATCCACACAACAGTCACAGCATCCGCGTGCGCGAGAAGATAATTTAAATATATGTTGATGTATCGCCTTTGGGTCTCTGGGTGAGTACATATAACTACTGTTTAGGCTGTTAGCTTACGAGGTAGTCGTGACTTCACTCCACGGCAGCTCAATGACAAGTGGCAAGCGCTCCCAGTTCGGCCGATCACGAATGCTGCCCTCGCTTGTATTTATTTGTATAACGCGCTCAGATTAAGAATCACACTCACTTTAACTGTGTGAGTTTAGACATCGATAGGGTGTGAGCGAGATAGCATGCGAGCGGAGGCCATTTTCAGATCCATTCTTTATCTGCGCGAATTATAGTGCGCATACACTGTATAAGGCGCGAGGGAAAGTGTAAGATCACAGGATTCCCAAAAAAAAAGTTTTAAAAGCCTTTGTCCTTTAATTGGGTCAGATGTTTGGCATTCATGTTCCACATTTCCAATGTTTGTTTTAATAATCGCGTGCGATTTATTTCATAATGTTTTAAACTGGAAATTTTTCTTCATCCCTTTCTTCTCTAATGGACCAATATAACATTTGCTAGTTCCTGATTTCGTCTTAATTGCTAAATGGTTGACTTAAAGATCCCTTACAGGGATAAGTTCGCCCTTGTACCAACTTAACCTATTTTGTCCGTATTTTCACCAGTGTCTTGTGTACAATAAAGTATTTACATAAATAATTATGTTCTGATATTAGAAAGGGTAGAAACTATTTATATCAAGGAATACAGACCCGACAAATTGCCCACGTCTATGGAGTGGGTTTCAACCCTTAAGAATCATGAATTCATTTTCGCAACGATGGCGACCGCTGGTGAAATATGAAGGCGTACAAATAATCGCTCTTGATGACAAAAAAGTGAATTCGTTGCTAATACAACTTATATCTACGTGATACAGAGATGTAGGTTCAGGTGTCTTATATGAATGCCAAAGCTAAGAGCTGTAAAGATAATTCATGCGATTAAAACCTTCTTTTTGTATTCGAGGAAGCCCTTACCCATTGACCATAGGAACGAAGAGATTTGTTATTAAATCTTTATGACCCAGCTGTAGCAAATAGATATAAAAAGTAAAACGGACTGCAGATAAAGGCATGGAATAACCGCGAACTTATCTCATTCCAAGAAATCCCGAAAATCCTTCAGTAAAAATGAGAATCCTTCAAATCGACTACAATATTTAATCTGTTTATATATCCGAGTAAAAGGTACAGTAATATCGTTTAACCGTTCAAATATGCCGGAAAGTAATTCCAGAGTATTTGCCCGGAGCTCGACGGAGTAATTAAGTTACAACTCAAGGTATTTGCGTTTAAATTTCACTGAAATTCGGCATAAAACTTTTATTGTTTGCGGATTTCATTGTTATTGTAATTTCTAGTGTTGAATGGCGGACTTAGCCACGGCTCAGGCTGCGGTGCTGCTTATTCAGATGCAGGCTTTGACTGTGAAAAGGCGGCTTTAATCAAGCATATCATTTTGAAGTTAAAATAAGTTCCTCTGCGCAAAGTAAAGTTAACTCACGCTCATCTTAGCTTTATCTCGGTTGCATTCTGGATTCTTAAAGGTTCAAGCTGAAACCCAACAGCAGCAACAGACGACGTGTCTTCTAAGTCATCATCATCATATCAGGCGAAACACGTCCACTGCTGGACATAGACCTCCCCCAAAGTTTGCCGAAGTGACCGGTCCTGCGCCAGCCGCATCCAGCGGACTCCCGTGACCTCTCGGTTGCTAAGTATTTTTGATTAGATGCAGTTGGAGTAGTCAATTTTGTACAGTCTTCTTTTCTATCCTCTTCTATTCCAGGATCTTTTTATTCAGGTACTTCTGGTTTTTGGGGCCATTGGAAGCCAATGCCTCGCTTGGCGGAAATACTCACAGTCGCTTAGGCGACCGCGGGGTATAATCCATGATTTCCAGGGTCATCTTCCACATGTGGAGCCACGTCTAGCTTAAGCATTCTTGTTATTTCCAGGGTCTGCTGTTTCGCAGGTCGTCTGGTTTTGTTATCTTGGGTAATGGAACCTTGGTTCGTTGGGGGCGCGGCCTCGCTTCGCTTCGCGGCCGTTTTCACGTACCGTGGGGTACCGGGGTACCGTTGATTGGGTTTCCAGGATCATCTTCTGAGAAGGAACGTCTGGTTTGGCTTGTCTTGTTCGCGGAGTCGCACACGCAGTGGTGCATTCTCCGCCGGAGAGGTCATGGTTTTCGTCCGCGCCGCGCGGCGGTAAGGCGCGGACTCGAAGGAATGAATAATAAATTAAACTATAATAGCCAAGTCCAAACGTTTAAGCGTGGTTGACTGCATACATGACATAAGCTGTGGAGATTGAGCGGGATAGACTGCTGTCTTTCTCACCTTATCGTATGTCTCGCGTAAGCTGTCCGCCGCGCCCGGCGCCTTCGTGGTGTGAATATTTTGTATCTGTGTCAAAGCAGTTTATTAAAAAGATTGGCGCCAAATTGAACAATCTTTTCGCCTTGGTATAACGGTTGATTGTGGATGGATAATCTTTGTTTTTACTATTTTCTCGCAGTCGAAGTAAAAGTAGAGTAGGTATATAACTCTGGTCTAAAAACCATATTACCCCTCGAACTATTTCCCCTCACTTCGTTCGGGAAAATATCCATCTCGTGGTGATATGGCTTACTTTAGACCCTTGTCATACAATCTACTATACTTTAGAAGAGATCAACCAAAAAAAAATGGTTTAAATCGGATTGGCCAAGTGGTTTCCAAAATGTTTTATCGTAGAACGTACGAAACAGCCTATTTTAATAAACGACACCGCCAGACAAGTACAAAAATAATTTCTTCATATTAATTGAAGTACCAGGAAACCATGGCTGGGAGGATCATCCTAATCCAAAAGTCGCCGGCAGCCATTAGCCGCCCGGGTCAGTGAAGTGTCCGCGCCGCGTCCTTTTAAACCAATTCTATGACTTTTTAATTAAATTCCATTTCCGAGTTCCGTCTTGAGCGTTTATTTTCCGATCAGCGTAATAAGTGATAGACGATAGTAATGGATTTCCTTCTATCGAGGTTCTAAGAGACTTAATAAAGTAAGAAAGAGATTTAATCTGCCATATTCTGAGAAAGGTTCTCACAGGGTCATTCAGGGAGTGATTATTAATGGACTGTTTTAATTTAATGAACTACTATATTGATTATACGTACTTATTTAAATGAATATCAAGTTTAAATTAATTCATGCTAAGTTAGGACTTGGAAGTTCCATTTCAATTAAATGGCCTCAACTCTCAATATCAGTGTATTTTGCTCACACTCAAAAATGGTTAGACACCAAGAAGTTTTTTTTTCTAATTATTCCATAGGCGTTTAGGCCTTGCTTAAGACTGTAATTTGTATACAGGCGTGAGCGTTTCTATACTCGGCCGATAGCGTCGCACCAAAGCAAATAGCACCTACTTAGGTCTGGTAAAGGTCGCGGGAGTCCGCTGGATGCGGTTGGCGCAGGACCGGTCATAGTGGCTCTTTGGAGGAGGCCTAATATGTTCATTGTGTTCAGTGGATCTTTGATTGATTATGTGGCTGATATGCTCATTATGATGATGATGATGAAAGCAAGTAGTGGTATTCTGCTTCAGGATGAGTTTTCACGCGGGCGCATGGCGCACGGTGACCGGTTACAGTCGCGCAGTAATTGTTGTCATTTAAAGTCCTAGTCTATTTTAGTCTACGGGAGCTACGGTAGCCTAGTGGTTCAGGCATGCGGCTGTCAAGCGGCGGTCGTGGGTTCGAATCCCGGCTCGTACCAATGAGTTTTTCGGAACTTATGTACGGAATATTTACCGTTCGCTTTTCGGTGAAGGAAAACATCGTGAGGAAACCGGTCTAATCCCAATAAGGTCTAGCTTTCCCTCTGGATTGGAAGGTCAGATGGCAGTCGCTTTCGTAAAACGTGCTTTTGCCAAAATCTTGGGATTAGGTGTCAAAGCGGACCCTGGGCTTCTTTAGAGGCACAACCGGGAATAACGCTAGGAGGAGGATATAAGTCCTAAATAGGGTAGTTTCCTCGTGTTAAAATGTGTTGCTAAATGCATAGTAAACCATTAAATTAATGTAGTAAAGTATAAATTACAAAATATAATCAAAATCATATAAAGATATGGACCCTGAAAATACAAAAAGGTACCAATAGAATCCTCGCGGTTTTATAGAAACTCAATTGTATGACTGCTATGGACCTAAAGGCAGTATTTCGCTTTCCAAACAACGATTAGTCATCATCATCATCATATCAGACGAAAGACGTCCACTGCTGGACATAGGCCTCCCCCAAAGAGTGCCAAAGCGACCGATCCCGCGCCACCCGCATCCAGCGGACTCCCGCAACCCTTACCAGGTCATCAGTCCACCTTGTCGGGGGCCTACCCACGCTGCGCCTTCCGGTACGTGGTCGCAACAACGATTAGTACTAATAGCAAACTGTGACGTAATATTTCTAAGTCAAATCTTTTAGGCTGCTGCCAGCGAGGTCCGCCTTTTTGGGCATCTATGTTCTAATGTAGTTGCTCCCATACAAAAATTTGTCCCTCTCCAAAAACTGGTTCGCATGCCATCGTAAAATAATGAACAATAAAGTAAAAAAAAAACCTATTATGGAACAGACAAAAAATGCTGACACTATCGGTCGCCGATGAAGCGAGAGTTTATTTCTTTTCCCCATAATCTCACTAGGTAAAATTGGTCCGTTAACCTAGTTAACTCAACATTTAACGGAGTTAGCGCTCACGTATAGCAGTAACCTAATTATTGGTGCCGGCGTCAATAGCCGCCCGACGTCAATAGACGTCTTAGCGCTATCTTTAAATTACGTTTACCCTGACTCAATGGTCGGACTCCGATTTCCAATTACACTTAATGATCTATTTCTTTGGCTTCGAAATATTGGATTCGCTTTAGTACTAAGCTGGCTTGAGAACGTCAAGACTTAATATAAGATTTTAAATTAGTAAATGCGGTGTTTAGGCTATTCCTAGTTCGTTATTCGTAGTTTTGTTTTTATTTTATTCGGGAACTAGGTTTATTCTTTTATTTATAATCGAAATAAAATTGGGTGTTCCATACAAACCTTACAGAACTGAGAGACATGCACATATATCGTTTTCTTTTAGGGTTCCGTACCCAAAGGGTAAAACGGGACCCTATTACTATCCGCTGTCCGACCGTCTGTCTGTCTGTCCGTCTGTCACCAGGCTGTATATTATGAACCGTGATAGTTAGACAGTTAAAAATTTTCACAGATGACGTATTTCTGTTGGCGCTGTAACAACAACAGAATAAAATAAATATTTAAGGGGGCTCCCATACAGCAAACTCGTTTTTTTGCCCTTTTTATGAGAATGGTACGGAACCCTACGTGCGCGAGTCCGACTTACAATTGGCCGGTTTTTTTTTAGATTTCGTAGTTGTTTACTGGCATATCTAAAGTTATTGATAGGATTTAACAACCGTCTGTTAACTAAAATGCAATTAAACCCTTTCCCGCAAATACAAACGATAAAAAATAAAAGACCTTTTATACCCACTTTATGCTAAAAGTGGCGCTGGAACATAAGTTTCATATACTCTGCCTACCCCTTTTAGGGATAAAAGCGTGAATGTATATATGTATACTGTATGTACAAACGATAAACAAACAAGTTTTTACGGCATTTTATTCCAAATCAATAATCCTTCCGAACAGGTATACCTTCCTGTTCATATTAAGACAATAGAGCCACGCCAAACGTGTTAATATCGGCTAATTCCACAGGTCGGCAGAGAAGCTCCCGTCTAGTTCCTTAATGGCCAATCGGCAGTTATCCTGGCCGCGCGAAGTTTAAATCGCATTACCTCCTACCTACAAGTAGCGGTCTGTTAACAGCTATAGGGGAAAGAGATCAGCGGGGCTATAGGTAGACCGCTTAACTCCGCCCTCGCCTGCGCGGCGCGCGGGTGCAGGGGTATGGCGACAACGGGGCGCGGGCGACGCGCCGGAGGCCTAGGCGGTACTGCATACTTGAACAGGGACGTGTTAACAGAGAACTATTATTTAATCTGTGACTGTGCATAAATATTAGAATGAGGAGGGTAGATTTACTTGTCTCGCGTGGCGTCGTGGCTTCAGTTCTGCTAGCCTGGCTGAGCTCTCTTTCACATCCCTATGCTACTTCAATGTATTTTGCGCGCTCTTGCTGACACATTCGCTAACCGCGCGCGGAAGCGAGTGAGCTGAATATGCTCAAATGTGATTGGGGTTACAAACGACAGATTAAAACAGACGGAGATTGTAAATATCCTGAAGTAGATTTTTACAGTCTGCGACTGCTGTGTCACTCGCAGAGTGCAAATAAGAAAGAGGGAGGACAATATTTTCGTCTCGCTTCGTATCGCAGCGTCCGTAGTGCTAGCTCCTCAAGAAAAACAACACAACATACCTATTTTCAATATATTAGCTAACGCAATGTGCCTTCCGGATATCGGAACGAGTATTTAGACCTGAGAGGTAACGTTTCCAACGCGAGTTAGGACACTTCCCCCTGGGCGGCCCATAAGGCCCCCAGAGAGGTTATCCATTAACATATCTGTAGCAGGCCGCTCAGCAGGCCTAAAAGAAAAAAAAAAAAAAAAGCTCGTTAGGACAGTCCAATCATTTTTTCATGTAAAAAATTGACGTTTAAGTCTACGTAACGTACGTACAATGCGTTACGTGGTCGACCTGCTGCGCTCCGTTGAAAACCAGTTCTACGCGGCACATGCGCGGCAAACGTGACTGATGCACCACCGAGCCCGCCAAAGCTGTAAAGTTTACTGTAGCGACGCCTTTATGTGTGTTTGTATCAAATCAAAGAGGCATCTAAGCTGAATATTCATTAAACACATTAGAATAAGGCCTTATTGAATCATGATCCTGTATAGTTGGTGAAATAAATATTTATTGAGTCATTCATTCGAACCGGACGTAATTTTTACGGATTTGTTTTATTGATTGAAGAGAGCAAGTACAACAAGACGTTCTTACAATCTCTTGAACTGAGATAGTGGCATACACTTGACCGCGGCATACATTACAACACGAACTTTTGAAATGAACGAACACAGAATATCTTGTTCTACTTGCTCTCTTGCTTCAAGTCCAGGAGCAAGTAGAACAAGATGTTCTTGAACTGAATTGATGCCATACACTTGACCGCGACAGCTTATACGTGTAGCTTGACCCTAACGGGGTGGTAATCGGAAAGAAGTGCGTGAGTGGTCACACCACCGGACGCGCTAACTGCGCTAACAACGCCGTCCGGAACGTATCCGGCCCCCCTATTCTGTAACTTGTTATCAGCTCACCTCAACGCTCACGCCACAAATTTATCTTGACACCGTGATGCGTATTAACTAACCGTAGGTAGAGATCTAGTTTCGTGACGGGTGACCGGCGGGGTGAGCCGCATTAGCGCGTAGCGAATAGCGGCTCAACTGATTAAGAGTCGTTTGCCGAGAGGCGACGTGACTTGTCGCGGTTGTGTTGCTGATGGGATCAGTAGTGTACAACTTAGGTAAAGACAAAGACAGAGTTTCCGGATCAATTAAGGGGAACGATTCCAATCACTACCGATATAAATGTAAGGCATTAGAGTATACATCGGGGTACTCGTGGATTTAAGTCGGTATTATTTAAAATGTAGAAATGAACAGATTAAATATTATCGAATTTAAACTTTCGTGAGACATGTTGAAATAACGTGCCTTGAACCGTGTAATTATTAGCGTTAGATTAAATATTCTACGACGACATTATCTGTAAAAGTCTTTCATGAAAAAAACATTGTATGTATGGCGCAAGTTATAGCGGTTTCATTTTAACCTTTTCACCGCCAAACACGTGAAATCACGTCATCGACGATTCGTGACACCGACGCCAAAGACGGCATTTGCCGACATTTTTTTTTTTTTTTATTTAAATGAAAACCTACTCTGAAATAGCCCAATTTCATGTTGGCATTATTTCATTATCCATTATTTTTTTACCCTTGTGGCATGAGGTGGCACGGCAAGTTGCTTTACCATCTAGCGGTGAAAAGGTTAACTTGTTTATCGCCAGATTGATCTATAAAATTACATGTTTAACGTCAGACGTTAATGACTGTTTAATCGAATCCAGCCTCAATTAATTGTTGGAGAAATTATTAACACATGCCTCTTTCATTCTTATTGGAACGGAGCTTTTGAAATCGACAGCGACGCTATTTTAAACCATATTATCGTAATTATAATCCAGTACGTGAGGAGTACCTATAAAAATATAGCATACTGAAATCGTATATCTATTACCTACCTTGGGCGCTAAAACAAGTAATCTCACCGAATTTGGACGTAATAAATAAATATGGGATCTACACGGCTCTCACGGGACGGCCCGCGAGCTTTGTCGCGGCAAGATAGACTATCCGTCTCTTTGTAATTGGAACGTTTAGAAAGAGACGGATACTACGGATAGTCTATGTCACGCTGAGGTTTTTAATAACTGCGCGTGGTTAGTATGTAAGTACTACTTTTATCTATGTTAATAAATATGTCTCCGAATTCAGGATGTAGGAATTTCCCCATGCAATACTATGCCTACTCGCGGTAATTGTCACATTATGTCAGGTGTGTTATAAAATTAACTGTGGTCAGAGCGGTTATTATTAATTAAATCATTAGAGAACGATAAGGAATATTATTCGGGGCGGTGGAGCCGGTGTCATATTGTGTGTTAAATATGTTGGTATTACACCGAGTATAAGTTAAAAATGTTCCATTTTGTAACCTAAATTAACCATACAATTTGTATGACAAATAAAAGTTACAAACTGGAACACTTTTAACTTTTACTCGGTGCCGTCACTAACGATGCATCTCTTCTCGCGAAAATGCCCTGTTAGGTATTCTTTAGAGTTACTCATTCCCACCTAGTCAGGGGTCAGAAAATGTTTTAACGATAATATTTTAACTACAGAAACATGTGTTTTCTTAACTTTAACCTTCGTATTTTTGGTGAATTGGGGGTTAAAATTGTTCACATTACAAATGCCTACTATGCAAATTAATACCCTTTGTCCATTTACGTCCATTACGTGTCACTCAGTTTAAAAACGCGAGATTGAGACGCTTCAAAAAACATTAAGTGTAGTGCGTATACAATTAACATATGCAACTTTACAAACCTACTACTTCCTTTATCTACCTACTATGTTCCCCAAATGTATGTCAGAGAAACCTCTAAATCTGTCCTACTGCGCATTACCGCTTGTCATGTTAACCAAAATTTTATTTTTGCTAACGCACACAGAAATGTGCCACTCTAGTTGTCACATTACATAACTTGGAACTGTTGGAACCCAAACCCCGAACGCTAATATGAATCGACGAGCCTTGTTGATAATGTTGACACGAGGCCCAATAAACGAAAATTTCTCGAAGTATGTTTACTACCGCTACAGTATTGTACGATTTATCAAAATGTTGTTCAAAACAGTTCTTTTAGTATGAGTTAATGATCAGTTATGTGTTTTCAATTGACACAGTTTTAAAGCCTTTGGGGCCCCATATTGGCGCTAGCCTCTTACATGTACTTGTACCTATGCAAAAGCTCTTTTGCGACTTCAAATTGTTTGATCGGAGCGTAATTTAATGTAGGTAATATACCTGGCTACTGCATTGCTTGACAGGAAAGATGCCATGTTTTTATTTCCTATTTTATCCTATTTACTTTTGACCGCGTCAGTGGGAAAAGCGGCCTTTTATCCTTAATTTAATTTGGCATAACAGTAGGTAATGGTTCTCTTGCCCTAACGATATCCTTTTAGTACGAATATTTTCACAAGAATATTTCAACGTCGTGTAGAAAACATTAAGTCAAATGTATGTGTGTTTTGGAACAATCCTAAAAAGGTTGCTAAAAAAAGTCCACTTCAGGGCAATGGTTATGAGAAACTGCTGTTATAATGGCAAATTAAATTATGTTTGTAATTTAAACCTTAGCAACCCGTGGAAAAGATCGGAGGTTTGATTCCACCATAAGGTGAAAATCTATTCTAGATGCTTTTTAATTTGTAGTTTTTATGTTACTAATAATATGGACTACATCATTACCTTGAAAATTTAATGATTGTCAGGCCTAAAATAAACTTTTTGTCATTAAACACGTTTAAAGAATTCCTCGAACTTTTCTTAAACTCTATCTTTTATAAATTCTTTAGACTTACGCAAGGTCAAAGAGTTATTCTACGTGCAAGAAAAAATCTACTATGTAATATTTATTTATTTACGAGTGATAGAAGATTATGTAGTAAGTAATGCTTCATTTCATTATCTTCGACACAACGGAGCCACGCTGCTTTGTAGCCAAAATTAATTTTTAATTTCATATTCGTTATTATATCATCCTTAATTCGTATAATATACTATACTGGCCTTAGTTCGTAGAACAGTGACAGAACAAAGCATTAGGTACACAATAGGAAGTATTTTCTAGTGTCGACAAATTATTTCCAATGAAAAATAATGGAAATTAATCGCGGCAGTTGAAAAATACATTCAATCATTCATTCATATTCAAATCACATCCTAACTCGCCGATATCCATCGACAATTAACGACGCCAATTAAACGACCGATTAAAAATTAATCGTCGACTAAAACGAAGGGCCGGCCATAAATTCCCATCACGAGCCATTGCGTTTTAAATAAATGTAATTTTCAATACAGACAATAGTCACGGAACACGGTATTAAATTAAATGGTTCATTATTCATCGTTCAAGGGCCTCTGGAGGTCTCAAGATAGAGAGGGGACACGCCTTTAGACGCGCCGTGGATATGGGAAGATTGTTTTTGTTCTATTTACGAATGCGGTATGATGCGACACGCATTATTATTAAGTATTAATTATTATTAAGACCCTGTGTGGTCGTACTGCTGGACAAAGACCTCCTTGGTCTTTTTGCAGCCCTCTTGATTCCAGCAGTCTCTTGCCATTCTTGACTATCAAAAAAGGAATCAAGCGCGTCACGCCATCGCCGACGAGGTCTGCCGCGTCGCTTCGAGCTGTCGGGCTGCCAGTCAGTGGCGATCTTGGCCCACAGCTCACTCAGCAGCACATGTGTCTGTGTGTCTGTCTGTCGCATCGCAGCTAAGGAACCGATCTGAGTCCGGATGTGTGTGATGGCGTCGAGATGGTTCCCCAGCTATGATTAATATCGGGGTTTTTCAATTTCTTAGTTATTTTGTGTAGCTAGTGGTTCAAGCATGCGGCTGCAAGCGGCGGTCATGGGTTTGAATCCCGGCTCGAACCAACGAGTTTCGAGTGAAGGAACTTATGTACGGAATATTTACCGTTAGCTTTTCGGTGAAGGAAAACATTATGAGGAAAGGTCTAGTTTTCCCGTTGGAAGGGCAGATGGCAGTCACTTTCGCAAAACTAGTGCCTATGCCGATATGCATATGCTGAGAGAAATCTTGTTAGGTAAAGCAGACCCCGGGCTCTAGGTCACACCCGGGAACAACGCTGGAGGATGATCAGTTATTTTGTGTAGTATTTTATGGCGCGGCACCTCCACCAACTACCCTTCCTGCTCCCAGCCAGCCGCAGCCCCGGGGGACTCCAAATAAACAACTCATTAAGGCGTTCAAATTTTACACGAACTTGCCCCCTTGGCTTGTATTGATTAAGACAACGCTCCGCAAAACGGCGTGGGATCTTTAACTTTGGGAATGTTTTCGTTCGTTACATGGTTTATATGTATGTTGGCATATGAGCTGTGTAACTTTGTTTTATGCCTTTCAGATTTATGTGAGGTTTTGTGGTGGGAAAATATTTTTTAAAGATTGTTAGGGTTTGCTTAAAATACATTTTATGAATTTTACTAAGTATATGAATGCGATAAGGGTACCTATCTCATTTAGTCCTTGAAATAAAAAAAGACACCGGGTTGCACTCCGGGAGTGCCCGCAGAAGTGAAAACTTGAGTAATTTTAATTTTGCAAAAAAAAATCCCTTCCTCCCCCTCCCTCTGCGTGCCAATATATCTAATAACAACCGTATTAGTAGTACGCTATAGTTCAACTTAACTCAGCAAAATTGATGAATGAGACGATGAAATAAAATACCAATTTGTTTTTGCCAATGTCAAATATTTTTCAAAGCTAAAGCTTTAAATCTCTATAGGAATAATGTCCAAATTCGAACTATTCCAATTTCCTCAATAGCGAAACGGTAAAGGACGCGTGGGCAAAGTTACAAATTTATTTGCAGAATATGCAATTGCAAAAAATGTTTAACGGCTTTATATTCTTACGAATAGTGCTCAGTTTTGAATGATGTCGAATCGGCTAACAGCAAAATATAATAGTTTGATAAAACAAAATGGAATTTGCATTTACGGAATCTGTCGCGAGTTTAACAATTTTCGCCCATCCCAAAAAGTGCTCAGCGCCGCTAAAGAAGTTTTCACTTCAAAAACGGGTGAAATCGACCATATTTTTCCAACAGTCATGTTATATTTCATATCGTATCAACTGAATTAGACACGAAAGCTTGAACTAGCACCCTGACACATGGGTTTTGCATTCCAGTTTTAAACTAACTACGTTTGTTACTAAATGAGAATGTAAATGTAAATCTCATTAAAAAATGTAAGATTTAAGTAAAGAGGTTATTACAGTACAGAACATGAGCGTTTCTCGCCATCAAACGTCACAGTTTGCCAAGTTTTTATGTAAGGTATAAAATGTATGTATAAATGTAGTTAGGTACTTACTTAATTTTTTTTCAATAATTTAATAAATAAACCGTTCTTTAGACTTACAAACAAAGTACTTAATAAACTTTTGTATGCATTAGTCCTGCACATGACCGCTAATATTACCGAACAAGAGACGAACTGTGGATGTAACCACTGATAAAGCGATCTTCAAAAGGGCTGCGGACAATGTAGTATAATTCACGAAGGCTGGCAACCCAGCGCTGGAGCGTCGCCAGTTTTACATAATAAAGCTTAATGCTGTTCCGTTCCAGGCGTAACGTACAGCGGCAGTGGGAACGGACGTAAATAACTTCATGTTAACGGTATTTTTAAGATAGTTTAGCCTATAGTTTGTCGGAGATATTTATTTTTGATGGGGAAATAGCAGGGACACGGTTTAAAAGCACTTTTATAGAAACACCGTTTCCTTTGTGTCACTTTCTGCATAAGGTACACTGTACGCAATAGTAAATCGACGAATGAAAATGTTGACGATTGAGCAGACCCTTGCTCTTGGCAATGTCGTGTTATGGCATTAATTTGTCACAGCGAAGCCAGTAATTCCACGTAATCGTCAGCTCCACAAACAACTCTCGAAGCGTTGTTTTGCTTAGACAGACGTCTTTTGTAATTAGAATTCATAAACATACAAAGCACTCAAAGGATGAAGATCTAAATAAGGTTTTGATGAAACGTGTAACATTTTGCGTTCAAACATGTGGTCATCATTTAAAGATGTTGCTTTTGAATTAGCTGCCCATTTTAAAAGCGGCCAAGTATGCGGCACTTGTTCATTGGTTTTTCTCCTTCAAAATACATGAATATTTTCATATTTCGGGGTTATTAACCAGGGGTTAGTAAAGGTTAAAGTAAAACGACATACAGAGAGTCTATTAGTATAAACGTATCCTCAAAAACGATTACCGTCACGTCTGCTGCTGTTGATTAAACATGTTTTGGGCAAATGAATTGGATGACACGATTGGCCGACATAGCTATGTTGACATTACACATTGTGATATATTTGCTTTCGATCTATTTGTAACAGCTTTTGTGACTATAGCCATACAATTTTGTCAACCGTTTTCTCTTTGCGACAAACTAAAATAAATAACTCCATCAAGGGCAGCGTGAATCTTATGCCGGTACATTGAATAACCAATCGCAATGTTCTAAAGCTGGAATCTGTGTGTCAGTCGTAATTCTATTGAGTAACTACTAAACATATTAGCAGCGAGAGAACTAAACTAATCGCATTTAACTGTAATCCCTAAATCGCCAGAGACGGCAGCCTACTCGGCTAGGTTGTTTCATATTATCATGCCAAAAGCTATACAATCCACAGAACCAATGAACCTTTTCAAAAAAAAAGTGTTTAGTAAAAAGAGTTTTTACACACTACAAGATTTTTTTTAAGAAGTCACCGAGCAAAGGTAAATTATCAGATGCTCTTTTTACCAACTTGTGTAAATATGCATAATAGTTGGCTACCCAAAAGATACTTAATAAGAAATCTGGTTAAAGGTAGAATCAGTAGTACCTATCCAGGTAGTATATAGGTACGTGCCACCTAGGTCATATTGGTATTACAGTGCTCGAGATTTAGAACTGGTCTTTTGACACATCGCGACACCCATATAACGTAAATTGGCACTGCTCATCGAAATAATAAAAAAAGTTTCAATAGCTTCCGAGTTACAAAACAAAGTTCAATCTCCATGCACGCTCTTTTTAGCACTTATAAAATTATTGTCATATTTTACGGCTTATTTGTATAGAAATTAGCATTGAAAACTCGGTATGCAAACCATTACGTCCTACGACTTTTTATTTTTAAATTTAGTGATATACTGCTTTAATAGTTTGGAGTCTGTCAATTTAGAAATAAATCGATATGAATCAAATAATTGTGAATAGGAAAATAACAATGTATTATTTAATTACTGTTACGATAATACGAAGTAAATCACATCGATCGAAATCGACATATTTGATTGTGCAAAATGTTGCCTTTGAAAATATGGCATTGATTTATGCACGGCGCGCGAGCTCTCTCAATTTTTCTCGCACTATCAGTCTCTCTCTTTACTTACAGGTCACTTGTGTTCGCAGACGATAGTGTATATGCTCTCTATTTGATTTCCTAAAAATAATTATTACACAGTAATCAATCGATGCCTTTTATTAGCCATCATCAATTGTAATCGGATATTATGACAATCGATTTACTCTAGCCACATCACTCTTTACATCATATTGGAACTGTCCAAAGACCAGTCCCAAATCTCGTACACGCCATACATTTTCTATTTTTAATTTTCGTGTCACAACGGAACTTTTTAACTACTACCAATTAACGACGCTAAGTACTGGCCAAGAATTTGGTCCTCACCCATTTACCAGTAGCTGGTCACTCACAAGGATACAACTCGCTCTAATATAAGAATCACCACTATCTTTAGTGAAGTAGGGCACAGTAGAGTGTAATATTACTGATAATTGGCACGGCCTAATTGGAAAATTATCTCCACCTTAAAGAAGACCTCATATTCTTGCCGTGTAAAGGCTGGTCTACATAATGGTTCACCATGACCCATCATACATAACGCAACAACAGAAACAACAAGACCAAAAAGACCCTACCTAAGGAACAAAGACCTACTTCCATCTCATTCCAACGCATAACTGCGTACTGTCCCGCGTCCATGATGGCCCATTGTGGGTCTAGTGGTGCTGTTGCGCTGAGTTGAGGGTGAAGGGCCCCTGATTTGTCTCTTACTTTCAACACAGCGAACTTCCAAGAAAAAAAACCTGCCATCCACACATCACTCTGTATTCTAGCGTACAAGGTCACGATGCGGTGTCCGCTTCCCTACTCGAAAATAAGGTGGATATATCCAGTAGGCCTGCTCCAAATTTAAGCAAGATGATATACAGCTGGGTATAGATGGGTTGATGACATTCGTAAGGCAGCGGGCAGGTATTCGAGGAGAAAAGCTGAAAACCGAGCTCAGTGGCGTGCAATGGGAGAGGCCTATGTCCAGCAGTGGCTGAGCATGATGATTATGATGATATCTCTCCGTGCTCTACCTCTTTTCAAGGCTAAAGGCTGTCCTCTCTAACCAGCGCCGGAATCGACGGTTCAAATAGAGTTTAGTCGGATTAATTAGACTCGCTCGCTGATAGACGAAAAACTACCAATTTATACCATTCCCAATTTAACTACATTGGAGCTTTTGTGAAAGAGGCTATCCAATTTTTTGTAAGTTCATATAAATTAAATATATCTAAACTAAAACCTTTGATATCAAATTTTTGTTCGCATAAAACAAAATAAGAGTCTTTATTCTGCATTGTACATCTTATACAATACTACATTCATATGATTGAATTAGTAGGTAGCTACTTATTCTCTGATTTTGGTATCTTCTCGCTCCGGTAACCAGATTCTATATTCATATCACAATGCATTAGTCATTGTCGTCATTGACAACTAAACATAAGTACAATAGGGGTAGACACCAAATAAAATAACCAATAATGTTGAATTTTCCCGAAAATGGATTAAACATATTGTCAAATGGAGAAAAAAGTACTTAAAGCAGAGGAATAGATTCTAATCATAAAGTCTTATGTGTCCACAGGTTTAAGAGGGGGTATAGTCTGTCTCTTTTCCGCAAACGCACCTTCATATGAAGCGATTTTCATTTACTATGTACGTTTTCTCTCCCTGAAGCGGCGCGGCGTTCTCACGAGGCGATTTTAGTTGATCAACTTTTAATTGATCAAGAAAAATCGGTCTGAATTGCGTTCTCACGCTCGCACCGATAATCGGCCCGAACGGGCAGTTGCTTCAAGATGGCGTCAAACAATGTCGTGGGAACATGTATCCGCGAAATAAGAAGCATTTTAATGGACGAACTGCGACTTATTTTGCGGAAGGAAATATTAAGAAAAAAACGCAGATTTTGGGTGAGGGAGGGGAATAAATGTTTTGCTGCCTTTATTTCAGTCTGTATACCCACTGTTACCCTTTACATGTACTATACGGTTCTTAAACAACTATATGAACTTAAGATTGAATAATTCGTGCCCATTTAAGAGCTGAATAGAATGCTATAGAACTCTTATACGGGTTTTTTATTAAGTTTAAAGTGTAATCGAAATCAATTATTCAGCCACTACGCAGGCTATGTGCTTGGGTTGAATCTGTTGCTTTTTCCAGCTTACTATAAAAGGCCGCAAACTTCTAATAACTAGTTTCTACTTGGACGATCAATTTGACACTAACGTTTACCATTCTGATTGATATTTCTCTTTGACGCGTTCGACTAACCTGCACGGGTAGGTATCATGTGACGGCGCGCGAGTTCTCTCGATTTTTCTCGCACTATCCGTCTCTTTCTTATTAGAACACAAGAGATATAGTGCGAGAAAAATCGAGAGAATAATGCGGCCGTCGCATGCTGGTCGTTATATCAAAAACTAGCTGGCCGCACTGCTTCGCCCACGTATTGCAAATAATGCAGACAAACTCGCGTAATTAGGTATTTTATCTATCAGGATAGTCTATTCTTGTATACCCAGGTGAAATAATTTTTGAAGTCGCATGAGTAGTTAAGTATTTGCAAGAAAGAAATACAATTCATAACTTTTACCAATAAGTTGGATATATTTCGGCTTTCGTCGTTTTTTTAACCAATTACTTTATCATTTAGGTTTGCAAAGCTAACCGACCGGATAGCCTAGTGGGTAGTGACGCTGCCTACGAAGCTGAAGGTCCTGGGTTCGAATCCCGGTAAAGGCAAATATTTGTGTGATGAGCATGAATATTTGTTACTGAGTCTTGGATGTTTTCTATGTATTTAAGTATTTATATCTATTATGTATATCGTCGTCTAGTACCCGTAACACAAGTGTTATGGAGCTTACTATGGGGCTAGCTCGATTTGTGTAAGATTGTCCCTTCATATTTATTTATTTATTTATTTTATTTAAAGCTGGTTAAAAAAAGTAGTAAAGTTGCTTAAGTAATATTACTCAATGATACATGCAGGTTCAGTACTATACGGGTATTATAATATACCTGTATCGTACAGGCCGATGATAGTATGCGAATTGTAAGTGTTTAATCAACCCGTAATACTATCGAGCACTGACACGTGCAATCACTGGGTAATCCATTTATCTCGCATTACTGGGCTAATACTTCAATGGCTAGGATTACAGCGTTTCGCAGGAGCCAGCTATCCCCGCGTGTATTATCTACACTGCACAACATCCAACGCACTATAATGTTCTGCGATCGTAACTTTATCGTATTGATTATAATATAAATTATACAATACTTTATTGATAACAGCATAGTTTGATGAACGAATGAATGACAGCGAGTATCTCTTGTTGAAAATATTATAGACTATAGGCAGGGGCGACTTACTTACTTACTTTGGTACGCACCAAAACACCTCGGAGCACCGGGGTCGCTACTGGAGGCCGGAGCTTACAGCCAGGGTCTGCTAGGCTTTCTGGTGGAATTGGGTTGGCACGAATAGCAGCAGTGCCAATAAACCATATGCAAAATAGGCGCAATTATGACGTCGGATTGCGGAAACCAGCCCGAAAATACTTGCAATAGAGCGCTGAACGGATCAACGGAAACTATTGACCTCGTAAATTCCTATATTTAATTTCCCCGGCTTAAAACCACCAACAAATGCATGGAAGAGTGAGCTCAGATCTCTTATATACTTAATCTTTATTATTCAGATCTTGAGTCTGTGCAGTACGGGCCGAATTAGCTGCACTCGAAGTATTGTGTACTTATACTTATTCTAGAAGTCGAGCTCGCCTTGTCTCGTCCTAACTATAATTTTATCGGGGGGTTAGTTATAATTTGTTTGACTGAATCTGTTGGATTTGAATCGGATTTATTATTACAAATCAAGGCACTCAAAGTTGACAATGTGATCCAATAGTCTGACCTCCAATTGCAAACAGTTAGGTACAGAGCTGTAAAATAATGGGGTTTATTTACTGTGGCCCAGCACAAGAGGGTCCATCAGAGATTTAGGTTCCGCATTCTGATATGACTGCTGATTTTGACACATCAATAGAATACATTCCGCTGGATGCGGGTGGCGCGGGATTGGTCACTTTGGCACTCTTTGGGTGAGGCCTATGTCCAGCAGTGGACGTCTTTCGGCTGATATGATGATGATGATGAATAGAATACATTAAATTGACGGTTTGCCGTAGCGGTGTGCGTTTCGATCACCAGATCGGAGTTATAGCTCAGCGCAAGTTGGAGCGCACGAATGACATTGGATTGCGAAACGCGAGTCGCTGATCGACGCCCGGTTGGTGAATGAACCCCCTCGAGCTAATTAGTCGAGCTCGCTTCGAGTAATATTCGGGCGCCAGCTAATAGTTAATGTAGCTTCACTATTTATATTCCAAGAAAGTAGCTAGCTTACGAGTACATCAGCAGATTTGAAACAAGTCTTTTACCCAAAAATTACAAGTCGAGCGTCTTTATTTCGTGAGTACTTTGCTTGCTTTTTGTTGATTTAATGACGAATAAACTTACAAAAAATCCTTACACAACTAATTGTTCTGCAGGTAATTATGTTAGAGAGTGATGGCATAGCGGAAAGTATATTTGGAACAGCCTAACTGGAGAAGTATTTCCATTTTTTTGTTGGTTTAACACACACACACACATCATCAGCCTATATACGTCCCACTGCTGGGCACTGGCTGGCTGGGCTGTTTGTTGGTTTGATTTCACACATATGTGCGAGCTATGGTCACCTATAAGTGACTAAGAATCTTACTTGGTTGTTTTTGTATTTAAGCCAAATGTATTGTTCAGATATTTTATCAGTTGGTGGTCCTTAAATAAATATATAAAGCTTACAGAAGACTGCAGTCATAGTAACACCGCTACTGGATCTGTATGTATGAGGTATTGCGTTTCCGCTGAAAATGGGATACCTCCATGTATCTCTACACAATATACAGAATTAGGTAGATCATTGAAGTCTATCTGCGTTGCGTCATCCATGTAATACTCATTTTGTTATGATAAAGGGATGCACAGCAAAACAGAAATGAAATAAAAAGGTTGCACAATGAAATTTTAAATACATAATTATGAATACAAACACACAAAACAAGTTATTTACTTTATAATCCAAATAGGTACATTATTTCGTGATTTCAGTCGCTGAAAGTAACAGTTACTGGCGCAGTCAGAAGGGATAACTTTCAGGGAACACTAATGATCCCGAAACTAAACCTTGATTGGACAAGCGCCAAGACACAAGACCTCCTAATACTCACCGAAATAAAAAGAAATACCCTACGTCTTTAGAGAAGCTCTTTCCGTCAATTGTAAGTGACATTCCTCTAATTAGGGAACCGTTGAACAAAGCCAACTAATTAGAAATTGGGAAAAAACGAAGCTAGGCTTTTGTCAAAGTCCGCAAAAGTTATTGTTAAGTAGACTTAGTACTTTAGTAGACTTAACCACTAAAGTACTAAGTACTAAATCTACGACAACTGCCGGGTCCGCTAGTGCCTTAACACTAGCGGACCTAGCAGTTGTCGTCATGCCCGGAACAGTGGCACTATGTTATATAATTTCCTCAAAAATGGTGTGTTTTGTGCACTTATCCCCGTTAATCCCCTGATCCCGATCACACAGGGGAGTCTAGCGGCAATTATGAGTATTTTATATTCAACAAGGAAACAATTATAATGTTCGGTTATGGCGCTTCGCCGGACGTTACCGCGTCACGCTCGCTTCGCTTGCTCGGCTCGCGCGCTGTAGGGTCGCAGTTCACCTAACAACCTAACCGTTTTCCCCCTGGGGGATCACGCTAGGGGATTCTAGTGGACAACAGCATTTTTTGTATAAAAAAAAACATAAAACCTTAAAAAGGTTGAGACATCACGTCTGGTTGGTTCTGGAAACCGACAACAGTGCCACCTACCGGGTTTTGTTTTTGTTGCTAGCGGACCCAACTGAACTTTATCTTAAGCCGTTAAGGAAGAGTTAGGTGACAAACACACGTACCGAAGAATGTATATTTAGATCTCAGATACTAAGGGTGTGTGCTAGTGTCGCTAACACAGTTAACTGACCATCCGTGCACTTTATATTCATTGTAATTGAACCTCAATATAAATACAGAATGGTTAACTGTATCGCCATTTGTATACCAGTTGGATAAAACCAACGAGTTAAGGTTAAGATTACTTTAGTGGATCTTTAAGAACTTACCTACCCAAAGGTTGTCTGGAAGAGATCGCTCTTTAGCGATAAGACCGCCTGTTGTCTGCCATTGATTATTTTTAATTTAGCACTATTTTCTACTGTCTACTACGAGTATGTCTGGTGAGCAATAAAGAATATTTGTATTGTGTTGTTACCTAAATCAGAATGGCTCTGAAATCTGGGCTTCCAATCTACGATAATCCTCTCAACTATAAAATTAATCTTGGATTAAATGAACCAATTTAAAACATTTTAAATTACCAATCAATTTATTCGATCAGAAAACTGATTAGTAAGAGCCCGCCTAAATGGTTACGTAATGATATTGTTTCTATAAAATAACTATTTATTTATGTATATACGTATGTGTTTTAGGTACTATAAAATAACTATTTGTTTATGTATGTACGTATGTCTTTTACTTTTCTCTTTATGAATGTCTAGTACCTAAAACAGCCTATGAAAATATTATATAGTATTTCTTCCACTAAGGACGCCAATGAATTTTTAAGATGACTTCAACCTTCTCGAGACATTGTAAAGGGCTCAATGAAGCATAAGAAGATACGCAGTAAATGGCATGTTCAGCCTTTCTTAATCAATTTTAATGATCTCTCATGACTTTAATCTCTCTTAATCAATTTTAATGATCTGCAGTATATTTGCTCACCACACTAAGGTAAATGAAACTATTGCATAGTAGGTACGACGTCGTTTAAATAAAAATATAAATAAAACTATTTTCTGCCCGCCACTCCGTCGCGTGGAACTCGTTTATATCGTAGCACCATACAAACTTTCACCACCATTTCATCTCCTTAGATGCTGATTTCCGGGGTAAATACTATGCTATGTCCTTCCCCGGGATTCAAACTACATCCGTACTAAAATTCATCTTAATCGGTTTAGCGGTTTAAGCGTGAAAAGGTAACAGACAGACTGACACACTTACGCATTTAGTATGGATTCATGTGTTCCCAAAAAGCGGAGTTTATAAAATATTGATTTTAGTGCGTGTTTAAGTTCCTGGGTTCGAATCCCGGTAAAGCCAAATATGTGTTGAGCAATGAATGTTTGTTTCTAATTCTTGGATGTTTTCTATTTATTTATATCCATTAAGTATACCGTCGTGTAGTATCCATAACACAAGCCTTATTGAGCTTGCTATGGGGCTTCTATCACATACGCACATTTTGCCATGCGAATTAAAACAAATAAATGTGCAGAGGCAGAGGACAAATCAGGGAAATTATGTAATAAGAATTTCATCCGTCAAGTTAAATCTCTCTTTAAAATGCCTGATAGTGAAAGCTCTTCTGAAGTGGCTCTTAGGTATTTCAGAACGAAATTACAGCAAAAAGAATCCTCATTTCGCCGGTATTTCAGAAGTCCACATTTAAATTATTTTTGAAGACTGAGCTGACACTTTTGAAGCAGGTTTTAATCCAAGTGGAAAAAATTACAGGCTTTGGGTTTTTAGGCACTTTTAAGTAATGTAAAAGTGTACTTTTTAAGAGAGCGGTTAATCTTAAAAAGCATGCGGTCAGTAAGTCATGAGGGATCGACTCAGAAGAAGGGAAGGAGAAGAGATTTTTGATTATCATTTCGGACTCCGACACAACATACATGTGAAGTTAAGGCATAAATTAGAAAATACGAAAATGCTTCGATTAATTTATAAAAATAAACTCTTAATTATCATTTTTTGGATATATCTATGTAGACTACGTAATTAATTAAAATGAACATGCCTGATATTGTTGACTATAGGTCTATTTAATGTTAGTCAGAAATAAAAACACTATTGTTTAAAAGTTTGTGTATAGAAAATACAACAAAGTTGGGTCATTATTTTTCTTTCTTACGTCAGACAACTCAAACGATGCGTTATAAATTTAAATCACGGCCATCTAAAATATCACAGATTCAAAATGAATAAGGGTTCACAAAGTTGATTAAGTTCTTTTTGAATTTCCGAGGGGTATTTGCATATTTTCTCGTGCGTGGGAGTCATAAACGTATATACACGGGGGGCTTTAAATAACGCTTATAAATACAGGCAACCCGAGTGGTGTCGGGTTAGAATAGCACCACCCCCATTCTTTCCGTTGGGTGTCGTAAGAGTCGACTAAGGGAACAGGGTTGAAGTGTGTTGTGGGCGATGGGCTAGCACTCTATCAATGCGATATCACATTTTGTCGATCTTTTATACTTACCCACATTTATGCTAACAGTGGCACTAGACACAAGTCTCATGTGCTCTGCCTACCCCTTTAAGGGATAAAGGCGTGTATGTATGTGTATCGACCTTATTTTTACACCTATGTTTTCAAATAAATAAATTCTGGTTGATGTAACTGGTGACCGAAGAGCGGCTTTCACGCTCAACGCATCAGCACTGCAATTCAATTCAGCGAGGAAATGCCGCCAGCATCCTCGGTACAATGCCTCAAGAACCACTTTTAGATTTAACCTAGTTGATTTAAATTAATTAAGTTAATGTTAATTATCATAGTATCCTACTAATATTATAAATGCGTAAGTTTGGATGTTTGTTTCTCAATCACTCTTAAATAGCTCAACCGATTTGAATAAAAATTTGCACGAAAACTGGATAAAAATATAGGATAGTTTTTGTCCCAGATCCCCAAGCAGACGAAATCGCGGGCGGAAGCTTGTAGTTCATATATTACTATCCTTACAATAATAGACTAATCTCCCAGGATTTTTTCCGACCAAGTATAAGAGCTTTTGCTAATTAGTAGTCTGTTTACTTCTGTAAAGTAGCTGTTAGCCCATAAAAAAAAACCTAATTCATGATGTTTAAACAACAGGCAACGACCTTTATCTTCAAACAGAAATTATTTCTTGCAAATGTGAAAATGTCGTCAGTGAATATTTGATTCCAGCGCTCAGCGTTTCAATCATAATTTACCTTTAAGTATATTTTTTCTTGCGTTTCGAAGTGTATAAGTGCCCTTATTTACTTATTTATTTATTCATTTCGGACACGAGAAAGTTGTTACAGAGTCCATATTTGACAGTTTACCGTATCCTTCTGCGTGGACAATTGACAGTGCAGCCCAAGGCTTGGTGCAGCCCATCAAATAAATGGCCAGACTTAGCCATATTTGTGGAGGCTAAGACAAAAGAGGATCTGGGTTCGAATCTCAGTAAGGGCTAATATTTGTGTGATGAGCATGAATATTTGTTTCTGAGTCTTGAATGTTATGTATTCAAGTATACAGGGATGACATTTTAATCAGTGTCCAAATTCAAGTATAAGATTCTTCAGCAAAATTATAAAATACGTTTTTTTTTGTTTCATATCATTCAGTACAAAAAAAAAGTAATTGCTGCTTAAAGTTATCCCAAAAAAACCTTACCGCGCCGGCACCTCAGCGGGTAAGTACTCGTAAGGTTTGCGCACGGCACGCCTCCCTCCCTCGGCCCCGCCCCGCTCCGCGCGGTACTGAATGCCCAGTAACCACGCAGTACGGATAATTCTTTTGGGATAGACAATTTATGATTTAAAAAATACCTACAATATTTTTTTTCAAAAATGGAGTCTATTAGTGATACCAAATGCCTACAAAAAAATTGGACACTGATTAAAATGTCATCCTGTATATCTATTAAATAAATCGTCGTCTAGTATCCATAACACAAGCCTTATTGAGCAACTATGGGTCCACTACTTCGATTTGTATTAGATTGTCCCATAATATGTATTTGTTTATTATTATTAATCTCAGCCATGAAGCGAACCGAAATCAATTTCATAAGAATCGGATCTGGACCTACTTCAGGTTTATTGAAGCAAATAGCCAAATATTATTAATAAATAATGCTATCTGGGCTGAAACCTAGTCACGCACAACACCCTAATTGGGACTAAGACCGAATACAAATCAATATAAAAGTAATAATATTTCAGATCAAGTTTCTTTAACTTCTAAGAGCCTAGTTTCATATTAATTTTAAAGGCTCTGTTTGTAAAAGTAAAACTAATGCTAAGTGAAGTTTTGCAACAATCAAGTCTAGACGCCTTTAATTGGTCATCTATCAAACTTATTTAAGGCGGTGCATCGGAAATTATCGCGTGCTTTGAAACGCCGTTCTGAGTAGATTAGGAAACAATAAGGTTTGATTTTCAGATATATGATTCCTTACTATATGATTGTTCATCTGATTTTATCGATACGTGATTGCTTAAAATTTCCTGGAGAGAAAAAAAATCCAAAGTTGGGTCTGTTTTGGTCTGGGTCCTTTTTTTTACTCAGCTTACTCAAACGATACATTATTTTACGACACAATCAAGTTAATACTATAGTATTTTATCTCATCTAAAATCTCATTTCAAGAATTTTTAATAAAACTTCTCTATATTAGGTATTTATCGAAATTTGTCCAAAACAGCGATTCCCGGAGAGTGTTACATCTCTTTTTCTCGTGGGTGGAAGGCATCAGCGTGTCTCTGTCTAGGGGGCGTGTACGACTCTAATCAAGGCATCCCCTTAACTGCTATTTGTGTCATTGTATTTAGAAGCTATCGTATCGAGAACGCGATCGTTCTCAGTTGTAAAAGAGCCCTTGAGGCTTCCTTGTAGGGTAAATATTGAAATGTTTGAAAAGTTTTGGTTGTTTGAAACCGTAATCGCTAAGGTACTCGAATCGTTAGCTTCGTTAACATTAAGAAAGAAAGAAAGAAAGAAAATAATTTATTTGATTTTGTCGGGTGTTTTACAGTGTCCTATGGGAAGAGAGCAACCGGTGCCATACCTATTTATTTACAATTTCAGAAGAGAGACTGTTAGTGATTTTGTTTCTGAAATGACACACACCTTTTGATTTTTTCTTTAATATCACCCACATTGTATACTTTGATACTTTGATTTGTTAGAAAAACTTTTTGTTTTGAATATTTATTGACTGCAAAAGATTTGTGCACGAAGTTTATCAGCCCAATATGCAGGTATTTAATACGCTCGTAAAATAGGTTATTTTTTTATTTGTAATACAAGTGATCTCATCAATAATGTATAATGAAAGATGGTAAAACTATCTTAAATGCTCAAAATCGGCTAAATAATATTTAATTGTGATTACATTTGTAAGATAGACAATTAAAGTTTTGTAAAACGATTGTTTACTACGTTACGACGTCATCTCTCCCGTAGGGGTTAGAAATAAAATTATTAAAAATAAAATATTAACTTAAATAATCAAGAATCTTATAGTACCACGAGGTACGTAATTCAATTTCACACATGTGGTCGTAAGATCCAGCAAACGGCTGAGACGGGTACCCATTGCCCCTTTGTGTTTTTTTTTGTACTCCTTATTAAGTTATGTATAAACTAAAATTTGGCAATAAAGGTTTTTTTTAATCAAGTCACTGCGACTCACACTTAAATTTTTAAAGATAAAGATTTACTAAACTTATTAATACTTTCGCAGCCAGAAACCCACCTACGCCGCATTCGATTTCCACTGAATACGAGGAAAACCACGGGATAGGCGATGTGGGCGCCTAACATAGCGATTATTGGCAGTGAATGCGTTAAATTAAAAACAATCTTGCTGTAGACGTCCACCCTCTTTGCCACGCGCGCAAAGCCAATCAGCTGTAGATAAAGCCCGCATAACGAACCCTTTGTGTACGACTTTACAGAATTAACACGTGAAATCTTATATTTGCACAGATGTCATACTGCCCACATGGTACCAATCGACAACATGCTGAGACGAATCCTCACGCGTTTAGATCATTTTAACTTGTCATAATGAGTGCGCGCTACTATAAACTTGATTACCAAACAATACGTCGTTGCTATAGAGCACCTGGCTCGTTGGCTCGAGTGACGAGCCACTACAGCCACCTGTTGCTCGACTTAGATTAATTAGCTCGAGTTTTTCCTCCCGTTTTAATTTGTCAGTTGTTTGTTAAACGCTTAACTTGGTAATTGGTTTCTTTGTCCTCTAGCACAATACCCCAAGTTTTATGACTGTTTTGAGCTCTTCAAATTAATAATATTATTCTGTTTTCTTTCAAACTTGGAAAAATAAAATTGACGGTTACGTGTCCGGCGTGAGTTTGATAACAAAATTCAGTTTTTAGGGTTCCGTAGTCAACAAGGAACCATTTTCGCCATATCCGTCTGCCCGTCCGTCCGTCCGTCCGTCTCCGTTTTGCTCAGTAACCATTACTACTAGAAAAATGTGATTTCGCATGGGTATATAAATCAATCACGCCCACAAACTAGTACAATATAATCTTGGAAAAAAAAATCTTTAGGGCACCTCCCCTACACCTAAAGCGGGGATGTATTTTTTTTCTCGTTAAACCCATAGTGTGGTGTATCGTTGGATAGATCGTTCAAAAATATTATGGGTTTCCTAAAACCATTTTTCAAATCAGTGAATCGTTTGCGAGGGCTTTAAAGCCCTAATTTTTGTTCGAGTCATGTCCCCCCCTCCCTGTCGGCTTAATGGCTACTATTGGGGATGTGAAAATAATTCGTGGTAGCAGTACATAATAATGAATTTAAAAGGAAAATTATGACGGACAAGAAGGCATTTATGTATCATTAGATTAGATTAAAATTTGATGTAGCATTGTTTAAATTGTATACTTTAACTTGATGTTTAACTAAAGCTTATGTTAGTATTTAAGGATAAGATTGCAATACCCTTTTAGGGTCCATGTGATACCTACTCCCATATAATGTAACAACTGTGTATATTACCATGGTGCAATAAACAACTATGACTATGACTATGACATAAGTAGTTACCGAGTAATAGTCGACCAACTTAATGTGTACTTGGAAAGGCCAATTTTCGTACAAATTTGATCGACGCAACCGCACCGCACGTCGATATAACCAGACAGGCAGCTACGGAACCGTACAATGCGCGTGGCCCGACACGCACTTGGCCGGTTTTTATATTTTAATGACGAAGTTGAACATATTATTCATCCGACTGAATTCATTTCATTATCAGAGATTCGTCTAAAACCCACTTCAGCATAATTGAATAACTGCTTCCTTCGTTGTGTGTTGTTTAAAATATGTATTTTATGTAAGTACTCAATTTTCGTTGGATTACCCTGTGGTTTCATTACCTCTTCGTCCTTATATGGATGCCAATCATATGATTGGCATCCAACCATATGATTGGCATCCAAATAAGGATAAATATATATTTATGGTAATTCAAAGAGTACCAAATTGATAACATTCACAGGCGTTTATAGTCCACCGCCGAGCATCGAGCCGGTCTCTCAACGAGTACGCCACCCCTCCCCGGTCCCGTGCTAGTGTTATGTACGATTCTCACCGAACGAGCCGGGCGCATTCTATTACATGCAAAGGAATTTGTGTAAAATTTAGAATTTAAAATAATACATTTTAAATTAAAGGAAAAAAAAGTAAAATTTTAACGTTCCGAGCCGGATCCGAACCGCCGACCACAGGTCATTGGCCTTTAAATGTTGTTTAAGAATCTACTTGTTCTTTTAACGGCTTCTGGTCACATTAATCAAGCTCAAAATAATTCCGCGTTTAAAAAAAAGTATACCAGATACCTATATATTTTTGAATTGTGAGGCGGGTTACTCGACCGAAATGACTACCACGACCGCTCTGTCAAGAGTGCTACGACTGAGAAGAGAAGATATATATCTTCTTATATTTCTCAAAAATATTTTTGTCCGAAATTTGCAGTAAATAATATTCGTAATAAAATTACACATAATAACTTCCTCAATTTTAAAAAGGAAACTTCGCAAAGTAAAATGAATAACGTTATGAGATTCTAAGTAAAAATGGATCCCGTAATTTCGTAATATTGCCGGTACCGTCGATAAAACGGTAGAAGTTAATATTCGTCCATCATACCTACGGGCCACGCACTAAACTACAACCTCCTAGTTAATTTAACGTGGCTTAAATCCTGGTATAAAATTACACCCATTTATACCCAGCGTTGTGTGAAATTGGATTGCTTTACTTAAATTGAAATCTTGGTAAGGAGAAGACGAGATTTTCGAATGTAAATCGTCTGTCAGTCACATTGGTGAAAGGGTGAAGTTTAGCGAATGTACTAGGGGTACATGAGTTATGAAGGTCCATGTTTGGATAACTAAGTAGCTATTGAGAATAAGGGCTTTTCAGAAAGCAATAAACCGAATCCGTATTTGACTCATGTGGCGTGGAATGAAATCGGATTCATACATTTAGTTCGGTTAGTACCGCTAAACTTAAGTGGCAGTGGGCGGGGCAGATTTCACGTAGAACCGATGGCCGTTGGGGCGGAAAGGTTCTCGAGTGGCGGTCACGTACCGGAAGGTGCGCCTTGCGCTGCGGTGTGAGTAGGCGCCCCCACCAGGTGGACTGATGACCTGGTAAATGTCGCGGGAGTCCGCTGGATGTGAATGGCCCAGGACCAGTCACGTTAGCACTCTTTGGGCCTATGTCCAGCAGTTGACGTCTTTCGGCAGATTTGATGATGTAAATGATGAGATTTTTTTTTTTTTAATTTTAATAAGATACATTTATTAACAAACAAAAACACAATAAATACAATACTATTATTAAAAACTACTTGTAAATACTAAAATTAGAAACCTTAAACCTATATAGACTAAACTAAACTAAAACTAAGTATCAAATAACCCGCCCCGCGCCACCCCAGGCGCAAAGGTTCCCATAACGCTAGCCGCATTGCCGCGCTGTACAGCTATGGCCAACCTCTGCACCAGAAATGACCCAGAGCGGGGATCCAGGCCTCTCTCCTGCAGACGACGCCCCACCTCTCTAAAAAAGGTTTTGGCCTCCGAGCACCAACACCCAGTCGTCTCCACGGCAAGCGGAACAAATAAATAATTTGATAGCACTGAATATGGGTGCCTGTCGTATCGCATAATGTTGATCGTCCTAAAATTTTTTGGCCGAGAATGTTTGGCATAATGTTGAGTGGCATACTACTTATTTAGCCTATTCATTTTTGCGCATACACATTTAAAAGTCCTAAAGTATGTTTATCCTAATATTGATTACTCGAACATCGAATTACCTAAAAAGTAATATTCCTAATTTTCATTGTCATAGTAATTATTTTGCCTATTGTTAAACGTGCTAAAATTAAACCACCTATACTATTTTTTTCCTAAATTGTATACTATTTGTAAACTCTGAGCAGACCCGACCTACATCTAGATGAATAAAATAGGGTCGTTAGTTGCCTTTTGCCCCTCAGAGCAGAAATAGGGGCCCCGCGAAGCGGGGCTCCGTCGACACGAAGGCGGGTCACAGGTTATTCAAGTATTAGGCAATTCTTAGCTGAGGCAACCTTCATTTAGGTCAATTAGATAGGTTCGTTAGTTGCCTTTTGTCCCTCAGAGCAGAAATAGGGGCCCCGCGAAGCGGGGCTCCGTCGACATGAAGGCGGGTCATAAGTTCTTAAAGTACGTACCTAAATAGGAAAGATTAGGTAACCACAAATAATACATTTATTTTTACTATTTATAAACTCTGAGCTGACCCGACCTACATCTAGATAAATAAAATAGGTTCGTTAGTTGCCTTTTACCCCTCAGAGTAGAAATAGGGGCCCCGCGGAGCGGGGCTCCGTCGACATGAGGGCTGGTGATAAGTAATTCAAGTATTAGGCAATTCTCAGCAGAGCCAACCTTCATTTAGATAAATTAGATAGGTTCGTTAGTTGCCTTTTGTCCCTCAGAGCAGAAATAGGGGCCCCGCGAAGCGGGGCTCCGTCGACATGAGGGCGGGTCACATGACACGAGGGCGGGGACATGAGGGCGGGATGTTATTCAAGTAATAGGCAATTCTAATAGATATGTATGCGTAACAAAATGTATGCACAACATTTTTAGTACATTAAATATTAGTAACATCAAAGTTATGCACATCAATCATTCTAAAAAAAAACCTTCGACACAATAAACATTCGGACAATAAATATTTAGGACAATCGATATTAGGAACAACAATTTCGGCAAATAAAAAATATGCACAACAATGTTTATGCAATTCGATATTTGGCACAAAGTTGGTATGCGACAAAATATTAGGATCAACAATTTTATGCCACCCGATATAGACCCACTGAATATTTGTCCCTCTTCCGCATTGCCGCCAGCTCAGCTGCTGCACCAGGCGCTCGCGAGGTGCGATGATGAGATGCACATTCATCTGATGCGCTCTCGACTCTCCTGTTGTATCGGGTGCCAGAAGCGCGTCCGATAAGTACTACTTAATCCGGATTTATGTCAGGAACTGGGGCTCGATTCGAGATTCCAAATGTGGCATCCCCGGCATTTCATAGAGATATCCTATCCTCAATTTCATGTCTCTGTCTTTCAAAATCGGAACGCCAGGGCCATAAAAGAAAAGTGACGTCCTGAGCACATTCGCTTTCTCTCATTAAGACAATTTAAACGTCACTGGAATACAGTTGTACTACCCCTTATTCGCCAAACTTAACAACCCTTCATGTCAACTATGCGTTTTGATTTTATCACCAAGATAAATGCCGAAAAGGTAGATAAAGGCGAACTTTAACGGCATTTTACTAAAATATGTTTGATGGTCGTAATATTGGCATTGGTAAATGGCCATTTTTATGCTATTTTCCTGATTGTAACATTCACTTTAATTCCTCCATCACACGATATCATGTCTTATCACTTTGATATCTATCCTATAGTGGAGCATTTTCTTGCCCGCACAGGGTAACTGTTGATACCTTTTCCCTGCATACCATCTATCTTGTACACAGTGATCAATAAAGTTTTATATTCGATTCTATTCTATTCAATCCACTAGATTCTGTGCCACTGGTCCTTAACTACTGCAGTAGCGCAGTCAATCTCCGTCTCGTCTTCGACGCCCGATCGCTGCGGATTCTACGATCGACCGACTCGTAAAACAGCGCGATTGTGTCTGCACTATACGAACGCGCTTAAGTTAGTTAGGTAATATGACGATGAAATCAGACTTCCTGAAACCTGGCTATATCATCCCTGGCGTGTCTTAGGGATAATTAGTTTCTACACTACATAATTCCGGCGAATGGTTATGGTGTTCTCCACCATATTTTTTTCCGAAATTTATCATTCTGAAAACGATGTTGCGCTGTTTCTGAATTTATACGATAAACTTGCGCAACTCATCCTACTTATATAAGTATTTGATTAAATCACAAGAGCTCGAAATTTCATTTTGCGATATACTTATAATTTTATAATTAATGAATATCGATACTTTTCAACAATTACCAGATGGAATACTGATCCAGAATGACAGCGACATGGAACAGAAGCGAACCCTAGGGATGTCCCCTTCTGTCACTTAAGGCAAATGGTTATGATTAAACATTTCTGTACATATATGAAGAAGGTAACGTAACGCAAACTTACCTGCGTTGAAACTTGAAAGCTAATTAACCATACTCATCAGATCATCTGCTTAATGAGACTGAACATGGATTGAACCAATGTTATTATTTACGTAATGAAGCGTTAGGAGTTCTCGGTAGGTAATGACAACTCAAGACTCTGGTAATAACTGTGTTTAATGAGAGAAAATGCATGCCTTATATACTAATACATTTCCTTGGTTTCATAGTGTTCATATGAGTGGAAACTGTGACCAAGGTTGATGGTACAAAGTCCAAGGCACGTGCAGGTTGGTATGCCGAGGTCGGGGTGTTATGTTACAGTTTTATTATGATTAAGTACTGATGGAAAATAGGTAGAAACTTTCCATCAGGTGCCCTCACTAGAGCTTCCCTCTTTTTTTTGAGTCAAAAAATAGTAGAATACAATGAATACTATCTTTTTGACTTAACTTATCTTAGATTAACTTAGGTCTAGGGTTTACATAATTATGGTGTTTTACTGCTACTTAAACTGTTTACTGTGTTACTACTTATGTGGTAGGTACATTTGTGCATTGGTGTTTGGTTTCATGTCGAGTGATTAGTATAATACTTATTTTATCATTGAACATCCTTTATACAATGGAGATGGCCATTCCTTATAAGGATAGAGGTATGCGGTCAAATGGTTCTGTCTCTTTTACAATGTCTTACTTCTACTTAGATTGTTTACATTACGAATACATTGTTTCTAGCGTATCAAAACTCCGTGGGTGTTCCTATTGCAGTTCGTGAAATTTTTAAATCACTCGGTCGTCTCGGTGTAAGTTATGGTCAGATTAGTTTTTGTTCTGTTCGCTTGTTGGATTTAACTATGTTTGAGTGTTTTTTGTAGTAATTAATACAAATGTTGAGTTTACAAATGTGTTAAATAATTTTATATGATTAAGTACCGTGTTAGTGTGCGTTTCCGGTTTGTTTCCGTTTTTGATGTGTTAAACTGTGTGTAAATAGATTAAAAGATTCACGCCTTTATTCTCAAACGGGGTAGGCAGTCTACATGAAATTTTGAAGGATGGACTATAGCTTTGTATATTGTTTGTTGCTGTTTGCTGTGAAGTGGTAAGTTTTTAATTTGAGTTTTATTGTTAATAGCAATAGGGTTTAGTTTTGATTGTGTAAACTATTAAGTTTCCCTGATATTACATAGTATATAAATTGGACTTAAAAAGGTGATCTGGAATTTAAATGACGTTTTATGGTTCTGTGTATAAAGAGTTTGATTACCGATTATTTGAGTGTGACTCGTTATTTTATATATTTCCTATATACTATATTTTATATCGTATTATAGCTAAATGGATTGATTATGTGATCGTAATGATGGTTATTCTTTCTTTACACAGGGTGTCCTGTAAACCTAAATATTCTTAAAACTAAATGTTACATTATTCTCTAAGTTATAATAATATTTTGTTATACATGAATGCACGCTTGGATGACGAAACTATGGAAGTATTAATTACCTATCTTTATACATTTTAAAAAATATATACGACTAATCTTCGAATTCCTGTGTAACCGCTAGTGGGTAATAAGTGATAATCGTTTAATATGACGCGTCTGTCATCTTTATTTGTTACTCTTGTAACACCTTTACTTCTTTGTTTTGGTGTGCTTTGCAAAATGCACCTAATTCTCGCACGAGGAAAGCTCGTTTCGTTCGCGATAGAGTATTGGGCTTGACACACAATGTCGCCAAGGATGGCACAATGTATGTTTTGGTACAATGTCATATTAATAGTTGCTGGTCGGCCAACCCCATATTTATTTCCTCAGGGAGGAATCCTCAGGGTACAAGATATTGTTATTTATATAGCGCGCAGACATATCCATATAGGTATATGTGTAAACAGGTAGTTCATTTAACACGCCTTACGTTAACCCTTTATGCTTACCATGTGTCTAAAGGCCTTCATGATTGATGCTCGATCAAATCATGATCAGGTTCCAAAGATTTCCTACCTGGCTTGTAGCCCTGGTGTACCGTGCTGATATGATTCACTTTATCTCTCTATTACTACTTCGCACGATCTTTCTTCGAAAACGTCGTCATATAAGAATTTCGGCTACTTTTAGGTGATCAGTCTAATCGTACTGTGAAAAACTTACATGTCTTAGCTTTCTCCGACACATACTGAGTAAAGAGAAATTGAATGTACTGAATAATATTCACATTTTTTTACTAAACAATTATACTACTATATCATTATACTACGGTATGGTTAAAATTCGGTGTTTGTAGGTATTTGGATCTGTACTAATTTTAATGAATATTCGTGCTCTACGAAAACAATTTCTATACGGTTCATCGTTAATATTGGTTTGATAAAAAAAAATGAAATTTGAATGTAAGTTTCTAAAAACAATGCACGAAGCTTTATATGTAATTCGGTCTATAATATCAGCTGTCGCGTGCCCGGAGGACACGCGCGTGGCTTATTATACTCGTGCTCTAATGAAATCAATTTAAGAAGCTATAAGATTCAAAATGCATATTGCAAAGTAATTATGATACCGTAATTTTAACCATATGATTAATATTACTATTGTTACTACTACTATATGATTACTACTACTTATTACTATTGTCTCGTCATCAAGCGGCATGTTTTTCGATTTACATTTGGTATAATAGTTTTAGTTCCAATATTATGTTATATATACTATACCGTGGATAAACATATGGCGCGGTAATTTCATCCCGCGTTCGTATGACACACAGGATGAGTCACGCTATGCAGTACATGACTTTATATATCCTTAAAAAAAACTATTCATTCAACTTGATGGGATTATTGGACAATACATAGTCGTTACCTTTGCTTCATTTGTTAATCCGCGTATGTTATGCGCTTAGGCTGTCGTCCGTGTTCATAAACCATATGTGCATAGTGCCATTTGTTGCAAATCGCACTTTATTCATATGACTATAAGTTGGAATATAGTTCTTAATTACGAAAAGAAAGAGATGCAACGGCGAGGATGTGTCGCTGTTTTCTTAGGTATGTATGTATGTATGTATGTATGTAAGCACTTTATTGTACACAATAACAGGTTAAGGAATATACATGTCACACAATAGATCAAAGTACAAAGGCGAACTTATCCCTATAAGGGATCTCTTCCAGCTAACCTTTGAGCAATTGAGAGGAAGGTAGGTAGAACGAGATAGGCAAACTTATACCGTGTACAAAAACAGAGAAAATAAAGCAAATCCTAATTAGTATTAATTCTAGACAAATAAAAACATGCCAATACATATATAAATATACAATATAAAATATAATACACACTAACATATGTTACATATATATCGCAAATATACAATAAATAAATAAATACTATATTCAACCAATTCACAAGTCATTGGAAAGCCACAACTTCTTCAAATTCATCTTAAGTGACGCAACAGACTGCGACTGTCTCAGCGACAAAGGCAACTCATTCCACAATTTAACAGCGCGCGCAGTAAAAGATCTGGAGTATGTTCGCGTCTTTCTAGACGGTACAGCAAGAGTAAGGTTAGTACTCGACCGCAAGCGGTGGCCACTGCCGTCTGCCATATAACTAAACCGCTCAGAAAGGTAAGGAGGGGAAGTAGGGCTGAACAGTGTATTGAAAAGTAATGACAGGATATGCACATCCCTGCGCCGGCGAATCGGTAACCATCGAAGCTTAGAGCGGAATTCAGAGATATGATCATACTTGCGTAGACCAAATACATATCTGATACATACATTTTGTAGACGCTCCAGCTTATCAAGTAGCTCCTCGTTGAGGTCCAGAAACGCAATATCGCCATAGTCCAGAAGAGGAAGCAAAAGAGATTGAGTAAGGGTCAACTTAGTACGAAGAGGAAGGAAATTCTGGAGACGTCTTAGGGAGTGAAGGGATCTAAAGATCCTCTGACTCACCTCAGCTATATGGGGTGACCAAGAAAGCGTCTGGTCCATGGTGATACCCAAATTCCTGACAGTAGAGGAAAGAGGAATAGAATATAGAGGTATGATGTCGCGGGGCTCCGCTATTCTAAGTTTAGCACTTTGAGTTAATCGGGTTTTGGTAACGTTTATCAATAATTTTGAGTCTGTTTTTTTTTATCATAAGAGTATAACTTGATGGTGTCTATAATTCGTGATAAAATTTACAATATATATATTTGTCTACAATGATTTTAATTTAGCATTATTATTATTTTGTTTGTTTTATATTTAATTTTTTAAAATAACTATTAATGATCCAAAATAATATTAAAACATTCCATTTCATAGACTGGATTAACTCATTGTCCTTTACAGTTGTATTTGTGATTTTTCTTAACTGTGAACTATATTCTTCTACGCATTTATCGTATAACTTTTAATATTTTTATTAAAACACGGGGATGGCGGTTGACAAGTAACGGTATTTATTTCACAATAGACATAGACCATACATGAAGTTGTCACAAGAACGTAACTAGATGGCGCTAGGAACTATGTTTAATAATACATATTTATTATTTTGATATGAATTAACAACACCCCCACTATATCAAAATAACAAATGAACCAATATTATATACTTAACAAATATAAGGTCCTATTGAAACTAACTTATACAATAATTTAGTTCAATTATATAACAACCAGAAGGGAAAAACAAGAAATTACAAATTAACATGAAAGCTCACAAAAATAAACTTTTCATAAATACCAAAATCTTATTTAGACAAGTTACAATTATTTTTGAACCACACCAAGTGTTTTCATAAACCTGTAATGTTTCACCTCCGGTAAACCTTTGGTTAACAGGTCAGCGGGCATGTTGGCAGTTGGCAAATACATTGTTTCTACAATATTATTATTGATTACCTCTCTAATAAAATTGTACCTCACATCTATGTGTTTAGAACGCTTATGTGACTGATGATTATTTGCCAGCTTTAATGCGCTCTGACTGTCATTATATATCACAATCTTATTACAAAAACCTATTAGTTCCACCTCAAGGTTTTGTAAGTAAATGGCTTCGCGGCAAGCTTCTGACAAAGCCATGTACTCACTTTCACAAGAACTCAAAGCAACGGTTCTTTGTTTTTTACTCTCCCACGAAATAGCAGAGCCGGATTTCATGAAACAAAATCCTGTGTATGACCGTCTGTCAATTGTATCACTCGCCCAATCGGCGTCTACGAAACCTACCAGTTCTGCTCTTCCTTTGGAGTACTTCAAACAATAGTCTTTTGTTCTTAACAAATATTTTAAAATTCTTTTTGCATAATTCCAATGAACATGTGAATAGCTATTATTAAATTGACTCAGGTAACTGACTGCAAAAGAAATATCAGGTCGAGTCAACACTGACAAGTACATCAAGCAACCTATTAGTTTCTGATATGGTAGTCTGTCTTCACAAGTATTAGACTTTTCAATGTTTAATTTACATTCCATAGGGGTTTCAACAGTATTACAATCTACCATATCAAACCTTTTTGCCAGTTGTTCAATGTAATGCTCCTGGTCTAAAGTAACAACATTCAAGCCTTTTTTTACTGTCATACCTAAATATTGTTTGACATCACCAAGGTTCTTTATTTTGAATTTTTGACTCAATGCTGTAATCAGAAAATCCTTTTCTATTTTATTATTAGAAAATATTAGAAAGTCATCAACATAAATTCCAACTATAGTTTTCATATTATTGCCATGATTTTTTATAAATACACAAGGCTCAAGTTTACTCTTGGTATATCCTAAATTACACAATGTTTGATCTACTTTCTGATACCATGCAAGGGACGATTGTTTCAAGCCATAGACAGCCTTTTTTAATTTTAATACTTTGTTAGTATCAGTGCCAGGAAAACCTTCTGGCAAATGCATATATATGCTCTCTTTTAGGTGACCATTAAGAAGAGCTGTTGTGACATCTAAATGAGTGATATCCATATCTAGCTGTACACTCAGAGCAAATAATAAACGCAAAGTTGAATGCCTTATAACAGGAGAAAAGGTTTCTTGGTAGTCAATACCAACTTTTTGCGTAAAGCCTTTAGCTACCAATCGCGCACGATATCTCACTCGATTGTCACAATCACGCTTCTTTTTTAAAACCCACTTGCACTGCACTACACTCGCGTTATCTGGAGTTTCGACAACTTCCCATACCTCGTTGTCTTTAAACGACTGCAGCTCCTCTTCCATCGCCTGCAACCATTGTTGTTTCTCAGGACCACTGATGGCTTCTGCATATGTCATCTCATCTTCTCCCACGTATGTGCTGCATGTGTTGGCAAATCCATAACGGTCTGGCTTCTTTCTCTGTCGCTTTAGAACCTCTGCATTGGCTGCTGAATCAGATATTTCAGTTCTCGGTGAAATGTCATCTGAAGCCTGTTCTTCTGCTTCCGGTTTCACCTGTGATGAGGCTTCTGTGTGATGAAAAATACCTTCTGAGCATGGCTGCTCTCCTCCTGCTTCACACTCCTCATTCCCATCATCCACGTCGAGGTACTCTGACTCAGATGCGCTCGAACTTGACTCATCTAACAGTTCAGGTTTAATCACAGATTCCTGCATACACTCCCCCACTGAATCTGTGTTCTCTATGCATACTGCAACTGTGTCATCACTCCTTTTCTTTTCTAGGATCACAACATCTCGACTTGTTGTAACTAGGTTTCTCACAGGATCATAAATTCTGTATCCCTTAATGTTATCTGAGAAACCAACAAGTATGTGCTTCTTAGACTTCTTGTCCCATTTGGTCCTTTTTTCTTTCGGGACGTGTACCATGACAGGGCTACCAAAGATGCGCAAGCCTTCTAAATTAGGCTTCTACGTCGTCGTTCGTCTAACGTCGAAGCTACTGACCGGTTTTTTAAGTACACGGCAGTATTGGCAGCTTCTGCCCAGAACCTCTTGTCTAGACCTGCTTCGAACAGAAGACATCTTGCTCTTTCGACAATCGTACGATTTGATCGTTCGCTGAGACCGTTCTGTTCAGCTGTGTACGGGTTGGTTTTTTGGTGCGCTATACCTTCACTCTTCAAGAAACCTTCAAAATCTTTATTACAATATTCACGGCCTTGATCTGATCTTAAGATTTTAATTTTCTTGTTCTGACTGTTTTCTGCCGTCGACTTGAACTCTTTAAAATAACTTAATGCTTCACTTTTCGCTTTCAAGAAATATATAAAAGTCATTCTGCTAAAGTCGTCGATAAAAAGTATGAAATACCTTGCACCACCAATTGAATTCTTCTCCATAGGACCACAGATGTCACTATGAATAATTTGCAGCATCTCTGTGGCTCGTCTACCCGTGGAGAAGGGTAACCTTGACTGTTTACCTTCACAGCATACTTCACAGTTTGACTTACTTGCTGTAAAAGTTCCAGGATAATCTATTCCATCAACCAATCCACGCTTCATTTTGTTCATATCATTGCTATTGATGTGCCCTAACCTCCGATGCCATGTGTCACCATCAGCCACTGAAGAAGTCAGCATACAGCTCTGTGTTGTTGTTTTTTGTTTTAGCTTGTAAACACCATTGATAAGGTCTGCTTCCGCGACTAAATCTCCTAGTTTGTTGCGGATCAAGCATTTGTTGGGTTCGAAAACAACACTATTTCCGTTCTTTATCAACTCACTGACTGATAGTAGGTTAGTCGTAAGACTCGGTACGCACAATACATTTTTTACGTTTACTTCGTAACCATAACTAGTTGTTATTTCCATATCTCCCGAACATATAACGGGGACTTTTGTATTGTTTGCTACAATGATTTCTGGAAGACTCGGCGAATACTGTTTGTTTTTCAGCCAGTTTTCATTCGCCGTAAGATGCATACTGGCGCCGGAATCAACGTAAAAGTCACTTTTATTGAAGTTTCCACTGAGAAAAACAACGTTGAAAGCGTTAGTCTGTTTTTTCTTCTCTGGTTTTTCATATAAAAGTGGACATTGGCTCCGATAATGCCCATTTTCTTTGCATTTGTAACAGGTTATTGTTTTCGTGTTGACACTTGAGTTTGACGTATACGAGTTCGGTTGTCTGTGCTTGCTAGTGTTGCCATAGTGAGACTTCTTTTTCCCATAATTTTTTGCAAGTAATGCTGAGTTACATTCCGTTTCACTCACTTGAGCAGATTCCATGTCCAGTAATTTGGTTTTTATTGAATCGGCCGTTATACTGATACCAGAGTGTTCGATAGCCATGATCATAGGCATAAATCGTTCTGGTAAACCAGCAAGCATCAATGAGCCAACCCATTCATCATTGATTTCAAAACCTGTGCCTTTTAATCGCTGCGAGGTTTCCACTATTTGCGTCACATAATTCGTCATGTTATCACAACTTTCTAATCTGATAGATATTAGATGACGAAGCAAAGAAATTCTCCTCGAAAATCCCGAATCGTCGAACAAAGTCTTCAATGTTGTCCACAATTCCTTCGTGGTCTTCGCGTTCTTTATGTGCACAAATAAAGATGAATCTATCGTCAAAATCAGTTTTGCTCGTGCTCTTGCATCTGCAACCGTTGCGTCTGTAGCTGGTTCTAGCTTGAGGTACTTGTCCGCGCCCTCAAGTATCAGCAAATTTTCGACCGCGAACGCCCAATCGTCGTAATTTTCACGACCCTTCAGCTTTGGCACGTTCGTCAGAAAATTAGAACTCATTTTTAGCACTTCACACACGAAAAAACTAACAATAACTATTACTTTTCAATTAAATACGCCCATAACCTATTAAAACACGGGGATGGCGGTTGACAAGTAACGGTATTTATTTCACAATAGACATAGACCATACATGAAGTTGTCACAAGAACGTAACTAAATGGCGCTAGGAACTATGTTTAATAATACATATTTATTATTTTGATATGAATTAACAACAATTTTATAATTATTATCAATTAAACTTTCGCTAAATTATCAGATGGCCATTCTAATAACTAGCTAAATGTGTAATTGTTAATACAAGATTTACTGAAATATTCGTTAAAAATTTCGTTACGTTTTATATGTAAAAAAAAAAATGAAGTTACTATAGAGATAATTTAAATAATAATAAACAAATACGATACGATTTCGATGTCCTTGAAGCTGTGGTGACTGCAGTGCGCGTAGGCAGGCGTGTTTTCCGTGGGGTGGTGGCGCTCTTCTGGTTTACGGTGTTGCGCATCATCGCCGTAACCCTCTATGCCATCCTCGTCCTCGTCCTGGGAATTTTATGGGGCTTCCTCTTCCCGGCGTGTGGTTTTCTGCTCGCTCCATGGCTGCCGTAGTGGAGCGTTGAGCGGTCTCTGGGTCTGATGGTACGCTGCTGCTAGCGGTGTTTTTTGCTGACGAGCCTGTATCGGGTAGCTGTGGTGGAGGTGCTACCGTGATTTGAAGATCCCGGACCAGCTTAATAGGGCCCACTAGGGTGATGCTGGTGCCCATACGAGATATAGTGATCTGGACCTTGTCGGTCATCTTGTCGGTCTGGCTGGCGTAGTGGAGCTGGTTGGTGCTGGCTGTGGCTGCTAGTGCAGTGAAGCTGGTTGATGCTGGTTGGCTGGCGCTGTGAAGCTAGTTGATGCTGGTTGATGCTGGTGGGGTAGCGGCGGCGTCTATGGTCTGCTGCGGAGCGCGGCTGCCTGGTGCAGCCGTCTGGCAAGGATCGCCATGACGCGTTAGGAGTTCTCGGTAGGTAATGACAACTCAAGACTCTGGTAATAACTGTGTTTAATGAGAGAAAATGCATGCCTTATATACTAATACATTTCCTTGGGTTCATAGGGTTTATATGAGTGGAAACTGTGACCAAGGTTGATGGTACAAAGTCCAAGGTACGTGCAGGTTGGTATGCCGAGGTCGGGGTGTTATGTTACAGTTTTATTATGATTAAGTACTGATGGAAAATAGGTAGAAACTTTCCATCAGGTGCCCTCACTACAGTAATGCAAAGCTAATTGGCCGGACAAACCGGTGGTTCGTTGACTCCTATCGTTGATGGAGATTCCACCGTAATAACTTTAGTCTATGAAATTTTAGACGGTTGTTATGTAGAATAATATACATTAACTTATGTAATATAATATGGATGCGTATGTAAAAAATAGGGAATGGTGACAATATTACACAAATCCAACTAGCTCCTAAACTACACCTTCACTAAAGTTCAAAGTTAAAAACGCGTTAAAGTTTAAAACGCGATCTAAAGTTCGTATTTGAAATTAAATTTAGTTTTCTCGCTACAATTTTGTCCCATTTTATATATTTATTTTACATTTTAAAGAGGCTTTTGAACAATCGTGGTGACAATGCCAGCCTCGTCCAATTATATTGGCCCTTCCTCCATGAGCAGGTCAATCTGCATATGTAACATAGAAATATGATATGAATGTATTTCACGTCATCATTCTGTCAGCAAACGCGGGCATGAGCAACTGATTGATATCAGGTTGGTTTGACATTAAAATATGTCGAGTCAAATAGTCTCCCGACCAGCAGAGATCAATGAAGCTCATAAAGATATAGCCCTCAAGTTTCGTATCGCATTGTTAATGTCTTGGCAAGGGGCTTGCAGTGGGCGGGGCGGAGCGCGTTAGAAACCTATCGCTCGCGAGGCCCCGGGCCACAGAATAAGTAATAGTTCACCCGGGCCGCCAGTCAGTCGAGAGCCGGCACCGCGCGAGCGAGCACACGTGCGTCGTTCTGTGATACGCCGCCTCCGCCGACTTGAACGTGACGAACCGCACGTACCTTTTTTGTCTCATTTATTACGAGGTTTTTAAAAGCACGATGAAAACGAACAACGGCCACAGCGGAAAAAAAACATATGGTATGGTGAAGTACAACAATTGTAATTAAATATTTTTTATTAAACAAGTGTGTCTGTTGTCTATGATATCCTTTCCTAACTTATATGCAACACTTTACCTAATAATGTCTACCTTTCTAATTCCATTATAGAAAACGTATCTTCATAGGAAAATCATGGCAGTCACGTCGTTTTGTGTAAGGAACACTTTTCCGGTGATAACGCAAACTTTTTGAACTTGATAATATACTCTTCAAAAAAAAACTATAAAAGTACCTACGGAACCCTAAACAGAGCTTACTTGTGAAATAACTTACGAATTAAAATTTCAAAAGTTAAATGTAATTAGTTTTTTTTAAATGTTATAGGAGGCAAACGATTACCGCTGCCCATGGACACCTGCAACACCAGAGGTATTGTGAGTGCGTTGCCGGCCTTTAAGGATGGAGCTCTGGGAACCTTACTCACCATCAGGAACACAACACTACAATGCCTACGGAATTAGTTTATAGAGAAGTGGCAGATTAATTTTATGTATGGTGTTATTCATAATGACACTGACATAATATGTGAAGCACATGTGAAGTAGCATGTACTAAATTAATATCGGATCACTTCACTCAAGCGACATCTGGTGAGCTAGAATATTTTTTGCCTTCATAAGTAGATGTATTCTTGGCGTTACAGCCCTAGCGCTACACTGTGCCGTGTGTGAATGAATACAAGTTATACGATAGACACAGCACAGAGTAGGCACGTTTCTTATGCCTAAACTTCGTTTTTACTAGGAAGTGCAATTTCTGTACTTGTACTATTACTTATTTTGTGGTCGTGGGTGCTAGCACGTTTTCTCGGTGCGCATGGTGGCAAATAGCGCAATGAAATGAAATTGGTATCGGAAATAAATGATAGAAACATACTGCCAGGTTTTCTGTGGCCTAATTGGAAGTGACCCTGCCTACGAAGCCGGAGGTCCAGGGTTCGAATCCCGGTTTATTTGTGTGATGAGCATGAATATTTGTTCCTGAGTCATGGATATTTTCTATGTATTTAAGTATTTTTTATCTATTTAAGTATGTATATCGTCGTCTAGTATCCATAGTACAAGCTTTGCTTAGTTTGGGACTAGATCGATTTGTGTAAGATTGTCTCCAAATATTTATTTATTATTTAGTCTAAAGCCGTGTATATTTGGTATAATGTATATCAATAAGCTAGGCTGTTTACTGCGGCTGTAATCTACGAGTGCGGCGGTAACTAGCCGTGACGGGGGAGACGATTCGCTCGGATGTGGCATCTTTTATACCGCAATTATTATTTATTAAAATTGTGGTAATAAAGTATGAAAATTGACTATTTTGTACAAAATTCATGTCGTATTTCCGGTTAGTCATATTTTTGGAGTGACCTACGGTGCATTGTCAGGCGAAAAACAAAAATCGCCTTTTCTGTGGTCTATAGAAGGGCTATGTTGTTATATATATACCTAATGTGTTTTTATTCCATAGAATTATAGAAAAGGCGACGCCGTTTATGCGGATTGCGAGTTGGCAATATCCACAGAAGAAACGCGAACAGGTTATAGTTCATTAGAGCCACCCGGCGCCCGATCCTCACCGCCTCGCCTCGTAAATGTACTAACTACGGAGTTGATGTAGTGAGCGCATGCCCGTACAAATCCATATAAAGAATACCTAACCGCTCGAGGCGTGGCGGCGCGGGTCGGGCGCCGGCTCTAGTGAGCTATGACTTTTATCTAACAATGACGCAAATCAAGTATGACAATTTTACTTTTCAGACTTAATTAAATAGCATCATTCATGCTGGGTAAATTTACATGTCGAGGATTATTCCGATTCGACCAATAATTTCGAGTTGTCCATTTGAAATTTGTGCTGAATAAGTAAATCGAACGAGCGTTAAATTAGGACGCATCCACTGTCACATTAACATAACGTAATGATGTTCTGATATGTCCTGAAGTGCTTTCGTTTCGACACCAAATAAGATAACCTTGCCGTTTGAGTGACATTACCGGCCCCAGTGTTGCCTTGCTTAAGTATTTTTGCGTTTTGTTCATTATCTCTGTAGAAGTGTTATTAAGTACTTTGTTGTTTGTACTGCTGGCGGGTAGTCGGATAGTTAAGCGTTATCTAGACAGTTATTGTTTTAATATATCTATATATAAATATATATCATTTACTAATATTTATGAATTATATTATATACAAAGGCAATGTTACTCGATAGTAATGAAAGTGATTTTAGTGATTTTGTTTCCGCTTCATCTGATGGTGATGATAATAGTTTTCATAGTCTCCCTCCCTCTCTTCACAACTTACTTGACCAACAACTTTCTGACGTCCCCAAAAACTTGAATATTGTCCATATCAACGCGCAAAGTATTCCCGCCCACTATAGTGATTTTTTATTAACTTTTGAGTCAAGCACAATTGATGCTATTTTGGTTTCAGAATCCTGGCTCAAACCTTGTTTACCTTCCACTTCGTATTCTTTGCCTGGGTTTTGTCTGGTCCGAAATGATCGTATTGGTAGAGGAGGTGGTGGTGTTGCGATTTATCTCCGGTCTCACATCCCATATTCCATTTTACATATATCAGCTCAGTCCTCCTCTTCAGACGCCGCAGAGTATTTATTTCTCGAGTTGAGCTTAACTCACTCAAAAATTCTTCTTGGTGTTTTTTATTCACCCTCGCTTAATGTTAATTACTTTTCCTCTTTTGAAATGATTCTCGAAGACCTTATGCCTTCTTATGATCACCATATCATTATGGGCGATTTTAATACTTGCCTGCTTAGGAATGACTCTCGCTCAAGATCACTTAAAGCGCTCGTGGACGCTTGCAATATGATTATTTTGCCTTCAGATCCCACACATTATTTCCCTAACTGTACTCCATCGCTCCTTGATCTCGCACTTGTTTCATCATCTGATCACGTTGCAAAATACTGTCAATACTGTGCGGACTCTTTTTCCTACCATCATCTACTTTTTTTATCTTATAGGATTCGACCTCCTAAAGCTAAGCCCAAAATTCTACTTCAGCGCAATTTTAGTCGGTTGAATGTTGACAAACTTCGCGAAGATGCCGCAAATGTAGATTGGGAATCAATCTTGGAGGCTTGTACCGTAGATGAGAAAGTATCACTTTTTAACACCGCCTTGTCTCATCTGTATGATTCTCACGCTCCGGTACGCCCAATCAAGGTTAAGCGCCTTCCTGCTCCCTGGCTTACCGAGGAAATTAGAGCACTTATATATAGGAAGAACCTGGCTAAGTCCAAATATAAGGGGAATTCTTCTGAAAAGAATAAAGCCAAGTTCCATGCGCTGCGAAATCGCTGTAGTACCGTCTGCCGTGATGCCCAGAGGCGTCACATTCACTCGGCTGTAGAAAATGGTGATCCTTCTAAGGTCTGGAAATTTCTTAAGTCTTTAGGAGTTGGGAAGCCTAAACAAAATTCAATTCCTAATGATGTAGACTTCGACCAGCTTAACCAGCATTTTTCTTCTTCTACCACATTCAACAGGTCAGTTAAGGCTGATACTCTTAACTATCTTTCGAGTGTCCCAACTCCTGACTTTCCTCCTTTCTTTCTTGCTCAATTCACTGTCAGTGATGTTAAGAAGAACGTATTAGCTATTACCTCCAATGCTGTTGGTGTCGACAGCGTTAGCCGTAAAATGATCTTCCCTATCCTTGATCTCCTTGCTCCTGTTATTACCCATATTCTAAATTGTTCCATCTCCTCTGGTGTATTTCCCTCGTTGTGGAAAGATGCCGATGTAATTCCTCTTCCAAAATCATCCAAACCTTCCTCTTTCTCTGACTACCGTCCTATTTCCATTCTTCCTTTCTTATCAAAAGTCCTGGAACGCCTTGTTCATCAACAGCTGACTTCTTTCTTGAACAGGAACAATCTGATGAATCCCTTTCAGTCCGGCTTCCGAACAGGTCATAGTACGGCTACCGCTCTCGTGAAAATTACCGATGATGTCCGAGCAGGCATGGACAACAGGAATGTCACTGTTTTGTCGCTACTTGACTTTAGTAATGCTTTTAACACTGTTTATTTTGATATTATGCTTAGTTTATTACGTTCTCTTAACATATCTCCTGTGGTAATTGATTGGTTTCATAGTTATTTACATGGTCGTCGGCAACGTATAAAGGTAGATTCTTCCCATTCCTCGTGGTGCAACACGCTGGCTGGCGTCCCGCAAGGTGGCGTGTTGTCCCCTCTTCTTTTTTCAATCTTCATTAATTCCATTACTAGTAACATCGTTTCATCATATCACCTTTATGCCGATGATCTTCAAGTTTACTCTCAAGGAACTGTTAATGATTTACCTCAGGTTATCCACGCCGTGAATAAGGACTTGGAGAGTATTTCTACCTGGAGTGAACGTTTTGGGCTTAAGGTAAACCCTGCTAAAACCCAGGTCATAATCGTAGGCAGTCCGAAGCTCATTCCGAGGCTTGATTTTATGAGCTTACCAGCTGTAATGTTCAATGGTGTTCAAATTCCATATTCGCACCAGGTAAGGAACCTTGGTATCATAATGGATCGCACATTATCTTGGATACCTCAGGTGAGCGAGGTCAGCAGGCGGATGTTTGCTTCGATCGGTTCTCTTCGTCGACTTCGTAACTTTTTGCCACTCGCCACTAAAATTGCGCTAGCTCAATCTCTTCTTCTTCCCATTCTAGATTATGCTGATGTGTGCTATCTGGACCTTACTGAGGACCAGCTTAACAAACTTGAGCGCCTTCAAAATGTGTCTCTTAGGTTCATATTTGGTTTGCGCAAGTATGACCACGTTTCCTCCTTTCGTTCTCAGCTCAAGTGGCTTCCAATTCGTCTCCGTCGTGATTCTCACATTCTGGCGTTACTCTACAGTATACTTTTTATTCCCTCTACTCCTCCATATCTCAAAGAGCGTTTTAATCGTCTCACTTCCATCAGATCTTCCCAAAACCATCTTCTTGCCCCACCACCTTCATCTACCAAATTTTATAATGGCTCATTTACCTTTCGGGCTGTTCGGTCGTGGAATGCTTTGCCGTTGCATATAAGGTGTGCAAAATCTCTTCCTATTTTCAAAAATCTGTTGAAACAATATTACCTGTCTCTCCCTTAAGTTGCCTTTTATGTATTGTATGTATGTATGTATGGTTGTATATATGTCTGTGTATTTATTAATATATTAGGTATGTATTTTTTTTTTTTTTTAAGTGTCCTGTTTAGAAATATTTGAAAGATTGATGTGTTAGTTTACTCTTCATGATGAATTCCTGCACTACCTGTTAAAAATTCTAGTTTAAATGTTTCCTGCTGTACAAAGGTTGTCTGGAAGAGATCGCTTCAAAGCGATAAGACCGCCTGTTGTGTCCATTATTTATTAAGCAATTTTTTTGTAACCTGTTTGTCTCTCTTGTTGTGGTGCAATAAAGAGTATTTATTATTATTATTATTATTATTATTATAACCAATAATTGTGAATATTCTCGAAAAAGTATTATAAATATTGTCAAATAGAGAAAAAAGTAAAGCAGGGGAGTAAATAATCACAAATTTTAAAGTGTCGAAAGTTTAAAGGCGGGTATATTCGGTCCCTTTCCCGCAAATCGCACCTTTTTATGAAACGATTGTCATTTACTATCTCTCTCGAGTCCCCAAGCGTTTTCTCTCTCTAGCAAGCAATATTTTTTAATGTTGGGGTTGGAGTTTCGTAATGTTTTGTGATATCTGAATGGGATTTTCGCCTTCTTTCTGTTGGAGTAATAATAAACATTGAGTTTTTACCCCTATTGCCTGGCAATATTAGATTGTTGATGGAGGAGCAGAGAGGGTGCGAGGGGTTAAGGCGCCATAGGTTCATGGTCTTCTCTTCCGCTCACTGAGCATAAGTGTGAGCGAGATGGCGGAAGTGCGTGCTCGGAGTCGCGATATCATGTTTTATCATTAAAATTTTTTGGCCGCTTAAATAACTTAAAAAGTAATAACTGAGTTCTCTCAAACCTGATGCCGATTTTTAGAAACCATTTCAATATTTTTAGCTTTTGTACACAAAAGCTACGGTAGCCTAGCGGTTCAGGCATGCGGCTGTCAAGCGGCGGTCAAGGGTTCGAATCCCGGCTCGTACCAATGAGTTTTTCTAAAGTTATGTACGGAATGTCATTTGATATTTACCGTTAGCTTTTCGGTGAAGGTAAAACATCGTGAGGAAACCTGCATACATCCACGAAGAAATTCAAAGGTATGTGAAGTCCCCAACCCGCACCCGGCAAGCGTGGGGACTACTGCCCGTTCCCTCTCATCCATGAGGGGAGGCCTGTGCCCAGCAGTGGGACGTATATAGGCTGATTTATTATTATTATTATTTACACTGATCTCCCTGCAGTAAAGCCTCAAGATTACTATTTGCATTTTTCGAAACCATATTATTATAAACAAACATTTAAACATTTGACTTTCGCATTCATAATATCAGTAGGGTAGTAAGATTCAGTCCCCTTATCCATCACCTTCGTGTACATAATCATTACCTCATCTGACATTTCTGACTTGTCAGGGCTGGATCTGCGGTATTTTTTACTTTGAGGTGAGCTTACTGGTACATACATAGATTAGCATACAGCCTTCATTCTCAAAAGGGGTAGGCAGCAGAGCACATAGTAAATTTTCCCAATAGTCGGTTTACTGTCAGTATTACGTTTGCGCAATATCATGAGGGGAAGTGGGTCAGTGAAATTGTATCAGTATTCATCTCGCACCAGTCAAGAAGCGCTCATTTAAATTCAGGAGTCAGTAAAGAATCAGTACTGACTCGACTAACCGTTCACACAGAGGCCCAGAGGCACTGTACCACCAAATGCGAAACTAGCCTTTGTTAATAAGACACTGGCAGCTTATTGATACCGACTCCGTGCCGCCAAGCGCAGAAACCCTTAGTTAAACGACATCAAATATTTGTGAGCACAGTATCGTTTGTCCCTCCATGTATCAGATGACTTCATCGCCTCCAGCCACTTTGCCTAAGTGTCCGCGACGACTCGCGTCTTTGTCAAATTTCATTACCCACCGCTTAATGCGTCCGGAAAGATGCGACTCAATTTACTCGTCCTATGCTGGAGTCTTTTGAGATGTTTTTGAAGTAAAAACTTCTTTATTTTTTGTTGAGCGGTGAATGAACTGTTAATTACAAAAGCTCTAAGTATACTAGGGGAGACCGGGGGCAATGGTACCACTTTAGAAACAATGACCTATAATTCAGAATCTAAAACTACGACGTAAAAATCGCTTAGGATATAACATTCTCGTCTCATTGGCTATCAGAATCTAGAAAAATATTTTCGTTTAATAGCACCAGAATGGTGTAAATTGAGTTTTTGTTCATGTAGTCCTTGTGTTACAATTGACCCCTAGTACGGGTCAATTGTACCAGATAATCAGAGGGAAATAAAACCCAAATAATGTTTTAATCAATCAGTAATTATTGTTAATTTCTTAAGACGAATCAGTCTGTTACGTTACATCAGTATTAATTATAGAGACTCGTATTTACACTAGACAAAGGTAGCATTGCAGTTGAACGAAACGTAATATAATATTTTCCAAGCTTTTGAATCATATTACGACTTATTATTAAAAAAAATACTTAGGGGTGCTCACAGCACACACCTTTCAAGCAATAACAACATATCAATGCAACAAAATAACGAATTACTTAACAATTAATAATCCCATACAGTTACAACTGACCCCTGGTACAATCAACCATGGGGTTGAAAATTTATTTGTGGTGAAGGATGGCCTTTACCACAATTTTAAATAATACCACTGAAACGGATGGCATTGCGTGTATTATAATGTATATACATCCCGCAGTATCGTATGAATCATCGGGATGAATCATAGGTATAACATAAAATACGGGTCTATATCGGTTGGCATAAAATTGTTGGTCCTACTATTTTGTCGCATACCAACTTTATGCCGAATAACGTATGGCATAAACATTGTTGTGCATATTTTTTATTTGCCGAAATTGTTGTTCCTAATATCGATTGTCCTAAATAATTACTGCCCGAATGTTTATTGCGTCGATTTTTTTTTAGAATGATTGATGTGCATAACTTTGATTTTACGAATATTTAATGTTTTAAAAATGTTGTGCATACATTTTGTTACGCATATATATCGAATCTGCTTCGCGGGGCCCCTATTTCTGCTCTGAGGGACAAAAGATACTAACGAATTTATCTAATGAATCTTGATGCAGGTTGGATCTGGTCAGAATTGCCTATTACTTAAATTACTTATGACCCGCCCTCATGTCGACGGAGCCCCGCTTCGCGGGGCCCCTTGTTCTGGTCTGAGGGACAAAAGGCCACTAACGAACCTATCTTATATATCTAAATGAAGGTTGGCTCTGCTGAGAATTGCCTAATACTTGAATAACCTATGACCCGCCCTCATGTTGACTTGATTATACACTTTTGCTGCAACAAACCTAGTGCAGTTCCGAAACCCCGCCGTTCTGGCAACAGGCACTTGAACGTCCAGTGCGAATATATTATTTAATCTGTCGCTTCTAAAGTCTACCTTCGCAGGAAATTTTTGAGGATATCGCTTTACTAATTTACAAAGTTCCATTATATATAGCGAAGTCAGGGTTGGAATTTCTAATTTTTTAAAGGAATTTCTACATGACACGCGATTTGACGTAATACCATCCAAAATACGCACGCATCTTTTTTGCAGCCTGAATAGTCGGTCCAAGTCTGTACATCCACCCCAAATAGGCAACCCGTATAGGATGTGGGATTGAACAAAGGCATAATACGCTTGGACTGCGGCAGTTCTTGTTGAAAACCTTGCTAGGGCTCTTAAGGCGAACGTGAAACTACTGAGCTTGCTGGCAATGTAATCAACATGTTTCTTCCATGTTTGATTGCTATCAATATACACGCCAAGAAATTTTGTGTCGTCTACAACTTCAACTGTATCATTATTTAATGTAACATCAAATGTTACTTGGTCAGTCCTATAATTTCTAAAATGAATAAACTTAGTTTTACTTAAATTGGTAGATAGGTTCATGCCATGAAGCCAGTCAATTGCGTTTGTAAGGGTGTTTTTGATAGAGTCACTAAGATTATGAATGTCATTACGCTTAAACCTAAATAGAATAGTAATGTCATCAGCAAACATGATTAACTTATAAGATAACAGTCTGGGTAAAAAATTAACATAAAGAAGAAACAGTATGGGGCCGAGGATGCTCCCCTGTGGGACACCGTATTCCAAACAAGCACTATTTGATTTATAATCCACCACGGAGTGGGATTTATGATCCAAGGTTGAGACTATAACAGATTGCTCACGGTGCTTAAGGTATGACTCAAACCACTTATTGTTTACTCCACGAAAACCATATCGATTTAGAACGTCTAACATAATGTCATGATTAACACAATCGAATGCTTTAGATAGGTCTAACAGGATAGCTATCACATTGTTTTGTTGATTTAAGGCTTCAGAGACGAAATCAGTCATATCAAACAAGGCATCTGTCGTTGAGACTCCTCTTTGAAAACCGAACTGCTCAGAAGCTATGGTTTTACGAGAAACCATATATGAATATAGGCAATTTGCCATTACTTTCTCATAAATCTTAGAAAATATTGTAAGAAGAGCTATTGGCCTATAATTACTAGCTTGTAGTTTACTTCCCTGCTTATGTAAAGGCTTAATGTTTGCTATCTTCAATCTAGCCGGGAATATTCCATCAGATAGGGAGAGATTAATAATGAATAAAAGTGGTGGTAATATTTCATAGGCGATACATTTTACAACTTTGGGCGGAATTCCGTCAGATCCACTGGCCTTCTTATTTTTAAGACTCCATATAACATGAAGCAGTTCATTCTTACTTACTGGCGTAACAAACATCGTGCTAGATTCATAGGATGGCAGAGCCGGTTTTGATCTCGTAGAAGGATTATTTCTACAGTTTTCCACCAAAGAGCTGAAGTAATTGTTGAAAATATCTGGGGCTTCACAATTTGAGTTTGCCGTTTTCCCTCCATCTGAGAGTCCTATGTAATCTGAGTCACAGTTGAATCCATGTTTAGACATCTTCATGTTTTCATTAATGAGTTGCCAAGTGGCTCGTACCTTATTTTTAGAGTTAGTTATCCTACTCTCATTATTTTTTCTCTTAGAAACAGCTATAACTCTTTTAAGTAAGGCATTGTATGATTTATAGTATATTAGCAGTTTATCATCTTTGCAAAATTTGGTTTGGATGAATAGATTACGTTTAACTACGCTTGATTTTCTAATACCTTTTGTCAGCCATTTTCTATTTTGCAATGTGCATTTTTTTATTTTAATTTTAATCATAGACATACATTTGTAAAAATTAGAAATAACAATATCATGGAATAAATTAAATCCGACATCGGCATCTTTTGCTTTATATACAGATTGCCATGATAACTTTTCTAAGCATGATCTTAATTTATCTAGATTGTGGTCGCTCAGAATTCTAACCCATTTATAAATATGTTTGTTGCGCCTTCGCAATGGTACAGGCAGGCTAGCAAATTGCATAGTGTGATCGGAAATAGCAAGATCAATAACAGTGACATATATTAGTTCCATATTGCTTATGATGTTATCGATACAAGTACTGCAGTGACTCGTAATTCGTGTTGGCTCCCTGACATGCGTCTTAAGATTAAAAGAATTTAACAAATATATGAAATCTTTAGTGTCATTGTTATTGTTCAATATATTTATATTAAAGTCTCCACAAACTATAAATTTTTGAGAGTTTCTAAATGCTTCTAGAAAAGTTTCCATATGATCCAGAAATCTGTCATTTTTCATCGTGTTCGGTCGATAAACACACACTATATGTCATTTCATATTTTGAAATATTTCAATTGTCTTATTTTGGCAGTCGTGTAAAAACTTTGGGTCAATTGTAGCACGGGGTCAATTGTAACGTTACAATTAACCCCGAGTGTTGTGGTACAGTTGTCCTTTTTACTCGCACTCACTAACCTTCACAAATCTCGATTTCTATATCTAACTGACCCCCATACTGTACACTTTAAAAACTTTAATAACTGGAGAATCACAATTCAGTACAAATTTCACACTACGACTATTAAATTATAAACTACATTCCGCTAAACAAAACTTTGGTCGCAGATGATTTATTGGGATATATAAATAGGTTAGGGTAGTTAATTATGTACATGTCCACTTGTGGGGCAGTGGTCAGAGGTTAGATTACAGATTGGAAGGTCGTGGGTTCGAATCCCAGTGGGCAAGAACTTTTTCTATTTATTTTTCGCGGAAGCGTGCGCAAGCGTTCTCGTGGCTCCGCTAAAGGGCAGCATAGTAAATAGCGCACCGTGGCGTTTTAGACGGTAGTCCGGGCGGTTCCCGGGAGTCCGTCATACATTTCTTGGTTCCCCAGCCAGGCGGGTTGCGTAAAAGCAATTCTCCCCCAAAAAAAGTTTAGTTCACATTGCAAATGCCTACAATACATACATACACCAGCCTATTGCAATCCACTGCTGAACGTAGGCCTCCCCCGAGGGATGCCACAAGACCTTCATCGGAACATGATTTTCGGAATTATGTAATTCGGAAAAATATGCTTTCAATCAAATGTAACCATTTATGTTTGCAAATCGTACTGACGCGTCTACCCATGTAGTAGCTTATTGCAAACGAACCTTGCAGCGCGCGAGTTATGTATTTAGGTTTACAGCAAAACGTTTTACCGATAGTTTGTTAATTAAAACTCGATCCTAACGCCAGGTATTATTTACCTGGGGTTAGGGAGCAAAGCTGGATGATTGCATATCGAAATTCAGTTCGATTTGATTACTACAAAAATAAAAGATAGGAGAGGAAGTGACAGTCAAAACGAGCATTTATGGTGCAATAGGTTGTAGATATTCGCGGGCTGGGTTTCCGCTACTCGATATCATAATAGGCATGATGACACATCTTGTTTAGAAACATTTGTTATGTAGGTACAACGAATAAGATTTTTCAAGAGAATGTAACAGTTAAGTAAGTTTTTAAATTTCAAATTGGCGCTAAAACGCTTGTTAGTGTCATGGCGTCCCGAGTGACGTCACGTTTATATAAACAAAACGCAAACCTTTTTGCTACCTACCTTTTTGCGGCCGTGCGAGCGAGAAAGCGGACACAATGACATATGAAGTCCTGTCAGATAACATGGTTCTAGCCCTGTCTTACTGTTCGTTCAGTACGTAAGTTTTCTCTGTAATCTGTGGTAATGGCCGTTATGGGTATTTGTTTATACAAGTGTGACGTCATGCGCTGATTGGTGTTTGACATATCATGGCGGGCGTCCGTATTTTTCGGTTTAATTTTATCAAAATAAACAATAATCTCTTACTTAATAAAAAAATACCAGCATTTTTCGAATTCTATGATTAAAATTTCACTAAGAAAATACCATATTTTAGTGATTTTCAATTACTGTCATCATGCCTATTGCCGACGGCCTCCGGTAGTGACCGGGGGTGTTCCGAGGTGCTGTACCCGGTATTCTGACACCCAAAGGCATGTCAGAGTGATTAGGGTGGCTGTTTTTTCGTCTTCCGTGCAGGCACTGCAGAAATTATTGTCTGTAACACCTAGAGTGAAAGGGTTTTGTTTATTAGTGCATGACACGTGCATGACCAGTTGTCTTCTGTCGGAATAGTACCGGCCTTTTTAGCTTTTTTAGCTTCCTTGACAATCCGAGGTTAATTGTCGGGAGGGCCTCGGGTTTGCCTGCAGTTTCCTAGGGTATGCCAATATTTTTGGTATTATACCTTGGTATTTAGTCACAGTGTACTCCGCAGCCATGCCGAGGGTAGAGGAATTGTAGGCTACGGTCCGGTGTGGAGCAAGCGTGCTGCTAACTGCGGTTACACGTAGCAACTTTTTGCATGCGGATCTGATGCTGATGACCTGGTAAAGGCCACGGGTTACATATCTACAGTAATATTATAAATAGGAAAGATTTGATTGTTTGTTTGTTTGTATTGAATAGGCTCCGAAACTACTGGACCTATTTGAAAAATTATTTTACCTTAAGAAACCGACATTATCCCTGATGAACATAGGCTACTTTTTACTGCGGGAAAATGCTTCATTCCTACGGAAAGACGGGTAGTTGTAATATAATTGTAATTATAAAATTTTAGTCATATAATTAAAATTGTGACATTTTTATGTTCATTTTGAATGCCAGTTTTGGTGGAATGTGTGCGACCATGATATAATTTTATACCAGATTTAATACCACTTTTTTATGTTAAATAAAGATTGGATTTGAAGTCCACTGGATGCGGGTGGCGTAGAACCGGTCACTTTGGCACTCTTTAGAGGAGGCCTATGTCCAGACGTGGACTTCTTTCGGCTGATATGATGATGATGATAAAATTAAATTAAGTACGTAAAAAAACAGTTTTTAAAAATAGCCCTCGAGGCATTGTACTTTTAAAATCTACACGTAAGTCAAATAATTATCTTTTCACCCTTGGACGAATTAACGGCATTGCATAGAAAATGAAAAATGTTGAAAATGAAAAAAGGTCTCAGACGCCAGACGCGCATATTTCTCATAGCAAACGAATTGCAAAACGTGTTTTGGTTAAAACAAGGGGGTGGGCATGAATATGAAAATACGAACGAAGCTTAGCCACGGTGTTTACATTCCGGTGACCACACGATCTAGGATAAATCAAGGCTAAAATAGCTATGAAATACTTTGGGACATTTGACAGTGTTATAATCATGTCATTAATGACGTTACCATATGACATCTATACTTAGACTGTTTAAAAATGAAATGATGAAATCCCGCTCTTCTATTATTGTGTTCGTGTGTGTGTGTGTGTGTGTGTGTGTGTGTGTGTGTGTGTGTGTGTGTGTGTGTGTGTGTGTGTGTGTGTGTGTGTGTGTGTGTGTGTGTGTGTGTGTGTGTGTGTGTGTGTGTGTGGGTGGGTGTGTGTGTGTGCGTGTGTGTGAGCAAGTCTGCATGTGTTTTATGAGTCACGAGTGTTTTATCACCGTCACTTGCGCTCGCATACTTGTCAGAACGTGACGGATGTTTTATCGACGGATGTCATAGGATTAAGACAATGATATATTTTTTTAGCATACGACGACTGGTTGTCGGACATTTATTGTAAAGGAGTTCTTTGATAACCATAGAATATTATGATTATCATTACTTTTGACATTGTTTTTTAATTTAATGTGTAATGTTGACTTTTTGTAATTTATTATTTATGTACCTATGTCATGAAACTCAAGAAATTGTATGCCTGTATGTGTGCTGAATACTGTACAGTGCAATCTTATTGACACCTATTTTTATACCAACTGTATTCTGGGATATAAATTTGATTGATTTGATCGACAGTGACAAGCGATAAAATGTCAGCCATGCTACGCCCCGCCCGCTGAACTCGCTTGCATCATTAACATGTCACCAATGCTCGATATAAATTTAATTTAAGCGAATAAAAGCTACATATGCAATAATAAAGTGAGACGAATGGAGCAATATCATCGCCGGGCGTCGATGGTCCATTAGCTGATAAAAGCTGATCAATCAGATGCCACTTCAGTTTCCAGCTGCCCTGTTCATAAACTGTGGGAACTCGTCTGACACATCGCTAGTGTAGTCTGCTCCCTAATATCGTGAAGATGGGAAAAGGAGTCTATAACTTGCACGATTTGTGGTGGGTTCTAGAGTTTGGACAACTTGGCAGGAGAATGCCTAAAATGTACAGAGTTGGCCAATATACAGATTAAATAGAAGTCTGCTGACCTCCGACCGAAGTATTAAACACTAATGAATTACCCCCTTATTCATATAAAACTAAAAATGCCTCTGCTAAATAAAATGTGCTTTGTCCTTTTCTTACGAACACAAATGTAAAAGTGGCAGATAAGGACTAACGAACTTTAACGCCATTTTAGTTAAACCAGGCTTGTAAGACGTTTATGAATACGGCCATTAGTATGTAACTAAAGTAACGAACATCTCACATTTTATGTCACATTAGAACATTAAACATTCACATAGATATTAGTATATTAGCGACATCTGTTGTAGGTTTTAAATCCACATAACCTCTTTGATAGTAAAGAAAAGTGTTAATAATAGCAAAATCCCATGCGTTTGAATAATTTTTGAAGGAGTTTTCGATACCTCAATTTTTTACGTACTATCGAGCCAACTGAATCATGACCCACCATAGAACCTTGTTACATTTAAAGAACATACGTACGATCATATTATGACGTTAATATGTCAGTTAATTGTAACAAGATTCCATGGTCGGTCAGGATTCAACTTTGTCGATCGTACCTACGAGTATCAGTTTTGCACATATCAGCAGCATATCACAGGCATTTCCTTGTAGGTATGGCCGATGGGCATTCCCCTTTAACAGGTTGTTTATCCTTCCAAAGCGACCTCGAAAATCCTAACAAATGAAACAAAACCCATATCATAGGGACGCCCCCTTTTGTCACATGAAATATTGGCGGGGCTCTACCTCCCACATTACGGACAAGACATTGCTTCTTCTATTTTTGTTTTCCCTTTTATCGTAGTATACCCCCCGGCGCCTATGCGTAGCAATTGGAGGAGGCGCTCCTGAACAACAACCCCAAAAAAAATTGTCGTAGGTTGCACATCTAGGAATATTCGGAAGTCACATCGGGAGGTCTTACAGGCATCAAACTAATGTAATAAACTTACTTACATAACCTCGCAAAAATTGCAGATTTTTGATGGAATTCGATCAAACTAGTTATGTACTTTTTGAAACAAATGTTGGGAATCTTAAAATAAAACTAGTGTTTAAAGGATTTGTGATGGAAGTTGATACGGGCGTTTTTGCGGATGTATTCGCGAGCAAGTGCTAGTTTTCCATTAAAAAAGGCGATGAGTTTCGCAACCAGAGGCCATTTATGCTGGTAAGTCTATAGTACAGCGGTCGGGACAATTAGTGAATTGCGTTTACCTTTTAATAATCGATGGCAAATGAACGCGAATTAAAAAGAGCACGATATTTCCGACAGACGAGGCCGAATAATGGAAAGGTTTAGAGGAAATTGATCGACGGTCAGAATGGAGTTACCTACTGGGTCGTATATAATAATATATGGTGGCATAACCATACAAGCAAGCAGCTGCCAAATGGAGGTAGTAAGTTTGTTAAACAAGCGAGCGAAGCGAAATAAGCTCTCCGTTTCAGCTTGGATGTCTGTGTCTGTCCAGCTGCACGGCTATTATGCGACGGCCGCGTCATACTCTCGATTTTTCTCGCACTATATCTCTTGTTCTAAGTGTTCTAATAAGAAAGAGACGGATAGTGCGAGAATAATCGAGAGAGCTCGCCTCGCGCGCCGTCGCGTGATAGCCGTGCTGTTCTCTTTTACAGTCCGCATTTCTCTACCGTTTCTCGCCAAACTTTGTAAACAGGTTGAATAAGTTTTTCGAAATCCAAGAATATACTTTTTTTAAAGTCTCGCGACATCCTCAGTACGCTTAGACGCTTACCATATGTTTGACAATGTTGGCTTACGCTAACGAGTATCGAGTTTTCTATATGTGCATCCCGCTCGTAGGTGACAAAGTGCAATAGAGATGCACAGATAGAAAACTCGATACTCGTTAGCGTAAGCCGTCATCGTCAAACTCATGGTAAGCGTACTGATATGGTATTAGATATGTTTCACACAAATAATATGTGACTGAATGAAATATTTTAACATTAATATAATGTATTCATTTAACACAATATTGGTTTCATCTATAAAACTAGAACTATAGTACAATGGCCATCAGATATATGGGAGCGGACAAAGTGTTCACAAATATCTGAACACGTCTATAATGCCTTGACAAAAGAATCGTGTTCAGATAATTTGTGAGCACTTTGGCCGCTCCCATATATCTGATGGCGACTGAACGAACAAAGACAGTAGACTGGTTTTTTTATACACCGTAGCCTATGGGTGCTTGAAAATACAGTGGTGACACGTTTGCGCGTTTAGGAAATTGATGAATTCCATACTGCAGTATAGTTGGTGGATGTTATCTACAGGTGACCGAAGAGCTGGCGGCTTTCTCGCGCAAAGCATCATAATTGCGATTTAGCGAGGAAATGCCGCCAGCATCCAATGCCTCTTTTAGATTTAACTTAGTTTTAATTTAATTTAGTTAATGTTAATTATCATCGTGTTTTTACTTTAGAAAATAAAAAATATTAGGTTTATAAGAGCTATATTGCGTTAAAACCGAAACACTGCACTTGGACAGTAAACTCGAAAATGTATAGCAAAAATCTCCAAGGCAACATTATGTGGGCACCCTACACGGCAATACCCATAGCCTAACTAGCCGAGCGCCAGTGTTGAATTTTTAATATTAAACAACATTCCATGAATACGGTGCTGGTTCTAATTTAAATGCATCATAATATTGAAATGATCCGGTGCTGATGCTATACGTATTCCGCATTTCAGTACACGGGGGACTGTTTCCCTTGACGTGATAATTACTATAATGTATTTATTTATTTGGGAATCAAACAGGCCAAAACAACATACTTAGCCAGGCGCGGGACTCTTCGCGATTTACGTTCATCGCTACAAGTACATGCAGCTGCCCCAACGTTGGGGAACCGGCATGTAGGTACTCGTAGCGATGAACGTCGACGTCGTCGTGGGCCATAAATCTTAATTTTTGGGCTGAGAAAAAAGCGCCTTTTGTAAAGATCAAAGGAGTATTCCTTCTCTACTTCTACTATTATCTATTCAATGACTTAGCTAATAAAAAAAATAAGCTAAACAGTTGCCACTACTGACTAATAACAGTTCTCGAATTTTAACTTTCGTGAGACATCTTGAAATAATACTAATAATTACACGGTTAATTTCACACGTTAAATGTCACTACGGGTGACATATTTCGAACTCCTCGGGAGTTCATTTTCAGGATGTGTTTTCGCAGTAGTGACCTTTGAATCACCGTCCGCCGCGTGGCGCTCCACTCATTCAGAAGAAGAACTCCCGAAGAGTTCGAAACATGTCGCCCGTAGTGCCATGCAGTACGTGAATATAACCGTGTAATTATAAGTATTATTACTAACATTTCTGTTGCTCAGATCAAGATAAAAAACTACAAAATAACACAAACACAAGGAAAAAGTGGACAAGTAACTTAAGATTTAACCAGAGGTTACGACATTCAATCATTCTGGTTAAATCTTAAGTTACTGGGCCACCAGTGCTGAGGGTAGAGGCGATACCAGAAATTTCAAATAGTCAGCGATGATACATCACAGACACTACTATTACAATCCTATTTCATCACAGACGGTTTCAAACGTCTCGCATGGCCTCGCCTCTTCTCGGCTTTTTTTTTCTGTGCAATGTAATGAGTGTTAAATTATTTATAATGTGCCTAATGAATCTGTTATGAATTTCCATTTTATGGTATTGTAATGAAAGTGTGACAAATAGTAATAATATGTAAGTGTTTTAATCTTGCACTGTAAACTTGCATATGTTTGAAAATAAATAAATAAAATTAGGCTAAACGAACTTGAAAACGAGGGCACACAATAAATGTGATACCAGTTTTGTCAAGACGTCGAGTCAGATATACCTCCTGAAGTATCTTGCGCCCGAAATACTTCCACCTAAGTTGCAGAGAAATTTCTACGAAACGAGGTTCCCCCAAGTGAAGTGAAGAAAATAGGTAATCCATCATACTTATAATAATCGCCGAAATATAAGTAAAATTTAGTAAAGCATAATTCTAAAGAACCAATAAAGGTGGGAACCAAATCAGTGAAGCGATTATCCTCAAGAAAATTGGGCGCGGAGGCGTCGGCCCTACTTTGATTCAACACTCACAACTTTTTCCCCCAGTGGCCTATTATTATCCATCGCTTTCGGTACTAATTACATTTCAATCTGTATCGCGCGCTCGCTTCGACACGCGTCGAGTTAACGAGTCGGAACGAGGGCAAAATATGAATATGTGTTTGGGTTGTTACAGAGATGAACCCAATATTAATAAAAATAACAAGAGAGGGAAATTGTTCAATTACTCATACTTAGGGGGCTGTAAATCCGCTTTTTGTAGTAAGATCGGGCGTCCTTCTTATTGTAAATGCGATAGTTGGGATTGTTACTAAATCACACAGAAACGGCTAAACGCATTAAGATCAATCTTAGTATGCAAATAGAGTATATCCTTGACATATATATATACCTTTTATCACAATAAAAACCAACAAAAGGCATATAGCTAGTATTTAATAACAATTATTTGATGAACTGGACAAGTAGTTGGTTTTTGTCACTTTTTGGGCCAATTCGATACCGAAAACCGGGACCAAATAACGGTACACAAACAACTAATTATTACACACTAATTATTATTTTTTACTCGACTTAAGGATTACTATTTATCTCTTCCGTAACTAGTCATTCCTACTTGTGTGCTGTTTGTTTTCGTCTGTAAGTGATACTGTTTCTATGCCATTTAGTTATTGTATGTGTATGTAGGTTTATATATATATATGTATTTATGTAAGTGTATAGTCTTTCTTCTAGTTAAGTTGGTCTTATTTTCTGTTTTCACCTACTCAAATCTTATCTTTTCTTGCATCGTCTCCATCACCCAAAGGTTGTCTGGAAGCGATCGCTTTTTAGCGATAAGACCGCCTGTTGTCTACCATTGTTTATGTTTAACTTACCTCTTTTTTTATTTTTTACTATGTCTGGTGAGCAATAAAGAATATTTGTATTGTATTGTATTGTATTAGCGTTTTCAACCTAACCTTCATAATAGTATTTCAAGTCATCACTAAACTTGAATAAACCTTAGTAAGGGCGTTCCTACCATTTCTCTCCGTTGGCGTCGCCGTAGTCGGTAAAGGGTCGGTAGAGTGATGGTGCGGTTGCCCAGGGTCTACGACAAATGACTGCGGATTAGCTGACGAAATATCTAAGGAAAAGTACAGACATCTCTGTAAAATGCGATGGGGTCTTTGGGTAAGTTAAATGATAGAGACTATTGAGCTAAATATTAAGCTTTATCTAGTAATTTGGTTGTTTTTGTCCGGCTGCGCGACGCAAAAGAGAGTAATGTGGTTACCATTCTATGTATATGTACGTATGTTTGTTCCTTTGACTTTTCTTCTGTAATTCATTATCATAAAAGTGAAAGTTTCTATTCTAAAGTTTAAGCATTTGAAATGCCCTTATGAATGTCGATAAAGTACCACTGGTTCGTTAAGCCTCTGCCTCGACAAGAATCGGCATATTAAACTCGGCGAGGTAATTTTTATTCAGAACAGTTACCTATACAATATACCCACTTTTAGTATTATTAAACTACTTTGGTACAGTATATAGTCTATTTATTTGTTTTGCGATAGATTAATAGATTTAGATTGCGAAAAGTAAAGATACAGATATCAATTAATATAAAAGTACCTATAAACAAGTCGATTGGTGTTGTAATCGCGGTGATGCACTCAATCTCATCGAACATCGCATAGGACTCGCGTAGGCGTCGCGTTAAACGCCGTGAAATGGCGTTCATCAAGATGGCGCCCAATTTCACAGCTGGCAACGCACGCCAGCCACCAGGGGATCGATTTTTGAATCTCACCAAGTGATTAATTCTCACCGATGTGACTGATTTCCGAGAGTTCGTATTTTTGAATCTCATCGGTGACTTACATTTGTCATACCTATGATATCGATTTACGAGTGCCCCTACCCACTCGTAATTGAAATCACCATGTGATTGTTTTTGACAGTTGACGTTTATGACATATGCCAAGAATTTTTCAAAACTTAAATTTTCGGTTACATGACACTGACACATACGCTACGTTTTACGTTTGAATATGTTTTAAGTTATAGTATGAGAAATTAAAAACCGGTATCAAGGACAACATCTGCGTAAAAAGGAACGTAACGGGAAGATTGTCTCTGACTGACATTCTAAAATTTCTGCATGTTGGTAAACAGCGTGTGACTTTCAAAAATACTGCTTTAGGAAAATGGTGACATAAAAGTCATCGGTGATAATTTTAGTCACCGGTGACTTCGATATCACCAGTGAGATTCAAAAATCGCACTCCAGGTTCGAGACACAACGCTGCCGGGATCACGTGTTTATATTGAAATTAATGTAACTTTCAGGCAATTTGTTTTCAGTGCTAATTTTTTTTTAACTTCGTTGGTGGCAAACAAGCTGTTAGATGCGCGTTGCCGACCAATTAAGAATGTATACACTCCTTTTTTGAAGAACCCTGTATTGGGCTTTTTTGAAGAACCCTGTGTTGAACCCTTGGGAAAACCTCGGCAGGGAGCTCATTCCACAACCGGAGCGTCCGAAGGAGGAAACTTCTTTGAAAACGATCTGAATCGACCAATTGCATCGATCTTTCTCGATGCGAGACCTAAATTAGTCTCCAGGTTGTGAGGCTAAATGCCCTACCGACGGCGAACGAAAATGAAAATGAAAATATTTATTTGCATAGACACAGTGCAGGGATGTTTATAGTACATTACGTAACAAGGGCGGTGAATTCGTGAATGCCCCAGATCGCAGGTGTTTGTGGCCCGAACCGAAGGTGAGGGTCATAAATATGCGCTCTGGGGCTTTACGAATTACCGCCCGTGTTGCGTACAAAATGTTACGTCTTCACCTGGCCACAATGCGAGTTTTCCCGTACGCGCAGCGTACAGTAAAACTCGCATTATGGCCAGGTGTGACGTAAAATATATTATGGTCATGTGTATCTAGGTTGCATGCAAGCGTGCAAATATGTAAATGTCAATTAAATAATCAAAAAGTCCAACGTGAATTAAAATAACTATACAGTGCCAAACTGAATTAATATACATTATTTACATAATAGGCATAATCATAAAATCGATTGGTAGAAAGCAGCCGCAGGCATCATGTCGAACAGTTCTTAGGCGCACAACTCGTTATACAGGCCATAGAAGACGCACAAGGAGGCAAAGTCTCTTCTTAGACGCTTTGTTGGCGAATGCATTTTTTTTAACAGTCATGTCGTTGAGAGGGACCAATGAGCCCAAACACAGTTCATCTTGTGTATTTTCGGAGTTGATCTGGCCACCTTCTAGTTCTATCATCAGATTAGCTCGGTGGTGTCATGATAATGCGTTGTCACTGAACTATCATGCCTAAGTATACCACAAACGGTTACGGTACCCGGATCACGTAACTTTTCGAACGCGCGTTGAATTAGGACTCGTATCAACTGTAATTTTTTCATACAAAAAGTGTCATTTACTTCAACCTGACGTACAATGCGTTACGTAATCGATCAGCTGGAATACATTCAAACATTTTCAAGCGATCGATCGATCTTTTTGAAACGATCGGGGTTTTCGTCAAGCAAAATAAGCAAAACAAAATTACATTCATCTTAATACAATTTTGTATTCCAATACCATTGAGGTTCAAGAAGGTATTCAATCAATTTATTGTTCATTTGATCGGAATGATAACAAGATGGATTTATTAGAAATGTTCCGACCTCTGGAGGCAAAGACAGATTCTGAGGTCTATTCGACCTGGTGTATTGGAATTTGGAATAAATTGGTGTCATAATTTTAGCGCTTGCTTTCTTGCACGACTCTTAAGGGCCATTCTTGGTTCCCGTTATCCACAAAACCGTGTAAAAGATATGGATACTCTTCGAAATTACGTAATGTAATAGTTGAATACCTAAATGTTAGAGTTGGCAGAGGTAAAAAGAAAAATACGCACCTGAATATTCGCCTCTCGATTTTTTTCTTTAAAAAACAATTCAATCAACCGTGTGTCGGATTTCATTAAACAACACAATATAATACTTTTTTATTTTAATGCTATGTATCAGTTAATTTTACTATTAAGAGTCCGCAATAAGGTCGATTCTCCATACAAACGTAGTTACGCTCTCATTTTAAAACCACGTGTTGGATTGTGACGAAACTTTGCATATACAATGACATGAGGCATATCTATGTCTGTAATTACACAATCCAACACGTAGTTTTAAAATGGGAGCGTAACTACGTTTGTATGGGAAGGTGAAATTCGGCAGAGCTTACTGCGGCCTCTTAAGATGAAAATACTGAAAATGTCTTTTAGAAACGAATCACAAGATACCAAAGATTATATTCTTTTTAAACTATATGATATAGAGAGAAAGAATATAATGGAAAAATAAATCAACCGTCTTTGTCTTGTAGATATTGGCTCCTAAATAATTAGTCATTTAAACGGTTCTGGGACTTAGACTCGGATGGCGGATAGGTTAGAAGATGTCTTCGTGGTTATTTTTTTATAAAAGAGCGGAAAAAACTTAATCGCGCCCCCTCTGCGAGTTAGTTTCGTCAACTCACTGACGCGTTTCAGGGATTTTATCAAATAACTAAACAAATCTAGTGAAATGAAAAAACGAGTTGCCTTTTTTGTCCGATTTCGTTATTTCACTAAACAGATTCAGAGATTTGATCAAATGATAAAAGGGATTCGCAATTTTAACATCCTGCGTGATTTGATCATATCCCTTAGAGATTTGATCAAATCTCTGTTTTGACCATTTCCCTGCAACAGATATATGATCGGGGTAACTTCCTCGTTAAAAATAACACGAAACAAAAATATTTAATGAAATAATTTGTTTTGTTAAGAACCACGTGAGTACTTAAATGGTAATTAGCGAAATATAATTTTAATGAAGACTATCTTTATATAAGCATGTAATGCATGCTGCTTGCAAATTTGTATGCCTAATGGCCAAACATAGTGATACACATATAACCAATGTACCATCTTTGTTACCTATGTTTGACAAATAAACTTTACTTTACTTTACCACGTATTCCTATATAAATCTCGGGTGTCCCTTGTTTTGTCGACAAACTTTTCATCGAATTTTATTTCATCGAAAACGTTTCAAGTAACATTTAGTTCACGAATTATTGTTTGGTGTAATTTTATTTCATGACCAGATCATTAACAAAGGTTTAGGTTAGGTTAAAATAATTGCCATAGATAACTGTGTATGCCAACTATTTAAAATATATAATAAATTAAATACTAAATAATAATCCTTGTAATAATTGGTATTTTAATTAAAAATACTTGAAATAATAAATCACAAAACATTTTCCATGACATAATTCATCTGTATAATGAATCATCCGACAAGTAAAAATACACGATTTAAAATTACTTATAATGACCATTCCACGAACTGAATTGTCGACGGAATGAAAATAAATGAAACGTTGACATTGAAGTGAAATTCGACGAAGTGAGTGTCGACAATTTGATGATAAACCATAAATCTCACTTATTTAGATATACCCTGTAAATATCAATCAAATTCCAATTTCGTACGTGAAGCTGAATAGAGTCCAAGATTCGCCTCCTAAGACTCATACAATTGTTATAATTTGCGGCGTAAGCGCAATTATGAATCGTAGCGAATATTTTTTCAATATGAGCTTACGAGTAAACTCATCAGCGACTAACAATTTAATAACTTTCAATTTACTTATCCCTGGAATCAGCACATAAACGCAGCCATCCATCAAAGACTCGTGTATGTATGGCAGCACTTTATTGTACACAATAACAGTCATCCTTATACATAAATAAGGACATAATTATGACATGGACAATAGAGTAGACCTGTACAGTTTGGCCTTATTTATGACGCATATGACTGTACGTGTCACACAAAATCACAATTCAAGAACGAAGTTATACCTTTGCCTAGCTTTAATCCAGCTAATCTTAGAGTAATTGAGAGGGAGGTAGGCAGAACGCATCGTACGTATTACGTACTTATTCTAAACTGTCATTCACAAGCCTCATTTACACTGTTAATATTAGCAATATCCTCGTTCACGTGCGATGCATTGGATATTGAATAATATCGGTAATACGGCACCGTGTCAATTTCACGGACGACGGCCGGCAATATCCCGACACGTGCAAGCTACGTGCACCACAGTGTACACTCTACCATGTGGCGTTTAGAACGTAGGAAACGTAACATTGCATTCTTTATTACTAAAGGATGGGATAAAACATAACCTAACTTTTTAATCGTTTGTCTGCAGTTAAGAGTCTATAGAAAACGAATGTCTATCTCAATTTTTCTGATATATTTAAATAAGTATGTATATATATTCCGTAATATTATTGCATAAGTACGCACATAAAGCGACGTGCTAAACACTTGAGTGGCGTTCGCTTGTAAGCAATTGCCACTCAAGTCAGTAGGTACTTTTTGAAACATTTTCCTACAGAGGTTCAGCTATAGATAGATATATCAGATACAATTGCATTTGATTAGTTGTGTAGATTTAAACTATACAGATCTGATACATCAGTTTTAGCTCGAAATAATAAAGCTAAATTGTATGCAACTGCTGTTCTTATTAAGCTAGATATAGCCCGGCGCGCCGCGCTGGTTGCAATGGGTCATAATACTAATTTCCATGTATTTCGATTTGCGCTGACTTGCTGTAACATACCTACTCGTATAACGAGCGCTTACCGAACTGTCAGGAAAATCAGGAAATTATTGGAGTTTCTGACAGGATCCATAATTTTGCATTGTTTCATGCACGGTTTGTTCCGAAACAATGTTAGTCGTAACACGGCAGGAGATCTATAGACAGTTTTGCACCGTTTTACAAAACCAATATTATATAACGACCGGTTAGCCTAGTGGGCAGTGACGCTGCCTTCGCATCTGAAGTTCCTGGGTTCCAATCCCGGTAAGGGCAAATATGTATGTGGTGAGCATAAAAAAAAAAATATATATATAAGGGGACAATCTTACACAAATCGACCTAGTCCCATAGTAAGCTCAGTAAAGGCTTGTGTTATGGGTACTAGACGACGATATATATAATAGATATAAATACTTAAATACATAGAAAATATCCATGACTCAGAAACAAATATTCATGCTCATCACACAAATTTTTGCCCTTACCGGGATTCGAACCCAGGACCTCTTGCTTCGTAGGCAGGGTCACTACCAACTAGGCTAAAGCGGTCGTCAAATGTCGGAGCATGAATACCGATTTGTGTCTGAGTAGCCGTATTTGTATTTGTAGCCACTTATTCGCAATTATAATATGAATACTATTTATAGCTAAACATTGCACTGTCTTACTAATTCAAAAGATAACCACCTGACGGATAGAGGACGGGAGAAGCTTTTGTAATAGGGCGCCGTCAGCTCGGGATACCTTCGTTTTCCATAATGTTACTTGCATTTTCACTTGTCATAACGGTGCATGCCATAATTTTATTTGACATAACATTATGAGCCATAATAAACAAATGACGTGATCAACATTGCATGCAATAATCTCAATTGCTAAAGTAAATGTTAATGCAATGTAAAAATTCATTCGTAACCCCATTAGCACACTTTTTAAGCACACTTTTTAAGGATTCCGGTTATACATATATACGGAATCCTAAAAATAATGAAATATCTGTTTCTTTTTTATCAAAAAATGGAACGCAGAGTCAGATTGATGGTGGCGCCGTCAAATAAATCGAATGAATGAACGATGCTTGTAACGGCCATTACGACCGGGATGAACGAATGAAACGAATCATTTCACCCGTAATTAATCCTACACGCAGGGCGCTGAATCGTGCGTTAGTCAAGGTCAAATAGGATATCACAGTGATGAATCAAACGAATGATTAAAAAGTTAATAATAAAAATCGCTTCAATAAAAAAACTCACAAATAGCTAAGACTCATCCGGATAGACAATCCTTACATAGGATTTGATATAATTAAAGCCACTGAAATACGGGTATAGACCCAAAGAAAGAAGGCAAAAACATATACGTAGTGACCAAAATCCCATTCAGATATCTCAAATAATTACGATGCTACAACCGTTTTAATATTGCTAGTTAGAGAGTGACGTCACGATCAGCGAGCGACATAGTAAATGACAACCATTTCATATGAAGGTGCATTTTGTGCAAAAGGCACAGAATACTTTGGACACTTCGCAGCCGGGTTTATAACTTGCTAAACTTTTTCTGAATTCGACAATATTTTTGATCCTTTTTCAGGTAAATTCCACGTTATTGGTTATTTTGTTTGGTGTATACACCCCAGCGAACGAAAAAACCATGGAATGCGAGCTCTTTAAAGATTTTTATTTTATTTATTTGGAGAACAAACAGACATAGATGTAAAAAAGGAATAATACAGTATTCTTTATATATTAAGGAGATGCATCTAAGTCCTACACAATTCTCACTAGGACTTACATTGCTAAAGAAAAGAGGCTAAAAAAGGAAGACCAAATAAGGCTTGTTCACGAAATAACCCTCCTCTCCTTCGGGCAGTCGGGTAAAACAGTAGCCATCGAAAACTAAGTAAGTAGGTTTAGGTTGTTCAAACCGCAATTAGGTTGCCAACTGAGTATTCTTTTTCATGCGAAAGATTCTAAAATCCATATTTTTTTCCTTAAAAGTTATGAAATCCTACATAATGCCAGTTAAGCTTTAAAGCTAAAATGATTGCAGAGAAATGTGTGTACTTCTGGCATGATTTAAAACTATTTATGACCTGCAAACGGTAATTAAGAGTCTGGACAGATATTCGCGGAACATTATAGCATCGATATTCTATTTGAGTAAAGAAAAAAAAACCTCTATGACGCAAACGTGAAAAATACAAAATCTAAGACTGAAAACCAGAAATTTCAAAAGTAAGCCCAGAAATGGTTAGCAGCTGATATAAGTGGTGAATTCGTGAATGCCCCAGATCGCAGATGTTTGAGGCCCGAACCGAAAGTAAGGACCATAAATATGCGCTCTGAGGCTTTACGAATTACCGCCCGTGTTGAGTACAAAATTTTACGTCTTCACCTGGCCATAATGCGAGTTTTCCCGTACGCGCGGCGTGCAATAAAACTCGCATTATGGCCACAAAATAGTTTTTATCTCGGAAATCATCCCCTAAGGGGGTGAAAGTTTGTATGGAGCTACGATATAAACGAGTGTATAATATTTTCGAAACACGTACATAGGTAGGTATCTGAATAAGACTGAGGTAATCTACATAGATCTACTAAGTACCTAAGTACGGTTTATGTTATTTCTCGCGGATTGACCTATTAAGAAGTAACCTATATGGGATAAACCGATCGTTTCTGGGCAATTGCCCTCTGGCAGGGGGTATTCGGGCCACTGCCCCGGGCACTGAGGCACGAGGTCAGTGGGGAAGAGGAGTTGGTTATCGTTTGTTGTGAATACATGTGATTAAATTGTTTCTTTATTAAAAAACTGCCCGCGCGGTTTCACCCTTGTATTGTAAAGATCGCATGCCCACGGGATTAAGGCGCCGTAGGTTCATGGTCTTCTCTCCCTCTCACTGAGCATAAGCGTGAGCGAGATGGAAGTGCGTGCTCGGAAGCGCGGAAGTCATGTTTTTTAATTATTTTTTTTGCCGTTTAAATAAATAAAAAAGTAAACACTGATTTCTCTCAAACATGATATTGCCGATTTTTAAAGCCATTTTAATATTTTTAGCTTTTTTGTGCATAATTTGTAAGAAATATTTTAAGTGTATTTTAGACCCTTTTAGACATATGTTCGTGTTTTTTAGGGTTCCGTACCAAAAATGGTAACAAAGGAACCCTTATGGTGCGACTCCGTCCGTCTGTCTGTCTGTCACAAAGTGAAATATCTCACGAACTACTCAAGCTATCAACTTGAAACTTGGAATGGTTATAAATAAGAGTTATCCGCGTGCATGGAAAATGAAAAATTTAAATATAAATTTAATTTTTCTATAAAAACTTACGAATATGAGGAGGGGGCAAAAAAAAATATTCAACTATAGGGTCAAGTGGGGTATCATTCGAAAGGGCTTGAATTGCACTTTTTGAAGCAGTTTTTCTTTTTTTTTCTACACTCGGAAAATTTTGATCTATGAAGGAAAATGTAAAAAAAAATACCATTCCCCCCCCTATCTCCGAAGTTATTCAAGCGAAAAATTTGAAATAATTACTTGCGATTAAGATAAACATATATATTACGGGAAAAGTTTTCTTTTTTCTGTATCTAGCATATTTTTTGTTTTATTTTCAAAAATCATTTCCTAGTTAGATTTGCAATTTAATCAACTTTATAAGTTTTTTTTTGTTTTGAAATTCCTATAAAACTATAAATAGAAGTACTCTCTATCAAATAAAACAATAATAATCGAGATCAGTTCACGTGATAAACAATAATCGCTAAAAGACCAACATACATACTAAGCCGATTGCCCTTGCAGGTTAGTACCAAATGGGGCCGATAGATGGCGCTGACCCCATTCGCGCTGTTAAGATTTTTTTAGAATTAATGGGGTTTGGGATTGGGACGCGTATATTTATTTTCAATAGCAGGTCAAAAAAAGATCGCGATTCAATTGTCTTGGTGTAAAAGTTACTCGTTGTTTGAAATTGAATTCTATTGTGTTGGGTTGAAATAAGTAATTTAACAAATACATATATTGGGACTTATACTTTACCTTGAGTTAATTGTTAATTTGCACGGAACCCTCGGTGCGCGAGTCAGACTCGCACTTGACCGGTTTTTTTTTTCTATCGAGCGAACATTGCTTAATCATGTTTCTAAACATTGATTTCCCTGCAGAAAAGCCTCAAGATTACTATTCGTATTTTTTTTAAACCATATTATTATAAACAGACGCATTATATTGTTTCAAAAACTCTGTTCGATTAACTTCGCTGAACCTACGGCGCCTTAAAGCCTATATTGTCCATCCAGAACGTCCATTAGGTATTAACCCAAGTACCGGTTTCCATTTGTGCTGAATGACAGTAAATGATTCCATTGAAGGGTGTTGGTGACACCAACAAAAGTTAAGTTCGTACAGCCACCGGCATCAATATCTGCCGAAACAAAGCCGGCAAAAATATCTGACACGTCCTTATGGCATTAGACATAGAGTCGTGTCAGATATTTATGCGTGCTATGTTGTGGCAGATCTTATTGCTGGTGACTGTACAACCTAGTATATACAAAAGTATATAATGCTTTACAACTTTTTATAATATTATCTGTGGCACGATGGCTGCTTGTGCTAACCTCCATGGTCGCAATACATAGTTTTCCAAGTAAAGTGTGTTTTCACTAATGCTGCCCATCCCACAACTCCAATAAACAAATCAACGACACATTTAAACAGTCTACGCTACAAAGGGTAGGAGGCTTTTTAACAGCCTTTGGGCGGCTAGAGGGTATGAGGACCCCTCATTACGAAGGCCTATCCTTTAAAATACTTGTTTCGCTAGTTCCATAATAGCAAGCAACGACCTGTCAAATTATAAGTTTATTCAAAAGGGACTACTGATTTAATATAACGACTCGCGGGCCGCCAATACAAAAGGTCGTATTTCAAACAAGAAGGTCCCTGAAATGTTGTGCCTACCTACAATACTAGAATTAGCCGGGACTTTTAGTACGGTACATAAGTCCTTTTGTTTTTGACCGACTGTCGGCGTGGGGCAAGTTTCGTCGCGAAAACGATTATGACGGAAGTTTTAATGTGTCTCGGCATATTTTTATATTACGAGTTTTGTGATAAGCCGGTAATAAAAACCGATAAAATTTGTGTCGCGGTGCTTGGTAAAATTTTGCTTGATTTGCTACAAGTAGAAGAAGTTTTTTTATCATTTTTAACAACGTCATACAACCATTTTTGTACTTGTTATTTGTCTCATATGTATTACTGTGTTTGTTTGTTATTCATCATCATCATCATCATATCAGCCGAAAGACGTCCACTGCTGGACATAGGCCTCCCCCAAAGAGTGCCAAAGTGACCGATCCCGCGCCACCCGCATCCAGCGGACTCCCGCAACCTTTACCAGGTCATCATTCCACCTTGTCGGGGGCCTACCCACGCTGCGCCTTCCGGTACGTGGTCGCCACTCGAGAACCTTTCCGCCCCAACGGCCATCGGTTCTACGTGCTATCTGCCCCGCCCACTGCCACTTAAGTTTAGCGATCCGGAGGGCTATATCGGTTACCTTATTTTATTACCTTTATTTTATTTTTATTTTTTATTTTTATTTTATTTTTTTATGTAGAAAAAAAAGGAATATTTGTGTTAAGTACTTGATATATTTTCTATTTTAGGGCAATAAATATGTTTTCTTTCTTCTTTCTTTCTTTCTTACCTTGGTTCTGCTGCGGATAGCCTCATTTATGATGCGGTCACGCAGCGAAACTCCCAACATGGCCCTCTCCATTGCCCTTTGGGTGACTTTGAGCCTTCTTATGAGGCCCATAGTAAGCGACCACGTTTCAGTGCCATATGTCATCACTGGCAACACACACTGGTCAAAGACTTTCGTCTTGAGACACTGCGGAATATTGGACGAAAAGATTTGCCGTAGCTTTCCGAACGCTGCCCAGCCGAGTCGGATTCGACGATTGACCTCTTTCTCGAAGTTGGACCTACCTAACTGGATCGTCTGTTGCTCTGGTTTTTTTGTACCTATCATGGGGGGTATATGCCATAATCGCCACGCTTGGCATGCGGGTTGGCGATCGCAGTATTTCCACCGCACTCCAGGGATGCTGCTGCCCATCCCCCGGTGGTCTTGGTCGTAGTTTTAGGACATACCCGGGTCCAGACTTGAACTTGGTTGTTTGTTATTACAACGTGAAAAATGTATCAAACTGGCGGGAATCGAACCCGTAGGTATCCCTACTCTCCTCTCACTTACAAGAGGAGTGAGCAAATGCTGCGCGTAAAAAAAAAATATACGCGTTGACTTGAGAACCTCCTCCTTCATTTTTTTTCGTCGGTTGAAAATACAATAGGCCGCAAGCAATGATACCGAAAGTAAAGATACGCCTGTCCGAACAATATTCGCTTGACATACTATGACACGCTGTGACGGCTGAAGACTAAGGCACGGTGGCCCGCAATTGCCAGTGTCGGGCCATCGCATTGGACGAATTACTCGTGCGAGTTGGGCCTATCTTTACGAAGTAATTATAGGGTCATTACGCTGGTTACACGACCACCTTCGGTTAGCGACCACCTGAAGGAGAAGGCTTTTTCTATTGAAGATAACATCAATTCTACAGACCCTATTAAGACAATTAGTTGTACATGCATTTTGTTGTTGTTTTAGAATAGAAATCTACTAAAAAAAACCGAGAAAATATCCTTTCTGTTCACCAACTCAGCTAAGTGATCGCCAACCGGCACATGAAATTAGGTGGTCGCTAATCGGCGAAATGACCCTATATATCTATGGCCGCAAAGCCACTTTTACGACTTAAAGCTACCAGGCTATGGAGGCCTAAACTTTAATATATTAGGTTTTATGGAAGCCTAAAACACAAAAACTATAAATAAAATGCAGACTGTTGAGGCGGATTAAATGTCCAGAGCCCTCTAGGCCAGCACCTCACCAGCGCCCCTCTAGCGGCCATAGATGAAAATTATAACGAAAAAGATTCTAGCGCGTGTTGCTCGTCGCGCGCTCCTTTGGAACCCGGCACCCCTAGGCACGTGTCTAGTGTGGCTCTGCTTAAATTAATTCTTTTTTCAGTATCCCATTACGGCCCTGTGATCTCCTTGAGAGCATCATGTGCATACTTAACTCAAAAAAGTAAAAAAAAAAAAAAAAAAAGCTATGAAGAAATGCAATCCTTAAAAAGTTTAAAAATTCGGCCGCCATCCCTAAATCTTATCCAAAAATATCTATTTTTTCACGTAGGTACTAAACAATATAACAGGGTGCCTCAATGAAATTTCAACTTTTCGAAGTTTAAGCACCACCCTTATACATATTGATGCACTTGACTGTAGATAAATAAAAGAAATAATAGTACGTCATAAAATATATTTCATTCTTTAACAAAGAACATATCAATATCACATTGTTACCGATGGTAACAGTTTGTTCTTAATCTAATAATTTCACTAACTAAGTAACATGGACACATTTGCAATGTCAATATTAATATTATATTATATTTAGTATAAAGGGACTCGTTATTCACAAGCATATTTCTTGACAAAAAAATGATACTTATAGGTTTTGATAACATACATTACAATGCCTAAGCGCGCAAAAAACATCTGGCGTCTTATAAAATCTCAAAGAATAATAACATGTATCCTACGTATGGTTTATATCACAAATGCGTTTGCTTATAGTCGGTAAGCCTACTCCAAATACACCTACGTGTCATGACAATACGATAAAATGCATGGCAGCTGCACGCCTTGTAGTATGGCAATTGGCCTCATTTAGTGTTTAGCAGTAACACAATAGTTTACTGCTACATAAACGCATATTGCTTGTATCAGCGGTAACCTAACATGTATAAAATAGGGTGTGTTATTAAATAAAGTGTGCATTATACTCCAGAGACTTGTCTTATCATTCTCACCATAGTTCATGGCGACCTTGCAGTAAAGAACCAACGGAATCTTCTGAGGCAGGAAACCAGCACCCAAGCAATCACCAAAAGAAAACGCAGTCAGAACGGGGCCCGTTCTGCAACTTGCAACGTGCGCCTGCCGGAACGGGCCCCACCCAAGCTCCACCCCAGCCCCACATCAACTGAAGAATAACATGTTACCTAAAGAAGATTTAATAATTTGAACAAAGAAGATTAGAAACAATACAAAGAAGAATAAAAAGAAAGAAGAGCAATGTCCAGGGTTTCCCGGCTCGCACATCAAGAGGTGTCCAGGGTTTTCCCGGCCCATGATCACATGACATCAACCCACATCGAGCCACATGCAGCTACATCGAGTTCCACGGCCCAGCAACAGCCCACCCTGCCACGTCACGATGGCGCACCAGGGACGAGACGCCGCCACCAAAACGCCGACATGTCACGCAAATATGACGTATTATTTTTTATTTTTTTCTATAGTTATTTTTTTTAATGTTGATTTAGATTAATTAGTATAAAAAGATTTTCTCTGATAATTTGGCATAGGTACAAGTCTTATATTTTACAAAATTTTCATGATTTTAAAGGCATACAATTTCTAATTTTAGTGTCACTATTATTAAATCAGTCCGATCATTTTTGTTATATTTCGCAATATGGCCCGAGCCATCCGGTGTCATCGCGCCGCGAATGCGCGCATCAGCAGAAACTTAAGTAGGTCGCGCGTGTACGCCGACTTAAAGTAAATTATAGTACATTGTTTAACGAGGGGCGTAAGTGGAATATTGCTAACAAGAGTCTATCAGAAGCCCGACGCCGAAGGCGGAGGGCTTTTGATGACTCGAGTTTGCAATATTCTTACGCCCCCGTGTTATACACAATGTTTTTCATCACATTTGCGAGGAAACAAATAAATCTTAGATGAAATTAATACAAATCGTAATAAAAACTGCAACATGTCAGTCGTCCATTTTGTTGAATTTGACGTGAGGCGCGTATGGCAAAGAACCTTCGGTATACAGCCACGATTTGAAAATACTTAAAAACATTATACGAGCAAGTGTGATGAAAAATACATTTGTAATAAATACTAAACATTGAATTGCAGTCAAATTTAATATAAAGATATGTTTTATACACATTAAAAGTTAGTTGTAGCAAACTTTTGAAGATATGAAATACACCTTGGCTGATTGGAAACATCCTCAGTCCGAAGTGAAGTATGAGTGGGTTCTATATTTTAAAACTAAACTTAACACCCCGTGGGAGGTAAAACGGCTATAACTGCTCTGAACGCTCGCAAGTAATAACGCCATTGACGAGCAAGTGTGATGAAATAGTACATTGTTTAACGAGGGGCGTAAGTGGAATATTGCTAACAAGAGTCTATCAGAAGCCCGACGCCGAAGGCGGAGGGCTTTTGATGACTCGAGTTTGCAATATTCTTACGCCCCCGTGTTATACACAATGTTTTTCATCACATTTGCGAGGAAACAAATAAATTTTAGATGAAATTAATACAAATCGTAATAAAAACCGCAACATGTCAGTCGTCCATTTTGTTGAATTTGACGTGAGGCGCGTATGGCAAAGAACCTTCGGTATACAGCCACGATTTGAAAATACTTAAAAACATTATACGAGCAAGTGTGATGAAAAATACATTTGTAATAAATACTAAACATTGAATTGCAGTCAAATTTAATATAAAGATATGTTTTATACACATTAAAAGTTAGTTGTAGCAAACTTTTGAAGATATGAAATACACCTTGGCTGATTGGAAACATCCTCAGTCCGAAGTGAAGTATGAGTGGGTTCTATATTTTAAAACTAAACTTAACACCCCGTGGGAGGTAAAACGGCTATAACTGCTCTGTACGCTCGCAAGTAATAACGCCATTGACGAGCAAGTGTGATGAAATAATTATTAGTGAATGAAATTTGATCCTCACACTTAGAAAATTTATAAGTACCGAGATGGAATTAATACTGTAGTTAACTATTGGATTGATCACCTGATAATTAGTGAGAGTTTAATTGATAATTTGTAATCATCTTTCCTTCTTTGCAGGAAGGCTAAGATTATTTAGACCAATTGAACAACTTAGTGAGGGATAATTTTGTTACTACTAGTTACTGATTTATTTACGAGTTTTTTTTAAATAATGATACAGTAAATATTCGTTTAAATAATCAAGAGTAGAGTATTTTGGTATAGTACGGTACATGAGTTAAGTGGAAGTTAAGTTAGAGTACTAGTCCTTAGATTTGATCATGGTGTCTGGACTACCGTGCCCTCCGTGAGAATTTTTGGAGACTGTTGTCTTAATGTAGATGTGACTTTAAGTACAGGCGACCGAGAGTGAGGCCTGATATGCCGATAGGGTGACCATGCCATTGGGTAGCCATTCCCATGTTAATAGAGATAGAGGCATGCACGGAAGCATAGCCAAGTTATGTCCGTGAATGGCTTAACATTTATATATTATTAGGAGCTGAGGACTCCAACGGCATTAGATTTTTAGCATATTGAGTAGGTACCGATACCACAAAGAGTAATGGCAGATAAACGATTGAGAATTGTAAAATATAAAAATTGCGTAATAAATAAAATATATGAAATTAATAATAATTACTTTTTAAATAGCCACAATTTAATAATTAAAAAAAAATTGCAACAGTGATACTAGGAAATATTTCATACAGGGAGCCCACTTATTTTATTGTTTTTTTTTGAAATGTTTAAACTTAATGTAAATGCTGTATGCGGCCAATGGTACTACAATAAATACATACGGCGAGAAGGATTTAATACTAAACATCGGTCTTCGCCGGCCCTACAGTTGGACATTTGTGATAGCTGACGTCAAACATGCGATTTTGGGAGCAGATTTTTTGGAATATCATAAGATTTTAGTCGATGTTCATGGGCGCAAGTTGATAGACAAAGTTACGGAGCTTACAACGCCAGGAACTATTGTTAGAGTAAATCAGCGGTCCATTCAAACTATTAGCGGGGAAATGAATCCAAGGGTTAAGCAGATATTAGAGAAATACATCGATATAACGCGTCCATCGTCTATGAAGAAGCCGTCAAAGCATAACGTGAGACATTATATTTTAACAGAGGGCCCCCCGATTTCCTCGCGTGCCAGGCCGCTGCCACCAGATATAGATAAGTACCACATAGCAAAAAAAGAGTTTCAGAAGATGATGGAGATGGGAATATGCCAGCCATCCGACAGCCCTTGGGCGAGTCCACTACACATGGTAAAGAAGAAGAATGGCGAGTGGAGGCCGTGCGGAGATTATCGCATGTTAAATAAAGTTACTATTCCAGATAAATACCCACTTCCTAGGCTGTTGGACTTTACTTACATTATGGAGAATAAGAGTGTTTTTAGCAAGATTGATATACGGAAGGCTTATCACTGTATTCCTGTGGCGGATGTCGAGAAGACTGCTATAATAACCCCTTTCGGTCTGTTTTCCTTTCCCTTAATGCCGTTTGGGCTACGAAATTCAGGTCAGACGTTCCAGAGATTCATGGACTCCATATTCAGGGACCTGGACTTTGTTTGTATACGTCGATGACTGTTTCATTGCATCACGTAACGAGGCGGAGCACTACGAGCATTTGGACGTCGTGTTTTCACGTCTACATGAAAATGGGATAACAATCAATAGTGAGAAATGAGAGTTTCTGAAAACTGAAATGGATTTCTTAGGTTATCATATAACGAGCCAAGGAATCCAGCCTACCAAGGAGAAGTTTGAAGCAATCGCAGAGTTTCCAAAACCAAGAACGGTCAAAGAATTAAGGAGATTTTTAGGTATGGTGAATTTTTATCGCAGCAATTTGCCCAATGCAGCGCAATATCAGACAAGTTTAAATGAGTACTCGCACGACTCCAGGAAAAATGACAACTCCCCTATCGTATGGAAACCCGAGGCAGAGCATGCTTTCGATCAGTGTAAACAGAATGTCATGGATGCGACTGCAGGACGCACAGTTGGCGCTTTTTACGGATGCAAGTGCGTCCTGTGTGGGAGCGGCGATGCAACAGAAAATAGGCCGTAAATGGCAGGCTTTAGGGTTTTTCTCTAAAGGCCTCAGCGAAGCCCAAAAGAGATATTCAACCTTTGACCGTGAACTTTTGGGTATCTACATGGCGGTACGGCATTTTCAGCGCCTTATTGAAGGGAGAGAATTTACAATTTATACGGATAATAAACCATTAACTTTTGCATTTACCAAGAAGCCATCCATAAACGATACTCCACGACGTGTGCGCCAATTGGATTACATATCTCAGTACAACACGGACATTCAATTTGTCAATGGACATGACAACGTTGTAGCCGACAGTTTATCACGTACGATTGACGAGATATGCATGCCGTCACCGATCGACTATGCTGATTTAGCAAAGAGCCAAGAGAATGATGTCGAGTTAGCGAAATTGAATGATAGTAAGAAGTTAAGAATGGAAAGGGTGAAAATCGCGGGAACTTCCTCTACAATAATATGCGACACTTCAACTGGAGCTAGCCGTCCGTATGTTCCAGAGAAATACAGGAAGTTACTTTTCGATGCGGTTCACAAGATCAGCCATCCCGGGAAGCGTACCACCAGGAAATTGATAAGTCGACGGTATGTTTGGTATAATATGAACAAGGATATAAACCAGTGGTGTCAAGCCTGTATTATGTGTCAGAAATCAAAGGTTTGGAGGCATACGGTAGCACCACTGGGTCAATTTATTCCGTCAGAACGATTCGAGCATTTACACTGCGCCATTGTCGGACCGTTGCCCCTGTCCCAAGGAAAAAGATACTTAATAACAATGATAGATCGCTGCACTTCGTAGCCAGAAGCATTTCCGGTGGCGGACATAACGGCACAGTCAGTAGCTCGTACAATATACGAGGGGTGGATTGTGAGATTCGGATGCCCCCTTCGTATCACGACTGATCAAGGCCGACAGTTCGAGTCAAGGACGTTTCAGTGTCTCGCAGAATTTCTAGGAATACAGAGGATCAGGACCACAGCGTACCATCCGCAGTCAAATTCGAAGGTCGAACGGCTACACAGAGTCATTAAGGCGTCCCTGACGGCCAGGGACTCTCGGAATTGGGTCCGAGAATTGCCTGCTGTACTTATGGGGATAAGGAGTGCTATGCGGGACGACACCGGATTCAGTGCAACAGAAATGGTATATGGCATGCCGATTAAGCTTCCAGGAGATTTTTTTACCGCTGCTAAGGGGCCTGAGACGTACGACGAGCTTGTTGAGAAGATTTTAAGGAACGTTACAGAATATTCCGCGGTACCGACGCGCCGGAAAACGAATCATACAATTTTTATACATCCCGAACTGGAACGTTGTTCGCATGTTTTTCTCAGATGCGATGTTCTGCGTCGGAGCTTAACTCCGCCATACGAGGGACCGTATCCGGTAATATCAAAATCGGACAAGGTATACTTAATTAAGAAGGGTGCCAGAGAGACGTACGTGTCTATAGATCGTCTTAAACCAGCGTACTTGTTAAGTGAACCAAATAGTGCTGACAGCATACAAACGCATCGTATGGTCACGTATGGCACGAAGTCCGAGCGTTGGGTTCGATTCATGGAGCGATAGCAGCATATAAAATAGCATGATTTCTTTGGCAATGCATCAATCAAAACGGCGCTCCTCGGAAGATAATCAGCATCAACGACGACATGGGCGTCCAGAGTTCAAAAGACCAGATCAACTACAACAACGACAACGGCCTGCAGCAGCAAGAGATGGATGAAATCAAACAGCTTCTACTCGAGGAGATTAGGGCCAACCGCCACCTGGCCCTTCTTCAACTAATCATGACGGTGTGCATCCTGCTCACCGTCATGGGGTTGAAGCTCCTGGATAGAAGGGTGAAGGCCGTCGTCGACAGCCGCAGTCAGGCCACGGGCTAATTTAAGGGGGGAGAACTGTGCCGGCGCGCGACTTTATCTGGATCGTGACGATAGGTGGTTTCTATTTAATCACGCGTTGATTTCGATAAGTTTCCAAAGATATAGAGTAAGTTAGTGAGATAAAAGAAATGTATATAAACATCGTAAAATAGAAATACAATCAGTTTTAAGAATTCCCTACAAAGGTATCTTTTACTCACCAATTAATTACCCCTAAACTGCTAAACACTAAATGCGGCCAATTGCCATACTGCAGCCTATAATGCGACGGCCGCGACATACTCTCGATTTTTCTCGCACTATATCTCTTGTTCTAAACGTTCTTATAAGAAAGAGACGGAGAGTGCGAGAAAAATCGAGAGAGCTTGCGCGCCGTCTTGTGTCAGAAGGTGCTAAAGTTGGTCACCTTTGGTACCGTCTGCCAAGTACTTCCGGCCATTTCAGGACTGACAGTTAGCTTTTACTCTCTCTACGATTAAAGGGCTAAATGATGCCACATGTCTCGTACTGTTGTCGCATGACGTAAATATACCTACCCATACAAATGTTGACCGGAAGTGCCCTCACTTCCGGTCAACATTTGTATGGGTAGGTATATTTACAAACTTACGGCCTATTTTAGATGGGATAATTTTCTGATTCTTGCTCAGCTCAACTGTCTCGACCTGCTGCCGTGCATATTATAGTGTTGCCATGAGACGTAGGTGTATTGGGATTGGGCTTACGTACTATTTGTGTGTGAGATGTACAGTCAACGTTAAATTATGTTTACACTTTGGCATTTTCTTTCTTAATAAAAAACTGTTAAAAAGACTTTGACATGGATATGACAATCAGCATCGTATAGTTATAACAGCCAAAAAAAATTTTGACTATATCGTAACACATTACTCATACAGTAATAAATACGCGTACCGAAATATTTGGCTACTTTGGCTCTGTTACTAACTATATGATGCCTGTCTATGCCAACATAACTTTAGCTATGTGTGAACCGAGCGACAAGCTAACGGACATAGAAACAATGTTTACAATACAGTACAGTTAGCATCATATAGTTGTTAACGGTCAAATTAGCCAAAAACATCGCAACACGTGTTTATTATATAGGAGTAAGGATGTGTTACGATGTATTTGGCTACTGTAGCTTCTAGCTGACTGTACCATCCCATACAAACATGAACAAGCCGCTTTTATAATTACAACCCTATTCTAGGCTTTACTAAATTTCACTGTAACTTAATTTGACTCAAAATTCAACAATAACAATATCTTACTTTCAGTAAAGAATCGTAGGTCTTCTTTGGAGATCCAAACCTGAAAAAAAAAAAAAAAAACATCGTTTGAGCTTAAGAGGATACTGACGGATGGAAGGGCTCTGAATATTACTTGTCAACACTGGATTTGCATTTCCAACCATACACAGCCTATATTTAGTCCTTAAAGTTTCTCTGAAAAATACTAAAATCGCAAGCGTCCTTAGGCTACAGTGTCTGGTTACCATCAGTCAGATCGTGTGGTGAATTGCCACCGTCGTAGAAAAAAAAGTAAACATACCCATAGCCATCGTCATCGCGCTTAAGGTTCAACGTCACTGGTTCCTGTCGAGCTGTTGCTAACAGATGTCGCGATATATAATTTCGATGGTTGCTCATCGTTTTACGCAAAACCGTGACGAGTACCAACATGTGTTTCAAACTGCGGAAGCCGAAGAGCTTGCTACGTATGAATCGCAATCAATCTGCACTAAACAATGTTTCCTTTTAAAATGTAGTCCGAAAATATGCATAAAAGTGCTTTTTCGTGAATTTACGCAGACTAACGTAGCTAAATGTCACTTCGAAGTTTGTCATTGTCAAACATTTTGCATAAATCAAACTAGAGGGCGCAAAACTAAATCTACAGTAGCGCCTCTATTAGGAAATAGCGAAACTAAATGTACTTGTGTCTGGCACTTTAGAATGTACGACGAATGCATCTGACTTTTTCACTCGTTACCTAATGTCATGCGGTAGCGCAGTGTTATACACTTTTGCTTAAATCTGTCTGTAATGCCATCGTTGAACCGGGTTCAAATCCCGATGAACGTACATCTTTTTTGTTTTTCAATTAGGATTTCTAAACCAATATGACCGTCTAAATTAACTTAGATTTACTTGTAATGTGCAAAAAAAATTTTTTTCATATTTAACTTGTTTAAGTTTTCTTGATAAACATGATTTGTATCTAGATTATCCACAAAACCCCCTATATTTTTGGCGGACCTATTCTGTCATGTTACATACTACGTGTTTCGTGTGTGTCGGGCTAGAATAGCACCTCCCCCTTTCTTCCTGTGGGTGTCGTAGGAGCCGACTAAGGGAACAGGGTTGAAGTGTGTTGCGGGCGATGGGCTAGCAACCTGTCACTGCGATATCACATTTTGTCGATCTTTTATACCCACATTTATGCTAAAAGTGGTACTGGAACATAAGTTTCATGTGCTCTGCCTACCCCTTTTAGGGATAAAGGCGTGATTGTATGTATGTATGTATGTATGTATGTACATACTACGTAAATATTATGATGCATAGGTATTTCATTTAAAAAGATGTTACGCCTTCATTTAATTGGAAAATCATGATTCATGAGTACCTATCCGTAGGTTTACTGTTGAAAAATCAAAGTACTACCTTTATCTATTCTATACCCTATTCCACATGATATTAGACAAATCGTGCGTAAATCTTCAAGTCATTCGCGTCATGAAAACTATTTTGATAAACAAAAAAACATTTACATTGTTCCATTTGAAACACATTAAATAATCGAAATAACACTAGTAAGTACAATATTTATAAAGGAAGATAAAAGAGGTATTTTTCCTTACAAAAATCTAACGTTATAAGGAATAAGGTATCTATACTTAGGAAGTATATTGGTACTTTGATTTGTTATATCCATATTCACCCGCAGTTGCGGTACTACATAATTACAATCAGAGAGGCTACGTATTATTCACAAAATGTTTTGTATTCGCCCGTGACTCGCGTCTAAAATAATGACCTCAAAGTTGGTAACAATTTTGCGTTACCGGACGGACGAATTTAGTAAGCTTTGTGAATAATTGGCAAGTTTGTATATCAAAACTCTTAGTGGCCAGTCTCTCGAATCTGGACCTAGACCGCATCAGAAAGAGATAAATATATCATTTGACAATATGGTACTGTTTTCGATGAACGTCAAAATTCAAAATTCGAATTCAACTTTTTCACGCGTTTACGTTTCTATACGTTTATGATGCTTTCACTCATTCATTACTAATCTTCAATGGTTGGGTTATGGGCATTTGCTTACAAAATTATTGAATGTCTTGTTTAGGTAAATATGAGATGAAACTTATCTGTCGAACCCACGACCGCCGTTTGACAGTCGCATGCCTGAACCACTATGCTACCGGAACGATTATTGTAAAGTGTTATTTATTTGTATGTTTGTATGTACGGTATAACCTCCGAAACCACTTATCCGATTATAAAAAAATCTTTCACTGGTGATGCTTACTGGGGGGACATAGCCGTGCTTAGGCATAGTAAGTATACTTAGGTATACTTATACGCAAAAAACGAACTAGGATTTTTAGACAGATTTGACTGCGTACTAAGTTAAATGCAGTTTTTATTCTTTCTAAAATCGGTCTGGGTGACTCCTTAGAGCAAATTTCCGTGTCCCTTATAGTTTCGGATTGAATGTCACTCTGTATAATCTTCAAATCAGCTCACAAAATTTCCCGAGAATCGGTTGAGAAATATAGCTACCTACGACATATAGAGGAGAAGTCTAGACAGCCGGACATACGAAAGAATATTTATTTATTTAATCTTTGATTTGAACAAAAGAACAACTTATCGTACAAAAGGCGGACTTAAAGCCGTAAGCATTTCAACATTTGGGCAAAGCAGACAAATTTTGGTTAGTGCCACTACAGATATAAACACACAGTGGTTATACATACATAATAAATAACGACAATAGACAAATAAATAAAATACATATAAATACCTTCATACAATATATATGCATATATATAAACAAACGAAAATCGAGAACAGAAACACTAAAAATTTACGGCTCTGCTAGCAAACAACTTGCGTAAAGTAAAGATCTTTTAAACGCGAATCTGGAAATCTGGAATAATTGCCTAGCTGAAATGAAAATCTTCGTTCGTCTCGCTCGCTCGTTCAATTAAGTATATGGATATTGTTATCGATTCAGTTTTTAACAATTGGCGAACACTTTTGTTTTCAAAGGCTGACTTACGAGCATGGACTGATTTCGGTTACGTTATACCGGTATGGAATCGGTATTCCATTACAATAGCGTTATCTTGTAAAGGTTAGCCGCGCCGCCAACGTAACGGTACCGGATCCGGACCCGTGTAGAAATACATATCGGTTACCGGTATTTATTTTTTATTTTACTGAAACTTTTATAATTCCTTTTCTAAACCGGTATAATTATGATACCGTTATTTTTTTCATTTAATTCTCGTCCATGAGAGGAGGTCTGTGCCCAGCAGTGGAACGTAATATAAACTGATATATTATTTACTATGCCAATTTACACGAAGTCATTATTATAATCGTCAAAAACGAAATAGATATATACCTTCAATATCAGATGATCCTCAATGCTGGTAGCATTGAATTTTGATATTGGACCTCAATAGCGGGATTACCGGGGCTTCGATAATAATACCTATCAAGATTTGGTTGCAAATTATAGTGCATTTTTTTAGGATTAGAAATGCGCTAAACAAAGAAGAAGTTGTCGTCAACCTTTTCTGCTTGGGATAAATATTGAACAGACACGGTTTGTTACACGGAAATTCATTATTGCTGCAAAGTTCACACACCAACTTGTAAATGTTGAACACCAACGTTTCTCATGCGTTGTTAATGGACTTTGTTTCTGCCTATTTGCTTTTGTTGAAGGCAAAACGTTCGGGAGAGAACGAGTCGGTCTTTTTTGCAAGCCACTTAGGCCTGCCTCTGGTAGCTCCATCGCAGTCCGCACACCACCACACACAGCGAAAAATAAAATCTTAATATTAATTAACAAATAGATACTCGTTTAATAATCTCGTGATCTGAATTCAATAATTTGTTGATTAGCAAGAAAACAAGAAAAAGAACGTGATACGATTTTCAATTTTGACAATTTCGATAGCGAAAAATACGAACCGATCGTTTCAAACCTCTTCTTCTTTAGGTTTTTTATTTAAGCAACTTTTCGAGAACTGAATAACGAAATTTAAAATTATAGAGTTAAATAATAAATACATTCAAAATAAATATATTGATTGTTGTAAGTACTATTTAGATATAAATAATAAAAACACTTGTATGTGGAACAACACAGCTGTGTGGCATAAAGTGTCTTATATAAAAGACCTCGTGCTTTGTGCTTTATCCTTCTTTCTAATGCTTATTTTAGCATAAAGTTCACTTTTTTTGTAAAATAAGTCTGAAATTAAAAGTGTAAACAATACATTTGTGTTTTTGTGTTTTGGATTAACATTATTGGAAGTTTTACACCTTATTTTTTTGTCCAAACATTACTAGTGGTATATTACCTAATATAAAATTAAACTCTCACAGCAAAACCAACCTATTTACTTAAAAATACCTATGGGGCTGTTTTCGACCACTGCTTTTATCTGTTCAGGGAGTCATTGTAAATTTGGAAACTGTCTATACAATAGAATAAGTGCCCTCCCTGAACCGATAGTAGTAACAGTATATTTTTTTTAGATGCATAATTTTTTTTTTACATTCATGTTTACAACCAAAGGTTTAGTACTTAAAGTTTTATTTCAGGTAACGTTTGTGTAATCAGTTAACAACCCTAAAAACTACGTTTTTTTGAGAAAAAAGAAAAAACTTAGCAGAAAAAAAAGTCAATAAATCATTTTTTTCCTACATTCCCCATTTACGGTGTTCTACGTTCATTCATAGAAGTTACCCATTCTAGCGGAAGCCTATTTTACCTTCTAACAGTTCAAATAGTGCTCCTACCACCAGCAACAATAGAGTGGAAAAGCGATTATTCTTCAGTAGAAAAATTACGTAGGACAAACAATAACAACTAACAAATAAATTTAACTACATTAGATTATGCGTTCCTTTTTTTTACAAATGCATGTCAATTTTTTTTTATTAAAAACTAGATTCCACTCACGGTTTCGTCTGCGTGAACCTGGGATAAAAAAAATGTCCTATATTTTAATCTAGGCTCCTCCTAAGGCTCAGCATATATTACAAATTGGCACTGGAATTGGAATCGCATTGTGTTGGAAATAGAGTTGACTTTCGTTTGTTTTGAAAAGTGCCCGAAACAAAACAAATCCAGCTCTATTCCAGTTGAGTATAATTTAAATGCCTTCGACAGAATTAGTTCCATGAGTAGGCCCATGGCTTTAAGAGGTTAGGCAGGCAATAAGGTTGCGCAGTTTAAGCGTGATTGAGTTACGAACATCCAAACATCTAAACATTCAAATATTTATACATATAAACATCTAAACTTTCGCATTTACAATACTAGCAGGATAAAAATAATAATAATACACTTATTTCGACATTGGTCCTTTTAAATTCTGGTATTAGAATATTGGAAAAATCGGTAGGAGATTCCGGGATTTCGGGATTCCATGATGGTGGTTTGCATTCCCTATCTGTACCTAGTATGTTAATAATAGCATAATTAATTGAATATATCGGGTTTCTCCGGGACATAGCTGGCTGCAGCTTTATATTTTATGTCATTTTTTTCGGTACCGTAAATACGGTTTCATAAAAGTTACAAAGGTAACCGATATTTCGGCTTCGGCGTGGAGGGCAAGGTCGACCCGCTTAAGAACAAAGAAATATCTAAGTAAGTATCGAAATAATACCGGTTTGTAACCGGTATTAAAAAGATATCACAAGGCTTTAAAAAAATACCGGTAATGGACATTTCTAACTGGTTGCGGCACTGTTATGCTGTCCCCTAACCACTTTGCCTAACCACCGGTCGTAACTGGCATCAGTACCTGCACCGAAGAATGCCTACGAGTGTATAATTCTACCCTCACAACATTGTACTCGTAAAGAAGAAAAATTGTGACTTAGTTAATTTACATTTTGGGGGTAATCTAATATTCTAGTTGAACAGTCGATTCCTAAATAGGTTGCAGTAGGTAATTTACTGTCAATCGATGTGCAGTCGACTAAAGCGAATGTTTAAATTTATCAGGTACTTACACTCCTAATAATTGTCTGTTATATTTAATGCTACATTACGTAACATTCACTCAATCGAAACTTGCTTATAATCTGCAAGTTGGAAATTCAAACGGTTCATTTGATCAACAACACCCGTTTCTTCCCGTGGGTGTCGTAAAAATCGAGTAAAGGACCAATGTTGAAGTGTGATGTGGGCGATGGGCTAGCAACCTATCACTGCAATATCACATTTTGTCGATATTTTATACCAACATTAAGTGGCGCTGGAACATACGTTTCAGGTGTTCTGCCTACCCCTTTTAGGAATAAAGGCGTGAATGTATGTATGTATGTATGTATGTCATTTGATCAAAACCTAAATATGTATACGTTCGGTAGCACAGATTACGTTTCAATATTGGATCTTACTTCTTTCTAATAAGACGCAAAATGTACCTAGGTATGCATAGTTATCGTTCCGTGGACTTGAAGTAGGTCTATCACGGCTAAAGAGCAAAGCATTGAAATTCATTCATTGTTGCTTGAAATTCAGTCTATCAAAAACAAATGACATTGCTCTTACGTCATTACCAAAATGAGCAGCGTAGCAAGATAAAAATAATGCTATCTCTTTCACCACAAACTAAAAGTGTTTGTACGATGGTGTCACCGTCTGGTGATTATAATTACTACTATTCACTCCGCTATCTAACTAATCTTGTTTGATATTAAAGACATCTAGTGAAGGTTTTAGGCAACGTGCTGTCATTGTGACGCGGCCATGTCATTTACACGGACAGTGTCTAACTCACGCACACATACAAGGCTCGGAGTAAAATTTGAATATTAGTTTAGGCTATTGTTTGAATATTACTGGTTTTTGCGTGTATTTATTCAAACTGCGGGAGAAGAGGGTCATATATTATCTAAATATCACAATTTCAAGTTCCTGACATCGATAGATTAGACGTCTAGTCCGAACGAAAATTGTATGGAATTCGTCAGTGACGTTGCACCTTAAGGCGGTGCATTCGAAATGATCGCGTGCTTTGAAACGCCATTCTGACTAGATTAAGAAACAATAAGGTCCGATTTTCAGATATATGATTCTTGACTATATGATTGTTTATCTGATTTTATCGATACATGATAACTTAAAATTGTCTAAATATAGATATAAAAAAAATCTAAAGTTGGCTCTGTATTTTCCTTTTTTTACTCAGTCTACTGAAACGATACACAATCAAGTTAATACTATAGTATTTTGTCTCATCTAAAATGTCACTTTATGAAATTTAAATAAAACTTCACTAAGTTATGTATTTATCGGTCCAAAACAGAGATTCCCGAAGAGTGTTACATCTCTTGTTCTCGTGCGCGGGAGGCATCAGCGTGTGGGTGTGTTCGACTCGAATCAAGGCATCCCTTTAACTCGGTCTTCGCCTGCCTGCGCGCGGACGGTATAGCGAGGACTAATAATATATGCTAGTCTGCTCGAAAAGTTAACATACCTAATATATGCTGGTCTATGCTCGGGCCCGCCACGAACTTGTCTTCGAACCCTGGCTGCAGCTCGAGCATCAGCTGCTGGTGCCGCGCCGAGAAATTCCAAAGCAGGAACCGGTGCTGCTGCTTCTCGAGGTCCACGATCGTGGTTAGCAAGCTCTGCAAGTTTATGGGACCCTGGTACTCTTGTCGATTCTTGGGAAACACTGGACGGAAATTGATAGAGAGACTAGCACAACTGTAGTCCGCGACGCGACGCGAGACGAGGAATACACTCCTCTGTCTAATTTGAAGAGTGCAAGTGAGACAAGAGTCGCTGAGTCACTCGCGACGCGACTAGACAGCAAGTCGTGCTGGCCTCCCATAGAGCCTTCACATGGAGACATCCGGTTCATTGCGGGACCTGTTTTTTGCAAGATCCGGTAACAGATCCGACAAAACTTCACGCCGTGTGAACGGGCTCTTGAACGAGACTCTGCCAGATTATGGGACTCTGGTATCACGAGTTTACGGCTAGCAGACGAGCTGTCTCTCGCGCGAGATGAACCACCCATCTCTTTCCTAAGTGTTTTAATTAGAAAGAGACAGAGTCTACTACGCGCGCGAGATAGCCTAGATCTGGGTTACTGGGAAGTAACTGCAAAATGTCACCATAGTGAAAAGGGATGAGAGTACGATTCTATCGTACTTGGAATTCAACCGAAAGATAGGATGATCATGATCACAGAGATATATTATATTTGAACTTCGAATGTCATGTCATAACGACGCAGCTTCAAAGTTAAAAAACAACAATTATCAAGCAACACGAACCCCTGGTATGTAGTAAAAAAAATCTATCACGCTTTCGACAGTTATCAGCAATCTATAAGCCAGCTCAGCACGTCTTTCAAGAGGCGGTCGCGACATACTCTCATTTTCTTGCACCTCTTGTTCTAAGTGTTTTAATAAGAGAGAGACGGACAGTGCGAGATAAATCAGCCAGTCGCCGCCGTGAGCGAGCACGACTGTATCCACTGCCCAGTGGTTAGTGTTGCACTTGGAATTCATGTGACCCTGGTATGCATAGCCTACTTTCACAGTTGTCCGCAATGAGCTTGAATTTAAGGCTGGCGTCCACTAAGCCGGGGTTATATTAGAGTCACGCCGCGTGTCGCAACGCTTACTTTGTATTGAACGTGGCGACACGCGGGACTGAGCTAATGTAACCACGTTCATACAAAATGTATGTAACCGATTGCGTTGCGACACGCGGCTTGGCTCTAATAACCCCGGGTCTAGGCTCGCCGAGGCGAATCGAATCCAAATAATTCGTTTCCATACACTAACTATAAAAGTGCGTCGATTGACGTAGAGCCGCGGCGCGCTGAATCAAATCGACCGGCCGCATCGCTCGTCAGGTGAATTTACAAAAGTGCGTCGATTCAACGCGGCTCGACTCGACGCGATTCGCCTGCAGTCGGCGTCAGGCTCTTAACTGTCCAGATAACGCGATTTACGCGCGAGTTTTGAAACGCGCGACAGCATCTGGACGGGGTGCTGTAGCTTTAGTACCTCTGGAGACAGAAGGTGGCCATGGGAATTCAGTACTTAACCGACGTAACCCCGTTGAGTTTGGGTTCGTTAGAATCGTCTCAATGAGTGGTTGATGATGGTATACAGAAAAGTACAGTCGGCAATAAAAGCTTGTACCAAAAATGAAAATTTTGTCAGATATGTATTTGGTTGATCGTACCTCAGCGACCCCCAGGTCCACGGCGTGCAGCAGGCGTCCGTCCAGCACCAGCACTAGCGGAGTGGGCGTGGCCAGCGCGCGGCGCCGGGCGGCGCGCGCCACGTGCCCCGCGCTCGCGTAGCTCAGCGCGCCCGCCAGCGTGAGCGAGGTGCACGACTGGTTGCCCACCTGTTAGAGGGAGAGATGGCTTTGGCTGTTATATATAAGCGTAGTTAGAGAATTCCATGCGAATCCCCGACTACGATAGAAGTATATTAACCTGACTAAACTGAGAAGTATCAGAATAATAATGCATCCTTGGCATCTCTTGCCCTATGTTCTTTTGTCGTGTTATATCCATGACGTCAATTTGACAACAGTGATGATAAATTGTTATTTCATTAACAACAGAAACATTATCAAAATACTCAGAAACGTTAATCACGTGACCCCGATCACTTAGGAGAATTAGCGGCAATTATTTTATATGCAACTAGGAAAAAAATGATAATGTTCGGTAATGGCGCTTCGCCGAACACTACCGCGTCACGCTCGCTTCGCTCGCTCGGCTCGCAGTTCACCTAACAACCTAACCATTTTTTCCCCTGAGGGATCAGGCTTAAGGGATTGACGTGGACAACAGCTAAAGTAAAAAGCTTTCATTTAAGTATGTTTACTATTTTAAGATACTCAAAATCATAAAAACTAGCAATAAGAACGTTGTTTGACTGTGACGTCACAAGCAACCAAGTAATCCCTACAAATTACATACTAACGGAGCGTTTTTGAAGTTTCATAAAAAGATGCTGGTTTGACTTTTGTCAAATACCGTATTGTCTTTTGTGATGATAAACAAAAAAGACCAGCGTGCAGCCTACAGCTACTGTCGCAGTACACTACAAGTACCAGGCTCTCATAAACGCGCGCTACCTTGAAGACAGCCGGGTGCAGCTGTGGCCTGGCGGCAGCAGCGAGCACGCGTAATGCATCTCCGCCGGCGCCCGCTGCGATACCGTACTCCAGGCCTAGCGTGCAGCCTACAACTACTGTCGCAGTACACTACAAGTACCAGGCTCGCATAAACGCGCGCTACCTTGAAGACAGCCGGGTGCAGCTGTGGCCTGGCGGCAGCAGCGAGCACGCGTAATGCATCTCCGCCGGCGCCCGCTGCGATACCGTACTCCAGGCCTAGCGTGCAGCCTACAGCTACTGTCGCAGTACACTACAAGTACCAGGCTCGCATAAACGCGCGCTACCTTGAAGACAGCCGGGTGCAGCTGTGGCCTGGCGGCAGCAGCGAGCACGCGTAATGCATCTCCGCCGGCGCCCGCTGCGATACCGTACTCCAGGCCTAGCGTGCAGCCTACAGCTACTGTCGCAGTACACTACAAGTACCAGGCTCGCATAAACGCGCGCTACCTTGAAGACAGCCGGGTGCAGCTGTGGCCTGGCGGCAGCAGCGAGCACGCGTAATGCATCTCCGCCGGCGCCCGCTGCGATACCGTACTCCAGGCCTAGCGTGCAGCCTACAGCTACTGTCGCAGTACACTACAAGTACCAGGCTCGCATAAACGCGCGCTACCTTGAAGACAGCCGGGTGCAGCTGTGGCCTGGCGGCAGCAGCGAGCACGCGTAATGCATCTCCGCCGGCGCCCGCTGCGATACCGTACTCCAGGCCTAGCGTGCAGCCTACAACTACTGTCGCAGTACACTACAAGTACCAGGCTCGCATAAACGCGCGCTACCTTGAAGACAGCCGGGTGCAGCTGTGGCCTGGCGGCAGCAGCGAGCACGCGTAATGCATCTCCGCCGGCGCCCGCTGCGATACCGTACTCCAGGCCTAGCGTGCAGCCTACAACTACTGTCGCAGTACACTACAAGTACCAGGCTCGCATAAACGCGCGCTACCTTGAAGACAGCCGGGTGCAGCTGTGGCCTGGCGGCAGCAGCGAGCACGCGTAATGCATCTCCGCCGGCGCCCGCTGCGATACCGTACTCCAGGCCTAGCGTGCAGCCTACAGCTACTGTCGCAGTACACTACAAGTACCAGGCTCGCATAAACGCGCGCTACCTTGAAGACAGCCGGGTGCAGCTGTGGCCTGGCGGCAGCAGCGAGCACGCGTAATGCATCTCCGCCGGCGCCCGCTGCGATACCGTACTCCAGGCCCAGCGTGCAGCCTACAGCTACTGTGGCAGCGTACACTAGGAGCTCTAGTTCTGCAACACAGAGATCATATTTAATGACAGTTGACCTTATGTCGTTGCAATAATAAACGCTACGCTAGAACTTGACGAAGAGAGGTTGTCTCGAGTATAGCTTTACGGCAGGCTTATCACCAACCAGCCCCGAATTTATTTAGATCGATACAAACGATCTTCCATCTCTTTCGCATTACATAAGATCATTCATCCCGGTTGTATAAAAAGAGAAGGACATGTATAATTCTCGTTTCCCTTGCAATGCATTTAATAGAAAGAAATTGATAATTATGACCTGACATCGGACTAGCGCCATTTCCTCTGATAGAGTATTCGATGCGCGAGACGAGAAAATCTATTCTTCTCTGTATAAGTACCAGGAACTCAGAAATCAATAGGCACTTACTGCTATTCCTCCACAAGCGCGGTATGATGGCATACTCGATGATGGACATCATGGCGACCATAATTACAGCCGCTAGCACAGCGCGAGGTATGTAGTAAAACGCGTCAGTGAGCAATGTCACTGATAGCAGGACTAGTAAGGCTGCAAATGAAAAGGACAATTTATTATACGATTACGAAGCCAGAGAGAGAGAGAGAGAGAGGTAAATAAAGGCGTATGTAGGCGACCCAAATGTCACCAAACAAAAGTGTGCAGCGTACGAACATTGGACCGATTTTCGACTTGTTTGATTTTCGAGCCCTCGAAAGTCAAAAATCGGTCCCCATGTCACTGTCACGGAGCATGTCAGTTTAGCTGACATTGATGACGGGCAAGTACCAGGCGCGCATACCTTTGAAGAGCGAGCCGGCCGGCGTGACGACGCCGCACGCGTGGTTGAGCGCGGTGCGCGTGAAGGAGCCGGTGGCGGGCATGGCCTGGCAGAACGAGGACACCACGTTACACGCGCCCACGGCCAGCATCTCCTGCGTGCCGTCCACGGGCTTGCTGCCGGCTGGGGGGCAACCAAAACTATTACAAAAAAACGGCCAAGTGGGAGTCGGACTCGCGCACGTAGGGTTCCGTACCATTATCTATAAAAACGGCAAAAAAACCCGTTTGTTGTATGGGAGCCCCCCTTAAATATTTATTTTATTTTGTTTTTAGTATTTGTTGTTATAGCGGCAACAGAAATACATCATCTGTGAAAATTTCAACTGTCTAGTTATCGCGGTTCTTGAGATACAGACAGGCGGACAGCGAAGCCCCGTTTTTACCCTTTGAGTACGGAACCCTAAAAAACGGCCAAGTGCGAGTCGGACTCACGCACAAAGTGTTCCGTATCATTATCCGTTGAATGAAAGGTAAGTTGCGGTTAAGGGCACGTTATCCGAAATCGAGCTATTTTACATTCAATAATAAACACTGAAATCTTGAGTTTAATAATGGGATATTGAGATATGTTATAGTTTAATAATCGCCCTTGTTACTTTTACGGACCAAAATACGAAATTTTAAACTTCGCTCGATCATATCATGCCAAGAAAAAAGGGAATATTATGATCTTATTTCTAGTCATACATAAAGTGGGCGCAAAATTGACTCAAGTGAATAATGTCAAAAAATAGACAATGATGTAAAGAAGATCTTTTTACGGACACTTTCTTTAAAAATGGCTTTAAATTTTTCTATACACAATTTATCTGGGAAAGTGACCTGCGCGTCTCGTTTTAGTAGGCAGATGGCCGCGCGGCCTCAGGCTGGACGGACGTCTGTAGCGATTTTTTCATTTTGACAACCGTGATTTTCGAAAATGTAATACCAGCAACCAGATAATAATATGATTTTAGGGAAAAAATATGAGATGTGATGTGGTTGGATAAGCACTCAAACTAGATAATATGGTATTTTTACAAACGCACTAATATAGAAGTTCAAAAAGCATGCCATTACAACACAATTTTCCATATTTTTCTTCTTCGAGCCCTTTCGTAGTGTAAAAAGTTTCAATTAGTTTCTTTAGTATGAGGAGTATTTTTTTATTACACAGGCCACATTGTCTTTTACGCCGTATAGGCGTATGTGTGTGTATTTGTGATAGATTTATTGTGACCTGATTGTGACATATTTTAGTACGTCTGACATTTGACATATATGTCATGTTGTCTTACGCAATTATTGATTTTGCAAAGCTAATATTCTAAATAAATATTAGAAAGTACAAGGAGCACCGTTACGTGTACCTACGAGAAATGCAGATTTTGCCATTTATGATGCTGTAATTATCATCCAGCCATTATGTTTACGCCACCCAGTGATGTGCAGTGCTGCAGTGTCAACGACTTGGATCCTAATCGAGAAAGACATAGTCACAACAATTAGATCAACTCGTAATCCTCTACAGTTGGACGTTCCACTGGTCTCCCGCTAATACTTCTGCTGCTGCAAAAACTATCGATGCGACATAGTATAGCAGGCCTCGTCATGGTGCTATTGAACAAATTGTGAACAACGCGACCACTATTAGATACCAATCTTCAAAATACTAATCTAGCTTCAGCACACTTCAATCTCTGGATGTTTTTTAAACTGAAAGTGAAATGAAGACCCCAACAATCACTTAAAACAGTATGGCGCATACATCTGTTTAATATTTTGTTACCTAACTCATTAGCCAAAAAATAAAGCTATTTTATTCTCGAATTTAATTGTGTCATTATAAGGTGTAATTTACTTGAAGGCAGTTACTTAGGTACCTATATACTGTGTTTACTTTTCGTATAAAAGTATAATATGATAAGGCAAGTAATTGTTTCATTTTATTTACTCTGAGGCTAAGGGATTCTCTTAAGAGTCCGTGTCGGCCCGGTTAGTTCGATCGTATAGGTATATTACCCGTCTCCCGAGCGCGCCAGCGCAGGTGTCGTGGTGGGGGTCGAGCGAGGCTGCTAGGTCGGCGTAGAAAAGTTTTGATACTTTAACCGTTTTATCTGACTTTTCGTTTCTTAATATTTTTATATATATGTATTTAAATAAAATATCAGGTAACTTAGAACAGTATCGTTCATTATAAATGTATGTATGTAATTAGTACCAATACAGAATTTATTTAAGTACTTGTTTGACGACCGCTTTAGCCTAGTTGGTAGTGACCCTGCCTACGAAGCTGGAGGTTCTGGGTTCGAGTCTCGGTATGCGCATTTATTTCTCCCTGAGTAATGGATATTGGTTTTTTATGTATTTGAGTATTTATTTATCTATATAAGTATGTATATAGTCGTTTAGTACCCATAGTAAAAGCTTTAGGTACTCAGTTTGGGATTAGGTCGATTTGTGTAAGATTGTCCCCAATATTTATTATTATTTATCTGTATTCATCTTAAAACTTAGGTTATTTATATTATTTACTAGTGGCTCTGTGAGTTGTAGACTGTATTACAGTAATGTTAGAGTTTTCTTTTCAGTTTTCAGGTTATCAAATTCTAGGTTAATAGTTTTTACCTGACTTATTCGTTTCTTGGTTTTAGTGTAGGTGTTCAAATAAAATACTAGGTAATTAAGAAATGTTTACACAGTTTATTTTTACTTGAGTAAGGTTAATAGCTATTCGTTCAACCCTGCATATTATGTCGGTGGTTTGTAAGTACTTGTGAATGTTACACATGAAAAAGTGATGGCCGTTGGACCTTGGACCCCCCACAAAGTGGACTGATGTAACTAATAACAATAACTAATTAACAAATAATAAAAGCTTGTTTTATAACAAGTTTTTCTCCTTTAATTAAATTTTTACTGTTTAGATTTTTTAATTTTTCCTATATTTGTTGGAGTTGCATATTCACGCCATATCATATAGATAAAATTACAAATTGGTTGGACTCGCCTCTTCACTCGTCTTTGATATCACTTGAAGCCTTCGTAAAATTAAACGAAACGATTTTATGACACTTCTTTAGATTCCGTAATAAATTAGAATTTTCTAATGAAGGTAGCATACTGTGATGGGGTCAGTTTTATGCACATGCGTGGTGGTGATGTGATGATGATGATGTGGTGTAGCAATTAATTTTGTAGGACCGTGGATATTCGGGTTGTAAAAGACAACGCACACTTGTGCAAGTCTAAAGTCATTAACATTTTTATTTGTGGACTATGATTTATTGAAATCAGTTGCATTTTTCTTGGATTCTCTTGAAATTAAGTTATGCGATAGGAAGATCCATATTGTCGGTAGAAGTTGGCAAAATCATAGGAAAATTTCATCAATGTTCTCCTGCTTATATTCATGCGATTTTGCACCTTAGTGGAACACGCATAGAGTTACTATAACGTTGTCAATGTAACGTAGGTACCATTGCCTTTTTAATTGTATATCACCTACCGAAATCACCGAAATGTATCTAAGAAACATACTTGGAATAAAATACGAAATGTCAACAGGTCTGTCATTTTCCAGTAATATGTTTTGACAATTTCAGTTTCTCTAAGGAGGTTGGTGACTGGTTTTTATTCTTAATGTTACCAAAAAAATAATCAATCCTAGGTCAGTGACCTGTCTCATTAAAGTGAGATAGTGTGCGTGAAATGTAATGGTGTGCGTTACTGGGGAGAATTACGATAACGTTGCGCCGCCTAGCGGATATATTGTGTCGCGTATGTAGCTTTACTCGAATAGGAAAGCCTTAACGATTTGACGTATTAAAAAAAACTACTTACTAGATCTCGTTCAAACATAATATTACGGTCTAATTTTATGAGGCGTTTGTTATGGGTTTTGGGACTCATAGCGCCATCTATCACAGCGTATCTGCGACTCACGGGCGTTCAAGGGAAGGCGACACCTACTGATATTCGGCGGAACTACGAGTGCACCGAAGTTGCAGACAAAATCGATAACAGTTCGGACTGATCGATATTATTGTTTTATTAATACCTTTACAGATAATTTAGAAATCGTAAAATAGATCTTTTAGAAACATTGAAGCGAGTTGTTAATAAATCTTTAGTTTTCATGCATTCAGTGCAACTGATGCAATTCGATCTTTGTGGTACGGGAAATCGGAGCTAGATTGTCCGTGGTAAAGTTTTGCCGGCTGTCAAAAATCGCAGAGGTCCTTTTCTTTGGCAGGATGTCGTGAACGCGAGAGGACATTTTTTTGGAATCGCTTCGGCTGAGAAGCCATATTTTTTAACTTAATTTTAACAATGCAGTTTTAATCTCAACGCATCTCGCGACCTAATGCTGCGATGACACAATGGACATTTTGGTAAGTATAACGCGAGTGTCGCCGGTTAGATGGTGGAAATATTTGTTGCATTCGGACATAGGTTTTAATGATATAACGTTCTTTGTTACAGACATAACTTTAAACAACTTCAAGGACATACTGGTCGGCGGAAAACCACCTAGGTTTAGCTTTTACTCTTGCCAGGTATTTTAACAGTTTCAGTGTTTGTTGCGGTGAGTGTGGGAAAAGTTGAGGATCGTTTTGTTTTGAATCTAAACTTTAATGTGGTTTGCAGCGACTGCGTGCTGGCCGCTCCGTGGGGACTGGTTCGCGGAGGTCGCTTCACGCATAGGCAATCTTGAGTCGGGCGCCGGAAGCTGTACCCGGGTCACATGTGTCGACGGTTCTTCACCTGCGGAAGCCGTCACGAGCAGGATCTCTTCTGAGGTCCTGGGTGGAAGCAGTGGACTACGGCGGCGCTGTGACGCGTGTACAACGCGTTCCACGAGGTGATTTCTTTCCATACTTCATGAACCACGTTTTGGTATAAAACCATGTGTTTGCAAATAGAGTCATAATTTTAGTATTAATATCGCAGCCTCATACAAACCAAGCACTACAACTATGCCTATTATCTAATTAATTAAATTTAAATACCAAGACTTCGTCCTCGGTCAGACAATTTAAAATCTAAATCTCCTTAAGAGAAAGCCACGCCTTAGCTCTAAGCCTTAGTTAAGATTTAGTGGTACTTAGTGGCTTGTTCTACTTGTATACATGTGTTTAAATGGCAATAAATCTACTTGTCAAATAATCTTTCTTTGTTCATATTTCTGACCATTGTAAAATAGGTATCCGGTCTAATCTCTTTTGCATTTAGGAGAATAAATTATAAATGCTGGGCGCCCTTCTAATATCAGCACACATCTATAGCCGTGTGCCCAAAGCGCACCCACCTCTGTGAAACTATCTACCTGTCTGACTAGCCCGGTGCAAGTAATCAAGTGTGGACGTCTCTCCGAGCGCGTCAAGTATCCTTCACACTAAGGTAAACGATAGCCGTCCTACAACATCATCAGAAACGGTTTATCACATTACACATCACATAAATGCAAAAGAGATTAGACAGGATACCTATTTTTACAATGGTCAGAAATATGAACAAAGAAAGATTATTTGACAAGTAGATTTATTGTCATTAAAGCACATATATACAAGTAGAACAAGCCACTAAATACCACTAAATCTTAACTAAGGCTTAGAGCTAAGGCGTGGCTTTCTCTTAAGGAGATTTAGATTCTATGTTATCTGACCGAGGACGAAGTCTTGGTTTTTTTTTTTAATTTAATTAATCAAAGAATAGGCATAGTTGTAAAGCTTGGTTTGTATGAGGCTGCGATTTTAATACTAAAATTATGACTCTATTTGCAAACACATGGTTTTATACCAAAACGTGGTTCATGAAGTATGGAAAGAAATCACCTCGTGGAACGCGTTGTACACGCGTCACAGCGCCGCCGTAGTCCACTGCTTCCACCCAGGACCTCAGAAGAGATCCTGCTCGTGACGGCTTCCGCAGGTGAAGAACCGTCGACACATGTGACCCGGGTACAGCTTCCGGCGCCCGACTCAAGATTGCCTATGCGTGAAGCGACCTCCGCGAACCAGTCCCCACGGAGCGGCCAGCACGCAGTCGCTGCAAACCACATTAAAGTTTAGATTCAAAACAAAACGATCCTCAACTTTTCCCACACTCACCGCAACAAACACTGAAACTGTTAAAATACCTGGCAAGAGTAAAAGCTAAACCTAGGTGGTTTTCCGCCGACCAGTATGTCCTTGAAGTTGTTTAAAGTTATGTCTGTAAAAAAGAACGTTATATCATTAAAACCTATGTCCGAATGCAACAAATATTTCCACCATCTAACCGGCGACACTCGCGTTATACTTACCAAAATGTCCATTGTGTCATCGCAGCATTAGGTCGCGAGATGCGTTGAGATTAAAACTGCATTGTTAAAATTAAGTTAAAAAATATGGCTTCTCAGCCGAAGCGATTCCAAAAAAATGTCCTCTCGCGTTCACGACATCCTGCCAAAGAAAAGGACCTCTGCGATTTTTGACAGCCGGAAAAACTTTATCACAGACAATCTAGCTCCGATCTCCCGTACCACAAAGATCGACTTGCATCAGTGGCACTGAATGCATGAAGACTAAAGATTTATTAACAACTCGCTTCAATGTTTCTAAAAGATATATTTTACGATTTCTAAATTATCTGTAAAGATATTAATAAAACAATAATATCGATCAGTCCGAACTGTTATCGATTTTGTCTGCAACTTCGGTGCGCTCGTAGTTCCGCCGAATATCAGTAGGTGTCGCCTTCCCTTGAACGCCCGTGAGTCGCAGATACGCTGTGATAGATGGCGCTATGAGTCCCAAAACCCATAACAAACGCCTCATAAAATTAGACCGTAACACTATTTTCTACAATATTTATATTATATTACATCATATATTTTTTTTAGTTTTATCATTCTCTTATTGTAGAAGTTACAGAGGGGGGGGGGACATATTTTACCACTTTGGAAGTGTCTCTCGCGCAAATTATTCAGTTTAGAAAAAAATATATTAGAAAGAGTCTAGCCGCAATCCTGAAACTGCCCCTGGCTGAAATGTATAGCTTTCTTAGGAGCTTTTATTTGTCTTATTAAAAGATATCATTTTACCAAATTTCAAGCCTGGAATCCTCTTGGTTTGGACAAAAATTAAAAAAAAATTAAAAAAAGTTTATATTTATTTTTAGCTAAACCGATAGTTCTATTTCTTTGAAATTTGGATGTCATATGTACCTCATAATAACTCATTTAAAAAAAAAAACAACCAAAACCAACCATAGCCCAGCGGCGCCTGCGAGTCGGAAACGATATCGCAGGTTAAGCAACGATGGCGGTGACCGCCAGATGTTTCAGTGGTTAATATAAATGAGCGCTTCCGTGCCTTGGAAGGCACGGTCCTAAACAGTTGATCCCGGATGCTGTCTATGGCAGTAGTCGTTAAGCCGAACTTCTAACAGTCGAGTTACCCACTCACTTGATACAGGGGGGACAACTGTTACTCGCGTCCGCAGGAGCTACCTACCACAACCCTGCACGTGTCCCCTGGGTGACAAACTTTAAAACGCCAAAATAATGTATGCCATACGATTATAGTATAGCTGAATGAAAAGGTCTTGGACCTCCAAAACCTTTTCATTCAACGACTGTACGTCGAATTGTCATTGTCAGCTGACAATTTTCAACTAGGTAAAATACCCAAGTCCATCCATCTAAGACCAGGATAACATAACTCACCAAAAGCCCTAGCTATAGCGATGCTCTCCAGTATAGCCACGAGCGGCATCACTAACCCCTCCGGGCCAAACACGCCCAGCATTTCTTGGAAGTTCAACGTCTGGTTGCCCACTGTTGTGGAAAATGGGGGAGGGCCGAACTTGGGGAGACCACCGGTGATCGTACCTGAAATGAAAATTGGAAAATATTTATTGCTGCACAGAAAAAAAAAGTAACTGGTATATAACTCGCAGACAAAGAATACGGGTCGGTAAAATACCGTCACATTTCCTAAAAAGACCTTTTAATTAATATGAAACAATGAATATGATAATTTTTATTTCCTTTTACATCTAAACTACAAAAATGTACTTAACATAAATGACGTTACCAGGTTTAAATCGGACTCGTAAAAACCCATGGAAAAAACAACGTTAACAGAGGGAGATATGGCAAAAATCTTAATTTTTGGATATACATATTTCTATGATAGAATCCCGGATATTGCTAATACAGGTGGGTATTATAAATAATAGTATATTATGTAAATAAAACTAGTGTTAGATATTAAAAAAACCTATTTGAGATGACCCGAAATTTTTGACCGCGAGTGTAGTTCTATTCTATTATCGTGTAGACTGTCAAGCATAGCTTCATCCAGCCTCATGGTGCTAAAAAACTCATTTTCAAGGACTTGCTATCAGGAACACAAGACAGTATATGTTAGCTGGCAGCACTGACGTCACCGTAGTTACGAGCAAGGGAAGTGCCTAAGGTCCTCTTAGAATCAGGCGGGCCACCTTGTTGGTCACTTACTTACCAAGACCACACAACAGAGGCTCTAGTATTATTTTTACCGAAACAAAACTTGACGATCGCTTTTGCGTTTTACCTACAATTTGTATAGGATTTGACAGCTGAGCGCGAACGCGGTCGTAAAGTTTTGTTTCGGTATAGTACATTATTGCCGAGGCGCGGAAAGAAAGGGGTTGCCTGACGAGGTGGTTGGCAAGAGACGAGTCAGGCAACCCCGGTTTTCGCCAAGGTAAATATAGTGCTTTTCTCAAACATGGGAGGAAATAATACAAAGACATTACAAAAAACATATTGTGACATAAGTACCTACTAACGCGGTGATAGGTACTTCTACTATTCATATGTAAGCATTATTTCTACGAATTCTTTCTGAGGCGGTATTCACTTCACACTATGTTTTACACTTAATGCGGTGTTTGAAGTAATTAATTAATTAAGTATAACACATTTAATTAATTTCATGTTCAATTTATCTCATATTAATGAATTTACATACGGTTTGATACCTTTTTAATATCATTTTCTTCTAACCATAAACAATAAAGAGCCAAAAAAAAAAAATTTAAAAAGTATCGCCATGAAAACCGCGGTTCTCGCGGGTGATTTTCTTTGGCTGAATGCGATTTTTCCTTAGTCGTCGCGATTTAGCATGGCGCTATCAGGATTTTAAAAAGTTGAACGCAGCGGGAAATAATTGGTTTTGTATGGGTTATTATACAGGGTGTTTGCTCCATCGTTTGCCAAATTAAAACGGCAGGTAGGTTGGATCATGAGCTATCTTCTCCGGCATCCAAAAAATTTTTGTGTCCACTGGTATTTTTTTTACATACTTTTAAAATAATTTTGAAATTTTTTATATGTTTACGCGTTTCAACTTGAATAAAAAAAAACGAGGAAGTGGTAGAGCCATTTTTTTTATTTTATTGTAATGTGTAATGTTGTACGGTTACATTAAAGTCAAAATTATTGTCAAGTAACGTCTACTTATTTTTTTATTAACCCTCAATAAAAAATGAGATTCAAGAATTTCGTCTTGCGTAACTTTGATTAGCAATTTAAAAAATAAAATAAAAATGGCAATGTTCTTAAAGTGCCTTAGTCTGTCCTCTTTCTAATGATGTGCAATAATGCCAAAAAACCTAATAAACTTTATTCATTTGCCAATTTTGTGTAAGGGACGCACTAGGCTCGTAACCGCCAAGCGATAAAAAACATACTTTCGTTAAATACAAGTAGTAGATAAGCAAGACTTGCAGATTGACGACGAACGCACGCGTATGACGCGTAGCATCTGAAAGGCTACCGCGAAACGAAAATGAATTTCGTTCGCTATCTCCCTCTCTGTCGCTCGAAGTTGCAAGTGTGACAGAGAGGGAGATACATCTGGGTTTGTAACCAAATTTCCTCTTTAATAACGACGAATGTGGGATAAATCTTTATGAATTTCTGTAATCATTATCCAGATTCCTGTTTGCCTTTTTTTTCTGAATCACGATTGGTCTGTGGGCACAACAGCTAGTAATTGACACAACTCATTAAAAAAACGCAATGCCGCGAATTTTCACTCTACTAAACTTAAAAAGTTTTTTGGTTTTGTTACTGTTTCTGTTAATCTTGTTAGTATTGAGTTTTGGTTTTTTGTTATTGGCTACATTCACGAATGAAGAATATGCGGACATTTTGATGGCATACGGAAAAGCTAATGGTGTTGCACGAACTGCGCAAAGAATGTACCAGGAACGATTCCCTAATAGACGCTTACCAACCCGCAACACGTTTCAAAAACTTACCGACGCTTACGTGAAACTGGGAATTTGAACATCAATGAAGTAAGTAACCATAAGTACGATTAACAGAAACACTAACAAAACTAAAAAACTTTTTAAGATTAGTAGAGTGAAAATTCGCGGCATTGCGTTTTTTAATGAGTTGTGTCAATTACTAGCTGTTGTGCCCACAGACCAATCGTGATTCAGGAAAAAAAGGCAAACAGGAACCTGGATAATGATTACAGAAATTCATAAAGATTTATCCCACATTCGTCGTTATTAAAGAGGAAATTCATAAAGATTTATCCCACATTCGTCGTTATTAAAGAGGAAATTTGGTTACAAACCCAGATGTATCTCCCTCTCTGTCACACTTGCAACTTCGAGCGACAGAGAGGGAGATAGCGAACGAAATTCATTTTCGTTTCGCGGTAGCCTTTCAGATGCTACGCGTGCGTTCGTCGTCAATCTGCAAGTCTTGCTTATCTACTACTTGTATTTAGCGAAAGTATGTTTTTTATCGCTTGGCGGTTACGAGCCTAGTGCGTCCCTTACACAAAATTGGCAAATTAATAAAGTTCATTAATGGTTTTTTGGCATTATTGCACATAATTAGATAGAGGACCGACTAAAGAACTTTTTAAAAGAATTTTAAGAACATTGCCATTTTTAGTTTTTTTTTTAATTGCTAATCAAAGTTACCCAACACGAAATTCTTGAATCTTGTTTTTTTTTGAGGGTTAATAAAAAAATAAATAGACGTTACTTGCCAATATTTTTGAGTTTGATGGAGCCATACAACATTACACATTACAATAAAATAAAAAAATTGTCTCTACCACTTCTTCGTTTTGTTTTATTCAAGTTGAAACGCGTAAACATAAAGAAAATTTCAAAATTATTTTAAAAGAATACAAAAAAAATACCAGTGGACACAAATTTTTTTTGGAGCCCGGAAAAGATAGCTATTGACCCAACCTACCTGGCGTTTTAATTTGGCAAACGATGGAGCAAACACCCTGTATTCCTAGGCAGGGAAGAGACTTAACTTTTTAAATGTTAGCGGATAAAAATTAGACATTTGGCGTGTTCATTTTTCAAACAAAATGCGACGCTTTCCGAGCATGTTTGAGAAAAAACTTATACTAGAGCCTCTGTATGAGAGCCACTGGGAGCAGCAATGACGTCATCAGAGTCACCGAGCAAGGCAAGAGCGCGTTTATGCGAGTCTAAAAGTACCAGGCGCCCATGACAGTACAAGAGCCTCACCAGTGAGCGCAAGCGGTAGCGTGCCCTTGAATGGGATTGTATGTTTAATTTTATAAAGTTGTACAATATTTACATGAAAGAAATACAAAAATTATATGAAAAAGAAAAAAAACGCAATTTTATAATAGCCTGACATATAATAGTATTTTATGCAATCGTTGCATCCACGATGCTTGCTGAGTGGCCTAATTAAGGTACGAGACTTAAAAAGCTACTTATATAACTATTGTATACAATACTTTTTCTACGAGTCAGCTGAACTATTAACCAAACTTGGTATCTATTGAAAACGAAGTGCAACCAACGGCTTTTTCTTTTTTGTGCGTTGGTGTCTATTTACCTTTTGACTTTCTCATGACGGCGTCCTATTGGTCAAATATATTATAGTTCAGTAAAGGCGCCATGTGATTGGTCAATTTCATTTTAGTTGCCTCAACAGTTATGAAATGTTGAGTTGGGAGCTTCACAGTAAAAAGTATGTGATTTAAGTTTGGTATACGAAGTCTTAATTCAAACATTAAGGTCGACGAGTATAAAAAGAAAGTATAAGACCACTGATATTATAAATGTGAAAATTCGTTGCGCATGCGACACTTATCTTTCCCTATCAGGATGCTAAAAAAGACATATTTTCAAGGACCTACTTTATCAGGACCACAAGGCTGTATAAGAGTCGCTGGGAGCAGCGATGACGTCATGAGAATCGCGCCTAAGCAAGGAAACAACACGACTTCAAAAAGTTTAGTACCAGGCGCACATGATGGTAAAAGAGCCTCACCGGTCAACGCGAAGGGCAGTGTGCCCTTCAAAGAGATGAGGTACGCGAGCAGCGCGGCCGCGAACACGACGAGCGCGTTGCGCGCGCGCACCACGTGCGGCCACGCGCGCGCGACACGCAGCCGCGCAAGAGACGACCTCTCGTCGGTCGAGAGGGTTGCGCGCTGGAACAGGGAAAGGGTGTTCATCATCATCATCATCATCATATCAGTCGAAAGACGTCCACTGCTGGACATAGGCCTCCCCCAAAGAGTGCCAAAGGGACCGGTCCTGCGCCTCCTGCATCCAGCTAACACCAGCAACCTTTACCAGGTCATCAGGTAGGCCTAAAATCGTCCGATGCGCACTCGCACACAGACGTCGATACGGTCGACTTAAGTGCAAGTCGGGTTAGTCGGCAGTACTTAAGTCAGGTAGTTGAGATTGGTGGTCACACTGGGCTTATTTATATAAAAGCCCTATTTAGGTATAGGGGTGTGACCTAAGATTCTTTTACAATGCCATTCGAACCAGTTTTTGGAGAGGAACAAGTGTTTGTATGGGAGCAATAACAATTAAAGAACATAAATACCCAAAAGCTTGAGCCAAAGACGAACCTCGCTGGCGGCAGCCGAAATACTTCATACTAACATAAAAGTATAACGTCACAGTCTGCTAATCATCGTTGTATGGAAAATCAAGTCTATAGAAAGAAAGAAAAGAAAGAAAGCTGCGTTTAGGTACATAGTTGTCCTACAATTTGGTTTTTATAAAAGCGTAAGGATTCTTATTGGTAGCTTTACATTTGATCTTGTACAATAAAAAAATACATATTTTTCTAAACTTTCAAGGTGCATCCCTTTAAAAAATATAATTAAAATCTTTTCATGATTTAAGTAACCACTATCACTGCGTAGTATAAAACAAAGTCGCTTCCCGCTGTCTGTCGCTATGTATGCTTAGATCTTTAAAACTGCGCAACGAGTTTTTATGCGGTTCTCTTTAATAGATAGAGTGATTCGAGAGGAAGGTTTACATGTATAATATAGTACCCGTGCGAAGCCGGGGCGGGTCGCTAGTATTTCATAATTTATATTTTATCACAATAATTTAATGGTTTGGCTACTATCCCTTTAGCAACACTACGCTATCAATTTTAACATGTGTCTAAGACCTTATTAACGGAATCGAATAGGTATAAGTACAACTTAGAAAAGTTGAAAAACCACCGACATTTTCATTTCAAAGTCCAATCTCTCAAAAACGGCTGAACAGATTTTGATGAAACATGGCTAAGAACACTCGGGATAAAATTATCTATGACACAAAAAAACCGCATTTAAATCGGTCCATCCGTTTGGGAGCTACGATACCACAGACAGATACACGGATACACAGTCAGGCACTTTAAACTTATAACACCACTCTTTTTTCGTCGGGGGTTAAAAATAAAGCGGTCACGAATGAGAAGCTACTCACTTTAAGCAGCAACAGAATGGCAATGCTAACGACACCTAAGACGGTGTCCCACAAGTGTATCGTCTTGATGTTTTTGAACAAATTCTCAACCGCCTCCAGGAATGTGCTGCCCGATGATCCTAAAACCATACAACGCATCATCGCAATCATCATTAATCAGTATACATCCGCCATCAATTAGGCATTCGCTGACCCAAAGCTGTATCAGTAGAGGTAGAATGCCGACGAAGTCGGCTCCAAGACTTTTAACCAATCAAATATGGTGTGACATTGGCAGTGAAGCAAACAGAATCGCGGTGGCAATTACTTCATCGATAAGGCTTTTTAATATTATAGGAGAAACGGTGGCAAACAGGCGTACCGTTCGTTTTAAATTGTCAGAGTTATTTGTTGAGGTTTAGTAGGTCGGTAAATTTGCAAGCTAGAAAAAGCCTACGACGTTTATTTTTATTACACTCCAAAGTGCGTAATGAGTTCAAAATAACATATACACATTATCACACAAAGAGATGGATACTGTAATTCCATAAAAGTGGGATCCTTTTTTTGATCGTAATTAAAGGATGTGCAAACTTTCCCCCACCTCGTCATCTAATGCTCAAGAATTTTGGCGGCTACTATAAGCAGCTTGATATCTCAACAGCTATGCTATACTGGCCCCGCATCATGGTCGACCGACAAGATAGAGCGTCCGTCACTGGCTGACTTTCGATAGAACGAGACTGACGCTCTATCTTGTCACTTATCGCGTGATAAGGCCGACCATGATACGGGCGGGTCCCTGCCCGTATCATGGTCGGCCTGCCCATGGTGGCCTACCCCTTCCCAGAAAAAAGCCTTTAAACGGGTTAGTCGTTCGTTTAATAGCCCAAATCCCTTGCTGGCCTTTATTGATTGAAAACTCATTCATTTAACTTAGCCGTATGAAGGGGTTTCCCTTACGGGGCGCTACCGCTACTGATAGAAAAACCCTTTCGAAAGGCTTTTTTAAGCGCTTTTTAAGGGTTGAAGCGCTTACTCGTATTGAAAGCGCTTTAAAGGCCAAATGAATGGGTATTGAGGAGCATCGGCTTTGGCAAGCAAACCGTTTCAAAAACCCTTTGAAGGGGATACTGTATTGGAGCGCTTTAATAGCCAAATGAATGGGTTGGGTAAGCAAAGCATTACGAAAAACCCTTTCAAAAACCCTCGAAGGGGATACCAGGCGGGTCCCAGGATACGGGGCCTGATCACGTACCCGTCAGCCTGAAGAGCGACTTGAGCTGCGCAGCACCGATCTGCAGCGCCGCCGCCGTCGTGAACCCACTGATCACCGGCTTCGAGATGAAGTCCAACAGGAACCCTGCCAAATGAACACGTCACTTACAGTACGCGCTGTGTCAGTTTGCGTCTGTGATGTTCCTATAGCGTCGCAGGTGCCACAGGGGTTTGACGGTGCGGGACGCGACTAAAGGTCACAGCTCATTAGAGCCACCCGGCGCCCGCCTCGCCTCGTAAATGTACTAACTACGGAGTTCATGCAGTCCAAATCCATATAAAGAATACTAACCGCTCGAGGCGAGGCGGTGCGGGTCGAGCGCCCGGTGGCTCTAACAAGCTATGACCTTTAAAGCTAACTTGTAACGAAAACTTAATGGCGCGTATTTTTAACCCCGATTACTGGAAGACGCCGCGAACGATTACTGTTAGTTAACCACTAACAGATAGTTTGCCTTCATTTAATTTTAAACTTTATTGTCATACAAATAAAGCAATTTTCAGAATACTGTTACCCACGTCTACCGATTTAGAAATAACTACTTACTTAATTTGTATGAGGTTCACGCACGCAGATTTGAAGCGATTTGAAGTGTTAATTGAAGTATTACCATATCGTTCCATTTTTTTTCTCGATAATTCTAACGAGGAAATACCAGAAGCGTGAAGGACAAGAGTCATGTTGCCCTATGAAAAGTTGTAATATTGTACCTTGTAGCTTTGTGTGACGAGCCACTTAAAAAACTATAATACGGTTTAAAAATTTATTTCTCTAAAAGAATACAATGCACTTATCTAGAGATTCACATAATCCATATACATACTGACGACACTACTACATATGTATTATAAATGCGAAAGTGTGTCTGTCTGTCTGTTACCTCTTCACGCTTAAACCGCAGAGCAGAGTCCCGAGGACATAGGATAGTTTTTATCCCGAGAATCATCTCCTAAGGAGTTAAAAAGGTGGATGAAAGTTTGTATGGAGCTACGATATAAACGAGCTCCACGCGGACGGAGTCGCAGGTAGAAGCTAGTACCTTAAAAAGCCATAATTTTACAAGCCAATATCGACATTGCTAATTGTATAGTAAATAGGTAAAATTATTAAGAGGGAATACCTTTGGAAAACTACGTACTCGTCCATACAAAAAAAGAAAACGTTTTTCCACTTTTTTAGTATGTTATTGAAACATTTATAGCTTTTCCATTTTTCAAAATTAGCAATAAATTCAAGCTTAGTATTAATAAATTAATTAAAATAGGCATCTCATATACTGAGAAAAAAAGCGATACATATAAACCTAGAATATATTAAACTGAAGCGATCGTCATCAAAATCAAAGTTTCCAAACCGTTTTCTCCCGAAATGTCAGTTGTCAAAAACCTATTGTCAGTCGCAAGCTTCTAGCTATTATTCCCTATTAAGCACTGTGTTAAGGTCGGACCGATTTCTCTCTGAATTTCTGTATACTGAAAGTAAGTATGTTCGAATTAGAATACGTGTTTTATCAGCAGTTCCTCATTGAAGCCAAGTGGCTTGGCAAACAAAGTTAACTTGCAACAAGGACTTAGTATTAAGACTCACTCACTCTACCACTTTATTACTAGACACTTATACGGGGTGACATTTTAATCAGTGTCCAAATTCAAATATAAGATTCTTCAGCAAAAATTATAAAATACGTGTTATTTTGTTTCATATCATTCAGTACTAAATTGTGTAGTAATTTCTGCTTAAAGTTATCCCAAAAAAACCTTACCGCGCGGGCACCTCAGCGGGTAGTAAGGTTTGCGCACGGCACGCCTCCCCGCCGCCGCTCCACTTCGCGCGGCACTGAATCCCGTGTAGCCACGCTGTACGGATAATTCTTTTGGGATAGACAATATATAATTTTAAAAATACCTACCAGTTTTTGTTTCAAAAATGGAATCTATTAGGGATACCAAATGCCTACAAAAAAATTGGACACTGATTAAAATATCACCCTGTATCTATCACTTGAAGGCTACTACTTCAACTATTAACGAGTACACTACACAACAGATAACGATGCAAATGGCAACGGATAAAGGCATCGGTGCGAAAATATCAAACCAACTGATCGCGCCCGTGTCGCTTCGGGCCACGCCGCCCGTATACCGTGCCTGTATTATACTCGCCCTCAACACAAGACAACTGAGTAAAGTAAAGTAAAGTAAAGTGATTATTTTCCACACCAATGGATCACTTTTCAGAGGTAAATACTATAAATACTATTTATTTCAAATAAAACCACGAATTCAAGAGGTTGCGACAGGCTTATTCAATACAAATCGCGCGGCATGTCCGATCTCCTTATTTCCTATATCTGTGATATTGTGCCTATTTCACCATCTACGAACAACTGTATGGTATGTGCGCGTATTGTTATTCTAACAATGAGTGCCGGGCGGCGTTGAGTTTACTTTAACTGTACCTGATTATAATAATATACTTATAAGACGCAGTCACAATATAACGTAATTCAACGCCCCGAATATTGTTTGTTCGGTATTTCAGTACACAGACACAGACATACAAGTACTTCTGTAGGTACAGTCAGCAGTAGAAGTAGCTACGCCTAATAAATAACACGCTCAAAATTATCTAGCCAGTCCTTATCCACTTGACATTAGAGTCGTGTTTAGGTCATTAGTAGTACTTTTGTTGCTGACTGTAGGTGCCGTTGCATTATTGCTGGTGAGTCACTCTTCTTGATTCGCAAGCGTCAATAGGCTATGGTGTCTGCTTACCATGCTGTGGCAGGCGGTGACTTGTTTACCACCATCGCGGACTACGAAAAAACAGCAATTATTTATTGATCTAGGTTCTTTGCTATACTTTAGACTCTTTTCTCTAAAATCTGTCGGGTTATGCGAGCCCACAGCGTATTCTGTTGAAACTTCCTCGGCGGTCGTAGTGATAGCAATGTGTCGATTACGAAGTGTTTTAAAATAAATTCATGCACAAGAAATGTACCTATTCACTCACTCAATTTATCGACAATATCGACATTCCTTTATGTGGGTTTACCACCTGCAATCGGTCTCAAGGGTTTTATTGCCCTAGTCGTCTTTTGGGTTGAGGGCGAGTATAGTCACGTCTTCAATAGCTGTCGACTGTTTGTTTCTTACGCTTCGTGTTTGCGAGGATTTTCCTCACCGTGTAGGTTCGGACAAGAACCCCCTAGTTGGCGCTCCGTAACTTTGCTCAGATGCCGGCTGAGCCCGCTAGGCGGGCGGTAGTGTGAACTTACACGCCTATCGAATTCTGTCGGTTTCTGGTGAATTATTACATTTTTAGTCCGATTGCGAAAGTGTTAAGAGCCTCAGGGAAGGCGACATCTCTTTGCCCTAGGACGAGCGAAATGTGGCGAGGCGCGAGGGGGGCTCCAGTGCGTTCAGCATGAGATCCTGGCGTCCCCTGCATGAGGGCGCAGATGCAGGGCACCGTGGAGTTTTTAGTGGATAGAAATACCACATAAGCCAGTCGTTATCTCAAGGTGAGGTACCAGGCTCGCAGGTCTTATCAACAAAAAAAAGTATATAAAAAAGGACAACGCGCAAGCCTGAGGTTGATTCTCTGCTGGGCTGTTATTAAAAAACGCGCTTATACGCCTGACCCCACCCGCCGAAACTAGACCTATACTACTATCCACGCTTAGTTACTACGAATCGCGACGTTAAGATATATTTAGCTACCTTTTATGTCGTAGCTTCATACAAACTTTCACCCCCTTAGGAGTTGATTTCCGGGATAATAATTATCCTATGTACTTCCCCGGGACTCTAACTATATCTATACTTACCAAATAAATCCGTACAGCGGTTTAAGCGTGAAGACGTAACACACAGACAGAATGACAAACTTTCGCATTCATAATATTTGTATGTATTATTAGGTAGGTAACAAGGAGTCAGTCAGAAATGGCGACATTTAGCAAACGTTTCTGTGACGCACAGATTACTGAGAATATAACTTGTTTTTCCTGTTCCTAATCAAAATCAGACCTATCCGGAGCTGAACATTTAACAGTATTATGTTAATATGAACACAGCTTCTCTGGGAATACGCCAAATTTAGCGTTAGGACTTGGCCAGTAGAGCGGCGAACATGGCCAAGACAGTACTCACCTAACTGCAGCGCCCCTAGTAACATAATCACACAGCCGGACAGGAAAGACGCCAAGTAAGCGAAGGCCTCGGACTTGGCGACGTACTTGGCCAGTAGAGCGGCCAGTATGGCCGACATAGTACTCACCTAACTGCAGCGCCCCTAGCAACATAATTACACAGCCGGACAGGAAAGACGCCAAGTAAGCGAAGGCCTCGTTCTTGGCAACATACTTGGCCAGTAGAGCGGCCAGTATGGCCGTGGGGCCGACAGTGACGTCCTTGCAACTGCCGAGCATTGCGTACACGAAACCGGGGAATATACTGGAGTAGAGGCCCACCTGGGAAAATACAACTAGGCATTGATCTTATACTAAGTTTTGTTTTGATGCCGGGTCTCAATTATGTTCATCTTTCTTATCCCAGTCACATTCTAATATCAATTTGAAAATTAACATTATAATATATTTCCCGCGCTCATTGTCACGTTAGATTGAAATGTGATGGAGACCAGAGATCGGAAGCTACAGAAATAAATTGTTATTAAGGCGCCGTAGGTTCATGGTCTTCTCTCCCTCTCACTGAGCATAAGCGTGAGCGAGATGGAAGTGCGTGCTCGGAAGCGCGGAAATCATGTTTTTTAATTTTAATTTTTTGGCCGTTTAAATAAATAAAAAAGTAAACACTAATTTCCCTCAAACATGACATTGCCGATATTTAGAAGCCATTTTAGTATTTTTAGCTTTTGTTCGTAATCTGTAACAAATATTTTAAGTGTATTTTTAGCCGCTTTTAGGCCTATGTTCGGATTTTTTTCTATCGAGCGAAAAATGCTTAATCATGTTTCTAAACACTGATTTCCCTGCAGAAAAGCCTCAAGATTACTATACGTATATTTTAAAAACCATATTATTATAAACAGACGCATTATATTGTTTCAAAAACACTGTTCGCTTAACTTCGCTGAACCTACGGCGCGCCTTAACGTACGTTCATGAAGTTTCATCATGAAACTATCATAAACTTTCATGAAATTCACGTATTGCACGTCATAATCGAGGCCTAGGGAGTAAAACAGGTGACGTAAAATTGGCACTGCGCCCCTGCTATTCTAGAGGTCCTGGGTTCGAATTTTGTGATTAGCGAGAGTATACGTAGCGGACTATTTTTCTATGATACTGTCGCAGCAATATCTAGCTTCTGCCCGCGACGCGTGGATCTTGTTTAGATGGTAGCTCCATACAAACTTTCACTCCACATTTCACCCCCTTAGGGGAGTGTATTTGGGGATAAAACGATCCTTTCCTTCCTCGGTATTTAGTACGTATAGCAGCGGCTGCGCCGCGAGCCTCGGTGTACCGTAGGGTATGTTAATAAATCAGTGTGCAACTAACCACGGTGCGTTTCACTTGCGTCCCCCAAGACATACTAATTTGACGGCGATGGCTGGGACTTTCGGTTTAATTTCGGGTTTTAATCACGAAATACAGGACTGGAATACCTACAGGAACAGGCTATCACAATGGTTCATAGCCAATGATATTAATGATGTGTCGGACAAAGCTGGAGTGAAACGTCGAGCTATCTTGCTAAGCGCACTCGCCGAGTCTACTTACCGGCTAGCAAGTAATTTAGCGTTACCGGATACGCTGGAAACTAAAGCATTTTCAGAAGTCGTGAAGATTTTAGACGACCATTTTACACCAAAACGCTGTGGCTACGTGGAGCGGTTTCATTTTTATTCGGCCACCCAGCAAGCGGGCGAAGGACACGCGCAGTGGGCTGTGCGATTGAAGGGCCTCGCCGCGCATTGTCAATTTAAAAATATGGACGACACTATTCTGGACAGGTTTTTGATGGGAATGCTTCCCGGTCCAGAGCGGGAAAAGCTGTTCGCGCAAAGTGTCGGCGAGCTCACGTTACCTAAGGCGATAGACTTGGCGGAGAGCATCAGAGTAGCTCGCGCTGGCGGCGCCGCCGCCGGCCCTGCTGGAGCGCCGGTCCCGATGGCTGCGGAAGCCAGCGGGCTGTTCCAGATTGAAAAAGCCTCTGGGCGTGCCTCCGCGTCTTCGTCTTCGTCTAATGTACAGTGTTCGGTATGCGGTAGATACAAGCATAGTGCTACCAAGTGTCGTTTTAGAAATTACAAATGTAAAAAGTGCCATACAAAAGGGCATTTAAGTAATATGTGCAAAATAGTTAAGTACATCGAGGCGGCAGAAGTGAGCGAGGATGATGACGGTGAGTTTTTTAACATTCGCTCAAAAGATGGGACACCAATGGTCGAAACTATAAAGGTAAATAACGTTTCTATAAAGTTCCAAATAGACAGTGGCTCGTCGGTAACGGCTATCTCGGAAGAAACATATCTAACTTTTTTTAGTGACGTGCCATTGCTACCCTCAAAGAAAAAGTTAATCGGTTACACTGGAACGATAATAAATAGTTTGGGCGTGGTTAATTTACCGTTATGCTATGAAGGTCGCGTAAACAGCATGGACGTTTACGTTATTCGAAATGGTGGGCCTCCGTTGCTAGGTCGAGATTTCATATCAAAATTCGGTCTCGAGTTGGCACCGATAAATTTTTGTAACGACTTAAATACGGTAGAAAAAATACTCTCTGACTATAATGATATATTCGTTAAGCATCTGGGCTGTTTTAATAAATACAAAATAAATTTAAGTCTTAAAGACGACGCAAAACCTGTTTTTATCAAAGCGCGCCCAGTCGCATTTGCACTCAAGGAAAAAGTGGAGAAGGAAATCGATAGGTTGGTAGAATTAGGTATTTTGGACCCGTGTTGAAACGGGATGGCTCGGTGCGTATCTGCGCAGATTACTCGCGCACTATCAACAAGCAGCTGATCTACGAAACATACCCGCTCCCAACCGTTGATGAGTTATTTTCTAAACTGCACGGCGGTGTCCAATTTTCGAAGTTAGACATGTCTATGGCTTACAACCAGTTCCCGATCAACGATCCCAAGGGCATCACTTGCATCAACACTAGCCGCGGCTTATTTAAGTACAATCGGTTAATTTTTGGATTAAAAAGTTCGCCAGCTTGCTTTCAGCGTGCGTTGAATACGTTGTTAGCGGGGTTGGACGGGGTGCTATGCTTTTTGGACGATGTACTGATAACCGGACGCGATAGAACTGAACATCTGCAAAGATTGAAGGCCGTACTAGGACGGTTCAAGGACGCCGGCTTAACACTGCATCGGGACAAATGCGAATTTTTCAAAGACAACATATCCTACTTAGGCCATGTTATAAATAAAAACGGTATCTCGAAGTCACCTCAAAAGGTGGTTGCGATTACAAAGGCACCGCAGCCCGAAAACGTAACACAATTGCAATCATTTTTAGGTTTAGTTAACTATTATCGGAACTTCGTTCCCGACGCTTCTAGCAATTTAAGTCCGTTATATGAGTTAATTAAAAAAAATGTGAAAAGGTCGTGGACGCCGGTTCATCAAAATGCTTTCGATGCGATCAAGCAGCAATTGGCTTCAGAACAAGTTCTAGCGCATTTTGACCCTTCCGCAAAGATAATAGTTACCGTAGATGCGTCCCCAGTTGGCCTTGGAGCAATCTTATCGTTAGTAGGTCCTGATGGAGTAGAAAGGCCAGTTTCCTACGCATCGCGAGTTCTACGGGACGCTGAAAAAAACTATGCACAAATTCAAAAGGAAGCCACAGCCATTGTATTTGGAATCAGACGCTTCCATCAATACCTATATGGTAGATCACAACCGTTTAACTCCGCAGATTATCTGTCTCGCGCGCCGCTTGCACCTAGCAACAGCGCGATGACGGTAACTCATGACGTCACCGAACCCAGTGCAGGTAGTGCATTCGATGACCGCGCCGCTTATATTAATTTTGTAATAGACGGATGTTTACCATTAACCATTGATGATTTGCGCCGCGAAACGTTAAAAGACTCTGAACTTCGGAAAGTATGTGATTTTGTTAGGAGCGGTTGGCCCAAAAAAATTAGTGATATTAGGCTGAAACCGTTTCATCTGTGCCGAAATGAATTATCCCTAGAAAAGGGTTGTTTAATGAGGGGACACAAAATGATTATACCGCTGGCACTTAGAGAACAGGTATTGCAAGAAGTTCATAGCACTCACCTAGGAATAGTCAAATGCAAAGCGGAAGTTCGGTCAAAATTTTGGTTTCCTGGGGTGGACCAAGCCATTGAGAGGATTGTGGCCGCTTGTAATATTTGCGTCCAGCTACGGTCTTCGCCCCCGCGGGTGACTATAGTGCCATGGCCTTATCCACAACACGCATTCCAAAGGCTACATATCGATTTTTTAGGTCCGATAAACAACCACTCTTATTTAGTGGTAGTAGACGCTTTTAGTAAATGGGTTGAGTGTTTCGATATGAAGACAAATACTTCCACGTTTACCGTTATTGAGAAACTTTGCGAAATCATGTCCCGGTTCGGTATCCCTCAATGTATAGTGAGTGACAATGGCACGTCTTTTACGTCGGCTGAATTTAAACAGTTTTGTTTACTTAACAAAATAAAACACTTGACTAGCGCTCCTTATCACCCGGCCAGTAACGGCCAAGCAGAAACGTATGTTAAAGTCATTAAGAAAGGCATAAAAACGTTACTTATGTCAAATACCAGTAATGTTAAAATAAACTGCAAATTATTGAAGTATTTATTTGACTATAGAAATTCCATCCATTCGACCACTGGTACCACACCAGCACAGTTAGTATTTGGAAAAAAATTAAGGTCAAGGTTAGATTTACTAACAGACATAAACTCACCGCCATCCGCGTTCACTGATGGCAGCTCGTTAGTGAAAGATAAACAGTCCTTGCAGGTTAGTTACCACGGCGGTTCAGCAAGAATGGACTTTAAAATAAGTGATCGAATTTTATATAAAAAGTACATCAACAAAAATAAGTTTCATTGGTTAAGAGGAAAAATAGTACAGACATTAGGTAAGCGCCTATATTTAATAGAAGATGAACTAACAGGCAGCTTCATAAGAACACATATCAATCAGATAATAGCTGACAAAGGGCAAGAAACATATACGTCATCTGGCCTAGAACCGGCGATGCCTTCGGCTAAAGCTGCGTCAGCCACACCGACGGCCACCGTGTTCCGGCCCGTGCCTACCCCTGGGCCGGTCCAGTCCACGAGCGTCGGCGAGGCAACTTTTGGGCCATCTTTACCAAAGCTTCCGGAGGAACCCGAAGATTCATTTCACCCAGCAGAAGGGGGAGATGGTGCTAGTACCTCCCTAGAGGAACCGTGCCCTCAGCTAGAAGATAGTCAGAGTGATGATATCTCCAGGGAAAGTCAACACACTCTGCAAACCGGCTTAGGTCCGCAAGATACCCGTGACCTGAGACCGCCGCGACAAGCTAGACTTAATATAGATTTTAAGAGATTCTTTTAAGTTGTTTTGTTAAATAAAGGTGGAGGGAATAGTACGTATAGCAGCGGCTGCGCCGCGAGCCTCGGTGTACCGTAGGGTATGTTAATAAATCAGTGTGCAACTAACCACGGTGCGTTTCACTTGCGTCCCCCAAGACATACTAGTATTCAACCTATCTCTATATCAAATTTCGTCTAAATCGGCAGCTAGTAATATAATAACTAAATGCGAATGTGTGTCGGTCTGTCTATTACTTTTTCACGCTTAAACCGCTGAACCGATTTAGATGAAATTTGGTAAATAGATAGTTTTAGTCCCGGGGAAGGACATAGGATAAATCCCGGAAATCATCCCCTAAGGGAGTGAAATAGTGGTTTCAGTTTGTATAGAGTTACGATTTAAACGAATTCCTCGGGGATAGAGTCGCGGGCAGAAGTCAATCTGTAAATATTTCATTTAATATCATAAAAAATAGGTTACCTGAGGTGGCAACCCAGCTATGATGGCGTACGCGATTCCTTGAGGGATAGAAGTCAGGCCCACCGTCAAACCTGCGCATACAACGTGTTTAGTTAAATAAATAAATGTGAAGATAATCTTACACAACTTGTTCTATAGAACTACAGGGTGACATTTTAATCAGTTTCCAAATTCAAGTATAAGATTCTTCAGCAAAATTATAAAATAAGTTTTTTTTGTTTCATATCATTCAGTACAAAAAAAATAGTAATTGCTGCTTAAAGTTATCCCAAAAAACCTTACCGCGCGGGCACCTCAGCGGGTAGTAAGGTTTGCGCACGGCACGCCTCCCCTCCCTCGACCCCGCCCCGCTCCGCGCGGTACCGAATGCCCAGTAACCACGCAGTACGGATAATTCTTTTGGGATAGACAAATTATAATTTTAAAAATACCTACCAGTTTTTTTTCAAAAATGGAGTCTATTAGTGACACTAAATGCCTACAAAAAATTTGGACACTGATTAAAATGTCACCCTGTATAGTAGTTCAATAACGGGCTGGCCACATTGCGTGAATTGCGCCGCGGCAAGCGTTTTAGCTGTTCATTGCGCGGTCGAGATGCGCAATGCACTGCGGTTTTTTTTGGGATCACACGCATTGAATTCGAAAAACCGCTGCCGCTCGAAGTCGCGGCCGGGTCGTAAGGCTTATGTTATGATATATTTAATTAACATAAATACTTAAATACATATAAACCATGGCAAAGCGGACCCTGGGCTCCTAAAAGGGCACAACCGGGAATAACGCTAGGAGGATGATGATGATGATAGATACTATCCAAGACTCAGGATTAAATAGTTCATCACACAAATATTTGCCCTTATTCGAACCCAGCATTTTTCATCACCAGCCTTTTCGGTCTCCACTACACTAACCAGTCGTCAAAACGTTTGTTGTTTACTCAACTGGCGATATTTACGGTAACATGTATTCGTTAATACATGTTTTCGTGAGTATCCAAGTTGGGCACAACGGATTGATCGCCCGTCATTGCAGCTCAACTGAGAAATACTCACGTTAGATAGGTCTAAATGACAATTTTAATACGGAAAAATGACATTTGGACAGCCCTAACTCGAGTTCAAAACCTTACATATGGTCTGATTTAAATTGAATTTAATTGAATATGTCCCTAAAGGCTAGTTGGCTAAGAGCGACGACGGGCCGTGTGTATATCACTGTATCATTTGAAATATATTTCCGAAAAGACCAATAACAATAACCATATTATTTAAAGGCTGTTCTTTAACAATATGATTTTAATAACAATGGTAACATTTGATACGGCAACGGTCTTATTATCAATTTATCAGTCCACAATACATAGCATGCCGTTTCGTATAACAGGTTTGCATTTAATACGTACTCGTTACAAGTGTGTAATTAGTATCCTGCCAACCATACATACTAAGCAACCCACTTACAAAAGGTTATATCTACATTAGTACGCTTTCAGGAAACTAAGCCTAGTTGCCAAACGCATATGGATAGAGTTTGAAGTGATCATGGACAATTAACAAGTCTTTTTGTCAGTTGGTCGTGTGTTGGCACAGATGTGGCGAAATAAGTTCAAGTTAGACAACTGTGGCTAAAACGAGTTCAATGGTCGTTTAAAAAAAATGTATACCGGGTGGAAAGGCACGACGATCCCTTCCGCAAAAGGGGGATTGTTTAGACTGAGTACTAGGCTCATATTCATAACCGTTTTGAAGTTATAGGCAGTTAACTTTTAATGCAAAATACTGCAAGTGACCACCCTCATTAGGGTCAGTAACATTTTAACAATTACACAAGAGTCAGTGACCTTTATCAATACGTATAAACGATAATTAGTACGTATAGTAATAGTAGGGTTGTCACAGAAGAACATTAATTAATTTTATTATTTTTAATAATTGATCGTAAAAAAAAACTAAACATTACGAATCGATTTTCCATCACTTAAACTAACCCCCCTTTGCGGGAAGGATCGTCGTGCCTTTCCACCCGGTATAATGTCCGCCATGATTCGCGAACAACGTCTTTACGTTGTTCGCGAATCTCGGCGGACATTGTAGGTACTGTTGTACAGTCAAGTGTAAAAATATGGGTGCATGCAACTTACTCATAAATATGTCCCATAACTGTTATGTCGGCGGATTAAGGTTTTGGTACTTATTTATGACAGGATATTATCTATACATATTTATGCACTTGACTGTATCCTGTTTGCCATACGATTAAATATATAAAATTTCAGCCATCGCCTCTCTTGCCCATGTGCTAGGGAAGGTTGCGACCCGATCAACGACGCCACCGTAAGCAAAGACCTTTAGGCGAGCATGAAACATATACTCAAGTTATATGAATGTCGAAACTACATACATTAACCACGGCGAAGTCACGGTCAAGTTCATTGGATACCACATGCCAACACATGTAGAAAAACGCAAGACGGTGAAACAATAAACCATATACCTAGCTTGCTCAACTTGCTTGCAAACGACGCATAAAATTTACAATACTACCAAGAAAACATTACAAAGTCCATGATACGAAAATAATAATAATAAATCAGCGTACATACGTCCCACTGCTGGGCACAGCACTCTCATGGATAGGAGGGAACGGGCTGTAGTAACACGCTGGCTCAAAGCGGGTTGGGGGCTTCACATTCACCTTTGAATGTCATCGCAGATGTTGCATTGTTTCCTCAATGTTTTCCTTCACCGAAAAGCTAATCCGTTGACATAAGGGCGATGTGACATAATTATGAGTAAGTTCTAATGCACCCATATTTTTACACTTGACTGTATGATTCGGGATTTGAACCCACGACCGCCGCTTGACAGCCGCATGCAACCACTAGGCCACAGTAGCTGCTAGCGTAGCAGCAACATGCATGCTGACAAAAACCACATAGTTTCTGCCAGACGAAGCATGGTCTCACTTTTACCACCTCAGCCCAGTTGCACAAGTCGGCGCGCGAGCTGTCTCGCGGCGAGATAGACTATCTGTATCTTTCCAAGTATTCTAATTAAAAAGAGAAGGATAGTATACTCGTCGCGACACAGCTCACGGCGCGTCTAGTGCTAACCATGCAGAACGTAGTTAGGTTTCACTTCGACAAAGTAGTATGGGCACAGATTTATTTGCACGAAAGATGATCCGCGGTGATAAAGCCGTAATCAGACTGTTTGTTTAGACTGTGGTACTACAATGAAGACTGGAATGTAATGATTATGTCATGTAGGTAGAGGTGTACGGACTCGGTAAATATCGATCTGAGTAAAAAACTTTAAAGAATAAAGCATGCTCACTTTTAAGCATTTTTTACGATAAGGAAAGAGAATTAAACATAAATAAAAATATCAAAAAAAAAAAAACCGGCCTCCCTTTCCTATAGCCACAGCCACATCTCTTTCTATTAGTGGTCAGGGGCGAGTCTAACACTAGTCTTGGCTTTACCGGCTCGAGTTTTCAAGGGCGACCGAGTGCTAAATCACAACAAACCAGGTGTCATGTTATTTGGATTCCAAGAGCTCTTATTTCGCTCACGCAGGGCTCTTTAACTTAGCCAGGCAGTGTACTATACAACTTGTTAATAAAAAAACGTGAAACATGAAAACACTTTGTTCAGAATCGAGAGTAGAATGTGAATAAAAATAGATTTTTTTTTGACGAGTTTTATTTAAACTTTGTATGGAGCGTTGGCCGACTGGGGCGACCTGCTATTTTTTTCACATTCTACTCTCGATTCTTAACAAACTGTTTTCAGGTTACGCGTTATTTTATTGACAGGTTGTATACGTTTCAATAATACAACCTGTATGGGACATGATTTTGAACTTTAGCTCTCTATCATAAGGTCCAATAAAGAAAAAGTGGGAAAAAAATATCAATAGGTAGCATTGATGACCTCGTATCACTACCTGCATTTCTCGCTCAACGCCACGCAAAATCGCACAGCTTTTTTTTTACGAAGTCTAATTAGGCACCCTTTGGGCCGTCGCTGCGAGTTCTAGCCTAGCTGGCTTGTCAGTAGACTCCTCGACATTTCTCAGCCGATTTTGCTCCCACAGCTGTGGATACTAAGCCTATGGTTTAACTGTGTGCTGTCACTCTAATGCTGGGGCCACACTAGCGAGATATGCCATTAATTATCGCGATAATCTTAGTGTGGCCATACGGTTAACGTCCATTAACGCGATAATTAATGGCATTTCTCGTAAGTGTAGCCCGGGCATTACCAATACTGACCAGCTATGAAGTCCCGGAACAAGTATTCTGCTTTGTATGCGGGCAGCCATGTTGTGATGGGGACCCGCCGCCGCCAGGACTCCAACCCGCACAGCTTCGACGCGGCGCGACGGAGCCTGCTCGGCTCCGCCGGCGGATGGCCTGGAGATAGAAATGTTTATTTTATTTATATTATATTTGTAGAACTGGTGGCCGTTGGGGCGGAAAGGTCCTCGGGTGGCGACCACGCACCGGCAGGCGCAGCGTGGGTAGCTTTTACAAACTTTGCATCGTTCCCTACTCTGATGATGAATGGAACCCAAAGGAAAGAGACAGAATATACCCTCCAATTGTTAAAGTAACAATGGTTTTTTTTAACGAGTTAACGACATAAAACCATAATATACGCAACTACTAAGTTTAAATGATCGAAATCGACTTATAAGGTAAAAAAATAATAACCTATTCATTGCATGGATGTTGGGTTAACCAGAAACTGGAAACCACGACACTTTCTTTATTTTATTTTTGCGACGAATTATCATAATATATATCACCTGACACCTAATCCCAAAATTTGGCATAGGCACTAGTTTTACGAAAGCGACTGCCATCTGAGCTTCCAACAGAGAGGGAAAACTGGACCTTATTGAGATGAGACCGGCTTCCTCGCGATGTTTTCCTTCACCGAAAAACTAAAGGTAAATGTACCATACATAAGTTCCAACAAACTCATTGGTACGAACCGGGATTCGAACCCATAGGCATGCATGAACCACTAGGCTACGTACATAAACATAACCTGTGTGTGTAGTGTATACATTATAGAGCATTAATTTTTTGCTTCGTCTGCCATAGCTAATTGGTTACATTCTCAAAGTGACATTTCATAATTCGAGACCTAGGACAGCAATGTTGTTTGCAAATCCATTGATGGCGTATGACCTTCGAAGAGCCCTGTCTACTAGCATACACACATTTGACACATTACTTGAACCCGTTGTCGAATACAATTAAATAATTCAATATCAAAACGAAGACACATTGGCAATAAGTCTTCGTTTTGTGTTGGCTCCTTTCTTTTTTTCAATACATAGACCTCACTAATTAAATATTTTAAAAAATATCCACAAATCTAACCGATATTGAATTGTAAGCAAACAAAACAAGGTTGAATTTGGAATAAAATCTAATCTATTTATAAAAAACTCACCAATGACACCACTCATTATGATCAAATTAAATATCAATTTGAATCGGGCACACTACATCACATTATGAACTCTATCACTGTCGGTACACGGTGCACATTACGTTGGGGGGCGCGACACGTGCGGTGCCTTCCGTAGCCGGCACCGTAATGAAGACAGCTTACGTCGAGTTATCTAACAACTTGTTTTATACTCTAGATATAGTTAATTAATGATAATGATGAATGAAAGAATGCGTACATTATTTAGCCTGAAGGTGGCGCTTTCCATACAAAATTTTATTTGTCATTCGCGTGATATATTAAGAATATATTGGCTGTCCATTTGCGCGAAATTCCCCCTTTCCTTGAATTAACTAATATAAACCAGAATAATTTGAGGAATTAGTTTGGAACGTGATACTTTGGGAAAGCTATTTTTCTCAAATTATTCCAGTTCATACGTGGCCGGCGGTGACCGTCCATAGTAAACTTGACAGTTATTGACTACCATTGACCGCTACCGCAGGCCGCGCCACTCTGTATCCTCCTCGCGGTCTGGTAAACGTAATTTTTGGAAGCCTCAGACTTTGAAAAAAAGGAGGAGGTTCTCAACTCGGTTGTACAGACAAGTGTAAAAATATGGGTGCATACAACTTACTCATAATGTCCCATAACTCTTATGTCATACATATTTTTGCACTTAACTGTACCTAAGTTGTTTTTAACTGACTTCAAAAAAAGGAGGAGGTTCTCAATTCGGCTGGATTTTTTTTTATTTCTTATTTTCAATGGTAACAAACATTGAAGAAACTCAGAACTCCGTCATTGATGAGCCGATTCGAAAAAAATATTTTTCTCCTCAGCAGCTCGAACAAGCATATTTTGCTGCGTGAAAACAGTGTGCAAAATGCGATTTTGCTCACTCCGTGAGACAAAGCAACTTTTTAATTTTGGTGCGGAGCACTGACATTTCGTCGTATGGGGTCTATATTCATTCCATTACGAAAAAAGAAAATGGCAGACAAAGGTCGATCCATAGTTCGACCATCGAATTTCATAGTAGACCCCCAAAAAGCGGATAACAAGTGACACGTTCGAAAACTATCAAATAAACAAGTTTCAATTACCAAAATAATTATACAAAGGATTTTTAAATTGAAGAATATTTAAATAAAAGATCTCTAAATAAACTCCGTTTTTCATAACAAATATTTATTCTGCTAGCTAATAAAAATTTCTAGTATAAACAATTTAAATTCTATGAACGTATACCACAGATGCAGTTTCCGACCGCAAGCGCGGGGCCCCGTGCAAAGTATTTGCATGTCGTGCATTTGAGTCCTTCGCTGCGCTCAAGATTAAAACTTTGAATCACTCGCTACGCTCGTGATTCAATTTTAGAATCTTTCGCTTCCTCAGGACTCAAAATTAGCACTCGCAGCAAAAACAAACTTTGCTCTAAAAACTATTCATTCCTATCCCACCCTAATTGTTGGTGATTTTAATATGTATTCAGCCAAAACTCCTGTACAAAAGGCGTTTGAAAATTTTCTTTGTCATTGTAATCTTACACAACAGAATACTATATTGAATGGCCTTAGCCGATTATTGGATCTAGTATTATCCAATGAAGCGATTACCCAAATCAGAGTTACCGAGGCTGTCGCTGGACTGGTGTCGTTCGAAAAGCACCACACTCCTCTTAACATAGAAATGTCATGTCCGACACTATTTAGTAAAAAGTGTCCTAATCCTGTGCACAACCAAAAAGACGCACGGTCTCGTGAGAGGAACTACCGTAAAGCCAACTTTCATCAGCTATATGACAAACAGGCGAATGCTGATTGGTCCCAATTGCAGGATATAAATGAAATAAATGACGGCGCTAGTCTTTTCTATTCTATTTTGAATGATGCTCTGACCGAATGTGTCCCATATAAAAATTCCTCTAAAAAAAAGGACAATAAACAGTACCCTGAATGGTTTTCATTTGATCTAATTAATTTAAACAAGATAAAAAATTCTTACCATAGATTATTCAAACAAACGACTAACCAGCTATACTACGCATTTTTTTCCTATTATAGAAGAATGGTAAATGCTAGATTACAATTGGATATGCGGTCGTTCATACATAAATTGGAAATGAATATTGTAAATGACCCCACCTCGTTTTGGTCGCATGTGAAACGTCACCGTGCATCTAACCAGCCTGCCACGTTTGGTAAAATGTCCGCACAAGAGGTTGCAGAATCTTTCGCAAACTTCTTTAAAAGCGTGTTTCTTCGGAACACCCCCAAACTTGACCCTGCGGTAGCTTCTGCGGCTGCTACCGCTGAAGCACCCAATACAAATAATCGATTCATCACAATCGATTTCATTAGTGACACGGACATTCGCATGGCCATCAACCGTTTGCGGCCCAAACACACCCAGGGTCCAGATGGTATACCTCAATACATAATTAAGGATTGTCGTGAAGCATTTGTACAACCGCTTAAGTACTTATTTAATAAAGCCCTAAAGGAAAAAACATACCCGGCTGTCTGGAAAACAAGTAAAGTACTACCTATACATAAATCGGGATCTAAATCGGACGTCCGTAATTATAGACCGATTGCTGTACTATCAATATTCGGGAAAATATTCGAATCGATAATTTACGCTAAGATATATAAAAAACTGAATGGTTGGTTTTGTGAGGAACAGCATGGGTTCTTACCGAAGCGCTCGACTACATCCAACCTCTTAAATATTGTTTCATTAATAGCTAATAACTTGGATAAAAGAACACAAACAGATGTTGCATATTTTGATTTCCAGAAGGCATTCGACCGAGTTGATGGTGACGTGTTACTTAAAAAACTAGCTATGGCGGGGTTCACTATTCCTCTCCTTGAATTTATGACCAGTTACCTTTCGGATAGGCAGCAGTTTGTGCAGTACGAGGGCTCTCAATCTGCTCCATTCCAGGTAACATCAGGGATCGGACAGGGGAGTAGTCTCGGGCCCTTATTGTTCCTTATCTTGATTAATGATCTCCCGACAGTCATTAAATACTCAACGTCTTCTATTTGCCGATGATCTAAAATTGGCACTTCCAATTAGTAGTCCCAGTCACTCCTCATTACTACAAACAGATATAGACAGTATTTGTACCTGGGCCCATAACAACAGTCTCACCCTCAATGAAGAGAAATGTTCTGTAATGACATATGCACGGGTTCGGCTACCTAGCAATTATACCTACGTAATAGAGGGAAAACCATTGAAACATACTAATGAAGTCAAAGATCTCGGCACATGGTTCGATCCTCAACTAACTTTCAATCCGCATATAACTAAGGTGTGTAATGAGGCTAGAAGGTGTCTAGGTTTCGTCATCCGTCAATCTAAATTATTCACCTGCCGGCACGCCATTAGTGTCTTGTACAATGCTTTTGTGCGCAGAAAGCTTGAAACTAACGCCATCATTTGGAATCCCCATGAACATGAATATACGTTGCTCCTTGAAAAAGTTCAAAAGTCATTCGTCCGTTTCCTATACAACAAATTAAACGGGTACTATCCCTACCTTTACCCGACTCTCTTCGTGCTCGGTATGGTAGACTACACGTCACTTGAGACCCGCAGGAAAATATATCTAATAAAATACTTTTTTCAGCTAACGCGAGGCTTAATAACCAATCCCCAACTAATCAGTCAAATAGCACTCAGGGTTCCTCGTCTCTCCGCAAAGCTGCTGCGCCCGCGTCGCCGCGATCTCTTCGTCGTCCCCCCGTCTAGGACTCGCGCACTCGCTTCCTCTCCTTTACACCAAGCATTGACATTATTAAATGAAATCCTGGACAGTGACAGTCACCTCGACATTTTTTGGACTCCGGAATCCAGGTTCATGGCCGTATCATGTAGATACTTGGAATCGACAGTCACTCCTAGTACCATAATCCCATAATTGCCGACTTAGAATTATCATAGATTAATAATTTAACTTTTTTGTAATTTTTTATTGTATTTTGACCTTTGTATTTTGACCTTTCCATATTTTCATTTGACATAATGTTAATGTAATTATTATATTTTTAGTAATTTATATAATTTTAATTGTAATTTAATTTAAGTGATTTGGATCCAATCTTAGACCATCTAATATCTAATTTGTTGCCGACTTAGAATTATCATAGATTAATAATTTAACTGTATTGTAATTTTTTATTGTATTTTGACCTTTGTATTTTGACATTTCCATATTTTCATTTGACATACTGTTAATGTAACTATATTTTTAGTAATTTATATAATTTTAATTGTAATTTAATTTAAGTGATTTGGATTAAATCTTAGACCATCTAATATCTAATTTGTTTTATGACATGTAATGCCAATTAGCACTTAAGGTTTAACTGTAAGTGCTAATATTGAAATAAATAAATAAATAAATACAGCGATTCGGTTTTTTTCTATAGTAATCAACGCATTTGCTATCGGAAATAAATTCATGTGGTAAGTTGTAAAAAAAAATAGGAAATGTTCTCGTGGCTTGGCGGAGTACTAAATTGAAGTCGGTTAAAACTATGTTTTTAAAGTAAATTACATGATGTTTAATGTTCGTTACCTCATTATTCCTATTCACGTCGATTTCAGAAGTACATAGTACTAGAAAATTATAAAGTATTGAAAATATGTAAACCCTATTAGTTGGCAATCTCAAAATAAGGTAAGTACCAGTCCACTGTTATTCGTAAAAATATATATTAAAATATTCTATACAAAAACCTTTCTTATCATATATAAATTAACCAAGCTATTGAGTAATGTAAAAAAAATGTCAACGGTTTTTATCTAAATGGGCCAAGTGCTACGGGTTCAAGTCGGATAGATCGATGCAAAGATTGGGAAAGAAATAATTAAGTTATCTTGTTAACCCGAAGTCGAATAGTTTATCATTTAAAGTTTATAAGTAAACTTATCGTCTTCCATTTTTGGAATCATTCGAACCCTCCAATAAATAAGGGGCCAGCACCGCGCTTGAGCCTGTGAATGAGTGTCGCATCGCCACGCCAGTATCCGTAGTGCCTATACAGCTTACCATACGGCAAGTCATGTGCTTGTTTACCACCATCTATATATACTAGCTTTCGTCCGCGACTTCGTCTGCGTGGACACGGGATCAAAACTATCCCATATTTCAACTCAGGCTATAAACTATATTCGAGCTGAATTTCATCAAAATCCGTTGAGCCGTTTAAGCGTGATTGAGTAACAACCATCCAAACATGTGAACATGTGGGCATGTGTTTGAGTATGGGCTCATATTTTCAGTGTGTCTGTCTGTGACTGTGAGATAGTTTGAGTCCCGGGGAAGGCCAAAGCATGTAGCTTTATCTAAATCTTAAATCATCCCCTAAGGGGGTAAAATGAGGCGTGACAGTTTGTATCGAGCCACGATATAAACGAGTTCCACGCGGACGGAGTCGCGGGCAGAAACTAATACCTCATATATAAAACTTAGTTACAGCCGAATTTACAATGCTTGTAAAAAAGTATTTGTCTTTATTATCACTAACATGTGATCATAAGTAAATATCAACTGTGTGTGTAGTTATATATGTACCTACGGAAAAGATTTACCTCAATTATGAGATTGGCATCTAGCTCAACGCAAGCGCAAGCACATTATACTGCCAGGGGCCGTAGACAAGGTTACAATCGACAAGCGCTAACGCCAATAGAAAACTAATAAAATGTATGGGAATGACAGATGTCAACGAAAAGTGTTTCGTCGGCATCTGTCATTGTCATACATTTTATTATTTTCTATTGGCGTTAGCGCTTGTCGATTGTAACCTTGTCTAGGCCCCCAGGTCATTATACGAGTCTACCCCGCTAGTCTGTAACTTATAAAATTAAAGGAAAAATGTAACGCTCCGAGCCGGATTCAAACAGGGGACCACAGGCAACCATGTCCTGTCGCTTCTAGCCAACTGAGCTATAGGAACAAACCATCTCGGCCACTAAATCTTTCATTCAGTTCCTTCTTACAACGCCTAGGGCCTGTATTCACTTTGATTAGTGATTAGTGCGAGTTCATACATTTGCTGCGAGTGCGAGTAGCATTTGTATGGACTTGCACTAATCACTAAACAAAGTGAATACAGGGCATTAAGGAGGCCGCTTTACTCAGTCCCAGGGACCCGCCCGGTATCCCCTTCGAGGGATTTTAAAAGGGTTTTTCGTAATGCTTTGCTTACAAAAGCCGATGCTCCTCAAAACCATTGGCTAACACATTGCAAACATTTGGCTATTAAAGCGCTCCAATACGGTATCCCATTCAAAGGGTTTTTGAAAGGGTTTGCTTACCAAAGCCAACGCTCCTCAATACCCATTCATTTGGCTTTTAAAGCGCTTTCAATATGGGTAAGCGCTTCAACCCTTTAAAAAGCGCTTAAAAAGCCTTTCGAAAGGGTTTTTCTATCAGTAGCGGTAGCGTAAGGGAAACCCCTTCATACGGCTAAGTTAAATGAATGAGTTTTCAATGAATAAAGGACAGCAAGTGATTTGGGCTATTAAACGAACGACTAACCCGTTCAAAGGCTTTTTAGGGTTCCGTAGTCAACAAGGAACCCTTATAGTTTCGCCATGTCCGTCCTTCTGTCTGTCTGTCTGTCTGACCGTCTTCGGCTTAGCTCAGTAACCCTTACAACTAGAGAACTGCAATTCGGCGTGGGTATATAAACCAATCACGCCGACAAAACAGTAGAATAATATTATGAAAAAAAAAATTTTTGGGGTACCCCTCCCCTACATGTAAATTGGTGATGTAATTTTTTTTCGCTAAACCTATAGTGTGGGGTATCGTTGGATAGCTTGTTCAAAAATATTACGGGTTTTCCAAAACTATTTATCAACTCAGTTCTGCGTTTGCGAAATAATGGGATTAAAAACCCTAATATTTGTTCGAGTCATGTCCCCCCCCCCCCTGCCGGCTACTTGGCTAGTACAGGGGACGTGAAAAAATTCGTGGCTAGATGGCGTAGATATAATGAATTTAAAAGGAAAACTATCACTGTTTAGTAGACATAACTAGTTAACGAGTAGCAGACATAACTACATAGGTAACTGGTAAGAAATGCACTTAATCGACCCTATACATTGGTGTGTTATAAAAATAATCATATTTACGATTATTTACGAGGGAAAGCTATAATAAAAACCCCAAAAGCTCCTTTTAAATCCGCATTCTGTGACAGACGGCCAACTACGGAACCCTACCCTGCGCGTGGCCCGATACGCACTAGGCCGCTTTTTTCTGGGAAGGGGTGGACGGGTCCCTGCTCAGTCCTCGCTTGCTTGCGCGCGAGGGGGTATAAGGGGCAGCGAGCGGGCCTCGTGCGTAAAATAATACAATCAAACGAAAACCCGTAGTAGTGGTAGCCCTACGCTTAAAAAAACCGCAAATCGATGTACAGTTTAGCCGTTTGGCACACACATACTATAGGGCAAAACAATTTTTTTGACCCGCAGTTCCTAAAAAAATTTCCCTTAGGGGGGGAGTGCCGAAACATTTTTCTTTTTGTATGGGAAAAAAAAATTTTTTTTTCAGAAACCTATCGTTTGTAGTATCATATGAAAGGGCTTTTCGAGGCGATTCTAAAAATATACCACATCATTACATTTTAGCCATATTTTTTTAATGGAAACAAAAATAATTTTCGATACATACCAAGTTTGGGCTCCTCCAGACACGATATGGCTGATTTTTTTAAAATTCAATATACTACAAATGATACGTGATATCCTCATATCTAACCTCAAAAAAGCAATTTTGAAAAGGATTGCATTACGTTTTTTTTTAAAAAAATTTCAGTATCACCAAGGGACACAGTTCTACTTGAATACCTATTTTACGTGACTTATGGAACTGTACTGCAGATACGTTACTTATTAATCATAAAATGATACGTAGTATCCATATATCCAACGGGAAATACCTCTTTAACCCTTTAACTGCGCTTTTTCATTAGTTGGTATAGTTTGGTTAGTTTTTGTCACAAAATATCAAGGTAATATATAAGGATAAGGATATCAAGATATAATGTATCACAAATGTAGCTTTATATCTAACCCCAAGAAAGCAATTTAGAAATAATATCATATAGTTTTTTTTTTTTGATTTTTTTTATTTGTTTGTTTCACTTGGTAATATTGAAAAATTAAAAAAAATACATAATGCAATTATTTTCAAAATTGTTTTTTGTGGTTAGATATGAGGATATCACGTATCATTTGTGGTATATAGAATTTTTAAAAAATCAGCCATATCGTGTCTGGAGGAGCCCAAACTTGGTATGTTTCGAAAATTATTTTTGTTTTAATTAAAAAAATATGGCTAAAATGTAATGATGTGGCATATTTTTAGAATCGCCTCAAAAAGCCCTTTCATATGATACTACACACGATAGGTTTCAGAAAAAAAAAATTTTTTTTCCATACAAAAAGAAAAATGTTTCGGCACTCCCCCCCTAAGGGAATTTTTTTTAGGAACTGCGGGTCAAAAAAATTGCTTTGACCTCTAGTATGCGTGTGCCAAACGGCTAAACTGTACATCGATTTGCGGTTTTCTTATGAAATTGGGCTTGTGGGGCTTCCACTATAGGCTCAAAATAAGTAATCCGTAGGGCCGTATGATTATTTGCCTAGCTAGAGACACTTCGTCACGCCGCCCGCTATTTTTGCGGCTGACTGTACAAATTACTAGATACCTTCCCTCCCATTATTAAAAATGACATGACAAGTAGGTACTTCATGTTCAAATATTTCAAACGATTGCCGCGCTAGCACTAGTAATCAATTAATTTGAAAAACCTCTAAGATCAATTAGGCCTATAGTTAACAGAATTGCCTTCCGAGTTGCGTGTCAAACGATACCATATTACAAACTATCTTCTGCCCGCGACTCCGTTCGCATGGAACTCTTAATATATATCGTAGATCAATACAACACTTCACCCTCCATTTTACCCCCTGAGGAGATGATTTCCGGGATAAAAAGTATCCCTATGTCGTTCCCAGGGACTCAAACTGTCTGTATGCCCGGGGTCCACTTTGACCCAAGATTTGCCATAAGCACTAGTTTTACAAAAGAAACTGCCATCTGACTTTTCAATCCAGTAGAGCTGGGGGAAAATAGACCTTATTGGGATGTTTGGCAATACGGCATGCGTTTTGGAAATCTGCCGCACCTCGCCTGTCCAAACGACCAATGAATAACTCGTTAAAATTATGCAATCTGTCACTTTAGTTAAAGCAATGACGCGTAGTTTCAGTGTCCGAGAGCCCGAGAGGCAACCGGATGGCTCGCGGTATTTGAGCTTTGTGGAACCTCCCTGTGCAACCCGATCTGAGCCAACTTGGACTGGGGCGGAAATTGTAGGGAGGGGGGGGTGAAAAAAAAATTTCGCCAGGTATTTACGCGTATCTACACACTTTGAGGCAACCGCTGTTTCAATCGGCTGCCTCGCGACAAGAATATTTAAGACTTGTCAAGTAGATACTTTTTATACATCAGCCGTTCTGTATAATTTTATGGGCCGTAGATATTTTATTTGGGCTTATCTCTAATCTCTTCTTATTACTGCAGAACCAAAAGACCAAATATACCTTAAGCTGAGTACTGTTTATAATCAGGATTAAGTGAATTGTAGTAAAATAAAGTAGGTAAAGCACGTCTGTCAGACGTATTTCCACTATTTACATAATCATGTCTACATTTGAAATTATCACGTTATCAACGTTAATCACCTGACCCCGGTCAACCAGCAGAAAATTGCCACTCGGTAAATCAGCATGCATGGTAGGGGCAGCATTCGGAACTCCAGAAATAACTCCCTCCCGTGCCGGAGCGTCGGCCGGCTTGCCGGCCATGCCGCGGACAGCCCTCTTCTGCATGGAGGTGTCGAGCTACTGGGAGTTGTCGCTATTTCGCTAAAACCTAGCCGAGCTGAGAACAGTCCATCAAGAAACTCAGCTTGGCCCGACTAGGGTCGACACTAACTCTACCCGGTGCGGCGGTACCGCGGGACAAATAGGGACTATTGGGTAGCCGGCCCAGAAGCACGACTAATGTCCCCAATCGTCCCTGTTCCTACTAAACGGCACTGCGCGGATTAGGGACTTGACGGAAATTTTTGTTCTTTTTCGCAGAGCAATGGATACAAAACCTACATACGTAGTATAGGTTAATTGTCGACCCAACTTTGTACGATATTAGAATTAGCAGTGAAGGTGTCTTTATCGTGATATAATTGAAATATCAAAACGTGAGTGCTACGAAGAGACTTCTCATACGTAATAAATACTAAAGCTCCTATGAGAATATCAAAGCAAACAGAAGCAAACGCGTGTCGATGTAACTAAGTATGTACACTGCGCGTGGCCCGACACGCACTTGGCCGATTATTTATATTTTTATTTAATTATGAAAATGTGACTCTACAATAATTCTATATAATTAACCAACCTGCCCACCAAAGTATCGGTTGAGAAGTGCGACCTGTGGAGGAGAATAGCCGGACAGTGGGACATCAGACACCGGAGAAACGATTTTCGGCCAAAGCTCAAGCATAGGACTTGGTTTGCTGCACTCGCTCATTCGATCATCATAGTCATGTCTTTCCAATCTTTCAATTATTTGAGTTTCCAGGTCTGTCCATTCCATTTGTATCATTTTTTTATTGCAAAGAGAATATCGGTACATGGATACCAGATAGGTAGTTATCTGGGGTAAAACAACACAAATGCTACGCAATAGTAAATATGACCTGGGTTTTCACTATATCATATCATATCATTACATATCATGCACATGGCTATGGCCACCAAAAATTGTACATTTGGAAAAAAATCAATGTCCCTTTTACTATAATAAGTACATTTTTCATGTGTTTCTGTTTTATAATAACTTGTAAAGGCACATCTGATCCCCAGAATGTTTTATGCATATAGAAATGTAATTTAAGTTAGTTACCGTTTGCCGTTAGATTGATCGTATAGTCTAGGGTTTACAAATTTCACGTGTGTTACCTTAATTCTAGTATGTTACCGTGTGTTACCAGTTCACGCCCGTTATTGTACAATTTTTGGTGGCCATAGCCACATATATTACAGTTTTATTTTTGCTTGGACAAAATATGTGCTGCATGTGTACATGATAAAGTATTAAGTATTTGAATGTTTAATTTAAATTATCAAATATTTGTACTACACACAAACACATTGGGCTCCTTAATTAATGTGCTGACCATTACATAATAGGGTAGCTAGCTACATATTAGTAATCTGTGTAATAGGGTCATTCCATTGTGACGGGTGGGACATTTATACTCGTTTTTGCATACACTTTGCTTTATTTCTGCCAAACGGCAACGATTCACGTATTGAATATGATGTTATCACATACTTGGATAGTCATTGCATTCTGTACCATCGAAAAAAGTATGAAAATGTCATTATAATTATGAGAAATTGATGGTATAAGAAGTGTGACGGGTGGGACTTCAAAGTGCCTCTCCTCTCCGAGTTGACTTACACCATTCGCGATTCGTAAGAAACTATGAAACTTTTGTTAAACAACCTATTTTTATATAGTTCCTGATATTGTACAGATTAGGTATTAGTATAATTTACGCAAATAACTCGTAAAACAAAAATAATTTTGCTTCTCAATGCTTGTGACGGGTGGGACAGTACTTTGTGACGGGTGGGACGAGTAACATTTGGGCATACAAATCTATGCAAAATATAAACATAGTTCTATTGTATTTACTTTAAATCAGCTCTTGAATGAATTATTTAATGTTACAAGTAATCATTTCAGTAGTTTTCTTAAAGCAATATGCCAAAAAAATTTTTTTCTCTTCAAAGTTTACAGGGTCAGAAAATTTATAATACAGTCTATTACCGCATATTTTTATCAGCGGTTGAGGTATAATGTCTAAAATTTGACAAATTTTAATGAAAGAGACATCTTCCTCATTCATTCGAAATGTTGTACTGGTTTTATCAACACATTTTAAAAATGCGCTTTGATTCATTGTCACGGTCACCGGCAGTTTGCGAAACTGCGAGGTATTTATACTCTTTCGACTTATTCCTCGCAGTAATCTAAAATTGCTAAAAACTCTTGCCATTTTGTTGGGTTTCCTTTTAGTTTTTGCCGCGACTTGCGTTTCCTTTCCGTAGTATTCATTGTGTTCTAAAAAAGAATACCACCACCGAATTAAGCAATATAACACATACAATTTGCTTTAGATTCGTTTAAATAAAGTTAAAACAACGATTTTATACTCACTAAGTCAGTTTTATCAGATAACCCATTTTGCTCACCAGTCACTGTGACGGGTGGGACATACTTTGAAAAGCGTTAAAAGCGATTTTTATTTACAAATGCAACGTGTTTTTTAGCTAAAATAATCGCCCTTAACTTAATTGTTACTTCCACAAAGCATTACAACAAGAGGATAGATATTTTTAGGTTAAACAAGAAAAAACATTGTTTTACTGTGACGGGTGGGACATGAGTTAACCATTTTGTAGAAGCCCAATAAATCCTAACCATGGAACTTTATTTATAATTACTTACCACTAGTTTAAACTGCGTTAAATATATTTTCTTTTATACGTATAACTTTTTCCGTAATGTTCAGAAAAGACGCGAAATAGTCCTGCCAACTTAGAGTAAAAATAAGCTACCCTAGGTAACTGGCGCTAGGGTTGAATTCAGAAACGAATAAAATGCAACAAAATTATATAAAAAGGAAAAAACTCATTGATTAATAAAACAAGGTATAATGTTCTATTCTGTAGACATAGATTTAAGTATGAATTAAGTTATTTATTTTTTATGGCTATGGTGTCAGTTTCGCTGGAATGACCCTATAGTGGCTCCATGTGCTGTAGAATATGGAAGCCTATTTTCGTAAAACTGATAGGACAATAAAAGTCTACATAAATTTTAATCCTGCTTTCATGACATTCTGTTGAGAAATGTGAACGGTAGAGGAGAACCACTGGACATACAAAGGAATTTTCGTAAGTACGCCGCCCATTCAATAATTTATTTATAAAGTGTAAAGTAGCCCTACTTTGCACAATGTAATGAGATATATTTGATGCAATGGTTCATATATTCATTTCTTTTATGACAAGTTCTCAGTATGAACTCAACAAATATCAACAATATTGATGAACAATGCAAGTTAATTGAAGGGCGGAAATGTCTAATCTACACGAGCAAAAGCAGTCGTAAAGGCCAAATAACAATTGTATGTAGGTATTAAATTATAAACTGGTTTCCCAAGCTAAGGCCGGACAAAATAAAACCAATACACGCCAAAATAGCACAATACAATATCTAAATATCTATACAAAGGGCGCGTGACCAAGACCAGATAACGTAACTCACTTTTTTATTATAGACTAATTGAATTAATACTAAATAAAAGCTATTATAACCACGTACCGAGGAGCGGTGAAGTCGGGTCATCCGCATCCATTGTTACAGCATCGCACTACACCGCTTTATAAACATTGCGTGCATTGGAAGCTACTGTAAATACTGTAATTTTATCTAATACCTACCAAATACCTACGATGTTTTTGTTTACTATTCGGTCAGACCAATTCATTTCTAGTGACAGTGACAGCCATGATTTTTTTTTTATAATTCACAGCCATGTTCATGACGTTAGAGGGAGCCAATAATGCACGGCCCTGTTGTGTACTCTGTGGTTTGTTTCGGCAACTGTCAGTGAGAGGGTTTTCAAGGAGTAACGTAAAACTGTATGTGCATTTTGGATAACTAATTAATAGATTTTTATTACAAAGTTTTGAAGTTTTATTACAACATAATATTGGCGACGAGGATAACTGGAAGCAATGGCGTTAATAGGCAGTTTAGAACAGTACGACCCGGAGAAGCAGGACTTCAAAGATTACAGTGAACGGCTGGAGCAGTTTCTGATCGTAAACCAAGTGGAAGCCGAGATGAAGGTACCGATGCTCATTACACTCATCGGACCGGAGACGTACAACGTGTTGAGAAATCTAGTCTCTCCGGATAAACCATCCACCAAGAAGTATGATGAGCTATTACAAGCGTTGACCCAACATTATGTGGTAAAGAAATCTGCGGTAGCCGGCAGGTATGAATTTTACGCCTGTCGCCAAATAGAAGGGCAATCTGTGAATGAGTTCGTAGTAGAAATAAAAAAAAGAGCTGCATTTTGCAACTTTGGGACCTTTTTAAACGAAGCTTTAAGAGATAGACTAGTCTGTGGCCTGGCAAGAGAGCAATTGGTAAAGAAATTGCTTACCATTGGAGACAGTTTGTCATTCGATGAAGCGGTCAAAGTGGCCATAGCATATGAGAGTGCAGAGAAAGAGATGAAAAAGATGCAGCCGGAGATGGGGGTGCACCTTGTACATAAACAAGTTGGGAGAGCACCTTTACGACGGGAACCGGAACGTCCTCGAGAAGGAAAGGCACAGTTCACGGCAAATAGGGCTATTAGGAGTGAGTGCACACGCTGTGGAGGGCCCCATTCTTCAGAAAAATGCTTCAAGAAAAGTTGGACCTGCTATAATTGCAATAGGCAGGGGCACATTGCTACAAAATGCTATTTCCGAGTCAAGCAGGTGAATGAAGAACAGGGTGTACAACAGCAAGAGGAAGAGGAAATCATTTTGGGCAGTATTCAGCAAATATCTGAGGGCGAGGAAACGGCTGCATGGGTGCCGTTGTGACTAAAAGATGGAAGATCTTTTAAAGTGCAGATTGACACTGGTGCATGTAAATCGGTTCTACATAAAAATGACTATGAAAAGTATTTCTTAAAAAGTGAATTGAGGAAGTGTGGTTATAGATTAAAGTCAGTTTCAGGAGAGCGTTTAGAAATTCTTGGGTCTGTAAAGGTATGGATAAGTAATGTGAACAAAGCATTGTATTTTGTTGTGATTGACTGTGATAATTATTTTCATCCATTGCTGGGAAGAAATTGGTTGAAAGTGATTTTTCCTAAATGGAAAGAATGTTTTGAAATTAAACAAGTAAATGTAAATCACACTAGTCAGGATAAGTTGGGAACAGAGTGTGAAAAAAATAAATTGATAAAAATGGTGTATAACAAATATAATAAAGTTTTTGAGAAGGACAGGTCATCTCATATCAAAAACATGAAAGCTAGTTTAAAACTCAAACCAGGAGCTGAACCTGTCTTTCACAAAGCTTATACCATACCATATTCAAAAAAAGAGGAAGTGGAAAAGGAACTTTTAAATTTAGAAAAGGCAGGAATTATAGAAAGGGTGCGTCATAGTAAATGGGCTAGTCCCATAGTATTGGCTCAGAGAGGTGATAAAAAAATGCGTATATGTGTTGATTATAAGGTCACCCTAAATCCAGCTCTAGACACAGAGCATTATCCATTGCCCATACCTGAGGACATTTTTACTGCATTAAGTGGAGGTAGTGTTTTTTGTGTTTTAGATTTAAGTGGAGCATATCAACAATTATTACTTGAGGAGTCAGCCCGGGAATATATGACAATAAATACACATTTAGGTTTATTCAGACCAACCAGGTTGCAATTTGGGGTATCCAGTGGCCCCTCAGTATTTCAATGTGCAATGGATCAAATTTTACAAGCACTAGATAATGTAAATTGTTTTATTGATGATGTGGTTATAAAAGGTAATAATCTTGCAGACTGTTATGAACAATTGACTAAAGTTTTAGATCGTCTCATAGCTTATAATGTCAGAGTAAATTTGGATAAATGTCAATTTTTCAGTAAAGAGATAAAATTTTTAGGTCATTGTATATCGAAAGAAGGAATCAAACCTTTAGCAGACAAGCTGGAGGCCATTATGAGAGCCCCTGCTCCACAAAGCATTACACAATTAAAAGCATATTTGGGACTTTTAAACTATTATGGGAAATTTCTACCCCGACTGTCAGAAGTATTGTCACCGCTTCACAAATTATTAAAAAGTAATAACAAATTAGTGTGGTCAACTGAATGCCAGAGAGCATTTGAATGCAGCAAAGATTTATTAATAAAAAATAAATTGTTAGTGCTTTATGACTGTAGTAAGGAACTATACTTGACGACTGATGCCAGTGAGTATGGAGTTGGTGCGGTGCTTAGCCACAAAATAGACGGAGAACCCATTAGCTTTGCATCAGCAACGTTAAGTGACTCTCAGGAGGGGTATGCACAGGTGGAAAAGGAAGCGTTAGGTATAGTTTTCGCAATACAAAAGTTCCATAAATTTCTGTATGGCAGAAAATTTACATTAGTTACTGATCACCAGCCTTTGAAATTTATTTTTGATCCACTAAAAAGAATACCGGTAACTGCAAATGCTAGACTTCAAAGATGGGCCCTTCTTCTATCTGGATACACATATGATATAGTATACCGGAAGGGTACCTTATTAGGAAATGCGGATGCCTTGTCTCGCTTACCTTTGCCTGAAGAAGCTGTAGTTACAGATACAATAATTTTTTTGAATTTTAGTGATGATATTCCTTTAGATTTTAAAGAGGTTGCCTTATATACTCGGACAGATCCCACTTTGAGTAAAGTCTATGAATATATTTGTTCTGGTTGGCCAAATAGGGTGACCCAAGAAGAATTAAAACCATATTTTGTAAAACGATCAGAGTTATGTGTTGAACAAAAATGTATTCTATGGGGTAGTAGAGTAATTATTCCAGCAAAGTTAAGGGCAAAAGTATTGAGTATGTTTCATGAATCGCATCAAGGAATAGTACATAGTAAAATGTTAATGAGGGAATACTGTTGGTGGCCAAATTTAGGATTAGATATTGAGAAAGCTATACATGGTTGTGATACTTGTCAGGCTACAAGGAGTTTTATAAATACAAGCCCATTAATCAAATGGAGCAAAACTGAGTTTAACTTTGAAAGAGTACATGTTGATTTCTTTTATGTAGGAACTGTTACCTATTTTTTGATTATTGATCCAAGGTCAAAATGGATGGATGTACATATTATACAGAGTACCACTGCTTCACAAGTGATTGAAAAATTATGTAAAACTTTTGCTATCATAGGTATTCCGGCTACACTAGCTAGCGACAATGGTCCTCCGTTTTGTTCATCAGAGTTTGTAAATTTTTTGAAGGTTAATGGGTGTGAAGCAGTGAAAACTCCTCCCTACCATCCGGAATCAAACGGGATGGCAGAGAGAACGGTGCAATCCATAAAAAATAGCCTGAACAGATTGAGAAAACAACATCCAACCTTGAGCCCAGAGGTTCTGTTACAAAACCTTTTATTTACCTACAGAAATTCACCAAATTCAACAGGCATGTCACCTAATGAATTTCTGTTTAAGCAAAAACCGCGTACTAGATTTGATTTATTGAAACCACATAATATTGTTTCTAAAAGGATTTGTAATGGAACTGATAAAAAAATTATGTTATTTAAAGTAGGAGATATTGTATGGTGTAAAAATCTTAGCCAAGGTAAAGGATGGATAAAGGGTAAAGTAATTGAAAAATTAAGTGAAATAAGATATATAGTAGAGGTTAATGGAGTATATAAGCACTATCACGCTTCTTCTCTTAGACCTTGTAGAGTGGAGGATATAGAGTTTGAAACTGAAATGTGTTCGAGACCTGAGTTGGTCCAGGAAAATCTAGGGAATACTTATGGGCCTTCTGATGAACCTGTCCCTATAGATACTGACCCCCCTTCTGGGGTGGATCGTCAAAATGAGGGAGGGGAAATGGAGCCTGGGATCCGGTCCCATCATGGTTTTGATGTTACAGAGAGGGAGGATATTGAGGGGTGTCCTTCCCCTAGGAGGTCCACTCGAGTAAGAAAAGCTCCAGAGCGACTAAACTTGTAATTGTATTGAGTAGCGTTTATTGTATTATTATATTGCCTAAGCTTTTGTTGAAGGGGACGAGTGTTGTGTACTCTGTGGTTTGTTTCGGCAACTGTCAGTGAGAGGGTTTTCAAGGAGTAACGTAAAACTGTATGTGCATTTTGGATAACTAATTAATAGATTTTTATTACAAAGTTTTGAAGTTTTATTACAACATAATAGGCCCAATAATGTACAGCCTGATAATCCGCGTCCACTTTTTGTGGACTCGGATTATTGGGTCGTGCATTATCAGCCCGGACAAAAGTGGCTTCCAATTATTGCCCCGGACCAAGTTTGCTCGAGGTGATAATGTACGGCCCAATAATGTACAGCCTGATAATCGGCGTCCACTTTTTGTGGACGCGGATTATTGGGTCGTGCATTATCACCCCGGACAAAAGTGGCTTCCAATTATTGCCCCGGACCAAGTTTGCTCAAGGTGATAATGTACGGCCCAATAATGTACAGCCTGATAATCGGCGTCCACTTTTTGTGGACGCGGATTATTGGGTCGTGCATTATAAGGGCGGACAAAAATGGCTTGTCATAAGCGAACTCTGTCTTAGGTCGGTTAGGTTAGGGTTCACTTGTGTCCCTCAGACCAGAAATAGACACCCCGCGCAGCGGGGTGGCGTCGACTGGCTGGAAATTTTCAGTCCGCATGGATAATGTACAGCCTGATAATCGTGCATTATCACCTCGTACAAAATTGGCTTCCAATTATTGCCCCGGACCAAGTTTGCTCAGGGTGATAATGCACAGCCCAATAATGTACAGCCTGATAATCCGCGTCCACTTTTTGTGGACTCGGATTATTGGGTCGTGCATTATCAGCCCGGACAAAATTGGCTTCCAATTATAGCCCCGGACCAAGTTTGCTCAGGGTGATAATGCACGGCCCAATAATGTACAGCCTGATAATCCACGTACAGTATGGACGCGGATTATTGGGCTGTACATTATTTGGCCGTGCATTATCATGGCTGTACATTAACCGGCACCCACGTTAAGATTGACTTTAGGCTAGCGTTTGCGGAGATAGCTACGACACCAACACTAATTGTACGTTTACACATTCCAGCACGTCTATCATGAGACGCACTATCCATCTCTCTCTTATAAGAATACTTAGAACAAGAGGTATAGTGCTAGCAAAATCGAGAGTTTGTCGCGGCCGTCTCATGATAGACGTGCTGCTCGGTATAATATCGTCACTTGATAAGTTTTACGGTCACGTTTTACAGTGAAAATGTACTGAAACGTTAAGTAAAACATAGGTAACGATAAAACGGTCGTGTCACAAGATAAGGGTATTGCATGGGTATTGCACAAAACGTATGGCGGTGTAAAGCCTGAATCACGCAGGCTGGGCTTGCGGAGACATTCGAGAAGAGAGCGATTGGACGTGGAGTCATCCGAGCGGCTATTTACATATTTATTTATTTTAAAACTTTGATTTATTAAATTAATTTAAAATAAATTATTTAAAAAAAGATTTTTATATATGGCATTCGATAACGTAAAACATGACGTTTTAATGGGGATATTAAATAAAACAGACAAAGATCTTTATTTTCTGAAGAGCTTGTACTGGAAGCAAACAGCCGATGTTAACATAGGTATAAAAATAAACGGAACCATAATAAATAACTTAAGACATGCTGATGACACATACACAGCTATCTTAGCAGAGTCAAAGGAAGATCTCGAAAGTCTACTAAACCATCTGAACACCAAAGTGGAGTGGCTTAAAGGTGAATATCGCAAAAACTCAATTTATGATAGTTAGTAAGAAAGAAACACCATGTGGACCACTTAGAATTAAAGATGATTACATAAAGCGAGTCGACAAATATATAAATACCTAGGTTGTTGGGTAAACCAAAATTGGAATCTAGACAAAGAAATTAGGATCAGAATAGAAATTGCCAGAAGCACGTTTATGAAAATAAAATCATTTTTCTTAAATAGAGATATAAATTTAAAATTAAGGTGGCGAATGGCTAAATGTTATATTGTATCAGTACTTCTCTATGGATCAGAGTTGGACTCTTTCCAAGACAATGCTTAACAAACTTGATGCCTTCGAGATGTGGCTCTACAGACGTATGCTTAAGATATCTTGGCGAGACAAAATAAAAAATGTAGAAGTACTACAAAGAATGAGAAAGAAACGGGAGTTGGTACTTACAGTCATGAGAAGGAAAACCGCATATTTTGGACATATATAGAGGCACGAAAGATATAACGTTATCAAAACCATAATAGAAGGTAAAGTTGAGGGAAAAAGGGGCAGAGGAAGAAAAAGACAAACATGGATGGATAACCTCAAGAGTTGGACGGGTATTGACGCTGCCTCGCTGGGCAGAAAGACTGCTGACGTGATATTAACTATTTGCTTAGAGATGCAACCTCCTTCCTAGCCGACCTCTAACTTTACTCCTGTCTGTCACGTCAGTCATACGAGATTAGTCCATGTATATTGTCAAGTAATGTACAATTTTATGTTTATTAAAACCTGAATACTACAGGTTTCTCATTATTTCAACTGCGAATAGAGAAGAGTTCCAGACAGTGGTAGCCGACATCCTTGGAGGATATGGCACCTTAAGAAGAAGAAGAAGATTTATTAAAACCACAGATTACTAATTATGTGGCTCCCGCCAACCAACACAACACACAATTGTCAATTGACAGTTGACACTATTGACAGCTGTCTAATTGACCTAATTGTAACTCACAGAGTACTTTTCTATATGTTGTAACTGTAAGTGTAACAGGTGTTTACGCCTTACGAGTTTGATTTAAATTTTAATCTACAATCTACAATTCGCTGCATCCGTTCACAAACTAATAAGTGATACTAACGTATCATTCGTTGTTCGTTGTATACCAAGTTATCACCATGGAATATGCTTTAAATGTAAGTGCCTCATATTATTCCATTTATATACATGCAGTCCCCATGGTTCTGCCCGCGTTCTACAGAGAACACAGCGGGAGCGGGACAAAATACCTTCTGTTGCGCATACGCCGGTAGGAGGATATTAGTATAGAATAAAAAAACAAGGTTTGAAGCCCAGTTACTCAAACGAAATCGTTTTCACTTCGCGGTAGCCCCTCAGAATATTTATTAACACTCAGATCAAGAAAATATACAGACGGAGCGTTACGAACAGTCTAGTGAGTGAAGCCAACCGGTTTTCAACCAAGCCCCATAAGTTTAGCACACGCTAAACAAATTAAATCGCACAAAACTCGAAATAAATGATCTTGACAGCATTGCAACACTTATGGTTACAGCTAAATGATCCCCCAGTCAATCCGCTCACCCCAAGAATGGAACTCTACTTGAACTTACGGAAGAAATTAAGGGCAAAGAAGCGAGCGCAGTTGGAGCTATATATGACAGCTGACCGAAGAAAAGATGTTACTGATTTGTTGTAAGTTATTTTTGACATTAAAAAAAATACTAAATTTGGTTTGTTACTGGTTTGAATTATTTGGACCAATCTACATTGTTGCCGTCGTCTCCTGGATCACTGTTTAAAGGTAACAGCGCGTCAAGCGGTTAGTATTCTTTATATGGATTTGTACGAGCATGCGCTGACTGCATCAACTCCTTAGTTAGTATGTTTACGAGGTGAGGTGGTGCAAGTCTGGGCCGTTGGCTCTAATGAGCTGTGATCTTTAATCCAATCAACTCGTGTTTTTGTTATTCGTAAACCCATTACATGGTGGGTCATCTACGTAGCATGATAGGAGTCTAATTTTTAGTTTTTTCCAAAGAAACTCACTGTCTCTTGGCTTACCGGGACAAAATAACAACAAGAAAATATTGATTGACCCATTGGCATCTAGACTAGGGTTGCCATATGTCCCGGTACGACAGGACATGTCCCGTTTTAAAGTGTGATGTCCCAGTATCCCGCTCATCAATCTAATTGTCCCGGATTTCAAACCATAGTCTTAGCTAGGGACAAGGACTAGATAAATTGAAAACAAGAGCAAGATATTTTGATAAAAATTATAAACCACTTAAAGGAATAAGTTGCTTAAACATTCACATTCTTAATAATATTATGGTCACATTTTTTTCTAATAAAAGTTTAAGCTATTTAGGGAACCGTTCTGTTGCCAAAGTGCCAAAATCGGAAACCTTATAATTTCATTGAATTGAAAACATTTGTTTCAGAACAAGTTCCTGACACACTGAACAATTGTCTGTCTCATATCATCATCATTATTACGATCAGCCCATACATATATCCCACTGCTGAGCTCTTACTAATAAACAACTATAAGATGGTAGTTGTGGTAGTCGAATTACTAAAAAAACATGTAGATCATCTCATCAACCAGTAGGTTTAAAAAAATAAAGATTATGTTTAGTTTTTAGGGTTACGTACCTCAAAAGCAAAAAAACGGAACCCGTCTGTCTGTCTGTCAAGACCCTTTATCTCAGGAACGAGTGGAGGTATTGAGTTGAAATTAAAACCATATGATGAGGTCTACAGTCCCTTGATACGGCTGTTTATGCCACAAGAAAAACTATTTCGACACTCTCAAGAGAATCGAAGTTTATAGGGTACATTCCATTGACTACTACAAGTGCAGGGAAAAAAATAACAACTACGGACACACACACATACACTTACGGACGAGTCTTTTATTTGTTATTAAGTGAACATATTCGGAGGTAACCGATATAGCCCTCCGAATCGCTAAACTTAAGTGCCAGTGGGCAGGGCACATAGCACGTAGAACTGATGGCCGTTGGGGCGGAAAGGTTCTCGAGTGGCGACCGCGTCCAGAAGGCGCGGCGTGGGTAGGCCCCCAAGGTGGACTGATGACCTGGTAAAGGTTGCGAGTCCGCTGGCGCAGGACCCGTCATTTTGGCACTCTTTGGGGGAGCCCTATGTCCAGCAGTGTACGTCTATCGGCTGATATGATGATGATGATGATGATTCGGAGGTAGCTAATCCTTCGAAAGTCACAAAAGTTGAGAATGGCAATTTGCATGGGGGTGCATCAAACCGTCCGTAGGGGGATCTACAAATCACTTTGTAGGTCCAGAACCATTTGTGGGACTCTCGCAGGGAACCATAAACTCGGCCTTTAAAGCCTACGCCAAAACCAAACACCAACACGAGTGGAGAAATGAGGCGGGCTTAACGCACTCTAAGCTCTTTATAGAAAGAGTGGACTCGGGCTGGACTAACAAACTTTGGAAATCCAGTAGAAAGCAGCTCAGAATCATATCTGGGGTGTTCACAGGTCACTTCGGGGTCAAGGATCTCTTGGCCAAGATGGGACTATCGGACAGTTTAGACTGTAGAATGTGTGGCGAGGAGGATGAGACTATGGAACACTTACTGTGTGAATGTCATGCCCTTGCCAGACAAAGAATGAATTACTTTGGTAACGGCTATCCGCAACCAAAGGAATTCAAGGTACTTCCGCTGAGCTGCATCATCCGCTATGATGGAGCGAGGTTGGGTGTAGACATAAGGAGAGGGCAAATGCACAAAAGATCCCACTGGGTCGAAGTGCATCCGAACATCTAGATAAGATAAGATCTAACCGTCCATAAATCATAAACGGTGTTCGTTAAAATCTGAATGTATGACAACCGCCAGCGCCATGTTTAACGATGATCGGTCTGTAATCGTAAGTTACTGCCCACCCTTAAACTGTACAAGCACTTAAGATTTTCACTTGTATTTTACAGAATAGACGCGATCTCCTCAAGAACCGTGCGATATTGTAGTCCGAATGAAGTTTTCAGAAGAATAAGCCGCAACGAATCATTTGCGAAGAGATTGGAGGAAGAAATATTTCAGTTGGCCTATACAGTAGCTGATTATTACCGTATCCTAGCTGTGCGAAAATGGGGGATAGAGATGGTCGTAGAGGCTAAACTGAAACGACTATTGAAACGACGTGAATTTAGGAGATCATACGAAGACATTGGAATGTGAAATATTTCAGTTGACCAATACAGTAGCTGATTGCCACCTCGGGAATGGAAATCGGTTATAACCGAAACCGAAAAAATCGGTTATTTTTATTTCATAATCGGTTATAATTGTTTTAATTACACGGTTCAACTCACGTATTCAATGTCACTCCGGGCGACATGTTTCGAACTCTTCGGGAGTTCTTCAGTATGAGTGTTTTCGCGGCGGTGTGGCTCGTATCACTGCCCGCGCCCGTTCCTCACGCCGAGCGGCGCGTGTCGCACGCGCCGACAGGGCGGGGGGAGGGGGGCAGTCTAGCGCAGGAGCAGTTATGTGGGATTGCGGCAGGAGGTCATCTCCTCCGAGAGACGATACGCACACTGAACTCACTGTGTCCACGGGATTGTCACTACACACTGTCCACTTCAATTTAGGAATGATGTCGCCCGGAGTGGCATTGAATGCGTGAGTTGAACCGTGTAATTAATAGTAGTTTATACAACTGATCCATAATGAGTAGGCCTTAAAATAGGAGTGTGGTTTCATGAAACGAGCTGCCCAGCTCGTTTCATAACAGGATCACAAGAGTGTTTTAATGCCTCATTATGTACAGTTGCATACACCACTTTACACACATATCATAAGTACTCTAAGATGGGTTCACAATTCTACTTTCGTAACAGCAAAAAACCAACAAAAAATTACAACAGCAATGGCGGCAATTCGATCCTCCGTCAACACGAATTGTTTTATTTTAAATAATAGACGAATGAAGTCCCCATACTCATGTCACTCGAGAACAAATGTCGTGCGTAAATTTAAAAAAACCATATTGAACTGACGTTTCGTATCGATATCTGTTTTAGTATGGATACTAGAATAGAGATCCACTTGAGTTTTGACAGCTGTTCCAAATTTAAACTCATAACGTTACAAAAATCTGTACTAGTATAACATTAAAGTACAGATTTTATTTTACAGACAAGAAAGTTCTTATAGTAAAATCGGTTGTAATAATGCTGGTCATTTCCTACAGTTTCTGAACGCATTTTAGAAAACTAAATGGTATGTGAAGATAAACTTATATTTTTAAGAAAAAATAATTCAAGTTGTTATTATTATTATATATCTAAGTTTACCTTTACTGAACGTAATTAATAATTACAAAGCACCGAACATAGCGTTTCACTTATTATGGTATGCAGCATAGCTTTCCACGTCTAGATCATATATCTTTGACTTTTTTTCAAAGTTTGAAATAATCGGTTATTTTTTGCTATAACCGATACAATAATCGGTTATGAAATGTCGGTTATTGCATTCCCTATATTGCCACCGTATCCTGGCTGTGCGGAAATGGGACATAGAGATGGACAATTTTTTTTTGGAGCGCGCGGTGTTCTCTTAGCACAAGTATATCATATACTTAAAAAGAGGCACCAGCACAGATACTGTATTCTAATTTAAGTTACGGAAATAAATGAGCTATCAGAACAATCTGTCTCGGTCACTAAATCTTTCAATCAGTTCCTTTTTACAACGCCTGAGGGAGGCGTGTAGCGACATCTACTACCATAAGACTTGGGTTTCCTAACGGCACCAACGTCTCAAATTATATTGAGAAATCTTCAGTAACGATGCGCCACCCCAAACCAAATTAATTTTGTAATAAGCAGTTAAGAGTTGCATTTGTTTTGCTTTGTCTGATTTTAAAACAAACACAAACTCAACTCTATTTCCTATCAGAGTGGGTACAATGCTTGCTTGGTTACTGAGAATTCAGGCTTCTAGTTTAGGCTTATCCACAACGAAGTTATTGGCGGGTTGAAAATGGCCTGAACTGCTTCGAGAAAAGGATGGTAGGGGCCGTGCCGCTGCTTTGCTCGACTTGGCAGATGTTTTTAGAATTTAAGTAAATAGTTTAGATTGAACAAGAATGTTGTGATGTGATAATTTACTATTGTACGCCCGAAATCGGCGAACTGTTGGACTTTATATTTGTACACAGTTTTTGACAATAAATTAATCTTATCTTATCTGCGGTTCCACTTGGTCGTTTCACGAGGGAACCTTCAATGGTAAAGGATCGTCCTAATACAACGCGACTACGCGATTGTCGCATGTTCGCGTAAAATTCGCGGTCCATAACATCTCTTCGTCCATCATCTTCGCTACCTTCTCCAGTCATATTATCTCAATGCTATCTTAGCTCATTCGCGACTCGCGTGCCTGGACCCATAACCTGATAGGAAGTCTGAGTAATGTGCTTCTGGCTGGAGGAATAACACCTGACGATGCTGATAATGTGTGGATTATATTTCCATAAATATGACACACACAATCCATGCAAACTAGAATAGTTCAACGTTTTAAATAGATTTAAGAGGAAGGCAATATTAGAATATTGATGTTAATTTTGTCATAATAACTTAAGTTAGTTTTGTAATTAATAAGTTAAGCCGGGTTCCCACGGCCCGTTGTTTCACAGATCTGACCGCGCCTTTACAGGCCGACAGATCGTGGGAATGGTGGCATCCGATGTGGCCTGTGGTCGTCTGTCGTCGCCCGTTCGATCCGCCGGGAGTCGGTAAGTTCAAAGGCGCGGCGCGACGGTGCCTGTGGCGTCCTGGGTCCCACGGCCTGCATTCTCACGGGTGAGATCGCGCTATGGCAGACGCAACGGTTCCCATGGCCGGCTGGTCTGGCCTGGCGCGATCTGACCTGTGGGAGGGCGGGCCGTGGGACTCCGGCTTGGGCACAGGCACAGGCATCCACTGGCGTGGCATGATCCGGCCTGGCCTGTGATAACACGGGCCATGGGAACCCGGCTTTACGTTATTTGTGGTGATATATAAAACATAAATATAAATTGTATATTTCTGTGATTTTTTATTTCCTCTTGAAATATCTGCAAGCAAGTAATCCCTACCAATTCCATACTAACGGAGCGTTTTTGACGTTTCATTAAAAGAAGCTGATTTGACTTTTGTCAAATACCGTATTGAACATCCGTAGCAGTTCAGTCAGTGTCCAAGAGATGGCGTAAATAGTGGCGCGTCCTGATTATTAACTTAAATATTTTTAGCAGTCTTATTCAACGAAAATTCGTTGCAATTAAGCTTTAAGAGCAGTAGGTAAGTAGAGGTACCTACGAATATTAAACTAGTTATTACTACTACTAGGTACTGTTAATTTTGCCGAACCGACGACATGAAAGTGAAGTATGGTCGTCATCATCATGTCAGCCGAAAGACGTCCACTGCTGGACATATACCTCCCCCAAAGAGTGCTAAGTGGCTGATACTGCGCCACCCGCATCCAGCGAGTAGGTATGTATATTATGTTACTAATACCAACCCCGGAAGCCCGGAACTAGTTAAGGTATTATACCTGCTCATTTGATTTCAAAAAATATTTCACCAGTATGTCCGTTACCCGTCCAGTGGAACTTTCGGTTAGACATGCCTATCTAACCCAAAGGTCCACTTATGTACCAAATTTATAGATAGGTAAGTAGATTCACTTCATTGCACAAAAAAATTAAACTTATAAACGTAAACTTTCGTGTCGCTTGCGTACCTATACGTGCGTGCTGCCTTTCTAAACGCAAGTTTTTAGCCATAAATAATAAGATGTCTATTTTTAGTGTCCTACTTAAAGATGCATGTCAATATACCCACCGACTACAGAAAGCTAGTAACAGCTACAATAAAGGAATGGTCTTCCCAGTTCTATAATAGCTAACTGTGTCGGGTCGCAGCCGATGTCAGCCGATGCGGCGATAACCTGGGCCGGATCCGAGTGGACACCGCCGGACTCCGCGGCGCGTGCTAGTCGCTATTCACGTCCGTACTGCTGTTATTCGCTACGCGCTAATGCGGCTCACCCCGCTGGTCACCCGTCACGCAACGACGTCTACCTACACTTAGTGACTACGCATCGCAGTGTCAAAATATATTTGTGGGTGAGCGTTGAAGTGAGCTTAAATAAAGTTACAGAATAGGGGGGAAGGCGTCGTAAGTTACGAGATAATCTAACGCACATCGCCCAAAACGAGGCACCAAAGTTAATATCTGCGGAAACAAAGCGGGCAAACATATCTGACTCGTCATAAGCGCTTAATATTAAAATGCTGGTCATTGAACTTCTACAGTCCTTAATCTGTTTTTAATAACACAAACGAAACAATCATGCAGCCTCTGATGGTAAGCAAATACCGCAGGCTATGGACGCTTGCGATTCTGGAAAAGTCGCGGTGTGAGCCGCATTAGCGCGTAGCGAATAACAGGGCGTGTCTATCATTTTATCGAAACGCATTACGTCGATTTACATTTCGCCGAAAACTATTCCACGAATTTCATTTCACCACCCACGTTGTATTTCTTGTTCACATAATCATCAATTCATAGTTGTTTATTTCATCGAACAACTTTTCATCGTTCATCGTTTCGAATTTGTCTCAAATCGTAGCGTAACGATTCATCGAAATTACTTTTCATAGAATAGTTGTATGGTATTAATTTATCGAAACACGGTTCAATGTTGGTACGTTCCATATATTTTTGTTGCCGATCAATATTTCATTTTTCTACCAAGCTGTTTACCTATAGGTCATTTCGTCTAAGTATATAATACCTAATGGATAAAATGGATCCACATTGACTCATATACGCTTCGTATACGATGTAGACGTAATATTAAGCCTAAGTAAGTGATATTAAAAAAACGGTTCTGGCGCTTCGCCGGCCGCTGCCACGGCACGCTCGCTACGCTCGCTCGGCTCGCGCGCTATAGGATCACAGTTCACCTAACACTCCTCCTCGCTTCGCTCGTCGTCGTACCTACACTGGCCTGCCTCAAAGTAGAGAGGTGGGTAGGCTTAGAGTTCTATGTATACGTCCAAAGTCTCGGTGAAATGTACCTACTCAGTTCGTTGAAAGGTAAATATTATCAAGTGACAAACACAGATGAAACGATTTTCTATGTAATAAGAATTTTGGGAACTGAAACTTATGGTAAAACAAAATTATAGTAACGGTGATTCGATGAACGACTATGTCGATGAACAAATAAAATATTGAAGTGAAATTCGATGAGTTCATTTTTGTGTAAATGGTATTTCGAGCAAATGTATGAGCGATCTAACGAAGTTCGATGAATGATTCCTGTGTGATGATGAAATTCTGCGAATAGTGTTATGGGAAACGATAATCGATGAAACTATTTTCGGTAAAATGATGGTTTCCCAATAACAGCCTTGATCCCGTAGTTGACTTTTACGAAAAAGGGGCTAATGTATTCCGACACATATGTCTTACGACCCAACCCACCCTGGGTTTGCCCGAAACCAGCGCCTTAATATTGACAAATTGGCATATGCTGGGTAGAGCATCTATGTATATCCGATTACGCCAAAGCCTAATCGAAGGGATATGATAATATTGATTATAGCAGGCTGTTTCTATTGACATGTGTTCCGCCGTAGCGTTTAAGATACTGTAGGTACCGATTTTGAGTTTTATTTTTCAATTAGTTTTCCACAGTCGGACACAATTGTATTTTTTTTATTTACACCTCAACGATATTTTTTTTATTTTTATACCGTAAAACAGTGTCTCGATAACCATGCAAGCTGCAATCTTCCATGCAATGTTCGAACTTGTTGCATCATGTGGGTTTGTTTACGTCTCTGACATGTAGCTTACGCTGAGGTTAAAACGAAAAAAATGTAAACAAACAATGTAGGTATTGAATTTGACGTGAGTGAGTTTGAGTTGTTTTATGTGACGATAAAACCTATCGTGCTAGCTGGACTGATGTATATTTAATGCTACGTGCCGGTGCAGCTTCGGACGTGTATTTAACAGAGCACTCAGGCGGGCCCGCGGGGTAAATTATAGCTTATGAAGAATAAGAATAAGAATATTTATTTGCGTTAAGCATTACCAAACAGGTGTTACAGACAAAGTTATAGGTAGGTTTCCATGCTAAACCATGACTGGTATGCAAAATGATAATAAACGGAATTATACAAAATTACACATTAATAGTACATTAAGTAACTAGGGCGGTGAATTCGTGAATGCCCCAGATCGCAGGTGTTTGTGGCCCGAACCGAAGGTGAGGGCCATAAATATGCGCTCAGGGGCTTTACGAATTACCGCCCGTGTTGAGTACAAAATTTTACGTCTTCACCTGGCCACAATGCGAGTTTTTCCGTACGCGCAGCGTGCAGTAAAACTCGCATTATGGCAAGGTGTGACGTAAAAATATTTACAGAACTATAAATCATTACATAAAACCGACTAAATTAATACATTCTGATACATATCTGAATATTGCTAAAAAAAAAAAAATTCATGTCAGAATTAAACTTAGAATTTACATTATGTCATGTCAAGAGAACAAAAAAAGTCATTTAAGGTATAAAAAATATTATTATTTAGCCATTGGTGCAGTTTTAGTTTAAATAATCTAATATTTAATTTCTTAATGTCTGCTGGTATTTTATTATCTTTTCCTGTATTTGGACAAAGTAGGGTGCTCGTCAGGTAGTCTATCCGGATTTCGACATGTTCGTGGATGACTATCACATGCTTTTTCAAAAATACTTTTATTTTTATGAACAGACATGCATATCTCATAAATATACAAGGGAGGAAGTGGTAATATATTACGCTCTTTAAAAATTGGTCTGCACGATTCACCTGGTCGCATACCATGCATTGCTCTGATGCATTTTTTTTGTGCAACGAAGACTCGATTTATGTCAGTGCTGTTCCCCCACATTATCAAGCCATAGCGTAGGACAGATTCCACATATGCATGATAGCAGGAGAGCGCAGTTTTTATATCTGTAACCCTCCTTACTTGTTTAAGAGCAAAAACATATTTATTTATTTTATTTGTAACATAATCTAAATGCGGTTTCCAGTCCAGTTTCTCATCCACAATTATTCCTAGAAATTTTATCTGCGGCATCTTGGTCTATAGTGGGAATATTAAGATCGATATTTGTCTTGACATGAACAGCCTTATTAAATTGGACAAACTTCGATTTGTCAAGATTTAAGATTAAATTATTTGATAATAGCCAATCTTTCACTATGCTAATTGTATTACTTATCTCTTTTTCATGGTCTTTACTTGTATTCTTATTTTTACTAGATGTCACAATAATAGAAATGTCGTCGGCAAATAAAATGCATCTGTGATGCGTAATATCAGTAGTGTCATTTCAACCCGATTCCCATACACCGTGGCAACATAGCACGCATAAATAATTGACACGACTCTACGTCTGCTGCCATAAAGACGTGTCAGATATTTTTGCCGGCTTTGTTACGGCAGATATTGATCTCTGATGCCGGTGACTGTAGAGTCAGGGGTATATAAATAAGTAGTGATGCGCGACTTTGAATGATACTAATTTGATTAGTCGATTATTATAATTATAATCGTTCGACAAAGTCGAATAATTCGAAAATCATTCGATTATTAGTAATACTACTAATAGACGCGCGATCGCCCGCCCGAGTCGACTTGATGTTATTAACATTCGTTCGGTGCTAGTAGCAACGATTAGTTACTACTAATTAGTAGTCATCATTCGATTATTAGCATTAGTATACTACTCATTTTCAATTCGAATATTGACATTAGTAATCATTCGAAGTCACGCATCACTATAAACAGATATCATCCTTATTTATGTACTTAACATAAATAAGGATGATATCTGTACAGGACTGTATTGGCAATGTCATAAAGGCGTGGCACGTTTATTAATCGATAACAATGTGTCGTATGTGGAAATTTACTCATCCCCAATGGTTTGTTAGATGTTTTACTCGAAATCCTTATTTCATTGTAGCAAAATTTCGTATCGCATTTTTCCGCGATCGTAAATTTTGCAGTCGTTCTAATTATTTGGCTACCATTTTAACACAAGTTATTTTCATTGCTCGCGGTTTTCCCGAGTCGCATTTTTCCGCGATCGATCAATTTCCTTGTCGCTTTTTTACTCGTAGCTTTATTCAGCGTCTCTTTGTTCCGCAATCGCCTTATATATGGTTGGTTTTTTTCGCTCTTTTTTAAAAAAAAAATAACATCGAAGACGAAAGCGGGAGCAAGGCTCCCGCTTCCGTCTTCTAACCTATCCGTGATCCGACTCAGTTTTGCTACTAAGCCCCTGTTCCCTACAGCCTACACCTACACCACTATTTTGGCATTGGTTGATCTCAGAGAAAAGTTAATTTGATGCCCACCCTTTGAACAGGGAGTTAGGGGCAAAACCGACTCGGATCGCAGATAGGTTAGAAGACGGAAGCGGGAGCCAAGCTCCCGCTTTCGTCTTCGAGGTTTTTTTTTATAAAAGAACGGAAAAACGATAAATATCTACACGAAAATAAGGCGATTGCGGAACAAAGAGACGCTGAATAAAGCTACGAGTAAAAAAGCGACAAGGAAATTGATCGATCGCGGAAAAATGCGACTCGGGAAAACCGCGAGCAATGAAAATAACTTGTGTTAAAATGGTAGCCAAATAATTAGAACGACTGCAAAATTTACGATCGCGGAAAAATGCGATACGAAATTTTGCTACAATGAAATAAGGATTTCGAGTAAAACATCTAACAAACCGGCCATATTTACTTCGTGATCGAGAAAAACAATAACTTGCGTCAAACAACATATCGTTGATCACTAGAATCAGGTCACATTTGTTTTGGTCCCCATTTACGGTGATGACACTCCCGACTGATGACGCAGTCATTGAGGCCGCTCCTCGATTATTATGTCATCAGCGCACAAGCGAATTAGAAGCACGAAAAACTTTCTTTGAAAATGGCTTGTTTGGACTAATGTTGGTAAATTTAATATCTATTTTGGCGGCTGGGGGTGCGCGACTTAAAACCAACTTGCTTCGTAAAGCGACATTCAGTCGAGCCGTATACTTACACACTAAACCTAGTTGCTGACCAAAGTGATATATTTCATTTTTCAAGTGTGTCTTGTGCAAGTATCATAATTAGGTATAGGCGCTATTGCATTAGGTTAACCTGTAATAATAGTTGCTAAAGGTATTACCTATTGAAATTAATAAATAAAGTTTCGTTCCGGTTCATCCACATAACATCATTATTCTCCTAGCGTTATTCCCGGATGTGCCCCAAAGGACCCCGGGGTCTGCTTTGGCATCTAATCCCCAGGATTTAGCATAGGCACTAGTTTTACGAAAGCGACTGCCATCTGACCTTCCAAACCAGAGGGGCTACCGCTAAACGAAAACGAACTTCGTTCGTGTATCTCCCTCTCTGTCGCTCGAATATGCAAGTGCGACAGAGATGGAGATACGCGAACGAAGTTCGTTTTCGTTTCGCGGTAGGCCCTCTGAGGGAAAACTAGGAAACCGGGATTAGACCGGTTTCCTCACGATGTTTTTACTTTTCCTTGACCGAAAAGCGAATGGTAAACTCATAGGCACGAGCCGGGATTCGAACCCACGACCACGACCGCCGCTTTAAAGCCGCATGCCTGAACCGCTACTAGGTACTACTAGGTTAGGTGCTATCGACAAAATTTAATCCTGATCCACCATGGAACCTCGTTACAATTAACTGACATATTATCGTCATGTGATCGTACGTATGTTCGTTAATTGTAACAAGGTTCTATGGTGGGTCATGATTCAGTCGGTTCGATAGTAACCGTATAGGTCAGTCTGTGGGGAACTGTAAAAGCCTTTGCTCTACAAAAGGTGGCGTAGAAAATGTTTTGACACAATATTGTTTAGGTATGGCAGGTTAATAAAAATCCAAGTTCTCGACCTTGAAGGACCCAGGCGTTAGCCGCCATCTTGAATTAAAGGTGCCAAAATTATTATATTTTAATTAACTTCTCAAATATTGTTTACTAAATCACAAAAGTGTCTATGAAGGGTTCAAAGAAGACAAAATTGCCTACATTTTTTGCATACATGATTATTCTGTAAGTCTTATAGGTAAAAAGTTACAAGCGACAGATACAATAATATTTACAAAAATCATTAATATCATTTTAATTTTGTTTAAAAATTGTATGGCTATCCTTTTTTAATTCTTTTTGATGGCACGGGCTGGTTAATGTTGCCTTCTTCATTATCGTCGCTGAAATTTTCTGTTTCATTGTCTGTATTTTTAGTTTCCAACCATGAAATTTCGTCGTCATCACAGTCTTCCTTATCTATCTGAATCTCTACTGCATTTTCACACAGCTGACCACTACAGAATCCACAAACAATAGAGCATTTTAATCCAGCTTTTCTGCAACTACCTACTGACTGGACTAGTAGCTTATAACATGTCGACACTAAAATCACTTAATAGCCTAGGTCGGTACTTTACTTAGGTACTCGTCATTGCCTTAGATTGATCACGAGAGTGAGGCAGGGGGGGGAAGGTTCGTTCTACCAAAAACGGGGAGTCGAGACCGACCAAAAACGATGACGTAATGAATGGTACAAGCCCAATATTGCAAATTGGGGACAGGCACACATAAAACATATAATGTTTACAAATTAATTACTAATTACCTATAATTAGTAAGTAGGTATAACAACTCAGCCCAAGGGTTATACTTGACAAAACAAACAGCTCGATAAATTAAATCCGAACGTTTCCTATGTTTACGTTCGTAGTCGCGACATACAATTACAAATGACTGCACGCGGACATTCACATATGTTTATGTAACAGTTCTTTCGAGAAATGTGATTGTGTGAGGTCATAGTTTAGAAACGAAGTCTCCATTTAAGTCATCAAGTCCACTTACACCACTTCACAGAAAACAATGAAACAATATATTACAAATTGAATTAAAAATATGTGGTCTTATTATATAAGCACTCTCCAGAGCAGATGGAACCTTTGGTTCAGTTGGGGTTGGGGCACACAGTAAAATACATACCTACCCATCTATTCTTTGGCATTGGCTACATTATTTAATTGGAATTTATTTAATAACATACTAGGTATAACTACTTGAGATTATTTAAGTTGTCCGAATTGCATCAAAAAGGAACTCTACCGTCCACGGTAAAAGGTTCAAATTCCAATGATAGTCATATAAGAAGTCGGATTTAAAAAATCTCCACTAAGTATTCGTATACCATCGGCAATGCCGCGCCGTTGCGCCCGTAACATTGGGTACAGGGTACAGCCAGCGTCATAAACATGTATACACTTTTCGTCCTTATCTCGAAGCAAAGAAATTCATGAACCACCTAGATTGTATACATGTTTATGATGCTGACTATACAAACATATAGGTCACTAAGTACTCAACATACCTACCTAAACTGTCATACCAGTCTATTATTCATACAGTACAGATAATATATATACGATATTATCACGTTCACTCGTCTGCTTAAAGGTTAGCTAGAAGAGATCGCTTAAAGGGATATACCGGGTTAATTTAAAGAAAAATGGCTACTTCGATCATTTTTAACGTAGAATTAAAGATTTAGTCAAGTAAAGGAGCTATAGTGAGTACTGCCAAAAGTCACGCAAATATACCTAGTAATAACAATAATTTAAGAAGTAATTTAACCGTTTTAATCAAAGTCGCCGCCCCTTGTTTCAAAGTAACCCGTTCAAAGTCTACCGGTACGGTACGACATGAAAGCCTTCTGTCCAAATGATTTTATGTGTTTCTTATTTTCTGTTAGCTGTGAAGTTCGGTAATTGTACTGTGCACTATAAATGGTTAACTTCTAGCTCTTATTTGACTCCAAATCCTCCTAGATAGTTGAAGGTATGGAGAGTGACATAGGGTACTTTTTGTCTCTTTCTAACCCCCCCCCCCCACCCCGCTTCCCTAAAATGAGGGATGGAAGTTCCACGCGGACGGAGTCGCGGGCAGAAGCTATTTCGTCATAAATAGTCATAATTTATTAAACAACAAATAGAAGAAGACAGTTTATAAAATCGACAATATCTACAAAAAAAAACACCTTACACGTAGATCTCATTTGATTCAAATAAGCAAATTCTTTTTCAAATATTTCTTCGTTCGTACCTGGTCTGAGTTTTATTACCTAGCAAATAAAAAAAATGTAACGTTAAAAAACGCTCATGTAAAATGCCGCCCCGTTGCATCATGCGCAGGCGTCGCTGCCTTAGACCGTAGATTACAAGGTTTGGGGCGTAAATAAACAATACTTAAATACAGGGTGTCCGATGGAATATTTGAGTTTTAAAGAGGAATAATTTTTGTTTTGGATAATGTGTGGGATATGGAAATTGGAACATTGCGGATTTTTTGCCACTATGAAACGTGATGCTTTTTCGCTATCATTTATTAAAGTGAGCTACTGGAATTTTGTAAATTGAATCTACCAGTAAAAAAATAATACTTTTAGGCTCCAATTTTAGTGAAGTTCATTAATTAACCCCAGTCAAAAGCAACGCGGGTTGTCATCGATTATGAAAGAAATTGCTTAAAATGTACTCAACATTTAGAAAAACTTAACCACAGACTTTTCGTTGTAAGAAGTAGGCTATAAAATGAGTGACTAGAAGAGATTCAGGATAGGATCAGCTATTGCTATTACCAACTTGGCTACCCCTGACCCCGCATAGTGCATAATATAGTGACGGTTTCCAGCGCGGCCACACATGGGCACGCCGCACGCCAGCCGCCGCACGATGCAATTGGCGATGCGTTTGCGTCAGCATGGCGTTAGACATGGCTGGTCATTAGAAAATTAGGTAGGTTAAGTAGTGTGGTACGGTGCAGTTGGAATCAAACAAAAATCATTTTTTTTTCATCCTAGCGTTATCTCAATTCTATCCTAAAAGAGCCAGGGTCCGGTGAAAAGCATTTATTTTATAAACGTATATACAAACTAGGTTAAATCTAAGAAGGCCCTCGAGGCATTGCAGCGAAGATGCTGGCGGCTTTTTCCCGCTGAATTGCAATGCTGATGCGTTGCGCGAGAAAGCCGCCAGCTCTTCGGTCACCACCACCAGTTACATCCACCTGAAATTTCGCGTTTTCCGCAAATAACTTATGTGCACCGGTGAAAGATTTTTTTAAGTCGGATGAGTTCATCCTAATATTAACCCCAACATACAAAACTCACAAGGGTTACCTAAAAGTCTGAAAAGTCACAAAATATAAACCTTAACATTTTCATAAACATAATATATAGTAGTTTATAGTATTACTTTGAATTGTTAGCTGTTGTTTCTCCGAATAATAAATAAACAAATAATAAATATTTAAATAAGTAGGTACCTACAGATATACAACATTTCTTTTCTTGTCGATAATACCTACAAAAACAATTGAATTACCTAAGAAATCTAGGACAAATTCTCGATATCAGAGTTATGTAGGTAGGTACGTAGGTATTACGTAGTATTAGCAATAAAATAAAATGAGCCAATACCGTCAAGAATTTCTACAAACTTACTATTCAAGGTGTCAGAGCGGGACGGCGCGATTGTTTATATTGCCCTCTCTACCGGATGTCTAATGCAAGGCGTCCGACTCATTTCGTCATTGCATTAGCTATTCCCAGCGACGACCAAAATAGATAAACCCCTCTCAGTGAGGAAAACGTGTGATTGATAAGGTCTTAAGTCGTTGGAGACTAGAATATGAACCACCAAATTAGATGGAACCCTCTCGCAGTGGTAAACGCTCGATTTCTGAGGTCTATTGATGGTGGATATCAGGCTATCAGGTATCAGGAGGAAACTAGGACAGGATCGAAGACTTGATCGCTTGCGAAATGTTATCCGTCATGTTTGGGATTTAGCAAAAGAAATAGGGTTCGCTCGGTGGTTCATCGGTGGCTCGGTGGTGGTTGAAAAACGACGTGGAAGCTGAAGAAAACGTGGGTTTTTGAACGGTATCAATTAAAATAACAATGTTAAAACAAATATTAATAAGGCTTCAATGAATTTATGACATGAAAAGAAATGTATACCCAATATCCATCCTCTAGGTATAGCATTTGACGAAATCGCGGAATTTGAACCGTATACATTAACCGTTGCATACTGTAGTTATAGTTGAGTAAATACACTCGAGTAATATACTTAGTAATGTTATTTTATAAATGCGAAAATATGGATACTTGGATGTTTGTTAGGTACTCAATCACGCTTAAACGGGTAAACCGATGTGGATACAATTTAACACGAAGATAGTTTATAAACTGGATTAAAATATAGGTTAGCTTTCAGCCCGATTCCAAGCAGACGAAGTCGCGGGCGGAAGCTAGTATTAAATATAAACAATAACAGAAATCCGTGTTCATAGCGAGCACAACACACTGCGCACGCGACTAATATAAACGCCGGGAGACATTTCTAGCGACATTTGCTGTGAGAGCGTGCAGTAGACAACATCTCCAATAATCAAACTATAAATACAACTATCTATAGTAAATATATAACTTTAAAGAACTTGACAAGTGAAGTGAAGTTTTTGTGATTTTTTGGAATTTTTAAATTATTTTTAGGTGAGTATTTATTTACACTTTTTACGTCTTGGTGTTTTTTTATAGCTTATTATTATTTAATGTAAATTATTCATTTTGACTTAATGCCATTATCAATATAAGGCCAAAAACTGTTTTTAGCCGAATATATGTGCCTACCTAGATTAAGAAAAATTTTGTATTGCCTCTTGATATTTCGTTACTTATTTTTAATGAAAGTTAAATCCAATTAAGACATTAAGTGCATTGGCATCGCGTTTTCCCATCACCGAATCGAATTGCTTCACAATAATGCGCAAACGCACATTCGCACGCGTGCAGATGCATGCCAACCGCAGTTGCGTGCGTGCGGTACCACTTAGGGAACATTCGATTTTAACGGCTGAACTTCCATGTATCGTTGAGTTTTTTTTAACACGTGCGTATGTCAATAACTCCCTGTTGCTCACTGATCAACTTCAAGAAAGGTCACAAGTTCAAACCGTATAATCGTAAGACTCGGAAGTAATCCAGTACGTCCGTAGTCACTCTCACTGCCAGGAACTCGCCTTGGAGTTGCTCCGGAACTTTTCATAGATGGCGACAGAGTAATTAGCAATGTTCCAAAGCACCCGCGAGGCAGCTTTCCGGCAGTGAAAGTGTTATATATTCTGACTATAAGGGTATGTAAAACATTTTCTGAGATGGGGATGACTATATTGACTATTCTTATCGGTGTAATTTTTATTGCTGTACCTTCTAAACGGTTACTTTTTTAATAGGTACTTTAAATGCAAATTGCTTCAAGGGGCTACCCGGCCGAATTCGCTGTTTTAGGGTGCCTTTCCACCAGAGATGTGCTATGCCATGCTATGCTATGTTTTCATACATTTGAAACGTAGCTCCAGCTACAGCTGCGTTTCAAATGTATAAAAACATACACATCACACATCTGTATGAAACCATGCACATCTCTGGTGGAAAGGCACCCTTAACGTCACATAGTATTATAGAACTTTGTATAAACAATAAAGCTCAGTAGACAATATTTTAGTTTAGTAATTGAATTAGGTACTCTTTAATTAGACCTAGGTACTGATATTTCAAAAAATAAACCCATAACAAAAAAAAATACTTTTCGTAAACCCTTTTCTCGAGCTACAATCCGTACTCCCTTAAGATGCAAAGCTGACCTACATAATGAAACTTTAATTATTATTTATTTGAATTCAAATAAATAAACATTTCTCCGCTCCGGAGAGCCGGAGACCACATATGTAAAGGGTAACTCAAAAAACATAAAATACCTAACGTTCTCTCTATCTCTATGTTCAAGTCCGATTCAAGTAAACTACATAATTATGTAGCACTACGGACAGGGAAAGGCCTTAGCGAATGTCGCGATGTGAACGGCCGCCCGTCATGTGATACGCGTACAGTCCGCCAATAAAGTTCTCTGTTAATTGTTAAACCTTTAACGTACTAATAATAGGGCCGAAACTGGTACACTACTTCCGAACCGGTACTGGTTCTTGGCTTACTGTACCACAAGGCCCACGCTTGAAGGACTGGCAGACTTAGTGTTGCTGTCAATCACAGTAGTTATTGATAGTTGACGAGTACTTACAACTTTTTCTTACAACTTAGAAAGGAACCTTATACAGTAATCAGCAAAAGTAGCTACGCGGGTCAAGTGTTCGAAATCGGTTGGTCTGAGACGGTCCTGCGGCGCTACCACGAACTTCGAAAGTCGAAGTTCGGGTATTTCCATCTCTATCGTACTCCCCTACTCGAGTGACAGGGATGCACGTATTACGAACTTCGACTTTCGAAGTTCGTGGTAGCTGCTCTGAACGCAATTTGCCTAGTTGGAGTTTTGCCCACATTGCAGTTTGACCACCGAGCATTATGCCTAAAACGCAAAATGCCTACATCACAATTTAGGTTAGGTTCGTTAGGTTTCTTCAGATGCCCGAAGGGCAAACAGACCAGAAATAGGAGCCCCGCTCTGCGGGGCTCCGTTAATATTGCTAACGTAACCTCAAAACGACGAAAATGTGATGTAGGCATTTTGCATTTTAGGCATAATGCTCGGTGGTCAAACTGCAATGTGGGCAAAACTCCAACTAGGCAAATTGCGTTCAGGACCGTCTCAGACCAACCCAAATCCTATATATTAAACAGATCTAACGATTTCGATGAAGTTTGGAGTAATGCGGTTTACGGGGACGAGAAATTTATCTAGCTAGGTCTCATGTCAATAGGTGTTTACTTTATTTTCTCTATTTTCACCCTAGCATAGCTCGGTCGCCCAGGGACTTCAAACTAAACGGTGTTTTGCTATTTATGAACTGCACTTAAATCCTAAGGATTGAAACATCTTATTTCTGCTGGCCAGCGCTGTTATTGCACGTTTTGAAGAGAGTACTCCGATCTCGTTAAATCGGTTAGACGTAATAGTTCGGTTTTTTTTAATATTTTACTCTTAGTTCGTGAACAACTCATACCTAGACGTAAACACGACTGTCGCAGTTGATGGGTCAGTACTATCCTCTCAACCATGCATGCAGTATTTAAGGGCTTTTTTGACCTAGTCAGCTCATAATAGAGTAAATGGGGTCAATACAGAGATTTAGGTTCGCGAATCCCCTGTCGACATTGCCAAAGTTAAGGGGTCTAAAGCTTAATTTTTGGCCACTTAATAGACCACGGGTCCACTCCCATACATGACAACATGATAAAATGCATGGCAGTAGATCGAGAAAGTTGTGCTGAGCAATAAAAAAAGCAATTTTTCGAAAAACTTTGAATGCACAATTACTAACTTTCGAAAATAACATAAAGTCTTCTTTCAGCAAAATACCCTTTCTACGATATTTAAGGTACTTCCCCTTCATGTCCCATATTTTTGGGACGCCCTGTATATGTTATAGGCCTTGAAAAGGCTTACATAATTACCATAGTGTTATTTATTTATTTAATCTTCATTGCACAAAAGAGTGTCTTATGGTACAAAAGGCAGACTTAATGCTATAAAGCATTCTCTACCAGTCAACCTTAAGGCAAAGCAGATAAAATATGGGCAGTGCAACTTAATTTCAAACAAAAACTCTTTAACATGTTTAAAGACGGGATGAATAATATAGTAGAATACGATACGATATAATATAACAATATGTATATATTAATACATACATACACATACATATGCATATAGATGAAACTTACAAATCAGATAGATTATTTTTTCTGCTAGTTGGTTAATGAGAACAGGCGCAGCGAGTCTTTGGCAATATGGCGAAATAAACCAGATGGCTAACCGTGATCCGTTCGTTAGAGAAGTGCAAGGCCGTGTCAACCCGTGAACTGGCTTGTCAGTTAGAAAATCGACAAAAAAACTTTCTTTTGTTTTTTAATGACTCGCTAAAATTATCTGTATCTAAGTATAATTAACGAACCTGCACGTCTATCATGACACGGCCGCGACATACTCTCGATTTTTCTCGCACTATACCTCTTGTTGCAAGTGTTCTCTAATAAGAGAGAGACGGATAGTGCGAGAAAAATCGAGAGAGCTCGCGCGCCTTCCCGTGACAGCCGTGCTGCTCACAAAATACCTATAGCGAGAAACGTTTGATGCCGGCTGTGCACTCTCGGCCGAGACCTCTCGCTGAGAGTCTCGGGGGAAAAATTCTCGACGAGAGCACACCATGTACACTCTTGTTGCGTCATTTGAACCGCGAAACAACCCTTTGACTCGGCCGCAAAAACCGACACGCGACCGAGACGTACCGAGGCGAGACCCGAGCGGGCGAGACAAGGCGAGAGCATCATGTAATCATCATCGTTCTCGGTCTGTCTCGGGGTGTCTCGCCGAGAGTGTACAGCCGGCATGAGAAATGCGACCTGAGGAGAACAGCCTCGACATCGGAACACCGGACATCGGACACCGGACAGACGATTTTCGGCCAAAGCTGAACCGTAATGTACGGTGCTGTCTAAAAACCAGCGCTGTAGGTGTCGGACACCTCGGCATAATGCTGAGCTGAGGCAGCGACCGATTCACTGCCGCGAAGATACACAATTTGTTATTATATACTCTCAGTGTATTTGTGTGTCTTTTGTATAGTGAACAAATGTCTTCTTTCTTTCTTCTCTTAACTTGTACATTATTTCCCTTTGATATCCTACATAAACGAGGATATGTAGACGAATTTGTCCGTTAAAATTCGACTGTTGGGTATATGGCATGGAAAATCCAAGGAATGATAAAAAAGAAAAAAGTAGGCTCCGAATTAAAAAAAAACTGCGATGAGTATATTATGAGCGCACAGGACGCGTGACGGGTTAATCTTTAAAGCTTCTCACAGCCTGGCGCGGTCTGGCCATACTTGTAACTTAGATGTTAAATTTACTCTTAACCGCCACCGCAGGCCGCGCTAGTGTCATTAAGGCGGCGTGGGGCGTTGGGCGGCGCGTGACGCGAGCTGTCGGGCGAGAATCATGCTATGAGACTGCAACATGTGTTTGTGTTCGTGCGCGGCCCCGAGCCGCCGATCGCCTTGCTAGACGGTCATATTTTTTATACACCACGTTGGTGGCAAACAAGCTTACATGGTAATGGTACGCGGTCACCGTAGTCTACGGAGGCTTGCAAATTCCAGAGGAGTCACATGCGTTGCTCCCCCTTTCAAAAATAGGATACTTGAAGAACCCGATACTGAAATCTCAGGGAAACCTCGGCAGGGTGCTCATCCCACAATTGCCGTTCGAGTTTGGTGCTATTCACTTTGTAAATAAAACTTAGAGGAAAATTAATCAGCCGAAAGACGTCCACTGCTGGACATAGGCCTCCCCCACAGTGCCACAATGACCGGTCCTGCGCCACCCGCATCCAGCGGACTCCCGCGACCTTTACCAGGTCATCAGTCCACCTTGTGGGGGCCTACCCACGCTGTGCCTTCCGGTACATGGTCGCCACTCGAGAACCTTTCCTCCCCAACCGACATCGGTTCTACGTGCAATGTGCCCCGCCCACTGCCACTTAAGTTTAGCGATTTGGAGGGCTATATCGGTTACCATGGTTCTGCTGCGGATAGCCTCATTTCTGATGCGATCACGCAGAGAAACTCCCAACATGGCGCTCTCCTTTGCCCTTTGGGTGACTTTGAGCCTTCTTATGAGGCCCACAGTAAGCGGTTATTTCCGTGCCATACCACACTCTGATGGTCAAAGACTAATTAATCATTACTTAATCGTAATCGCCTCATTCACGCGTCAGACTTTCTAATAAGATAATTTCATTGAACACACTCAACATTGACCCTAACCGTCAACTGGCAGCTATTCATAACTCAGACACGGCTCAGTACTCAATGCACGGCATAATTTGGTCTCTAAGATTAATGAATCTCAACATACCTAATTATATTGGTTCAGCTTGCAGTGATAGCTTTGTGGATCTCAATCCTGCAATATGCAGTAGTTAAAGTCAGTGATAAGTAATTAAGTAGTTGAACTAGAGGGAACCGGATGGATTCGGCCTTATCTGCAAATAATTTGTTTACTAGTTCTCGGTAAACGATTGTGTAAACAGTTTTTGGTTTCATTAAGGTTCGTTAATTTAGAGTAACATTGTTCAAGTGAGGGGTAGACTGATAAGGTGTGATTAGCGGCTAGCCTATGTGATCGCTGTTATAATAATAATAAATCAGCCTATATACCCACATCAGTCCCAATGCTGGGCACAGGCCTCCTCTCATGGATGAGAGGGAACGGACAGTAGTCCCCACGCTGGCTGGCGTGCGGGTTGGGGACTTCACATACACCTTTGAATTACTTCGTGGATGTATGCAGGTTTTCTCACGGTGTTTTTCCTTCACCGAAAAGCTAACGGTAAATATCAAATGATATTCCGTACATAAGGTCTGAAAAAAAACCGATTTGGTTGTGGAATGAACTCCCTGCCGAGGTTTTCCCGAGGGACTACAGTATGGGGTTCTTCAAAAAAAGAGTGTATACGGTACCTAATCATTTCAAATCCTGTGCTTAGGTAATCTACGTCAATGGTCGGCTCTTGAGATCAATTATTTTAGTTGATTTTCCTGGGTAAATGACCTACCTACCCTACATTCCTCTTATTTTTTTTTTATTTTTTATTTTTTTTATATCTCTTATAACAAAATGATGTCTAACGTAAAGTTTTTATCTAATGTTTGTAATATGTATTACCTAATGTATGGAAAAATAATACACTTGCGTCGGTCGCAAGTGCACTATTTTTCCAAACTTTAAATGGAACATTCTCTGCAGCGTTGTCCTCGCGGAAAATCCCCTCTTTACCTGTTAAGCATCATAGCTTCCTGGTACCTATATGCAGACAATTACCATAAAAACAGTGCTAATTTAGAACGGGAAACGACATTAATTACACAACTTTCTATTAAATTAAAAGTCAAGGTTCTGTTTTTTTGTATGTTGTGATACTGAATTTACGTGTCTCGGGCTCAGGCAGAATATCAGTGCTTCTCTCAAAAGAGCGAAGCGTACAACTGAGCCACGAGTCCTTTTGTTTTGCTGCAACGCACACAGCAATTATATGTTGTTTTTTTTTTGGTATGTATTTGGTTTTGTTTTGCAAAAAAACACCTATTCATTCGTCAGTGTAAGCTGAGCAAAGTTAATGAAATAGTTGGAGTTTTTTCGCAGTTAGTCCCATAGTAAAAGTAGTTCAGAATCATGGATAGATTCACATTTTGCTATTTTAGTATCACCAATTTTGTAACACTTTGCACCTTAATCCCATGTAATAAGGGACGAAATGTAATATCTATATAGGTTCAAGATAAAGGTAGTCAGCAGCATAACATGTTTCAATTATTTGACGCCGACTGTACCTAGGTACATTTCGCTTTCGGTCTGTCTATGAATGGGATGGCTCGCGCAGGTCTGCCCAGATCAATCGCTTCAGAAAACGCTGTTCTCAACTCTGTGTAAATGTATCTATAATAACTTGACCCCGAGGCTCGAAACAACTGTGCGTGTTCGGAGACCAGTCTTATACTATAGCATTCCTATAGCGATGGAAAACTTTGTGAATGCGTGGTCGAATGCCAGAAGTCAATACTGTGACGTTTGATTCGATGATAGATGCAATTTTATTTAGATTTGGACAGCTTCCATTAATGAAACGTGTCGTGCTGGTCGAACTTGTGTTACGTATGTTATGTTAAAATAATATATAAATTTAGGTATTTTGTTTAATTAAAAATCAGTAAGAATTATAACGAGAGCCAAGTCTTTCGATTTAAAGAAAAATTGATAGTTTTGAATGAAAATTACAATTAAGGGAGAAATAAAAAAACACGTGTCGCTTAAAAAAACATTTTCTAGCGAACTAAATCATAAAATGGCCTACATGAAAATATGAAATGTTGTCAAGCTGCGGTGCCACAGACAGACAGACAGATATTAGATATGTATAGATATACGTGTTAAATGTATTAGAGTAAACTTATAAGACCTATATATATACCTATCTCTTAGGCATCTGTATTGGCGTGTTTCTATTTGTCTTGAATTTATACATTATCTTTAAATTTGATTTTCTGTGTGTATTTCTGTACACCGTGTAAGTTTGCCTATCTTGTTCTACCCTCCATTTGCTTCCTCACATTTGCTCAAAGGTCAGCTGGAAGAGATCCCTTATAAGTTCGCCTTTGTACTTGATCTATTTTGTGACATGTATATTCTTTAACCTGTAACCTGTTCTTGTGTACAATAAAGTAAGCACTTACACATACAAACATACATAATCCTTCCCGGAAGCATGAACATGGATTAAGGTACATGTATATACTTACAAACTTTTGCCAAATCCCGAATTACTTACTTTAATATTCGGAAATTAGACAGTTCAACTTTATTGATTTCTCAAGTATCTCGTTACCAAATTTCAGTTCGGGCAAAAATTCCAATATTTAAGAGGTTTTTGTAATTAGACTGAAATTTAGTATCGATTCGTTATAGTTAGTCGTTTAGCAAACAGGCAGATAAGCAGATATTCTGCGGCCGGGAAACAACATAGGTAACTAGAGAAAGATTTCCCATACAAGTTCACTACTTAGTATAAAATAAAGTCGCTTCCCGCTGTCTGTCCCTATGTACGCTTAGATCTTTAAAACTACGCAACGGATTTTAATGCGGTTCTTTTAATAGATGGAGTGATCAAGAGGAAGGTTTGTATGTACATAGTACCCGTGCGAAGCCTTTATCAATGTTGCCGCAGATAGGAGCGCTCTCTTGTAAGGGTATCGACGGAAGATCAGCGTCAAGGTATTTACATGGTACCTTGTCATTAAGCTGAGTGGAGTCCTTTTCTCTGACGCTTTTGTTAGATTAACATTTCGCAATAGTTATAAGCAAAAATGTTTATTATATATGTCTTAGTCTAAGTAACATCTCGAACAAATATTTTCCTTTCTTTCTTTCTTTCTTTCAAGCCGGGGCGGGTCGCTAGTATTGTGTAAGTATCGCCATCGCTTGTAGTAGAGGCCGTGTTGGCATCATCGGGTCAAAGTACTCAAGAGTTCAAGCGTTAAAACGAGAACGATAAGGTGTTGCTCAATTATAAATAAATAAATAATAATAAAATTGTTGTTTATTTAGGTATCAACCCATTAAATTTACAATGACAAATTAAAATTAAAAGTTAAAATAAAAAAAAATAAAATTACAGGCAACAGTTTTATAGACGAGGCGTAGACACCTTACTCGTAAGGTAGCATGCCGTGTACACTACCTTGACAATACTGTTGGTCGATTCGCTCACTCTCCCGACAAAGGACCAGTGTCTTTTACGTATAATTGCGTAAAAGTCATCCACTCTGTTCACGGCGAACATCCCAGACGCACTACACCGCCACGGCAGCCGTAGCATCGCACGAAACGCGTTGTTGTACTGTACTCTGAGTCTGTTGAACGACCGCCGTTTTATTATGCCGCCCTGGTAACTACTATCGCGATTATTGCCTAATTTCATAGTCACTGTTAAAATAAAGTGCGTTAGATGAGACGAAATCGCGAAGTTGAATGTTTTTTCGATTATCTGTAGAGAAATCTGCGGCGGCACCACGAACTTCGAATGTCGAAGTTCGTAATACATGCATCCCTGTCACTCGAATAATGGAGTGCGATAGAGATGGAAATACCCCAACTTCGACTTTCGAAGTTCGTGGTAGCGCCGCTGTAGACCCGCCAAGGATTGCACGCGTAAGGCTTTATACATACTGAGGTATAGGTACATTCTTTGGCTGCTACTAACTATATGATGCTGAATGTACAAATATACAGGACCAACAATATATACAGTGTGTAAGTCTAATACGGGCGAATCTCTTAACGGTGGTTAGTATAGGACAAAGTAAAGGTAATTAGATAACATTTACTTAAAGTTGCAACAATAATTTTGTCCATACAAAATAAATCAGCCCGCAATGTAATGCAAACACACTCACGTTAAACGCTCGTTGATAGTTGCTAATGAACATTTGACATTTCGGTACCGCAACCATGTTTACAGTACATTGCTGTTGAGAAATTTAAAAAATAATAATTATGGGGTCGTAATGACCTGCAACTTAAAAAAACCTTTTACTTCATGATTACACTAATGAATACTATGTCCGATTTAATTTATCGCCCGTATTAGACTTACACAATGTATATAACAAACTAGGACAAAGTATGTACCTTAAATAAATTAACTATTTAGGACAGAAAACGATCAGTAATGAACGGTTAAAATGGCAAAGAGCATAATTACAAGAATAATTGAAAAAAAAAACAAAGATTAATCTAGATAAACAAATCGGTCGGAGAAAATAATTATTTACAATTAATTAAACAAATGGGAATGATTCCTTTCTAAATCAGTAACCGTAAATTGTAAAACGTAGGTAACTCATAAAATTGTTCCATTATCTTTTCTGTGGCGGTAAATATAAAAATACCCGAACATAGACTTTCGAAGTTCGTGGTAGCGCCGCTCATGTGTCGTCTCGCTGCCCCCGAAACGTGACACTTCGAACTTCGAAGGCCATTATGAAGAACACAACGTCAATATTTCAATGCATGTTTGAGAAAAAATAATTAAAGGTAAGAAAAAATGCCATCTAAATACAAAACTTCGGTAAAAATATATTTCTCGGCAACCCGATTCTGTTTTTCTTCACATTACGAAATCCTCTATGCATATTAATTACAACGGAAAGATTCGGCAGTCCCAAGCAAGGTTAATGTCAATAATATTATGACTTCACCCGATAGCGAATCCGTGGGTAGGTAGGTAATTTAATCAAGTCTCGTTAGAAACAGCAACATGACATCGTACGTTTGTTATAGATACTGAAAATGTAGTAAGTAGCCAACTGGAAGTTAAGGCCGCTTTTCAGTCACCGCCAGTAATGTCATGAGTGGGAGAAGTTATGTACAAACACCAACTGTAACTGTAACTGACCATCCTGTATTTTCATCATCAATTCATCATCATCATCATATCAGCCGAAAGACGTTCACTGCCGCATATAGGCCTCCCCCACAGAGTACTAAAGCGACCGGTCCTGCGCCAGGATTATACTTAACCAGAAAATGTTTTGACACATAAAACTATCTGCACCCTTAATTAAGGTAATGTAACTTTTTTTTTACACAATAACGGTGACAAACAAGCGTAAGGCCCACCTGCGGCGCTACCACGAACTTCGAAAGTCGAAGTTCATAATATATGCATCCCTGTCACTCGAGTAAGGGAGTGCGATAGAGATGGAAATACCCGAACTTCGAGTTTCGAAGTTCATGGTAGCGCCGCTGATGGTAAGTGGATACCGCAGCCTATAGACGCATGCAACTCCAAAGGCGTTGTCGACCCTTGATATGTTTGAGGATTCGCCGTGTTGACAGCTGAAGGAACAAGTTCCCTCGCTCTCAACACAACGCATCCTCGGGAGCTCTGGCGACCTTGCTCACCTCCAGGAACACAACACTACTACAAGTAGTAGTGTTATTATGGCTGTGGTCTTCTGCAAGAGGTACATCCCCAGTTGGGCTGCTCCAAATTCGAGCGGGATGACATTTCGCTGTGCCCTACCTCACCAAACTTAACCAACTCCCTGAACTTCCAGCGATGTCGCGAGCATGTGTGGTCGGCGCGGGCGCAGCGGGTCTCTGCGCGGCGCGGCACCTGCTCGCCGAGTCCTGCGTGAGCGCAGTGGATGTGCTCGAGCAAGCGGCGCAGGTCGGCGGCACGTGGGTGTACACCGAGCACACGGGCTATGACGACTTTGGGCTTCCTATACACACGAGCATGTACAAGAGTCTCAGGTTAGTGTACTAGGAACACATCAATTATGATATCATCCTCCTAGCTTTATTGCCGGTTGAGCCCCAAAGAAGCCCGAGGTTCGCTTTATTTAATCCCAAGATTTGGCATAGGCAGTAGTTTTATGAATGCAACTGCCATCTGACCTACCAACCCAGAGGGAAAACTATTGGGTTTAGACCGGTATCCTCTCAATGTTTTCCTTCACCGAAAAGTTAATGGTAAATATTCCTTATACAAGTTCCGAAAAACTTACTGGTATGAGCCGGCAATCGAACCCACGACCGTCGCTTGACAGCCGCATGCCTGAACCACTAGGCTACGGTGGCTTAAATGAATTATAACTTTTATGTGGACTCAATCAGTCATATATACTCGTATATCATTCTAGATTAGCGTGTGTACTTTCTCCATTATTTCATACATGCGACCTCTTTCTTACTCATCCATATTAACCTCTTATCAGAGTTTTTCTTAACAAGCGAACCTAAAGTACACTGACCTGACACCGAGTCATCATCTTATCGATACATAAAATGTTTGCTTCCGACTCTGAGCTCCTAGTATAAATGTTACCGATGATTCGTAACGTGTTCGTAACGTAATCCGTAAGAATCGGAGTTCAGAATGACTAGGCTGTCGGGTACCAAAGTCGACGAGATCTGTAAATATTTAAGTATGCGATTATCAACCCTAGTCCCCAGACATACGAGCGAGTCGGAACATATATAGGTACATCTACATCATTGGCATCATATTCACCATACATTGTACCTTAAGTATGTATCTCTTAATTTATAGGTCTCAGGTTATCTTGTTACTAAATTACTCTTGGTTCCTTTCCCGTATGGTTTTATTCAATAATACAATACAGTACGAGTGTTGAGAAATAATATCTGGAAAATTCAATAGAACAACACAGAATAGGAGAATTTTTGCCACTGGGCAATAGTTCGTTACTGACTTTAGCATCAGGAAAAAGTTAAAACAAGAATTGGATTTTCTACTGAATGGTTTTAGGGTTCCCTAGTCAACAAGGAACCCTTATAGTTTCTCTATGTCTGTTTGTCCGTCTGCGGCTTCGCTCAGTAACCTTACTACTAGATAACTGTAAATCGGCATGGGTATATAAAATATATATCATTTACGCCGACAAAACAGTTGATGGAATCTTGTTTTTTTCTAATGGTCGTCTCCTACTTAATCCTAAAATGGGGATGTAATATTTTTGTATATGGAATGGCTGTTTATAATCGCCAACTATTAAGACTGCTTGACAGTGATATGCCTAGCTAACATGATAGCGCTTATGTCGGATATAAAGCATAAAGGACTAAGGGACTAGCAAGTATGTGCGAGTGGTATGAATGCTACATTTCCGGCATAAACGCAATCATGCCAGCTGGACTAGGGGCACATGACATCCTGATTATTTTTGTTTCCACTGTCACTGTCTTACATTACCTTCTCTTTCTTTCAGAACGAACCTCCCCAAGGAGATCATGGGTTTCCCAGACTTCCCGATCCCGGAGAGCGACAAGTCGTACCTTCCAGCCAAGGACATGTTTGCCTTCCTGCAGCTCTACTCCGACAAGCATGGAGTCACGGAACACATCAAGGTGAGGGATGGTGATGGCATTGGTCCGTTAAGCTGGATTCATACTTTTGAGTGGAGACTGACAGAGCCAGAGGCGTCTTTACCTATGGTGCGGGGTGTGTTGCACACGGGCACAGCGGTCCTAGTAAGTAGTAAAAAATGTTCTGATTAATGAATGATTTGTTTTCACGAATCTTTATAATTTCCAGTTCAGACACCACGTCCAGCTCATCAAACCCCGAGATACAGCTTCGAGTGAGGTGTGGGATGTGACCTACAAGAATCTAGAGACCGGAGTGTCAGAAACAAAGGAGTACGACTACGTGTTCGTGTGCAACGGCCACTATAACACACCGTTCATACCGAATATACCAGGGCTTAAGGAGTTCCAAGGTACATATATACTCTTAAGCACTGAGCTGAGGGAATTCACCATCTCTGTCTTACAATTAGGAACTACGCTATGATCATTTGACTAGGCAACAGTCTGGATACCGCAGATATTTGCTGGGGTCACACACAGATATCTTTTAGCGACTATGCACCTCGAACCGCCCTCAAGTCAGGTTGCATATATATCTGTAAATGATAATGACATTAATGAATTCCTAGGTTATCAGGGACTGCTTTTATGTGCCAAGTCACAGGGTCGTATTTGGATCTATCTAGAGAAGTTTCTCCCCAAAATAATGTCTACTACGGCGCGGTTACGTCATTGTAACCCCGCCGCTGTTTGATTAGATACTCCTTATTTGATTGCCACTGGAACCTACGGGATACGGAGTAATTCTTTATTGACTGTTATATATCATTCGTCCTATAGTAACATTCCTTAGAAATCTGGCCTAATTTAATCTATCTCTCCAGGCGACATAATGCACAGCCACGACTACCGCGTCCCGGATATCTTCACCAGCAAGCGGGTCCTCGTGGTCGGTGCCGGACCATCCGGCATGGACATCGCCCTGGAGGTCACCTCCGTGGCCACCCACGTGACCCTCAGCCACCATCTGAGGGAGCAGCCGAGGACGGTATTCCCTGAGAACCTGGTCCAGAAGCCAGATGTGGAACGAGTGGAGGGGAGGACTGTGGTGTATGTGGATGGGAGTACGGAGGAGGTGGATGTTGTGTTCCTTTGTACAGGTGAGTGTGGGTTTCTGGAGCTAGGCCGAAGCTTAGTTTGTATTTTGTGGTCAGTTATCACAGCCCCGAAAAACGAATTCTCCGAATGAGTCACTTGCCAAAATTTTAATTTTCTCAATTGGTTTTTTTACGATACCCTGAACCCATACCTTGATTAAATCATCTTAGTCGTATTGATGGATTGATGGCAAATGACGTTCATAATTCTGGAATTTTGGAATAATTATGCTTTTGGACAAATGACCCTTCGGAATTTTTGGGTATTTCCTAATCGACCTGTTTCCAGGCTACCTGTACAACTTCCCGTTCCTCCATCCATCCTGCGGCGTGGTCGTGGACGAGAACTGCGTGGAACCCCTTTACAAGCACCTGGTCAACATCCGACACCCGTCGATGTGCTTTGTGGGCGTGCCGTATTATGTGTGCGCCTTCTCCATGTTCGACCTGCAGGTGAGCTTTTCTTGGCTCTGCGCTCCTGGTACGGCTAAATTAAGGTCGTGACTGGCACGAGCAACGACGGGTGGATCTAAGAGCTCGGTCACCAAGTTCCGCCCGTCTAAATCTCTAATACTGGGGCTACACTAACGAGAAATGTCATTAATTATCGCGATAATGGAAGTTAACGGTACGGCCAAACTACGATTATCGCGATAATTAATGGCATTTCTCGTTAGTGTGGCCCCAGCATTAGGAAACTGAAACGAAATAATTTATGGGTGTGACGTAGGTGACTAACAAGCTGGTGACAAACAAAAAAAACCGGTCAAGTGCGAGTCTGACTCGCGCACCGAGGGTTCCGTACAAAGTAACAATTAACTCAAGGTAAAGTAAATGTCCCAATATTTGTTAAATTACTTATTTTAACCCAACACAATAGAATTCAATTTCAAACGAGTAACTTTTACACCAAGACAATTGAATCGCGATATTTTTTTGACCTGCTATTGAAAATGAATATACGCGTCCCAATCCCAACCCCATTAATTCTAGAAAAATCTTAACAACGCGAATGGGGTCAGCGCCATCTATCGGCCCCATTTGGTACTAACGTGCAAGGGCAATCGGCTTAGTATGTATGTTGGTCTTTTAGCGATTATTGTTTATCACGTGAACCGATCTCTATTATTTATAGGAATTTCAAAACGAAAAAATACAGAAAAAAAAACTTTTCCAGTAATATTTATGTTTATCTTACTCACAAGTAATTATTTCAAATTTTTTGCTTTGATAAATTCTTCTTTTTTTTTACATTTTCCTTCATAGATCAAAATTTTACCAATGTAAAAAAAAGAAAAAGTGTTTCAAAAAGTGCAACTCAAGCCCTTTCATATGATACCCCACTTGACCTAATACTTGAATATATATTTTTGCCCCCTCCTCAAAATCAAAACAAAACAAAAAATACGCTAGATACAGAAAAAGTTATAGGTACTTTTCCAGCGATATTTACGTTTATCTTAATCACAAGTAATAATTTCAAATTTTTCGCTTGGGTAACTTCGGAGATAAGGGGGGGAATGGAATTTTTTTACATTTTCCTTCATAAATCGAACTTTTACCAATGTAGAAAAAAAAACTGCTTCGAAAAGTGCAACTCAAGCCCTTTCAAATGATACCCCACTTGACCTGATAGTTGAATATTTTTTTTGCCCCCTCCTCAAATTCGTAATTTTTCATAGTAAATTTAAATGTATATTTAAATTTTTCATTTTCCATGCACGCGGATAACTCTCTTTTATAATCATTCCAAATTTCAAATTGATAGCTTAAGTAGTCCGTGAGATATTTCACTTTGTGACAGACAGACAGACAGACAGACGGACGCAGTCGCACCATAAGGGTTCCTTTTTTACCATTTTTGGTACGGAACCCTAAAAAGAGTATACACGCTCGCTGACGGGCAGGAGATTTGACATTATATCTCGTTCCCACTTGTGGTACCTATTGTCTATGCTTAGGTACATGCTTGAGACTCATATGTGTATCTGTACGGGAGTTCCTCTATTCTATTCTTTCTCTGTGGTCATGGCAGGCTTTGGGCGAACCGGGCTTAGTCATCCTTTACGCATGACTTGTTTCTGATCCAATCCTTTCTAATGAGATCAATCATCAACGTGTAAACTTAATAGACAACGCACAGACAACTCTATAAGGCAGCGGCAAAAGGTCTGCGAAGCTTCCATTTTGTTTAAATAGTCGACTGATGGTTAGGTGGACTGATGACCTGGGAAAGGTTGCGGGAGTCCGCTGGATGCGGGTGGCGAGGGATCGATCACTTTGGCACTCTTTGAGGGAGGCCTATGTCCAGCAGTGGACGTCTTTCGGCTGATAAAATGATGATGATGATGAATCGACTCAAATTCATCTACTATGGCGCGATCAGTCGTAGTTAATTTGGTATCGTTTTCCTCGTCATCCAAGCTATGAACCATCATTAGCCCAGCCAAATCATGGAGTGAATTATACCAGAAAATGTAACCTGTTGTCTACTCGCTACATGCTTATGCAGCAAAATCAGTTCACGAGCCGGAGCGACCGGGACGGCTAGTCAGTCTGCCGCGGAATAGCGCAGCTCGCACATCACCCTCTCTCTCACTAAACAATCCGTACTAGTTTAACCCTAATTACAAATATTTCATGTGTGTGAGCAAGTGAATAAACTCTGCATCTATATTAACTGCCTAGTTTAATTGAACATTCCAGTAAACCATCCCAGGTAGTTAAACTGTAATTACTTATAGGTCCGATACTACGTGAGGTCAATGAATGGCACCTTCAAGCTGCCCTCGCAGCAGGCGATGACGCAGAACTGGGAAGAAGAGAAGCTGGACCGAGCGGCGCGCGGCTACACCAAACGACAGACGCACATGATGGGACCGGACCAGGTAAGGAACAAAAGTTTCCACGGATCCCTGTTGAAGAGTGCCATCTATCTTCATTAGGTTTTTTACGACGACGGAAGTCAAGCATCCGGTTTGCCTTAATGGTAAGACAGAGCGTTTTCACGCCTTGTGGACCTTATGGTGTATACCTTTTTGGCCTACATTTTGCTCTTGGAAGTGTAATCGTAACGTATTATAGGCATGGCTATGAGAAAAATAAAAGCGACAAAATGAGACTCAGAAACAGTGTCGTACAAGCTTCCGTTTGGCCAGCATTCTACCATTGGGACCAGTGGCCGGTGCACGAAGCTACAAGTCGAAAGTGGCAACACAGAGACGTTTGACGAATAACTATCATCATCATCATAGGCCATTATGTCTATGTCAGACGATTTAGGTAAGCATTGCTGTGGAAACATGGTCTTCCACATTTCTGGCAAACAAAATTCGGTCTGTCTGTTGTCTACGCAATTGGCGCTATTGGCTAATGTCTCGAACCAGGTTCCCACAACTATACAGCGCTGTTAAACAAGTAAAAAATATTGTTACTTGTAGCTTCGCGAAACGGGTCACATCCCATCAGATCACATTACGGTGAGCTACTATAGGCGTCTATTCGTAATTGTTTATTCATGCCATTACATACGAGTTATCCAACAGTTTCATGATACCCTGATGGGGCGCAGCAGAAACTTAGAATTATTATACAAGCTTAAAGCCATATTAGAAAACTATACAAGGCTGGCTCAATAAAAGTCATCCAAGGTACCTATAAGTAGTAACATTTTTCGGTTGGGTTTTTTTCATCGGTTGGTAAACATTCTCTCACTTTCTATACCGTATTCACCGGTTTTTGGGCGGACGAGCTGAACCAATAGGCAAACGCATAACAGGAGCTGACAACGCACGCCCGGAGTAGGTGTCAATGGTTGCAAGATCGCAACAAGTCTGTCAGCATGGCTAGCACAAAACAGACTATTTATATAACTAGACTACGTGTCGCAGAAAGACGGAATGGTGTCTAGCTAGAGTGGCTTCCGCGGGAGTTCTGGTGTCCACCAGTTTGAGAGTTGAATTGAAGCGAGTGTCTACACCAAGTGTTCAACACACGACGGACTCTGACACGATCTACAACTCGATAATTACAGTAGGTATCCATTTCATAATCATCCTAGTTTTTCGCCGGTTGGATCCTAACGGAGCCCGAGGTCCGCTTTTGCATGGTTTCCCGAGATTTGGCTCTAGACTATGCGAAAGCGACTGCCATCTGACCATCCAATTCAAAGTAGCTAAGGGATCCATTAATTATTGTATTTTTACACAACCTTCAAAGAAGCAAGCAAATATATTGGAACAAAGACAATCAAATATCAGAGCTCAATCATTACGGAAGGAATAAAAAGGTCCGATACAAGTATATCGCTAAGTGGCAATAAGTCAGGGCCAACTGGCTGATAAAGGTATGGATAAACTTGCAATGCCAACTGGTTGCTATAAGCAGTGAGGTCTTCTCAGTTCAAATGATATGCTATCGGAAATTCTTTTATAGTCGAAGAAAAACGGCAGCGATCAACAATGCTGGATAATATACTGCTATAAGAAGCAACGCAAGGTTAAATACAATACCAAATAGGGTATCCACTAATGCTAAATGTAAGCATAATAGTTTCATAGTTTATATTTTTATTCGTTTTGGCACAAACGAAACTGGTTTCCCAAAAATTGTATTGCTACATTTTACCAAAATCCGCTGGATGCGGATGGCGCAGGACCGGTTATTTGTGTCACTCTTTGGGAGAGGCCTGCCTATGTCGAGCAGTGGACGTATTTCAGCTGATATGATGATCATGACGATTTTGTTTTACTTTAAATCGCAAAAGTTTCTTGATTATTGCGCCTCCAATCACTTCATCCGTCATGCCTAACGAAACTTGACCTCTACGTACGCTTAGGTATTACGAATCGCGTCAAGATATATTTATGACTGAGCGTTGAGGTGAGCTTAAAACAAGTTACAGAATAGCGGGGCTGGTAAGTCCGACTGATAATAATGTAGAAAACATTTCTTCCAACGCAACTTTAACAAGACTGCGCCGGCGCCCGAGCTGTCTCGATTTTTCTTGCACTATCCGTCTCTCTCTTATTAGAACACTTCGAAAGAGCTCGCGCGCCGTCAGCCGTGGTATTTAACTAAATTCAGTTTTGAAAAACATTTGTGACTTTGCATTAGTCACTTGTTTTTTGAACAACAGCGCAACCTCGGGCAACTTTTCAATCGTTCTGATTCTATACCTTTCGCTTCTATTATTATTAGCCATCTAGCCCGCGGTTATATTAGCCTAAAAATCCTCCTCTGAAAACGGCCACCCCAGTAAACTTCTGCCATACTAGTCAAAATCCACAGGCTAATTGCGTAAGTTCAACGGTACCGTGAACACAGCTAACGTTCGATTGTCTTGACTGACGTGTCGGAATTCGCAATTACCCTGCCGTTGCCCCCAGGCTGAATACTACGTGTCCCTCTCCCTGGAGAGCGGGGCGGCGCCCCTGCCTGCGGTCTTCACGCTCATCCACAACGACAGCAGCCAGAAGTTCCTTGACGACCTGGTCAACTACCGCAATGGAATCTACTGCGTCATCGATGACGCACACTTCGTCTGCTATACTAAAGCTTAGGGCGCTCATATCACGTTAATCACCTGACACCGATCACCCAGGGGAATTATCGGCAATAATTTTAAATTCAACTAGGAAAAAATTATTATGTATACGGCGCTTCGCCGGACGCTGCCGCGTCACGCTCGCTTCGCTCGCTCGGCTCGCGCGCTGTAGGGTCGCAGTTCACCTAAACAATCTAACCGTTTTTTCCCCTGCGGGGGATCAGGTTAGGGGATTAACGTGGACATTGCGTAACTTTTCGAATGGGCGTTACAAGAACTCCACTGTCATTTTCCCATGAAAAAGGAGCATTTTCGAACGAGTGCACGTAGATAAGATTGTATTACATTCATTTGTTTCTCAATACAAGACATAAATTACATATGAATTTAAAAGAATCCCTATTGTGATCGTCAATACATCAATTATAAAAACAAGACGATTTAAAAGAAATTAACAGTTGAAATAAAACAACATAAATTACACCCAAAAGTATCGTCATCATAATATCAACTGTGTATCTCGTAAACCAATAAAAATTGAAATTGACAAGCGCGTATAATAGAACATTGTTTAACGAGGGTCTTAAGTGGAATATCGCGAACAAGAGTCAATCAGAAGCCCGACGCCGAAGGCGGAGGGTTTTTGATGACTCGAGTTTGCAATATTCTTACGCCCGTGTTATACACAATGTTTTTCATCACATTTGCGAGGAAAAATTACATTTTAGACGAAATTAATACAAATCGTAATAAAAACTGCAACTGTCAGTTGTCCATTTTGTTGAATTAGACGTAAGGCGCGTATGGCAAAGCAAAGACCCTTCGGTATAGAAATTCAAATTCAAATCATTTTATTTCTTGTAACTACAAGACACATATATAGACAATACATAATATAACCAATTGGACATTTTTACCATAGTTTTACAGCCACATATGTAGCCACGATTTGAAAACACTTAAAACATTTTACATTAGACACATAACTACATACTAAATCTGTAAATAATTCTGTTAAACATGTTTTAATAATGTTTTTAAGTTTAAATTTATTCATAAATACGTTTCAGACATCGTATTTGATATAAAACCTCTTTGCTTTGTAACAGCCGCATGAGTGACATATACAATTTAAGAAAAAGGCCATTACGCCCGTGGGCGTAACATAGGCTATTGTAGCTCTGTATGTCTCCGCATTATGGAGCCCTTTTCGCGCAAGTGTGATGAAATCCTTTAAAATGCATTTTTTCTTGCTTCACGCACAATATAATTCTTCCTCTGTACATCGGCCACAGCTCATTTACATGTCAAACTGCAATTTCCAATTAACTAATTTACTCGATTTTTTTTAAGGGAAATGGGCAGGGCGTGTGTAAAATGCGGTACCTATTACAGCCGTTCTGCCCACTTCCCTGCTCACTTCGGCTGAACGTAAATCGAACATATAAAAAATTTAGAAGAAAATTTACGTGCATTCGAAACGTTACGCTATTACACTGAGCCACTGCGCAACTTATGGTTACGTGGGGCTATAGGTTGGTACTCTCATTTCAAATCATTCGTATATATTCACGTTCCTAGTTAGATTGTAGAAAATATTTATAAATGCAATATACCAAATTGGTGCATTCATTGACTAACGTAAACTTTGTCCAAGTTAATGGGAAAGATTTAAACAATTACTTAGTTGTTTGATAGAGTTTATTTCATATAACATTAGTATATCTAATTGTGCCCATATATTTAAAGTAAGTAGATGTTGTGATCTATAATAAACATACAGTCGATATGCTTGTTTTTCAATGAACTGATAACTTTATTGACATTTGGCCTCATTACCTATCCGTATCCGAGAGAAGCATTGAAAACTAATTACTAACTACACACACACACAGGGAAACAAATAAGAGAGACGCTAACTTTAATGTAATATTCGCGATTCGTATAAACAGTAATTACATGTCATATTTGAATGCATCGTGCATCCACTGCGAGGCGTCAGCCACTGACGCGGTCGGTGAGGATTGTAATCAAATATGAATTGCATCTGCTGTATAGACGGTTCAAATTCCTTTGCATGTATGTAGAATGCGCTCCGGCCCGGCCCGTTCGTTGAGAATCGTATATAATGGCCTATACAGACTGCGTTTTTAAGCGCGCCTTCGACGCGCGTTTGTGTCAATTTACTTGTGAATTGACACACAATGCGCATCAGCGGCGCGCTTGAAAAACGCAGTCTGCATAGGCCCTGAGGCGCAGATTATATAATATTGCCTGACGGACCTATTATATTCTAACGAGGTTCATGCCTAAGAAATTAATGCACGAGTCAATAGCTTCATTTTTCTGACCTAATTTTATTGGTGATGCGCTACATACGTATAGGGTTTAGATACATTTACATTAGTAGAGTTAACGGTAAATGAAGGTTTTTAGAAATCAATATCAGGTACACCAGACCGGGGTCTGGTGTACCTGATATTGATAATACGGGTATTATGGTCGGCCTTATCACGCGATAAGTGACAAGATAGAAGCGTCGTCTCGTTCTTTCGAACGGTGTCAGCCAGTGACGGACGCTCTATCCTGTCACTTATCGCAGTCAGGGCGCCATGATACGGGGTCAGGGCAGCAAACATGGTAGGTTTTATGGCCACGTATTAAGTGTCATCTTGGGTCGTGAAAGCTATCGTGCTAGCTGGGCAGCGAGAGGTCTAGGCGTCAAAATCCACCAACCGTGTTTAATCATTACCTACTCGATTGGTGAATGTTGAAAGCTACTATCAACAAAATATCTCGCCTTCGTGCCTCTGCCTAGGTAGCATAATCGCGTTTTTATCAGACATAAAGCATGCGTCCCTCTCGCACTTATATACTGACTGACCTAATAGTGATTTATGCCCTTCGTATGTAAGCTGGGAACTAATTATCGTACGCGGCTGACGGAGACACAGTCGAAGGCGTAGCACGGTTGCCAGTTTATCACTTATCGCTGAGGATAAGACATACGTCACGTCCTGACAAGTACCTATGCGAGTGCGAGAGTGTTGAGACATCCATAACGATAAGCGATAAAATGGCAACCGTGCTACGCCTGCAGCGCGCCAGATTTCTGTCGGACGTCCGAACGCTCAAGCTTACGTCGACGGCTTACCTCCGATAGTCTGCACAATATTAATTATCTAGATACCTCTAAGTCGCGGCTGTGAGCCGCGTCCGATAGTTTGTTCCCAGCTTTAAGCTGCTGGTGGCATAAAGAAAATGCGTCAGTGCTGTCGATTCTCATGATTATGTCACTTTCACCGTGCAAAGCTGGATACTTGACGTTGGCATAATTGTGCTTAAGTTACACGGTGGCCATAAACAATAGTGTGAAGTGAAGTGAAAACGACCCATTCGGCCTGTCACTCGTTTTCACGGTTTCGTTCAGAAACAGGGAATGTTATGTCGCTCATACCACTTTTACGAAAAAATCCTCAATCATTATGTGGAGCTGTATAAGTCGTACCGCGAAGCGAAAACGAACTTCGTTCGTGTATCTCCCTCTCTGTCGCTCGAACTGGCAAGTGCGACAGAGACGGAGATACAAAAACGAAGTTCGTATTCGTTTCGCGGTAGGCCCTCTGGCTGCGATTCTATCACTTATCGCTTCGGATTAGTCACGTTCTGGCCCCGTATCATGGTCGGCCTTATCACGCGATAAGTGACAAGATAGAGCGTCCGTCACTGGCTGACACCGATCGGTAGAACTAGACTGACGCTCTATCTTGTGACATATTGCGTGATAAGGCCGACCATGATACGAAGCCTGATCAGTATTCGAGTGCACCTGTCTTATCCACAACGATTACTGATAATGGCAATCATCTTAGACGCCTGTATTTGGCTCTAGAAGTGTTGGTTCAAGGAACCCACAATTCAATAAAAAAATTGGCCTCGCGCTTGTGTCTCGTCACATCAAAACACAACCATCTCTACCTACCTACTTACTTGACTCTACTAATTAATTCTAAGGCAGAATTTGTTCTCAGGCTTGCGAAACAATCCGACCGGTCAGCAAACGTATCATTTGGCATTAGCATAATTATGGATTTATGGACCACGATTCCATTCGACATTCCACTGGCAGAAGGGATATCGCTAGGATATCGCTTAAAGCCCTTGTACTGATTTGATTTTATAAAAACTAATACTAAATTGTTGGGATTGTTTTGCAATTATCCTGCAGATCAAGAACGATATATTCAATATTTCCTAAATCAATGACCATTGATGGCGTATATAAATTAAACAACAACAACATAAAGCATTTATTTAACAAAAACACTATTTAACAATCAATGAACGTTTCTATTTACCAAAGTACCAGGACCGCATAAATCGCTAGCTGCTAAACTACGAGTAACACCGTCGCACGCCCACCACGTCTTGATCCTTTCACTCGGCAGCAAGCACTGATTGCGACACGCACACGCAGCAACTGTAAATGATGTTATCAAGTACGCCCCTAACAAGCGAACTTTAAACGTCTTTTAAAATATACATATAAAGGTTAGAATCGATTGACGCTGTGCCGATTAAACTTCTCGCGTTCATACATACCTAGTATTCGCGTATAACAGTTATTAGTTATGAATATATAACGATTAGATAGATATGTTTGTAGAACCGGTTGTCTTATCGGCCTTACGTCTTTACTACTGATATGCTAGCGATACGTTCACTTGTAGAGGTAAACCGGATGCGTGTATCGTATTAGCATTTCCTATGTTGCCAATTCCCGTGTATGTTTTGTAATAGCTATAGGTGTAGGTATCAACATACACCAGTCAAGTTTATGATAACAGTTGCTTTGCTGAAGCGCGATTAGGGCGAAGTATCCAATGATATATGTGAAAATGTGATTGACCTCATCAGAGAATAGAAAGATATAAAACTATGGTGAATTTGCCTATATTGTGTGTGCCAACAGAAATGTGGAAATACCAGCTGACCCACTATTACCCCCATTTGTACTGGTTTACTGGTCGATATCTGAATGCATTGATCTAGTTAGAAATCTATCTTGATGGCTTAATTTTCATCTTTCCTTTTGCAATTTACTGATGCTTTGACAACATTGTCAGTGCCGACACCTAGATCGTAGTTCTTAATATTCCCTTTGTTCATTTTCATCTCTATCGTTTGATTTAAGCAAGCGCAAAAGAGATGAAGTCGGTTACACTGCAATAATTCGAAAGCATACTTATTAAATAATTCTGCTGAAGATGAATTTCCAATTTCGTTATCCGAAATCCATATTCAGCAGAATTATTTGTTGGTTTTTCAGGGAGTAATACTAACCTGACCTATTTATATTATATCAAATCATACGCGTCGAATAAATCAATAATGCTTTCAGAAAACATATTCTTAGGAACTGACGTTTCAGCCAGTCCACGTTTAAGAACCCTCATTCGTCTATACTTAATAGTATGATTAGGACTCTGATGAATCGACATCGGCAACTTGGTATGTTTGCCCAACCTTGGCAAATGCCCTCCTCCGTTCCTTTCCAATCTTCTCTATTTATTGCTGCCCTGGTCAATGGATTCCCTGCCGTTACTTTAATTTCATCCTCCCATCTTCGAAACTGTCTTTCACGTTTCCTTTTTAGCTTTTATCTGAATATAGCTTCCAATTTATGTAACTATGTTTGTTCGGATGGAATCTTGCAACTCAATTTTGAAGCAGACAGGTATCTTCATCCTATTGAGCTGGAATTTTGGGTTTAAGTATAGTTCGTATGACAATTCAATATTATGGTACCATCGAGCTGATCTCATGAGATCATGGGAAATCAGGACTTAACAGACGCAACCCCGTTGAGTTTGGGCTCGTTAGAATAGTCTCACCGAGTAGTTGATGACACAGAAAAGTACAGTTCTCACTAACAGCTTGTACCAAAAATGACATTGTTGACAGAACATCCTCCATGTACAAAGCCTCAACCATATCTATCCTTTGTCCACAGGAGAGATACTACGCCTCGCTCGCCACCGAAGCGCAAACCAAGAACTTGCCGTCGGTAATTACCAAGATCCGAGAGGAGAGCTCCAACCGCTTCCTCCACAACCTGCGGAACTACCGCCAGGACATCTACAAGATCATTGACGACGAGACTTATGAGGTCATAAGTAATGGCAAGAGTGAGATTCTTTGTTGACCCTGAACGGAGACTGAGGACTAAATTAAGGTTAGCGTAAGGAGGCCTGACAGTGTATACTTTTATATAACCAACATTTTATATAGAAAACTCCCGTGAGTCTCAGAACTCTCAGACGTATTGAAATGTTATGAAACGGGTCACTCGAGTATGTGAGGTCGAATATCGCTTGAAACAATACATGGTCCTTTATCGTGAGCACTCGCGATACCTCGCGATTAGCGCACATGACGAGCGATATTCGACCTCAAAGACTCGAGTTACCCATTTCATTATAATTTAATATAACGAATATTAGTTATACAAAATAAACTAGGTACGACGCTCTTTCCCGAAATACCACATTCTGAAATTTCCAAATATTCAATGTTTGGCTCCGGGATAAAATGCCTATAGCCTATGTCCATCCCAAAGGGCCTCTAAAAAATATTTAAAGGTAAAATGTTTTAAATCGTGGCTGTATGGCAAAGAGTATTTATTTGCCTTACGCGCCTTACGTCAAATTCAACGAAATGAACGATTGACATTTTGTATTCTTTATTGCGATTAGTATTAGGTATTTGTTTCCTCGGAAATGTGGTGAAAACACTATGTGCGATACGTAGGTACCTACGCTATAGTTATTTATGCTACAAGTGTGGAAAGTAAGTGATTTCCGACTAGTGTCATTTTTATGTCGCAAGTCATCTTTACGCGCGTGTATGCATACATACAACGTTTTACTATTATATGCATTGTGAGAGGAAATAGATTAAATGTTGGAATGTCATTGTCAGTTTAAAATAGATAGGTTAAATTTGATGAACCTAGGTAAATTGTCAGGTACCTACTCTTTTGCTGTCAAGCTTATTCACTTAAAAGTTAAAACCATTGTAGTGTGGTTTTGATAGGTACACAATTAATGTTGAGTAACTCAATAGCTCCACAACAAAAAGACGCTGTACCGTCATAGTTCTAAGATACATACTGACACTATTGAAACGCAATAAATCATTATTATTATTATTGGTTGATCACTGTCACTCGATATTTTTAAAATATTTTCATAAAACAACTCCAAAGTAATCAACAATCGCAACAATGGCGGGCTTTTTATTAGTTTTAAATACATGCGCGGTTGACCTATGCGCATGTGCAAGTCGCCATACTGTCTATTGACCAAATTCAAAAAATTAATAAATCATTATATACCTACATTATTAGTATTTATGTACTTTTTATATGAAACAATAAGTGAAATTGAAATATTTGTAAAACTTTTCTCAAGTAATAAAAACTCTTTGCGTCGGGCAGACGACGGACTTAAAAATAAAAATATAAATTAAAAGTAAAAAGCACTAGTGCGAAAAAGTGGCACTCTCCGCACGATTTGGATGCTTGGAAAACGCTCTTTTGGAGAAGAGAAGAATTTTACAAACTCGAGTCATTAAAGTCTTCCGCCTTCGTAAAGTATTGGTAATATTGGAATAGATTAGTAAGCTGGAAAATCAATGAAAACCATCGCACAAAACCGGTTTTTTAAAATCTGGTAAGTTCGAAGTCTGACTTGTCACGCATTTCGTATTTTTTTTAGGAAAAAAGTTTTAATAATGTGGTAGTTTGGGAACTAGGGAATAGTGCTCAATTGCATAAGGCCTATTAGAAGTAAGAATTTAATTTTGATCTTAATTAGGTTAGGTAGGTTAAATATTATGCATAAATAGATGGAATTGGGACTGTACAGCATAATTTTGTCAAGTACATAATTATGTTTAAACTAATTTATTGTAAACTATTAATAAGTACATTGTCTTCAGTTAAGAAACTCAATTGATAGTGATTAAGTATTGCCACTGGTATTAAATAAAACAATTGATTCAGCCAAAAATATTTTATTTAAGCGTATTTATAATCTTTATATTATCAATGCTGATATATTATTAATCTTTAATTCTAATATTTATGGCTTCCCTTTGATTACAATAATTAAATAGGGATATTGGTAAAGTTCACGGCCGGTACTAGGGCAGCACGAGTTGAAAGTGTTGGCGCCGCACATGCAAGGGGCTGGAGTTGGGGTTGGGGTTGGGGTTGGGGTTGGGGTTGGGGTTGGGGTTGGGGTTGGGGCTGGAGCCGTCGCCTGGCGCCGGGCAGGCGGCGCCCCGACACCGCGCCGTGAGCCTCACCGCCGACCTAGTGGTTACAGACTGCGCCGACCCACTATTTCATCAACAAGTTTGTACTTATTTTATAATAGCTTTGCTTCAGATAAAATAAAACGTTACCTCATTATATTATAAAAATACTATTTATCTAAATATTGTTTCCAAATTCGCACTTTTCGTTTTCTTTATTATACATATATGTGTCAAATTGTAGAGTTGCATTAATCCTTTATATAATTTTGTATACATGTAAACCGTAACGAAACTAAATCCTTAATTAAACTAAAGGTAAACTTAGAAAGAAAAGTACATCTGACAAGGAAAAAGTACAACGCACAGGCGCTGACGCCGCGAGCGCAGGCGCGAGTAACCTACTGAGTAACTCTTTACATTTAAGGCTGATTCCTTTCCCACATTTTCTTACAAACGTTTGGCCACTCCGTACAAAACCTACCTAACCCTATCCTGGTCGATCCAGTCACTTCCCTGTCCTGTCAGTCCCTACGCCTTCCTCGATATGATCATAAGGGCAGAAAGAAGGGCTTACCCTGTGGAAATCATACCTTAAATACTACATAAAAATATAGAAAAGTCAATTTTGACGTAAATGGCAAATTTTATAGCAAGCCGACAATCATGAAATTGTGGAAAATAGTAGGTATACTTAAGTTCCAAACTTATCTAACTATATACAGTCTTAACTATGCGAACATAAACGAATTATATCAAGCGTCTAGCACCATTCCGATATAAATGTATACTTCCTCAACATAAAATTATTAAACAAGAATATAAAATAGCGAAAAACAATAATAACAAAGAGCTGAACCTCCCGCGACCATAGACACTGGATAATTTTGAACTAAGGGACTAGCTGAAATAGTATTGCAAACCAAAGATAGACACGCCGGGAGATATACACCTACACTAACAGCATATACAACTACCTAAACACTGAGAAACAGCGTTACACGTATAAAAAATAAATCACATATCGTCGATCACCAATCGGCCACTCCAATTTTGACCTTATAAACACATGTCAAAAAGTCTATATTGTCTCAACTCGCCTCTCACGCAATCGGCCCAAGGAAACAACATTCCGAATTGAAAACCACTAATATAACGTAACAAGGGTAACTAACATACTGAGTCGTACTTTATATAGTTTATATAGATCGTCTCCAAAGAGGACGGTAAATCTGAAAAAGTGTCACAAATTTGAGCCTCAAAAATCTAGATTGTACTTTAAGACCTGTATAAGTGACTTGTTTAGTCGTTCAAGCTACGTGCAACGTTTCAGGAGAGTAAAACCTTACCACTGGGATCTACTGAAACTGACGCTAACATCGAGATAGACAAAACTGTGTACTTTCATTTTATTTTATATCTACCACCGCTACCACAAATGTGACGTGGGGGAATTTAAATCTATGCACTGATCAAGATCGTTCCATTGCGCTCCACTTATTTTTTTTTACTTTCGCCATAATTTTTCTTCAAATCGTTACCAGGGCAACAGAGCCGCCTAAGAAGTCTTTAATCGTTATGTTCCGCTACTCCCTCCCCAGCGGGACTCTTTATATTTGCGTCAGCGGACTTACGAACGCTGGATGGGTTTCATAACGGTAAATCATTGAACTCCATACCAGGGCCGCATAATTGTCTAAGAGATTGAACTGTATGTCCTCTTAGTTACAAGTTGTGTAAACCAACCGTATTCGGTCGATTTTTGATGTCGCAACATTCGAGTTAGTTCAACTGGATACCAGGCCATCATAACCGCCTAAGCGGTCTTGCTGAACGGTATGTCCGGTTCCATAGTGAGCGTCTGCTGCGTGGGGTCGTAGTGGCCGGCGAGGTAGTACACGTCGTTGTTGTCGTACACGGCGGTGTAGCGCGACGGCTCGTCGCCCATGCGCTCCTTGTACTGCGCCAGTGGGAGCACCTCGCATTTGTGCGAGATAGTTTGGACGTCGTTCTCGTCTGTGTGAGGGGACTCGAATAGGCCTCCCTGGAATGCAAAAGGGAATAAATAAGCATGGTGTTCAAATGCGGCCGAAAGCTTTGGTCTATATTTCTCTCATGTGCTTATGCCAAAAGAAGGAAGTGCTTTCGAACCTGAATAGTTGAATACCGTTTTAAAGAGCTCAAGGACGAGCGACATATCAACTGTAATTTTAATCTCCAATAAACAATAAATGACAGTATACCCTAAAGCAGGGGTTCCCAAACTTTATTTTCTCATAGACCACTTTCAAAAGTTAACTTGTTCTGGTAGACCCCCTACACCACATTTCTACCATATTCCCAAAACTCGGCAAAAAATGTGAAGATTACCTAAGTCTGGAGACGCTCGCGATCTGTTGCAGACTTTGCAGTTGACAAGTTTTGGAGGCAAATGGTGTAATTTTAATAAAATGTTAGTTTAATTTACCAAAATTTTCGTTCTTTACTATCGAGACCAGGTACATTTTAGTGGACCCCCACTTACGAATTGTGCACCCCCATTTTTTTGTCACGCCAACGTAGACCCCCGTCGAGTCTCCTGTGGACCCCTGGGGGGCCACCTGGACCACTTTGGGAACCCCTGCCCTAAAGCATGTTGAAAAAGTTACGCTAGCCAGCTAGGCTCTGAGCTATAACCACGAACTCCGAAATTCGAAGTTCGGATCCATCTCTATCGCACTCATATCACTCGAGTGATAGGGATGCGTGTATACGAACTTCGAGTTTTGTTTTTCGTGGTAGCGCCGCTGAATTAATACTGCGCTGCGGTGCTGTACGCGCGTAGCGCAATAAGGATTTTAGTTTAGAAGGTGACTGCTGACTTGCAAAGTATAATATAGTCTATCCGACGGTGGAAGAGCTAAAAGCCATAAAGATCTATTGTAAAAAGAGTATAAGTGATTTCTCACATATCCTAAAAGCTAACATAGTTGTTTGTGTTAAGGTTCAATTTCGACATGACTAAAATTGGGTTCTCTAAATCATCTCCGAAAATTTTATGTACGAATATCACATAATAACCAATTTTTCGCATAATGTCATTTCGCCGAATGATTAAGTGTCAACTTATCAAAAGGTTTAGTTTTATTTCCCAACCTCACGGTTACCAACTGTATGCTTGGACTTTTTTTCATAAGGTCACTTTTCAAAATGCCACCTTTCGAATAGCAGAATGGGTCAGTTTGACTTATATACATTTCGTGGTATAACACTTACCAGATGTTTTATTTAGTAACTATGATGAGACAATATCACATTTTATCAATCTTTTTTATACCCACATTTATGGTAAAAGTGGAGTTGGAACATAAGTTTCATGTGCTCTGCCTACCCCTTTTAAGGTTAAAGGCGTGAATGTATGTATGTATGATGAGACGATGTAACGTATTTACAGAGTGAGTAAGCGCAATACCTCACTTGTTTTTTTGACAATGATGGATGGTACCTGAATTATCGCATCATTGGAGATAAGTGTTTCCTTCATTACTTTTGGACTGTTGCTTGGTGGAATGTATGTATGCAGCTGTACATGTGTTATTTTTTTAAACAAACACCTGCCAATTATTTTAATCTCCCCTAAACCTTACCTAACGGCCAGCGTGTCGACGTCACCCCGCTACGCGGGGTGCCTATTTCCGCTCTAAGGGACACAAGCTAGCCCTAACCTAACCTACAAATAACATCACTGTTACGATTGCATGTTATTTTTTAATACGGGGGCTTCGCCCCCAACCCCCATTACGGATGCCTTCGTCTCCCCATACCAACTTCTCTACTTGTAACTTATATAAGAACACGTTGAATAAAAGTCTGACTATGTTATGATGTCTTGTTCTTTGTAGTAAAAAGTTGGCTTATGTAAGACAAGGGAACTGTTGCACTGACGAAACGTTATTCAGTTAGTAGTTGTTTGTCCAACTGAAAGATTTGCCAAATGATAGGTATGCCAAAATGTTTAATTCATTATAATAATCGACTTAACAATAATTCTACCAAAAGAATCTGTTGTCATACAAAATATTTGGCTTTAGTTAGTTGTCAAGGTGAATCATCGGCGAAAAGTTGGTAGGCAAGTGAAATTCGGACATAACAAATTCGGAGAAAAGGCAGAACCCCCTAAAATTGCAAATGCAATAACAAACATTGGAGGGTAGGGCTGCAACAATCGGGAGATTTCCACCAAAAGGGTTTGTTAGATTGCATCTTAGCATGGCATATTCCAATCTTAACATTCTTAACGAATATGAGCAAAATTACATAAAAATCATAAGTTTATTTTACTTATTAAAGAGATCATTTATTTTTGCAGATGAAACGGAATATTTGAATAGGTACTGTACTATACATGACATTATATTTATGTTAATATTTAGATCACGTTACCTCGACCTAGCCTGAATAGAATTTTTATTAAAGTCATAAGCATAACTATATCATTTAATTATTTCAATTGTATTATTTTTACTCTATTGTTACATTTTTGACAACCCTATGCAGAAGTGAGGATGTCTTTTGTTCAAGAAACATAAAAAGCATTTTAAAGTTTAACAGAAAGGTTTTGGGTCGAATCTCACTTCGTCGTATTACTACTTACGAGTATCACCTTTCGAAATAAAAATGCCATTATAATAAGTTTTATGGCTTTTAGTTCTTACACCGCCGGATAAACACACAGTCAAGTGAAAAAATATGTATCAAATTGGTAGAAACTAAAAACTTAATTCGCTGACAAAAGAGCCATGGGAGCTTTTGAGTACTTAAGTTGTGTGCACGCACCCAAAATATTGCAGCTCAAAAAATGCAAAATATTGCAGCTAAATTACTAGTCACGGCGACCGACTAGTAAGGCTGCCAAAGAACTCATTCAAGATGGATTTACAACTGAAGAAAGGTGGAGGAAATAGCGGTCGGAGTAAGCTACAAAACCCCCATTTGCTTCCCTGGACCCTACAGGTTTCTCCCTGGTGCCGTCTGAACAGAATCCACACTGGGCACGCCAGGGCAAGCACAAATGGGGATTGACAGATAGCCCATTGTCAGCCATTGTGTGACTGATTTCGTGAAGCGATGTCCTAAAAGATGTTAGCAGCTGACCCAAGCTTGCAGAAGGAGCTCCGGCGAACTCTCTAAGCGGCGCTAGTGCCGGGCACAGGGCCGCCGGGTAGCGGCCCCGCCAGGCACAAGGCACATGGTACTGGTACATACCGGGTAGTGCAGCGGCCGGCAGCCCCGCGTCTCCTCGGGGTGGTAGAACCAGCGCACGCGCACGGCCATGGCGCCGCGCGCCTCCCACAGCGCCTCGATGCGCCCGATGTACGGTACATACTGGTACTGGTACATACCGGGTAGTGCAGCGGCCGGCAGCCCCGCGTCTCCTCGGGGTGGTAGAACCAGCGCACGCGCACGGCCATGGCGCCGCGCGCCTCCCACAGCGCCTCGATGCGCCCGATGTACGGTACATACTGGTACTGGTACATACCGGGTAGTGCAGCGGCCGGCAGCCCCGCGTCTCCTCGGGGTGGTAGAACCAGCGCACGCGCACGGCCATGGCGCCGCGCGCCTCCCACAGCGCCTCGATGCGCCCGATGTACGGTACATACTGGTACTGGTACATACCGGGTAGTGCAGCGGCCGGCAGCCCCGCGTCTCCTCGGGGTGGTAGAACCAGCGCACGCGCACGGCCATGGCGCCGCGCGCCTCCCACAGCGCCTCGATGCGCCCGATGTACGGTACATACTGGTACTGGTACATACCGGGTAGTGCAGCGGCCGGCAGCCCCGCGTCTCCTCGGGGTGGTAGAACCAGCGCACGCGCACGGCCATGGCGCCGCGCGCCTCCCACAGCGCCTCGATGCGCCCGATGTACGGTACATACTGGTACTGGTACATACCGGGTAGTGCAGCGGCCGGCAGCCCCGCGTCTCCTCGGGGTGGTAGAACCAGCGCACGCGCACGGCCATGGCGCCGCGCGCCTCCCACAGCGCCTCGATGCGCCCGATGTACGGTACATACTGGTACTGGTACATACCGGGTAGTGCAGCGGCCGGCAGCCCCGCGTCTCCTCGGGGTGGTAGAACCAGCGCACGCGCACGGCCATGGCGCCGCGCGCCTCCCACAGCGCCTCGATGCGCCCGATGTACGGTACATACTGGTACTGGTACATACCGGGTAGTGCAGCGGCCGGCAGCCCCGCGTCTCCTCGGGGTGGTAGAACCAGCGCACGCGCACGGCCATGGCGCCGCGCGCCTCCCACAGCGCCTCGATGCGCCCGATGTACGGTACATACTGGTACTGGTACATACCGGGTAGTGCAGCGGCCGGCAGCCCCGCGTCTCCTCGGGGTGGTAGAACCAGCGCACGCGCACGGCCATGGCGCCGCGCGCCTCCCACAGCGCCTCGATGCGCCCGATGTACGGTACATACTGGTACTGGTACATACCGGGTAGTGCAGCGGCCGGCAGCCCCGCGTCTCCTCGGGGTGGTAGAACCAGCGCACGCGCACGGCCATGGCGCCGCGCGCCTCCCACAGCGCCTCGATGCGCCCGATGTACGGTACATACTGGTACTGGTACATACCGGGTAGTGCAGCGGCCGGCAGCCCCGCGTCTCCTCGGGGTGGTAGAACCAGCGCACGCGCACGGCCATGGCGCCGCGCGCCTCCCACAGCGCCTCGATGCGCCCGATGTACGGTACATACTGGTACTGGTACATACCGGGTAGTGCAGCGGCCGGCAGCCCCGCGTCTCCTCGGGGTGGTAGAACCAGCGCACGCGCACGGCCATGGCGCCGCGCGCCTCCCACAGCGCCTCGATGCGCCCGATGTACGGTACATACTGGTACTGGTACATACCGGGTAGTGCAGCGGCCGGCAGCCCCGCGTCTCCTCGGGGTGGTAGAACCAGCGCACGCGCACGGCCATGGCGCCGCGCGCCTCCCACAGCGCCTCGATGCGCCCGATGTACGGTACATACTGGTACTGGTACATACCGGGTAGTGCAGCGGCCGGCAGCCCCGCGTCTCCTCGGGGTGGTAGAACCAGCGCACGCGCACGGCCATGGCGCCGCGCGCCTCCCACAGCGCCTCGATGCGCCCGATGTACGGTACATACTGGTACTGGTACATACCGGGTAGTGCAGCGGCCGGCAGCCCCGCGTCTCCTCGGGGTGGTAGAACCAGCGCACGCGCACGGCCATGGCGCCGCGCGCCTCCCACAGCGCCTCGATGCGCCCGATGTACGGTACATACTGGTACTGGTACATACCGGGTAGTGCAGCGGCCGGCAGCCCCGCGTCTCCTCGGGGTGGTAGAACCAGCGCACGCGCACGGCCATGGCGCCGCGCGCCTCCCACAGCGCCTCGATGCGCCCGATGTACGGTACATACTGGTACTGGTACATACCGGGTAGTGCAGCGGCCGGCAGCCCCGCGTCTCCTCGGGGTGGTAGAACCAGCGCACGCGCACGGCCATGGCGCCGCGCGCCTCCCACAGCGCCTCGATGCGCCCGATGTACGGTACATACTGGTACTGGTACATACCGGGTAGTGCAGCGGCCGGCAGCCCCGCGTCTCCTCGGGGTGGTAGAACCAGCGCACGCGCACGGCCATGGCGCCGCGCGCCTCCCACAGCGCCTCGATGCGCCCGATGTACGGTACATACTGGTACTGGTACATACCGGGTAGTGCAGCGGCCGGCAGCCCCGCGTCTCCTCGGGGTGGTAGAACCAGCGCACGCGCACGGCCATGGCGCCGCGCGCCTCCCACAGCGCCTCGATGCGCCCGATGTACGGTACATACTGGTACTGGTACATACCGGGTAGTGCAGCGGCCGGCAGCCCCGCGTCTCCTCGGGGTGGTAGAACCAGCGCACGCGCACGGCCATGGCGCCGCGCGCCTCCCACAGCGCCTCGATGCGCCCGATGTACGGTACATACTGGTACTGGTACATACCGGGTAGTGCAGCGGCCGGCAGCCCCGCGTCTCCTCGGGGTGGTAGAACCAGCGCACGCGCACGGCCATGGCGCCGCGCGCCTCCCACAGCGCCTCGATGCGCCCGATGTACGGTACATACTGGTACTGGTACATACCGGGTAGTGCAGCGGCCGGCAGCCCCGCGTCTCCTCGGGGTGGTAGAACCAGCGCACGCGCACGGCCATGGCGCCGCGCGCCTCCCACAGCGCCTCGATGCGCCCGATGTACGGTACATACTGGTACTGGTACATACCGGGTAGTGCAGCGGCCGGCAGCCCCGCGTCTCCTCGGGGTGGTAGAACCAGCGCACGCGCACGGCCATGGCGCCGCGCGCCTCCCACAGCGCCTCGATGCGCCCGATGTACGGTACATACTGGTACTGGTACATACCGGGTAGTGCAGCGGCCGGCAGCCCCGCGTCTCCTCGGGGTGGTAGAACCAGCGCACGCGCACGGCCATGGCGCCGCGCGCCTCCCACAGCGCCTCGATGCGCCCGATGTACGGTACATACTGGTACTGGTACATACCGGGTAGTGCAGCGGCCGGCAGCCCCGCGTCTCCTCGGGGTGGTAGAACCAGCGCACGCGCACGGCCATGGCGCCGCGCGCCTCCCACAGCGCCTCGATGCGCCCGATGTACGGTACATACTGGTACTGGTACATACCGGGTAGTGCAGCGGCCGGCAGCCCCGCGTCTCCTCGGGGTGGTAGAACCAGCGCACGCGCACGGCCATGGCGCCGCGCGCCTCCCACAGCGCCTCGATGCGCCCGATGTACGGTACATACTGGTACTGGTACATACCGGGTAGTGCAGCGGCCGGCAGCCCCGCGTCTCCTCGGGGTGGTAGAACCAGCGCACGCGCACGGCCATGGCGCCGCGCGCCTCCCACAGCGCCTCGATGCGCCCGATGTACGGTACATACTGGTACTGGTACATACCGGGTAGTGCAGCGGCCGGCAGCCCCGCGTCTCCTCGGGGTGGTAGAACCAGCGCACGCGCACGGCCATGGCGCCGCGCGCCTCCCACAGCGCCTCGATGCGCCCGATGTACGGTACATACTGGTACTGGTACATACCGGGTAGTGCAGCGGCCGGCAGCCCCGCGTCTCCTCGGGGTGGTAGAACCAGCGCACGCGCACGGCCATGGCGCCGCGCGCCTCCCACAGCGCCTCGATGCGCCCGATGTACGGTACATACTGGTACTGGTACATACCGGGTAGTGCAGCGGCCGGCAGCCCCGCGTCTCCTCGGGGTGGTAGAACCAGCGCACGCGCACGGCCATGGCGCCGCGCGCCTCCCACAGCGCCTCGATGCGCCCGATGTACGGTACATACTGGTACTGGTACATACCGGGTAGTGCAGCGGCCGGCAGCCCCGCGTCTCCTCGGGGTGGTAGAACCAGCGCACGCGCACGGCCATGGCGCCGCGCGCCTCCCACAGCGCCTCGATGCGCCCGATGTACGGTACATACTGGTACTGGTACATACCGGGTAGTGCAGCGGCCGGCAGCCCCGCGTCTCCTCGGGGTGGTAGAACCAGCGCACGCGCACGGCCATGGCGCCGCGCGCCTCCCACAGCGCCTCGATGCGCCCGATGTACGGTACATACTGGTACTGGTACATACCGGGTAGTGCAGCGGCCGGCAGCCCCGCGTCTCCTCGGGGTGGTAGAACCAGCGCACGCGCACGGCCATGGCGCCGCGCGCCTCCCACAGCGCCTCGATGCGCCCGATGTACGGTACATACTGGTACTGGTACATACCGGGTAGTGCAGCGGCCGGCAGCCCCGCGTCTCCTCGGGGTGGTAGAACCAGCGCACGCGCACGGCCATGGCGCCGCGCGCCTCCCACAGCGCCTCGATGCGCCCGATGTACGGTACATACTGGTACTGGTACATACCGGGTAGTGCAGCGGCCGGCAGCCCCGCGTCTCCTCGGGGTGGTAGAACCAGCGCACGCGCACGGCCATGGCGCCGCGCGCCTCCCACAGCGCCTCGATGCGCCCGATGTACGGTACATACTGGTACTGGTACATACCGGGTAGTGCAGCGGCCGGCAGCCCCGCGTCTCCTCGGGGTGGTAGAACCAGCGCACGCGCACGGCCATGGCGCCGCGCGCCTCCCACAGCGCCTCGATGCGCCCGATGTACGGTACATACTGGTACTGGTACATACCGGGTAGTGCAGCGGCCGGCAGCCCCGCGTCTCCTCGGGGTGGTAGAACCAGCGCACGCGCACGGCCATGGCGCCGCGCGCCTCCCACAGCGCCTCGATGCGCCCGATGTACGGTACATACTGGTACTGGTACATACCGGGTAGTGCAGCGGCCGGCAGCCCCGCGTCTCCTCGGGGTGGTAGAACCAGCGCACGCGCACGGCCATGGCGCCGCGCGCCTCCCACAGCGCCTCGATGCGCCCGATGTACGGTACATACTGGTACTGGTACATACCGGGTAGTGCAGCGGCCGGCAGCCCCGCGTCTCCTCGGGGTGGTAGAACCAGCGCACGCGCACGGCCATGGCGCCGCGCGCCTCCCACAGCGCCTCGATGCGCCCGATGTACGGTACATACTGGTACTGGTACATACCGGGTAGTGCAGCGGCCGGCAGCCCCGCGTCTCCTCGGGGTGGTAGAACCAGCGCACGCGCACGGCCATGGCGCCGCGCGCCTCCCACAGCGCCTCGATGCGCCCGATGTACGGTACATACTGGTACTGGTACATACCGGGTAGTGCAGCGGCCGGCAGCCCCGCGTCTCCTCGGGGTGGTAGAACCAGCGCACGCGCACGGCCATGGCGCCGCGCGCCTCCCACAGCGCCTCGATGCGCCCGATGTACGGTACATACTGGTACTGGTACATACCGGGTAGTGCAGCGGCCGGCAGCCCCGCGTCTCCTCGGGGTGGTAGAACCAGCGCACGCGCACGGCCATGGCGCCGCGCGCCTCCCACAGCGCCTCGATGCGCCCGATGTACGGTACATACTGGTACTGGTACATACCGGGTAGTGCAGCGGCCGGCAGCCCCGCGTCTCCTCGGGGTGGTAGAACCAGCGCACGCGCACGGCCATGGCGCCGCGCGCCTCCCACAGCGCCTCGATGCGCCCGATGTACGGTACATACTGGTACTGGTACATACCGGGTAGTGCAGCGGCCGGCAGCCCCGCGTCTCCTCGGGGTGGTAGAACCAGCGCACGCGCACGGCCATGGCGCCGCGCGCCTCCCACAGCGCCTCGATGCGCCCGATGTACGGTACATACTGGTACTGGTACATACCGGGTAGTGCAGCGGCCGGCAGCCCCGCGTCTCCTCGGGGTGGTAGAACCAGCGCACGCGCACGGCCATGGCGCCGCGCGCCTCCCACAGCGCCTCGATGCGCCCGATGTACGGTACATACTGGTACTGGTACATACCGGGTAGTGCAGCGGCCGGCAGCCCCGCGTCTCCTCGGGGTGGTAGAACCAGCGCACGCGCACGGCCATGGCGCCGCGCGCCTCCCACAGCGCCTCGATGCGCCCGATGTACGGTACATACTGGTACTGGTACATACCGGGTAGTGCAGCGGCCGGCAGCCCCGCGTCTCCTCGGGGTGGTAGAACCAGCGCACGCGCACGGCCATGGCGCCGCGCGCCTCCCACAGCGCCTCGATGCGCCCGATGTACGGTACATACTGGTACTGGTACATACCGGGTAGTGCAGCGGCCGGCAGCCCCGCGTCTCCTCGGGGTGGTAGAACCAGCGCACGCGCACGGCCATGGCGCCGCGCGCCTCCCACAGCGCCTCGATGCGCCCGATGTACGGTACATACTGGTACTGGTACATACCGGGTAGTGCAGCGGCCGGCAGCCCCGCGTCTCCTCGGGGTGGTAGAACCAGCGCACGCGCACGGCCATGGCGCCGCGCGCCTCCCACAGCGCCTCGATGCGCCCGATGTACGGTACATACTGGTACTGGTACATACCGGGTAGTGCAGCGGCCGGCAGCCCCGCGTCTCCTCGGGGTGGTAGAACCAGCGCACGCGCACGGCCATGGCGCCGCGCGCCTCCCACAGCGCCTCGATGCGCCCGATGTACGGTACATACTGGTACTGGTACATACCGGGTAGTGCAGCGGCCGGCAGCCCCGCGTCTCCTCGGGGTGGTAGAACCAGCGCACGCGCACGGCCATGGCGCCGCGCGCCTCCCACAGCGCCTCGATGCGCCCGATGTACGGTACATACTGGTACTGGTACATACCGGGTAGTGCAGCGGCCGGCAGCCCCGCGTCTCCTCGGGGTGGTAGAACCAGCGCACGCGCACGGCCATGGCGCCGCGCGCCTCCCACAGCGCCTCGATGCGCCCGATGTACGGTACATACTGGTACTGGTACATACCGGGTAGTGCAGCGGCCGGCAGCCCCGCGTCTCCTCGGGGTGGTAGAACCAGCGCACGCGCACGGCCATGGCGCCGCGCGCCTCCCACAGCGCCTCGATGCGCCCGATGTACGGTACATACTGGTACTGGTACATACCGGGTAGTGCAGCGGCCGGCAGCCCCGCGTCTCCTCGGGGTGGTAGAACCAGCGCACGCGCACGGCCATGGCGCCGCGCGCCTCCCACAGCGCCTCGATGCGCCCGATGTACGGTACATACTGGTACTGGTACATACCGGGTAGTGCAGCGGCCGGCAGCCCCGCGTCTCCTCGGGGTGGTAGAACCAGCGCACGCGCACGGCCATGGCGCCGCGCGCCTCCCACAGCGCCTCGATGCGCCCGATGTACGGTACATACTGGTACTGGTACATACCGGGTAGTGCAGCGGCCGGCAGCCCCGCGTCTCCTCGGGGTGGTAGAACCAGCGCACGCGCACGGCCATGGCGCCGCGCGCCTCCCACAGCGCCTCGATGCGCCCGATGTACGGTACATACTGGTACTGGTACATACCGGGTAGTGCAGCGGCCGGCAGCCCCGCGTCTCCTCGGGGTGGTAGAACCAGCGCACGCGCACGGCCATGGCGCCGCGCGCCTCCCACAGCGCCTCGATGCGCCCGATGTACGGTACATACTGGTACTGGTACATACCGGGTAGTGCAGCGGCCGGCAGCCCCGCGTCTCCTCGGGGTGGTAGAACCAGCGCACGCGCACGGCCATGGCGCCGCGCGCCTCCCACAGCGCCTCGATGCGCCCGATGTACGGTACATACTGGTACTGGTACATACCGGGTAGTGCAGCGGCCGGCAGCCCCGCGTCTCCTCGGGGTGGTAGAACCAGCGCACGCGCACGGCCATGGCGCCGCGCGCCTCCCACAGCGCCTCGATGCGCCCGATGTACGGTACATACTGGTACTGGTACATACCGGGTAGTGCAGCGGCCGGCAGCCCCGCGTCTCCTCGGGGTGGTAGAACCAGCGCACGCGCACGGCCATGGCGCCGCGCGCCTCCCACAGCGCCTCGATGCGCCCGATGTACGGTACATACTGGTACTGGTACATACCGGGTAGTGCAGCGGCCGGCAGCCCCGCGTCTCCTCGGGGTGGTAGAACCAGCGCACGCGCACGGCCATGGCGCCGCGCGCCTCCCACAGCGCCTCGATGCGCCCGATGTACGGTCGGTCCGGCCGCCCCGTCGACAGGAACACTGCCGCCTCGCCCACCTATATCATTACATATTATCTATTACTTATATAGCACAAACGTTTAAGTTTCCTCATATACAGTATAGATAAATAGGGACCGCTGAGACATCAAACCCAGAACCAAAAAGACAAGCAGTGTGCAACGAAGGAATTGAATAGAACGTCGTTACCAGGACAGCAGAATTGCGAGAGTTTCTGCTATGTAGTTGCCATGTTTGTCTGCTACTTGATCATAACCGATCTGCAACCTACCTACCAGTCATCGGCTGAGGATCTCTGGGTCACTTTATCTTTAAAAGGATGTCATAATACACCCATTAGGTTACATATGTGCGTTCTTTATCTATGCAAACAAAATAATGGTTTTTCTTATTCACAGCAATGGTCAAATTTTTTAGATAGTCTCAGTGAAGTAATATTGTTAGGTGGTGCAGATAAATACTTAATAATTGGAGATTTCAACATGAGCAATATTATGTGGACACCCCTAAACTCAGTAATGTCCCCGTCTAATTATATAAGTACTTTCATAGATGAGTTAAACACTTGTAACTTGAGCCAATTTAACGGTATCTTAAATCAATATGGAAAAATGCTGGATCTCGTGTTATCAAATGATTCAGTTGACGTAAGCGAATGTACGGACCCCTTAGTGCCGATTGATCCGTATCATAAGGCCCTTTTAGTCACGATTAGGTTTGTTGTAATTAGTCCTTTAAAGCCAGCACCTTCTATTAAGTATTTTTATAACAAAGGTGATTATGATTCTATTAATAACGAATTGGCTCAGGTCAATTGGAGGGAGGAATTTTCTCGACGTTCTTTGGATGACTCACTTGACTATTTATATTCTACCTTTGTTAGACTCAGAACCAAATATATTCCAAGTAAAAATATTCATACCGACTCATTTCCTAAATGGTACTCCGCCTCTCTAAAAAAAGCTATTAGGGAGAAGTTTAAATATTTAAAAAAAAACCGAATATATGGTAATAAATCCGATTTAATTTCATTTAATGTGCAGCGAGACAGAGTTAAGAAACTCGAACAGGAGTGTTTTGCTACATATGTTCGCCGCATCGAGGATAACATTTCCAAAGACCCAAAGCAATTTTGGTCTTATATTAAGTCGCGTTCTAGCTCACATGGCGTACCAAGCAGCCTTAAATATGGTGACCGACTAGTCAACACTGCAGCGGACATATGTGAGGCTTTTTCAGCCTATTTCCATTCCACATTCTCGGCACCAAGTACTATGCAAAATGCACCTATCGATGCGGCGGGTGGTCGTAGCCCCATCGCCCATTTATCTAATATTGAGGTAAACCCTGAACTACTTACCAAGCTCTTATTACAACTTGATCCATCAAAATCAGCTGGACCAGACAATGTACCTGCCCTGTTCCTGATAAATTGCACGAAATCCATCGTAGAACCTATAGTCTTATTATTTAACCGCTCCTTTGCAGAATGTACAGTTCCTTCGATATGGAAATCAGCTTTTATTACTCCTGTACATAAAAAAGGTTCAAAAACGGAAGTTACTAATTATAGGCCAATTTCTAAACTATGTATACTCTCAAAATTACTGGAAAAGTTAGTGTACATTCAGGTTAATGAGGCTCTTAAAAACTATTTTAGCCCTAATCAGCATGGTTTCCTTCAACATAGATCGACTATATCTAATTTGAGTCTTCTCAATGATTATGTCTCATTCGAGATGTCGCGCGGTAGTCAAGTAGACGTTATTTATACTGACTACAGCAAGGCATTCGATAGAATTGACCACGATTTGCTAATCTCAAAATTACATAAAATGGGCATCAGCGGTGACTTATTGCGATGGTTCTCTTCATATATTGCAAATAGATCTCAAGCTGTTGTCATTAATAATTACATTTCTAGTTGGGTAACCGTCCCCAGTGGTGTCCCTCAAGGATCGTTGCTCGGCCCTTTACTTTTTAATATTTATGTCAATGATATTAGTGACTGTTTCATCCATACCAACCTGCTATGTTTCGCAGATGACATGAAGATTTTTGCCAAAGTAAAAACCGTGCAAGATTCTATCCTAATCCAGGATGACCTCATGCGTCTCGATAGGTATTGTTATTCTAATAAGCTAGAGCTCAATCCATCCAAATGCTTCACCGTAACCTTTTCGAGGCAACGTTGTCCAGTTCAAACCTCTTACAAACTCAGAGATCAGAAACTATCAAAAGTACCAGTTATGAACGACCTCGGCGTGCTACATGACTCTAAGCTTCTATTCGATGAACATATTAATAATGTTGTGTCTAGTGCTACCAAAGCATTACGTTTCATCATGCGTAATTCTTTGTATTTTACCCAAGCTAAAACTATGAAAGTACTTTTTTGTGCTTATGTTAGAAGTAAACTTGAGTACGCATCGCAAATTTGGAATCCGCAGTATCGGACATATATTGACAGAATTGAGCGTGTCCAAAAAAAGTTTGTTAAATACCTTTGCTTCAAACTGAAAACTCCGTACAAATCATCTGAATACGACCATATCTGTAAAAAACATCACCTTCTTCCGCTTTCCACGCGTCGGGGCTTAGCAGATATTACTTTTATTTTAAACATTATAAATGGTAATGTAGACTCTTCTGATTTATTGGCCAAGCTTTCATTCAATGTTCCGTCTAGAACCAAAAGACACTATCCGCCTCTCTCTATTCCCTTTGCCCCATGTAAGTATAGGCAGAACAGTTTTCTAATCCGTGGCTGTAAAAAAATTAATGAGTTGACAAAAGACATTGATATTGACATATTCAACAGTAATATTCCTGCTGTGAGGCGTAAATTGACGAGGAGTAGAGTGTCCCTACCCTTGTGTTGTTGGTATATAGAGTTAAGTGTAATCATAACATAACTCTCCACATTTTGTAACCCCTAGTTAGGAAATCCCACAAATGCAGTATAACGATAGTGATCTCACAAATGTTTACCTACTTCGATGCTATCGGCGGGAACCTGTAATTGGCTTTTTGTGTTTTATCTACATAATCATTGTGTTTCTGTAGCTGTTGGTTCTCCAAATGTAAATAAATAAATAACATTCACGACTAAAGAGAGGGCGATTGTGCACTACAATGAATTTTTCTCAAACGTGCAATGAAATATTGACGTTGTGTTCTTTTCATAAAGGGGTTCGAAGTGTCTCGTTTCGGGCGCAGCGACAGAGACCCGTACTGGCATTTCATACAAAATTGGAGGCCTAGGCCGGCAAGGTGGTCTTTTTTAATTTCCATTGTTTGAGAAAAGGATCCCAATAACGCCTAGTTTTTCCTCTGGGTTGAAAGGAAAGTTTTGAATGGAAAGGAAAAATACGGAGTACTCTGACGTTAGAACGAGACCTTATATTATTTTTACACCTGTGTGTCACATACAAATATAAATGAAACCTACGGTAGCCTACTGACTCAGGCATGCGATTGACAAGCGGCGGTCGTGGGCTCGAAGCCTGATTCGTACCGAATCACGCGCTACGGGTGGTACTACTAACTTAGAATTACTAAGGGTTCGGTGACGGGTTCTAGCGGCGGTGGCAGCGGTGCGTCATACGCGGGAGTGAGAGATCCGAACGCGGCCTCGCTCTTTCAAGTATGGCGCACTGCGGTCTAGCTACATTGAGTCTTTTTCTTTTGAGATGTCGCGGTAGAAATGCACTCTTGCACTATCGTTCCCCAAGCCTTAACGCGATGTGGTTACAGAATTAATTAAATAATACTACATAATAGATTGGTCTTGCACGACAAGGTAAGGGCATGTAGGTAGGGGCCATTCAGTTCGTGATGTCTCGCGCTCATATGGTATAAAATCGACGGCCTAAAAATTGGGAAGGAGATGATTATAATTGGAGAAGGTAGATAAGGAGAGCCAACCCCAGAGAGTGGGAAACGAGGAAGAGCGTTGGCTGGTCGTGTCACGTGAGTAAAGTGAAGTGAAGGAGGACTCCGTCACTCGCGGGGCTGAGCTGTTTTGCAGGTACCAGGGGCCCAGAGTCAGGAAGGTACCCAAGCTGACCACCTCGCCGCGAGAGACAAGCGAACAGCTTGCGTTGTCATAGCTATCACATGACGGCCCTCGAGCTGTTGCGTGGCGAGATAGACTATCTATCTAATTCTAATTCGAACGTTTAGGAACGTTTAGATGGACGGATCGTTTATGTTGCCACAACACAGCTTGCGGGTTGTCCTGCGCTAGCCGTGCTGATTGTCAATGGATTTGACAGAACAAAAAATATCGCCATTTATTGCGTGCAAGCAAGAGCCATCAGAATCACGTAGAAGAGTATTTCTCTTCTCATACGGCGCACAAGTATCCAGTGTTTGTTCAGGTTTGAAGCGATGCGGATACCAGGAAGCCATAACAAGCTAGGTACTCACATTGAGCACCTCCTCGCCGCGGGCGATGGCGCGGTGGAAGAGCTTGCGGTGGCGCGGGCGCGCGGTGCGGCGGTAGGGCGCGGCGCGCCAGCGCCACAGCGCGCCGGGCAGGAAGGCCGCCATCTTGCTGACGCCGCCGCCCCCGCCCCCGCCCCCGCCCCCACCCCCGCCCCCGCCCGGCCCGTCCGAGCCGCACGACGCGCCGGACACGGTGCGCTTCTTGCTCTTCTGAAACGTCTACATATATACAAGGGCGAAAACTACTTCAGGTAATTTAAAAAAATTGGAAAATATTTTAAGGCGCCGTAGGTTCATGGTCTTCTCTCCCTCTCACTGAGCATAAGGGTGAGCGAGATGGAAGTGCGTGCTCGGAAGCGCGGAAATCATGTTTTTTCATTTTAATTTTTTGGCCGTTTAAATAAATAAAAAAGTAAACACTGATTTCCCTCAAATATGATATTGCCGATTTTTAGAAGCCATTTTAATATTTTTAGCTTTTGTTCGTAATTTGTAACAAATTTTTTAAGTGTATTTTAGATCCTTTTAGACCTATGTTCGTGATTTTTTTCTATCGAGCGAAAAATGCTTAATCATGTTTCTAAACACTGATTTCCCTGCAGAAAAGCCTCAAGATTACTATTCGTATTTTTTTTAAACCATATTATTATAAACAGACGCATTATATTGTTTAAAAAACACTGTTCGCTTAACTTCGCTGAACCTACGGCGCCAATATTTTTTGCAATTCTGGAGCGCCCCCTCCAATGAGGGTCCCGAAGGGATGCTCCGGGGGGAATTAGGGGACAATCTTACACAAATCGACCTAGTTCCAAACTAAGCAAAGCTTGTACTATAGGTACTAGACGACGATAAACATACTTATATAGATAAATAAATACTTAAATACATAGAAAACATCCGTGACTAAATGCCCTTACCGGGACTCGAATCTAGGACCTCTTGCTTGGTAGGCAGGGCCACTACCAACTACGCTAAAGCGGTCGTCAAATCAAAATTCAAAGTTCTCTCTTACGCTTTCGAGCATAGACCTTCCCGGTCTTCTATAACTTACTATTATTGTCCACATTTAATAGTTATTTACTGTGGTGGACCGCGAGCCTAAATGAGTGATTCTGAGTCCCCACTCCGACGATCTTTTTAGTCATGAAAAATACGCTAGAAAACTTGGAACAATGCAGATCTATGCAGAGTAATGATTTCCATCACCATATTAAGTACAGTTCTTATATTTCACCAAGAGTGAACGCATTCCTATCATTATAACAAATTGCAGGAATTCAACAAACCTGAGAACATATTTCTTTCGAGAAAAGAAAAAGTTACGATTTATGGGGATCCTATAGCCTAGTTTATACCCTTCATCCATGTAAACTACATCTACAAAGCGTCTAGAAATATTACCTTCTTAGCAACTTCGCTGGTCGAAGCACTCGCTTCCTCTTCCAGCCCAATGCCACTATCCTTCAAATTATCCTTCGTATCACCTTCTTTCTTCACCGTAATCTTGCCCAGGTTACTAAAGTCCAACACAGCCGTCTTCACCAGAGCATTCTTGGGCAACAGCGCCTTCTTTATAACCGTTTTCATCTTTTCATCAGGAGATTTCTCCACGGCTATGAGCGTCGACAGCCTATCGTTCGAGTCTCCCGAATCTTCGTTGGATTTGTTGGAGTCCATGTAGTCTGAAGAGGATTTCTTGTGCTGATCGTCGCCCGAGGAGCTGGTCTCTTTGCTGTCTGAGTGGTGTCGTTTCCTGTGTTTCCTGTGCTTCTTGTGGTGACGACGGTGTTTGCAGTGATCTTCGCAGCACTTGTGTTTCTTCTTCTTCTTTTTCACGTAGTCCGCGGAGTTTGGATCTTCCTCGGAAGACTGGAGGCGTTTGAGTTTTTCTTTTTTGTGCTTTTTGAGTTTTTTCCTGTCTCTGCGGTCTTCTTCGTCAGCTTGTTCTTTAGTGAGGGGCTCTGAAGGCGCGGGTTTGTCTGTGCTGATGGATGTAGTCGGTTTCTTATCCTCGGTGCTATTAGCGCTGGTATTTCTTCTTCGCTTGCCAAGTGTGAATAATGGGTTTTCGTATACTGAAAATGAAAAATTATTCCATTAGTTTTGCTCTAAGAAGTAGTGCTTAATAGATCTTAAGAGTTACAATTAGGTACAGAGGTTTTGGTGGAGTAACATTTAAATTATACTTTTCAAGACCGGACACATACATCACTATGGCAACGAGTCAGCAGATAAAGGTTGACAGTCCAGTCTCAAATCCGAAAGTACCAGGATAACATGAACGTGGACAACTCACCAACAACAGGGTAGTTAGGCTCGAGGAACCTTATGTCCTCGATGGCTATGCGGCCCGAGTCCCCGTCGTCGAACTCGACGGCCACGAACTTGTCGAAGTGAGGGTCCGGGGACGACACGGCCACCGTTCCCGGGTACAGGCAGCGGTACTGTTGCGACCAGTACGCGCAGACTCGCGTGCCGGACGCTAGCTCCGATACTGATGATGGAGACACTTCCAGGATCTGAAAGGGGTTGGAAATCTTTTTAGTTGTGCAAGTTGGTGCGCTGAATGGTTAGTTCATCTCATACTTTGGGACTTGCAGATCCTATTGCAACAGAAAAAATACATTTTGAATCGAAATAACCCGTCTGTTGTAAAATCATTCAACAACCGCTATTCGTAAAGTCATCTCAGTCAAACCTAAAAGTTTTGTTACCTATATACCAGGATCCAGCGATATCTTTCTTTAGGATAACAGCTCTAAGCTTAAGAAAATCGTGAATTTGATAAGCTTCTTGATCCACTGCCAGATACAGTAAATTCATAAAGAAATCAGGACTGTAGTCCAAAGCTACCAAAATCCTGTATAATATAACAAATAATATGATGATGTGTTTGGCACTTACCGCATCTCTCAGTGTCTCCTCCCTGGACAGTATGTGCGGCTTGTTTCCCCGCTCGCCGTCGAGCGTGATGGCGTACACGTCCGGAGCCGTCACGGCGCTCAGCTTGCCCGCGTAGAACAAGCCGCCCATGGCCGTCAACACACGCGGCGACGCGTCCAACTTGTCCTCAGTCAGCGTACACTTGGACACCGGCGGAGGTTTAGGTTCCACCGGCTCTTTAGTCTCCTCCCGCTCTTTGGACTTGAGGCTCTTTCGCCGCTTCTTGGCTCTTCGCCGTTCCTTCTCGCTATCGCTGGAAGCGCTCGCTCGGCGCATGGCGAATTCCAGTTCGGGCATATCGTCCCTCGAATGCTTTCGCGCTAACCTGTCGACCTTTTCCCTATTCTTCTGGCGGACCTCGTTGAGACTCTCCATGGACGAGCTCGCCGACCGATTCAGACCCCAATCGTTCTCCTCCTCCTCGGAGTACACTTTCAAAATCGGCTCAGCCTTCAACTTGGGGCGGACCTTGCTGGTCCGGTTCGTGTCTTCCCGGGAGGGTTCTCCTCTCGAACAGACTATGCCGCCTTTGAGCTTGCTCTTAGCTAGCAGGTAGCCGACTAGACTGCTCTTCGATTTGGGTTTCTTGGCGACTATGGTTTCGGTGGAGTCCGGGCTGGATACCTTGCGCGGGCGGCCGACCTTGCGCTTCTTGGAGGAGCCGCGGTCGGAGTCGGGCGAGGGCGCGGGCGGGGCGGGGGAGGCGGGCGCGGGCGCGGGGGAGGCGGGCAGGGGCGGGGGCGGGGGGGTGAGCGCGTGCAGCTGCGCGCGCTTCTCGTCGCACTGGCGCTGCAGGTCGTGCAGCCGCTCCCGCAGGTCCTTCTCCATGGCGCTCACGAGCGCGTGCGCGGAGGGAACGCCCGACGTGTGGGCGCACGGCGCGGCTCCACACGGACACGCCGTGACCCTCCGGAAGCTCGCCTCCAGCTCCCCGCCACTGCTTCTGCCTTCCTCCTTCTCCTTCTTGTAGCGCCGCATTTTATCTATCTTGTGGAGATGTCTCTCCTCGCGCTCGTGGCTTCGTTTCCGCCGCCGCTCCGCCGAGGAATCCCTTCGGCTTCTGTCTTTTTTGATAGGCAACGCGCTGGGCAGGCGAGGTTCCGTCGGGCTCAGGAGCTCGCTTTTGATGAACGGACGGGAAGTCGTGGACATGTTCGTGGGCGGGCTCTCGACTTCCTCCATGAATCTCTGTTCCGCGAGCGCGCATAGGAGACCCAGGCCATCCAGCGAAGGCTTCGCCCGCTCGCTCGTGCTCGCCTCGGCGACAGGGAACTCGAATCTCCTCTGGGGCTCAGCGTCGGTGCGTAGGGGCGACTTGGGACTCGATTTGATGATAATATTGGTCGTAGTCCTGGTATCAACAGTCAGAGGCGTCGGTTCCAAAGTCGGCATGCTGGCGGGAGTAGTTCTCTCGAACTGTTCGATGCTATTCGACAGCAGCTCTAACCCGCTCACGTCCACCATGGACCTGGTCGGTTGCGGTGGCACGGGCGATGTGCTCGCCGTGTCGATCACGAGGTCATTGGAGGTGCTGCTGCTGGAGCTGTCCACTAACGCCTCGTCTCTCTCTATAGCGTGTATCGCTTTCTCCACCGCGCCGACAACTGCGGACGTCGCTAGTGGCTCAGAAGACGAATCCTCGGCGCTGTCTATCCTGGAAGGCTGGAGCATCGGCATATGCAACGTCTGCGGTTCCTCGGGGAAATGCGCGACGCCGACACACGCGATCTCTCTCTCGTCCTCGTCGGCCTGGTTCGGAGAATCGTCATCGTCATCGATGTGGTCGGTCTGATTGGACGCGTCCCTGTGAGCCGGCGCCTCGTGGCTGTCGGGCGGCGGCGTCGGCGGCGCGACGGGCGACGTGGCCTGGCTCCTGCAAGCCTGCTCCGCGAAGTCCGGCTGGTAATACAGGTGGGTCGCCATCATCGGCTGCTGAACCGGATCGGGAGCAAACGTGGGAGGCGGTTTCTCCTGTGGCTCCGCTTCTATCTTGATAAGGGCGTGAGGATTCATAAGAGGTTGCATGACTTGTTTCCTGTTGTCGGGTTTCTGGTGCGACTGGGGCGCGGGCGCGAGCGTCACGAGCCGGGTGGAGTGCGTGTGCGTGTGCTGCAGCGTGGCGGTGGAGGCGAGCAGGTCTCCGGACAGCAGCTGCAGGTGCGGGTGCGGATGCTGGTGCGGGTGGGAGTGCGGGGGCAGCAGCAGCGGCCCGGCGGGGTAGGGCACGCCGCCCCACACCACGGCGTGCGGCAGCTCAGGCGGCGCGGGCAGCAGCAGAAGTGCGCCCGACGTGGGCTCGCGGACCAGCTGGAACCCGCCCACGGAACCCACGCCGCCGCCCACCGAGCCCACGCCGCCCACGCCCACGCCGCCCATCACCATGCTCTCCATGGACATTTGAGCTGGAAATTAAAAGAGTGATCGGTTAGTTTTCACTTCAGTATATTTTTACTGAGTGAATTTTGTAAAGCAAATCAATAGAGTTAAACTTAATTCAAGAAACAGATGCACAATACTTTAAATCAAAAATAAATAACTGTTTAAATGTTACGTTCGCGCGGACTTTAATCAGTCAAGTATCGTAAAAACGACAAAAACATTTTTACTTAATGAGTTGAACCCAATGCTGCATCAAACCCAAATGGAACATCGTTGAACCTAAACCTTCCGAACCCGAGAAACACGAATGTGACAACTGCAAACACTACGACAACGTCATTTACGGGATCCAGGGAAAAGGGATTTTGTTGATGGATGGATGGTGGTTTTTTGTGATTATAGTCTTAGCCGAAGAACGGCATAAGTAGACAAATATTTATGTAATCAACATGTGATAATAGCCGACCCTGAAAAGGATTTACCAAGGTTTTATTTACGCACATCAGTACAGGTGAACAGTCCAGCGACACAAGACGCGCTCTGTCAGGTAACTACATCATCATCATCATATCAGCCGGAAGACTTCCACTGCTAGTGCTAGACATAGGCCTCCCCCAAAGAGTGCCACAATAACGCTCTCATACTCACATGATAACGCGGATCGTGTCGACTGTACATAAATATCACATGTATATTCGCCTATACGATATAAATAAACAAGTTAGGCCTATGAGTCGAGAGTCTACGTGAACATGTTATTGAACTAGTAAATTTGCGCAAGTTAACAGCTTAGCTTAGGTATATTGGAGGACGGCCCTGCAGCTTTAAGTCCGCCGCCGCGCTCCGTATGCGCGCGCGCTTCCGCCGCGCCACGTGTCGGAATGTTCGCGAGGCGTGGGAATCATACTAACATCGAATCATACCCATTAGGCCATTACCTACCACAGCTGAGCGTGTATGTACAGTCAGCGACATATAGTTAGTTAGCAGCCAAATATATCCTAACACATGCTTACTTAGGTAGGCTATCTATAGTAACAAAGACGTGTTCCGATATAGGTATAGTCAACAGCAAAAGTAGATGATCATTTTAGTACCTTGTCACTTTCACTACTAAGACGCGTTCCAAGTGTCGCAGTATTGTTACGTTTAGTGCGACAAAGTACTAAAATGATCATCTAATTTTGCTGTCGACTGTATTACGGGTGGTGTACCTATATTAAATTTTTATTATTACTCCAAAAGAAAGAAGGAAAAAAATATGATGCCTAGTGACGGAAATCCCGTTCAGATATCTCAAAGAATTACGAAGTTGTTTTTTTTTTTTTTAAACTTTGATTTGTAAGAGTAAAGATCCCGCGAGTGATACGGGCAAACTTTGCTCCATTGAACTTTATGTGTTATTGAACTTTTTGAGACTATTTATTATTTTGTTAATTAACTTTGTGTATGATTCGATGATTCTTTTGTAACTATCTTAATTATGTTGTATGGGTCAATATTCAGATTATTGCATGTTATTTCATGATCCAGTCTTTGGTTATTGTATTTGGGACATTGCTTAAGTAAGTGATCTATTGTTTGAGTGGTAGTTTGTCACACGGGCACAGGTCATCCGCTGTAATTTTGAATCTGAGGAGATATGCTTTGTGATACCCGTGCCCGGTGAGCACCTGAGTCAGTTGAAAGGTGATTGCAATTGAGGCTCTTAGATTTCGTATGTCGGTTATAGACGGCAACTCTTTCTTCATGTGTGCTCCAGTTGCTGATTCTTGATAAACCCGTGCTAGTGCTTTCTCGGTGTCCATTTTGCGATGCCGTTTGTCATAAGATATAGGGAATCTGTCATAGTCAGGAGTTTTGTGTAGAGTCGCTGCCTTTTTCGCCTCCGTGTCCGCAATTTCGTTACCATGGATCATATTGTGAAGTACGAAGTAAGAATTACGAAGTTGTTAGAGAAAGCAAAAAAAGGTTTCTGTTTGTAGGGGAACAAAGTTCAGTTTTAGTACGTGGGGGGTAGTTGTTGATGGGTGGCCATCAGTAATTGGCAACCCTAAATACTGCTCAAGACAAAATAAGTGCCACTTACCTACGTTTTTCTATTTTATTGTTAATTTTTGGACATAAACTAATTGATAAGTGGCCAATCAATGATATTAAAGTCTAAGAACTGGAAAATACAAGTATATATTACTGTTTAATATAATTGTCACGTAACGTAACGACCACCATACTAGTAGCTCTATTTTCTTTGGAGTAGTATATATTATTGGTATAAGTTGTCGTGTATGTGTGTATGTATCCCTAATAGTGATCCAATCATGCCCAAACTCCCAAATAAACCAATTTGACCTCATAAGCAAGACGCATGCCTGTTTAATCGACCGACAACCCCGCCAATACCAATAAACATTTTATAGAACCTACGCCCAACGGATAAAAGATTCAAATTGTATTTCAGTTCTGACCGCACAAAGCGCATTTTTGACAGCCGCGCATGGCTCTCATACATGTTTAATGACGTGTATGGGACGGGACGCGTAATTAATTTAATTGGTTCATCAATAAACATACGCGGAGGATAAGAAAGTTTTCGACACAATGGCAATACGCGCCTGCTTAGTATACGAGATGATATCGGAATTACAATGTGTTTGAACCCTTTTGAAGATCATTAAAATGGTCTTAAGTTTAGCCAATACATTGTATGGTTGTCAAATCGTATTTTTGAATTGATGAATGGGTAGATCCTTTTACCCAGGTACCTGCGTTTAACTAGATGGTAGCCCTACGCTTAAAAAAACCGCAAATCGATGTACAGTTTTGCCGTTTGGCACACACATAGGTACTAGAGGGCAAAACATTTTTTTTGACCCGCAGTCACGTAAAATAGGTATTGAAGTAGAACTGTGTCACTGAAAAATTATTTTCAGTGACACAGCACAGCACAGTATAATGCAATTATTTTCAAAATTGCTTTTTTGAGGTTAGATATGAGGATATCACGTATCATTTGTACCATATCGTGTCTGGAGGAGCCCAAACTTGGTATGTTTCGAAAATTATTTTTGTTTTAATTAAAAAAATAAGGCTAAAATGTAATGATATTGTATATTTTTAGAATGGCCTCGAAAAACCCCTATCATATGATAACTACACACGATAGGTTTCTGAAAAACGAATTTTTTTTTCCATACAAAAAGAAAAATCATTCGGCACTCCCCCCCTAAGGGATTTTTTTTTAGGAAATGCGGGTCAAAAAAATTGTTTTGACCTCTAGTATGCGTGTGCCAAACGGCTAAACTGTATCATCACATCGATTTGCGGTTTTCTTATGAAATTGGGCTTGTGGGGCTTCCACTAAGAGGCAGCGTGAGACCTATCTAGAACTCGAGAGCCTGACGTGAAAAAAAGGTTTTTATCAATTTATTATCTAGAAACAGCTCGACCAATAACTAACGGCCGCATTCAAAAACGTCCTATAAGCCTGTTTTAACTAAAGTGGCGTCAAAATTCGTTTGTCCATCTATCACGTTGACATTTGTGTTCGTAAGAAAGGGACAAAGCACATTTTATTTAGCGGAGGCATTTTGAGTTTTATGAATATTGTAAGTTGCTGACTTGTAGAGTCGAAAATATTCTGCCCTTTTGCGACTCGACTCGACGTAGGTACCTACTTACTAAGTAAGGCTGGTATTTACCTAGCTAAGCATTGTTGAAGACCCTATTAAGGCTGTTAGGTAGGTTCTAGCTATTTAAGCACTGTTGAAGATCCTAAGACCAACAGCGTAATTCTAATTACGTAATTTTATAGCATTTCGACAAAGCTTCAGTTGCGCCTGCAAAGCGGCGGTCGTGGATTCGAATCCCGGCTCGTGCCAATGAGTTTTTCGTAACTTATTATTCTACGCAATATTAGATATCGTTGGCTTTTCGGTGCAGGAAAACATCGTGGGGAAACCGGTCTAATCCCAATAAGATCTAGTTTCCCCTCTGGGTTGGAAGGTCAGATGGCAGTCGCTTTCGTAAAACTAATGATATGAATAGCCCCTTATGCTAGGTCCCGCGACTGATGGGACCCTAGTCCCTGCCCGCTCGCGGACTAGATCAACAAGGCCCAGTCAACTAATAGTTATCTAGTTACTTCATCGTCATATCAGCCGAAAGACGTCCACAGCTGGACATAGGTCTCCCCCAAAGAGTAGGTACCAGAGTCAGAGTCAGAGAGAGTGTCAGACACGCGCCAAATTGCATGTTTAATGGCTAAAAATACCTATAGGTTTCGAGATGAGAAAGCCAAGCAAATACCTATATGTAGCAGTGTACACAATCTATATAGTTTTTTTGTACTCGTCGATTAAAATCTGTGTATTAAGATTTCATAGAGAATACTGCAACGTCACTCTTTTCGTCATTGAATAGTCTATGTTAGTTCCGAAACAACCGAAATAACTTTTTCGATACGCTCTAGACAATCGAAAAAAAATTGAAAATAGAACTTCGTATTTCAATAATATGTGTCCTTGATCCGATACAAAATTGCCAATCTATGGCGTTTCGGTACGATGCAGCGTCGCGTCGTCTGTCAAAAATCTACTTAAACTGGCTGCTGTATCCAGGGCATGAAAAAAATAAAAATAAACTACGCCTCGTGATTGGCCAATCACAGCACAGTACTGCAACATTACGGACGCCGGTGGTGTGATTATCTATGGATTATCTTGTGTAAAAGAAGTCGGATATTAGAACTAGACGATATAGTAAGGTACTTACGAAGCGATATTTAGTTTTCGTATTAATGACTTAAATTATTAATTTTAATGAACTCGTACAAAAAGTATTGTTCACAATACTGTCATAATCAAGCTTTTTAATCTCGTACCTTACTTAGGCCACTCAGCAAGCTTCGTGGCCTAAACACGGTACTTGACTAAAAAGCTCTCTATTATAACACGATTGTGAAAAATACTATTTTATAGATGCAGGTACAAACTACAATGTAATGAAAGATTTAATCGGCGATTAAAGAAACTATAATAAAATATCGAAAATATCCAGCGGCGGGAGGAAATTAGCTTTTGATACCAAAACCCAATCAAGTTGGGTTGGCTACATATTTAAAGTAGGTATAATTATCTATTATTTGGTCTATATTATATGCATTTCATTAACATCGTGAATCCTGAGCATTGTACATTATTAAATTTGTACTATGTAAATGTAAACCCTGGAGACCAGCATTTACAAAGAAAACGATTTTTTTTACCGTGCAAAGAAATCGCGTGACGCGTCAAATTCCGCATCACAACGGCGTAAACCTCCAGTAATCGCCATGATAACCGTACCGAACTACCAGTAAAACATAAACAGAAAAAACTAATTCACAACACTAAAATACTTGAGGCGTACCAGGCGGCTCCGCCTTGGAAGGCGCGGCGGGCGCGCATTGGCTTAGACGCGAAAGTGGGCGGGGCGTGCAAGGCGGAGTTAGGAGCAATAGGGCTGGCCCACGCTTGGGTTATCGATAATTTGAGTTTTTATGGTTTTTTAGGATAGATTATTTATGGTAGGCAAGTGACAAGGGAGCGTGTGAAGCGGTGAACGATGCGGGCGTGTGTGAAACTGGTTAAGTTTAGTATTTTGTGTTCATTTTTTGCCTAACAACACCTCGCAGCGGGGTTTGGTGAGACGTAGCGTCGTTCAAAAAGGCTTTGAGACCAGACGTTACAACTATAGGATATTTATTGGTAAAGGCTAGCTCGGAGACCTTGACTAGTCAATTATCGTTACTTGATTTAACGAGTTCCAAATGTCATTCCGACCAGTTTCACAGCGAAGTATCACTGCTTAAAATAAGTAGGTAGATCTAGATATCTACAAGACTTATAGCGGTCACGGAAGCTGACTATGCGTGACATTGACGTTTCAATCTGATTATATCATCAGGTTAACTTGACGGCATCACATTGTGTAGTCATCTACATTATAAAAACTTGTAAAGTGAGTTGAGAGTGAGAGATTTTTGATACACCCTGTATAGACATATACATGGCGATCCGCCAGTGGTACTTAGGTGTACCTAGTCTGATATATATACCTAAGCAACTATGTCCTCATATGTTCAGTTGTACTTATATCAACTTGACTCTAAACTAGATTAGGCTATGGCAGAATAACGTGTTGCAATTCGCATGCTTAGCAAATAGCAACACATGCCGAGTCTCCGCCTTTTCTCCATCGCACACATTACTGGACCCTTTGTGCGATAGAATAAGTAGTAGGCACTCTCTTTCTTTCTTTGTAAAGTTTAACATCGAGACGACCAATTAAAAGTGGAGAAATCAAAATGATCACTTAACAGAGAACCGTGTGAAGTGCAGTAAAATAAATAATAATGTCGTCGCAGGTACAAGAAGATAGTGACTCCACGACAGTAAGTCTTGCGATTGCAAGCCTGGGTTTTTCAAAAAATACATATTTTCGGTCAAGCCGACCAAAAAAATCTACAGGTACCTAATGTAATTAACGACTGAGGGCCTACCGCAAAACGAAAACGAACTTCGTGTGTCTCCCTCTCTGCCGCACTTGCAAGTTCGAGCAACGAAGACGGATACACGAACGAAGTTAGCCCCTCTGCTTCCAATTTTTCACATTTTCAGAATCGGTTGAAAAATGCTGTAGGTGAACAGCCGGCCAGACCACGATTTTCTGCCAAAGCTGAAGCATAGAATTTCGTTCGCTTCGCTCGCTCGTTCGATTGATTGTGTCATCATCGTCATCAGTCATTATCAGGCCGTAATCGGTCACTGCCTTCTTTGGACATGTAACACAATTCTGACCATGATGGAAAATGATAATTGCGGAAATATATTGAGGTAGGTAGGTTTGTCATAGTTTAAACACATACCTAAACAATAATATTTGATTGAACCGAATGAATTCCTGAACCCTTCTCATGATAGAGGTGCACTACGTACCTATACGTAGGTATGCCGCAATCAACTGTCACTGATACCATATCACCAGCTCTGATCAATCAACCATGCGCTCGCAAATAACGTCGGTCATCAAGTGAAATGTTCAGTTCCGACAATAATTACGGGTCTGCTACATGGGAACTGTTTGAGCAATCATTGTAAACCTCCTACAGCCGTCCTGCTCTAGCCTGCAAGGGCTGCAAGAGTGAGACAACAGTAATGTTGAAGGGCAAATATTGCTAAAAAATAACACTTGTAAGAGAACCTTTGCGAGCTAGACTAGTCGCGCAGCGTAGAGAGGTTTTTTCAGTACAGATTGAGACAGTCCCATACTAAGCAAAGCTTGTAACTATGGGTACTAGACGACGATATACATACGTATATAGATAAATAAATACCTAAATACGTAGAAAACATGCATGACTCAGGAACAAATATTCGTGCAAAATAATTGGTATTAAAAATAGCTTCGTGAAAGAGTGTTTTGACTTTTGATGTTTGTGCGGCCTTAATCGCATTTTTAAGCTATCCTAGGCGTTTTGCTTATTTTATGTTATTTATGTTTTTTGCTTGCGTAATTTTGTGGCTTTAAAGTTTTTCTATTTTGTGATTTTCTTGTGATTCGTCACCGTGGCTTGGTATCACCAAATGGTCACAACGGAAGACCAGCGCTGGCTCTGCCAGCATTAGGTAAGATAATACGCTGATTTGTGACCATCTCGTGGCAAATTGCGAAAGTTTAATGTCATTGTCTGTAAATTGTCTTGTGTTTTGTCATGAACAAATGTATCTTTCTTGTCTTTCTTCTAAAACGGTCCCAGTTGTGTTAAATTTTACAAATAAGACAAATCCTACGATCGTTTAGGGACGTATCATCTCAAGACACCATAACAGGTAGGCACGCGTGCTAATCAAAAATGCCGTTTTCCGCGCGGCTGCAGCCAAGACCGCGATTGGCATCAATTACGCGCCGTAAAATAATCCAGTGACCGCAGCAGCGTTCCAGGGGTCCGTAGGAGATGGAAAAACGTTTCGCACTAGCTTCTGCCCGCGACTCTGTCCGCGTGGAACTAGTTCTCTCGTATCTCCATTAAAACTTTCGCCCCCTATTTTACCCTCTTAGGGCATGATTTTTGGGATAAACACTATCCAATGTCCTTCCCTGTGGGACTCAAATCTCCATACCAAATGTCATCTCAATCGGTACAGCGGTTTTAGCGTGAAGAGGTAACAGACAGACACCCTTTATAATTTTAGTATGGATACTGTTTAAGATGGCAAGCTACCGGTAAAATGAAACCAGACCTCGTATCATGATCGGCCTTATCACGCGATAAGTGACAAAATAGGAGAAACGTCTCTTTCTATCGAACGGTGTCTCGAACATGATACGGGGTCAGGTCGCCCTCTTGGAGAAGCACAGTCGGCAAACGCTGTCTCAACGGGCCTTGACTGGAAGGTTGTGTCTGCACATGTCCCATGAGGAGACCGTCATCTACATCAAAATGCTGCTATTGAGTTGATGCTCCTCTAAAGAGCATCAATCCGAACTAAGCTCCGTTTTCTTATAAGAGTGATTCATATCTAAACTATGTACCTACTCTTTAGGTGTAGGTATCGATAATTTTGACCAATTCGAATCCGCAGCTACCTCAGCCCTCAGCCCCCCTATTCTGGAACTTGTTATAAGCTCACCTCAACGCTCACCCACAAATATAGGTACCTATCTTGACACCGCGATGCGTAGTAACTAAGCGTAGGTAGAGGGCTAGGTTCGTGACGGGTGATGGGCGAGGTGAGCCGCATTAGCGCGTAGCGAATAACAAGAGCCCTCCTATTCGGTAACTTGTTTTAAGTTCACCTTAACGATCTTGTATGTCTGGTGGCCCTTAGTCTATCCCGCTGTCTTCCCTTAAATACAGGTCGCATCGATTCTCGTGAAATTTTGTGAGCAGGTTTGTTAATTATATAGCGAAGCAACTACACTACGATACGAGTATTTATTTACATCCACAAATTGGTTTACTACGCCTAAATATACACATCATTCAATCTTCTTTTCGGATAGATAGACCAAGATTAAAATCACTCGGGCCTCAGCAGAACCGAAGAGTAGTTACATGCAGTAAAACGATCCAGTGCCTAATTTATTATGCATTCGTATTCAAAAAAATAAAACGAAAGAGATTTATAAAGAAGGCGCCCGTAATAAACGAGCGTCAGATTACCTTAATAAAAACATCCGAACAATTAAGAATTCAAAGAATGAAGAAACAATTAAAAAAGTTTTGAAAGAGTTCACGCGAGGCGCTAAAGTAGCTCCGCGCAAACGCGTCAGCGTGTTAACCGACCGAGTTACGATAGCGAACGCTTCAATAGAACCTCTTTGGTTTGAGAGGTCTCTTCAAATCGGCCGGTTTGCGACGAACGCCGGATGGAATGTCAACAGCTATTGACCGGACAAATTCAGTTGCAATGCCGCTACCAAAGCAGCATGACTCAACAGGGTCCTTCGGATAGCTCCGGCGCTGTTACGGCGGTCTCGCAATGCAGTTGGCGCGTAGTTACCAGGCGAGCAGCAGTCGGCAGGAGGTGTGGCTTACTTACCGGGGTACTGCCACAGGGGCGCGGGAGGCGGAGCGGGCGGGGCCGGCCACGCCAAGGGGGCGGGGCGGTCGTCGCACAGCACCGTCATGGCCGCCGAGCCGTCCGGATGACAGAATGACGCCGGCCCTGAGAAAGAAGAACTGTGTTATGCGCGTACGAACAATTTATTATAATCAATGGGCATTAACATTTTACCGGTTACTCAATGATGAAATATAACGATAAATACGAGAACAAAATTAAAAAGTTTAATATTGACACTGTATTTAACTGATACAAAAATATTGAAGAAATAAAAACGGGACATAAAACTAATTGAACTCCACGTGATAGTACATAGATAATTAAAGTTCAAAATTCTTCATTGTATATAAAAACCAACACATACAATGGGAGAGCTGACAAAGATAAGATTATAAATTAAGATTTGGTGACATTCATGTACCTTTAACGGTTACAGTTGCGGTTACACTGGCCCCTACACTTAGTTGTTTTCAAACATCATCGTCGTCATCATCATCATATCACCTGAAAGACGTCCACTGCTGGACATAGGCCTCCCCCAAAGAGTGCCGAAGTGACCGATCCCGCGCCACCCGCATCCAGCGGACTCCCGCAACCATTAGGTACCAGGTCATCAGTCCACCTTGTTTTCAAACATAGTACCTAGGTATGTGGATTTTTAAGATTATACATCAGTTTATCAGTTGTAGGTACCTAACTGATAAACTGATGTTATTATAAAAATCTATATACCTAAGACACTATGCATTTACATACGTACCTACATCAAGTTAACTTTGCGTTTTAGTCAAAAAGACCTCAATAAGAATCGTAAGGTGGTATAAAAATGGAAATTAGAAAACGCGCTTTCAAACTTTTTTACAGATAGTTGGCAAACTATAGTGTTAATAATTTTTTTATTAAGTCAGTGATGCTGCCTCATCATCAACTGCAAAGTTGACCATACAATTTTATGTATGACATTCTCATAATCAGCCAGTAGGCTGCAGAGCAGTAGCTTATATGCCTAAGGGGCTCCTCTCTGAGACGAAATAGGCTGTCGTCTCCACGCTGGGTCAAGGATGATTATGATTACCTAATACTGATGCAGTCCCTGCACGGCTAATGCACGGCTGATGCAGTCCCTGCACGGCTAATCACGAGACGGTACGTGAGCTGACGATTTTTCGCGCACCATCCGTCTCTCTCTTATTAGAACAAGAGGTAGCGCGAGACAAAAAAGTGAGACAACGTGCCGTCTCATGATAGCCGTCCTGGTTGTAGGTACTGGTGGTTGGTACATAGATTTATAAAAGTTTCCACACAATGTAATTTTTTTTGATTGAGCCAGCTTTAAGATTACGATTATCTAAGCACGACCTCCGTTGGGAAATGGCGTGCCTAAATAACACCAGTTTTCTGATTCAATTTCAGTGCCTAAGTTTTTTATATCAAAACGCGAAACATTCTCATATTTTCTTATTAGCGGTAATAAGGAATAGAGGACCTGGTTGATGACAGAGGCTTTTTGTGGTATTTTTGATTAGATTTTCTATAGAGCGAATAACTTTAAAGTTTGTATCACATTTTGTCGATCTTTTACACCCACATTTATGCTAAACGTGTCACTGTAACATAAGTTTTATGTGCTCTGCCTACCACTATTCCATTTGGGAATAAAGCCGTGAATCTATGTTTGTAACCATTTAGCACTTTTGTTAGTTCGTTTACTATCAAAACTACAAAGAATCTAAGAAAGAAACGCGAATATCACGAATCAGCCCGGGCATTCCTTTCCTTAAAATACGAGTATATAACATAAAAGTGGTTGCATAGATAAGAGCAGGAAAAAAGGTTTACCTACACGATTTTTTATAGCTAAATAACTCTCTTTAGATCTACCCATGGCTGTTTTCGGTCTGGTGTGGTCCAGCCTAAAACGGGCCAGCGGACCGCTGCGAGCGCGTACACTCAGGTGGCTGACAACTTGACAAGCCAATTTTATGAACCTGATCCCCGCCAGCTGCTCACCACCTTCGTTACAACCCAATCGCCGAGCCTGACATCTCATGCATTTATATAGGCTTTCTTTGATAACTCAAAACAAACATTTGGCAAATAAACTGCCGTTGTAGTTAATTTTTAGGGTTCCGTACCCAAAGGGTAAAAACGGGACCCTATTAGGTACTAAGACTTCGCTATCCGTCTGTCTGTCTGTCACCAGGCTGTATCTCAAGCACAATAGCTAGACAGTTGAAATTTCCACAGATGATGTATTTCTATTGCCGCTATAACAACAAATACTAAAAACAAAATAAAAAAAATATTTAAGAGGGGCTCCCAATGCCTCCCATACAACAAATGTGATTTTTTTGCCGTTTTTATTGATAATGGTACGGAACCCTCCGTGCGCGAGTCCGACTCGCACTTGGCCTTTTTTTTCATTGCGCAAGTATTTATTACAATATTACAGTGTCCTCTTGACGTGACGTATCAAAGTAGTCATAGTAAGTGTAGAGCAAGAGATTTAAAAAAATTGGTATCTGATATATCAGTCATATATTTGTATTTACGTGTATTCCATCCTAGCGTTTTATATACTGAACCGATTTTGATGAATGATGTGTCAATCGATTCGGCATTATGGACCCGGTGACATATAGGTAAAATTTTGTATGAAAAAATTTACTTTAATCTGTTAGATTTCCGTAGTAGGGTTACACATAGAACCGATGCCCGTTGGGGCGGAAAGGTTCTCGAGTGGCGACCACGCACCGGAAGATGCAGCGTGGGTAGGCCCCCACAAGGTGGACTAATGGCCTCGTAATGGTCGCGGGAGTCCGCTGGATGCTGGAGTCCGCTAGATGCGGGTGGCGCAGGACCGGTCATTGTGGCACTCTTTGGGGGAGGCCTATGTCCAGCAGAAGACGTCTTTCGGCTGATATGATGATGATGATATTACAGTTTGTTGAACATTTCATGATTTCCGATTTGTTTCCCATAATCTATTAAACTAAATCGGTTCTGTGAATGTAGGTGCACACCAACCTACAGAAATTATTAAATTACACCTATAATTCGCAACAAGTCTGGTCCTTACAGTGCCGAGGCAGCCGTGGGCTGACAACAAGCGCTTGGCCTTGTCGCGTCACCATTATCGTAAATATACAATCTAGAATGCATAGTTTAGGTAACTAGCCAATATGCTGGTAGGTACCTAAGGCTTGACCTAGAATGATATATGATCATAGAATATACCTACAATGATATAAGTATTCAAATCTTTCAATTATATAGACGCTTAAAAGATATGTATTATGCTATGTACTTTTAGGGGATTCATTTCAGTCTTATTTATGTACCTAAATAAAGCTTCAGCGTTACCTGTGTTCGAATTAGCTGTCAATATAAAAAAAACATTTGTCACGAACACATATTTATATAACACACAATTTATCAATTCATGGTTGAAATTATATACATTTGCACTACTAGAAATACCACGATCACTAATGAATCGTCATATTTCTAGTAGTGCTTATGTCAATAATAGTGGTTTCTAATGCCATCGATACATTATCCAGATGATTAAGTAACTAGTAATTGCAATTTTTTTTAAGATTGTCATACCTAGTCATGAAGAGATACCTTTTATTAATACTGACAATTATTACTAACTAGTAGGTAGTAATAATTGTCTTTTGTAACTCAGTAAAAACAAGAACTATGTACTTACCTACACTAGTTGCTTTTTAACGGTCGCATAACTATCAGCTGTAATATATGTTTTTATTCGCTGCGTTATAATTTCAATGCCGCATTAAGAAATAATAACCCAAATTATGCAAGAAAAACATAAACGAGCAACTGCAAAAACATACTAAATGTACATTACAAAAGCCACAAAAACCTGAGAACTACCGCGAATACATTTCGAAAACTCCCATCGTGTTCTAACGAGTTATGGTAAATCTAGACCTAACTAGCTGTTTTTAGAGTTTAATTCTGCATATCCAATAGTACCAGGTACGGTTTTCCTAGGTTCTTACGTTACCCGACCGTGCGGAGCGGAGGGTAATGTTTTTGCCGCGTGCAGGGGTGCGCTTTGGCGTTGCATAGCAATGAGTGCCCGGGAACGCTTCGATGTATTTATAAGTTTATAACTATGTTTGGATTGCCATGAGCTCAAAGCTGGCTCTTTTGATACCTTTAATACTTAGTTTAAATACATTATATTTCTGAGTGAAATGTATACTAAATAAACTAGGCGTAATTTAAATCGCAGAAAACAAAACAATTGGGAATAATTTATGATGTAGAAGTTTTATGATGTAGAAAGTAATTTTTCCAAGTTACGTTCCACATCAAAAAATAGCCATTCAAAATTCTAGCTTTCGAATTTTTCATGATTTTTTTCCCCAGATTCTGCCAAGAAAATATTCTCGTTACCTACTATAGCCATATTTATTTACAATAAATTAAATATATTAAGTACCTACACTGCAAACGTATTACATAAGTGCACTTCGTTTATTTTGCACGCACAACATTGCGTAGAAAACGAAATAAATGCACAATAATTCCGATTCAACATAAACTAAACATAAAAGAAGTCTCCCATACAGCATATCGTCTGATTGGTTGCCTGAATACGCCACACGCGATTAAAGTTGTGAACTTCATAAATAAACACAAGCTTTATCGACCTCACTTCCTAAACAGCCGACCACATGTCTCGCTTTGTTTTTGGCAAGTAACTCGTTCAAAATGTGATTGCGCGCCGAAACGCGAAAATAAAAAGCATAAATAATTTGTCAATTATCTTTTTGTCGGAAACATTCTTAGTTTAAACTATTTTTGTTTACAAAATATCGTAATTGTAAAAGATAGATAACATGCACGTGTCATTGTACATACATACATACATACATTCACGCCTTTATTCCCAAAAGGGGTAGGCAGAGCACATGAACCGTATGTTCCAGCGCCACTCTTAGCATAAATGTGGGTATAAAAGATCGACTAAATGTGATATTGCAGTGATAGGTTGCTAGCCAATCGCCCACAACACACTTCAACCCTGGTCCCTTAGTCGACTTTTACGACACCCACGGGAAGAAAGGGGGTGGTGAAATTCTAACCCGACGACACCACACGTGTCATTGTGTATATGACTATCGCGTTATGGATTAGGGTCATGATTTTTTTATGCAATAAAATCCATGGTTTTATGAAATAAACGCTGTGGAGATTGTTAATTTATATCATGTTTGATGATTTGAGACCCAGCAAAAAACCGCGTAACGGTTAAAAGTTTATATGTTGACTAAAAAAGGTCCAAGAAAATTTAAGTATAGCTTTATAATGCTCCAAACTTAAGCTAAATCCCGGTCCATTAGGTCTCACCGATACGTCCCAGCTGACGACCGGCCAAACCGGTTACCGAATAATCTGATATAACTTTTCGATGTTTTTTTTCGGTGCACTTACGAATAACATCTTTTTATGGAGCTTAATCATTATCTTTTGATCCTTTTGACACTTTTGAACAGGGAAGTAATTTGTCTTGATTTCTCTTTTAATTGTCTTTATCCGTAATTGGAAAATAATTAAATACTCGTATCTTAACAACTAAGCAGTGACGTCATTATCTAATTTTCTTATTCTGCTTGTCGACAAAAATCACATAACAGTACATTACGTAACGAAGGCGGTGAATTCGTGAATGCCGCAGATCGCAGGTGTTTGTGGCCCGAACCGAAGGTGAGGGCCATAAATATGCGCTCTGGGGCTTTACGAATTACCGCCCGTGTTGAGTACAAAATTTTACGTCATCACCTGGCCACAATGTGAGTTACGTAATGTACTATTACAGTACATATGGTGCTACTTTCCCGCACTAGTGCGGAAAAGAGCACTTTCCATGCATATGTCGAAACTTTAAATTTGAAGAGCCATTTTCCATTTAGGTACCTACAGTAAAACGTGGTACGATACACGTGCGAATAGGTGATTCGCACGTGTATCGTACACATAGCTAAATTAACATAGTTTTAATTTAGCTATGTGTTGTATTAAGTTGTGGGCCTCCTCGTTGGTTTATGATATTATGATATACCTAAGTAACTACATAGCTATAGTAATTATTTTTAGGAAGTCTTGTACCATTTGTGCCCAAAGAAACGTTAAAAAAAGAATAGAATTATAAATAAAATAGGGTGATTTATTTGAAAATATGAAGGTTTCATAACAATATTTCTTTTATAGTAACTTAAATTCGTATAGAGAGACCATTCTACTGCCAAGTTGTCGAAAACAGTATAAATTGAAGTTCATTAAATTAAAACCCATCCCCAGTCTTTAAATTAAACTTAGTCCAATTTAAAGTGAAACCAAATAAAACGATTTTGGCATAAAAAACTATAAAAACAAAACATAAAAAAAAGAAACAACAGCTATTTCTTCTCACGAAACAAATTCCCACAATGAGATGTAATATCGGAGCGGCAGCGGTGCGAGGAGGCAAAAAGAGGATTATGAAAGGGAGCACGTGCTGGCTTGTCCCTCTCGTTCTAACACGGCGCGCTCTCCTTTACTGATATTGGCTGGGGCATAGAGTATGTTTGTATACAGATCAACCATATTCGATTTAGTATTTTAGCGGATGACTTTCAGCAAATACATAGTTATGTACAGGCTAATAGTACTAATGTGACATTGAGGTAACTTAATAAAGTTATTGCACACCAGAAACATATGTATATTGTATACAAGACTAGTCAGAACTGCAATACAAGTCTGTCAGGTATTCACAAGTTGGCACCACATATTTGAATATGCATTCGTATAATGGATATAGTATTATGTTTATAAATCAGCCTTTGTAACATTTCCTACCTCGGATTTTGAATAAACTAAACACTACTGGTTTACTACTACATGCATCTGTCTTCGTAAAGTACACTACTCCGTCTATCAGTTGACCTTCACCGCGGCATTGCGCTCTAACTTTAGCATTCCACGCATAAGCGCTTCTCGCTTGCACTTACGCTAGCCGCGAGTCGGTCGCTTGCTCTACCTCCTCGTGTGCGCTGCGAGCCTAGTATCACGCGCGCTGAAGAAAAGGGTTTATCCGACGCCGAATGACCCGAATGGGCAACTACGATTTTCCGAACAAACTATAAAAAGCTCTCGTTTTCCCGCTTAGCTTTCGAGTACAACTAGTAAACATCCATTGATATTATAATTTCTTCATTCATCGAAACGCACGTAAACAAATAATTAGTTTACTATTTTATTTTCCACGCTAGAAATCTAGGCCAGTTAGCGTCCCTATTCTAGAATTAGTAGCATCGCCGTGGCGATGGCGCCGAGCAGCGTAAAATAGAACGAGACGAGAGGCGACCGGGCTGATAGCCGTCTGACTAGCCAACCGGTATTTAATGTTAATCGGACGGGGAACGAAATCGCTATCAGTAATTCGATATCGCGATAACGAATCTCGAAACCTGAGTAAGATTATAAAAGTATGCGTTTTGTTTTTACCGCGATTACTACCGCGAGTTCGGGGATAACAATTTTTGCCGGTTAAAAGGAATACCGTGTAGTATGAATGGAATCCACCTAAGAGCTGTGAACCCAATTAATTTGGAAATACGATACCTCTTTAAAACGAGGTTCGCGAATTTCAACCTTAAGTGTCTCAATTAGAATTCATATTCCCAAGTTAGTTAATATACTTAATCAGCACATGTCCTGGATTCATTCTTAGCACGACTAATATTAAATTCAATACGGTTGATTCCCTGGCATTGTAATTTAGCTACTGAAGTAAAATATAACTACGTGCCGCTTCTGAAAACAGTACGAGACTGAACATAAATGACAAGTGAACAACGAATTGTGACTTCGATTGGTTACCAAGCTTATTTTATTACCGACCTTAAAAAAAGATCTCATTACAGGCTTACCAGAGTGTTTAATTAAACATTAGTTACACAAAACCCTCGACAAAGTATTACTCATATTTACATTGCAAATAAATGTCAACATGCATTTCGTAATAGCAAGTCAACAGCATTTTATGCAAACTGGGGGAACCGACCCCACCCCGTAGCACCCTTGTATCGACAGACCTATCATGTTAAAACGAGTCTTGTAACCTCAAGAATACAGTTCAAATTCAAGCGCACTACATTTATTGAAAACACATTAGGTTTTATCGAAATTTTAGGCTGGCTTTTAGGAAATTGACAGGCTCAAGGCTGACATAGGAGCCGTAAAAAGATCATCAATACCTATTCAATAATAGCACGTGGAAATACTGACATTATGATAAAAACCTACTAATATCAAGAAGTAAAGTAAGTACTTATAAATACTGCATAGAAAATAATTATGATAGTGTTGATATTTCAATTTTATCAAGTTTAATTTACTACAGGAAAACGGAAAGCATAAATTGTAATTAGAACTCAGACGTTCTAATAATACTATCTATACTAACAAATAAACTCGCTTTTTATTAGCGTTTATTTAAAACTTAGCAAGAGCGGTAAACAAACTGGGGACACCCACGCGCGGAATATTAGATTACGTGCCTACAGCTATGGTGCAAATTATACAGTTCATTTGTTAATTTTATATTCTTCAACTTGAGGTGGTCTGCCGAATGAGCTGAATTTTAGGAATTTGTTATGTTAACCTGCAAATCTCGCTTCTTGCTTTCAAAAAAAAATAAGAGAAAAATGTCTAACTTTTGTATACCTTCAATCTAAGTACCTAACTGTCACTTCTATCTCCGTATCTCTTTCTGTTTTTTTTTATATAATTGTTTCACTGTCTTATTGTTTTTATTATTATTCTCTTTTTTATATTCTTATTACAATATGTGCGCTGCCCGCCGTGGTTTCACCATTGGCTCCAACTAGGGTTTGCACCCGGGACGTCCCGGAACTGAAAATCCCGGGATTTCCCGATTTTTTCAACCTAGTAAAGAACCGGGACAAGAGAAAAAATATCCCGGTTTTTTCCTTTTAGCGTTTCTTTTAAAAGGAACAACGTACGTAACGTAACATTCTAGGTTATAACTTCGTACTGCTCGTGCCTCCGTCACCTGTCCTATTCCCTATCCCTTTCCTAGCCCTAGCTATATAGCTCAGCGATCATCCCCTGCATGCCCTGACCCGCACATTGACTTCGGTTCGCTAATTTCACTGCCCAAGTACCCAGTCATTCTTCAGCGCTCATCAGATTGGCTTCGTAAAGTACCTACTTATGTGTTGTTATGTCGTGATTTTGGTGACCAGTACGCTTACCATGAGTTTGACAATGACGGCTTACGCTAACGAGTATCGAGTTTTCTATCTGTGCATCTCTATTGCACTTTGACAGTACGAGCGGGATGCACAGTACGCTTACCATGAGTTTGACAATGACGGCTTACGCTAACGAGTATCGAGTTTTCTATCTGTGCATCTCTATTGCACTTTGACAGTACGAGCGGGATGCACAGATAGAAAACTCGATACTCGTTAGCGTAAGCCGTCATTGTCAAACTCATGGTAAGCGTACAGGACCTGCAGTGATCAATTATATATAGCGATTAAAAGAAAGAGTAAAAATAGAATGGACCATGCGTCAAAATGGTCCTGAAACCAACAGCACTGAGAGTTATGTCATTAAATAGGTCTTTAAATGTACTTTATTTCATTCTAAAGGCACAAAGTCCAATCCCATTGCAGAACGAAGATATTCGGATTTTAGCGACGAGTACGAGCGTGCGTACGAGCTATGAAAAAACGCATTCGGAGAACATTCATATTTAGTATTCTGGAGGGTAGATATGATAAAATGTAATAATGATGAATGCACATCGAGCGTGGCATATATTCATATTTTATTAATAAAACAATTAAATAGCTACAATTTTTTATTTATTTTACACACTAACCTTATCTTAATAATTCTGAATATGTATTCACTGAGAGAACCCGTTTTCTTATAGATCCTACTCACTTTAACTTAAATATGATAGATAACTCAGTTCTGCAATGGAATTCAACTTAGTGCCCATAGAACGAATGTAGATTTAAAGATCTATTTAATGACCTAAGTTTTAGCTTTTTTGGATTCAGGACCAGGCTCCATACAAAGTTGACCATGGTCCTTTATGAGACAGATTGTTAGCTATAGATATCACGTTGATTTTGAAGACTCAATAATTTAAGACCGACTGTAATGTTAGTGTTATATACATTATTAGATTTATACGACTGAGCAATGTTGATTTCATACCAAACAATAATTAAGGTAAGACTGACGGTTAAAATGTGAGAAATTATTTACGGGACAAGCAACGGTAGCCTCGCGGGACAGGCATGCGGCTGTCAAACGGCGGTCGTGCGTTCGAATCCCCGCTCGTACCAATGAGGTTTTCGGAACTTATGTACGGAATGTCATTTGATATTTACGTTTAGCTTTTCGGTGAAGGAAAAACATCGTGAGGAAACCTGCATACATCCACGAAGAAGTTCAAATGTGTGAGTGAAGTCCTCAACCCGCACTGGGCCAGCGTGGAGACTACTGCCTGTTCCCTCTCATGCTTAAGAGGCCGCAGTAAGCTCGGCCGAATTTCACCTTCCCATACAAACGTAGTTACGCTCTCATTTTAAAACTACGTGTTGGATTGTGACGAAACTTTGCATATACAATGATTGTCTCTAATTAGTTTATATGTCTGTAATTAGTTTATATGGTTCCAATTTATAAAACAAAGTAAATACAGCAAAAACTAGTTTTATATGAAAAACTTAAATTCGCTGTATTTTTTTATTATGGTATCTTAAGCTACGTAAACTAATTTCAGACATAGATATACCTCATTTCATTGAACATGCAAATTTTCGTTACAATCCAACACGTATTTTTAAAATGAGAGCGTAACTACGTTTGTATGGAGAATCGAGCTTACTGCGGACTCTTAATACAGAAATAGTAGAATATACATATTTCATCTCGTACGCCAGATATTGTTTTAACCTGCCCTATTGTTGTTGTTTTAACAAGTGATAGTAGTGATCTATAGCTGTGGAGTGTCGATTGAGAATAGTGATAGTTAAAAGTATGAATGAAGCTGTGTATTGATCGCAATATGCGCTCTTCTTATTAAAATATAAGTAACCCATCAGTTATATCTCGTAATTTTTTTTGATATATGTGGTTTTATTATTAATTCTTGAAGTATCGATAAGTATTGAAGGTTTGTCCCGAAAGTCCCGAAAGAACCGGGAAATCCCGGTTCCGATTTCGGCCAGTCCCGAAAATCACGGTTCTTTGAATCAGTACCGGTTCTGCATTCCCTTTCCAACGGAAGACCAGCGCTGGTAATCGCCAGCACCATGCTGAGTTTGGGACCATTTCGTGACGTGTATTTTTTTTTTATTCAATGTGTCGTTTAGTGTGTGTCACGAATAAATGATTTTCCAAACGAATTCTTCTCGTTTAGATACTTTTTCGTATTCAACCCGAGCTTTTGAAATAAACGGTCAAGCACAAGCTGCTTTCATTTCTTCCAGGTTCGGAACAAAAATTGGTCGGCATTTTTTTAACTCGTCTCTCTAGGGACGAAACCTGTGCCAAAACGCGTCGCGCAGCAGAAAATTGATAAGACTGCGTTCTGTCGGGGCGAACGGTCGGATAGAAACGTCACGGCGGGCACCAGGGGAGCAGAGAATGGCGGGCGGTGGACGAACGCGCGCCGAGCCCGACCCCAGCGAGGGTCGCCGAGCGGGGGAGATTCTATTAGATCCTGCGTAGGGATGGCAGCTTCCAAGAGTCGTATAAATTATAATGGGTGGTACGGTACACCTATTTATAGTAATTAATGCACGAAACATTTCAATCCAAAGACTCGGTTAATATGAAAAAAATATAAGTATTCAATTTCAGCTATGAAGTTTTCAATTAAATATTCAATTAGGTACAGTCCGAGTCCGAGAGCTCTTCGAAACGTATTCCGGTCGGGTGAAATCGTTTATTTTGGCTTAAGCGAGAGAGAAATATAGACTCGATGGCAATATGCTTTCGACATAATATATCTCAAACCGTCAGCTTAATAATTGTGCTAATTTTAAAGTGTGGGCTATATTTGATTACTGGTAAACTATTATATACAAAGGCAGATTATGAATTACTATGGTACTGAAATGATGTGGCGCTTATGAGAAAGGGCTTTATGAAATATATCTTAACCTTGTTTTATTTAAATCCCGACTTTCTTCTAGTGGTTCGATGTAATTACAGGTGAATCACATGAATCCATGATACTTTGTCTGATGATCATGACGGGAAGCGCACAATATTCAGACTAGTTATAGAATTCAGTTAGATAATAAATACAAAATGGAGTCTTAACTACCAAGTAGTGTCACAAGAACAAAGTGGCACATTTGACAAATCATAAAATGCACGTCACGTGATTCCATATAAATTATCATTGACTATAGCTTATTTTATAAATTTTACTTGTCGACTTGACAAGTAAGTACCTACATGAAAACGCATCTCAAATCACTGGTGGTCATCCTAATCCACCAGCTATTTGAAGACAATAACGTAACTAATATTTTAATCCCGACTCGCTGGCAGCCCTGGCGGGAAGCTCGCCAAATGTTTGTGACGGCTGCCGCGAGATTACAAATATTCCACTCATATCGGGCGCGCCCGCTCAACTAAATACCAGTTATTAGGGACCAGGAGCCCATATGGACCTAGGATGCAGTTAACAATAACCCAATCCAATCATTCTTAATTCCGAAAAAAGCTGTCCAAGATCAAATGCCGGTAATTTGCCTAACTAGCATCATTGCCTTATGTCGGGCTTATCTTTATGCACTATTTTATAGTAGTCGTCCCTTTCGCACTTAACTTAGTTGATAGTAAAGGACAAATGCTTTATAGCCGACATAAACGCGATCATGCTTGCAACTAGAATAGCTAGGCTGATTTCATCATATTTGGGGAGGTGGATGTGGATATGGAATCAACGGAATAGGACATTAGAAAGCAGCAATAATACTTCTGAAAATACATAAAAAATCATGAATGTAAAGGCGGTAATAAAGAACTGTGGTACCTAACAAACTAACAAGTGAAATAAATGTGATGCCACATGTCTGGTACTGTTGTGTCACACGACGTAAATAAATAAATATAAATAATAAATAAATAATAAATAATAATTTTCAAACTTTCGGGCAATTTTTTTCTTTTGCTCAGCACAAGTTTCTCGACCTGCTGCCATGCATTTTATTACGTTGTCATGCGGCGTAGGTGTATGGGGAGTGGGCCCACGGTCTAAAACCGTCTGTAATTGACAAGTTTCTATGGACTGACAGATGCCGGCGCTATATTTTGCAACTCGCCCTTAGTGACAACGAGTGATCAGATCAGAGTAGATAATGACGTCATCACTCGCCGGGTATCGATTATCGACCGGTGCATCGCGGTTAATGTGTTCATGCATTTGGGGCGTTCGGGAGCTAAACTAGTTGGGGATATACATTTTCAGTGTCAACAAGTTATATGAAAATACGATGCCTGCTGTTGTTAACTTTTGTTGCATTCCTTACTCATTTAATTATAGCGTGTAACTACATAACAACTGGATTGAAAAAAAGTTTCTGTCAAAAACTAAGTTTTTGTTACAAGCTTTTATTGCCGACTGTACTTTTCTGTATACCATCATCACCTACTCATTGAGACGATTCTAACGAACCCAAACTCAACGGGGTTACGTCGGTTAAGTACTGAATTCCCATGGCCACCTTCTGTTTCCATCATCAGATCAGCTCGAGTTACCATAATATTGCATTGTCACCAAACTTACATAAGCATTCCCAGCTCAATCGGATAACGGCAAGCGACTGAAAAATTGGTTGCAAATTTTGACGGACAACTTACTTACATACTTTTATACTTACATACGAACAAGTCAAGTTAATATAAAGCTTGTAAAAACGCCCTCAATTTTACCGGTTGCCCAGCGGACATAAAATGTTTTTGTTGATTTTTATTGTTCTGTCCATGTTTTGAGCTAGTTTTTTTTTTAAAGATGCAACATTTTTCTTCAAATAGACTGTTTATGTGGCTATAAAAACCTATAGTTTTTATCAAATGGTGGTCCACATATTGTGGTAACTGATAATTAATTAAAAACTAAGGGACAACAAAAACTTAATTGACCCACTGGCAGTATTATTCAAACGAAAATCCAAAAATATAGAAGCTTTGACGGAAAGCAAAACTTTAAAATACGGCATTTTCCTATGATAGATATCTACTGGGTTTCATAGCGATAATTGTTCCTTGCAACCGGCAGTATTAATTTACGCAAAAAATTTGGCCGAATTCGATTCCCGGCTGTGTAATATTCAGGTTTTCCCTCACTGCCCCGTTTGAATAATACACCCTGTAATCCCTGTATATCACCAAATATGGTAATTTATGAATTCCCTGGTAACCTGGTATTGTTATACTACTCTTGCCACTGTCTATCCAGCACGGCTAACACGCGACGGCGCGCGAGCTCTCTCGATTTTTCTCGCACTATCCGTATCTCTCTTATTAGAACACTTAGAACAAGAGGTGCGAGAAAAAATCGAGTGTTGGTATGTCGCGGCCGTCCCATGATAGCCGTGCGGGAAAAAAAACAATGTGTTTATCCATAATCTTACAAAAAAATAATTAGTAAGTGTTACCCCAACCGATACTTTTCTTGGTTAATATCTACGTAAGATCGTACTAGTAAGGACTAAGGATTTTTCGCCTATCACAATATTTTTTCTTGAATTTCTATCGTTGTGTTAAAAAGTATTCAATATGGAATTGTAAGAGATTGGTTGCCGAGGACGCGTTTCAAGGCCGAGCATTGACGATCAGCATTATAGAACGAGGGAGAAAAGCGAACCAAGTTCTATATGCTTCAGCTTCGGTCGAAAATCGTTTGTCTGTCCGGCTGTTCTACTCTACAGGTCGCATTTCTGATTCGATTCTCGTCAAATTTTGTGAGCAGGTTTGTTATTTATATATTTTTTGTCTTGTCGAGTCACTTTTTCGAAATTAAACTATTTTATAACTTGAAATACAGGCTCGCGAGATCAGCAGCAGATACACCTCACAGCCACTTAGTAATATAAGTATTACCTAATATACCTTATAGAAATATAAAACAATATACATATAACTAATATACGGTATATTTTTTGCTTATATACATGTATATATTGTACCCGGGTAACATGAACGACGTGGAGCATTATCCGTCACTTAGTGATTGTGATTGTTATGCCTAACGTTTTTGTCATGTAAGTATGTAGGTGATCGTATAGTTACAATGCATTAATATTAAATAACGTTTATTACAAATTTATTGCTTATGTTTACATGTAGAATTTAAATTAATAATCAATAGTCATAGTCTTTGTAAAATTATATTTGTATGTATATTTTGGGTAATCTCCTGAACCGCTTATGCGTATTCAAACGTTCTTTCAACTGAGTGTAGAATGTACTTTCTCGATGGTTGTATGGTATAATGTCTATAATTAATCCCTCGGGATTGCCCGCGTATAGCCGCGCGGTCAGTTAGTAACAATATAAAAGCGGCGAGTTATAAAATATTGTTCGTAGATCAAATACTCGTAGGTTATATTTAGCATGTTTCCATAATAATAATAATAAGTAATTCGCACTACATTATATTTATAACATACACATTGAAGTACATAGTTTGAAACGTAACAGCTAATTGGAAAAACAATATCCACGGCGATAGCATCAATTGGTGCGGTTATTTAGATAAGGCACTAATGCTAACAAAGTTCTGTGCTCCTGGTACCGTGCATGTGGAAATACTAATATGACATTCAATATAATCGGGTATCTAATGCAATAGGGATGTAGACATACACCATACAAAATAACCAAAGATGGTGAATTTTCTCGAAAAAGGATTAAACATATTTATTTATTTATTTATACATACAATATAATATGCATACAATTAACACTAACAGTCAAGCTTTACGTGTTAATCAGCATAACAATTATTTAATGAATGAATGAATGAATGAATGAATGAATGAATTAATGAAATGTTTATTTGTGTAAAAAGGGTATAAATTGGTGTTAAATTCTAATGTTATATCCAGCCTTATTTTGCCATGATACAAGGCGTACAAATATTCTTAAATTAAATTAGCTTAATGTCTTTACTACAAGATACATAATAACAAAAGTCAATTATACATTATACCACACAAAGCTATAATTTATCGTACATTTGTTAATTCTTACGATACATGAGATACATGTCATGTCTATCAGTAGTATTATAAGTTTACATAGCATCCAATTCCATTGATTCTAACTATAATTTACATGTGGTCACAAACTCGTCAATTGAATAATAACTATTGTCTATCAAATGGTCAAATAATGATTTCTTAAAAACTTTTATTGGAAGTGCCTTAAAGTTGTCAGTAAATGTATTAAATAATTTAATCGCCATGCAATGTACGTTTTTTCTGCTCAGTGCTAAGTTCGTTTTGGGCACCAGTAAATTATGTCTATGTGCACCTCTTTTTGAATTTGTGGTGATAATTTTAAAACATTTCATATGTTTTTTAACAAAAATACATATTTCATAAATATACATTGCTGGTAACGTCAAAATTTTTTTTTGTTTAAATAAAGGTCTACAATGATCTAAATGTCTCGCCCCACATAGAGACCTTATACATTTTTTTGTGTCTTAAAAATAATATGTGCATCCACAGATTTCCCCCATAAAATTAAACCATATCTCAGTAGGGATGACACATATCCGTGGTATGCCGAAAGCGCAGCTGCTTCCGAGACTACATTTCGAATGCGATAAAGTGCGTATACAAAACGATCCAACTTTGCGCGTAAAACATCAATATGACTTTTCCAGTTAGACAAGTTATCAATGTTTATGCCAAGAAATGATGCAGAATTAACTTCTTCAATTTTTGAACCATTTTTTGATCAAACATTTTTGATCATTTTGATCAATATGTTTGCTTCGGTATGTCTGGAATTGAATCAATTTAGTTTTATTAATGTTAATGTGCAAGTTATTACAATCTAGCCAGTCAATTACATCTACTAAAGTTTGGTTGATTTTATCGTCAAATGCCGTATTATCGTCATGTTTAATGATCAACGTGGTATCGTCCGCAAAAAGGATGGATTTATGAATAGTCGCATTTGGGAGATCGTTAATATATAGTAGAAATAGCAAAGGTCCCAGAATACTGCCTTGTGGCACGCCTGTCTTGTTAGTTTTGTAGCTCGACTTATGAACTATCTTGTCATTACCATCTATGTTGGTAATCTCTACACACTGTTGACGATTTTTAAGGTAGCTAGCAATCCATTCCCATGATGGACCTCTTACGCCATATCGGTATAATTTGTGTAAAAGTATGTCATGATCTACATAATCAAAGGCCTTGCTCATATCTAGGAACATGGCTACTATTAGAGTTTGTTTATCAAGGCTTTCAATCACTTCTTTGACTAAATGATAACATGCTAGAGATGTTGAGCTATTTCTTCTGAATCCGAATTGGTTATCTACTAAGATTTCATTTTTATTTATAAATTTTAAAATTTTTTCATACATTACTCTCTCGAAAATTTTCGATATGACAGGAATGAGTGTAATTGGCCTGTAGTTGTTCATATCAGTCTTTGGGCCTTTTTTATGAATTGGCTTTATTACAGAGTATTTTAGACGTTCAGGAAATACGCCCTGTAAAAATGAAACATTTATAATATGGGCCAGAGGGACTGCTAAGGCACTGGCGTTTATTTTTAACACCCTAGTAGATATACCGTCATATCCTGTAGAATTGGTGTTATTCAGTTGTTTTATAGCTTTTTGGATATCATCTGATGTTACTGGAGAAAGGAACAGGGTATTTATGTTTTGCTGAATCTTGTGGCAAGCTTTTACTTTATCTCCCTTTTTCTTGTTTGTCAGTTCTATAAAAAAATCATTAAATTTATCTGCTAAACTCTTAGGATCTATCCTATTTGCTTCAATTATTTCAGTGTTACTGGCGTTACTAGCGCAGTTATTTTTGATTATTTGCCAGGATGCTCTAGATACATTTTTAGAGTTTTTAATAAAACGGTAGTTTGCTATCTGTCTTGATTTGTGCAGACATCGTTTAAGTAATCTTGTGTATGTCTTATACTGCTTTGATAGTTCTTTATTTTTTGAACACCTTGTTGCTACTCTATACAATTGTCGTTTATTTGCACAGCAAACTTTTATTCTTTTGTAAGCCACTTATTCATAAGCGGCTTGTTTCGAGTCGTTTTTTTAATTAAGGGAAAACATAAATTATGAAATAGAATAATAAGTTCGTGAAATTCATTAAAAGCTTTGTCCGTATCAGTTGCGTCAATAACGTCAGTAAATGCTAAGGCAGAAATACAATCATTAAACTTTTTAAAATTATCTTGACTGTAGTCTCTTGCTATTTCATGCCAAAACTTAGGTTTGTCTTTAAGTTTACTGTTAATGTTTACATTGCATGAGAGTATTTGGCAAGTTTCATGGTCCGATAATCCCATGTTATAAGTATTAGGCTTACAGTCCGATATGTTGCTTGCAATTAAATCAATGCATGATTTTTTCCTAGTCGGGGATGTAATATGATTATGTATATTGTAATTTGTCAGGATTGATGCCAATTCTTTCTTTGCCTTACTCTCTTTTATAAAGTCTATGTTCCAGTCGCCACATATGATAACATATTTTGATTTATTTCTAATACTTTTTTGTAGAGCTTGACTAAGTAAGGTAAAGAATACATTGATGTTGGATGTTGGTGTGCGATAAACACACAATATTATCAGATTATACAGGGGGATTTCTGCGCCACATGCTTCAAAGTCATACTTTTTAGATAATGACGGTATATAATCTAGTGTCTTAAATTCAATATTATTTTTGATAAGGATACATGTGCCGCCCCTTCTTTCATCTTCTCTGCAATACGATGATGCAACACTATAGTTATTAACAGTAAGATTTGCAATAGCTCCAGATTTGACGAAGGTCTCACTAAGACAAATAACGTCGATACTTCCAGTCAAAAACTGTAGTTCGACAATTGCCGCCTCTACTAAGTCTCTTTTACCCAGTATACCAGCTATATTTTGGTGCATGACTGTTATTTTTCTTTGGTTATTCCTTACAGGAACGAAAGGAGCGATTCGCTTCTTCGTTTCCCTGAGAACGAAAGGAATCGTTCGCTTCATTCGCTATTAATAGTTAACATGCATTATTTAATATGAGGTGCAGTGAGATTATTATTATAAGTACATTTAATTTAAATTTAGAACACATTTCAGTAGAATTTAGTAGCTATACATAAGAGAGATCGAGGGAGTAAAAAATTGATTAAATGTCATTGAGTAAGTAATAAATAAATCGAGGAAATACAATAATTGTTTAAAGTCATAACAACACAATTTCGGATAAAGTCAAAACATTATTATAAAACAGACAGACAATAAATAATAAACGAAAACAAATGTGAAGCTATAATCATAATCTATAATAAATTTTATAATGTATTAATAATTAGCAGTATCATAATAATCAAGTTGAGGTAGTTGTAAATATTGTCAAATGGAGAAAAAAGTGAACTAGGGGATTAAATAATGACAAAGTTTTTCCGCAAAACGCTCCTTCACGTGAAACGATATTGTCATTTACAATCGAAGGTCGACACGATCCCCGAGCGTCTTCGTCTAGGTTCGTAATTTTTTGAGTTATCCGAGTGGGATTTTTGTCACTAGGCAAGTAGGCATATTTTTGAACTGAAAACTTCTTTAGCGGCGCTGTGCACTTTTTGGGATGGAGAATAATTGTTAAACTCGCGACAGGTGTAGGAGCGTAGGAGGTCACGTGAAGTGTAGGATCGTAAGTTAAGTGTTGCCAATTGCCGGAAAAAGCGGGAATTGCGCTTCAAAACGCGGATTTTTAAATGAAAACGGATTTGAGGAATACGTTTATACGTTGTTTTTAAATAAATAAATAAATAAATATAAGAGGACAATCTTACCCAAATCGAGCTAGTCCCATAGTAAGCTCAGTATAAGGCTTGTGTTATCGGTACTAGACGACGATATATATAATAGATAGAAATACTTAAATACATAGAAAACATCCATGACTCAGAAACAAATATTCATGCTCATCACACAATTTTTTGCTCTTACCGGGATTCGAACCCAGGACCTCTTGCTTCGTAGGCAGGGTCACTACCAACTAGGCTAAAGCGGTCGTCAAATTAAAATTATTCATTTTTTTTAACCAAGTCGCAAGTTTTCACTTCTGCCGGAACTCCCGGAGTGCAATCCTCCCTCCCGTTCTTTTATTTGCCTTCCTTCTTTTGGACTAATACATTTTTTAGTCTACAACCCTATTGGCATTGTCAAACGTACCTATTCTACTCATGTGAAGTTGTAACTATCTACTCTTGTCAACTCACTAGGCCTATTTTGAAAAACAAAAACAAGAATTTGGCTCTAGCTGAAACGGAGGAGATTCGTTCGCTTCGCTCGCTCGTTCAACTATATCATCATCATCATCATATCAGCCGAAAGACGTCCACTGCTGGACATAGGCCTCCCCAAACTTATATATATACTTATCCTTATATAATTGAAGAAGCCGTTCAAACCTTATCCATGAAAATTGAAAAGTACGTACTTTCAATAGAACGATTAAAACATAATGTTTATTTATGTCACTTTCGCAGCTTTCGCTTCATATTAGAAGGTGTGAAAAGCATCAGTATTGTCACTCGGTAGCGAGATTATTTCCATCTTGGACGCACACACGAACACGCAAACACTTGAATCCCTCGCTACGCCCAAGATTATACTATAGAATCCCTTGCTACGCTCTATTGCAGAATCTTTCGCTTCATTCAGGATTCAATATACCGCCCTCGCCGTAAATATATAATTTTGCTCACCTGAGCATACTCTACAATTGTCACTCATTAACACAAATATCTAGGAATCTATACTACTATTATAAAGAGGAAAGATTTGTATTTTTGTGTGTGTGTATGTTTGTAATGAATAGAATCAAAAACAACTGTGCTGATTTCCAAAATTCTTTCACCATTGGAAAGCTACATTCACCCTGAGTGATATAGGCTTTTTACTGCGGAAAAAAAAACATTCCTACGGGAAAAAGGGTAATCCGTGCGAAGCCGGACCCGGCAGCTAGTTATAGAATATAGTTATTTACGATACAAGTGCCGAAAATAGGAAATGCGAATTACCTATTCGCACGTGTATCGTACAACGTTTCTGTACATATGGCTCTTTAAAGTTTCGACATATCCACGAAAAGTGCTCTTTTCTGCACTAGTGCGGGAAAGTAGCACCATATTATGTACTGTAAAACTAGTTTTTGGACACGATCTCCAATCGATTTCGAAAGTGATTACCAGGCTACCAGCACCACACAGCGTGTTCTAAAAACCGACCAAAAAAACGAATGCATATTACCGTTTGAAAATTCATGAAGCTGTTAAATCGACCGCAATTTATTTGTAAACTCCGATTAGCATGTAATTGGTGTTCCGTTTTTGCGACACGCGCGTTTATCAAAGCCGAGCTAATAAAACTACAACCGTCCCACTCTAACACGCCAGCCGCCAAGCAAGGAGGGAGAAAACTGCTTGATTAACCCATTCGTTGATATGAAATTGCACTTTTATTTAAATATGATGGACATTTGCTCGTGTGCACCTGTCGTATAAATTCGAGAATAATTTGCGGTGTAACATCAAGTTCCTTGGTTCCAAGTCCAAATTGAAATGAAATTGACACGTAATTAGAAACTTTTTTGAATGTTAATATTGTTAATGACTTGTAAATGACAATATTTACCAATAAATAATACAATACAATAGGTACAATCCTATGTAAACTGACTAATACCTCGCATTGTAAATGGAACATCAACAAAACAATCTTTTCAGAGATACGCATCAATCTCAATTAGACTTTTTGAAAGTTACATCACAGAATACCTAATTAAACCTAAGTGACTCCTGTGAGCTGTTGGTAAAAACCTATGTTATGATCAGTAATCGTAACTTTTGTAGCATTTTTAGTGAAGCGTAGTGTTGTTAATCCTAATGCTTAATTAGCGTTAATAACGTTATTATTAACCTTAAGAACAGTTTTTATTGATATTGGTCTATACCTACCTACCAAATCCGTTAACAACACTACGCTGCACCAATTATGCTACAAAAGTTACGATTACTGCTTATTACCAATATTTTTTTGATTAAAAATAAATCTGACGACAACAAAAAAAACTATTTTACCTTTATAATAATTGAGCTTGCTAACACAAATTTCACCAGAATCACTTGAAAAATACGACCTGTAGAGGAGGACAACTGGACAAACCAACATACGAAATTATTCAGGCGCATCAGGCTGACGCAGAGAAATTTCGTTCGCTTCGCTCCCTTGGTCAATAAACGGGTGAAAACTGCCGACGAATGATGCATCATCCTCCTAGCGCTCCCGGTTGTGCCCCAAACGAGCGGGTCTACTTTGACACCTAACTCCAGCTTGGCATAGGCACTAAATTTAACGAAAGCGACGGCCATCTGATCTTCGAAATAAGAGGGAAAACTAAATCTTATTGGGATTAGAAAGGTTTCCTCACGATGTTTTCCTTCGAAAAGCTAACGGTGAATATTCCTTACATAAGTTCCGAAAAACTCATTGGTTCGAGCTGAAATTCAGGTCCACGCCAACGAATGATCAATTTATAATAATTTGTGATATTAATAAGTTTATGCCTGAATCGGTGATCAATATAATTTGCACCTCATTAATCTTTCGATTCTGATTGATAGCGGGGCGCAAAGTGAGGACATTTCTGATCACCAAACCAAAATCTGTTCATTAAAAAGCAATTTTTATCTCAAGTGTGCGAATTTACCGCTTGGTTACCATTTTTGCAGTATATTTTACTAGCTTTTGGCCGCTAGTGATTTTGTCTGTTCTTCCATCTTTAATTGGGAAAACAGGAAACGTATAGATTATAGAAAAACCAGGGTCTCTGTACCTATCTCTCTGTCTGTCACACACAGACATCTTCCTGGGAGTAATTTTACCATGGACCAGTCATTGTGGCACTCTTTGGGGGAGGCCATGTCCAGCAGTGGACGTCTTTCGGCTGATATGATGATGATGATGATGAAATTTACCTAACAGCATACAGGTTAATAAATAGGTACCCATCGAATGGTATACCTAAAGTTAGCGTTTCGATTGGACACAATCCAATCAGTTGTATGTGTGTCAAGGGTCCAAAACATTTGACTTCCTGAACCCAACGCAACCCACGCCTGCGAGTGGAATTATAGATTGTATGCCAAATAATATATGTTATTTATCCCTTTCACGAAGCATTAAAATGGGTAAAGAAATAATGCCACCACAAAAATGGGCTGTTTTTCAATAGGTATTCATCAAAAAATGTTTGTCGGCCGGCGCCGTCTCTGGCGTCGTAGTCACGATTTTGCGTTGTCGGCTATGGCCGACTGTGGCGGTGAAAGGGTTATAGTAAACGGGACTAAGGCCCGGCGCCCACTATCGGGTATCGGCACGGTATCGCAATGTCAAAGTACACCTCGCCAGTCCTCGGTATCGCAAGGCATACCTAAGGACGCCTCGGCATAGCGCGGAAGTCTTCGGTAACGTAAAGCATATACCTAAGGACGCAAACTGCACTGTCACTCAGAGCACGTGTGTCAGCCTGTCAGTTCATCTTATGTTCAATAAATATTAAATAAATAGTTTTACGTATTCTTGGATCCTCGATGACATAAATTAACCATTTAACAAGTAGGTTTTTATAGTAGGTATCTAAAGTCTGTGTAAACGCTAAGTCTGCATTGAAATTATTGGGCAATACCCCGTGAACCAATCAAATATCCATAGTAATAAGACAGTTAATGAGCGGTATTGTCAAATTCTTATCGTGAAAGGAATACGTGGATGCAATCCCTAATTGGGTGAGGACCAAATTCTTGGCCAGTAGTTAGCGTCGTTAATTGGTAGTAGTTAAAAAGTTCCGTTGTGACACGAAAATTAACCATAGAAAATGTATGGCTAATTTTCGTGTCACAACGGAACTTTTTAACTACTATCAATTAATTAGGCTAACTACTGGCCAAGAATTTGGTCCTCAACCAATTACGAAACAGCCGTTATCATGGCTGGACTAATCAGGTGTCGCTCGCGGCAACGAACCCGCGCCATTTTCCGCATTAATCAGCGCGCATGCGGGGAATGCGTTCGCGCAGTGCCCTGATGGCGATTTCGCGTGCGTTGGAAATTGGTGCATCGCTGTAAAAAGTTTCAAGTCGCTGTTTAAGACTTGCACCTACTGGGTACGAGTCGCGGTAAAATTTCTTACAGTACATATGGTGCTAATTTCCCGCACTAGTGCGGAAAAGAGCACTTTCCGTGCATATGTCGAAACTTTAAAGAGCCACATGTACAGTAAAACGTTGTACGATACACGTGCGAATAGGTAATTCGCAACTCATGCCGATTTAAAATACTTACTCCCTTCGGTCGTGTTTTAATTCATTTTCGGCACTTGTATCGTGAATAACTATTATGTCACGTCGGTGGCAAACCAACGTGCGACTCGCCTGATAATACGCTGTCATGTCACCGCAGCCTACTGCAAACCCCCTCAAAAAAGTAGGTATAGGTACATTGCATTCTTGAAGTACCCAATACTGTCGTCCCTCAGGTGAAACAGTTAATTCTACAATCGGAGCGTTCTAGGGAAGTAGGGAAGAATTTTCGTCTTCTATGATTTTACTATGCATTACTATGCGCAACCAACCCAAGTCAACCTGTCAACCTTTTAGCTAAGTACCTATGCGAATAAGGTTGACAGATGGTCAGTTAAATGTGTTGTAATCTGAGCAATGACGCCTAGTTGCACTGTCCAAGAGGCAACCGGATGGCTCGCGGTATTTTAGCCCCCGAAGTGTTGTGGAAGCGTCATGTGCAACCCGAACTGGGCCAACTTGGGCTGGGGCGAATATAGAAAAAAAAAAAAAAAAATATTTGTCGCGAGGCAGCCGATTGAAACCCTGTTGCCTGAAAGTATGCAGGCTGTTTATGTAATGAAATGCTGTTTCAATCAAATACATGTCGAATTTTTTTTTTCACCCCCCCGTCAAATTTCCGCCCCAGTCCAAGTTGGCTCAGTTTGGGTTGCACAGGGCAGTTCCACGACGCTCAAATACCGCGAGCCATCCGGTTGCCTCTCGGACACTGAAACTTCGCGTCATTGCTCTATTTCTGTTTGTGCGAATACAGAATATTTTCGTCTTCAAATTTAACGACTACTGACCTGACTATTGAGCTCAATCAAATGGACTGCCGCTTGTCGCCCCGCTTCCCGCTGGCGCCCAGACACACACGCCACAGCCTAAAGGGCATCTGACATCATCGTGAACTAAAACGTACTAGTTATACAAAACAATAGCCAACTAAAAATTGTTATCGACGCAATTCGCGGTTTACGAACCACAAGATTGTGCGTTATCAAAGTTTAGAGGAAACCGGTTTCCTATACTTCCTATGAGCTAACTAATATGGTGCTGAATATATGCCATACATACAGACATACATGAAATAAATTAAAGCGTCTATTTCTGACAGGGGTGAGCTGAACGCATGGATTTTTCAGTGCTATTTCTAGCACTGTATTTACAGGCGAAGGTAATGTAATATTGCTGTGATGGGATGCTAGGCCAAGCTACGCTAGCCTAGTGGTTCAGGCATGCGGCTGTCAAGCGGCGGTCGTGGGTTCGAATCCCGGCTCGTACGAATTACGGAACTTATTTATGTATTTATTTACGGAATATTTACGGATAGCTTTTCGGTGAAGGAAAACATCGTAAGGAAACCGGTCTAATCCCAATAAGGTCTAATTTTCCCTCTGGGTTAATTTAAAGAGATGGAGAGTGTCCCACTCACGTCACGACCCAATATAAATTGGTAAATCCACTCTCATACCATGAAACTAGTATGAATATACGACTAGCAGCAGGTTTGTATCATTATACAAGATTGCATGTCAGGCCCTCAGGGTTTCTAGACCACAACTTTTCCAAGATAGGCAACCCGCGCCCCGCTGGCGAAGTACTAGGGCATAATAACCACCTGCTAGTTAATTGATTGTGCCCGTAATAACCCAGTCCTGCGTCCATGTACGGACTTGGGATTGATTAGTGTTGCGTATTTTTTTGTCCGTCCTTTTGTGCAATTATCGAGAAATGTGATCGTTTATAATTACTGTATTCAATGTTATTTCTGTGAAAAAAGACAGCAGCGATGACAATGAGGATCATCTTGTTTTTGTAAGAGCATACGAGGGTCGTGTTATGTCCAAATGAGTAGCCTATTAGTAACTGAATGTTACTGAATGAAATTCTTAATGTTTTTGTACTAGTGTACGCAGTAATCAATTGTTTTAAATCCTTGATGAGGTATATACCGTTGTCGTAAGACTTTGACACGTCAAAGTATTATTTTACAATTACTGACAAGCGGGATATTATACAGGGTGTACAACTAAATTAGGTCATATTCTCACAAGCGGAACGTGCTATTGTTACAGAGAACATGCGACAGGAAACCAAGTTTCGTTTAAAACACACTTTTTTAAATGTAAATTTGTTAACATAGTCCACAATTAACTTCAATAAATCACAAAATCGTTAACCAAATTACCTAAGAGCGAACAATGCAAAAGATGATAATATCAGTATTAATATTCCTGATAACAATAATTACGTAGCCACATACATATCCATGTTTATAGACCAGGGCATCATGGATCTGATAGAGGTAAAGCAACGTTAGGCGTTTAAGGTCCCAGGTACGCTGGCCGCTATAATGTATATGTTTTATTTCACAAGGGCTAGCAGTTTAGTCGAATATAAACTTTAACGTCATGATAATAAGAGCTGTCGTGAAATGGAACGTCTATGCCGCATTTGCATATAATTGTCGGATGCGAGCACGCTTTGGCGTCGTAAATCTCATGTACAAAGGCGTTTGTGCAAGTAAATATATACTATAGGTCATTTTATATGTATGTTGAGTGTTGCAACTTTGGCTTTGGCAAGTTGAACTTATATGTTGAACGAAAAAGCGACCAACTTGGTCGTAGCTATTGTATGTTCTGAAGCTGACCTGCAATCAACTGAATAAAAGGTGTCGGTTTTCATATATTTCATAAAATAAGTCTGTAGTCATTATACAAGTAATTATACCTACCCTAGACTGTCAACTGAACAGAAGTGCTTTCAAATATATCTTAAAGTAGCTTCCGCCCGCGATTTCGTCTGCGTGGACCCGGGATAAAAACTATCATATATTTTAATCCAGGCTATAAACTATCTTTGTGTAAAATTTCAACCAAATCGGTTGAGCCGTTTAAGCGTGATTGAGTAACAAACATCTAAACTTTCGCATTTATAATATCAGTTAGGATACGTTAAAAAAAAATCTTCATTTTCGCCATGACGACAAATTCCGCTTTAAACCACACAAACCAGACTTTCGCCCAGTAAATATGAGGCAGTGCTATAAATAACTCGAATGCACAAAAACTGTCCCCTAGCCTAAACCTTTGCACGCATAAATTTATCACTTTAATATACAGGCTGATCTTTTTGACCGTACTGCATAAATAACACTAGGAAAATTAGTAACAAAAATAAATATAGTATTTGTGCAGTTGTAGATCTAAAGGAAAAGCTAATACCTGCCTACAGAAAATGAGGAGTTATTGTATTTTAATGGACGGAATTACATCAATTACCCAAGAACTAAATTGTTTTATATATTTTCTTTACAAATAATAACTAATTGGTGCTCTCCGGTTAAAAAACCATCATCATCATCACCATAAATTTAAGAGCTGGGCTCTTGTCGGTGGGGTAATCGCCACTCTGTTCTTCTCTCAGCCACTGTTTTGAGCTCTTGATACGATATTACATTAACTTTCTCTTTAGCTTGGTCCATAAACGCACATTTTGGTCTTCCCCTGCCTCTCCTTCCTTCTACCTTTCCTTCAATTATAGTTTTTATGTTTTTGTGTATAGTTTTTGTTTTTGTGTATAGTTTTTGTTTTTGTGTAAAAAACCATAGGAAGGTATAAACCATAACCACTTTACAATTCGGAATCCCCGTGGATTTGCCATTTATGATATCTTATCGAAAGTGGCTGCCATTGCAATAATCCTAGCGTTTTTGACGATTCCTGTCACGACATTCCTGTAATGCGTATAGCCGGGAAAGTGTAATATTGAAATGGGATCGTGATAACAAGTTTATATTTAACCTCCTCGACGCAAAAAGAGGGGTGTTATAACTTTGACGTGGCTGAGTATCTGTGTGGTTATGTGTTTCTATCTTTGGCATCGTAGCTGCTGGACCGATTTTAAAAGCAATAGTTCGAGACATTGCTGTTAATTCGTGCGCATTCGACATCTTACTTGGGGTCTACTGTAGGCCATGTAAGAGTTCCCTCTGACTCCGTCGTCGGATCAACTTGATTATACAGTCAACAGCAAAATTAGATGATCATTTTAGTACTTTGTCGCACTAAACGTAACAATACTGCGACACTTGGAACGCGTCTAAGTAGTGAAAGTGACAAGGTACTAAAATGATCATCTACTTTTGCTGTTGACTATACCAAGTCATTATCTATATTAGCGACCCGCCCCGGCTTCACACGGGTACAGTCAGCACCGTCAGTAACTGTGCAAACGAAGACGTCAAAAGTCTATATCAAAAGGGAATAAGAGTGTTGGACGTCTTCAATTGAGCAGTTAATTTTGATGCTGACTGTTCTATATCATACATATAAACCTTCCTCTTGAATCATTCTATCTATTTAAAAAAAACTGCAAAAAATCCGTTGCGGTGTTTTAAAGATCTAAGCATTCATAGGGACAGACAGCGGGAAGCGACTTTGATTTATACTATGTAGTGATTATACATACATACTTGTAAAGTTTCAAAAAGATGCAACTCATAAAAGTGAATGAAAACTTGCAAGATTTGATTGTATTAAACATACATTATTAAGAATTAAGAAGCGGATTAAGAAGTAAGAACATTATTATAACTGGTATACCTGAGGCAACTAATCCAGATGACAGAGAAATACACGATAAGGCAGAAGTCAACGGAATACTAAGCGAGGTTATTGATAGCTGCCCTGAACCAGAAAAAGCTTTCCGTATTGGCAAATACACAAGTAATAAAGACCGGCCATTAAAAGTCTGCTTTAAGACACAGAACATAGCTGAATCTATACTACGCAGCAAAGAGAAAGTATCAAACACAAGAATAAAAATATTCTCTGACAAGACCCCGAACCAACAAAATTACTTTAAAAATATAAAAAAGGAGCTAGAAAGTCGTGTTGCAAAAGGTGAATTGGACATCAAAATAAAATATGTAAAAGGAGTCCCAACTATTGTAAAAGAACCTCTAATAAACTACAATGTGATGCAGCCATGATCATGAGTCTAGGACTCAAAATCGGTAACACAACTTCTGACAACCTGACTATTAATATTGAATCATAGAAATGTATCTTCGCGAATATATATAAGAATTACGTCCTGTATAATTAATTCATTGTAATCATCAGCATGCTAAATGTATAAAATAAGTTACCCACTAATTATTTTATGCCAATATAAAATAGTTGTGTTTATATATAAAGATAAATAATAAACATCATTTTTGCCATTATATAACCACCTGCTAGATATACATATATCAAAAATACATTTACGCTTCAATCGCAAGTAATGAATAAATATGTGAATTTATTTAATTTATCATTAATAATTAACTAAAACAGGTAAATATAATAATGGGTTGCAATGTAAATTCAACATAAAATATAAAGTAAACTTACAAAAAAATAAAAAATGTATCGATAAATATAAACCTTTATGTAATAATTAATATGCCTGTATAATACACAGAATGTTTCTAAAATATAAATATATTGTGATAAGTGCTTATGTAAGACCGGCCTCAGTATGAGCGTACTCAATGTACGACATCACGACATACTCTATATCTGTGTTGTTACCAAGTGCGCTCACGCAGCAACCGGCGCGACGAAGTCACAAGCCACGTAAATCTACCCGCCTTGTTTCGGGATAAAGCGGCACAATAAGCAAAACACACCTGTATCACAGCATACTTTGCACCTCTATTAATTTACTCTAAAATGCTAATTAGTTTGTATGTTTTATTTTAAGTGAATCTATAATTTTAACATAACTTTATATGTTCTCATGTAAGTGAATTTGTAATTCTTATGAGAATAAAGTTTCTTTAACCGTATACATTCAAACTTAGTAAAGGTATTATTAAAACAGGGCTTTTCAAAATGAAAAAAAAAAAAATGTTAGTAGCATAATGACTTACGGTTACGGGGTTGATTGACAAGGAAATGTATGAATAAGAACACATCCGTTATTTAGATATAGTAGTGGCAATTGCAATGGAAATTACCCGCATGCAGGAAAACCGCAAACCGAGCCATGTGCAAGGCACACAGATATGAATGCATGTTTAATAAAATCTTTGAACTTGTATTGTATTGTAAGGAAAGGAACCCGCCCGTCAGACAAAATGGTTGCGTCAATTTTGTAGCAAACGAAGTTTGAACAAATTTTGAGTTGTCCCGTGACCATGGATGTTAATATCCGATTCGCCGATAGACCTCAGAGAGGTAAATAAATAAGTTAAATACGCGATTACGTCCCGTTTAGTAAATATTGTTTGAAAGTTTGAAGCAAACGTCAATTGCACAGTCGATAGCAATAATCATCAGGGGTTGGCGGATAGTATGATACGCAAAAATGTTCGCCAACCGTTCATTTTTACGCAGAAAAAACCTACAGGGTATCATTGAACGGTCCATAGACGGACGGATCGCCTGAGGCTATCCGGATTTCATTTCGTTCACTTTCGCTAATTAATTGGTGTTAGATCCGGTCACAGTTTTAGAATATCCTATCTTAGCACATTATGGATTCATTTGGACACTTAGCATCATCAATTCATAATTGCATTTCGTTACGACGGTTGGTTAATGCATATTTCAGCGTTGATTTTAGATTTAAAAACCTGCGATCATTAAACCATGAATAAGTAATAAGAAAATCAGAAAACTTCGTTTGAAACCAATATACATACTTAATACGGTAAAACAAAGTTATTCTTAAAGCACTACTTCTCATGGCGAAGCAATTTATAACAATTATTTATCATTTTCAATGATTGTAAGTATAGATTACTGCTGGTAATCTCAATACGCAAACGATCAAGATTACTAAGAAACTAATATCTTAGTTTCTTAGTAGTAATCGATTACTTATGAATCATGAATAATATGTACAAGGTACGACTCCCATCTACCTATCAAATATAAAGGCAGGTGTGGTAACGCCTAAATTAATTACCAAAGAAAAGATGTTGGCAAGTTTACACGTTAGTACAATATGCCAAATACGATCGATTACCGGGATGGATGTCAAAGAACGCGTCCGGCTACCGTCCGAACAAAAAACTAATGAAACGGAAATAATAAACAGAAAAACTGGAATAAACAACGCTGTTTGCTGTCTGGCTCTCTGTGCTTATTGACTCAACGGGCTTTCGGTCATATTTCACCGGCGTCGCGTGATCGTGGCGATAACCGTGCGATTTCGTTACCGATTTACCATTTCGAACTAGCATTAGATTTTCGCTCAAGGTGAAACTAATAGGTCTCCGATCGATTGCTTTGCCAAAAGCGCCATTAAAAAGCATAAACGCCAGAAGCAATTATTAACTACAGCAAAAACAACAAATATTAAAAAAATGCATGAAAATCTATTTTGCTACTATAAACACCCTGTATGGTATTCCAACTGTCAATTCATCCTTTTCAATATACTTTTTTTTTCTATCAAGCGCATCGTAGTAAATACATAGTGGCACCAGGCTAACAGAGTTCACAAAGAGATATTATAGCATACCGTTACACAGCGACACGAGTTTTGTGCGTGCTAGATACGCTATACTTAATGTATATGTGTGCACAGGTATCGCGTATCAAACGTATTGAGCGAGGCTAACCGGACAAAATATCAGTCAACTACCAGGCTCGCAGAGTTGCGCGGAGCTACGGACATAGTATCGCAGAGAACAACATACTATTGATAATAGCGTGGCTTGGGTAAAGTGTAAAATGTAATACGTCGGCTGATTAAAGCAGCTCCTTTCAGGTTACATACGAGTATACAAAAAGACGGGAAGAAAAAAGGGTAACAATAACACGATCATCTCGAGCGTCAGGCTAATACTTATAAATTTTTCTTTGTGTAATTCCGGTAATCTCTAGTTTATGTATGTAAGAAGCACTTTATTGTACACAACAGGATAAAGAATATACATGTAGTAACACAATAGATCAAAGTACCTGCACAAAGGCGAACTTATTCCTTTGTAACACAATAGATCAAAGTACCTACACAAAGGCGAAATTATTCCTTTAAGGATTTTACAGTACATAATATATATGGTTGTACGATACACGTGCGAATAGGTAGTTCGCAACCCGTGTCGATTTAAAACACTCCCTTCGGTTGTGTTTTAATTTATCACCACTCGTTGCGAATTTCCTATTTTCGGCACTTGTATCGTAATACAAAATACAATTATTTATTCTGCAAATAGGCCACACGGGCACTTTTACATGTCGAACGGTAATTAAAATTAAAAATAATAATCTTACAAAAAAATAATAATAATCTAACACCATGATAATTTAAACATGCAGATTAAAAACACACTAAATGTCACAAAGTGAATACAGAAAAAACAAAATATGACCATTACATTCGATAAGTAGGTATAAGGTCTGTGCATTAACAGAAAGTTAATGATATTAATTCAGTATTCCAGAGATGTATAAGGTCTCTAAGCGTCCAAATACAATTAATAATTATTCAAATGTTCGTAGAGATGTATACGACCTCTAAGCGTCAAAACAAAACAATAAAAAAGGAACATTAATGTAATATTGTCAGTGATGTTCAGGGTCAATAACAATAAAACGTGTCAAGATCGGAATGATGTCTCTCGTCAATACGATAATAATAAAATAACACTAGTATTGAAGTAGTTAGGTACTATGCCCTTGCAAGCATGAACAGTCCGGACTCCACAAAGAGCACCCGATCACGAGTATGACGCGTATCTCAGCCATCGCCTCCCTCAACCATATGTTAGGGAAGGTGGCGACCCGATCAACGACGCCACCGTAAGCAAAGCCCTTTAAGCGAGCATGACATAATCAAGCCACCGGACATTGTTAAAAACAAAGATTAATAAGCGACTTGATCGGCGAGAAACAGCATTACGTGCTTTCTTCTTACATAAAATGGAACAATTATTTCAGGTAGGTACCTTATAATGTGTATTTAGGTATATTCCTAATAGAATTAGCCTACTACCGGCTTAAAGGCATTTTTGTCGTTTAAGAAATCGTTGACAGTATAATACGCCGTGCTTAGCAAATTACTTTTAACATGAGACTTAAATTGACTGAACGGTAAATTAACAATTTCGGTGGGTATTTTATTGCAAAAACGTATGCAGTTCCCCACGAACGACGTGCTAACCTTGCGGAGACGACTGGCCTTCACTGCAATCTTGTTTTTACTTCTGGTGTTGTAGTCGTGGATATCGCTGTTGAGTTTGAACTCGTGAAGGTTTTTCCGCACATACATGATATTCTCAAGAATGTATTGGCAAGCTACAGTAAGAATGTTTGCCTCCTTAAATTTGTCCCTGAGAGATTCTCTGGCATTTAGTTCGTATATGGAGCGTACAGCACGTTTCTGTAGCACGAATATGGTCTGGATATCAGCTGCTTTCCCCCACAACAGGATTCCGTAGGACATAACACTGTGGAAGTAACTGTAGTACACCAGCCTGGCGGTCTCAACGTTTTTTAACTGTCTTATGCGTCTTACTGCATACGCTGCCGAACTAAGTTTTCCGGCTAGGGCGGTGATATGCGCATGCCATTGTAGTTTTGAGTCCAAGGTGATACCTAAAAACACTGTTCTATCTTCAATTTCCAGTTCATCGTCCTTTAATTTGATCTTCGTATTGTTTACCTGCATGACATTAGGTAAAGTGAATCTGATACACTTTGTTTTCTTGGAATTTAGCAGTAAATTATTTGCTGTAAACCATTTCACAACAGAGTTGAGCGCATCATTAATACCGTCGAAGTTTTCCTCTTTCCTGTCTACCTTGAAGATAAGCGACGTGTCTGTGTCTGCGAATAACACTATATCATGTCTATCTTGCAAAACATTTGGCAGGTCATTGATGTAAATCAGAAACAGAAACGGACCCAGAATCGAGCCTTGAGGAACACCAAGAGCAACAGTTGTCCCTGCTGATTGGGTCCCATTGATGACTACTCGTTGTGTTCTCTCCGAGAGATACGATGTCACAAGATCAAGAGCACTGCTTTTAATCCCATAATGTTTCAGCTTTCTGATTAAGTTCTCGTGATCATCGCAATCAAATGCCATTGATAAATCACAGAACACTCCAATAGCATCTTGAGCCTCTTCCCATGCATCAAAAATATGTTTAATTAGTACCACACCGGCATCAGTGGTAGAGCGACCCTTAGTGAATCCGAACTGGTTGGTATTCTAAAGTGGGACATAAGCTGATGAAGAATAAGCTTCTCAAAAACTTTGCTTAGTGCCGGTAGTATTGATATTGGCCTGAAGTTGGTAGGGTCAGTTTTCGTTCCTGATTTAAACAACGGGATAATTTTACTGTGTTTCATGACGTCAGGAAATACTCCAGTATCAATACACTGAAACTATCAGCTAAGAAAGGTGCAATTGATTCTACAATGGAATGTAATACTTTGACTGAAAGGCCGCAAAGATCTTCAGTCTTCTTTAAGTTCAACAATTTAAATGCTTTTATAAGAATAAGTGGGGTCACGTGAGTGAATCTAAAGATTTCGGTACATTCCGTTACATTTGCTTTCAATAACGATTCAGCGACATCTGGTGATGAGTTTAAAGACTTCGTGGTCTCAACGGGTACGTTAGAAAAGAACCGCTCAAAATGATCCGCTACTTCATGGTCAGAACCTTACTAAAGTATCATCAATTCGTAGTGCGGATCTCTTATCTTGCGTTTCCCAGTTTCAGTGTTGATAACTTAGTTATTTACGTCACACCTGGCCATAATGCAATTTTTACTGCACGCTGCGCGTACGGGAAAACTCTCACTGTGGCCAGGTGAAGACGTAAAATTGTGTACTCACCACGGGCGGTAATTCATAAAGCACCAGAGCGCATATTTATGTTTTCGCACTTTATTTGTTTATAACAAAGTTATAATTGTACACATATCTCTGACGTCGGCTTTGCCTTCTTAGGGGGCACTGATTAAGTCCAGTTACTGATGTTACTGTATACTTACTTACAATAATTACAAGGAAATCGTAATAATAGTACAAATAACATTACTGCAGCCGCCGGGAAAGAAGGGCTTGCCGGGTGAGTAGGTATAGATGGCCGACCGTAGGGAGGCCGGACAGTGATACGAAGCCGGCAAACCCTTTTCACGGCTAGGCATGTATAGTGCTTTTCTCACACATGCAATGAAATAAGAAATATCACCACTCAAAAAACCAACCTGTATTCATGTACTTTTGTCCTTCGATTTTGGCGGCAACAAGTTATTCATGGCTAATTCGGCCTACGCCCTCAATTCCGACGGAGTACAATTAGTTTCTTCGTCGCTGTTATCATCGAAACTCATTTTGAATTTTTTTTATAAATGTCAACCACAAATTATACAAAATCCAGCTACACGACAAAAGACTTTTCATTTTCTCTCCAATCCCTCCATAATGTTTTTTTACGGAAGTCGTCCGTATTACGCGTGTGTAGTGTTCGAATAGACCCTATTAGGGCCATTATACACAAACTGATAATGAGAATCTTAATTTCTATAATAAATAAAATAAATGCAGAGTATTTTAAATATTGTCGAGACCATAGACAATATTTAAAATACTCTGCATTTATTTTATTTATTATAGAAATTAAGATTCTGGTGACTTACAAATAGACAATATTTTAAATGTATTCATCAACACATTGAATCATACAGATTTCTATTCTTAAATCAGTTCGTGTGTAATAGGCATTAACGCGGATATTTTTGGTCCGATTTCGAATTCATTCAGCTGTTTAGCCTGTTCATGAACACAAACGCCATACTTAGTTTAAAATTACTTCCCGGCCTAGGCCTTCAATTTTGTATGAAATTGCTTTACAGTTCTTTCGAATTGTTCCGCCCGAAATGTGATACTTCGAAGCCTGTCATGACGCACGTAACGACGACATTTCATTGCATGTTTGAGAAAAGATTTTTAAATTATATTTTATTTTATTTTTGTGTCATTTAGATAGAGTGTAGTCTTTTTCTACGATTAATAATTGAAGATAGTGAGGCAGATATATTTTAAAAATCTGTAATAAAATGACACGAAAACTATTTATTTTAGACCTCCGGATAACGGACCAAAATTGTTGCAAATTAGCTCCTCCAGTCTAGTATAACCCTTTGAAGGAATTGGCCGAATGAACACTCACTCTGTATACACTGGTTACTCTATATCTATGTGGACCTTGGGAGTGGACAGAAGCTATATGTTACCTCCGGGACCTATTTATTAATAACTGATAGCTGCCCTACTAATATTACAAATGCGAAAGTTTGGATGTTTGCATGTTTGTTATTCAATCACGCTAAAATGGCTCAACCGATCTGGATCAAATTTTGCACCAAGCTAGTTTACAGACCGAATCAAAATATAGGATAGTTTTTATTTTGGGGCCACGCAGACGAAATTGCGGGCGGAAGCTAGTAATGAATTTAGAACTTCTTTATAACTATTCGTTCGTGAGGTACCTACTAACTGACATACCTTCAGTGGAGTTGGCTCAGTTCATGCCATAGTCTGAATAACTTTAGCTAGACGCTTTAAACAACTTTGTCTAAAATATAGGCAGGTATTTCACTAGCGAAGAATGCCTGGGAGGTTTTGTTTAAGCTAAACGTTAGAGAGACAGTTTAATATTTTGACGGTACCTAGTACTCTTTACGTCTCAAATCATAAATTAATCTGGAGATCCCTTTATTATAAGATAAGTTTATTGGATACCTAAGGAGGATCAGAAAATCAGAATATTGGACGCACGGACTCTATACAAGTATACATCTCTCGGCAAATGTGTGTCAGGTATTTGTCTATTGTTTTATTGTTGGTGTGTATTTTCGTTTTTTGATTTTTAAGTTTCACAAATTGGCTTTCCATTTGCGCGAAATTCCCCCTTTCCTTGAATAAACTTGCATTAACTAGAATAATTAAAAAAAATGGTTTTCCGAAAGTATGACGCCACAAAGTAACATCTCAAATTGTTCTAGTTTATACAAGTTTATTCAAGGAACCGGGGAATAGGGGGAGTTAGTTACATTAGTTTCTTAAAAAATCACGCCGTTAGCCTGCGCATGTCAAATAACGTGTTGTATGGAAATCGAACCACCTTAAGGACTACGCAGAATAAAATGATAGTTGTTTTTTTCTGTCTGGTAAATAGGTTAGCTACGGCTAGCTAGTCCGATTGGGTGCCTGGCTACTGGGAATATTTTTCACAGCGAAATGATCGGCAAATTGGCACCCTCCACTAATGATTGATTGAACATATTCTAGATTTTCACCAATATTGCAGATATTATTTTAATTTCGGGAATAAATGCAAGATACAATAATTGTCATTTAAATAAAAAAAGTTTCAATTACCCTTGTTACAAGGTGTTGTTAAAACTCGACCGCGACCAGGCGATCAGAAGGCAGCAAGAGTACTCACCGAGATCGTGCATCCGTTGCTGCGCGTCCTTCTGCGACAGCGCCGCCAGCAGCCCGGCGTCGCCCACCCGCTGTCGGGCCACGGCGATGCCCACGGGTATCGACCCTGGTGAAGAGTACGTTAGATTAGATACGTAGTATGTGATAGGCCTATGACTTGAAAAAAGTGCGAGTAAAAATGAACCGAAGGGACATTTCGTTAAGTGGCTTCTGTCTAATACTTAAAACAATTTGGAAAATAATTTAAAAAGTGTTGTGTAAGAAGTCCTCAACCCATCACAATAAAGCTGAGAACCGAGGTAAAAAAAATATTTAACAAAAAACTATTCTAAAGTTCAGTCCATTTGTAAATCAATATGACCAGTTACAAACGACATTTGAAAAGTAAGCATTTGACCACTAGGTATGTCATTCTCATCTGATGATAGTTATGATGGGGTAAATTCTAGAAATTGGTGGTCATAGTATATAGACGATTTTTATGGGGTATTTATACATTTGTTTAATCGTATGGCATACATTATTTCGCCTTTCAAGTTTGTGAATTCTTCATGATTCATGAGAAACCGAAATAATCAAATAAGAAAAATAAAGGACTTCAGAATAGAATAGAATAACATTTATTCATGACAACAACACATACATGCACATAAATAAATAAAAACTTTAGTTTCCAGTTTCAACAGTAACGACTACCTAATCTTAATTGGAAGCAAACATAACTCAATATTTCATTGATTAGAATCCGATCCAATACTGTACTCTGCTCACTTTCAAAACATCTTAACTCAAACAAGTTTTCCCGACGAAACAAACATACAAACTGGAAAGAAGTGTGTAAGAGACAAAACGCCTTGTGCACACTTCGTCACACCAAATAACACATTGCCGTCTCGCATACTATCATTCTCTGTCTACCAGGGGATTAGAAACGTTTGAAGTAAAATTAGAATATTCTAAATTCTGAAGTTGGAACCGCGAGACATCGCAGTTCTGGAAATCACGTGAAAATTTAATCCGTTTTCATAATGCGGTTTATAAACAGAATTTGGACGCGCAGCATCTGCATGTGTATCAGTGTATCTGTCTGTGGTATCGTATCGTAGCTGCCAAACGGATGGACCGATTTGAATGCGTTTTTTTTTGTCTTAGATAATTTTACCCCGAGTGTCCTAAACCATGTTTTATCAAAATATGATACGGCTGAACAGCCGTTTTTGAGATATTGGACTTTGAAATTAAAATGTCGGGGGTATTTCAACTTTTCTAAGGTGCAGTTAATATCACATAAAAAGTGACATTTAGATCAACCTGACGCACAGTATACAATAAAATGCGTTATGTGGTCGACCTGCAGGAGCACAAGCCAGACGTACCGTCATTAATTAAGATAAGATCCTCCTGACATGATGACCTTCAATCTCGAACTGGTGGCACGATTTCTTCGTCACCTTGACCAGGAGTGTATAAGCCAGACGTACCATTTTTAAGTGAGGCATGTCCAGGCAGTAGTAGCACAACTGACGCCGCGACTTGACGCCAGACGAGAAAATCTACCCCCCCTTTCTCTAATTTATACAGTGCGAGTGAAACAGGAGTAGCTGAGCGGTAATCTCTTTTTATTAACTTCTTTTATTACGAAGAACCATGGAAGAACCTTAATAAGTTGTCATTTATGCAATGGGCCCTAGGTGGTACGGATTCCTCGTCATCTAGACCAGGAGTGCATAAGCCAGACCTACCGTTGTTAAGCGAAGCCGGTATAGCTGGGGCGTGCTCGTGCTTGTTCCCAGGGGACGCCTGCTCCAGCTTCACAGCAACCAGCTCGGACATGTGCATGTGTTGCGGCTCCCTCTTGACTTGGACCTGCACGTTCTGGCCGGCCACGCCGAGCCAGGTCACGGGGTTGGTGCGGCTGCAACCGCCGTCGGTGTGGACAGTCTGGGAATTTGGATTAATAAATAATAGTTCTATAATACCATGAATAGGTTTGATGAATTTATTAGTTAATTACACCTTGCTGTAAATTGGGCAGGTGAAGTATCTCACTTCACACCCACCATCACCCGGTTGCCGGTTTTTCTGGTTGATCAAGAGTCTTAGCTTATGTCATGTGCCTGCTAGCAGGTTGATGAAGTGATGCTATTTACGCAAGTAGCAGTTTCTTCTAGAGTTATCTTGGTGCTTTAAGCGTCCCAATGGAGTTTAACCTACCAGGCGCGTAGAACATTGTAGGAGATTACCTTTTTCGGAGAATTGGTCAGGCACGTGTTACAGGAACGCTTGGCCTGCTCCGTCTTGATAGTTAGCGGCTGCATAACACTGATTCCTTCTAGTAGCTGACGTTGGTCGCCTGTGCAGCAGAGAGTATCGGGAAGGCAAGCTTTACCTAGCTTGGTATCTTCCATTTTATTCAGATCCCTGGAATAGAAAAGATGATTAGCATAGGCACTATCTCATATTGTTCTATCTCTATCTATGTCCGTCAATTTCTCTCTACACGAAGTGCGCACGCATGTAAACCTTTAAATAACGCGATGTGCAAGCGACATAATGTACTTATGTCCATACAAGTTTTCATTATTACAACGGCCACCTGCCATCAAGCGGTTCGTACGCCTGTTAAAACTTACTTGTCAGTCAACAACAGTCGTTGCGAGCAGTTCAGTAGCTCTAACTGCAACGGCGAATTCGGCGGCGGAGTGGGCACGCCGAAAGTGGACAGTGACGTCGAGAAGAGGCTCTCCGTGGTCACTGCAAAGAGAGAGGTTTTAACTGTTGTGAACGTATGGTGCCCTGGTAGTGAGGATTGGGAAAGTGTCGAAAAAACTTGAGAGTGAGTGACGTCAATCAATAACCGGCAGAGACTTACTGTGTGTATTTTAGAGGTTAACATTAACTCGTATACTGGCAAGTGTATGCAATCAAAAATATTGCATGTTGTATTATTATTATTAAGCGTAGTTAATAAAAACTTCATATTATTTTCTTTGCACGATAGACTATACCTACATGATTGAGATTGTTTAGAAAAGTTCAGAAGATTGTGACAAATTCTGAAATTACTAAATCGATTTATCGGTTTTTTACCCTATGAAAAACTGGGAAATACCACGGGATTTTACAAGAATAGAAATGTTACAAATTATATTATTTGTCGTTACTACGCCTAGACATTAATTTTCATCCAGGAACACCTCAGCCATTCCCGCTTTACATTTTGATTAAATTAGGCCTGGCATCCTGGCAGTGTCAATGTTTTTTTTCTCAATTCTACTAAGTGACATTAATTAATTAGTTACATTACAACCAAGTACACAACAGAAGTTGATCGTTAACAATTCTATGTCATCAGCGCCACGCCAACACGGTTAAGGCGGTGCATTGGAAATTATCACGTGCTTTGAAACGCCATTCTGACTAGATTAAGAAACAATAAGGCCTGATTTTCAGATATATGATTCTTGACTATATGATTGTTCATCTGATTTTATCGATACATGATTGCTTAAAATTTCCTCGATAGAAAAAAAAACCAAAGTTAGGTCTGTATTTTCCTTTTTTTACTCAGCCTACCCAAACGATACATCATTTTACGACACAATCAAGTTAATTCTATAGTATTTTATCTCATCTAAAATCTCACTTTATGAAATTTTAATAAAACTTCTCCAAGTTCGGTATTTATCGAAATTTGTCCAAATCATCGATTCCCGAAGAGTGTTACATCTCTTTTTCTCGTGGGCGGAAGGCATCGGCGTGTCTCTGTCTAGGGGGCGTGTACGACTCAAATCAAGGCATCCCCTTAACATATAGTTTCAGAGCATCTCAAGCTGCTCTTATAAGCATTATATTATAATCATGAATATCCTATCCTATATCCTTACTAAAAGAGCAATATTTATATATATATATTTGAAATCACGTTCTCGAAAACTTCAGTGAAATTGGTATATAGCTCGATCGCCCAGGGACTATACAGTAAACAGCATCAGCATCTTTCTGTTAAACGTCACAGTCCTCACGACACAGGCTCGGCCTAGTGAGAGGACCACTGATTGCTCAAATGAAATGTACCTACTAGGTTAAGTCGATGGATCCTTTTTTATTGTACAATGGCTTTCTGGTAAATAAATACAATTGGTATTTGTATCGCTCAAACTATTGATAGCTGTATAAGCTATAGGTACAGCTTACATGCGGCTGCCTGTCGCCAGCGGCAGCGATACGCATCACGACCCAGCCCCCTATTCTGTAACTTGTTTTCAGCTCACCTCAACGCTCACCCACAAATATATCTTGACACCGCGATGCGTATTAACTAAGCGTAGATAGAGGTCTAGTTTCGTGACGGGTGACCGGCGGGGTGAGCCGCATTAGCTCGTAGCGAATAACAGCCCAGGTGAGTTCGGGTGGCGGGAAGATTTATGTTATTTGGAGTTTGGACAGCTGGTAATGGGACTACTTATCTTTTTTTTTTTTTACTTCGGATAAAACTTTATTTACTAAAGTATACATATACAAAATGATATTAAACTAATTATAATAAATTACAATTAGAAAAATGTATCAAAATTTTGCCCTTTAGGCAGGGTGCCCATCACACAGGCAGCATTCCCGCGCTGAATAGCAATCGCTATTCTTTGGGCGAGAAAGCTGCCTGCCCGAGGGTCACCCGTAGCCTCCCTTAACCGCTTACTGATCTCCTTGTTGAGCTTACGCGCGTTTCTTCCCCAAGGGCCGAGTGTCTCGACGCCAAATGCGACAAAATCGTATTGGGCGCCGAGACAGCTATACTTCCCGACCTTGGATCTCTCTCGGGCATCCGCCGCTGCCCCGGCTTGCTTGGACGTGCTCGGCAAGTAGGACGCTGCCAGCGTATCAGCACAGGTAGCGTCCCACACCAGTGCACGGCCCATCCGCCAGGGGATTAAAGACATCCCGTCCGGACGCTTGCCATCATCTCGTACAATGCGAGGCTCAAGAGCGCAGGGGACGCAGGCGCTGGCAAGCGCCCTTCTCAGGATGTCATTGAGCGCAGCGTGACGGGACAGGCGGCCGGCGCCCGAGGAGCAGGCGAGTCCATGGTGACCGAAGCGATCTACCGCGGCTCCACAGGAGATGCAGTTGTGGTCCACGCACACATCAACTCCGACGCGGAGAGCAACTGCAATTCGGAGTGTGCCTGGGTCAATGAAGCTACCTAAGTTAGGTGAGGGGTAGGCGTGAAGCCATTGCCCCGACTCTGGTCTGGCTGCTGCCAACAGCCTGGCTCGGTCCCGGCCAGTCGATCAACGACTTTATGGTAGCGGCGGAAGCTAACGAGTCCCAAGCCCTTTGTAATTTTGGTCTTGATGGCAAAGTTGGGTTCGGTCCTGCTAGCCAGGCGTTCCTAGCATCAACCAAGCACGCGATCTCGCAGTTTGCAGTCGTTGAGACTTTAAGGATTTTACCTGCGAGATCTTGCGTGCTGTGAGTTGATGATAAGAAAGCCGGCAAAGCCGCCATATCTTATGGGTAGACATGCCTGAGTCCAAGCCTGTTCGCTGAATTTAACATTAAGAATTGATTCTAGTATGGACTTCACTAGGGTATTAGTAGAAAGGACTAGATTGGGAAATTTCCAAATAGGGCAACAACGGAGAAGGTACGTAAATTTAGGAACGAGTAGGCAAAAATTTTAGAATGAATAAGGCTGAGTGAGAGCTTATTTTGACTAAACGTTCAGAGTTATTTTGGAATTTTGAGATTGATTTATCTAAAACAGACGGAATAGCCTCGTCAAAAATGGGTGATCCAAGGAGGTACAGGCTGTCTTTAGTCAAAATTTTAAGGTTTGGAGCTATGTTTTTAAAACCTACTATAATTTGAGAAGCCACAAACGGATCCGTTTCTTCGGAAATGTAAAGTTCACATTTATCGAAATTTAGTGTCAGTCCAATATCATCAAATTTTTGTATAATTTTGGATAAATCTGCCAGGACGGATTGAGACTTACCGCCAAAAGTGCCATCGTCTAGGTACCATACGTTTAGGTCGGAAGAAAGACTGTGGATGATTGGGTTGATGGCGAGACTAAACAGGGCTGGACCCAGGGGATCCCCCTGCTGGCAGCCTACGGCTGAAAGGATTTCGTTGTCTTTGTGAAGTAACTTGGATGGGGCATGGTAACATTGTAATAAAAAGTTATATATTTCTGGTATATGGTTTCGTGTCTCATTCAGCAAAGTGTCCCTATTAACAGAGTTAAAAGCGTTTTTAACGTCTATTTTCAATAGAACCTCACACAGGTCAGTTTGTACAAAGGTACGCACAGCGTGAACTGCGGCCTCGCAGCCGCCTCGAGTTCCAAAACCAACCTGTGTGGGCTCGAAAAGTTTTTGTAATTTAGAACGGGTGTGTCTTACGCAGATTTTGGCTGCAAGACGCCGAAAGGTAAAGCCAACAGCAATAGGGCGCACGCCAGCATCCTTCTTTGTGAGGGCAATCAAGTTAGCTCCATAAAGTATCGGCGTCACATCTTGGCATACATCACCCAGGAGCATAAGGTTTACCAGTTTTGTAATGCTTACTGTCAGCTGTTCACCGGCTACCCCAGAGCCGTAGCTGGTGAGGTCTAAAAGGTGTTGAGGGGTGATACCGTCTAAACCTGACGCCGACCCTTTGGGGAAGGATGCGAGGGCGGCCACTACGTCCTGCCCTGTAGCGTGGAGACACATCGAAGGATCTGATGGAGGGTCAACAAAGAAAGGGGTCAAAGGGCCTGGGGGATGCTTTGATTGTAACGCGGCAGCGGTTTCGGGAGTGTCGGGGGCGATGGTATCATTAGTGAAGAGGAGCCGTGCCGCCCCTTTAAGATCACCATCCTGCAATTTCTCTTCAACCTTTTTACACAAGTTATACGTTTTACCTCTAGTTTGTAAAGGCCGTGATAAAGACGGCAAAGCTGGTGCTAAAATATTATTCTTTATTTTCTTCGTGAGGGAAATATTTAAGTTGTTATCGTCAGGAACATGTAATATTTTGAAAGGCAGAGTTAACAAGTCATGCCACGATTGGAGGTTGTTGTTTAGTACACAATTGTTTATTGTAGCTGTTAGTACTTCGGCTACAGCGGACCTGGCACCACGCGGAATGCGTTTGACTAGAGGCGTCGAATGTTTTAGTTGGCCAAGAAGGGTTTGAAGAGGAATAGCAAGGTGGGGTGATGACGTAGATGAGCATATGTTATGGGTATTCGGGACACTTGGGATAGGATGAACGCGAACCTGATGGGTACGCGATTGATGAATGTGTAATCCTCGTGTTGATGTAAAAACTCTTTCGCATACTACACAACACTCCATTCTTCAAAATAGAAAATACAAAAAGAGGATTAAGACAATCTACAACACGCATGCGAACATAAGTTGATTAACTAGAAAATAAACTACCTAATAATATAATAAGAACTAAACAATTAAAAGAAATAAACAACGCTGAATCACCACACACTAGGCAGGAGTTCCTCGGCGATCCAATGTTTCTGATAATCAACTACTTAAGTAGTAGAAAGTTTACGTATAAGCATTGTAAGTGTTTTTATTGACTTGCACTGCACTTTCAATATAATTTAACATGAATCGTTAATAAAATAAAACCCCAAATAAAAATATTCATTGACTTAAACTTGACACACAACCGTCAAAACAGCTGTTTTCTCTGGGGCGTAGGAACTCGGGCTGCGGACCCCGACGCAGAGAGGTTTAGTTGGCGGCCTGTTGTCTATTCCAACAAGAAATAATAGGCTGGGGGTCCGTAGGTCAAAATATCCATTACTGATAATTTATTAATAATAATTGTATGAAGACGATAACATTTTGTCATGACAGGTCACGTCAAAAAAACGTCACTGAATGTTTTTACTTCAAAGAAATGATTGACTTATCTTTTTGTATTGTTCCGAAATTGCTTAACACAGTCTATTGTTTCGCAGTTATGTAATGTGTTAATAGTTCACTTTCAACCAAGCAAGTAAGACACAAAACTCTCTTTCCCTTTATTAACCATGCGCGGTTAGAAATTAGAATATCGCGACCTTCGCTTTCTAAGTGTTCTAATTAAAGAGAGACGGATAGTCTATCTCGCCGCGACACAGTTCGCGGGCAGTCCTTTGATAGTGATGTGGGTGTAAAAGTAGACTGCGGGATAGGGTTGAGGTGTGAAGTGGGCGAAAAGCTAGCAACTTGACACTGCACTATTACATTATCTCCGTCTTTACATCCATTATTGCTAGAAGTGGCACTGAAAATGTAATTGCATGAGTTCTGCATATCCCTTCTGGAAACACAGGCGTGTCTTATGTATAAATTTATTCCGGATAGTAACTCTCATGTCAAAGGTTAAACAAAATCTAGGTACCCAGCGAACTAAAAAACAAAAACCATAGAAGTCTTAGTAACGCCGCCAAATGGCGCCACAGAATGGGTGCCATTGTCTTTATGCGGGGTTGGGGGCGGGGTTTCAAAACGATGCCAGGCAGCTGTTTCGTTCGAACATGCGCATACCGGGTTTTATGCTCGTGTTTTGGTAGAAATTTGTAAAAAGCTCGCACTCTATGGTTGTTTCGTTCGCTGGTCTTCCTTATCCAACATTTTGTTAAAACATTTCACTTTTCAATCTGCAAGCATCTCCAAGTTTTAACTCTCCACATACACCCTTTCCACAGCATCAAAACAAAACATCAAATATAGGACGTGCGCGCCACATGTGCGCGGGAGTCGGGTCGAGTGACACGACTCGTAATTACCCACTGGCAACGGTAAAAACGTCGTATCTGCATACCAGTAACACAGCAGTATACGACTTTGCATCTTTAGGGAAAACATTTGTTACGCTGAAAACGTCGTATTTAAGTACGAGTTTGATAATGTCATACGACGTTTTGAGCTCTAGAGAGAATACTCCCTCGGGGGCACGCAAATAGACGCGCGAGGCCCTTTGTGGGAGTGACGTCATATGCGTGTCACATTAGGCGGTTTTGACGAGCGAAAAGGAGCTTGCATGTTCCAACGAAGAATCCTTAAATAGTGGTACATATTGCATGTTACATGAAGTTTGTGACGCCATGAAATGTTTGTTGGGAACAATGCTTGTTTGACAAAATGCATGATGGACAAATGCCTATGGAGTAAGATGTGACACATATTGGACACAATAAAATTGCTTTGTAAAACTAAAATGAAGTAATTTTGGACTAAAAGAGAGATCAAGTAAAATTATATAAACAACTTCCCGTTTCCCACGAATGATTTTTTACAAATATATTTTTAACCGATTGAAACTCAGTACCGTCGTAAAATATTCGCGTAACCCACCTAATGTGCAAGCGCTCAAGACAGGTCTTTCGTTGTGACTTTAGGGACGTACTAGCCATCAGGGTGGACGATTTGAAATTACAGGTCTTGCATCCCCGTGCATGTTACCAGATGTCACTGTGCGCAACTTTGTTAATTAATAACAGAGTAAAGTTGCACCTTGCAGGTTAGTAAAGAGTAGTAATAGATGTGAAGCTTCCCGTCATACTCAGAGGGACTTACTAAGCTCAGCTTTTAGCAATAATATTAAATACCTTTGTGTAAAGTGGGCCGGTTCCCCTGCGTCGGAAACAGCGAGTACAGCGGAAACCGGGTTACACCTGGAAATGAAACTCCATTTATAATACCGAAACTCCGTGCCGAAGCAAACAAGTGCATTGGCAAATCAAGTACCAGGGACACATACCTTGCTGCAGGTCAGAGGGCGGGCGGGAGCGGGCGCCCCCCGCCGCCCCGCCCAGCATAGCTCGCCTTGATACACCTCACCACCTGCGAACAACGTGAATTATTACAATTAATATTTGGAACTCTTTGCGCTCATCATATCCGCGTGTTGATTAATACGAGGGATTATAACGGAATGGACTGTTTGGAATACAAATTGGAATTTCCAAAATGGAATATTTATTTGCAAATACCCCTTCGGTTCACTATTCGGCACATGATTAATATTTACGTATATTACGTACCAAATAATTAATCATTTTACTTTACCGACAACAGTATATCTGCAATATCGTGAATTTAATTTATGACTAAACAGCTAAATGATACGGTAATAGTTTAAAAATAGGACGCCGAAAAGCCATTTTCACGGTCGTAAAATCAACTGTAGTACTTGAGAGAGGAAAGGCGAGCCAAGACGAGGCGCGAATTTGATACGATCAGCTATAAAATTTTGCCCGCCGTCCGGAAATTTCAATGAGACATATTTCGCGCTTCGTCTCGCCAGGTCTCGGGAAAAGTAACTTAAAAATTTAAGGGCCGGTGCCCACTTCAGACCGTGCATATAAGTTGTACTCAAGTTGTCCTCCTACACAAGTTGTCAGTTTGATGCAAACCTTTGACCAATTTCACGCGGTTCAATTCAGTGGAGACTGAAGTGGCCTAATACGGAACTACCATAGTGAATAAATCCGTCGTGTCCCGGTTTGTATCGCCCTGATAATATGCTGAAGTTGCAAAAAAATACAGTTGAGTAAAATTTTGCCTCAAAAGTCATGATTTTCAGAAACTTTTTTCAGTTTTTTTCAGTCTTTAAGTAGGTACTCAACATCGATTGTTATGAATCTTATGAATATTTGATAAAATTTGAGAATGTATAATTCAGTGTCGTCATTGTAATTAGAACGTTAGATAGACCTAGTTTTTTTTCGATGATGACCTTGAAACCTGGGGGCCTAGGCAAGGTTACAATCGACAAGCGTTAACGCCAATAGAAAGCTAATAAAATGAAGGGGAATGACAGAAGCCGACGAAACACTTTTCGTTAACATCTGTCATTCCCATACATTAGATTAGTTTTCTATTGGTGTTAGCGCTAGTCGATTGTAACCTTGTCTAGGCCCCCAGGTTTCAAGGTCTTCATCGAAAAAAACTAGGTCTATCTAACGTTTTAATGACGCTACCATGTACGCTTGTACGCTTGTACGCTTACCATGAGTTTGACAATGACGGCTTACGCTAACGAGTATCGAGTTTTCTATCTGTGCATCCCGCTCGTACTGTCAAAGTGCAATAGAGATGCACAGATAGAAAACTCGATACTCGTTAGCGTAAGCCGTCATTGTCAAACTCATGGTAAGCGTACTGATCAATTTAATAACCAAACACACTGAAGTCTCAAAATACAACACCTAGTTACCAGCGCGCGCGTAGCAGTACCATGTCGCTGCCACTAAAACTACACATTCAAACCACTCCCAGCCCCTCGCATATCTACGTTACAGCGACAAAGTCCTATGTTGGATTACTTTGACGTTTTGAAGTAGCAGTATACGTTCACGTAACACCCGGGTTCGGTGACTTTATACGAGACGAAATTGAGTAATCGCACCGCTCTCGTCGATTTGAAAGTGAGAAGCGACGCGAGACACCAGGCTAGCAGATTTTTGAAGAGCTATTAGTAGTTGATTTTAGTAGTTGGACGCGTATGAAGCGATGACGTCACGCGTCTGTTTATACGATCGCGAGTCTGCGGCGCTACCACGAACTTCGAAGGATATGACAGTATACCAGCTTAGAGATATACTTATAGACGAATACGAGTAACGTAAATCGAGCCTATGTTAAACATAATAAAGTAAATACTGTATATAGTATGTCGTTTAAAATAGAAATACCTACAATACGTGATATTAGTCACCGAGTTCTTGTTGGTTGCTGAGGCGGGCATGTTCTGTTTCCTTTGCATTAAAAAGACTGACTGACTGGTATAGAATGGCTATGGAATTTGCCATAACATTCTGTCATTACTTACACGCAAGAATGGTATGTAACATTTGGTTTAGCTTTTAGTATTGGACAATAAAAATCAAAACTATTTATCAACAACATGAATGTATAGGTATAGGTACATTAATAGCCCTCTAGCCTAGCGCCATCTTTGACTTTTCTTTCATACTTTGACCTAATTTGAAAGTTCAATAATTATGTAAGTTATTTACCTACTTATTTAAGGCGACTGACTGTCTACTGATTATTTTCCCGCAAGAACATCCAAAATGTCACTTACCTAACTTATAGATAGATAAGTACCTAAGGAATTGGGAATTCAAAGTGGAAAATAGCCTGCTTTTTACCCGACTGCCCCACAAGGATGTTTAGGTTATTTTCTCTAGCGTATATTGTGTGTGAAGAAAACACCCCAATTATATATGAAATACTATTTATTAAGTCTTACGTTCACAAGTAATCTTTCTAAAGCCCGAGCTTCGGAACTCAAGTGTTCATACTAAAGCGCCATCTTTGAACGGCGCCATACATTATGATTCCGTATTTAACAACTTTAACAATTACTATTATGTTTTACATAGCATTATTTAGTTCAATAATCTTATTAAAACAATAAATAAACACTTAATCTCTTTTCTAATACCTATATTTGAAACATGTATGAATTGGCCGAACCGGAAGTCTCTATTGAAAAGGACTACCGCTAAGATTCTGTCATTGGCCGTACTATTTTCTACTTTATTAACAATTCCAAACATACATTAATTTGTAGGGCTAGAAATATTACGTTTAAATGAAAATTAGAGTTTACTACAAGTTCCTTTTTCTAACATGTGTATATAATATATGTGTATTGTACGTAGGTGGACAAACCAAACGGTTTGATGGATTTTGGCATATGAGGTGTCGTTGGAGTCCCCATAATCGTATTTGAAAAAAGCAGTTAGGTATTTAAACATCTCTAGATTTCCCTTGTATACCTAGAATAATAAATTCTAACAATTACATTAATATGGGTGTAGAGTAGACTCCAAATGTATAATTAGTCCTAAAGAAAGAACGCAAAAATAAGCCTAGAGACGAAAATCCCATTCTGATAACTTAAAGAAATACGAAGCTACAACCGTTTTAATATTGTTTGTTAGAGAGAAAACGCTCGCAGTGACGTCACGATGTGCGAGCGTCATAGTAAATGTCTATCGTTTCATATGCAGGTGCGTTTTCGGGAAAGGGACAGAACATAATAATAAACTTAAAGCTTTGGACTTTTATTATTTAAAAACGTTGCTTTTTTTCTCCATTTCACAACATTTTTTATCCTTTTTCCAGATTTTATTTAGTGTCTCCACACCTATAAATCATATTCCTATTATACCTACCCTCCATTTTTTTTTACCTATTAGAAAGACTGCGGCCTCAATCGTACATTTCGCCCGATAACAACGTGCAGCGTGATATACCTACGCCTTAAATAATTTATTTAAATTATTAGTTGCCCTATAAATAAAATAAAAACAAATCTAAAAACAGGTTACAGTTGAAACATCGAACCGTAGAAGCACTAAATCGCTCCTCGTATTCATACGGCCCTGGTACGTGTTAGGTCTAGATTCTAGACTTCTAGACGCACTAGGCTGAAACGGCAACTGGTAGCTCGGTCAAATCGCGAAGTTAAACATGTTTCTGTTTATAAATATCTTTACTAGCTATCCGGGTAGCTTCACCCATGAAATGATGAAGGATTTTAGAAATTGGATGAGTATTTCCGAGATTACTCACATTCAAACTTATAAACATACTCCCATACTAAGTAATATTATAAATGCGGAAGTAACTCTGTATGCAGCCGAACATTACAGCTAAAGAGGGTAGAATGGAGGGTGAAAGTTTGCATGGAGCTCGGTTAGAAAAGACAGTAGCTACACTGAGAGAAAAGACCTGCTAAATTCGGAAGGTATTTCCTTCCTTTTTGACTCAGGCGGTAAATTACCTTGCAAAATGGAAGGAAATGGTTGTATAATATTACCGTCCTAATTGGAAGGTAATTGTTGGTAGGTAACTATAATCTCTTAAATTTACCCACTGAGTCAAAACGGAAGGTAATTTATTGGAAGGTATACTATTGGACGGTAAAATGTGGAAGGAAACTAAAATATACCCACTGAGTCAAAACGGAAGGTAATTTATTGGAAGGTATACTATTGGACGGTAAAATGTGGAAGGAAACTAAAATTTACCCACTGAGTCAAAACGGAAGGTAACTAAAACTTACCCACTGAGTCTAAACGGAAGGTAATTTATTGGAAGGTAATATTATTGGGAGGCAGAGGAAGGCCGCGACGTGCTTTTATTAGGTCAAGGAGAAGGTCAATGTAGTGTCGTATCAGGAGCTCAAAGCAGTGGCAGAGCATAGAGCTGAATGGCGGTTACTCCACCGACAAGAGCAGAGCTCTTAAGTTGAAGAAGAAGAAGGAAATTAACTTCGATAGGTAACAATCGGACGGAATATCCAACAGGTATTTTTGGACGAAATAGCTACTACGTATAAACGAGTTCCACGCGGAAGGAGTAGCGGGCAAAAGCTAATAATATGTAAATAAATAGTGTGTTTAAATTGCTCATTTCGAAGGGAGCCATAGGCAGTAACAGTCTAGACTACTATTTTAGTCTCTGCCTCTGCCTAACGTTCCCTGGCGCCGCGAAGACGATATCTTTATCTATGGTGTATGTAAAACAAAAACCCGTGGGAGCGGAGGCGTTGCCAGCCGACCAAAGACAATGAGTGACGTCACAAGACGGATTGCGGGCCAACTTACACGCTGCGTCTAATTAATCGCAAGTGTATCGTGAATCTTTATTAATCGCATCGTGATGTGAAAGTGGCGGGTTTGGGAACCGAATAAACGCCATTTTTATTTGATTAACGAATATGGTATCGTTGGATCTACTGAATTTGCGATGTCCGAGTACGATTTATCATCATCAATTCATCAGTCATGATTACGCTGTAATTTAGCAATGCATAAAGCAGCAAACAAATGGACGAATGATATTCGGATGGGAAAAAACTACAACGTTTTCACATCACGAATTTAAGGCTGTGCATTGCGTGCTTTGAAACGCCGTTCTGACTAGATTAAGAAACAATAAGGTCTGATTTTCAGATATATGCATCTTGATTATATGATTGTTTGTCTATTTGATCGTTAAGATTGCCTAAAATTTTCTCTATAGAAAAATAATCCAATGTTGGGTCTTTAACTATTTTCCGTTATTTACTCAACCTACTCAAACAATATAACACGCGCAGATAAAGAATGGATCTGAAAATGGCGTCCCGCTCGCGTGCTATCTCGCTCACACCCTATCGCAGCGATACTCCCTCGAATCTCACTAGGTTAGGTATTTATCGAAAGTCCAAAAATGCCATTCCCGAAGAGTGTTGCATCTCTTTTTCTTGTGCGCAGAAGGCATAAGCGTGTGTCTGTTTCGGGGGCGTGGTCGATTCGAATCAAGGCATCCCCTTAAGAGGTATCCTCTGTGGTCGGTGGAGTATTTTCTATTTATCTCCGTCGTATTGATACGACACCAGCGTAATACGATACAACGATATAGAATAACATAACAGCCCAGTTCGTAAGCTCTTAAAACGGTAGGTATTCGGGTTCAGGTGAACATTTATATTTTAGCGTAAGAATCCACAAGGTGGACTGATGACCTGGTAAAGGTTGCGGGAGTCCGCTGGACGCGGGTGGCGCAGGACCAGTCATTGTGGCACTCTTTGGGGGCGGCCTAGGTCCAGCAGTGGGCGTCTTTCGGCTGATATGATGACGATGACAGAAGTCACCGGCACGGTCAAATTACTCGTGTAGAAATAGAAACGTACATTGGTTCGCATTTTAATACGGCATTTAACTGGAATTACATGTAACTTTTTATACTTAGGTACACAACGGGATGTGTATACAAAGTTTCATGTTATTCTAGCATGGAGTTTTAAAATAAGAACCAAACTACGTTTGTATGGAGAGGCGAGCGGCCCGGCGACCCTGGCAGAGTAAGCAAGAGAGAAACATATCCCCTTTGCCGTTCCAACCTTTGAGCCGCCACCGGCCCGGTGGTAAAAGCTCACTTAGGTATGTATAATTAGACTTTTTTAACAGCCTATATTTGACAGCCGTCATTCCAGTACAATAAACGGCAATGATGACATTATGATGACATACCGGGATGATACCTGTCAAATATTGGATGTAAGGGCATATTCACTATAATTATTATTTATTCCGTGATTCAATTGTTCAGTCTAATCTCAAGGTTCACTTGTTAGGTACTTGAATCATCATGTAATGTGATGTTGATAAAGTTTTCCTATTCTATTATATTCAATTGACTGCGCCGCAACCACTGGTAAATACAGTAAAATAAAATCAGTATAAAACGTCCCATTGTTAACTAAACGCGTCATTACGTCACAAAAACAACGAAACAACTTATTGTTCCCAAAACGCCACATTTGAATGACTTAAGCAATAAAAACAAAAAACTAATAAGCATTCAAAGAAAAAAAACACAAAGACGGGTTACCGCTCATCATCGGAAAGGGACGGATGGTAGAAAAAAAAAGATATTGTTCCTATTAAACTAGTGAGAGTTGTGAAGAATAAATTATGTTCTAACAGAGCGCGGCGGCTCAGGGCTGCCACCTACACATTCGAAAACTCCTATCATTGCAGCCAGATTTCTGACACTTTTGGAAACTTATGGCTTTACCTGCGACTTGATGATTAGAAAGAGAGGTTGGTGCTGTATCACGGCAGCAAAAATTAAAATTCACAAGAAATAAAAAGTCACAAAACGTGTTAATATCTAATATAGTTAACTTCTACCATGTCAGAATGAGCTCACGCTAGCCTGACCAATAATCCTAAACTATACCTACTCATTTACTAGCTGCACCCACGGGTCAACCCGTGCATTGTAAAGAACGCAGACAAACCCGCGTGATAAAATATAACACATCTTGAAGCTTCATCTATACACTAGTGAAACATTTTTTGAAGTAGGATAAGTAATTCCGGAGATTATCCCCAGGGCACCTCCTTACAAACTTGCAAAGTTTACCTCTTTATTAAATTAACTAGCTGTCCGCGCAGCTTCACCAGCGAATGGCCAAGAATGCAGGCAAACCCGCGAGACACAATATAACCCACCATCCAGAAAGTCCATTCTACACGCAGGTAAAATATTTTTTTAATACAGTTGCTCAAAAAGTGGTACTTTTTGTGGCTGCGTAGCGTACGAGAAACTCAATTTCTCGAACTAGTGCTTTTTACTTTTTATTGAGCTTGTGTGTGATTTGATTGGTTTAAGCAAATCTAGTTGGCCGCGCGCCACTAGAATTCTGCTCTGTGATTGGTTGAAAAAAATATAGATGGCCACGCGCCCCAAGAATACTACTGTATGCTGCTCTGTGACTGGTTGAAATATTGAAGCTGCGCGCTTCACTCGCACTGATATGGAAGTGAAGTTGTAAATTTCGTAAAGTTTTTTTCGCAATTGTATTAAAAAACGTCGTTTACAACACGTGTGAAATGTCTTTTACCACTCGTACCGAGTCTTGCCACTCGCTTTCAGCTCGTGGCAAGATACCTCGGTACTAGTGGTAAAAAGACATTATTTTCACACTAGTTGTAAAATGTACTATTTTAAATCGGCCCCGTGTTTCCAGAGATTACCCAAACATACAAAGCTTAAAGACGTCCACTGCTGGACATAGGCCTCCCCCAAAGAGTGCCAAAGTGACCGGTCCTGCGCCAGCCGCATCCAGCGGACTCCAGCAACCTTTACCAGGTTTATAAATATCATCGTAATACCGATAATATCATTAGATTAACAGTATCTTTTCGGTGAAGGAATCAGAAGGTCTATCCCCAATAAGGTCTAGTTTTCTTTTTGGGTTGGAAGGTCAGATGGCAGTCACTTTCGTAAAACTAGTGCCTACGCCATGTCTTGAGATTAAGTGCCAAAGCGGACCCCGAGCTCGTGTACGTTACGAGTAAGTCGTAAAGTCATTTATTAATAATATTCTAAGTATTACCTACATGTTATCATTCACTGAAAATCATCGTCGTGGCCCTGGCACTTCATCGACACATGCTGAGACTTGAGAGGACTCCTTTTTGAGACTAACCTAAACAATGTATAACTTTTTTTTCTCTAGTTTTAACTTTTAAGCAACTTGTAATGTTGTTGTGCTGTGTGTTCCAAATAAATCATCCTTCATTCAATCATCATTATTAAATTATACAAACATGTATACCTATAATCATTCATTCTTATTGTGGTAATTCATAAAAATCTTTAATGTCATAAAAATAGTGGGATATATAGAAAACCTGGCGTTCCTGACTGGCAACCCTAGCTATACCGTTCGCGTACGGGTACGGATTAGGCCTTCCCAGAATTCTCGCAGAGTCGCAGGAACATCTCGAAAACGGAGATTTTATTTACGTTACGGTCGTCGGCGTAATTCATTGAAACATTGATTAACATGACAATAGTGACGTATGGTGGTTGGTAAAAGGGATATTAGCTTGCAGTTTACATTCTATTTGAAGTTTTTTTTTGTTCTGTAAAGCCTTAACAGCAATTTTACTAAAGACTAGGACAGGTAATATGAACGTTCCACCATCCGGGGCCTATGCCCTTGTCAGAAGAATGAAAGGAATCAAGACTATCTATCTATCTAATATGTATACTAAACTGGACTTAATCGCGTATAAACGTACGTCCTTTTTGTGACGTATATATATATATATATATTCTTTTCTATATGTTATTTATTGTCACGAATAAATGATTGATAGATACTTCAATGCGCTAAACGAATGGTTATGTATCCATACATGAAACACCAAACATTTTAAATCAATAAGTAACGTCTACATCGATACTTCATTTGCATTTTAATGCAATATGAATAATATGTTAATAATAATAATAAAAATATATTCTTTATTGCACCACAACATAAGAAAAACATGTTACAAGAGTACATAATGTTAAATAATGTTAAAAAAAATACCCTCTCATAGAAAATGGAACAGCGGTTATATAAAAATCTTGCTCCTACCGTGTCAAGGGTCTGGAGCAGAAATTTAGTCATACAGACCTTTTAAGTCTTATTCTGCAGGCGTATTTGACGCTGTCATTCGAATTCAAATCTTAGAAGCTACGGTACGGTAGCCTAGTGGTTCCGGCATGCGACTGTCAAGCGGCGTTCGTGGTTTTGAATCCCGGCTCGTACCGATGACTTTTTGGAAAAATATTTATGGAATATTTCCCGTTAGCTTTTCGGTGAAGGAAAACATCGTGATGAAACCGGTCTAATCCCACGGAATAAAGAATTCGGAATAAAAGAATGGATTCTTTATTCGGTGTCTAATCCCAATAAGGTCTAGGGTTCTCTCTCTTCTTCTCTTCTCAGATCGGATGGCAGTCGCTTTCGTAAAACTAGTAGCTATGCCAAATCTTGGGATTAGGTGTCAAAGCGGACCCGGGTCGCAACCCTCACGCTAGGAGGATGGATGGTATAGGAATCTTCTGCCTGAACGATAGAGTTGCTTTTTGAATGGACGACTTTTAAGAAATTCGGCCAACACACAAATAATAAGTATGTGTATGATGCTTGCATTGATTGTGTGACGATCTCAAGATAAAGCTGGCACTTTAGTTCGGCGCTCGATTGAAAATGTAGCGTACCTACTTCGTAAATGTAGTCGTATGTCTCAAATCAAATCAAAATGTTTATTGCTGGTTACATGTGCGTAATACAGGTGTTCAATAAATAATATAGTCCAGTATAACCTGCCTCTAAGGCGTACAATATTCCTAAAATCTAATATATGAGAAAGAATACATGCAATCCGAATAATTACTTAATTAATGCTTAAAATTACATACACATTGAAAATCATAAAAATTACTTACAAAGAATTAATTAAAACCACATATATTTTTTTTTTAATTTGGATGTCAATATTACGCATTAAAAAATTATTGCATGTCATAATAGGTCTTTCTGATTAGCAGTTAATTACTGTGATAAATACTACCTGTAAAGCAGACAAAGAAGATATTTAAAGCAATATTGAGGTTTCTAGCTATTGTACATAAGATATGCAAGGGACATAAGACGCGAAGGTGTTTAAAAACAACGTCTCAGTGCCACTCCAACTGCGATATCAAATTTTGTTGATCTTTTATAAAAAAAATAGATTTATCGTCGCAAAAACCATAAAACATAACGTCACACAAAAAAGTAGGTATGTGTGATATAGCCACATTTATGCTAAAAGTGGTACTGGTCCATGTGCTCTGCCTACCCCTTTTGGGAATGAAGGCGTGAATCTAATGTACCTATGTCATTATTTGTCTTGTGAATGACAACTATTGCATTCGAGTTAGTTTTCAAAAGGTAGAGAAGCTGTAGCTGTAGCTGTAGTAGAAACGCTTTCAAGTACAAAATATAAAAATGTTTTCATAATAATAATAATAAATCAGCCTATATACGTCCCACTGCTGGGCACAGGCCTCCCCTCACGGATGGGAGGGAACGGGCTGTAGTCCCCACGCTGGCCTAGTACGGGTTGGGGACTTCACGTTGCCGGTAGGGGGATTACTACGGCAAGAGTTCGCGAATAACTAGAATAAAAAGTAATTACATTTTAAGAGAATATACCTATCTATCCCTTGGACCAGATCCTATTATGATATGACACGTAATCTAAAATCTCTCCAATAACCATAATGATTAATGAAGAACACGAAACTTCGATTTCACTTTCAATCAGCCCTTCAGTGGCTTCTTAGGGAAGAAACCTCAGCTATGGTGTTATCCCAGAGCCCAGGTTAGTAATTTGCGACCCTATCGAATGACTGGAAGCGAAGCTACCAGGGAAATGCAAATCCGTGCGTTTATTATGTTTACTTTACGCGAGGGTGTGCAATCTGTCAAAGCTTTGAGCTGTGTTAACGAATGACAGGAAATGAGAATTCCACAAGCATGGAACGTTCATTTTGAAACTACAGCCTTATTACTCCAGGAAAAATACGGTATGAAAAACATTGATTCATAATAGCGTTATTTTTGTTGATTTAATTTTAAAATGTTATGCCAAGATGCTTTATGCAAGAATCCGACAAACCTTCCACCCGGAAGTAATTATGTAGATTTAAATGAAGCATGCATTGTCTTTTCTTGTATGATTTATCTTGAAAATTATAGAGCAAATTATGAGCTATGCACCAAAATAAAGTCAATAATATTTATTAATATTTTTTTCTGACTTATCAGCGGCACAAGAATTCATTCATTTCATTCATCGCTGAAAGAAGACATACCTAAACTTGTTTCATTTTATCTTGGTATTATAAAAAGTGTTCTGGGTAAGGGTTTCTTTCTATTGCTAATGTTTGCAAACACTTTGAAAAAGCTGTCATGGATGAAAGTCCATTTAACAGATATCATTCAGGGACAGTTACAATGTAATTTAATTTTAAGCAAACCACTGAACCCATTTCCGGATTCATCGTGGAGCTTATGTCGAATGAAACAATACTAGGCACGCATGAACGTCAAAGGATCCAATCTAAATTCTGCATGAACGGCGCCTTTCTCCGGGGAGGACGAAACAAGACGCGCTTTGTGGAATTGGGCTCACGGATAACCTTCAGGACGTTTTGAGGTCGTCTTTTATGAAGATTGGCTATAAAAATGAGTTTTACTCGTATGTGGGCTATTATTTAATATTTAAGCTGTCCCACAGGGTAGTGTTTTATGTCCGATTTATGACAACTTTTTGTATTCATCCGTTTAATTTATTTGAGGAGTACCTATTCCTTTCAGATAACGTAAAAAAATGGGTACAGGTCACATAGTCGTATTTATGCGCGCTTTGTTCTCGCCGATATTGACTTTGGTGTAGAGACTGAATACCAATACCAACTACAAATATACGACGAAACGAAATTGTAATTAAAGCCGATTATTTATCAATCTTTTTCCCCTCCTACAACAAATCGGCAGATAATACATTACACATCAACATTCCCGAAATCACTCGCCCATCATATTTAGTTTCCACCCACCAGGATGACAGAGACGAGAGGGGTTGCTTAGCAGCCCCCCAGTCAGTGATGCGTCTACGTAATTCTATGGGAGCCCACGGCAACGCATTTAGGTATTTCCATCGACGCTCCGACGAAATTGCAACCATTTTTGCTCGGAGGAAGCAAGCATAAATGATACAAGTACTACAGGCCATTACTTTACTTAAAAATTGCTTCTCAGCAATAGACCGTAAAATTCTTCAAAGACAAACATGCCAAACTTATAAATGAACATGGTTTCTGTTTAATAAAGGAATTATCTTTAATTGTGGGTTCGTTCAAAAACTGTGAGACCGCGGGGCTGTCAGCAATTAACAAATTATAATTAATTACAGACGGCGTGAATTGGACAATTGAGATCAAACACGGTTTCCAAACATGGCCGGTTAGTGGCTTATGGAGATGATGCCACTCTACGGTGTTTATGCGTGCCTGGTCACTTAAATTTGAATGGTTTCGTAACGTGAGTTCGGCGAATGAACGTTAGACACGAAACGATGATTGCATGCTTGTACCGTCTAAACGTTATTTTTATGTACTCATAAATAATTAATTCTATTTGTAGTTGTTATATTTATAATATAAATATAACATAGTTGGACGAGCATTAGTCACGTTCGGTTCCGACTCCAACACTGTGTGTAGGCATGACGCTTTCCCGGAACCCGTGATAAGAGTTATCAGCGCCGAATAGGGCTGCCAGCGAATCCCATTCAATTTATTATTAATATTACAGACCGAGTGAATATATCAGGAACTTGGGATCCGAACTAGCCTATTAACGGTTGTCTATTGTTTGCCCGACATTCACATACTATAATAATCATTTGCCCGAACTTCGCTTGCCCGAATTTCATTTGCCCGAATGTTTCGTTTACCATAATAGTTAATTGACATACTCTTGTTTACCCAAATATTGGATGTCATAATGTAACGAATGCCATACGTATTGTTTTCCAGATTATTGTTTGAAATACTATTATTTAATAGAATATTTAAACGCCATACAAAACATGCATTCGGATTCATCTTTGTTAATTTGTTAGTGTTTCCGCTCTTTTATTAAAAAAATAACCTGGAAGACGAAAGCGGGAGCAAACCTATCCGCGATCCAAGTCGGTATTGCCACTAAGCCCCTGTTCCCTACTGCCTATGATACACCACTATCTTGGCATTGGGTAATCTCAGAGAAAAGTTTATTTTTACTTAGTGGCAAAACCGACCTGGATCGCAGATAGGTTCGAGGTATTTTTTTTTCATTTTAGGCACTGCAATACGTACCCACATTATTACATATGAATATTATGGATGTTGAGATGGATGGCAAATGACATTATGGCATGTGATAGTTATGGATTACAATGATTATGGAAAATGAGCTTATTGATATTGATATTATGGAAAACAAAGATTCTGGCATATAATTAATATGGTAAACAATGAGTATGGCATACAAAATTATAGAAAACAACTTTCTGGCAGTTGAATATTATGGCAGATAAAATTCGGGCAAATGAAATTCTGGCAAGCAAGAGTATACCTCCTATTAACTGCTTGTTTCGTTTTAGTTACTCTTGCTTCAATAGCCCACTGAGAACGGGACAACCCAGATATGTTGGACGGTACTAACTTGTCTAGGTTGTAAACGTGGATGAACTTGGATTGGAAACCCACGCCACCCACGGGAAGAAAGGCGGTGGGCGTATTCTAACCCGACACAACTCCACATATTTATGAATGTCGTTATCATAAGTCTTCATAAGGTGAGAAACATGATTTCTCTAATTTTCCTGACATTTTGTTTAATTTGAAGTCTCATTTTAATTTAATTCCATTTGTCATTTATCACATTTTATGCTTCCTTTTTTTGTGTTCTCATTAACACATAGCATGACATTGATATTTCTTCTATTATTATTAAATAATTCATATTCTTATATGATATATTATTCATTATATTGCTGTTCATGTGTAACTTTATATTTATTTTTACGACATTAAATTTAAACGAAATTCTGCTAGAATTAAAATATATTAGTACCTACTTACGCCATATAATGGCTGATTGTGACGAACCATGAAACCACATCAACTTTATAATTACTCACTTTCATACAATAAATTATTTGTATTGGAAAAAACCTCATCCGTCTAATATCTAAATTAGAATATTATCGGATTAGAAGGTCCTAGGATTCTAGAATGCAACAAAAAGAAAAACTTACGCATTTATTTACTCGCATAATGTGCAAGTTAAGTAACGGGCTGCAAAAATACACCCTGCCACTAGTTACGGAATAAAAACATACCTGTCCTCATCTAATGGCCCTCCCTCCACTTAGGGGCATATTTCTCGTCTGCGGAACATAAGTAGATTATACAGGTACTTAGGAGGCGTAGGACAGGGGGTCTGACTCGGAATAATTCATGGCTCGTGTACTGACAACAGCAAATAAAACGGTAAAAACATTGTACGCAGTGAAGAGTAGAGGTTTTCGAGATTCAATCTCGGTGGCAGGAAATCTCATGTGTTGACCTCGGTCGAGATCTCCACTGAAATGATCAAGATCGAGATTTCAGTACGCAGAGCATGTTAATAATTCGCGTCGGACAGTGTTTGGCAACCAGTTACTAAGTGCTAAAATAAATTATTAAATAATTGTGTAACATTGTGGTGAGTACCTATGTTGCACATTCTTCACGTTTTTGTCATAAGTAGATCTACTTATTTTGTCAACGAAACGTGTTTGTGCAGTTTTCCATAGATATTTGTTTTGTGCTCAAAATATGACAGCAATTGCCTCAGTACGCATTGTTTTAGTTACATTTTAACCTCAATATTAATCGAGATCTCAGAGCGGACAAGATCTCGACATCAGAATTTTAACGGGAGATCAGTAATTACCAATCTCAGTGATTTCATTCCCTAGTGGAGATCGAACTGTATTATTCTGTACGCTTGCACTCCGTAAGCCCGTAGCCGACAATTTATTGATTCGAGAATTCGCTTCAGCCGAGGGTAAGAATAGATATTTCTTTGAAAGAAGCCATGAACTTTCATTGCGACGGTGGCAAACCTGTATTTTCCAAGATCTCACGGTTCTAAATACTGATTTGCCATACGATAAATAAATAATGAAAGCATTACTGCCGGCCTGATGGTGAACAGACCACCGTAGCCTATTGCCATATGTGGCGCCAGACGAATCGCAAGCGCGTTGCTGACACTTTATTAATTTGAGGTTTGACTGTTATGCCAGCGACAAACAAATACTGGTCCCAGTCAACATAGCATCCCCTAGCTCTGGCCACCTTCTTCAGCGCCAGAAACGGAACACCACAAGCAAAGTTAAAAAAATACAGAGGCTCTAGTATAAGTTTTACCGAAACAAAACGTTACGACCGCGTTCGCGTTTAGCTGTCAAATCCCATACAAATTGAGGGTAAAAAGCAAACGCGATCGTAAAGTTTTGTTTCGGTAAAACTTATACTAGAGCCTCTGAATACTATGATTAAACTGAATGAGATTTGCAACAGTTAATATAATAATTTATTAACTCGTTCCGTTTAGCGAAAAAGTTTCCAATTTGTTTTTCAACAGTTTGAAATTTTTGGGCTGCACGGGCAGCAGGACCGCAGGAACCGTTAGGAGGTAGTTGTAACTTTCGAAAACTGTCGATTGCTGCACCAAAACTGCGCCGGCAAAGTTTGTTTCAATGAAAAGGACAATGTCAATGCGGTTTCTACTTTTATTAGTTTTTATAGAGTTACAGTCATAATAGTTACTTGGTATAGATATAACAAAGTCCTCCAACAATCACCAAGTTCAGTCAAATATTTTAATAGGAATTTACGAAAATATGTCTATGAAAATATGAATTGGCGAAAATGTAGCTAGTGAAACCGCTGTTAGCAGACTCTCTTGACATAAGCACTTACAATTATATAATTCATTCATATCGTAATAAAACAAATATTATAGGCAACGCGGTATAAGGATACAACATAGCAATTTATTGTAATTTAACCGACAGAGACGCAGCTATGGTCAGAGCGCCAGATATAAATTGTTGATGCATCTATCAGCTGCGACTCGCTCAGAAGCTGAAATAATCATTTGTAATGATTTCAACGATGTTGATATTGAATTTACTGGTTAAGTTCAAGCTATTAGATAATGCTAAAGCAAAAGATTCTGTTTTACACTTTATACATTATACACTGTATAAATTCGTACTAATACTAACCGAATACCTAAACACAGCGTTAAATTTTCGTGTCATACTCAAAACAACACAAATAACAGCATTCATTATGTTTATGTATTTCAAACGCCCTCCATTAAACGTTGCGCATCTTGAATCCTAATTACTTTCGGTTTTTGCTGACGCTACACCTACGGGGTAGTTTTTAGCGTGTACTCGTGTTTGTTTAGGCTTTCCTGCCGAACGCCGCGCACCCATGCGACCCTGGTGCCTGCTCGTCTAATTATCTCCCGTGCTGGGAAAGAAAATTAGTTTACCAGACTTTAAAATGGTTGTCAATTTGTAGTCATGTTTTTAGGTATATATCAGATCTGATTTAATAATGAAATCTATTTATTCAAAATATAAGTATAAGATATGGTAATACAACAACAATGAAATTACAAAAATGACTACATCTAACTTAACCTATGGGGTTTACACTATATTTACATATATCCCAGAAATCAATACCACTCGGTAGGGTGTGCCCATAAGGCTGGCTGCATTACCTCGCTGAATGGCAATGCCAATGCGTTGAGCGAGGAACGAGCCAGCCCTATGGTCACCAGTGGAGCAAGTTAATAATTAAATTGTAATAATTTGTCATTTGACTGCAATGAGTTGGATATTCATTTGAACGAAAATTTCAGCGTGCCGTCCATCGATAATCACGATTTCCCTACAATTTCATAACTTCCGAATACTAAATCTTAGGTTAATGTTAATACGTTAGTTTTAGTATATCGGTTCTACTAAAAATCATTGTCGATGCACTGTGTCTGGACACTCGACTCATGCTGACTTGGACTCCTTATTGAAGCAACACCAGATTCCGATGCGATGTATAATCCTATTGTTCCAAAATGTCTATTCTATACTCTAAACTCGAAGAAAGTCTAGAAACGAAACCTTCGTGTGAAGTAGCTATAAACAATAAGTGAAAATGAAACCGGTTAAAGCAAGTACCGCGCGGACCAACTTCGCCCGGGTTCGCTTCGCACCTTCGGGCAACCACTTGAAACTTCTCTAACTGTAATTATTTGTGCAGTCGAAGTCGCTTGCACCGTAATGCTTTGTAATAAGGTGGAAAATGTTTATGACGTCTAGCGTACTTAGGTCAGGATACAAGTGCTTTGTTCGTCTTGCTTCATTAAAACCGTAAATTTGTATTTTTAATTTGATCACAAAATATTGGCTACTCTCCTATTTAATGTTTCCATGCCATTCAAACCAGTTAAGGGGTAACAAATGTTAAGCACAATAAAAGGCTATAAGAGGTAATACCTACTAATGGAGACGTCGTAGAAAGCACCTTTTATTCCACACAAATGTATGTCTTGAAATCAAACCGACATAAAACAATAGAGTAACAAAAAAATAAATCTGGGTCCCGCTTAGCGTAACCAATTGACCAATCGATTTTTAATTACTACCTACTTGTTTATGTTGTTCATAGATAAAAACCGTCGATCGATCTCAGACCCGACCAAACACGATTACATCTAACCTAGTTCGAAATCGGTAATAAATAATGGCTTCGAAAGTCGCACGAAAAAAATGACAATACCATTATTGGTGGGATGCAGAAAAAAGAAAAAAAGGAAAAAATACCGCAGCGGGAAGTGAGAATACCGGCCCGTCAGGGACGCGACTCGGGCAGTATATATATATCGATAAATTCCTTTTTTCGACTTAACGATAGGTATATATATTCGTCTTGACCGTTTGTTCGTCTAATGTCGATATTTTGAGAATGGCTTTGCTTGGTTAGCTGTGGCAAAGGTAATTTTTTTTTGTATATTTGGTGTCTGTGTATTAGTGTACAGTCAAGTGCAAAAATATGTATCGATAACATCCTCTCATAAATAAGTAAACCTTAATCCGCTGTCATAAAAGTCATGGGACATAATTATGAGCAAGTTGTATGCACCCATATTTTTACAGTTGACTGTACACTGTACAAATCTATCCGACCATTTCTGAAACCTAAGACTTTTTACAAGTACTTAGTTTTACGATGCAAATATGTTTTTATTTATAGTAGTCCCTATGTAGTAAAATCTGGACTCATTTATACCTACTAGTATATCCACCCACTTTCACGTTTATAATAAATACTAGGTGCCCACGCAGCTTCCCCCGCGCATTGCAAAGAACGCAGGCAAACCCCAATATAGAATATGACCATCCGGAAAGTCCTATAATGGTTCCGGGGATTTTCCATTTCATGCAACCTTACAGAGCAACAATCTTATAGACTTTACACCTTATAAAATAATACATAGTATTGATAATAATAAGATTTTCGGTTCATTTACATCCATACAAGTCAGGAAGCACGTTAGGATACTTAAAATTGTATTAGTTTTAATAAATACAACAATTTCGATTATTAATTTCAAGACTGGGCACGCTTGTGTGCATTCGTGTCCTACCAGCTAATTAACTGTTGCCGCTCGGCCACGACTTTGGTCTTAAGCTACCTGCGACCAGCGTTTTATCTGTTCATTGCGCGTGATCCCAACTAACCACAGTGCGTTGCGCATCTCGACCGCGCAATGAACAGATAAAACGCTGGTCGCAGGTCGCTTAAGACCAAAGTCGTGACCGAGCGGTTGGTGTTGTTGGTAAGGCCGTGCATCAGGGATGCCGTTCGCTTCTGTAATATGGCCTAGAACGAATCTATGTTTGCCTCGTATGTGTTTCCAAGAATATAATATTACTCATCCTTGATAAACGTGAAGTTAAAGATAATAAGAATTGCATTGCATTCGCATAACTCATTTGTTCAATGCCGATGCCGTAGCGGTAAACATAGCATACAATAAAATAAGTCATAAAACTTGTTTTTATCAAAACCGTTAGCTAATTGTAAATATTACTGAACGCCTTTGATAAAACTGACTCGCTACGAATTCATATAAATCATCATTTCCTGATTTTACTGTAACAGAATTCGAAAAACTTATAATTAAATTCCGGAACCATCGACAAAATTATCGACACGTTGGTCAATGCCCATAGGTATTTTTTCGTCGTCGGTGCTACCTGGGCTCTAGGTAGGTAGACGATTCTTCGAACCGCCACTTGATAAGGCTCTTGAAAAAACAGATCGTATTGCAAGGCGTTATGTTTGAATTATGGCCGTTATGTAATGCTCGGTACAGTGCAATAATGATCATTACATGACCCCGTTAATCGCCTGTCGAGTATGCCGCCCTGGTACTCTCGGTGAAGTTCGGCTGGTGAGCATTGCAAAATGCTCCTTTAATTTAAAGCAGTTGTTTACAGGCCCTCTAACCTAATCGTTCTAGTATTCCTAGAAAGGTTAAAAAAAACGTTTCTGAAAATCAAAGCGGCTAATATTTGCTCACTTCCGCCGAAGATAAGATACGCCTCGCCCGTAAGTTAATAAGAAGTGGCCTCCGTTGGTGGAATTAGCAGGCAGAGTTCAAGTACTGTTTCCGACCAATAAATAACTCTAGCATTCATACTATGACAAACAATTGGGTATATATATTTATGGGCCAAATTCTTCGCCAGCTTAACTCACTCAATTAAATTTTCTATAAAAACAAAAATTAACCATACAATTCTATGGTTGATTTTTGTGTCACAACGTAACTTTGTTCACTTCTTCAGTTTATATGGCTAACTACCGACTAACCAGGCTTAGACGTGTGCGCCGCGCCGGCGCGCCGCCGCCGCCGACTAATCACGCGCGCCGCCGCCGCCGCAACTTAGAACCGGCGCGGCGTGGAATGGCAACTCGCGTCGCGTCAAGGTTGTTAGTCAGTTGTCGTGAACGCCGTGCCGGTGTGTATAGCGCGTGAATATCAAAATGGCGAGTGACGTATTAAATAAAAACTATGTAAACAAAATTAAAATCAATAACTATACCGTGCGTGAGTTATACGATGTGAAAAAGCAAAGTAGTTTCGGATGAAAACATTTTGGCACCTACTACTACTAGTGCTACAAAAAGACAACAAAAGAGTCCTTGTAATGGAAGAACAAGTATTCTGTAATGTTTGTTTGTCAGAAAGAAAATCCGAAAACGACACATAGTCCCTAGGATCGTAAGTACAGTTGTATTATTTTATTTAATCTTAAAGAAAAAAAGAAAGAAAGAAAGAAACAAGACATTTATTCACTACACAAAAGACACACAGAGACAAGAAAAAAAATACAGTACAATTGACACATAATGTGTGTTAAAAGCTTTTATGTGTCTTACTTTCTAGCAGTGCTGTAGGTACATTTCTCGTTTTTTTAATGAATTCTGTATGTATATAAATACTTTATTTTACATAAAAGCAAGTTTAAAAAACTTAAAAATCAATTGATATGCTATGTAGGCAAGGCATTTCATTAACAAAGGCATTTCATAATCTTTGAATGATTTTGATTTGTTTTGATGATCACTCTGATTTTAAATCATCATCATCATTCGCTTGTCCTTATCCCATTTACTTGGGGTCGGCGCAGCATGTTTTTTTCTTCCATAGCTCTCTGTCGCCCGTCAACTCATCACACACATCTTTCCTGTTCATATCGTCTCTCACGCAGTCCATCCACCTTTTCCTTGGTCTACCTCTTCTCTTACATCCCTCCACATTCATACTTAATGCCCTTCTAGTAACATGACTATCATCCCTCCGCATAACATGTCCGTACCACCGTAAACGATTTGCTCTCAGCTTTTCAGTTATCGGTGCTACTTTCAGGCTTCCTCTTATATACTCATTCCTTACACGATCCAATCTCGTCACGCCACACATCCATCTCAACATTCTCATCTCCGCAACATGCAATCTCGTTTCATCCGTCATCTTTGCGGCCCAACATTCCGCTCCATACATGACGACAGGTCTTATAATGGTCTTGTATATTTTGCCCTTCAGTCGAAGGGGCATTCGGTCGTCGCAGATTGTTCCCGTAACCTGTCGCCATTTCATCCATCCTGCGCTGATTCGGTTTCTAACGTCACGGTCAATATCGCCATTATATTGTATAAGTGACCCGAGGTATCGAAAATCGGAGCAGGCTGGCAGCGTTACGCCATTGAGCTCTATGGGCGTAAAATTGGAGAGACCGCCGAAATCGCAAAACATGTGTTCAGTTTTTGATCTGCTGATTTTCAAGCCCACATTCTCCAATTTTTGCCGCCACTGCTCTAGTCTGCTCTCAACCCCGAGTCCATCTTCACCAACGAGGACAATATCATCAGCAAAGAGCATACACCAGGGCGCCTCCTCCTGGATGCCCGACGACAGAGCGTCCATTATAAGCAGGAAGAGGTAAGGGCTTAAAGCCGAGCCCTGGTGTAAGCCCATCGCGACGCTGAACCTGTCGGTGATGCCAGCGCTGACCGGACGCGAGTACAACACCTGTCATACATAGACCGAATCAGCCTTACATACTTCCCTGGCACACTTTTCTCTTTCAAGGCCCACCACAAAACCTCACGAGGAACTCGGTCATAAGCCTTCTCAAGGTCAACAAACACCATATGTAGGTTTTTTTGCGCATGTCTGTATTTCTCGCATAGTTGCCGAAGAGCGAATATGGCGTCTGTTGTACCCCTGCCCGGCATGAATCCGAATTTATTTTAAATGATCTACTATAATGTCTATAACATAAATATTGTAATAAATAATAGGTATAAATTGAATAGTTTTAATTTGTTTACAACATCTCATTTCTACCTACATATTGTCAGAAATTACGAGGTACGCATTTTTTCTTTCGCTAGTTAAAATGTATTTTCAGTATTTTGGCGAATATTGGTTAATTGGTTTGTTCTCCTTTTCATTTCAGAACGAAATTGAAGTCGTATAGCAAAAATATCAGCACTGGCAATCTTATTCTTCATCTCCGCGATGAGCACGGTATACGAGAACGAGAGGAGTGTTGAACCTCGGGTGCAAGTGCTAAACAATCGATAGATTTTTTTTTACTGTCAGACCACGCCACTCGATATCAAACCAGAGTGCATCGAAGGCCTTGTGGTTCTATCACTCTTTGGTGCCTTTCAATTCGGTATCAGACGAGGGTATGCGTGACTTCTTCATGAAGTACAAAGTAATTGGAGACGTAGAAGATACGACTTAGTATTGACATTACTACTCATGACTGAATGTACACTGATCTCTTTTCTATATCTACTAGCCAAACTAGCCGCTACGAAGATTTTTAACTATGTTGATTGATATTATTAAGTTTGTAAGATTGTCTAATAAAAATAGTAAAATCGTTGTTATTTTTTCTTAAACCTGCATTAGATCACTAAGATAAAATATACGGATTTTTTCACGCCGCCGGCGTCACGCCGCCGCCGAGTCAATATGAGCCGGCGCGCCGCCGCCGGGTAAAATGTAGTCGGCGCACACGTCTAACCAGGCTAACTACTGGCCAAGAATTTGGTCCTCACCCAAATATCGCCAGATGCCCGTCTCAAGAAGGTACATGCTCGTTATCGGCTTTGCACGTGTTCCATAGTTGGTAAGTACTGGATAGTCAAGAACCACCTTACTCGAATACCTACAGTGCGTTACCGAAAAGGGGGCTTTTAAAGTAGGGTAAAAAAAAGTTCTTGAACTTAATCATTACCATTTCAATGAATAAACTAAACTTCCGACTTCGTATTTTTTATACCAATAAATATTAATTAGCAGCAATGCGTTAGTGTTATATATAACAGCTCTTTATACTTTTTTATTACTACTTCAACAAGGCAGATGAATGTTTGTCCGTATTTTGGAAATGTAACTGTGCAGTTCATAAATCATAAATCATAAATCATTTATTCAGTCACAGAGTGGTTGACAATTGTAATTTGATGGTGCCTCTTTTTAAGTATACAATACCTGTGCTAAGAGGCACCGCTCTTCCTTAGTTGGTAGTGTACATGTGAAGAATAATTATATTATATATAGTAATGAAAATTTAAATTTATAAAAATTAAAATAAACTGAAAAGAAATAAAAGAACATCATTCAGAAAATAACAAAAACAGCATTATCTTTTTCATCAATTTAAAATTAAATTAAACTTAATACTTTTATACTACTTTTATAAGTTGGTTAAGGCACCTATAAGTATATATAGGCCTATACCTATACACATGCTGTGTGTGCGTGTGTGTGTGTGTTTGTGTGAGTCTGGAAGTGTGGAAGGGTATATTCATGTTTTATATTTGAAAAATATTTTGAAATAAGTTTTCTATTTCGTAATAACTTTTAGGTTTCAGCCAGTCATATATTTTTTTTTTACATTCATAAAAAGATAAGTGATAGATGTTTACATGCTTATTTAGGAGATTATATAACTTGGCAGATCTACTAACGAATTGTCTACTTGCAAATGTGGTGTTAATTAAAGAGGTTGGTATCACATTATTATTTCTTCGTCTATTCTGTGTGAAAGATGTATATTTAATAGATTTGTGTAGTCTTAGAATCGCAAACAGTACGTATAATTTTCTAACAGATAAGACGTCAGAGAGTATGTAGAGATCTATCGTAGGATGTCTGAAAGGTTTGAAGTGCATAACTTTTAATACGGTTCTCTGAGCTCTTTCGAGTTCTAAGAATTTTGTTTTTGTTGCTCCTCCCCAAACTGGTATGCAATAAATCAGAATAGATTGAATAAGGGTTACATAAATCTGTTTTAAAAGGGATTTAGTCGCGATATGTCTGAGATTTTTAAAAATCCATATTAATTTTCTGAGTCTGGTCATAATCAGTTCCGTATGTAAGTGCCATGTCAGGCGTTGGTCAATTAGAATACCTAGATACTTAGTGTTTTCAATCTTCGTGATAATAGAACAAGAGCAGTTTTGTGGATTATTACAAGTATGAATTTTAATTCTAAAGTGGCCTCCTGGTTGTGAACTATTATAATTTGTGAAGCATATATAATTAGTTTTAGTAGTATTTAAAGTGAGTATATGAGAATTTAACCAACGAGCGACTTTGGAGAGTCCCTTTTCTGCTGAGTCTTTTACGTCTTCCCATGTGTCCCCAGAGAAAACAAGAGCGGTATCATCAGCATAGGAGAAAATACGACCATTATTGATTTTCATACCACAAAGTTGGTTTATGTATACTAAGAACAGTGTTGGGCCTAGGACGCTTCCCTGGGGCACGCCAAAAGTGATGTTTAGTTCATTACTGATATGGTTACCTATTTTAACTTTTTGCTTACGGTTATGGAAGTTAATTTACATAATTATGATTTGTAATAATGGAACATATTTTATTTCTAATAAACGCCATAATACAATGTATATCCTAACCTAACAGCCGATAAGGGGATATACAAATCGAATCATAATAATCAAATAATAATATTATTTACAGTACATATGGTATGGTGCTACTTTCCGGCACTAGTGCGGAAAAGAGCACTTTCCGTGCTAAGTCGAAACTTTAAAGAGCCGTATGTACAGTAAAACGTTGTACGATACACGTGCGAATAGGTAATTCGCAACTCGTGTCGATTTAAAACACTCCCTTCGGTCGTGTTTTAAGTATCACCTCTCGTTGCAGATTTCCTATTTCCGCACTTGTATCGTAAATAACTATTACTGCACCACAACATAAGAAACACATGTTACAAGAAGAAGAAGTATGTATTTTATACAAGGCTACATTAGTAATGATTACAATTTCGCGGTAATAAGATTATCAAAATAAAATATCCAATATAAAGACACCAATCCTGGACTTAGTATAGGAGAAGTTTGCTAAATAATAAAACTAATTGAATAAAATATAATAACATAATCTAGAAAGACAGAAAATCTACGACTAAGACTGTTTAATAATAAAATTGTAATGATACTTAGGTACCTAACTAGTCTATGTATGAAACTATAAAGTGATGCTGTGAGTACCAAGATGCAGTAACCAAGATGAAAATGTATTAGGAGAACATAACTAGTCAGGCATTCGCTTCATAACACAAGTAAATACGTGCCGCGATTATTCACGAACGCCATCCGCCGCATAAACATTCAGCGGACGTATAGCATCCTGACCTTACACATACAAAAACCTATTGAATAAAAATGAAGGATTATACTTTAAAATGGCCGACGCACGCATATTACAAGCGGCTTCAAATACATAGTTTAAAAAACGTAAAAATGCGCTTTCTACTCCAGCGACAAAACTAATAATAATCATTCTGTTGCTAACCCATTCAGCTACCATAAAAACTTTACCTGTTCGACAACTGCAACCGGTGCATTTTATGGTTGCAAATTGCAGATAAGAACCGCATGTAGTGCAGTTTGCAATTTTAGCGGGGAATTAAAACTTTACGATATTGTCACCCCGGGGCATGACCAGGGGCACATGAGTGGGGAACAAGTCGCGGGCAGTTTATCGATTGAGCAAAACTGCGCATTTTGGACTACTAGTTGACGGGGGATTGCAGTAACAAATATAACTTTTCATAGACCTGAGCCACGCTTATGCAAACATTAAAATAAACAGCTTATACTACAAGTAATAAGGTTGAGTTTATAACGACGTAATTGGTGAGAGGCGATCTTCCGTTACTTGTTGGTTGATATATATCTAAATTGTAATTTGTGATGGGACAGTTGTTTCAACGACGTAATTAGTAATATCGGTATCTTAATAATCTTATTACACACCACCTGTAACCTAAACATTATTCGACACATTTTTTTTAATACCTACGTAGGTATTAAACAAATTGTGTCGAACGGATAAAGGCTATCAAATAACAGTAATTAGACATTAGTATCATAACCCAAAGGATCTACTGCTAACTATTATTTACGGAACTGTACCATAATGAGAGCTTGTGCATATATTTCTTTTGAGTTATGTATTTCTTTACATGTATGTAATAAGTTTCTGTTAAAAATTCAGTTTTGGCACAAGCTTTTATTGCCGACTGTACTTTTGTGTATGCCATCATCAACTAGGTACTCGTTAAGACGATTCTAACGAGCCCAAACTCAACGGGGTTACGTCTGTTAGGTCCTGAATTTCTACGACCACCTTCTGTCTCCATTATCAGATCAGCTCGATGGTACCATAAAACCATAATATACGATTGTCATCAGAACTATACTTAAATCCAAAATTTCAGCTCAATCGGGTGAAGATATCTGCTTCATATTTGATTTGCAAGATTTCACCCGAACAAACATAACACAAGTTACGTACCTACATTGCAAGTTAAATAAGAGCGTGTATAAAGACACGGCCTGTAGGTCCTTTTGTATAAGCAGAGTTGGGCATTATTCGAATAATATTTTATTTAAATAATTATTCGAATAAACAATCATTCGTTAAAAAAATATTCGCGAATGATTTATTCGCGAATAAATCATTCAGTAGCATTAACAAATAATAAATGATTCATTCGTTATTTTATTCGAATAAATACCACGAATGATCCATTTCACAAATGTTCAGTTCATCGTTTCCATAATTTTTAAAATTATTTCATCAAGTTGTTTAAGCTGAATATGTTTTGTTGAATGTAGTGGTAACACACACCGCCGACACGTCAGTTAAGTTTTTCGAACTTTTCTGAGATACCAAATACGAGGGCTGTTCTGAAAATTTTTAGTTAAACAAAAACTATAAGGAATATAATAAAACTTTAATTACAATTTTTCAAAGTATTCCCCTGCTACATTTATGCACTTATGCATTCGACGGAACCAACTTTCAAAACAGGAAAAAAACTGTTCTTGCGGAAGGTCAAAAAAAAGTCGCCTGAATTCGTCTACTGCTTCATCCGCCGTCGAAAATCGTCGCCCACGTAATGATTTTTTTAACGTGGGGAACAGAAAAAAATCACACGGAGCCAGGTCAGGGCTGTACGCAGGGTGTGGTAGCAGTTGCACTCCTGATTTGCTAAAAAAATCCATGGTTCTGGCAGCTGTGTGAGCCGGAGCATTATCTTGATGAAAAATTATGCCCCGGGTTCCAGTACTTGGACGGCTGACGTTCAGCTCCTGGAAGGCCTGTGGCAAGCAAACTTCACTGTACCATTGGCTGGTAACTTTTTTATGATCTTCAAGTGGAATTAAGGCTACCGGTCCACTACGTCGAAAAAAAAACAGCAACCATTTTTTTGTTGACGCTTCGGCCGCGAACTTCTTTAGTAGGTAAATCATCTTCTTCAAAGACCCATTGCGTGGATTGCTGTTTTGTAAATGGGTCGTAGCTATATATCCAAGATTCGTCGGATGTCACAATGTAGCTCACTTGTTGTGAATCGCCTTTATCGAATTTTTTTAGCATAAATTTGCACCAATCGACACGTCTATCTTTTTGCTCCTGCGTGAGAAAATGTGGTATCCATCGAGACGAAACCTTCCGAACTTGAAGGTGGTCATACAAAATGGTAGAAACTGCCTGGGATCCAATCTTCAGTTCATCCTGAATCTCTCGGTGGGTAATGTTTCGAGATTCCTTGATTAGCCACTCTACCTTGATAACATTTTCTGGAGTGACTGCCGTTGGCGGTCGCCCCGGTCTAGGCTCATCTTTGACGTCGCTCCGCCCACGCTTAAATTCACGGAACCAGTAACTGACAGTGGCAAGAGATGGGGATAATGCCCCAAAAACACTAGTTAAATTTTCACGAGAATCCTTGTAAGTTAGCCCTCGTTTATAATCATAATATATCATAGCACGAAATGCTTCCCGCGTTAGCTCCATTTTTGCGAGCAAAAAGTGGCAGACATGTTTTTTTTCTGATTTCATAAAAAAATAACGGAATGTCACTGGCCAGTGACATTTACACGAAAAAGTTTGTAATGAAATTTGCCTTTGAGCTACAGTAAAATTATATGAATACGATTAATAGTACGCTGTTGACTAACTATTTTCGGAACAGCCCTCGTACATCATCATCATCATCATCATCATCAGCCTATATACGTCCCACTGCTGGGCACAGGCCTCCTCTCATGTATGTAATACATCATATATTTGGTATAATATATGTATCTATAAAGACAGATTTGAAATGATTGGGATATATATTTTTTTGTAAATACATGTAACGAGGCACGAAGGTAGTTATTTTATTAGCTAATTATTCGACAATATTATTCGCGAATAAATTATTCGTGGAGTATTTTATTCGCGAATAAATCATTCGTGGAATAATTAATTCGCGAATAATTTATTTACCTAATTTCGAATAAGAATAATCATTCGATAAATGTATTCGTCATTCGCGAATGATACTGTTATTCTCAATCGTTATTCGTCATTCGAATAAATTTTGCCCATCTCTGTGTATAAGGAACCGCAGTCATAATGTCAACAACTAGCAAAAAGGTAGTCAACTAGTCACTTAATGAGTAAACATGCTATTATAGTGCAATACTCGGAAAGGCCGCAAACTAGTTACTTTGTATTCTTTCGCCGCTACCGTGCCATCCTATGACACATTCCCGGCCGCACGTGAATCATTTTGTGACCAAGTACTGGAAATGGTAATCGCGGCTGGTGCTTTACACTTTTATGGTTTTAATGCCCGGTACCTACAAGACGGGTGATGAAGTTTCGTAAGAAATTGTTCGTATAATTGTAATTTAGTTTTTCTTGTACTTATACTATTTTAATTTATAAACTAAACGGTGAAATTAAAAGGTTAAAATTAAAACCGGATACTACAACATAATTCCGTAAAATATAGTTAAGTACGAGTATATTTTAATACAGGGTGGAAATAGATTTTGGGTCAGTGAGGGCAGCTACCAGATACCGTGTTGCTAGGCAAAAATGGTCTTAGGAGACCTTCCTTCGATTTCAAATTAATGAAGATTGGCGTTTACACATTTTAGAAAAAACATACAGGGTGCGAGAAAATGGTCATTTTTGACAAACTTTATTTTTAAGCCAATCGATCCCATTCCTTGGACAGGAATGGGATCGATTGGCATCAAAACCTTTAATGGAACCAAAAAAAATCCGGCTAGAAAAGCCGTAAATCGAGAAAAGCTTTCGCAATACAATTTAATATAAAAATGAAAAAAGTTTTTTTACATCTATTTTCTATGACAATCGATTCCATTTCTATCCAGTATCAATAGTTTTCTTAGGATCAACTTTCGATAATGTACAAAAACACAGAAATTAAAGAAAACTGTTTTCAAAGTAAAACTTTTTTCTCATTCATCTACTAAATTTTAGTACTGTAGTGTTTTCATATAAGTAGTCATTCAGCATAGGAGGACGAATTAGGGTGACAGATAAATGAGAAATAAAGTATTACTTTTTCTCCGTAGCAAATGTATGAAAACAGTTTTCTTTAATTTCTGTCTTTTTTGTACATTACCGAAAGTTGACCCCAAGGAAACTATTGATACTGGATAGAAATGGAAACTATTGACATAAAAAGAATACATGTACAAAACTTTTTTCATTTTAATACAAATTGCATGGGGAAAGATTTTCTCGATGTATGGCTTTTCTAGCGGGATATTTCTTTTTGGTCCCATACAAGCTTTTGATCCTGGACAGGAATGGGATCGATTAGCAAAAAAAAAGTTTGTCAAAAATGACCATTTTCTCGCATCCGGTATGTTTTTTCCAAAATTTGTAAACGCCAATCTTCATTAATTTGAAATCGAAGGAAGGTCTCCTAAGACCATTTTCGCCTAGCAACACGTGATCTGGTATCTGGTAGCTGCCCTCACTAACCCAAAATCTATTTCCACCCTGGCCGCCTTTCCTTCTGCCGCAGTCGGGTAGTAAATTTATGATTAAGTATTCGAAATTGTGTAATACGCGTGTGTATGTTAAAATACTTAAAATGTTCACCAACTTTTGTACCCAGTACTGCTAGTAGTAATCTAGTTTATTCATTTGCACCAACAATTACCTGAAAGACAAAACAGAAAACAATCAGAAACAGGTAATTTCAAAACTGCTGACTAATATGCATAAAAAAATGTTAACCAGTAGCCACTTATTATAGGGGTGTACAGTCTACGACGAAGATGTCTACTAGTAGAGTAGTAGACTCTACATTTGTCTACTTTCGCCCTATTACCAAAGGCATAAGGTGCAAATGTGTTAACATATCTTTGGCGCCGGCGACCGTACAGTCAGCAGCATATAGTTAGAGCAGCCAAAGTAGCCAAATATATGGCAACAAGTCTTCATTACTATAAGAATAAGGATGTGTTACGGTATATTTTGCTAACTTTGGCGGATACTTAACTATATGATGCTGGCTGTATGTAAGTATGTACACTAGGGCCTCGGTAATCCGGACTCCCGTTAGTGCGGTGATCGCTGTAATCCGGCCGGGCAAATTGGCTTCGAGGGGGTAGTGCCGGGCTGCAGCTTAGTTTATTATATATATTTTTTTTTTATATTTTTTTATTATTCTGTTTTTGACTTATTTAATAAATAATCATGTCATTTTCTAATTACGCATGCAATTTGAAATTACGATTTATTACATATATTATTTACTTTCTAGATATTTGTCAATCCAATTTTAATTAATCTATAATGTATAATTTTGATAGTAGTGAAATCGTAATTTTATACATTTTAAATTTGGCGAATTTGCCACAAGGCATACAACACAGTAAGACATGTTTTTTAATACCCTACCATACCTGTATATACCTGTGTTTTACAAATAAATTATTTTAATTGAATTGAATTGCATTGAGCCAATGCGTCTTCAGTCTTTTGTTTATCGCCTTTCGATTCCTATAATCCGGACGCCTCGATAATCCGGAAAGGGTCTTGTTTTTGCCTCTCCGGATTAACGAGGCCCTACGTACAATACCAACATTCTAGTAACTCTATAGGCTCTTAATTATCTAACAAAGACACTTTACTTCCATCCCATGCATTTTGGAGTCTGGACACCCCTATTTCAACAACTTGACAATGTTCAACTGACGACAAATCTCCGTACATTGCTGATTCCTCAAGTAAACCTAGCAACCAACCTTAACTTTTAGAACAAGCAATGTATGGCGAATTGTCAGTGTCAGGACACAATTGTCAAGATGGTTAAATAGGGGCCTGGTGAATTCAATTACAATTGTACCTTATCGCCGTTTGCAATTTCTAAGTGAAAGTTGAAGTCATATTATCAAAATTGCCAAGTACAGTGGACTAGTTATGTTTATGTCCTTCAATTTCGAACAATTCCATCGAGTCTAGAGATCAAACTGAGGCTCTAGTACAAGTTTTTCCGAAAGAAAACTTTACGATCGCGTTTGCGTTTTACCCGCAATTTGTATGGGATTTGACAGCTAAACGCGAACGCGGTCGTGACGTTTTGTTTCGGTAAAACTTATACTAGAGCCTCTGAACAGGAAACTTTCAGGCGCAGCGTCGAACGTATAAACAAAAGAATACTAGTCAATAGTCGAACCTAATGTGTGGTAAATAAAATTCTTAATCGCACGTACATTTTTGAATTTGACCGCGGCGTGGGTTCTGCACCTCTGGCCCTGCCCGGTCGCGTTAAGTGGGCCATAGACAAAATCTCCGCTAACCCTAAACTGGTCGATGCTCGAGGATTTGCTGATGAATCTCGATTCGAGAGCACGCGGTATTCGTTGGGTTTTTGTGAGATTCTTGGGGATATTGGTTTAATCCACGGATGTAGATAAAATAAAATAAAAATATCAAAATATTAGGTGACAATCTTACACAAATCAACCTAGTCCTAAACTAAGCAAAGCTTGTACTATGGGTATTAGACGACGATAAACATACTTAATATAGATAAATAAATACTTAAATACATAGAAAACATTAATGACTTAAGGCGTGTCCGCTGCCCCAAAAAACTAACAAAACATGTTAGCAAAATATGTAACAAAATATGTTTAGGTGCAACTGCCCGTCCATTGCGACTTTGGAGCTTTAACTTCACTTTGGCATTAATTAATGACCTAGGTTAGGTATTTGGCAGTTCTTCACTCAAATCTGTCAAAAGTCATAACATGAAAATAATAGACCCCTTCCCCCGCAGACGAACACGGGGAATGTTTTCCATTGGTGCCGGAAAACATGTTTCAGTGTTTGTAAACCAAAAACATGTTAGCCACGCCCCTATTCTGTTTGAAAAACATGTTAGATGTTGAAAAACATCGAAAACACGACGCAGCGGACGCGGCTTTAGGAACAAATATTCGTGCTCATCACACAAATAAATGCCCTTAACGGGATTCGAACCCAGGACCTCTTGCTTCGTAGGCAGGGTCACAACCAACTAGGCTAAAGCGGTCGTCAAAGAAAGATAGAATTAGATATACAGATAGAAGTAGATATACACTAGATAACTTAAACACATCAATGTGTATGAAAACTGACCGTGTCACTTTTTTCTACCTAATGTGACGTCACACGGGCGAATTAGTGATGTGAATTCCCTGTTGTCCGCGCAAAATCGATTCTGCAATAAGGCATTTTCTTAATATTCACGGACAACCGGCTACTGTACGATTCCCACCGAACGGGCCGGGCCGGAGCGCGCCTCGCGCCTGCGCGTTTTCTGCAAGTTGCCAAAGGAATTTGAAGCTTCAATATAGACGTTAAATTTTATATTTGAAAGGTCGGCTCCTCGCGGACGTGGACGGCTGTGGTCGGCTGTCGTCACATGTGATGTGACCACCTACGGAGGTGGTTTTTGCGTGCTGCACTCTATTAAAACGCGGTCGGCTGCCGCCGGGTGCTCGGGCACCCGTTGCGACGCGGCGTCAGGCGACCCGGCCCGGCCCGTTCGGTGGGAATCGTACATAAACATAACACAACAGACGCGCGCGGAATGTCAGTCGGAGTGCCAACTCGGAGACCGAATTCGGACAAGCGAGGTACTTCGCGTGTCCAAATTCGGCATTTGCGTGATCTATGTATATATCTGTGGTTTAATCTCGATTTTTCTGACATTTGCTGCTTAGCGTATTTCGATCTGGTAAAGGTCGCGGGAGTCCGCTGGATGCGGCTGGGGCAGCACCGGTCACTTTGGCACTCTTTGGGGGAGGCCTAAGTCCAGTAGTGGATCTTTCGGCTGATATGATGATGAGTTAAGTATTGACGCGCAAAGGTGACTACCGTAACTAGACGAATATGAATAAGCACGTGCCGGTGGATTGGGGCGACATGATTTGAGTTTTCTAGCTTTATATGTGTACCACTAACACTATTTATTTTATGGTAGAAGAAAGCCAGTACCTAATAGTATATAAATCAAACAGGTTTTTGGCAAAAACTAGGTTTATTGGTCAGCATTTTAATAATAAATCTAGTGTGTACGCTTATTTTGTGTCTATTAATGAAATTTAACTTAGGTGTAATTTACTGCTGGGAGGTGTATTGTAGGTCACAATTAATTAATGTAACTGCTCGTTGTACATATTTTCACGGTCACATTACATGGGGCTTGGATTGTCGAGGTAACAGGAAAATAAATACTTGCAATGCCTAATAAACTGCTCAAAGTCGGTTTGTTGAATGCAGGTTCTCTGGGCACGAATCATGATAATTTCATAGCCGTCTGCTCCCAACAAGACTTTGACATTTTAGCTATAAATGAGACGTGGCTACAGACCGGGGAGGAGGGGCGAGCTCCAGTACTGCCTGGTTGCAAACTACGTCACAAACCTCGCCCACCGGGGCCTAGGTCACGTGGGGGAGGAGTTGGTTTCTATATTAAGCGTGGCGTTAGCGCCCGCACCGTATCTCACCCTGTAGACCCCCGACACAGCTCAGTTGAGCAAATGTGGGTGACATTGAGCCTTAACGGGAGGAAACTGGTTATTGGTACAGCATACCGGCCTCCGTGGATGGACGTGGACTTATTTTTTAATGCCATCTCAGACACAATTAGTTCTTTACATAATTGTGATCACATTATGCTTTTAGGCGATTTGAATATAAATGTTTTGGCCAATGATTTAAAATTTACTAAACTTAATAACTTTTTAGCTAGTTTTAGCCTAACACAGTTAGTCACTAAAGCTACGCACTTCACTGATTCTAGTCAGACGCTGATTGATGTAGTTTGCACCGACGTGAAAGCAAAAAGGGTAGACGTGGTGCACTTAGGCCCCCTTATGGACATTGCCTTGTTAGTTGCGAGTTTTATATTAAGCGTAATAAACCAAAGCCATTCACTGTCTCTCATAGGCAAATTCATAAAATTAATCCCATTTTTTTTGATAGGGACTTACAAAGTTTGAGGTGGGATTTAATACCTGAGGGCAATGCTAATGATATGGTGAACTTACTGAGTCAAAATATATTACTCTTATTTGACCTTCATGCGCCTATTAGGACAATGGTGATTAAGGCCCCCCATCCCCCTTGGATCACTGACACCATAAAGCTCATGATGCGATTGCGTGATGGAGCGGCAGCGGACTATCATAAAACTGAGTTGGCTAGTAAGAAGGAATATTATAAGGATATGAAGTCTACTGTCGCAAAAGCTCTATATCATGAGAAAGTAGCCTATTTTAAACAAAATATTAACAATAAAATAAATGATCCGAAACTATTATGGAAAAATCTAAAAACTACCTTGCTACCCAAAAATGACACAGAGCTACCTGCCAGTCTCAATGACCCGGATTTGATAAATAAACATTTTCTAAGCTTGCCCATCACGTCCCACGCTTCTATATCTCAGCTAACCTATTTTGAATTCCATCGGTATAGCCAATCGGTATTTCAGTTAGAGCCAATCAAGACAGATGACATTATTAAGATTATGCGAGGACTTAAATCGAACGCAGAAGGCTGTGACGGCATAAATCTGAATATGTTAATGATGACTTTGCCTCATACGCTTGATATAATCACTGACCTAATAAATACGTCTATTCTAACATCCACTTTCCCTGATATCTGGAAAGTGGCAATTGTACGTCCTCTTCCGAAGGTAGCAAATCCTTCACAGCTTAAAGACCTTAGGCCAATCAGTATTCTTCCATGCCTGTCAAAGGTGGTGGAAAAAGCAGTGTGCATGCAAGTGACAGAGTATCTGGAGAGAAACAATATTTTACCGGATGTTCAGTCGGGCTTCAGAAAGGGTCGAGGCACTGTCACCGCTTTGCTTGATGTCACAGATAACCTACTTTATGCTCAGGACCAAGGAATGTGTACCTTGTTGGTACTCCTAGATTTTTCCAGGGCGTTTGACTGCATAGACATCAAATTATTGCTATCCAAGTTGAACTACTATGGTTTTGACAGAAGGGCGGTAAAGTGGTTCAACAGTTACCTTACAGATAGGCACCAATTTGTCAAAATGAGTCTGCATGACGGGTCATCTTGTGTCTCAGACAAAATGGAGCTCACTCGAGGTGTGCCCCAGGGCTCCATCCTTGGTCCAATCTTATTTATTTTATACTGTGCAGACATAGGGTTGCATATATCAAATTCCAAGTTCCATATATACGCTGATGATATACAAGTGTATATCTCATGTAAGCAGTCTGAAGTCGACAGTGCAATAGGGAAACTTAATAAGGATCTCGCTAGTATAGCAGCCTGGGCCACAAGTAATGGTTTATTACTGAACCCGTCTAAAACTAAGTACCTTATCTTTGGCAGCAACCAGCAGTTGACTAGGCTTAGTCCTTCAGTGAATGTTACAATGATGGGTGAACCTATTGAACGGGTCAGTGAGGCGCGTAACCTTGGCCTTTTAATGGATGATCAGCTACGATATGAGAAACACATTCTAAATTCAGTAAGAGGCTGTTTTTACAAACTAAAGGTTCTGTACAAAATTAGGCCCTTTTTAAATGAAACATTGCGAATGCAAATAGTAGAATCACTCATAATGTCGAAATTAAACTACATGGATACAGTATATGGTCCACGTCTACTCTCGAAAACCAAACAATTAGTCCAAAGAGTCCAAAACGCCTGTGCCCGTTTCTGTTTCAACATCCCGTTGAGGGCTCATGTCACTCCGTTTATGAATAAATGTAATATGTTAAAGATGTTACACAGGCGCAAGCTTCACCTGGCATGTCTTCTTTTCGGTGTATTAAACTACCAGTCCCCAAAATATCTCTTCGAGAAATTGTTATTTCGCACGACAGGACGTGGAGCACGTCAGTGTGGGTTGCAACTGCTAACACATGGACATGCTTCAGCTGCTTTTCGTGGAAGTTTTAGATATGCCGCAACCAAATGTTGGAATAATCTGCCTCCGCCGATCAGGGACCTTAAAAGTAGATATAGTTTTAAGATTAATGTTAAGAAACATTTGTTTGAACATCAAAAAAGCCAAGGAAATTTGAAACACGATACCAGCTGTTTCTAGCTAAGTATGCGTATGTACCTGCTGTTTATGTTCCTGAGGCATCCTGCTGCGCGTTGGTCTGGGTGGCTTCATTTGTTCCTCTATAGTAGACAGGCACCTCTTTCTTCTTTCTTTTTTAACGCACGTACACCATATTTGTGACTCCTTATAACTATGTATCTTTCCATATATTGGTATAGCACACACTTCGCAATTCGCATGTCGCAATAAGTTCCAAGTGTTAAATGTGTAGTTTTTTTTCTGTTTCTTTTCTTTTGACCGTGACCTAATTTCCCATTTCGTGTAGTTATACATATTATGTCATGTGTCACTGTCACTTAGCTTAAGATAATCATAGACAGTTTACTTATATTTCTTATTTATTTTTTTATGTTCGAGCGACCCTGATTCGCGTGTTTTAAGCCATGAGGCGTTTTTCTTGGTTGTATGTTATTTAGGTATGTTTTGTTTTTGCTTGTTTAATTTTGTAGCTTTTTGATTCCTTTTATCTTTTTATCCAATGTATGTCTGGTGATTTTATATTATGTATGTGTACGTTTCGTCACTGTGCCGTGGTATCACCAAATGGTCGCAACGGAAGATCAGCGCTGGTTCCGCCAGCATTACGCTGAGTTGCGACCATTTCGTGGCAAATTACGCAATTGTATGTTATTGTTTGTAAATTGCTTTGTGTCTGTCACGAATAAATGTATCTTTCTTTCTTTCTTTCTTTAATAGTATAAAGAGGAAAAGTCTGTGAAATTGTAGCTTTGTAAAATGTTACTTTTTATATAAGGGTAACCTCCGGAACCGAGTATCCGAAAAAATATTTCACCTGCGTGTAGAATGGACTTCTGGATGGCTGGGCAGCTAGTAATAGTACATTACGTACCTAGAGGCGGTGAATATAGCGAATGCCCAGATCGTAGGTGTTTGCGGCCCGAACCGAAGGTGAGGACCATAAATATGCGATCTGGGGCTTTACGAATTACCGCTCGTGGTGCGTACACAAGTTTACGTCTTCTCGTGGCTGTGAAGTGAGATTTGCCGCTGCGCCCATGGGCGGTAAATCTCACTTACCGCCCAGAGTGACGTAAAAGTAGACAACGGTTATATAGTACAAAATAGTTCCCTTCCATATCCTAAGATAAACGAAGAAATGTAGACGGAATTGTCTGTTAATTATTTGGAACGCGCGGCTACCGCTTACTTAGGCTGTACGCTTGTTAACCACCAACGGATAAAAATAAAAATAGTACTCCAGGTATGAAGCTCGTATCAAGATTGTTTTTATCTCGTTTTCCCTCCGTCGCTAATCGGGATTGACCGGTGACAGGAGCGATAAAATTACGTTATTCTCCGTCGAGTTCAACCAAGCGTTTTATTTACTTAACGTCGCTTTATCGAGACTTCGTTCGTGTAAATAACGAGCGGTTTAAATGCTTTCTTTGTTTTGAAACCTACGACATGTATAGAATTGATTGATTGATTGTCGTAATTTTGTGGGTTTTTTCGGAAACTATTTTTAATATCCAATACGCTAGAATTAGGTTTGATGTATGTATATCGATCGTGATAGTTAATGGTTTCAAGAAAAAGTGAATGGTAACACGATTATTGTATTTACTTAAGTAATGGTTATGTTAGGAAGTACCTAAAGGGTATCGAACCTATCGTTCAAGGCAATTTTTCCATCAAAAGTGGGAACATAACCTTTCTAGGGGAATTTACCCCTGCAAATGCTCCGGCTGCGGCCGTGGACTTAACTTCCTGGTTCTCCCGAAGCACTACAGGGGGTTCTTCAAGAAATAAGTGTATAGGTATAGGTTGTTAAAGGGTCGGAGACGCGCATGCCTTTCCCCTGAAGTTCCAGGCGTCAATAGGTTACGACGACTGCTTACCATGCACGGCTGTCACAAGACGGCGCGGCGAGCTGTCTCGATTTTTCTCGCACTATCCGTCTCTCTATTATTAGATCACTTAGAAAGAGAGGTATATATAGGTAGTGCTAGAGAAATCGAGCGTATGTAGCGGCCGGCAGTCTCATGATAGAGGCGCAGGAGAAATATAGTTTTTATAAAAAGTTACACACATTACCTAAATCGTCTCAACTTCCTACCCACAAATTCTCACGAGAGGCGCGTGTCGGACCCGCGCACGAAGTTTTACGTACGTATCTATAAAAACGGCAAAAAATCACGTTTGTTGTATGGGAGCCGTAGAGAGTAAATATTTATTACATACATACATACATTCACGCCTTTATCCCTAAAAGGGGTAGGCAGAGCACATGAAACTTATGTTCCAGCGCCACTTTTAGCATAAATGTGGGTATAAAAGATCGACAAAATGTGATATTGCAGTGACAGGTTGCTAGCCCATCGCCCACAACACACTTCAACCCTGTTCCCTTAGTCGACTTTTACGACACCCACGGGAAGAAAGGGGGTGGTGAAATTCTAACCCGACACCACACGGGGGAATAAATAAGTAAATATTTATTGTATTCCGTTTTTAAGTATTTTTTGTTATAGCGGCAACAGAAATACATCATCTGTGAAAATTTCAACTGTCTAACTATCACGGTCCATGAGATACAGTCTAGTGACAGACGGACAGGCGGACGGACAGTGGAGTCCTTAGTAATAGGGTCCCGTTTTAGTTTTACCCTTTGGGCACGGAACGGGAAAATTCGAGGTGCGCCCTCTAAAATCCAATCTACTGGTATTTAAACGATTTTTCATACAAAGATTAATAAAGAGTGTCTGTTTTTGCTTTTTAAATCTTTTGTAATGGACGAGGCGACTCGTTTACTTTCTATTCTCCGTCCGGATCGATGACATCCCGGTCTGCCGAAGTACCAGGGACATATAAAAGTGAAGTAGTGGCCAATTATCCCCGCGTACTCCGTGTTGTTCAAGCTAACGAGGCAATATAGGTATTAATACAACTCTGATTTGCATCGGTCGGTCACGCGGCTCGTGACTATTCACCAATTGCCTATTGGGATTTGCCACATAATGCCGCAGGCCCTTAGCTTGTTTTAATAAACCACGAAATTGCTCTTCAAAAGTCGACGAAGCATTTCGAAATTGACGATGGAAGACAGCTACATAGGTATAAGCCTTGATTTGATGCGACTAACAACTTCATTCTGTAAAAGTCGCCGTCTTTCATAAAAATCTTAATAGACTGTTGAAGAACGTTTTGGTAAATAAATGTGCTCATTTTGCCTTATTTTACGTTTATTAATTATTTTTTTTTCAAGGCCCACTGTAGCGCTGATATAATGTTATTTATTTAGACAACATAATTATTTAAACATCGTCGAATAGGAAATGTCAGGTTTGATTTTATTACGCGTCCATTTAATCAAACCGTACAGGCGATGTCACGAAATTTAACAATATCCTCTTAATTTCGTCTGACTTGATTATCAAGAAAACAATTTTGCTTCAATCATCCATCCCACTGCAATTATTGTTATCATTTATGATGGTAACTAATATGTTTCTATTCACCAGGAAATCAGAAATGGACTAGCGGTGGATTTATCTATTTCCGATTATTAATCTCCGGCGGGTAGCCCGCGCTGCGCCATTAGCGCCCGCAATAGGCGTTATATTATAGGCGGCATGACAAATTGCAGCGGTAACAGGAAACATTCGATTTCGATCCTTATACGGTATGTTATCCTGGTCATTTGAGATTTCCCTCACTGTGGAAGACTTCCCTATACAGAATAAACAGACTACTTTGGTAGTTACCAAACCTTCTTGTTATAGACGGAGAATTTGGTTTCTTATTATTAATTCATTAAACGTATACATACTCGTATAATGTCTTATTTTATGGTATCAATCTTAATAACAAAATATAAAAGTGACAAATAAATATAAACGAATTTTAAACCTGATTAAATGATAATTTATTCCTAATGGCTAAAATAATGAATGAGAGAATTGAATAGCCTGGCAATTGAACCTACTCCAATTTTCAGTGATAACGGCTTACTCTTATACCAATGCATATTAATGCAAAATCGTCATTAAACAGACATTCTTAAACGAAATCATGATTAATCTGGGTCTGAAATTAACTCGGGAACGTTGTGACGTTAGAAATATCAGACTACGAAACGACATACTTAAGTATTCCTCGCTATCCGTAAACAAATACAAACGACGCCAACAAAATCTGAATACTAGTTACAGAGAGCTTTTGGTCCGGTAAAAGGTCAGCTACGCAATCGATAGTTTCACTGAACAAGTTCGTACAGTATTCAACGTAATTCGAGTAGATTACAGACGTCAATCACTTCCAGCATCCAATCGGCGAGTGCGTGCGGGCCCCGCAGGTGCCGAGTTCAACGCGCATGTGCCGTGCCGCCCTAGCCTAACAAATCCAATTTACTACCAACACCATCCGACGCAAGCCAAAATCAACCTTACTCCTTGAAAATAAGCAATGATGTGTTTTTGCCAGCGATTCGTTTGATTGTAGGGGCTGAACCCTCTTCATAGTTTTTTTGTAAAGGTAGGTTCGTATCGGGGACTTTATTTCTATGAGATAAGTTCAGCTGATATAAGGTAAACAAGTTTGAGTGTGCACAAGTTTTGGTGCAGTATGAGTCATGAGTTTTATCAGAGGAAGAATGGTTTGAAACCAGGTAAGTACCTGGTACACATAAATTGAAAAGTTGAATGAAACTGCACGTGAAATATTCTCAGCAGTGGGCGACTAATGACGATGATTATAGAGTAGAATTTTATACAAAAAAAAAACTAATTTAAATACAACCAATCTACATATTATAAAATCTATAATAAATCAATATAAACTCGCAATTCCAAGAAAGCTTCGAAAATACTACGAACGAAACAAGTGAAATCAACACGTTTTTCGAAAAACCATTGCTCTTTACAAATATCACTCCTACGATTAAAAGGAATCCAACGATACCTCATACATATATATGTCGAAATCCGTCAAATGGTTAAGGCTGCAGTGCAAGGCGTGCTAAAGAATAATACATACACATATACATATTTAGGTACACGCTCGAAAAACATAAGCCGCTTAGGCTTAGTTCCACTTTACGAAAAAACTTGTATCGCTTTCTGTCCTACAGTTAATATTCCAAAGCTATCGATAGTTTAAAATTAGGAAATTGAAAAACAAATTCATTTGGAATTTTGTTTAAAAAAACTATGCTATCATAAGCCTACGGCAGCTCTTTGTTAGCTGAATCTTATATACAACGGCTTTTTCCTTGTTATTTTCCTGAACATTCGAGACAACAAAATAATTAGCGCAGCAAAGAAAACAATAATAACCCTGTAATCTCCACAAAGCGGCCCTTTCCCGTCTTGCTCCGACAAACGTTTTTAATTCTCTAATTGCAGGATCACTCGGCTTCTATTTTGTGGCGTCTTTTGTTTCTTTATTTACTGAATAAATTCATGATAGCTTTACGTTAAATTAAATCGCATTAGGCATAGAAAGTATATCTTAATTGAAGCATTACTATTGAGGATACAATAACATGGTATTCTTTCGCCTTTTAAAACATCTATTGTATTGAAACTACAATAATCAGACATAACTTATGCGATTAATAATTAAACAAGATTCCACGATAGGGAATCGCCTTCTTGATTGGTAAAATGTACCTACAAGCTAGTTTATTGTTGAAAATCTTTGAAGCTAGCAAAAATCTGGCCGTTGGAAAATACAAAACTCTTCCGCACACAAACTCTCCACTTCCCGGCCGGTGTTATTGTTGAAACTAAATCAAACATCCGGCTACACCAAGTAAATACGAAGTTCGCGTAAACAGAATAAGTTCCCGTAGGCTGTAAACAAAGTTTACAATGGAAAGAAACCTATGTAAATGTTGAGCGTTGTTGCGTAAATGGGACTTTAAGTTAACACTCATAGGGGTTTGTCTATATATAACGGTTTTATTTTGGGTTCTTGCCAGCTTGCGTCTTTTGCTTGAAGTCCTGGCTGTCTGAGTGTACGCCACTTTGGGGCTACCTGACAAAACGACAATTATATAATCGATCAAATGGGGATCGTTTCCCTCACCTAATATAATTATAGGTTAGTAATGCAATATTGTATTACAATTTGGATGTATATTTTAGTATAAAATACCAGTATTTTTCCGTTTACTTTATTTCTGTGTTATCATACCCCGCACCAGCTATTACATATTTTCCGTTTGGCCTAAAAGTTGACTGGTAGAGAATGCCTTATGGCATTAAGTTCGGCTTTTGTAATTGTAACTTGTTACTGTGCAATAAATTTTGAATAAATAAATAAAACCAGTAATCAGTAGTCAGTACCTTTATTGCTTTCAAAGGTAAATACAAGGTATGATGTAACTACCTTTAAAAAAATCCGATTTATCTTAATTCTAAAATATGAGGATTCATTTCACAACTCTCATCCGTCCTATAATCTTAGACTTTTCAAATATACATGAGGTTAAGCCTATTAGATGACGATATTGGCACTTTTTGAATTTGTGAGGGATGATGTCAGACTTTGAAATAACTCCCCTGCGACTACGATCATCCAATGACCCGACCCCCGCCCGCCCCCATTTTGAAATGACGTAATAATATTAATGAAATGAATAGACCCTATATGGCTTACATGATTACTGAAGGATGCTGTGTGGTATGCATACAAATGAATTAACGAATAATAGTGACATCTAATTATATAACACCTTAACTTAATGATAATGCAGTCAACATAAAATATGACATGACTTTTACTTACCTATATTTTTGGAACTGGTAAAGGACCTTCTAACCATGTCATATGCCATAGAATAGGCCTTTGAAATACAATTGGATTAATTCCATTTCAACATCGACCCATCATTACTCGAAAACCTAATTAACGTTAATAAAGACTTGCATTATTATTTATTACATATAAATCATCTTAATTAATAAATGAGTACCAGGAAACCAGCATCCGAAGGTGTTAAATCACCCGAGCGCCAGGTCGCATAGAAATCGAGTTGGCAGCGGGCGAACGCCGCGACGCGACGCCAAATAGCTTTTTCATTGTAGTCTTTAATTTTAAAGGGCAAATGGCGCCTGTGCCATAGGTAATTCTGGGCTATAGTTACCAAACTACGGCAAAAGGAAATACAATTTCTTTAGATACACAACAAGTTGATATAACTCCTTGCTACATCAGAAACGATATGCGAAGCAGGACAAAGACAGATTTAATTGAAATCGTTCTTTTTTTCTCTGCTCTGCTACCCGAAAAGTTGTCAAGAATTAAAATGGCTGCGACAGCTGTCTTTGTCGAATTACTTGAGTAAGCCAAGGCGGGCTGTGCTTCAGTGATACAACGCACGCTATTCTCGAACATTTTAGTACAAACAGTAACCCACAACACTGACCCATCGGTAGTCCTTGCCACGTTGGAATAAGTTACATGAACCGTGTCGTCGATGGCACTCGACAATGAGCTAATAACTCACAGGCCGGCCCGCGAGCCGCGGCCGCCGTGTCACGGCGAGATAGATTCGTCTCTTTCTAATTAGAATGCTTAGTGTTCACGTGTAGTGAACACAACTTCAAATCAGCATTACAATTATTACAAAGTTAGGACGTTAAAATGCAGATCCGCATACGCCAGCCATGTGATGCTGGATATGTTAAACGCACACTATGACAACATTATAATATAATTGTATAGACGCACTCATCAAAACAGAATTTGTATATACTAAAAAAAATAATTGTAAATGAATTTTCTTTCTGATTTGGACTCCGAGTTTACTTCATCGACAAGGGTATATCCTTCACTGTGGCCAAGCCAAGACACAATTAGCCGTAATCAAATGCAAGAACATGTCCAGTTAGCAGTAAAAAGACAATACAAAAGACAAGAGGCCTAATGAAGACTCCAGCATGACGCCCGAGTTATTTATCTAAAAATATCGACTCAACCAGCTCAAGAAGAAGCAAATAATTGCACAGACCGCTATTGCCGAAAATAAACCGGCGTGGCATTTACAAACTTTAGTAGGTATAAGAGCTCTTGAAAGACAATTTCAAGAAATAGACGACCAACCATTTGCTCTTACTCATGGAGCAAAGTACAATCAGCAACTATTATACATACAGTATTTTTGAAGAGACGCAAGACGAATATGCGTCAATAATGGAAATATTAGGTACAAGGAAGGATTGGAAGGAAAGAGATATGGTTGTCGTTGCGACACAGCTCGCGGGTCGTACTGAGATAGCCGTGCTGATCTGGCCCCAGCCACACTCCAGATAGTGTTAAGAATCACGCTACGCTAAGAACTGACCACCAAGCGAAGAAAACTTCGTGAATACGACCAGGACATCATACACACGCACGAGATGGCGAGACGAGATCCACACGCTGCAAAACGACAAGAGAATACCCTACCCGACGAAGATACCAACACAAATGGACCTTATTGAGATGACATTAAAGTTAGAATTGTAGGAGAGGCGTAATCAGGGGGGATTCACGCGATTCACTTGTCAAAGTGCGAGGGAACGCTCGCGTGTGAGCCAAATGATAAAAGGTTTTTTTCTACAAAGAGCTACCCTTATTAAAGCATGCAGTATTCGTAATAATAGCAGTATAATTGAATTAACTGCGCATGTTGTTTCAAAAGCGTTGTTGCGTCGCCGTCATCTACGATACAACAATTCCATATGAAAGCGGTAATCTTGAGGTGCGGCTCTAGCCTGATTCCTCCCACATAAATCCCTTATGTAAGGCTCAACGGCGTAATCTTTATTGATAACACATAGTTACAAGTCAAATGATTAATGTAAGCAGAAACAACCATAATTATGTCATATGCCAATTGCGTAGCTTCTTCTTAAATGCGGCGGTGTGGGAGTTGCATTTCGGACCGTTGCCGGCAGTTATCGATGAATGAAGGAATGGACCCATTATGTAGGCAGATCTCGCAGATTTTTCCAATTTGGGCTTTGGAGTAAACTCCAAACCTGGATAATAATTTTGATATGGCCAAACTTATTTGGCTTGGTTGGAAACCGGCTTCACTAGGTTGTTTTTTCTTGGTCTGGAAGTTACGATGCCACAGACAAACACGCAGACACACATGTAAAACTTACGTATGTATGGCTCCCCTTGATTACGGTAATCTGCTATTTTTACTTATGCCAAGCACGTATCCTATCTATTTTTTGATATAACACAAGATACGAATTGTGACTGAATTTCCATGCATCAGATAAAGCCCATTTTTCCAAATGTTCCATGCATTTCCCGGCGAGCCAGTCAAATAAAACTTCGCAAACAAACGTATGAACGGGCATTTTTTTGCTAGAGCACTAATTCCGACATTTCCAGTTCGTCAGCCCGCCCGCCACTTATGCCGTAAATATAGTTTAGGAACAGAACTTGGGTTGCAATTCACTAAGCTGTATACGGTTGTGCTCTAAATTTCGACGAAGTGCTAATAAGATAATGCCTAAAGCTGCTTAATAGCATATTTTCTTTCCATTATAATGCATCCATATAATGAATCCATATATGCGGCGATGGCTGAGATATGCGTCATACTCGTGATCGGGTGCTGTTTGTGGAGTCCGGACTGTTCATGCTTGCAAGGGCATAGTACCCAACTTCTTAAATACTACTTAGTGTTATTTTATTATTATCGTATTGACGAGAGACATCATTCCGATCTTGACACGTTTTATTGTTATTGACCATGTACATCACTGACAATATTACATTAATATTCCTTTTTTTTATTGTTTTGTTTTGACGCTTAGAGACCGTATACATCTCTACGAACATTGAATAATTATTGATTGTATTTGGACGCTCAGAGACCTTATACATCTCTGGAATACTGAATTAATATCATTAACTTTCTGTTAATGCACAGACCTTATTCTAATCGAATGTAATGGTCGTATTTTGTTTTGTTTTCATTTACTTTGTGACATTTAGTGTGTTGTTATATCAGTCGTTAATGTGCAAATTTTAAATTATTATTGTGTTAGATTATAATCTTTTATTGTATGATTATTATTTTTATTGTAAACTACCGTTTGACATGTAAAAGTGCCCTTGTGGCCTATTTGCAGAATAAATAATTTGTATTTGTATTTGTATTTGTATTTGTATATAACTACTTTATAGTCAATGGCACTACAGTGGTTCATAAAAAGTCTTCTCTCTGGCCTCTGGCTTAATAAGTGTTCACGTGTGAGTACTTCTACTGCTGGTGGCATTAATTAGCGTTTTTGAAGGCTCACCGGGCTGCTATAGCCCGACACCATTTTGTTAAAATTTTATTACCAAAAAATATAATCATGCGGCCCTATTTATAAAAGAAATAGACCTTTATAATAATGATATAACTTAATTTAATACTGCCCAATAAATACTATTATGTTAATAATGCAAAATTCGTTCTATAACAGGAATAAAAATTTGTTTTGTTTATTTCTCACATATTTTTAAAGAATATTTTATATCAAAACCACAAAATATAGAAGGCGCGTGAAAATATTGAATGAAACATATATAGACATTTACAGTAAACTATATTGCGCAGTAATATTTGAAGGCATGAAATAACAAAAAAGTCAAACACTTAGGTACCTACTAAATTATGAAATTTGCAAACACTTCACTCAGTTTGAAACACGCATCCATACATTATAATGCGAGATAATTTTAGCATTTGTACCGGCAAAGTATTAGAGCGATATGTTTTTTGTTATGTTTTAGTTCTAACTGTGAACGTTTATAATTCTTTTAGTACGTTTGGCGACCGCTTTAGCCTAGTTGGTAGTGACCCTGCCTACGAAGCTGGAGGTCCTGGGTTCGAATCCCGGTAAGGGCATTTATTTGTGTAATGAGCACGAATATTTGTTCCTTAGTCATGGATGTTTTCTATCTATTTAAGCATGTATTTATCTATATAAGTATGTTTATCGTCGTCTAGCACCCATAGTACAAGCTTTGCTTAGTTTGGGGCTAGGTCGATTTGTGTAAGATTGTCCGCAAATATTTATTTATTTATTTTATTTATTTATTTATTTTTATGCTAGTCTAATGCTTTTGTAATGCAATTAACATTTTCATTATCAGTAATATTGCCCGTTTAATGCTTCTGTAATGCGATTGGCAACTTTATAAATCATAATAATGCTTCTTTAATGCGATTGATACTTTTTTTGACCACAATAATGCTTATATAATGCGCCTGTAATGCAATTAAACAACTATTGTGAACCTTTTTAGGATATAGGATAAAGCAGTAAAATTTGTGCCCAAATAAGCATTACAATAGCCGTATAAACGTTTATAATGCTACTAAAGAACTAACTGAAAATGCGAAAACGATACAGAAATGCTGTAAGTCGGCGGTTATACTGCTTTGATGTGTTACTTGGGACGTAAGCATTCCTATTTTTTATTTGAAAATATAATCGGTAATAATATTCTATGTAATTATTGAACATGCTCACAAAATTTCACGTGAATCGGTTGAGAAATAGGTACGACCTAGGGGGAGAATAGACAGACGTTCGACATACGAAATTTTTGCCTAATCTGAAGTGAGAACATCGAGCGCTCGGCTCGCTCATTTAATTATGAGTACAGGAGTCACCAGCATTCATAGTTGTATTAAAATTTACTCAAAACCTTTTTATGAACCAGATAAAGAAAAATCCACAGAGAGGGATCAGCAAGGCTGGAAACGCTTTATGATACCTTGTTTATTGAACTATGTGTCAAATCAGACATAGGGGTAAATATTCCCAAGAGATTAGCAAAACTGCTAATGTATGAAAACACATTTAACAGCTGTCAAGCATCATCATTCATCATCATCATATCAGAAGAACGACACCCACTGCTGGACATAGGCCTCCCCCAAAGAGTGCCAAAACGCTCGGTTCTGCGCATCCCGCATCCAGTGGACTCCCGCGTGACAAACATGCGACGTGTCAAATACAGGGTGGAAATATTTTGGGTCAGTGAGGGCAGCTACCAGATCCCGTGTTACTAGGCGAAATGGTCTTAGGAAACCTTCCTTCGATTTCAAATTAATGAAGATTGGCGTTTACAGATTTTAGAAAAAACATACAGGATGCGAGAAAATGGTCATTTTTGACAAACTTTTTTTTATGCCAATCGATCCCATTCCTGTCCAGATCAAAAGCTTGTATGGGACCAAAAATAAATTTCCGGCTAGAAAATCCATAAATCGAGAAAAACTTTCCCCATACAATTTGTTTGAAAATGAAAAAAGTGTTTTCGTCAATCGATTCCATTTCTATCCAGTATCAATAGTTTCCTTGGGGTCAACTTTCGGTAATGTATAAAAAAGCCAGAAATTAAATAAAACTGTTTTCATACATTTGCCATGGGATTAACTATAACTTAGAAAAGTTGAGAAACCCCGACATTTTCATTTCAAAGTCCAATATCTCAAAAACGGCTGAACAGGTTTTATTATTATATTTTATTATACATGGCTAAGAACACTCAGGATAAAATTATCTATGACGCAAAGAAAACCGCATTCAAATCGGTCTCTCCGTTAGGAAGCTACGCTACCACAGACAGATATACATACACAGACACAGACACACAGATACACAGACACGTTAAACTTATAACACTCCTCTTTTTGCGTCGGGGGTTAAAAAGTAAAACTTTATTCTCATTTAACACGGGATCTGGTAGCTGCCCTCACTGACCCAAAATCTATTTCCACCCTGTATAATGGACCATATGGCCGGTCAGAGCACCACCGTATAAATCCTATTATAATGTTTGGATGTTTAGATGTTTGTTACTCAATCACGCTTAACCGGCTCAACCGATTTGGATGAAATTTTGCACGAAGGTAGTTTATAGTTTGAATTAAAATATAGGATAGGGTCCACGCAGACGTTGTGCTCTAAATTTCGATAAAAGTGGAAAATTGAACGATAGTTTTTTTTATTTTAAAATTTTCCACTTCGTCGAAATTTAGAGCACAACGTCTGCGTGGACCCTATCCTATATTTTAATCCAAGCTATAAACTACCTTCGTGCAAAATATCATCCTACCTATATCTGTCTGTGGTAGCGTAGCTTCCTAACGGAGAGACCGATTTGAATGCGGTTTTCTTTGCGTCATAGATAATTTTATCCTGAGTGTTCTTAGCCATGTATAATAAAATATATTAATAAAATCTGTTCAGCCGTTTTAGAGATATTGGACTTTGAAATGAAAATGTCGGGGTTTCTCAACTTTTCTAAGTTATAGTTAATCCATAGCAAATGTATGAAAACAGTTTTCTTTAATTTCTGGCTTTTTTGTACATTACCGAAAGTTGACCCCAAGGAAACTATTGATACTGGATAGAAATGGAATCGATTGACATAAAAAAATACATCTAGAAAAACATTTTTTTCATTTTCAAACAAATTGTATGGGGAAAGTATTTCTCGATTTATGGATTTTCTAGGCGGAAATTTATTTTGGTCCCATACAAGCTTTTAATCTGGACAGGAATGGGATCGATTGGCATAAAAAAAAGTTTGTCAAAAATGACCATTTTCTCGCATCCTGTATGTTTTTTCTAAAATCTGTTAACGCCAATCTTCATTAATTTGAAATCGAAGGAAGGTCTCTTGTCTCTTAAGACCATTTCGCCTAGCAACACGGGATCTGGTAGCTGCCCTCACTGACCCAAAATCTATTTCCACCCTGTATTTGACACGTCGTATGTTTTGTCACGCGGGAGTCCGCTGGATGCGGGATGCGCAGGACCGAGCGTTTTGGCACTCTTCGGGGGAGGCCTATGTCCAGCAGTGGGTGTCTTTCTTCTGATATGATCATCAATGACAATGATGATGAATGATGATGCTTGACAGCTGTTAAATGTATGAAAACACAGTTTTGCTAATCTCTTGCGAATATTTACTCCTATGTCTGATTTGACACATAGTTCAATAAACAAGGTATCATAAAGCGATTCCAGCCTTGCTGACCCCTCTCTGTGGATTTTTCTTTATCTGGTTCATAAAAAGGTTTTGAATAAATTTTAATATAACTATGAATGCTGGTGACTCGTGTACTCATAATTAAACGAGCGAGCCGAGCGCTCGGTGTTCTCCACTTCAGATTAGACAAAAATTTCGTATGTCGAACGTCTGTCTATTCTCCACCTAGGTCGTACCTATTTCTCAACCGATTCACGTGAAATTTTGTGAGCATGTTCAATAATTACATAGAATATTATTACCGATTAAATTTTCAAATAAAAAATAGACATGCTTACGTTTTCTACATCTCACAGAGCCTCTAGTTAAACATAAGAAAAGGTCAAATTATAGTAGCTACGTGCCCCAAGACGAGGTGAACCGGCTTGTGAAAGAAAAGTTTACCCCCGACGTTTGTTGTTGAAATTATAGGTTGGGGAGATGTTGGCTTTCCGATGTTTTTATTATGGGTTGTTTATTGCGAATTTTACAATAGACATAATGAAGGTGGGTTTGCGCTACGAGTGGCATTCGGAGCAAGTTTGTAGTTAGTTTGTAGGTGTACCAGGCAGGCATAGAACTGAGTTATATCGGCTAGGCTTAGACTAATAAAACCGCCAAGCGTCGCGAACCACGCACATCAAACAACGGCTGTATCTTAAGGCTGCTTTCACGTGCACACTAGCGTCACTGGTAAATAATTGTGATTATTTAAATTATACGATAGTCATACTAGTTTTTACGTTCTTGGGGTTGATCTCTGAACTCAAAAGAAAAACGGCCGTTTTAACTTTGGACGCATGGATTGACGAATCCAGCAACATAGAAACTAGTTTGATGTATTCACTTAAATACAAAATACAGTGCATAGCAGCCTCCTTTTTTAATGTCTATCGTTAAATTTAAATAATCACAATTGTTTACCAGTGGCGCTAGTGTGCACGTGAAAGCAGTTTTAAGCCGGCTACTCACACACCTGCCGCAGGGGCAATATTGGAATTGGACCCTTAATTGCCTCCTTCATTGTGATGTGTATAGGCAAGCAGGGGCAATTTTTAGATTGGGCCTGCGGCAGGGCGGCATGGGCGCAAGACCTTCCTAGCTCCCTAGGTTGTATCTACCGCGCTGCTAGGTTGCCGCATGTGTAGTACGATTGGGACAATTCCAGTCAGTTCATTGGCGACCACTGTGCGGAGTGCACGTGTCACAATGGACAATCAAGAGCGTGAAGTTTGGACCCTGGTAACAGACGTGTACAAAGACCGGCCCCGCATGTGGGATGATAAAAAACAAACAATTCTTTAACAGATTGTTCACCCAGTATCTTCTCTTTCTTTTTTTTTCGGTAGCACCACAGAAAGTGCCAAGACCATACCAATTTGAAACCCTTTGGTGTTTCGACAATACTGGAGCCATTCTCATGAGCGTGCAGCGGGCGGGACTATCACTTACACACTGAACGGCAGGCTTGTGTGTAGAGAACAGCCGAAATTTCTCCGACCGCCGTGCGACCGGTATTGCCCCTGCGGCAGGTGTGTGAGTAGCCGGCTTTACGCGAGCTCCATACAAATGTCTGCCCAAACTCGTGCCTAAAACCCGGGATGCGCATGTTCGAACTAAACGGGTGCCTGGCATCGTTTTGACACCCCGCCCCCATCCCCGCATAATGGCAATGGCACCCATTCTGTGGGGCCATTTTGCGGCACTAGACTTCTATATGGTTTTTTCCTTCGCTGGTATCTTATATTCGCGTTTGCTTTCCCTCTAGATACGACACATTAGTATTTAAAAAAAAAACTAGTGGCGCTCTGACCTGGCAGAACTTGCGGCCCTAACAACGTTGAAAAAATATATACCGAAAAACTGAACTGAACTCAAAAAGCTATATAATGATTGAACCTGATCACAAAATTTCACGACAATCCAGCTAACCTTTGAGCAATTGAGGGGAAGGTAGGTACAGTCAGCGTCACATACATCTGTACTCTTCAGGGTGTTCAAAAATATCTGAACGTGCACTCTATGGCTTTGACAATAAAGTCGTGTTCAGATGTTTGTGAACTCCTTGACCGCTCAGATGTATGTGATGGCGACTGTACAACGAGATAGGCAAACTGATACCGGGTACAAAAAAATATAGATAAAATAAATACATAACCTAATAGTAACATAAGTAATAGGCGGAGGCGATGGCTGAGATATGCGTCATACTCGTGATCGGGTGCTGTTTGTGGAGTCCGGACTGTTCATGCTTGCAAGGGCATAGTACCTAACTTCTTAAATACTAGTGTTATTTTATTATTATCGTATTAAAGAGAGACATCATTCCGATCTTGACACGTTTTATTGTTATTGACCCTGAACATCACTGACAATATTACATTAATGTTCCTTTTTATTGTTTTGTTTTGACGCTTAGAGACCGTATACATCTCTACGAACATTTGAATAATTATTAATTGTATTTGGACGCTCAGAGACCTTATACATCTCTGGAATACTGAGTTAATATCATTAACTTTCTGTAAATGCACAGACCTTATACTCGTACTTATCGAATGTAATGGTCATATTTTGTTTTGTTTTCATTCACTTTGTGACATTTAGTGTGTTTTTAATCTGCAAATTTTAAATTATTATGGTGTTAGATTATTATTCTTTTATTGTAAGATTATTATTTTTAATTTAAATTACCGTTCGACATGTAAAAGTGCCCTTGTGGCCTATTTGCAGGATAAATATTTTGTATTTTGTATAATATGTATTTATGTATATTATATTTTTGTATTTATGTAAGTAAATGTATTTGTTCATTATATTAGGAAATGTATTTCATTAGCTACCTGCACCTATAAGCTTTTCTGTGTAGCCCTGTGGTTGACTGGTAGAGAATGCCTTAAGGCATGAAGTCCGCCATTTGTACTTCTTATTTGTGCAATAAAGTTTAAATAAATAAATGATAGGAATTAATATAATATTAAAATTAAATAAATAAATAAATATTTGGAGACAATCTTACACAAATCGACCTAGTCCCAAACTAAGCAAAGCTTGTACTATGGGTACTAGACGACGATAAATATACTTATATAGATAAATAAATACTTAAATACATAGAACACGTCCATGACTCAGGAACAAATATTCATGCTCATCACACAAATAAATGCCCTTACCGGGATTCGAACCCGGGACCTCCGGCTTCGTAGGCAGGGTCACTACCAACTAGGCTACGGTGGCCGTCAACTAAATTATTAATATTTAATTAATTATTAATATTTATTATTTTTAAGGTATAGGTAGGTTGTGTTCATGTTTAATATAATCCCACTGCTGGGCACAGGCCTCATCTCACAGATGAGAGAGAACAGGCAGTAGTCCAAGTGCGGGTTAGGGACATCTCATCCACCTTTGAATTTGTTTTTGAGGGCAATACCTAGATATCATATTATATCTAATTTTAAGCACTAATGAACACATCAAGTAGGTAACTAGGTATGAAGCCTGTGGCTAGATCTAGATTAATATTTACCGTAAGCACTGAATTAAGTCCGCCCCAATGGCCGTCCATGAATATCGACCCGAGTGCAACAATTAGGGGATTACGGCTGCATACACATAGAACAGTATACTTAGCTTTACACCCTGTATGGACTAAACAGCTTAGGGACTGCAGATATAGTGAGAATATATTTGTAGGTACCTACTCTATAGGTATAGTTCCTCATTGTACAAAATAATCATACGATTAACTTAAACAGTAGTCGTTATAGGTAAGGTCGGCTCTAAAAATCCATAAGTATTAGGTTTAGGTACTATGTATAATATTACAACGTTATAGTGTCTGTCTGTTACGTCTTAACGCTAAAACCTCTGAACTGATTGAGATGAAATTTGGTACGGATAGTTTGAATACCGGGGAAGGACATAGGATAGCTTTTATCCCGGAAATCATACCCCAAGCGGAGGGAATTTGCTCGGGGGGGTGACAGTTTGTACTAAGTATGAATAGAATAGAATAGAATTTATTTGCATAGAATAAGTAGGTACATCAGTGTCAATAGGCGGTAGGTGACAAAAGGTAGCTTATTCTGCTATTTGTACTAAATACTAGCATGCAAATATCTTTCGGAATCTTATTTTTCAATATTTTGAGAGAGGTATTAGTATTGATAAGCAGTATACCAGTGACATTGACATAAGATTAAATATAATCTGCCCAGGCTTGTGGAATGCACGACGGCAGTGAGGCGCGACTCATAATTTGCCTATTAGAATAATTAATTAATTACTAATGTCAATATTCGAATTGGAAATGAATACTATACCTACTGATGTTGATAATCGAATGATGAGTTGATGACTAAAGTTTTTTAACTAAAATTAACTCGGTGTCAGTTTAGCGACGATTATTAAGTATTCAGTTTTTATAAAAGTTAACTTTTTCTTATCAATGTATAAATGATTAGCTTCCACCCGCGACTTCGTCTGCGTGGACCCGGGATAAAAACTATACTATATTTTAATCCAGGTTATAAACTATCCTCTTGTAAAATTTCATCCAAATCAGTTGAGAAGTTGACATTTATAATAATATTATAGTAGGATATGCATAAACACGTCATTTAAATGTGAAATAAATTCATTTTGACGTCCTTATTTGTATTAAATCGTCTAAGCGCGGATGGCCGCGGAAGTTTCGGTGTTCATCGAGCGAACATTATTTCATCGGTTTTCCATTAGGTAGTTTCTCCAGGTCGGAACTTTAACTAGTCACCCAGTAAGCCCATCATCATCATAATCAGCCGAAAGACGTCCACTGCTGGCCAAAATTAATCCCGGTATAATTTGTCATGTTAGTTACTTAGATTTTACCTTTTAAAAAATAACCGCTCCAGTTTTATAAGATCCTTTCAAACCGGATGTACCAGGAGACCATGAATTAAAAGCGTAATAGGGAACAGCGCGACTGCTCCCTCTACCTAATCTAATAGAAAAAGGACGGATGCTGTTAGCCCCGCGACACGGCGTGCCGCTTTAATGGAATCAATGCATGTTCACGGTCCTAATACACACGGCGGGAATTATCGGGAATCGATAGTGCACGTTACAAAGGAAGGGCAATTCTATAGAATGCTGCGAACAGGGCAGAGCAGTGTGTACCTATCTATTCTCAATAAGTAGGTACATAGAGCGAAATTCGTGAAAGGTGACCGCATTGGTAAAAAAAACAAGAAGCGCTTAAGCCATTTTTTGGAAGCTGAGCGAATTCTGGATTCCTGAAGGACTATTCAATTCAATTTCATTTATTCAAGATAACAAGGATCTCACTTTTTTTAGTAGAACTAGAACTTAAAAACTAAATTTGCAACCTAGATATCGCTCAGCACGTCTACCAGGGACGGCCGCGACATGCTCTCGATTTTTCTCGGACCATACCTCTTGTTCTAATAAGAGAGAGAGACGGATAGTGCGAGAAAAAAAAAACCGGCCAAGTGCGAGTCGGACTTGCGCACAGAGGGTTCCGTACAAACCATAACAAGCAAAAGTTGTAGTATGTTTATTACTAAATGATAAATGAAAATGGAATCTGTAACATTACAATGTGCGAAGCTGGGGGAGCATAAATTTAAACAAGGTCTCTTTATCAATTTAGTAATCCTAAAAAAAAAAAAAAAATAAGAACCACATCATTTATCTCTTACTTATAATAAATCTCTAAATTAAAAAAAGAATCAGCCAGTATCAAACTAACCATTTTTGTGTCCCGAATGATCTCGGCTTCCCGTGAACGGAAATACTTTAAACTTTTTTTACAAGTACATTACTATTCTAGCTAGGACTTAGGATAGTTTTTATCCGACTGCGATGGTTAATACATTTTCGGAAACATTTGAATCTCATTAAATTATTCATTTCTTCTGCTTGAAATCGTAGCCGCCATATCTGTCAACTGTCAGTGGCGTTAAAATGGCGGCCTTGCCTTAACTATCCAACAGTACCTAATAATTTCGATCCGGTGTTGTGATAGACCTTCACAATACGCATATTAAATTCTAAAGCATAAAAAAATAATCGATTCCGATATGGAAACTTATATGCGCTAAATTCGTATTGAGGCGTAATTTCAACAAATGGTTCAACAAATTTCAACAAAATAACGTCAAACGTCAAAAGTCTGACCAACTTCCTTTTTTTTATGGCATGGAATATTTAGCACTGTCATCGGCTCATCGCGTTCAGCCATGAAGTTTATTTGAGTTTCTGCAAGATTACACGCGGAGTATTTTGTCACGATACGATACTGCACGGCTATCACAAGACGGCGCGCGAGCTCTCTCGATTTTTCTCGCACTATACGTCTCTTTCTAAGTTGTCTAATAAGAGAGTGACGGATAGTTCGAGAAAAATCGAGAGAGCTTGCGCGCCGTCTTGTGATAGCCTTGCTGATTTGTCAGTATTTATATTTATCAGCAATAAACGTATGTATTCAATCAGTACAGAACGGGCCTTTTATAAACATTAATTATCAACCGCGTCTGTATTAAGGCGGTATTATAACTTCGTACTACGCGCCTTCAAGTTGACATGCAGCCAATATAGAGGCATAGAAATTGGCCAACATACAGGAAAATACTTTTATAATGAATCACAACACACATTTAATTAAGTTGGCAATAGCGGTAACATACATAAGATTTGGCAGAATGTGATCTGAAACATTGCAATAAGTATGAAAAAAATATATCGGAGTGACTCAAGATCATTTCGGCCATCACGTCTTTATTTATTTAATATTAAGTGTTAAAAATATGTACAGAAGAAGATCAATAAACATTTAATGCTGCAGCCTGTGTCCTACCTGTTGGATCTATTGTCACAAACATCTACTAAACTTTTCCCCCGGTATTCATAAAATTTAAAATACCTATGTTCAATAAAACGAGTTTTGTACTTTCCCTACTAATTTAAAAATCAGAGTGACAGATAAAGACGAACGAATCTTAACGGCATTTCAACTAAAATGGGTTTATTCCACGTTTTACTTGATAGGCTAAATGAGAACTGCATGTGTCCTATGTCCAAGAGAAGAAATGCGTTAACTCCCACCACATTACCATGCAAACGAAGTCACAGGTACAGCTAGTTTTATAATAAAACTGAAATACCTGAAATACCTACACTAGATTTGCAGCAGCCTGGCAAAACTTCTTTTATCAAAGTGGTTTATTTACAAAGTTTTTACTCACTATCTTTTTATAAATCCGGTTCAAAATACTAATTAACTGTTTTTGAAAAAAATCACCAGACCTGTAAAATGTTGACTGAAAAAGGTATGAATAGTACCACATTGAAAATTGAAGTTTGAAAAAACGTTATCTATAGTTGTACTATTTCGTGTAGTGCTAGTGCTTATTAACGGAAACATGTTTAGGGATGAAAAATATGTGGAAATTCCATTTTGGGGATTCATTCTAAAATCGATATTGAAGTCTCCCACAACAATCAAACGGGAACACGGGGTATAGCCCCTTTGGGGTTGCTGCCGTATATTGTTGTATTTATTATTATTGTTGTATTCAATTGCAACATGATTGCAACATTAATTTGACATTGTGGTGACCTATATTATATATATAGATACAGTTTTCACTCTGCCTGACATCAAACATTTCAAAATTGACAGCAAGCATTCACAATGGCCGTTTGCAGCACCTGGGTTATTTAAAAAAATATCTTGTACATGATGCATCTGGGATGGCATCCTTTAGATTGCGACGTACATAAGCGATAGATCCCCAACCTGGATTTGCTTTAGATATAGCTGGACTTTCTACTCTGCACACCTCATAAAAACCATCAAGTTTAAAAGTGTCTCTACTACATCCCAGTTTTAAATTATGCGACTTATATTGCTATTTCTTATGATTGCGTGGACATAAAAGTTTCGTTTTGCTACAGCTGAAAGGTATTATAGACCTGAGTATTTGATATGAATTTCAATTAAATACCTCTACGCATTTACGAGGAAAAAGGTAGTGAGTTTAAAATTTATAAAAATATATTCGTATGATTTTACTATAAATGTATACTTTTCGTAATTTTTCCATTGTCTGTGCTATATGAAGTTTCTTCGTGCCAAGTTTCTGTGTTAACGGGAAGTACCCTTTAGGTTTTGAGTTTCTTGCGAGTACCCAATTTCAAAATATGCGACTTAATTTGCTATTTCTTTTGATTGCGTTGACATAAAAGTTTGGGTTTGCTACATCTGAAAGGTCCTATAGACATGACTTATTTGACATGAATTTCAATTTAAAATCTCAACACGTTTACGAGGAAAAAGGAATAAGTTTAAAAAAATTAAAATCATTTTTTTGTATGATTTTACTAAAAATGTCTACTTTTCTTAATTTTTCGTTTGTCTGTGCTATATGAAGTTGCTTCGTGCCAAATTTCAAGTTTCTGAGTTCACGGGAAGTACCCTTTAGGTTTTGATTTTCTTGCGAGTACCCAATTTCAAAATATGCGACTTAATTTGCTATTTCTTTTGATTGCGTTGACATAAAAGTTTGGGTTTGCTACATCTGAAAGGTCCTATAGACATGACTTATTTGACATGAATTTCAATTTAAAATCTCAACACGTTTACGAGGAAAAAGGAATAAGTTTAAAAAAATTAAAATCATTTTTTTGGATGATTTTACTAAAAATGTCTACTTTTCTTAATTTTTCCTTTGTCTGTGATATATGAAGTTGCTTCGTGCCAAATTTCAAGTTTCTGAGTTCACGGGAAGTACCCCGTAGGTTTTGCGAGTGTCGAAAAACTCAATTTTTGCAGCATAAACGACTGTATCTTTTGATTGCGTTGGCTTTTAAGTTTGATTTTTTCACAGCTCAAAGGGACAATAGACCTGAGTATTCGATATAAATTTCAGCTGGATACCTCCAAGAGTTCCTGAGAAAAATGGTCTTGACAGACAGACAGACAGACAGACAGACAGACATACGGACAACAAAGTGATCCTATAAGGGTTCCGTTTTTTCCTTTTGAGGTACGGAACCCTAAAAAACGAGAGAGCTCTCGCGCCGTCGCGTGATAGCAGTGCAGGTGAGAAGACGAGAGCGAAGTACCTATTCCTAACAACACTATACACTAGTTTTTTCTTTCAAAAGCGTTTGTCATCCGACGTTGGAACATCAGAGAGCCTATAGACCTTGTTGGGATAAGACTGGTTTCCGCACAGTTTTGACGTAATGAAAACATATAAGGACCTAGGTGAATAGCGCGTGAGCTGTCGCGGCCAAATAGACTACCCGTCTCTTTCTAAGTGTTCTAATTATAAAGAGACGGACTATCTCGCGGCGACACAGCTCCCGCACCGTCTTGTGATAATCGTGATGAGCGTGATGAAGCTTACATGTGTAAAGTTTTCAAACATCAGCCACTAATGAGTCGAGCGCCATGTGTCGTCCGCTAATGTGCAGTAAGTATGCGAGACGCGGACGCAACGGCAGGGCGGCAGAATACTAACGCCACTAGCTTCGTCAGCAAAAAGTGGACCCCACGACGCTTGCCCACCTAGTACAGTGACAAAACAGTACTTACCTATTCTTATGCCTGCTACACACGACAACGATTTATCGTAGCGATTTGACTGCGCAGTCCCTTTGTGCAGTTTTATCGATCGTGTGTATGACAAATCGTTTCAGATTATCGTTACGATTTGTCATAAATAAATCGTTGTCGTGTGTAGCAGGCATAAGAGTAGGTACTGTTTTGTCACTGTACTAGGTGGGCAAGCGTCGTCATCATAATCCCAAAAAGGCCTAATTTTCCCTCTGGGATGGAAGGTCAGATGGCAGTCGTTTTCGTAACACTAGTGCCTTTGCCAAATCTTGGGATTAGGTGTCAAAGCGGACCGCAGGCTCCTGGCACAACCGGTAATAATGCTAGGAGGATGATGAACTAGCGCACGCAAGTCAACAATCCACCTTATGCCATTGCTATAAGTATACGGCAGAGAATATTTTCACGGTTGTAGACAGATTGCTTTAGGAAATTGCTACTGCATGGGCAAAATGAAGTACCTACTGGATGAAATTAATGAAGTTTTGCATGCCGCTGGCCGCGTTGACACTGTTAAAGTAAGAAAGCAGTACTTTAACAATATGCTACGTGGGAACTTAACATTTTGTATCAGCGTCATAGAATAGTCTTAACGATACAATACGGGCAAAAACCAGAAAGCTCAAGTTTAACGCTAATCCGTGTAATAACTTATTTACCACGTCATACCCGTTCTACGAAAGTTAATATGGAAAGTTAATTTCGACTGTCAAATTCAAGTTACTTTTTGCATTCAGTCAAAATTTAGTTGAAAGAGAGAGAGACTAATACGGTTCATGAATTATCTAACAGAGCGATTAGCATGGTGTTGGAGTTGGAGATACAGTTATACCATATACTTACGCCAAAGTTAGACAGTTATTACTTTGCCTAACCTATCGCAGTCGAATACATGAACGGAGGTTTAGGACGGGTTGCACCAGTTACGATTACAGAGCGATCAACGTTAAGCCGGTAGCTGTCATTCCATACCCATAGGAACTTTTCAAATTCTCCATATATTGAGATATTTACCACCGCTCACCAAAACGTGAGCGGTGGTAAACCGGACGGTTTGGTGCGACGGTAAAATATAGCGCCGGCAGCTGTCATTCCATAGAATTAGTGAATTACACTCAAGCGGCGCGTTGCCTGCGCCGCGCTGCTACAGTGCAATTCACGTCGCCTAACGTACATCTATACTATCTATACTTGTATATTACTATTATTTATAAAGAGGAAAAATTTGTATTTTTGTGTGTGTGTGTGTGTATGTTTGTAATGAATTAACTCAAAAACTACTATGCCGATTTCAAAAATTCTTTCATCATTGAAAAACTACATTCACCCGGAGTGACATAGGCTACTTTTTATCGCGGGAAAATGCTTCATTCCTACGGGAAAACGGGTAATCCGTGCGAAGCCGGGCCGGGCTAGTTTTGTATAAAAGCGTTTTGGAGCGGCATCATGCCTGCTGTGGTGCGCCTGCGCCGCTCTTTCACCTTACGCCGTCTCTGCGGAATTCACGCCTTAGTTAAGATACTGGCGATAGTTAGACGTCGCCGTCGGTCGCATGTCGCGTCGCATTACGCCGCGGACGCAGCCGGCGGGCACGTAGCGACGTAATTATGCTGAGAGTAACCCATGCAAGCACACTATAACGCCATTCTACACTTCTGAAGTGCAGTGCAGTGGGAAAAATGGAGCATTTCTATGTAGAGTACGTTTCAACCACCACGATAGAAATTTTGTAATTTCTATCCTAGAAAGTTTATCTACGCTGACGACATCTGTCTGGTGACTCAAGGCAAAGATTACGGAGTCCTAGAGTCTACACTGTCCAAAGATTTGGAGGCGCTTGATGGGTTTTTTAGAACTTGGCGACTGACCCCCAGTACGAGTAAAACTGAGGTGAGCTGCTTCCATCTACACAACCAGTCTGCTAAACATGAGCTAAATGTGCGCTTGAGAGGCTCAATAGTGAGACACAACTTCTTGCCAAAATACCTTGGAGTCACTCTCGACCGTTCCGTGACGTTTAAACAGCATCTCACGAATACAGCTCGCAAACTACAGACTCGCAATAACATTGTTCAGAAATTGAGCGGAACCTCCTGGGGAGCTAGTGCCGAAGTGCTGCGTACGTCTGCACTATCCCTGGTATATTCCACAGCCGAATACTGTGCACCAGCCTGGCTTGGCAGTGCCCATACCGCTAGGGTTGATGTGGAACTGAACAAAGTGATGCGCATCATCTCTGGAACGCTTCAATCTACCCCTTGTCACTGGCTCCCAGTACTCTGCCAGATACCCCCGTCGGACTTGAGGAGGAAAGACGCCCTCCTACGAGAAGTGGCCAAGATTGAAAAAAGCCCTAGCCTCCCGATTCATTCGGAGTTCATGAACCCTACCAACCTCCGCCTAAAGTCCAGGAACGCTTCGTATAGCATCGCCAGAAACCTACTCGACAATAATTTCAACCTTATGCAAGAATGGTCAAAGTTATGGGATTCCGAGATGGCGGGAAAGCTAGGCTCCAGGATCGTTCCAGGTGCCACAATAGAAGGGTCAGATCTTCCAAGACGACACTGGTGCAATATTAACCGGCTACGTACTGGCCACGGCCGTTGCGCTCAATATAAACATCGTTGCGGTTGGGTGGAGTCGCCGGCTTGCCCCTGCGGTGCCGACATACAGACCATCCAGCACATCATCGAGCACTGCCCCTTAACGCGCTACGCCGATGGCCCCCCTGAAGACCTGATCGCCCTTAGCGACGAAGCCATCAAATGGCTGATTGGCCTTAATATAAACTTATAGTGATTGTTATGTGTGTCACTTTGTGTAAATTTGCCATACGATTAAATAAAATAAACCACGATAGAAAGCATGCCAAACTAGCGGCTTGCCTTCATGATCTTTGATACCACGCCACTAACATTTTGTTATTATTTTTATTATAAGTATAGAACCTGATGTGTCCCACTGTTGGGCAAAATCCTCAGCCCTCTTCTTCCACTGCTCCTGGTTTTGAACTTCATCTGAACAGTCCTTTAAAAAGGCGTCCAACTCATCCTGCCATCATCGGCAAGGAGTACAATTTTCTACTTATGAAAAACTGGCTTCCGCCCGCGACTTCGTCTGCTTGAACCCGGGATAAAACTATCCAATATTATAATCCAGGCTTTAAACTATCTTAACCAACATCCAAACATCTTTCGCATTTATAATATTAAAGGTTAGCGCCCGAATATATAATGTTCTAACTTTCACGGCTGGCTTTCCCGCGATAAATTAAGTGTTTTGTACCCATTGAATCGATCGCTTTTCAGTAAGTAATTAACGTTGCATTTTTTACAAGCCCCGTCTATTATGGTTTTGTCGAACGACTATTAACTGCAACCACGAAAGTTAAGCTAACCTACACTTTGCTCGGTTGTCAGTGTGTTTCAAACAAAATATGACATTTGTATAGGGAAATAAGACCCTTTCTACACCGTAAAAAAAACTTGGAGCTAAGGAATCAACTCCGATCAGAACCTACGATCACCGTATGATTAAACGTGACAGCTTAATTGCAGACAATTTGTGACGCTCGTCGCTCTTTTAAACGCTTCGACTGACTAGGAATGACTACGTACTGTTATGTGTTTCAACCGGGTTCGAACCTGCGACTTAGATTTTCGTGGTAAGGTTGGTATATTTACTGAGTGCGTCTGTTGTTCCTTGTAATAATATTATATTAGAAAGTTAACTATATTGTATTACGAGAACTTTGGGTAGCTCCCAAGCGTCATGTTGTATTTTAATCTTGTTTTTTTAACCCCCGAGTCTTGTGTACAATTAAGTAGTAACATAAATACATACACACAATCATTTCAATTACGATGTACGAGTAAACGGCAAGACAACAATAATCTGACAAGGATAAAATTAAAGTTCTAGCCCATCTTACTGACTTTGTTTAACCTTCTTTCCTGAATAGTTTCAACGATGTTTAAGGATCTACGAAACTTACGGGACCACTTTAAAACAACGCAATGGCTCAGCGGATTCTGCGGTGTTTTACAAGTTTTTTTTTAGTTTCACCTGTCCTGTCCCTTGTCTGTCTGTCTGTCTGTCTATGTCAGTCTGTAATCAAATCTTGCAAGTTTTTGACCCACTTCCCGGTGACCGATTGAGTTGAAATTTTGGGAGTAGGTAAGTACAGTTTGGATGACAATTCAATAATCTGGTACCATCGAGCTGATCAGATGATGGAGACAGGAGGTGGCCATGGGAACTCAGTACTTAACCGACGTAACCCCGTTGAGTTTGGGCTCGTTAGAATCTTCTCAATGAGTAGTTTATGATGGTATACAGAAAAGTACAGGCGGCTATAAAAGCTTGTGCCAAAAATGAAATTTTTGCCAGAAACTTGTTGAAATTTCAGATTCTCTTACTTGTTCCAAGGCTACGCAGTTATTATGACAACCGCTTTACCCTAGTTGGTAAGTACTTAGTAGTGACCCTGGCTACGAAGCAAGATGTCCTGGGTGCTAATCCAGGTAAGGGCATATATTTGTGTGATGAGCACATCGTAGCTTATCGTTGTGGATAAGACAACCGTCACTCTCGCACTCGCGTACTTGTCAGAACAAGACAGATGGCTTACCGACATATCTGTACTTATTGGACACTGACAGATGACAGCGCAGATAGCGCACAGGTAAATGTGGAAGTGGCCTGAGTGTCTATAATCCCATACCTAAATACTCGTATGAGACGTATCAAACTCAACCGTGATGTCGTACCGTCGGAAAGTTAGGGGTTCAAAACCAATCCCCTAACGTTGCCTATCAGCGATAAGCATTAGTTATCGCGGTGGGTATGACCTGACACCACGAAATTACGCAACACTTTTTTTTGTTTTTGTTTATTTAAATAGGCTTTCTGCAAGTCATCGCAGTAATAGTGTGTTTTTGTAGTTATTTATATTGATATGTATGTTAGTCTTTAAGGTATTTGTAATATCGGCCTTTATTGCCGGATTTAAATAAATAAATAAACTCCTTGTCTTAGCGTTATCCTGGCTGCCTCCCGAAGGAACTCGGGGCCCGCATACCGACTAAGTACCTAGTTGCTAAACTAGTAGATAATTGTGCGTAAAAGTCTAGATTTTTCAAACAATGGGCAGGCTTTTACCTAATTGGATGGAAATGGTGGCTAGCGAAGCGTGGCGACGGCGCGCCACCAGGGCACCAGCCATTGTATGGAGATCGGCTTGACTAGAGTAAACTCTATAGCCGAAACAGATGGGACAATTCGACTTACACATGATAGAAAGGAAAGCTGATATATAGTCATCCCCTTGCTCTTAGTTTATGATCGAGAAATGTAGTATCCCTCAATGAGCGTTTTTCAGAATACAGCAGTGGTAGAGCGCCCATCAAAGACGATTCCCACATTTAGAATATATAGTTGCCTATATATTCTAAATTCTTTCAGAATTTTTTTGTTACCCATCGAAAATTTTCACCACACAGTTATCAGCTGTGACCCGATTCAAAGTCACATGTTTTCAAATCTAAACGGCCAAAACTGGTCATAAAGTAAGCACCAGTTCAAAACGAAAAAAATATAAACAAACAATGTATTGTATTTACATATAATATGTCAAATTCAATACATTGTTTGTTTACATTTTTTTCGTGTTCAACTGGTGCTTACTTTACATTATGACCTTAAGGGCATAACCGGGAATAACGCTAGGAGGATGATACCTAATCGTCGACACTAAGTACTAGTGGATTGAGCCAGATTGTGCACAGCGATATAACAGTGACCATGAACGAACATTTTTTTTAAACGTTTGTCCCCTCTGACCGCGTACTCTGTGCGCACGCCACTAGATATGCGTCGATAGATAGGCCACGCCGATGACGTCACACACAGCTATGCATGTGAGGCGTTTACATGGGTCACTGATGACGTCAGCAAAATGTTATCCTTGCGAGGTTTTAAAAATATAAAGTTTTAGAGCTACTTTTGTTTTTTGCACACGAAGAAGGAATTCTCCAATTCGTGGTTGAAAATGCCTCTCTGTACTCTGTATAAGCTATATTCTGTGAAGGAGTCTCTAGGTGAATATAATATCAAGCTAAACGTTAAATTACAAATTTAATTCATTTTAATAGTATCACAGATTTAAATTAATGACTTTCACGGGTCTCATGCGAAAAATAATAATTTAAACTTTAGTTCTCCTTAGGCCCATGGGCTTACTCCTAGGACTTATTCTGTCAAAGGAATTTAAATTATATACAACTGAAATAGAGTGCGTTTGTTTTGATTCGGGCAGTTTTTAAAACCAACGAAAGTCATGTCAACTATTTCCGACACAGCACGATTCCAATTTCAATGCCATTTGTATTGTATGCTGGGTCTTACCTAAATAGGGGGAGGATTTTAGGTAGGTAATGGGGCTTCTAAACGGGCAACATGTACAAAGTCAGCGTAAGACGGCAATAGTTGCCGGCCAGAAATTGCAGGATAATGTTGCCCGTTTAGAAGCGCCATAAACTGAATATATTAGTTGTATGTAGTTCATTGGTTGATCCAGTTGACAATGAATACAAATAAAAATATATCATTTATATAAGGAGGTCAATTACACATGGCCGGATAAACATTTTCTTGTGATTATGACAGGAAGTGACGCAATATCGGTTAGTTGTGTGCGCACATTTCGGGGGCAAAGATCAGTTATGACAAAATTATTGGTTAATTAGTGTCATGGCAGACGCGGCTCTGGACTGTGGCCGCATCAGGGTCTTTCCACCAGAGATGTGCTATGCTTGCTATGCAATGTTTTCATGCATTTGAAACGTAGCTCCTCATCTCTGGTGGAAAGGCACCCTTAGTCTTGTGTAGGGGGCTAAATTTCAATTTTGATTAATCAGTAAAGTAAAGCCTGCTATAGACGGTCGCAACAAGCCTCCGTCGGAGCGACTTCCGGCGGTGTCACGTCGTGAGTTTTCGTTAAAAGATCGGCCGACCACGCCACACTCCTCGCGGTCGCTAAGGTCAAACGAAAAGTTGCTGGAAACAAGTGTCTACAAGTGGCGACCAGGAACCGGAAAGCGCGGCGTGGCTGATGATCTGGCACAGGACCGGTCGCATTGGCACTCTTTAGGGGAGGTCTATATCCAGCTGTGGACGTCTTTCGGCTGATATGATGGACAGTTCATCATATCAGCCGCAAAAACTCGGCCCGTCTGGACTAGCGGTCGCTCTGCCGGAGGGGCTTGTTGGCTTTTGCGACCATCTATGTAGGCGCTTAAGTGTCATACATTTAAAATCGAGTTTCACAATGGAATTATCGCAAATGGGGTAACGATGGGCTTCGCTAACATCGCCGCCACAAATTGTTAATTTATTTGGTCTGCCACCACTCACAGGCAGTCATGAAACAAAGCGCCTCGTCTGGTCGTGACTCGTGACGGCGGAAAAGGAAATGAGCCGAGGGGCACATCGGAAGCGCAATTCGTTGGAGCTAAATCGAATTTACCCTCAGTCTGCACAATTTGTTTACTTTGGATATTCCAAAAGACACGAAAACTAAGCGTTCATAACAGCGTTTCTCAAAAAAATGCCACTACATTTTTTCGGAATTTTTCTGCAACTTTTATGTTATTTCTACTCAAAACCACGATGTCTTTCTATCCCAATAGGAGAAAAAAAGTGTCCCAAAATTTCCATACATTTTTATACTATTTGAACTTTCCTACTGTGTTACCGCAATACAAAGTCAAAGGTAAATGGTAATACAATAGCAAAAAATTCTTTGGGATTTTTTTTGTCCTACCAGGGTCGAGAGCTCCTGATTCTGAGTGGAAATAGTTAACATAAAATTCCTAGAAGTACCTACAATTAATAATAGTGGCATTTTATTTGAGAAATGCTCAACTATCAATCAAATTTCACTTAAAACAACGTTCAACTTCGTTGGTCTTTCTCTGTTACTTAGTTGTTTCTGTACATATAAGGGACAACATATTGCTAACTTTTACGCGACTTCCGAGGTAATGGTTTTTCACGATACAATATTGAGTTTTGTCGTAAGCAATGTTTCCCCCTACGTATTAACATGTCGATCGGCAGGTTGTATCGTAAATAAACACGGGGAGTTAGATATTGTGTGATCGCGAAAGATAATTACGTTTTACGTCTTACGTGCATTTTTCTGAGCTTGTGTATGTAGTCTTTCGATGCGTAGGTAATACTGGTTCAACCGGCAAAATTATAATCCAATTGCACTTTTAAACATGTTTGTAATCGCCTTTGCTCTAAAGTAATTTTAACATAAGTAAAAGGCGGTATGATTAATTCATTAGGGTTTACAATCTGCATCCAATTTGTATCTACCTATAAAAGATACGGTTACTTTGGATGCCGATAATTCCATAAATAAAATAAATGAATTTTTATTCAGCAAGTAGGCCGTAATAGCACTAGTACAAGACAAAATCCTACCAGCGTTACTGAAAAACAAGGCCAATGTTAAGAAAAAACCCAGAAACAAACTCAACAGTCAGTTATTTTTTGCCAAAATGAGCTCCTCATAATGGTAGTTCTTAAGCTACTTAAAAAATCAAACTGAATATGACTACAAAGAAAAAAAACATCATAATGCGGTGTTCTACAAGAAAACAGGTCCGAATGTGCTATAAATGAATGATTAAGCTATTTTGGGCTCTGATTTAGGCCATGCATTTCTATCAGTTAGATAGTCCTCAACCCTGTAATAAGCCTCTGACATCAATGTTTTTTTCAAGTATTTTTTAAGAGCTGAGCATATAAGTTGGATCCGGATTTCAAACACTCGTATTCCCAAGGAACGGCTCGTTTCATAGCACGGAGGGGCTACCCTACCGCGAAGTGGAAACGAACTTCGTTCGTGTATCTCCGTTTTCGTCGCTCGAACGAGCAAGTGCGACAGAGAGGGACACACACGAACAAAGTTCATTTTCATTTTGCAGTAGGCCCTCGTATTGGAATAGGTACATGCTGTAACGTTACTAAAAATAATATCAAATATTGAAACCACTAACTCCACTAGGGCAGATATTAGTAAAATCATGTTATGATAAAGTACAATGTTCATTGTACAGTTACTTTATTTCGACTGTTACGTTACTCACCTAGTGCGGCAATAGTTATTCACGATACAAATGCCGAAAATAGGAAATTCGCAAAGAGTGGTGATAAATAAAAAGGGAGTGTTTTAAATCGACACGAGTCGCGAATTACCTATTCGCACGTGTATCGTACAACGTTTGTATGTCTCTTTAAAGTTTTGACATAAGCACGAAAAGTGCTCTTTTCCGCACTAGTGCGGAAAAGTAGCACCATATGTACTGTAAAACAAATTATCTCTCAGATCGCAGGTAGGTATCTAACGCCGCAGGCGATAATGCAAATGCTGAAATACCTATGCTATCCAAGGCTTTTATTATTATATTATCGTCAGTCGTGAGTACACAATTTTACGTCCCCCTGGTCAAGAAGTGCGGTAGTTGCTACTTATAACATAACATAAGTTTAAGTTTCACCTGTGCCCGTTAAAATGTCAACATAGTAGCGTATGTTACGAGCTGCGGGCCTCTCTAGGTTTTATCGCGTGGATAATCGCTTCTTTCGCACTTAACGTGTTTAATGACGACATTATTTCGCCGCCGAGTTTTACCCGACTTCTAACGCGAGCGTTGTATTTCCGCGCAAACATGAGGGCAGCCTTGCCCGTCGACTCATGTCACTATTCGTCACCCAATATTCGTAAGAAAAGAACTTTTCACATCAGCTATTCGGATAAGGGCTTTTTCACACCTTTCATTCGGAAAAGTAAGTTTTGCTCCACGACGAGAGCGACCAAAACGCTACTTTTCTGTTCAAGCTACTTTTTTTAATTTATACATTGGCATTGGAACATTTGTAGGCAATGTGCCAATTGAACACAGATGTTAATAAAATAATCGATTGTAATTTCATCGTAGTCGATTCAAAACGAACATATTTCAAGTTTTAATTCTAACAACGTTATATAAAATTTTATAAATATTTCGTAATATTTAAAAATTAGTAATAAAAGTTAAGATAATTTAGATATATTTTAACAATAGCTTTTTTTAAATTTCCTCATAGTCTGTGTGAAAAATAGTATGTGTCACTGGGTAGCAAAATTATTTTCGTCTCGGGCGTAAACACTTGTATCCCTCACTACGCTCAGGATCCTACGTTAGAATCCCTCGCTACGCTTAGGATTCTATTGTAGGATCCCTCGCTGCATTCAGGATACAATACACCGCCCTCGCCGTAAAAATACTATTTTGCTCCCTTGTGACACAAATAACTATTTCTTCCCTGCTAGGAGGGATCAAAGTGGCACTTTTCTGTTCCAGGACATATTGTTGCCAGAATAAAAAAAAAATATCCCAATGAATACATGAAAATAGTATACCTACATATAATCGATTACTTGTTTTTTTTAAAATCGATTACTTACATATTTTTTTTATCTTGACTACTATTGTTACTACTACTAACGTAATAAAATACAAGTAATTATATGTTATTCAAAGGAACACTATAATCATTTATCAAAGAGGGGTGTTATAATTTTGACGTGTCTGTGTATCTATCTGTGGTATCGTAGCTCCTAAACGAATGGACCGGTCTTAATGCGGATTTTTGTGCGAAAGCGGAAATTATCGTGATGGTTCTTAGCTACGTTTCAACAAAATCCGTTCAGTGAGATATTGGATTTTGAAATGAAAATGTCGGAGGTTCTTCAACTTTTCCAAGTTGTTAATTAATACAAGCTTTTATTTGAATAGCAATATGGTGGAAAACAGGCACGCAGAATTCTTTTTAATTAATACTTTCATTTGTCGTTTTAAGAACTTGACTATAGAATTAAGCACATGTTCCCGAGATAATTACCCCGCTGTTACAACGGATCACACATCAAAGAGTCGGGCTCCAGGGTTGTTACTCTTTACGCGCTCATGCTCCTCACCTCACCCGTCACGCCTAACGAAACTAGACCTCTACCTTAGCTTAGTTACTACCAATCGCGGTGTCAAGATATATTTGTGTTAGAGGTACAAGTTAGAGAATAGCGAGGCAGGAAATGTCACTCATAGCTTCTGGGAAAAGTTGGGAGTTTTTGGGACGCTTTAGCTTAATAGCATTCGTTTATTGGACGACGGAAGTCTTGGGTTGGGGAGTTGACAATTGTGGTATCTCGTGGAAGCATAGATTTGTTGGGAAAGGATTAAAAGCTAGTTATAGGAGTTCCCTTGTTATACAGTAGCCTTTTAGCCCTATATAAGTGCTTCATTTCACCTACTATTTCATTAAACCTTATGCATTTATCTCTTAAATAGCAAAAAGCTGACGGCCTTGGGTTCAAATCCCGGTGGGGACAACTAACTACAACAGAATCACGAATCTTCCAACCTATACAAATCTGGCAAATAAAAAAAATCGTCAGGAAAATTAAAACGGTCGTCTTATGCCATCGCTCGACTCTCCATATAAAAGTCATGCTGGATGCTTTTTCTTTACTAATTTCTAGGACAAGAAACAAGTTTCTAACCTAGATATGCCAGATCTATGTTATTCCCATACGCCGTTTTAAAACGAGAGCCAAGCCGAACTACCTACGTTTGTATAAGGAGCTGACAGCGTCCTGGGGACTCTTAAAGGCCAGAGCGAAAAACCTAGTAACATCGCCTTAATGTTTTTGTGAACGTCAAATAGATGCGTATGTTTTTATACCAAGAATTTAAATATCAAGCGAAGTGTGAATCTTTATAAAGAGTAGGTTCTTCTTGCAAGTTTTATATCAGCCTGAAGTTCACTCTTCACTATACCGTTTATAAACATAATAAAAATATATGATGTTCAGTTTACGAGAGGCGGCAGATGTGGCCTCGCCGCGTATACGGGGCGAGCGTCGTAGGAGGGAACAGATATACATACATACATACAATGATTGCTATATCTGTTTGGTTCGAAGAGAAAAATCGCATTTTGAGTTGCAGAAAATGCGCATTTTGTGCTACTCTGAATGAATAATCAGTAGTCTGCTGCATTAAATGTCTCTTACTGATTTCTTTTAGTATTAGAATCATTACTAATATTAGCTTAAGTACTTACTAACAACAATTTTCATTGATATAGTGGGTTGCCAGGTTACTCCTGAGCCCACATCCACATTTCATCTTATAAGTCCAGTCGGTGATGCTGATGTGCCTTCTAGTTCCGCAAGGTCGAATATTTTTCACCTTAACTCACCGCGTTTTCTAAACGCGCCGATTTACACGTGATCGATACAAAGGCGAGTCGATGGCGCGTTTAAAAAAGGCGGTGTGCAATCAGTGGCGTGCATAGGGTTTTTAGTTAGGGTAGGCAGTTTTTTTTTGAGGAGACCTACGTACGTCACCTATGTGTCGTACTTGTAATTAAACTGTTATTAAGTAAAGTAATGTTACGTACGTGTTGTGTAAGTTACTTAAGCCTTAGGCTATTTCGACTTTCGACAAAGTGAGTCTCCGTCAGCGTGCGTTGTGTTAGTGATACTATCTTAGGATACTATACCTACATGAAATTGACGAGTAATATTACCCCGAGTTCAAACTTATTGCAACTGTGTCTTACACCTACCTTTTACTTATTATCGAACTACAATAACTTGCTAAATTCACCGAAAGTTAACTTCTGCAAACAAACTAGGTCAATACACCGCTCACAGCTAAAACACATATTTGTGGCTTAATACACAAGTATAGAATAGGCCAATAAACAAAAACACACGGAAAATTCAATAGAAAACGTAAGAATATCGCTTCGAACCGAACTATGTAATGCAACTGCAACAACACGAATATTTTTTTCACAACACAACTCCAAATAGGACATCTAAAACAAATTTTCGTAAACATGTTTGTTTTGACACATTAGAACCCTGACAAATTAGAACGCCCCACGTTACAAGTAATAATCACAGCAAAAGGGACTTCTTTCATTTGCCGCATGTAACTTTGTGCCGCACGATCGTTTAATAGGCGAATCGTGATTACTATACGCCGATTGGCTGAAATTCGGCGGTAGCGCAAGCGTGATTGGTCACAATACGAGTATTTGTGGCCAATCACGCACAGCGCTGACGCTGACCGACGAGGTCCGGCGGCCGGATTTGGAAGCATGTGTGGGTGTGAATTGCGTAAACGTGTGCGCACTGAGCAAATCCGTACATAGTTCACGGACGATATTTACACAAGCGCACTGTGAGAGTGTGTGCCGTGGCTTAGGCGCCGTTCGCGGTGCCTGACCTGCGGTGAGCCAGTCTGATTCGCGCGCAAATTTAAATTGCAGCGCGTGTCGTTATGTAAGTTAAGAACTAGATTGTTTTAAAAACTATTATAGTATCATCATAGAGAAGAAAAATATATGTGGTGGAGTTATTTTGGAAGGTAGGCACTGCCTATTTGCCTATATGGTACGCACGCCACTGTGTGCAATATGCCATTATAGGTACTTTAAAATCTCGTGGTTAGTAAAACCCTCGTTTCGAAATGACAGAAATTCGAAAGTTTGAGTTCGAGCTGTGAAGTAATATTTCTAATATTATTTCAACAACCAGTAAAGCCCGTCACAGACGTAGCTATAATATATATTAATATACCGTAAGATACCGAAATATATATTATATCTGCGTGTGTGGACTCTGTCAACTAGTACGTAAAATATATCGTAAGATGCCTAACTATAATATTATATTTTGGTATATTAATATATATTATAGCTACGTCTGTGACGGGCCTAGTGGTGCTTACGAAGCTTAAGGTCCTGGGTTCGAATCCCGGTAAGGGCAAATATTTGTACGATGGATGAACAAATTATATTTGTTTCCATGTCTTATAAGTTTTTTTGTATGTAAGTGTTTATATCAATTAGGTAAATATATCGTCGTGGGTACTAACCCAACACAAGACTTGTTTAGGTACTATATTGGGCTAGTTCGATTTGTGTAAGATTGTCCCCTTGGCGGTCCTCGGTACAATGTCTCCGGATTTTTTAAGATTTAACTTAGTTTAAATTTAATTTAGTTAATGTCAATCATCATCTTAGAAAACACAGTCTAACCTGGTGGAATTGCCCTAAGGCCACGAATATTTCAAGTAAAAAGGTAGATTTGAGCAACACTGCTAGTCTTAGTCGCTAGTCGTTATTCGGCAGTCGGGTAGCCCCATAGTGGAGACTACCCACAAGCCAGCCAAGACTAGCCACAGCCCTTCAGGCTGCTGCGGTATGAATCAGGTCCAAAAAACAAAACACTGCGCTAGTCTCCGCCGAGCCGGCAGCCTATATTCCAGCGAACGCAAATGGCAGCTGCCAATAAGCGTTTTACAGCCCCGCGCTTTTTAGTGCCCGCTCTAAACTTATTTACTAGGCGTCTGCGGTCCAAGCCATGAGCGACATCGAGTTTATCATGCTTTCGCAACCGTAACCGCCAGCTTTCGTTTCCTTTGTAAAAGTGAGATGTAAGTTTGTATATGGAAGTAAATAGTGGATGTGATTAGCACGGGACCGAAGTAAGTGGCGTAGTAGAAGAGGCCTATATTCAACAGTAGGTGGATACGGGTTGAATAGATAGATAGATAGAAGTTAGAAGCAGTAGGTAAGTAAATAGAATGAAGCGACAGCACATGCTGACAGGGTTCTCTGGAATACCTACGCAGCTACGTACATAATTAACAACTTAGAAAAGTTGAAAAACCCCCGAAAAATTATTTTCAAATTTCAATATATAAAAAAGCGGCTGAACTGATTTCTTTGAAACGTAGGCAAGAAAAGAACTATGTGTCGATCACGTCAGCTATCGGACAAATTTAGGAGCTACGATGCCACAGACAGACACACAGATACGTCGAACTTATGACACCCCTCTTTTTGAGTTAAAAAGTGTAGTCCCTAAACTCCCTAACACAGAAAATGTCTCGTCTCAGATCTAAAGGGGAATGCGTTGTATTTATTGTACTTGTTTAAAGTTCAAATGTATTTCTCAAAACAACAACTCATAACGCACACTAAAGGAAAGAATTGAACAAAATTCTTATAATCGGTCAATTCATCTGTCAGTTTCATCATTGTCTGCAGACAATGGGTGCTTCACGCGCGTCGCTTGCGCCGCCGCGGGAGACAATTACGTAACGTCTGCGCGTACGCCGGCAGCTTCCAAACGTCTATGTACAACCAGTGAATATACTCATACAACTACGTACCTACTCAGATACCATACGGGCCAAATTTTGCGTCGCCTCCCGCACACCCGTCGAACTACTCTGACACATCTGCACGGCATCACGGGACGAACGCCAGCGTGTCACGGCGAGAGACTATCCGTCTGTTCCCAATTAGAACGCTTAGAAAGAGACGGATAGATTATGTCGCCACGACACAGCTCGCGGACCGTCCTGTGAAAGCCGCGCTGCGAAGCTACTAGTTTAGTAACTAACATCAGAGTCGCAAACTCATTGTAACGCGTCTGAGGTACAGGTTAGGTCAGTAGTTATTATTAAGAGATTCTTTATAAAAGGATTACAGATTTTAAAGAGTCGACAACCCGCCTCTAATGTAGCATGCATAGGTGACAAATTGACAGTTAGGTTGAAATCCGTGAAACGTGTGAATTACTATCGGTCAGGAAACTCTACATACTGCATGCAATTTTGAAATGGCACAGAACAACAACTTATCACACTAGTCTACAAAACACGAACAAACGTAGGAAACCCAAGGTATTCCCCGCGCCAAACACCAAGTCTGTGTTTGCCAAGAGGCAGTACGCTGCTCAATCAGCCAATTTATATAATAAAATTAATAATAGTTTTCTCGAGTTGTACCCCTTCCTGTATAAAGAAGTTAAGAAAAAAATTACAATTGGCTTAAAGACACAATAAGCAGTAAGAAACAACATGTGGTAGAGCGATGTTCTCTTAACACAAGTATCCAGTATATACTTAAAAAGAGGCACCAGCACTGTTCCAATGTAACTAAACTGATACTGAATATATATATTTTTTATTTTTTATTTAATCCACCAGCGATGTGAGAAGATATGCTTTCATGATGTAATGATGATGTCGTCCTGACCTTTTCGGCCGCAGCGACTGTGTATTTTGGCTTTGGTATTAACAATTATTATTACTAGTGTTGTTCTTCTACTCTCTACTCGTAGTCCACTCCCAAGATATTTTACAGCTAGGTGTCAAGTATATGTGAAAACCCAGCGTTTATATACCATATTCGTAGCAAGCAAAACTAAACGACGCCAAACCGTACTGTTCATTCCACGTCACCGTTCTTTCTTTGACTTTAGCATTCTATTGTTTATTCTCGGTATAAACTTACGAGGAATTCTTCACAGGAATTTTCATAGATGCATAGCTTATGCCAATGTTTTGCTGCTATGTTCAATCAGGACGCGCCATATAAATGTTCAATTGTTTTAGGGTGTTTAAAGTATTCACTCTTCACCAGTAACAGAGAAGATTATTGCTAACCTCTAGAAAGCGAGAGGTTTTTTTTCGACATTGTTATAATATTGGAATTGTGTGCTGTGTAATAATTCCGATTTTTTGTTATTGATTCTTTATGTCCCTATGTAATGAAAATGAAACTATAGATATGCATATCTATGTATATGTGGCATGCATACATATATTATGTTAACATCTATAAGTACATACTGTATTGTGGCTAATATTAATATTTAAATATTCAATTGTTTATTGCATTAGTCACATTACAATATAATTATTAGGTACAGCCAAGTGCAAAAATATGTATATCGATACAATCCTCACATAAAAAGTACCAAAAATCCGCTGAGATAAGATTTATGGGACATATTTATGAATAAGTTGTAGGGTGCATACAATATATATGTTTACACTTGTAGTTATTTTTTTGAACATATAAACCACTCTGATATGGTTTGGCAGAAGAATAAATGTATCTAATTGTAAGCAAGATCCGTGAATAAACGTAAAAAAAACACCACCTTATTCATAAAACGTAACAAAACCACTGTTAGCAAAAATGTGTTTGGTCCAATGGATACTCTCACACGAAGGTTATTTTTAAAGACTTACGAATGGGTCAGACAGACTTACAAACGAATTATAACGGCGTATTAGCTATAATAGGGTTAATAAATGTATGTTATGAAAGCCCTAAGTATTTTCTTCACTATTGATCATTAATTAATTATCATAATTCATAACAGAAACTGAAAACGGCATTAAACCTAAAAATATTACCCCACAAAAGCTTGTAAACGTTTCACTCTAAAGCAGCTTTTACAACTTGCCATAAAGTGGACAGGACACTAAAATTTCTCAAATGAACTTTCATTTTCATAAGCATAACTATTGATACCAAAATTTGTTAAGTAAGGTTAGTTAGCATGACACGACAAATGCCCCCACAACCCACAAAACAATACGTCTAGCGTAACACATTACAATATGCTTGTGTCCAAAGATTTTTTTACTAAGCCCTTCGAACCAGTTTTTGGAGAGGCCAAAATGTGTGTATGGGTGTTAAATTTACTGTTGGACAATAAACAAAAGCATTTTTTTATAAACTTGGAAGGTCCATTTCTATTTAAAATTTTAATCATATTTTGTAATTTATACTTTTTTACAATACATTGATGGTTTACTATCCATTTAGCGTATAATTACACGTTATAAATTGAGGAAACTACCCTATTTAAAACTAAACTACATACGTTTCACAACAAGTGAATCCTACCAAATGCCATATTCCGTAAAAACTTAGCTATTTCTTCTATTCTCAGAATCGAAGGTCGACTCTGACTTCCGAGAACCACTGTACCGACAGTTTTCCTCGAACCGTACTTTTACACTTCAAGATCAATATTGGAATATATAATGAGCTCTCAACATTGATGTTTTCTTAAGCTCGGTCCCTATTTTAAAGCCCTGAGTGTACTTTACAAAAATGGAGATAGATTTAAGTTAATTAGTCGAAACAATGCGCGAATTATTTATAGAAAAATACAGTTTTTAAGACTATGTTTACTTAAAGTGCAGTCGAAAACATTTACATCTAGGTACTGATGTTATGTACGTATGTACTTATGTATGCACTTTAATATACACAATAACAGGTTTGAGCAAATACATGTTACATAAGATCAAAGTACAAAGGCGAACTTATACCTCTAAGGGATCTCTTTCAGCCAACCTTAAAAAAGCTGATGATGATGTTCAGATTTCTTACTCATTCCCGCGAAACTGCCGGATTTTAATGAAACTAACAGCAGATACCTACATTAGAATAATACAATTATATGACATATTTATTTAGCCTGTACGGGTCGGGTGTCGGTGCGCATGTGGTAAATAGGCGGTGGTCTGGACTGCAGCTGCCCATACATTGAAGTACCTATAACCTGCCCGCTCATCGCCCCATCGCGCCGCTGGCGCGCAGTCCACTGCCTTAGGGACTACACTATTTATGGAAAATGCTAGGAATCAACGCGATTCACAATCGCGCGACTGATCCGACATCCGCGATTGCAGATACGTCGAGGTAACACTTTACATTTCAATGCGCTAGGCATTAGACATGTTACTGTACACTAGGGTTGTCAGTGTTCAAGTATAGGACGGCGTAATGCGAGCCAGTAATAGGCACTGGTTGAAGTGAAAGAAAAGAGATTTGCTACTTTTAAAACATACAATATACTTATACAGGGTGACATTTTAATCGGTGTCCAAATTCAAGTATAAGATTCTTCAGCAAAATTATAAAATACATTTTTATTGTTTCATATCATTCAGTACAAAAAAAAATACTAATTGGTGCTTAAAGTTATCCCAAAAAAAACCTTACCGCGCGGGCACCTCAGCGCAGAGGCGGCTCGTGACTAAATTGTATGGGTGTTCACTTGAAATAAAACAATGAAAATACATGACGTTATCAGATTCCGGGATTCAGGGATTCCGAAGACTCATCGTGCACCCTTAAAGCAATTTGAAATGCACCGCATACGTAATACTACACAATCTGTTAACCTTCGTAAAATATGCCTGTTTTTGTCAACGCGGTCATTGAACTCGCGTATAGATTTTCTGTACTTACGTGGAATCTAGTGCCCTGCGAATATCCTGTAAAATAGTTTGTTACTCTTATCACTACCACACAACTACGGTGTTTTCAAATATTGTTCGGATTTAAACACACGCGTAAATGTTTTGGTTTTCGTCGTTCATGTTTGCGTAAGGTCAAGGTCCCTTGTCCCTTAGCCTTCAATTCAAGCCGAATTTGTAACGTTTTTGCACACTTTTTAATGAACACCAAATTATTATCCATTTTAACACTCGCAAGTAGTAACTGATAAGTACAGGCTATTTCAACACGTATTAAATGATTATTAATTAGAAAATACCCGAATTTGCATTCGCGCGCATGCATTTAAGTTGACCAGTGTTTGTTTATATAGGAGTGGCAACGTCGCGCGCAATCACTGTCGCGCGGCCGGGCGGCAAAATTAACCGGCAACGTGGCGTGAGCGGCGCTCCGAATTTGGCTATTTTTTCATAGAAAATCTTCTGTTTCACGCGCAGGACTGTGGCGAACTTTCTCTTTCACTCTTATTGGATTTCGTATTAGGAAATGTACTGAGTCTTGTTCCATAGGAGCGCAATCGTGAGCGCTCCGCTTGGCACGTTACCTATGAAATGATACAGTAGGATGGTGGGTATAGCGCCTACCTATGATCTCGTAATGTGTAAAGGTAATTATTTTACTGTTATTTGGTACAGTCGTATTTTAAGATAGATTTTAAATAGTAATATTATTAATGAGATTAATCAGTATAATTTTGTTATACTTATTTATGGGAGTTCACTGCACCAGCGCTCCTTAGGGCGAGCCGCCTCTGCCTCAGCGAGTAGTAAGGTTTGCGCACGGCACGCCTCCCCTCCCTCGGCCCCGCCCCGCTCCGCGCGGTACTGAATGACCAGTAACGACGCTGTACGGATAATTCTTTTGGGATAGACAATTTATAATTTAAAAAATACCTACCAGTTGTTTTTTCAAAAATGGAGTCTATTAGTGATACCAAATGCCTACAAAAATTTGGACACTGATTAAAATGTCACCCTGTATGTATTTACATTTCAACTGTCGGGTTGAACACCAAACATTCATAATCGAATCATGCTAGTAACATGTTTCCAGTTTGATTGACCTGAAAATTCACATGTGCCTGTACTTATGTTAAAATTTGCAAGCAATATACTCGTACTTATTTTTTTATGTTACTTGGTCGAATCAGGCGATAATATAGATGTACCTACCTATAAAGTTACAAGCTGGCCATTAGGTAAATAGAACCACGGAACGAAATGTTTGAACAAATAAATCGACACATTTTTGAAAGAAATGTAGGGTATCGAATAAGGTGGCAAAATGTGTGATTTTAGGGTTAAAATAACACAAAGAACGTGACAGTAAATGCAATCATCGACCAGGCTCGCCCAGAACGGCTCGTTATTTTCTAACTAGGGAATACAAGAACCGGACTTATTTCATAACCGGTTATGATTTCGTTTATGGTCAAATCACATAGCTTTAAGTGCAGGGGTGAAGTGTTCAGGTATTATCATGGTTTATTGTGTAAGTTAGTGTTTAAGATCATATGTAGTTCATATAGCATACCTAACATAGGTACTTAATATTAGTTAAAATGAGCGTGGTCTCGCCTACAAACTGTTGTCGCAGTTTGGCGAGTAACATAACATTGTTCATTGTTTTGTACTTTTGATAAATAAATTTAAAATATATATTGTATAAAGAAGTTAATCTTTGTACCTACGTTCTTTGGGAAATCTCAGGTTTTTGTAGGGCTTAGGTTTTGTGCGTTTGGCAACCCTGCGGGGCGGCGCGGGCGCATCCCTAATCCGGAGGAAGTGATCCATCAGACCTTATCTACAGGAAGCGCACACGGGTGTATTTTTACATGGCGACCGGCGCACGAGTGCACGCGGAGCCGCGGTACGGATACTGCTATATGCCTATACATATTCTATTGATTTTATAAAATTAGAGTCGATTATTACCGACTAAGTACATATAGAACATCATTTGTTATGTTTAATTAGATTATATTTAAAATTGATATTAAGTCAAGCTACATTGGTTTTTATAATTTATGTATTTAATTACTTATACGATACGTTATTCATATTTAATTAAGTACCTAATACCACATTAGCATTCTCGAAATAAGCAAACCAACAATATTATCTGGCAATATTATTTGAATACTTTTACTCACAGTAGGTAGTCCTGTTACTTTAGTAATAACGCTGAATTTAATAATGCTCTAATAGTGAAAAAAATATATACCTCGCCGAGTTTTTTACACCGGTTCTTCTCGTGGTAAAGGTTTTCTTTCCGCACCTGTGGTACTTAATCGACATTCAAGTGCATGTAATATGCCTAAATAACGTTATAAATAAGTATCTAAGTGTTACAAAAGAGACCAATACGAGTAGCTAGGTTGTACTAAAATGACCTCTATGTAACCACGCTTTCTAACGTATTTAAATCGTAACATTAAATTTAATTATAACGGTTCCTTTTTTATTTAACGGGCTCCTAGCTTCCAATGACCTTCGATCTGTAACTGTCTGTTTTTATGTGTTTTTTATGGCTTGTCGTATTAGCAACAACGAGGTTTACCGAAATAGTATCTAATAGGTATTTACTTCAAAACTCTCAGTTTCGAGATATATGGCATCAACGTTTGGCAATTTTAAGCAAAAAAAAACGGATTTTGAACGTAACTTTTGTGAAAATGAAATAAAAATCTCTCGTGGGTTGTTGTAGACGTCAATAAGGTTATAATGTAAGTGCCATGTATTTATTTCATGTAGAGTTCTTTTGGACCATGTTTGAATATATCATAAAGAAATAAACACAATTATTTTTCAAAATAAATGTAGATAAAGTATTGAAGAACCGTTTGTGCCATAAATATATCTATAGTTTCGACAGAGGAATACCAACTCAAAACTCTTCAAAACTAGTCAAAAAACGCGGGGAGCCCCTTAATTACCAATGGGTCCATATTGGCTCATATAAACTTGATGTGTCGATTTTTTCTAGTACCTAATACCGCTTTGTAATCATAATCGGGCATTTTCGCGAGAAGAGATGCATCGTTAGTGACGTCACCGAGTATAAGTTTAAAATGTTACATTTTGTAACCAAAATTAACTATACAATTTGTATGACAAATAAACGTTACAAAATGGAACACTTTTAACTTATACTCGGTGACGTCACTAACGATGCATTTCTTCTCGCGAAAATGCCCAATCATCACTCTTCATAATGTTTTTCTTCCTACCTTTTATGTTCCTACATTTCTGTTACTATCATCGGAACTCATAACGACCTGTATTCATAAAAAACTCATAATTAGGTTGTTCATAACAATTTCCTTCATAATGGACATATATCATAATTTTGTTAGTCCTATTTGATATTATTGCTGATGATTGTTGTGGTTACTTTATAATTTTGTTTTCTGCTCTTTTATAAAAAATATAACCTGGAAGACGAAAGCGGGAGCAAAGCTCCCGCTTCCGTCTTCTAACCTATCCGCGATCCGAGTCGGTTTTGCCACTAAGTCCCTGTTCCTTACTGCCTACTTGAACTTATACACCACTATCTTGGCAGTAGTTGATCACAGAGTAAGTCTTTATTAATACAAAATTTAGCAATAACTACTAGTATGCACAGAAATAAATATGATATTAAACTATATTGCTAAAAATCGTTATGATATAAAAGTATATAAACATAGATAGTAGTAACAGAGATACTTATGTTGAATAACATTATGAATATAGACAATTCGGAGTTACGATAGTTATTAGCACAAATAATTATGAATAGTAATCATTATGAGATAAAATTGTATGAGAGAAATTTTCGGAAATCCAATAATCGAAGTTGCAATTTTATATGAACTTTGGCGCACCCTTACCAATACATACTTGAGAACTAATAAACAGGTGGAAATGTTATAGCCAAAGTACTTACCCGTACCACGAAGAGGAAACCTTAATGTTCGGGGTCATGAACTTTTGACGTTTGTTACGGCATTGCCCCGTTTTGTTAATTAATTTCGAGGCTCAGCTCATTACCGTTCCTATGGAGTGTGATGTCAGGAATTGAAACCGAGGTGTAAAGAACCCCCTTTCTTGGAAGTCGGTTACACTTTCTTACCGGGACTTATAATAATAGAGAAGCCGTCTCCATCCCCTAGCATTAAGGAGCCCCGGGGTTCGCTTTGACATCTAATCTAATCTCCAATATTTGGCATAGGCACTAGTTTCACGAAGTGACTGCTATCTGACCTGACCTTCCAACCCAGAGGGAAAACTAGACCTTATTGGGATTAGACCGGATTGAGCGGTTGTCAAGCCACAAGCAAAGCGTTTGATTAAAAAAAACAAATATCATACGTCAGAATGAATGTTACTCTTCGAATGAAAAGGTTCGCCACTTTTGGACCTAATCCGCTTTGAAATAAGGTCGAAAGGTGCCCAACGTTTTCATTCCTCGACTATAGGTACTCAAATAAACTTCGGACAAAATTGCAACAATAAAACAATATCTCCGCCATGAATAGGGAGCGTATTCAGATCATTTATTCACAGGGGCCGTTCGAGATATCACAAATGCCCTTTACATCTACTTAGTAGACCTTATCGCGTTTGAATAAGATTTAAGATGGCTCAGCGGTTCGGCACGCATCGATTTCAAAGCAACGGACGTGACGAACCGTTTCGCACAAGATTTACACGACATCAGACACCCAGTTGAGAGCCGGGCCAGGCCCATCCCGCCCGCAGTCTTCAACTAAGGATAGGCCATGGTTAGCACAAGACTAGGTACTCAGCGGTATCGGCACAAGGCTACTAAGCGTTCCGATTAGAAAGAGACGGATATTTTATGTCGCCGCGACACAGCTGCCGTGTGATAGCCGTGCTGAGGTAGTTATCTTGTGTCGACGATTTCATTAAGGTGCTGAGAGACTAGGACATTCAAGGTTAGCTGGGCTGTTATTCGCTACGCACTAATGCGGCTCATGCACTAATGCCCGGTCACCCGTCACGAAACTAGACCTCTGCCTACGGTTAGTTACTACGCATCGCGGTGCCAAGATATATTTGTGTATTTGTGGGTGAACCTTAAGGTGAGCTTAAAACAAGTTACAGAATAGGGTGGCTGGAAGTCATAGCTAAGGCCGAAACGCACTGACAGCGGTGGCGGAGCGGCGCGGAGGCGGTACCGGTTGTAAATTGTAACGTTCGAAGTAATTGGAAAAGGTCCGCACTGAATACCGCGCCGCGCCGCTCTGTGCAGATGCAGATCCTTTCATATTAGTTCGAATATTACAACCGGTGCCGCCTGCCGCGCCGCTCCGCCAAACGCTGTCAGTGCGTTTCGGTCTATAAGGATAAGTTCGCCTTTGTACTTTGATTAACCTGTTATTGTGTACAATAAAGTGCTTATATGCATACACACACACATGTAATGGAACAGCGAGCATTCGGCGTTTTTAAAGTCGAACTGAACAGCGAACTGAGTCCAGCATAGAGGCAAACATCGCTAGGTGTTCTATGTAAGAACATTACCACAATCATTCTAACGAACGATAGTTAATGCTCGGCGGGAGGCATGGGCGAAGACGGACCGTGGAACAATAACAAAATTACTCGGCTCGTCAAAAAGCTCGAAGCAAATTTACCGTGCTCGCTAGAACGCCCCTGTTTATTTTGTGAGCTTTTTACCTGTAGGTAATGTAACATTCGCTACAATTCTCATTACAAGTGAGTTGAGTCAATTATTCGCACTGCCAGACTGCCACATGAACCAGAGCCATTTTATCCTTTCCACTCGGAAAGTCTTTCAAAAATTCGAATGAAGACAGATTTTGATCGTAATACGCAAACCAGGGCTTGTTAACGTTACCAAATTCCCATTATAAGTAACGTTAGGTAACGGTAATATCATAAAAATACCTTAATACCGGTAGTAAAAACTAACGTTATCAACATATCATTATTATAACGTTACCCAACTAACGTTAGTTTTATCGGTAATTTTTCTTTTCATTGCTGGGCTTGTTAATGTTACCCAATTCACATTATAAGTATCGTTACCAAGTAACACTATTTTAATCGGTAATGCTACGATGCCACACCGCGCTACCTAAAGAGGGGGCAGCCGGACATACGAAAGCATGTTTACCATACAGTTGAATATCGAACTCGCTCACGGAATTTCCCGAGAATCTGTTGAGAGATACGACCTATAGCTACTAACGTTACCTACTATCGTTAAAAACATTTAAGGATACGTACCATTTTTTTACCGGTAAAAAGTAGTATAGGTTTAAAGTTAATTACAACTTAACGTTAAATCTGTTTCGCAGTGGTAACGATATACTCACTTTTTAAAGTTATTTGAAGCCCTGACGCAAACACGACGCCACCTTATAATATATACTTAGCGCAGTTATCGATGTTCCCACCCATCGTTTGTGATATGAATTATTGACAGCTGAGACTTGACAAAAAATGCTTCTAAGTTGTTCGCACACCGCCCCAACCAAGTACATTGCCATTGCATTACAAGTCTTGTATTCACTTCAGCTGTAACTAAGTCTGTATGTGTTTGAATTATGATAATGAAAAAAATTTTTTTTGTCAAAATTTCATTTATAAGCCTTTAAGGCCGAAACGGACTGACAGCGGTGGCGGAGCGGCGCGGTGCGGCGCGGAGGCGGTACCGGTTGTAATGTTCGAACTAATACGAAAGGGTCCGCACAGCACCACGCGGACCACGCCGCTCCGTCACCGCTGTCAGTGTGTTTCGGCCATTATTGCCGACAATACTTTTGTGTATACCGTCATCAACTACTCATTGAGACGATTCTAACGAGCCAAAACTCAAAGTGGTTACGTCGGTTAAGTACTGAATTACCATGGCCACCTTCTGTCTCCGTCATCAGATCAGCTCGATGGTACCATAATCTTGAATTGTCATCCAAAATATACCTTTACACAGAATTTAAGCTCATTCTGTTGAAGATATCTGCTTCATAATTGAGTTGCAAGTTAATAAAAAGCTTTAAATATGCAAAAAGAAAACTCACAAGGTAGAAAAATATATTTCGGGAAAGATCTAACAAATCCCTGAAAGTAGGTAGTAAAAAATGATCTCCATTGTGAAAACATCCACACTAAAAACTAAACAGTGCTTCGAAACAGGATATTACACTGGAAAAGAAACGCCGAAACAAACTCAATAGGTATAGTCAGTATTTCGCACAAAGGGGAAAATTTAAATATTAGCGGATGTTTTCAGCTACGTAAATATTTACTACTTAGACAGTATTTTTTTGGAATAACTATACTTATCTTACTAAGTATAGAATATGATAGTAAGACTTTAATAGAAATGTTTAGATACTATCTAACTCGTTTTGACAGTTATTTTATGGACCTCATTAGAGCTTCTGAGGCTTTATTTAAATTTAGTTGCCATAATCCCGTCATATAACATGTGGGTATTGTTTATATGTTCGGCCCGGCCCGAAACCTGGCTCTTTGCGGCCGCCAATTAATTAGGATTACTGTAATGGATGGATTTGTTTTCTTTGAAATTCGAGCCGGACGACATATTTCGTGGCTATTTTGTTTGGTCGGTTTTATGGGCTATTTCTGTTTGTGTTGGTGCTTTGGGTGTTAAGTAGGATTTATTGAATGATTTAAAATGTCATATATCAATGTAGGTACTAGTAACTAGTATAATATTTAATGAGCTGTGGGGTCGGAAATGTCCAATGATGTGTGCCTTAGGCTCTAAACTAACCAACCAAGGAATAAAATGTATACAAGTTTACCATTGTATTTCATTAACTTATGGATTTATAATTATAATTATTACGACACCAGTACTGCTTCTAAACTATAAGTTAGGTACATTATTCTAAAGCAATATCCTACTAATCTTTAGGAATGGATTCATATATTAAGACACACTCCTTGAATACTTTAAGTTTCCGAAGCGTTATCCACTCTTACTTTACTTTCAACTAAAAACGTCAACTCTGAAAAAACAATTGTTCTGCAATAAGTTCCGTAACAAACCAAGCAAAACAATAGTTTTTGCCCCGTTAAAAACCTGAGTAGCCGTAAACGGTATCCAATTTCAATTCCGAAATGAAATAGAAATTTCTAGCGTTCGCATGATATAAATGCACGGACCCCGCGGCGCTGCGCGTGCCTCAACAGCTGATTGCCGACCGACCACTATAAAAACTGATATTAAACACCCCCCAACCCAAAAACAACCTTAACTATCGCACATAAGTCTCACATTACAACGACTTTACGACCGCGACCCTTATTTAATGCTCACCCAAGCGATTGCCGACTTAAAGACTAACGTAATAAACTTCAAAATTCCGCGTCTCAAGATAACGTACACGTCATCTCCAGAACGGTCGTCGCAACATACTAAATTAAACTCTAATTCGTGCATGCTAAGGTTAAGTTTGCAACAAAGCTTATTTAACGAGTTAACCCGAATGGATTTTGTGCATTTCACTTGGCTGGAGGCCTGCAGTCGAGATGGATTATTCTTAATTACACTTGCAGATAGTGCCGTGCACATTAACTACCGCGAAACCGAACGAGCGCTAGCATTCGTCGAGGTTTATGCCAGTAATTATATAACAAAGAAGGCTTTGGGAACGGACCGTATACCTACCGTATACCGGACAGTGTCAAAAAAACAATACAGGTATTTCCTGTAATTTCTTAAACACGTATGTAAGCCATACCACGTATATACATATTTCTCAAACATGCAATAAAATATTAACTATACATTCCTTATAAGGCAGTGAAGTAGGTATCACGTTAGGCTTGCAAAGTCTTTTTTTGTTTCATCTTCAGTTGGTACCTAACAAACAACGCGGCGATTAATCACAAAAAAAAATCTTCAGATATTTTTTTAATTTAATTGATGCTTAAATTCGAGTATAAAAATAAAACGATTAATCTGTATCAAATTCAGTTGTGGTTAAGTAACGCCCGTTTGTGTAGATTTAAGTCAAACGCTGAACAACGATTGGTATAATACACAGCATTATTTCCAGCAGTCTTTTTGTTCAAGCAATTATGTTAGTAGGGTACACTAATATCCTGTACGGAAAGGTCACAGGTTCGATTCTAATTTACGATTTAGAGAATGCCCAGTGGCCTTTAAAGCCACGGCCGCCAAGTGCAGGTGTGGGGCATGCTAAGCTCAGGGGCTGTAGGTATTCTGCGACCAATATTGCATACGTATTCAGTACGTATTTCATTTGTTTATCAAAGAGTCCTGCTTCTCTCACACGAAACCAAATGTCAGTCCTATTTAAATTGGGGTTATCAACAGATAGAGGGTTTAGGCCACGCAAACCAAGAATCATAACAACAATCGATTGAAGAGTCTTTGTCATTAATGTCATTATACATGTGATAGCAACTCGTACACAGCCCGTAGATCAGTCATTTTCGTATAATGGCTAAAGTCTGATGGCCGCTCCACACGATGGGCCATCCTGACCCATCATACAGGACGCAACTATGCGTTAAAGGGAGTAAGACATATTTATGTCTCGTTCTACCGCATAGCCGCGTCCTGTATGATGGGTCAGGATGGCCCATCGTGTGGAGCGGCCATGAATCACACTTGCGCGGCCTGCGGTGGCGGTCAATAGTAAGATTGACAGTTATTGTCAAGTTTACTATTGAACGCCACCACAGGCCGCGCAAGTCCACTTATAACGGCGGGATTAGATCAAGCGATCTAGCACGAATTCTGACTTGACTGACTGTCTGTTAACTTATCTTGGCCTAAAATCAATAAACGTAGAACACGAGTAGAACCCAACAACTTTACTTCTATCTTTAACGAAAAAACGTTCTCGCTATTCCAGCCCATTGCAAGTTATTTTGAATGTTTCAAAGGAAAGCTTTTATCGCATAGTAATCGAGATTTAAAACATAAAAATCAAAAGCATGAAGTTTATTTCAGGCTAAGTTAAGTTCAAGGAGTAAACGATGAAATAAAACTGTTCAACCACCCGTCTCGGCTCGTCAGTCGTCCCTAGTATAACTTGATCCCACGATTTATAACAATACATTTCTCTATCTATCATGTCGAGAATATATACACATCTCTGGGGCCGTACACAAGGTTACAATCGACAAGCGCTAACGCTAATAGAAAATAATAAAATGTATGGGAATGACAGATGCCGACGAAACACTTTTCGTTCACATCTGTCATTCCCATAGATTATATTAGTTTTCTATTGGCGTTAGCGCTTGTCGATTGTAACCTTGTCTACGGCCCCTGGAACGACTTTTAGGAGAAAAGTTGAAGGCACGAGAGGCCACCAGTTTTAAAGAACCATGTCAAAAAGATCTATCTGTATCTCCTGAAAACCAGCGCCTTTAGCATGTATTGCTGGTGGCATATTATGCTGAGTGGCATCCATTTTGGTGAATTCCCATTGAAAGATACACATGTCACATGTAACATGACATCACGCCAAATATACATATTTCTTTCTTTCTAAATAGACTATCCGTCCATTTCTTATTAGATACAGATACAGATAGAGAACGCTTGGAAAAGGACAGACCTCCCCGACACGGCTCGAGGGCCGTCCTGTGACAGCCGAGCAGAGGTCCACTCCAATGAAGTACTTAGAAGAGCGGGAATGGGAAGAATGGCGGCGGGGACAGCTTGGCACCACCAGTGTTGTGACGACCGCGACCACACTGCTAAAGCAATTCCGTGCATCGCGGCCGAACGCAGCCGCGCGCGATGGATTGCGACCGGCCACGATGCACGGAATTGCCGCGGAACGCGAGCCCCGGACCGTTTATTGATTTGCGCGTTTATTGTGACGTCATCTAGATCCAGACCCCTCACTCTCAACACAGTGCTTCCTCGGAGGTCTGGCGACTATACTCACCACCAGGAACACAACATATATATATATATATAGCAAGTAGTGTTGATGTTATGGCTGCTGACCCCGGTCTCAATATCTGTGCACCTCGCCGCGTGACGTCAAATCGGCGCTCTGGTACACCGATATTGTGACCTGGTAAAAGGTGTAAGTACTTCTGGGTGGTTCTACGAGCGTCCCAACCGCCGTTAATCCCCTAGTCTCCTGGTCGCTTTATTGCCAATGCGCCGGCAAACTAGCATGGAATGTTCAGGTATTTTTTACAAGCCCAGGATTATTACAAAAATAACTGGGAAAGGGGATCGAAATCTGCAAGCACGTTGTCGATAATGCGAGCAAGGGACTGACGGCGGTTGGAAGTTCGTTGGAACGCTGGCTGAACGTTCTCCAGTTGAGCTGCTTTTAATATGAGCGAGATGACATTCTGCTGCCATCTCTTACTACAACTACGTGTCGGAGGACTTACGATGCTAGCCTAAACCGAATTACAGGTAATCGTGAATACCAGCCAAGCCACCGGGTCGCTATAACACCGCTATTGTTTCCAAATAAGCCCTCAGCGGTCCAAGTTATAGTTTATAGTTATTCAAACAAGCATTGAGGTCCATTTTACTATACACGTTGGTATTAAATTGCATTTGTTGCGCGCACTCGTTCTGATCCGTGTATTTCATGTTTGAGTGTATAATACAACCTTGATGTCTTCAAGATAAAACTTTTACAATACTCATGTTTTGAATAAACTATACCTCGCAGAGTTTTTGTACCCCGGTTCTTCTTCCAGAGCAGGTGGTAGTTTAGCGGCATTCATAGATGCATGTAATATGCCTAAATTGAAAACTATATTAATAAAAAAAACGGTAATGGCGCGTGTAAGCGAGCGTGCGCGACTTGTGTATTTTTTTCAATCCAATACCTTTAGTCAGATAGACCCCTTCGATCCGAGCTTGCGGCTAGTCTAACTAGACTTAAGCTGCCTTCAGTTAAGATTCTGTGCCAAGACTTTCGCAACTAATATGTATACTGTACTGTTCTGTAGTGTGTGCTGTGTGTGTGTATGTATGTGTACTGGCGTAGATTATACAACGTCGGGAGACATGTCTCAAAGCGGAGATGTTATTCTCTAATGTATATTTAGCTGCTGACACACGCTGGAACTCTCTTGATATTTAGGCACTAATAAAGCCCTATCAATCAATTACTTCAAACATAATTTTAAACATAAACATAATTTATTGATAAAACATAATGTACATCAGTTTTACTATAGACTAGGAGCTTACTATTTGAGTTTACTACTACCCTGTGTTTCAGGCAAAAAAGAACTAATAATTGAAAATGTTATTCATATGCAAAATATAATACAATATCATTGTTATTGGCTAACTAGTACAAATAATTAGGAAGTTATAACCTAGATTAGTGGTAAGATGAGGAAATGTTATTGTTAATGTTAAAGGTACATCATGGTTGTTCTACTTTGTTATACCTATCACCTGTACATAACCTACCTATGATGACGAAATAAATGATTATGATTATGCCCTCTCTTTCACCCGCCATTCGTCACGCACATAATCAAATTCAATACTCTTTTCACTAAAAAACTTATTTCGCACATCATCCGCTCTATGGTCTGTCTGCCAAATTCAAATTCGGACAGAAGAAAAATATTTGTCAGGTCGTGTAAAAGATTTCCAATAGTTGCAAAGAAAAATAATACGTTTTCGATAAAATAAGTACGCGATTAACCCGTAAATTGTGCAGAAGGCAAGTGGCGGCCGCCCGAAACCTCGACAAGGAGCACCAGGTACGGCAGGCTTCCAATAACCTCGTTTTCACTCCACAGCAGGGACCCGCCCGGTATCCCCTTCGAGGGTTTTTGAAAGGGTTTTTCGTAATGCTTTGCTTACCAAAGCCGATGCTCCTCAAAACCCATTCATTTGGGTATTAAAGCGCTCCAATACGGTATCCCTTTCAATGGGTTTTTGAAAGGGTTTGCTTACCAAAGCCGATGTTCCTCAATACACATTCATTTGGCTTTTAAAGCACAATGAATGGGTATTCAACACGAGGAAGCGCTTCAACCCGTTAAAAAGCGCTTAAAAAGCCTTTCGAAAGGGTTTGTCTATCAGTAGCGGTAGCGCCCCGTAAGAGAAGCCTCTTTATACGGCTAAGTTAAATTAATGAGTTTTCAATCAATAAAGGACAGCAAGTGATTTGGGCTAAACGAACGACTAACCCGTTCAAAGGCTTTTTTCCTGGGAAGGGGTGGGCGGGTCCCTGCTCCACAGACCAATCAGTGCCTTTCAGCCTACGGTCCTCTACCTCACGGTCCTTCGTCCCTTTTTCCTTCCCAGCGTCCAATGCAACAAATCTCTATACCTACTAATACTACAAATTTGCTGACTGTGAAAACAAGATAAAAACTAGTTTTAATACGAATGATGCGGATGGGCGCTTCGATAAGGAATTGGTGAAACAAGTTTTATTATTATAAAGAGCATCCAGTGCCGGCGTTAGGATAGGGCCCTCAGCGCGCTCGCGTTCTAATTTAGTCCCCTTCCTATCCCCGAGGCAGAACACCTCAGGGCACCTCTGTGACGGGCTTAGGATTTCACTTGAGTGCAGTTTATAGTTATACGGCTTCCTAATAGAAGTAACAGACGTAGCTATAATATATATTAATATACCGTAAGATACCGAAATATATATTATATCTGCGTGTGTGGACTCTGTCAACTAATACGGATAATATATCGTAAGATGCCTAGCTATAATATTATATTTTGGTATATTAATATATATTATAGCTACGTCTGTGACGGGCTTAATATTATAAATGCGAAAGTTTGGATGTACTCATCACGCTTAAACGGCCGGACCGGTTTGGGTGAAGTTTTGCGCGAAGATAGTCAGCCTGGATTAAAATATAGGATAGTTTTTATTTTTATCCAACGTAGTCGCGGGCGAAAGCTAGTGTCTACATAGGCAGGGTGTCACTTCTGGGCAATATTATCTATTATCTTATACAGATAATAATGTTGCTGATAATATTGTAGTACCTACTTCGTTGTGCTTGGACCGGGGATAAAAACAATCCTATATTTTAAACCAGGCTTTAAACTATCTTAGTGCAAAATTTCATCCAAATCGGTTGAGTCGTTTAAGCATGATTGAGTAACAAACATAGAACCATCCAAGCATCTGTAAACATCCAAACTTTTGCTCTTATAATATTAGTAAAATGAAATGAGACTAACAATATTAGCATTTAGTGAACTATTTAGGAATTGTAACACCTGCACTGCTTAGATTTTTTTTTATTTGTATATTTATTTAAAAAAGTAGCTTTCTTTCAATTGCTCAAAGGTTAGCTGGAACTGCTGCTGGAAGATATCCCTTATAGGGATACGTTCGCCTTTGTACTTTGATCTTGAGTGATATGACATGTATTTACTGAACCTGCTATTGTGTCCAATAAAGTACTCGTATAGAGTGCTCGAACAAATTGTCGTAAATGTGGGCACGCTGGACAAAAGCACCAATTTTTTTTCAGGCAATTATTAGGTCCATAGCTTTGAGTATTTGATAGGAACCAACTCCTCCGTCGGCCATATTTATTTTTTTGGAGGTGTACTATTTAGTAAGTATTGCCACTATACCAATATGTGTATGTAAAATGCATATAACAGCCTACAGAGCACTATTATGCACAGCGGGGCTAGCACAACACAACTGACGCAGAGCCGCGACGCGAGTCGAGAAAGATCTACGCTCCTCTTTCTAACTTGCGCGGTGCGGGTGAGATAAGCGACGCTCAGTCACGCGGGAAGCGACAGATCAGCAAGTTGTGCTAGACGTACAGGTCTTAATGATGCAGAACAAGAACACTATTCCCTGAGCAGAATAAATAGTTTAGAAAGGCCCGTATTTCCGCATTTTGTTTCTAATATTGTTAGTTATACCACAGAATACGTACAGAAGGCACATAAATCCCCTGTTTAGGTATGCTGAACGAGCCTAAACGTTGCCATCCCTGCGCTCTCAGCGCGTTGCATGCGATAACGCGAGCGTGCCGTAGCGGCGCTACCGTTAGCATACCGGCCGGGGCCGTAGCGGAGATGTACTTGAAGCCGTGCGACCAAATCACGGAGTGAGCCTACCCTGGTACTTGAATATTCAGGTGACAATTGTGTGATTCTCACAAAAAAACGAGCTTTGATGGTTATCAAAAATAACTCTAAAGACTACCAACACATTACCCTTTACCCAGGAAGGACTTAACTGTCTAGTTTCTTTAGACAAGTGTAATATGTAGATCATTTCAAGTTGACTTCATCACTAAAGCTGCAAACGCACAGAGAGCGGTGGCGTGGCGGCGCGGCGCGGTGCGGAGGCGGTACCGGTTATAATGTTCGAGCTAACATGAAACGATCCGCACAGAGCAGCGCGGCGCGGCGCGGTTTTCTGTGCGGACCCTTTCATATTAGCTCGAACATTACAACCGGTACCGCCTCCGCGCTGCACCGCGCCGCTCCGCCACCGCTGTCAGTGCGTTTCGGCCTTTATACATAGTATAAAACATAAAATTTTGACAAGTGAAATCAAAAGAATCCAATGACACCTCAAATGTTGAAATCCGTTAAACAGTTTAGGCTGCACGGAATGCCAAAGAATAAGACATAAACACATACATACAAACGATCGAAAAACGTAACCCTCCTCTCTTTCGGCAGTCGGGTAAAAACACTACTTTCAGTTTTTATTATTAAAAAATACATTTTCAAATGTTTGTGTTATGCATCTATATAGGTTTATGTTTTAGCAGTATAATTATTTAGTACTTAGCACATACCGCTAAACTATTGTACATCTATATGTTTGCAAAGTTGTTATTTTAAATAAAAAGGATTTCAAAGATATTTACCATGGCTTTATGGGGACGAAACATTGATCAAACTCAGTCTCATTTGAGGGAAAATTCATTATCTTCAGAAATACACAAAACTCCAAGAAAAGCTCGGATTCCCTGGTACTCGAATAAAACAGGTAACACATGAAATGTCACAAATTACATTAAAGTTACCGGGAGTTATAAACATACCCTACTCAGATTTATGATTACTTTAAAATCAGCGAATTACAAGTGACCAAAGGCCAAGTGTCAAGTTATTTCCTAAACTGCTGCCTGAGGTGTAGTTTGCTTATTAAATAAATGTTTCTCTTTCAGTTTCTAAGCTATAGGTTACAATTCTACAAGCCTTACTTAAATAAACACTGACTGAAGATGACCTAAGGACCGTAGCAGAGCCTACTGAAGAAGAGTTGATAGGGACAGAGAGAAATAGAGACTGATCTCTATCAGTTGTATTAGTCTTCTCTATCATATAATAATATAATATAAGCCTTTTCTTCAGACATTTTTTTTTTTTTTTTTTAACTTTAAATATTATTGTGTACACAACTTATCAAATACGTAACTTAACTTAACATATTACTGTTTCAGACAACATCGGTTTGGTCTGTGTGCCGTTTGGCAAAGGCCTCTTCCATCCCTATCCATTTCTCTCTGTCTCTCGCCAGTCTGGTCCAAAGTCTCCCTGCAAATTTGACAATTTCGTCTTCCCATCTCATGTTTGGTGGTCCTTGTTTTCTTTTTCTATCTTTCAGGAACCACCATACCATTCTCTTGTTCCATTTATCTTTGCCCCTCATCATATGTCCTGTCCACCTCCATTTGAGTGTTTAAACTTTTATGGTTACATCTTCTACACATGTTTTAGATCTAATAGACTTGTTTTTGATTCTATCTCTCAATTTAACTCCAATCATACTTCTTTCCATGGCCCTTTGACATACTTGATCCTTTGACATCTTCTCTATCATAGGACTCTTCATATGCCTATGCAAACCATCAAACAAACCTGAGTAATCTGAGTATTGATTGACAAGATTAATATTATATTGTATGGTATAAATTCTCATTTCGATTGTAACTGTGTAAAGTTAATCTAAATTAATTTGTTTTCAATGTCTTAGTACTCTTAGTATGTAGTACACTGACAACTGTTCTATGAAAATGATCGCAAGTCTAAATGCAAAGACATACTTTATCAAAACATGTAAATGTAGGAATAAAGGCTATGTCATTTTATTGAATAATCGCTGGGACGCTAGATCATATAACAACTGGCCCCTATTTCACCAACTTGACAATTGCCACGTCTGACACTGACAATTCGCCATGCATTGCTTGTTCTAGAAGTTAAGGTGGTTGCCAGGTTACTTGTGGATCCAGCAATGTACGGAGAATTGTCGTTGTCAGGTGACAATTGTCGAGTTGGTGAAATAGGGGCCTGGTCTTTTGACCCGAGTTGCCAGCTTAAGTATCTAAAATTGTCACTTGGAACTTTGTTTAAAGGGTCACAACTCACAGCTTGTGTCAAGAAACTACTACTACTAAACCACAAAGTTTAACTTTGAATGCAGCAGCCAATATTTTTTCAGCTTACTAGCGACCCGCCCCGGCTTCGCACGGGTACTATATTATACATATAAACCTTCCTCTTGAATCACTACCTATTAAAAAAAACCGCATCTAAATCCGGTTGCGTAGTTTTAAAGATCTAAACATTCAGGGACAGACAGCGGGAAGCGACTGTTTTATACTATGTATAAAGGCCGAAACGCACTGACAGCGGTGGCGGAGCGGCGCGGTGCAGCGCGGAGGCGGTACCGGTTGTAATGTTCGAGCTAACATGAAACGATCCGCACAGAGCAGCGCGGCGCGGCGCGGTTTTCTGTGCGGACCCTGAAATTGAGAGATAGAATCAAAAACAAGTCTATTAGATCTAAAACATGTGTAGAAGATGTAACCATAAAAGTTTAAACACTCAAATGGAGGTGGACAGGACATATGATGAGGGGCAAAGATAAATGGAACAAGAGAATGGTATGGTGGTTCCTGAAAGATAGAAAAAGAAAACAAGGACCACCAAACATGAGATGGGAAGACGAAATTGACAAATTTGCAGGGAGACTTTGGACCAGACTGGCGAGAGACAGAGAGAAATGGATAGGGATGGAAGAGGCCTTTGCCAAACGGCACACAGACCAAACCGATGTTGTCTGAAACAGTAATATGTTAAGTTAAGTTACGTATTTGATAAGTTGTGTACACAATAATATTTAAAGTTAAAAAAAAAAAAAAAAAAATGTCTGAAGAAAAGGCTTATATTATATTATTATATGATAGAGAAGACTAATACAACTGATAGAGATCAGTCTCTATTTCTCTCTGTCCCTATCAACTCTTCTTCAGTAGGCTCTGCTACGGTCCTTAGGTCATCTTCAGTCAGTGTTTATTTAAGTAAGGCTTGTAGAATTGTAACCTATAGCTTAGAAACTGAAAGAGAAACATTTATTTAATAAGCAAACTACACCTCAGGCAGCAGTTTAGGAAATAACTTGACACTTGGCCTTTGGTCACTTGTAATTCGCTGATTTTAAAGTAATCATAAATCTGAGTAGGGTATGTTTATAACTCCCGGTAACTTTAATGTAATTTGTGACATTTCATGTGTTACCTGTTTTATTCGAGTACCAGGGAATCCGAGCTTTTCTTGGAGTTTTGTGTATTTCTGGAGATAATGAATTTTCCCTCAAATGAGACTGAGCTTGATCAATGTTTCGTCCCCATAAAGCCATGGTAAATATCTTTGAAATCCTTTTTATTTACAATAACAACTTTGCAAACATAAAGATGTACAATAGTTTAGCGGTATGTGCTAAGTACTAAATAATTATACTGCTAAAACATAAACCTATATAGATGCATAACACAAACATTTGAAAATGTATTTTTTAATAATAAAAACTGAAAGTAGTGTTTTTACCCGACTGCCGAAAGAGAGGAGGGTTATGTTTTTCGATTGTTTGTATGTATGTGTTTATGTCTTATTCTTTGGCATTCCGTGCAGCCTAAACTGTTTAACGGATTTCAACATTTGAGGTGTCATTGGATTCTTTTGATTTCACTTGTCAAAATTTTATTTTTTACAACTCATATATAAATAAAATTTAAGATTGTCTCGTTAAGTTGTTGCATAAATTTAACTGTGTGAGTGACGTGTTATTAATTTGATATCTCTAAAATTTAAGTATAGTCCTCCGGAACAAGAAGTTACTCCGCCACCTGTCTTATTTACATTTCATAACCTAGGCATTTATCAAATGTAGCTGAATGAAAGCTTACAAGGTTAGATTTAGCCACAATTTGACTGACAACCATACATTAAGTTTATATACTGACTTTTTGGCAAAGGTTACTGTCATCAAGTCAATGTAACTGTCACTTGATCTATGACATAAAACAGGAGATACTGGTTTCGGACCTCATAATAAGCTGTCTATCAGAATGATGATAATGATTTTACTGAAATTGTACTAGGTATAAACAGTAGGTGGTAAAATGTAATTGAAACTGCTGGCTCAGAATGTTCATTATGATAAGGTCTCCATGTTTTTAAATTTTAGTGATTAACTAATTAGCATCAATTATTTTAATGGGTTAAAGTTCTTACAAGTGTTAGTATTGAAAGTGTATTTTTACAAAAATAAAGAATCTGGCAATTGTGTGTATAATAGAATAGAATAGAATAGAATAGAAAAGCATTTATTCAGGTAACAACACATCACAAGTAATAAAACACATTAACAAATACATCAAGAAGTAGTTCAGGATGTGGACCTGAAATGGCCTCCACTCAGCAATGCAGTTGGCACGGCTAGCGTGATCAACGGCGCTGGTTTTCTGTGGAGCCAGCGGGGTGTGCGGGACAGCGTACTGTGAGACTTGTGTCAGATTATACAAATACGATATTAATATGAAATATTATGATAATATATATATATATATATATATCTGTTACAACAATAAAAGTACATATATTATACATATAATTTTATTAATTCGTTGATAACAAATTGCGGCTAATAGTTTTTAGGAATGGGAGCTAATACTAGGGTTTTGGATATCCTACCTTTAGGCAGCAATACGTTGTTGAGCCATTAAGTGATTTTTCAGTTAATATTATTCAGTTAATAATGTTATAAATGCATGTACACATATTAAATATGCCTGCCCACTCCTATTTACTTTCAGAAACATATCATCATTATGTTCATTTAACACATTTTTAACCATCTTTATGTAATTGTAAGTTATGTTTACTTTCCATACTTGTTTACAAATTATTTAGTTATGTGTCAAAATACAACTTGTAAGTCCCTGGTTCACATATTTACACATATAAATTTACCATGTACTTGGCACAGTTAGTACCAACTTATGAAAAGCACCTTACTATGCCAATTATTATACAGTAATTTGGCCATTGTTTTTTAGAAATTACCCCTAAACAGGTATGTTAGTAATAAAGACATTTCCGTCAGCCATGTGCAAGTGATAAACAAGAAAACTCTGATCCTAAAGCCGGTATAAGCAAATGAATAGGTGAAGAAACTAGATTTTCCTCTACTCTCTAATTGAATTATAAAACCTCAAGCTTTCTTCGTTAATTTAAACAGAAATCGACTTTGCAATCCATCCGCTTTGCCTGAAGCAAGGTAATTGTAGTACCCATCGCATTTCGAGAAGTTTTAGAAACTGCATCGCAGCATTTCCGCGCTGCACGGATAGGCCTACACCCGGCACAGGCGCGCGTCGCCGTGCCGTCAAACAAATCTTGCAACGTGTATTTCACCAATAAAACTATCAATTACTAACTCAAAATTACACTATACCTTGAGTTCAGGGTCCAATCCACATCCACGTTTGAAATCCAAAACGGTAAACACTGATTTACACTGAATTTTGATCGAAAACACTGACACTCTGTAACAGCACTTGTTGACACTTAATTTTTTTTATTTTGTTTTTTTAATGTTATCACACTAGTGATCACCACACTTCCACAGTATTATTCGAAATTTAAATTACACTAAATCCATTGTGTACTTCTCATACGCGAATGTTTCAGCTTAGATTTAACTTATGCACGGGACTATTTTTATTTAATAATTAGAAGAGACACATCAGACACATTTGATTAATCATGATAATTTGTTTTTATGAAAAGAAAATGTGCAGTTAATGCTACAGAGTACGGACAATGATTCTCTTCCGCATCCCCAAAACAGCTGTTAGGGACTAGTGACGCCAAAAATCGATAACAACTGGATATAGAACAACTGTATTTAAACCGCGCACAACTATTCACAACACAAGATTTACCGGTTTTTTTGTTAAATTTACTTAACACACTATGTCAATGTAACTTGAGATTAACTTTTGCAGTTGTAATGAAATAAACCAGTTTGATTAGGTGGAGATTCTAAATTACATTTACATTTTAGAGAGGGTTGGTGAGGGTTAATAGTTTCTTGAATTTGGGTTGTTTGTTGTGCAGATTCTTTTGTGAGCACATTACAATGTTGTTGATGTGTGGCGCGGTACGCACGCGGTCGCGCTCGGTCGCGGACTGGCGCCGGGCGGGGTGCGGGGCGCGGGCGGACGTGGCGCGGGGCGGGTCGCGGGCGGGCCCGACAGCGGAATGCTATTGTAGGCGAACTTGTCCGCTACTTTTTTTCTCAATTCTGGTCAAACAAGTTTCGTATACAACCAGCATTGTAAGGATTCCGCCATTCTCCGAACGGGGCGACGCTGTTTCTAAACTTTTAAACAATTTCAAGGCTTCAAATATTCATGAAATTGCCCTTTAATAGCCGGGGAAGTACTTTAACAGTCTGCTAACCTTGCACAATTCAAAGCATTGCATTGAATTTCATATTTGCTACGTAATTTGACAGTTTTTCTAACTGGAATCTCAGTAAGAATATTCTGCCATTCACGATTATTTCGTAGCTATCGTGCTTGTTGATCGTGTGCCATCCTATAGTCTAGTTAGTCTTCCACGTGACTATATTAACTATCAGTCCTCTTTTACGGCGTTGTAAAACTGGATTTGACAAGAATCTCCCCGCATAATTAACGAGCTCCATAAAAGACATAAAAGGTTATGCTGATCGTATGCAGAGTTTACCGGGAAACCGCAACTTGCGTTCGTTAAGTAAATCGCTCTCCAGACTACGCAGAAAGAACGATAATCGCCAAGGTGAACTTTCGTCCAGCTTTTCTTCGAATAATTTTATTTCAATGCTCATGTGAATATAAACTTATAAATAGCTAGCTAGCTCCCTGAGACCCTATATGACACGTATCTACTCAGTCCTTATATATGTCCATAGAATGGGTGCCTGTCGTATCGCATAATGTTGATCGTCCTAAAAAAAATTGGCCGAGAATGTTGGGCATAATGTTCAGTGGCAAAATACTTATTTAGCCTATTAATTTTTGCGCATACACATTTAAAAGTTCTAAAGTACGTTTATCCTAATATTGATTACTCGAACATCGAATTACCTAAAAAGTAATAGTCCTAATTTTCATTGTTTAACTCTGAGCAGACCCGACCTACATCTAGATAAATAAGATAGGTTCGTTAGTTGCCTTTTATCCCTCAGACCAGAAATAGGGGCCCCGCGAAGCGGAGCTCCGTCGACATGAGGGTGGGTCATAGGTTATTCAAGTAATAGGCAATTCTGACCAGATCCAACCTGCATTTAGATTATGCAACATTTTTAGAACATTAAATATTAGTAACATCAAAATTATGCACATCAATCATTCTAAAAAAAAAACTTCGACACAATAAACATTCGGACAATCGGTATTAGGAACAACAATTTCGGCAAATAAAAAATATGCACAACAATGTTTATGCCATACGTTATTAGGCATAAAGTTGGTATGCGACAAAATAGTAGGACCAACTATTTTATGCCACCCGATATAGACCCCTATAGAATTTTTAATAAATTTTAATCTAGCCTAAGTATGTAACAACCATACAACAACAATAACCGCATTAGCAACGCGGATGCCCAGCTCGGAAGTTTACCGCTACCAAAAAAATTAATGGATGCCCGCAGTAGTGGCATGTAAATGAAGTCAAATATAAATTATAATACTTTAATAGGAAGATGCTTTGAGAACATTTCATAAACCGTTTCTGATACTAAGAAGTATTCCAATTACTGTTGCCATGATATATCTATATCTTACTATCGTTGCTCTCAAATGAGTGAGAGTATAGTACAGACTATACATTCTTATCAAGAAGTTTAAGTAAATATATCCTGAGTAAGTACCTTATCTACCCAGTATACCGCAATTTTCACATCAACACTGAACTTCCGATTATGACGAACGCAGGATTTTTTTTGTATGGATTTTTAATAACTGATCTATTTCATCCAACTGCAGGTACTTTTCTGTCAGTTGTTTTGTAATAAACGCTCCCATGATAGCTATCTTACCTAAGAGTGATCATAAATAAGAATGTAAAATTGTGATCAACTTCAAAAAATCATTTGAATTCGGTAGGTCCAGAACTACGATAAGAATTGATTGATTAAATAGGTATAACTGATAAAATGAAATGGTTGTAATGAACATTACATACATACCTCATTTTTTTTTAAACATTTTGTTATATCCTTAACCTACCCTATATTACTAAACGAGCAATATTTGTACATAAATACATATATTTGAAATGAAGGTCTACAAAAACGGATCTTACGATTACAATGATATTTGGGATATAGGGGTTTACGGGGGTGAAAAATCGATCTAGCTGAGCCTCATGTCTGAGAAAATTCGTTTTTCTCTATTTTCATCCGAGTAGAGCTCAGTCGACCAGGTACTTAGTAATTAACAGCGATCAAATAAATAATTACTGCAGCAACATAAAAACCTTGGATATCAAGTCCAGGAAGTTATTACAATTGTATTGATAAGACGAAGATCGTTAAAAAAAAAAAACTTTTATTCACTTTTATGCTTTACATTATAAAATATAATTATTATCAAGAGTTGGATTTTCGTCATAACTAAACGCTTCAACAACCATTGCGAAAGCTATCTAACATATCGGTTTAATCCTTGTCTTGAGTCTGGAGCCAAGCTCGCAGTGACGTCACGCAGCCTTGTGAACCGAAACTCGTCCAACTAGTTTCGCGTACTAGGATGTCTAACTTAATATTTATTGTTTACCGGTTTTTAGCCCATCCTTATTACAACCCGTTGTATGAATTTAACGTTTGTAATTTTGCTTTTTGAATTAAATTAAAATTCGTAAGCATTATATTCAAATGTTCAATTTACGTTGAAGTCGAGGGAGAAGGTTTGATTTAATGTCATCATTATTTATTATCTTACTCATACCAAAACATAGAAGTAGTTTTCAAAAGTTCAAACAAACATCACAAACCCCCTTTATGAACAGTAACGGAAAACTCCAGTAAGCTCAAAATTTAAAAAGCAATTTCCACCACTGTAATTGAATGGTAAAATACCCTCAATTTAAATAATGAATGTACTTACTATAGCCGCTCGGCCTCAGCCAAGCTTTTTACAATGAAATTTTAATCAGTAGACTCCACACGAGAGTGGAATTCCGACATTCAAGGTTACAAAGGAACTTCCAAACAAAGTATTTGAAGAGCGATAACTGAAGCCCAGAGTCGAATAGATTCGGGGAAAGAGAGAAGGACACGCAAGTCTGGCGCGCAGGAAAAGGACGCCAATAATAATTTTATTTATTGCCATAACACGTTGCTGCGCCAGCTCTGCATCGCACATGTAAGAGCGAGATCACTATACGTCGATTGGTTCTCGCACATAGCCAAGGGATTCGCTAATCAGATTTTGTGAATTAGAATGTTTAATTGGTTAAACATTGCACGGATTTATTTTCCGCAGGTTTTATATTATTTTCACAGACTTAATATGCATAGCATTAAGCGAAAAGTTTGCTAAAAGAAAATTCCTTCCATTCGATGTTTACTTTCTTGTATCAACATATTGGGTTCCTTGTATTTTTAACAAAATATTGCAACGATAAAGCACGCAGTAGTTCTTGCTTCATTGAACATATTAAACCAGCAATGAATTATCGTCGGTATTACAGTTGTAGGTTATTTTGCCTTGTACTTTTAGAGCCCCACTGCCATAGGACTCCAAAAGTGCAGCGTGCAGTTCTATGGTGCACTGAGCTACGTGTAGAGTGTAAGTAAGTGTCGACGGTGTCGTGCCCATTAATGTGTTATGTCAACAGCTACCGCTGCCGGGATTCACTGAATCCATTAGCTTACTACCTATGTAATACTATAAATCTCAATTCATGCATCCATTAAATAGAGTCCTACATATAGAAAAGAAAATAGGTGATAGGACTTAAAGGTACGTGACGATATGAAGTCCATGATATTTGCTGTAATTTGGTACAGATGAATCTATTTTCAAGAAAGATTGCATTGTATTGTAACTAATGTAACTATGTCTTGGCCAGCCGGCGCGGAACAGACACACGAGTGTCACGTACTCGATAATTCTACAGTTTAGCGGCAACAGGTTATATCGGGAATTAGAGGACCGGTTGTGACGTTTGTTTTAAGCCGGTGTTGCCAGTGCACGTCCGATCCCGATCACCAGTCCCGATCACGAAATAAGCCAGTTCAAACTGATAATTGGGATGGTTTTATTTCATCTGTTTTGAGTGCACTAGCAATATTGGATGGTAAAAAGAACAAATAAAATATTATATGCTTTTAGGCACTTGTCCCATCGAGAGGGAGGAAGCGATTAGCTATAAGCGTTTTTTTCGCCAAAGAAACGAACAAAAGATAGTCGCTCCCGTGTAAATAAAAGAGAGAGATATATTTATAGTTCATCGCTGGCTGTTCACACTGCCGGCTAGTACTCTCTCTTCACTAGTTGATCGCAGCGATAAAAGCTATCAACGATAAAACTCGCCTAACGGTACCTACTCGGCGATTAACGTTTGGCGATCAGAGCGATCATTCTACCGTACAACTGAGAGTGGTGCGAGTAATCGCCCGTCGCACTCGAACACTCGCTTATAGCCGAGCGACAAAACTATCGAAACTACACAATCGCTTCTCGCCGCTCGCTCACTCGTTTCTAGTTCTACTCGTTTATCGCTCTTCGCCGGCGGTGGGACAAGTGCCTTAGAAGCGCTTCAAATTATTGGAGCTATAGCGATAGGTGGTGAATATGATGTGATATGTACAAGTGTTTAACTTAAAAGGGGGAAACGAACACATGTGAAAAACCTTTGTTAAAAAATAAATAATTTTGAATTTTGAAAAAAAAAAAAAAAATATATGTTTCACGTCTAGTGAAAATGCCCTTACATCCAGTATTTGACAGCTGTCATCCCAGTACAATTTGTCATCATTGGAGTTTAGTGTACCGGCATGAAAATGGGCTGTTAAAAAAATCCAATTATAGTTCTTACTTGTAACATATCAAACGACTTTTATTTTATTTCTTTTATGGCTGGACTTTCGCAGTATGAATTCTAATTTCTAATCTTAATTCATTCCGTCTCACGCATGTCTTGAGTTTTCAGTAATCTTGCGCTTATTGCCTGGCTTAGCGTCTTTAAGTCTGTAACCCCGTGGAATTAGAATGAATACTAAAGAATACGTAGTTATAAAAAATACTAGCAAACCATTGTGATTATAAAAAAATGCTAGCATTAAACCTGCAAGTATTAAAAAAACCGAAATTACGCCGCAATGGAAATAATTGCGCCACCAAGTGGCACACAGTGCTTTTCACATCTTCTATGAGGATTTTCTTTCTCAATACTTAGCTTAAACAGGTACGATAGGTACAAACTTCGATAGGTAGCACAGGTGTGAAAAATATAATTTCTCACAAAATAAATTAAAACACGCCAGTTAACCGTTTGTCCTTAAACAATCAACATCGTGTCCTGACCAGTGTCACTTGTATACAAACCACAATGGACATTGAATGGACACAAAAGGCGAAGAATGGTCACTTGTGATCTCCCCGCTCCGGGGCCTTTCCCGGATCTAATGCGCAAAAGGGTGTTTTGGGGCCGGGGTTCTACGTATACACTTTTTTCTAACCCTTACAAGAGTTACAAGCACGCCAAAATCATCGGCCATCCATTGTTAAATCCTTTATATGCTCGTAATTTGATTAAAATAATAAAACCTGTGACCTGTGTGGAAAATGAGCCCATCTCGCAAGTGCCTATGTCCCAGTCCCACAAGCCGTCATGCATTTTATTGTACAGTCTGCAGCATATGTAGCTAAGTACTCAAAATTACCTACACGCGACTCTAAGACCCAATACGCACTGTCAACTAGTCGCCGGCGACTTGGTCTCTCGGCGACCAAAACATAGGCAGGCGAGCCGCGACTAAGTGCGTAAACGCCCATATAAACTGTAGAAAGTCACGGTCGCCGTCGACTGAGTCGCCGGCGACTAGTCGACAGTGCGTATTGGGTCTAATGTCAAGAGGAAGAACTATCTAGATTATTTTGAGCGTGTTATATTTTGTCTAGCTACTTCTGCTGCTGACTGTACTTGGTATAATAACCTAGTGTGATTACGATACGGTAGGTTTACGTTTTTATATTCTTGGACCCTATTTTCACAGTATTTCATTTAAATTTTAAAGCTTTACCTTAACAGCAAGACAAGAGTTTAATTGAACGAGTGAGAGAAGCGGACGAAGATCTCTGTTTCAGCTTTTTCCAAAATTATTTCGTGTCCGGATGTCTAGCTGAACTCCTTACAGCACGGCTATGCGACGGCGCGCGAGCTCTCTCGATTTTTCTCGCACTATCCGTCTCTCTCTTATTAGAACACTTAGAACAGGAGGAGGAAAAAAATCGAGAGTACGAGTATGTCGCGGCCGTCCCATGATAGACGTGCTGGTCGCATTTTACTTTTTTTTTCATCAATTTATTACAAAGATCTTTTTAAACCACGTGCTCGCGAGTTCTACTTCTAACAATCATAACATTGTGATATGAAAAAATGTATGCGGTTATAAGTGTGTTGAGAGTGAGGGACCCATTCGTCTAGCTAATACCAACACAAATCATGTGCAAATCCATGCATGCAAATTGCGTAGAAAAAATATAGGTACTTATAGTATAAGTAACTTTTTACCAATATAATGTTGTTATGAAAAATGCTATCAACCGTGTACCTAGTACCGATTCCGTACGTACGATTACGATACGTACGATTTAAAATACGAGTGTGAATAATTGCATATAACCCTTTGAATATGGTTTATCGATTAAGAAACTTTACGTATAGTCTAGAGAATAAATCAAGCTAGACCGTGATAAATAATTTGCATATCATATTAAATTAGCTGTGGCGGTTCACGTTGCATTTTCGCATTATAATTGCACAAAAATTAGTTTTGTACTTAAACCTTTTATATGCTAACCAACCCCTTTTTTATTTAATGTTGCGATTATAAAATAATATCGATATCCGGGCTATTCCAATAAAGTGATTAAATGAAATTATCGGTAATTTACGGTTAATGAAGCTTTTAGTGCATCACTATTGCAAGCAGAACCTGTCCGTGTCGCCACGCGTTATTATCTGGAACGCTAATCTGTGGCAATACAGTGGAGGGGAACGTGGAGTGTTTGTTTACTACGGCGATTGGTAAGGATACAATGTTGTGATATCTAATCATATGGGGGAATGCCAACTCATGAAAGCGATGAATTATTAATGTATTTCATATTATCTTGGGCCTTCTACGTTGACTTGTACTTGGGTACATAGGTTGGTGAATAGGTAGTTGGTGTTAGGATTACTAGTTGGAAATAAAGTAATTTGACATGTATACCATAGTAATTGTAACAAATACTTAATGTTTGTAGTAAATGTATGTAGTCTGTATTTAAAATGGGATTGCGTATGATCTCGTCACATTGTTTGGACTTTTGGAGTGATAATGATATTGATAACACAAAGGTAAAAAAGAGACAGTACCTATTTGTAATATTATTAAATTTTAATTACGTACGACAGATGCGACCTGTTGCACAACAACCTGTAACTTGCAATACAAATTCATCCCAATGTTAAGTAGTTACTGTTAGAAACTTGTTAAATCATAAAATCCTAGCAATCCTTCTCCGCATAAAGATGGCGGGCGCGGCGCGGCGCGAACGGGATCGATTCAACGTCGCGTCAAGCCGCCGCGGCGTTGCCGCTCCGTGCGTGTTTGGGCTGCACCGGCAAACGTCATCGTCATAATAAAAACTTTTCGATTCCGCGCATCCAAATTTGAATTGCGTTCTATTTTCAAACGGACTTTTCTTAACTATCTGTGGATTTTTGGTGAGGTTTTATCTATAGACAATTAGTAAAGCTGCGTTCGCAACGCCAATGTTTTCTATGTTTCTAAACATCTAACATGTTATCTTACCCGTCAGTTTCGGCACACAAATAGGGTATTGTTTCGATTGGCAAAACATATTTGACGTTTCGAATCCACGAACCCTAGCATGCCGCATATATGATGCGAATTGATTCCATGGTTCATGTTCAATTAATAAATGTTCGCTGCTTATTTGACCTTTTCCGTTACTTAATTTTCCTGTTGTTGTTGTTGAGTTTGTTGCTAGCATAGTCAAGCTTGGTGCTAATACTTGATTACGATGAACAACCAACCGACTCATTCACTTCAAGTTGTAATTCGTTTAGTTTGTATTAAAAAAGGTACCTACCTATCTAGATTAGGTAAGCTATCAGAGCATAAATAAGCAGAAGTTAACGAATTACTGAATAGTTTAAATAAGGAATGATTTAAGAAAAGGATATGATATGGGAATATATTATGTTCGAATTACCCGCTCACTTTAAAAAGTGAACGGTGATCTGACCCGCATGGTGCATTTTTGATCCCCCAGAGACCCTTAGAGCAATTTAGACAGAGGTTTAATAGGCTTATTATTGCTATTAATACGTATTAATATTATAGAAGGGGGTGCCTGCCTTAAGTAATAATTACATTCGACAATATCATCAAACAATTCTATTAAAACCTATACCTAACGATATATTTTTTATAATGAAAGTAGAAAACAACGTAGTTACAGAACTGTAATAAATGTAATAATTGAGGATTTACAAATGTTAAAAAATACTAACATCTTGAAAGTATATTCATAAAATAAAACCAAATCAATCATCTTGAATGAATTCAGTGTAATAGTAGGCACTTGTGCATGTGTCCATAAAATTCCACTAGGACAATATTGTAGATATTCTAGGTACGAAATCAAGCAATGTACCTACGTAGATGAATTTCTGTCTTATATAACAACCATATTATTCAAAGGAGTGCGTTCATTTCCTTTCTTTGTGTTTGCAGTCGTCTGGACCTCATCATATACATCCCACCGTTGCATATTGGCTCACGACAAATATGCTGGACAATTAGGTATCTCCCCAGTAACAATAATCATTCACTGACAAAATGCACCATACGGGATCAGGGGCAATAATCATAAGTGGGAATGGACTATTAAGGGCCAATGGCCCATGACAAGCCCTTGCGTTGCTGCAGACATTTTGAAAATCAAAAAAGCTACTGACTCAACTACCATTTTGAAACCTTTCAAATCTTTGTTTTACCTGTTTTTTTAACAGTCAGGAATTTTAGTTACATTACGATTCTTGCATTTCTTAGGCTTGTGCGCAAGAATAGCCCTTAATCTTTATTGTTTAAGGACCATGGTACTTTATTAACAAGTCTCAGCCGTACTTTGGTTAGCCTGACAGCCCTGACATGGGTTGATGGATGACTGCGCAGCGGGTCGGGCGCTTTCAGTCAAAACAACTGTCAAAATGGCATAAGTCGTGCGCGGTAATCATCGGCGAGTGCAAGCCTGGCTTTTAGTTAACAGACCTGTAAGGTGACGTCATTATAGGGTACTTATTCAGTTTAATCTTAAGTTATATTTAAGTTTATAACGGTTCTGATAACATGCAAAGTCAGACTTCGCAATAGGGTACCTATTGGACAACAGTGAAAATAAATTGTTTGACGTCACAACTGTCACAAGCAAGTAATCCCTACAAATTCCTTACTAACGGAGCGTTTTTGACATTTCATACCAAGAAGCTGATTTGACTTTTTTGAAATACCGTATTGCACAAGGAGAAATTTTTATAGAAACAAAAACAGGATTGGTTTATGAAAATGGTCTGAATGCGAATAATAATTCAAATATTAGGTGAAATTATCGGGTAGCGTAGAATTGTAGGAAATATATGATACACAAAATAAACTGTAATCGATCGAGCGAGCGAAGCGAAGAAGCTCTATACTTCAACTTGGGCCGAACATCGTTTTTCTACAGGTCGCATTTCTCAACCGACTGTAGTGAAATATTTTAAACAAGCACAATAATTATAGTAAAAAAAAGTCACTCCTCTTTTTTTTCAAAAAAGACAGGCACTTTATTTCTACAGCTCACAGTCACCAGTATATTTGTATTATGCATTTAAGAACATTGAATGGACAGACACTATAGCATTATTGGAAATTATTCTCAAACTGCGCAATATTCTTCTAAGGATAGAAACAACTGTGTAATACAGATTTCGGGGACCGCGATGAATGGCCGGCGGCGGAAATGAGGGTCGCGCAGACGGGGAGCGGGAGAAAGCGTTTGGTTTAATGCGTTATTATTGGGGACGTCACGGCCCGGCGTTGCGGGACACTTCAAACGCTACACGTGATGTGGCTGGGTTTATCCTGACCACTACTGAACAAATTTATACATACATACATACATACATATAATCACGCCTCTTTCCCAGAGGGGTAGGCAGAGATCACGGATCTCCATTTGCTACGATCCTGGCAAACCACTTTCGCTTCACTCACTTTCATAATATTTCTCATACATGCTCGTCGGTTTAGGGTACTTTTGACCTGGCCTTTTGTTAAGATTTCTCCGATTTGATCGGAGAAAGTTCGCCTAGGTCTTCCCCTTCCAACTTGCCCTTCCACTCTTTTTATATACACTTTCTTCGTTAATCTTCTTTCATCCATCCTCTCTACATGCCCAAACCACCTTAACATACCCTTCTCAATTTTTGTGTCTATATCTCCATCCATTCCACACTTATCTCTTATAACACTGTTTCTGACTCTATCACTCAATTTCACTCCACACAACGCTCTCATTTCTACTGCATTCACTCGACTTTGATGTCTTTTCTGCCACACCCAACTCTCACTACCATACATAAGTGTGGGCACCAAAACTCCCCTATGCACAGCCATCCGTGCTTTTTGTGATATTTTCTGGCTGACAATTTTATAACGTTTAACAAACAAATTTATAACGTTTATTATAGAGTTACCTACAGCACGTCTATCATGAGACGGTCGCGACAAACTCTCGATTTTTCTCTCACTATGTACCTCTTGTTCTAAGTGTTTTGATAAGAGATAGACGGATAGGGCGAGAAAATCGAGAGTATTTCGCGGCCGTCTCATGACGTCATGACACACGTGCAGATTAAAATAAATTAAAAGTTTTTCTCCTTCCCAGTCTTACAAATATGTATCTAACATATTTCCAGAAATAACAAAAATAAATAAATTTTAAAGCTGTGTTCGCTAATATTTGCCTCTTAACATAAAATATCAAGGTTCAACTATAGTAAGAGAACTTAAATATTAATAAGTGAAACAAGAACTTTACTTTAAAAATCAACTTTATGATACCTTCTTGCTCATAGACAACTATAACTAAGTATTATTTCGTTAAATTAATCGAGATCTGAGCCCCATTCTATCTCAAGCCAAACCAAATAAATATAACCTACACCTACACCGGTGGTTACTGCGTAAGTAGGTACTTACGAGTATATAAGCTTACGTTTAGATACATAGTTACCTAAACAGAGAATTTAGATTTAGAATAATTGATGAAAACAAACTCTAAAACAAATGATCTGTTTGTTACTGAAAAAAAGAAATCTGGCATTTTTATACTTTTCTTCCCAAAATCATGCTAGGTTTTAGAATTTGGTATCATTTTAGATAAGCTATTCTAACCTAACGTTACTTATTATATTAAAAAAACGGTAGATTGTTAGAGCACCTTTGTCAATTAAAATTACCTATGAAAAACATGAATCATTAATGCAACGCCGCTTTTTATATGCAATATAACAATTTGCATCTTACATTACATTGTATCAATTTCAATTTAATTTAACTACCAATTCAACAATATCATGATTTATGACGCACTTAACTTAAGCTTCGTTTCTCGTTTAATCATATATCATTAAAATTAGAAGTTTTCAGTTTTCACTGATTAACACTTTCGCAACCGACTAAAAATGGGAACATTCACCAGAAACCGACAGAATTCGCAGGCGTGTAAGTTCACACTACTACCCGCCTAGCGGATCCAGCCGGCATCTGAGCAAACATTACGAGTGCCCGCTGCCCGCTAGGCGGGTTCTTGGTTGCTAACGTGTTAAGTGGTCCTGTATTGAACAAGTCGACTTATGATTGTAAATCAATCTTACACATAAATAATCATGCATTAGACGCGCTTACTTACTTACAATCCGGGAAATGTTAAATTAAGATGTCCATTCTACCAAAAATTTGGACAACGTAAATTCGATAGTTCACGAACTATCAATTATTCGAGATTATAATTTATCTCGAGAGCACAGTCCAGCACAGTCAGGTCAGAACTATACAGTAAATAGGAAGGCTAGCTAGTCAACGACTCCTGCCTTTATACATCCCTGTTTTCTAATTTGGACAGTGGGCCAAATTAGAAAAAAGAGGGTAGATTTTATCGTCTCGTGTTCCGTCGCAGTCTCGCAGTCACCCGTGCTAGCCCCACTGGTCGCCTTGCTCAATAGCTGAACGGTAAATCAGAATATAAAAAGATAGCCCATATCTAAGCGTGACTGTCGCATGCGTGAAGTAATGTCACATGTCTCTAATATCAGCCCCCGCCCCGCAAACAAACATCGCGTGCTTATAATTGATTCTGTACTCAACTCGGTCCAGGCATTTATAGTCTCTATGACAGTTTCTTAGTGGTGTGTCTGTGTAGTGACGTTTCGAGCTCGGCTTTATGTCAAAATAAATAAGGAACACAATGCCATTTCGATAGAAATATGATTGAACAAGTAGTGGAAGGTCGAGCACAGAAGTTTAATAGCGCACTACACTATCGCGAGGATTTAACGGATAAATTATGCACAGTGATATTGATAAAAACGAAACGACAGGAAGTCTTTTAATTTCCCGTTTCATGTAAATTGTATTAAACAAGAGAGACCGGTAACATTTATCACGTTTTGAATAGCAAGTGCATTGGCAATCGAGCTCTGCTCGGATGAAAAGATAGAAAATATGGAGAAAACAAATTTTCCCAGACACGAGACCTAGCTAGGTAGCTATTTTTCGCCCCCATAACCCCCAATTATTCCAAATATCATCGAAATCGTTACAGCCGTAACGAGAAAGATTTATACATACATACAAATATTGGTCATTTAAAACATTTAGACGACGCTGACGCGAGTGTGACGACCGCTTTAGCCTAGTTGGTAGTGACCCTGCCTACGAAGCAAGAGGTCCTGGGTTCGAATCCCGGTAAGGGCAAACATTTGTGTGATGAGCATGAATATTTGTTTCTGAGTCATGGATATTTTCTATGTATTTAAGTATTTATATCTATTATATATATCGTCGTCTAGTACCCATAACACAAGCCTTACTAAGCTTACTATGGGACTAAGGTACCAGCGGGTAATAAGGCCTGTCGGCTAATAAGGCCTAAGTAACCAAAATCGTATTTAATAAGGGTACTGGCGCTCAAGGCTACGCTTCCCTGATGTCAAGCAGACAAACAAGGAAATACCCGTTCCAACTGGCTCAACTCCCCGCTCCCCGCCACCAGGATAGGTTCATACATTTCGGCAGGTGAGCACGTGGCTCGTGATACAAAAATCGGGCCGAAACAGACGTGAGTATTCATTGTAATATTACATTAATAATGTAAATTTGTACTCAGTTTTTCTCCCTAATTAACGCTTGCAATGTGATACAAGTTAGATACAAGTTAGTCAACAACGTATTGTGATGCCAATATTTGATATTTCGTTTTATTTATACACGTAGTCGGTGGCGAATAAGGCCTACAAAATTTACCTATAGGCCTTATTGCCCTCTATAGCTTGGGTTTTCTTATAGGCCTTATTATCCTCCTACTTCATATATCGAATTTCGTTATTTGTAGTTATAATACTAACTTAGTGTGCATAATTACTTACTTTTTGTTATATTTTTAGTTTCGATCACGCTGCTTCCCAAACAAGCATTGTGGTCAGAAGATGCCCTAGTGTCTGCAGATACTAGGGCATCCTATAGTAATATATATATATATATATGGCCTACAGTAAAATAAGGCCTTAAGGAATAATAAAAATAAACATTATTGCTTTCTTTTTTTATAGCAGTAATTGCTATTTTTTGTTATTTTCTATGTTGGTTAAAATTTCAGACTGATTATTTCGATACATGTTCATTAGATTGTTACTTAAAGTAGAGGCACATTTTGATGTAATTTTGTACTACATATCCGTACAATGACCCATATTATATCTCAATAGAAGAATATAAGCGCATTTGTTATAGTTACGTGATCATTGATCTCGACAACAACTCTGTTTTAACTATTTAAGTACATTAAGGTCTTAGGCCTTTTTATACCACTATATTATAATAAGGCCTATTAGTAGGGTCTTAAAAAACCGTTCACTGTATGTCTCCTTATGGGAATTACCCCCATTTTTCACATTGGTTGTACACTAATTGAAATTTAAGACTGATTCATATATAAATATGTTCATTAAATATGCTATTTTACATTTTATTTAAATTCTCCCTTAGCTAGGCCTTATTACCCGAAAGTACCTTAGGTCGATTTGTGTAAGATTGTCCCCTTATATTTATTATTTATTATTATTTAGGATTACAGAGGTCTACTTCGAAACTTCGTTCGTGTATCTCCGTCTCTAGTGTTCAAACGACAGAGAGGGAAATAAACGAACGGAAATAATTTCGCGGTAGCGCCCCAGCTTAATTTTGTACCAGTGTATCTGTTATCTTCTGCTGGGCGGCAATACACGACCGATTTCACTTCCGATAGTCGCATGAGACTATTTGTCGTAATCAGTAATCACTCAATACAATCTTGCGAATCGGACGTGAATTGTCGCTGCACACGATGCGTAACCAAATATAGACACGTGATCTACATTGCACGCCGATAGGTAACCAGTCCCCCTATTCTGTAACTTGTTTTAAGCTCACCTCTACGCTCACCCACAAATATATCTTGACACCGCGTAGTAAGTAAGCGTAGGTAGAGGTCTATAGTTTCGTGACGGGTGACCGGAGGGGTGAGCCGCATTAGCGCGTAGCGAAGTAGCGAATAAAAGCCCATGGTTTTCCTGCGACTCAGCATTCGAGATTACGCTTAATCCACGTCCTCTTAAACCTATCATACTATCTAGGCAGGCACTTAGACCTTTTATTTAAGTAAGTATTTACAACATTTTGTGTGATCTTCTGATATAGGAGGACTAACACAATACGGTTATCGCTGACATAAAGCATTCTTTCTCTCGAGCTGGGGACCGATTTTTGACTTTCGAGCACTCGAAAGTCAAACAAAAGTTAATACGTTTTTAGAGTCAAAATGGCAGACTAGTACTTTCTACCAATAGAATTGAATACGAATGGTCAATTCAATACCACTCGTTTTTCAATTTTCTATCGCTATTTCAAATAACATTTCATAATTTTTGTCAGTTTTCGAGTGAAAGAGTTGAGCGCTCGAAAGTCAAAAATCGGTCCCCTGACTTGTATAGGAACGAATGATATTATATTACAATTATGTCGACAATAACATTATCCTACCACAGAATACTAATAATTACAGTTTAATACAGACAAAGATTTATGACGGTACTTTAGTTTAAATGGAAGTTTGTCCAAAAGGAAAGTCGTTAAATTAATAATTTAGGGCTACCTATACTACCATCGCTATGTTTTCTTATTTCTACTAGCGCTCATACTTTGCGCAGCTATCTCATTCAGTAGCATATCTTGCATCCTGCTCCTCACCACTAAGTTCCTAGTCGGCTCCAACTGCTTTAGAAATGGTGTCAGGGATTTCAGGAACATCAGATCGTAGTCTTCTTCGTCTTCTGTTTTGACGCGTTTTTCAGGTATAGGGTCTATTGGGTCTTCTTCTAAATACACCTCTAGGTTGGTGTCTGGGACATATTTTGTTTCGTAGTCTATCTCTGTCTGGTCCGCCTCGCTACCTGTCTGTTCGTCTCTGTCTCCCTCTGCCTCGGGCCGTAGTAGAAAGCCCAGGTTTTTAAAATGCCGCCATCTGCCTCGGTACTCGTCCACGGATTCCAAGGTGTTCTTTTTTACTTCTTTCTTGAAGAAGTCGCGAAGGTTCTTCCATTTGACGCGGATGACGTCCTCTGGAAGGAAAATTTTGGCACAATTAATATCTTACGAGCTAAAATCTTCAATCAAAATATTACAACTATTTGAAAAATATTGTACGATTATTAAACGAAAAACTGTACGGTGATGAAAGTATTTAAAATAATCTCGATAAATGAATGGTTTCACAAAGGCAAGAAAACGGTTTTGAAATTAATCAACGGAAAATAGCACAATAACTAATTCTATTTCACTGATTGTTAAAATCAAGCGGTAAACCTTGTCAGATGAAATAAGTGTAAAAATGTGGGTGCATTCAGTTTACTCTTCCAAATGTCTGCGGTTGTGTGTCTAGGTTTTGCATAGGTAGGCGTTGCGGTTGTAGGCATAGGTATTTAAGAGGAATAAATCGATAGTTACATATTTTTGCACTCTACTGTAGGTACACACAGAATTATTACTTGAATCAAGAATTAAATTAGGAAGACTGTCCCGTGACCATGGATGTTGCAACACATCCGAAACGTCAGGAGACCTCAGTGAGGTAAATAAATAAGTTAATACGCGATTAAGTCCCGTTTAGTATAAATAATGTGTGAGAATCGTGAAAGTTTAAATCAATATTCCGTCAATATCTTTAATTAAACAGATATCCTCTTGAATATGATTCTCGCAAACCAACAACCGGAACAAAACTAGACTAGCATCAAGTATGTATTATTATTTGTGTAGGTATCTGGATGAAGATACAAATGTAAGCGGTTACTCGAACAGCACAACACTACACTACTAACGCCATCTATGCGCTCCACGCGTCAACCGCCATTCACAACACCACACAAGCGCAGGCGACGTCACCCACCTGGCATCTCCAGAGTCTTGGCGACGTCGTCCCACGCCACCGACAAATGGTAGCGCTCGCTGTAATTCTCGTCATCAGGATTCCATATGCACCCGCGTTTTTTCACCTCCTTAATTAACCTCAAGGTATCACTGTCGGACATTTGTATTTTCGAGACCATGTCGTGTGAGTGGTGTTCGCGCGGCGTGGTCGCGACAACTGACGCGGTGACGCGTCGCGATCGATGGGGGCGAGGCGGGCAGACGCGACGTTGCCGCGTCGTGCACTCGCCGCGTCGCGCCAGTGATTGCCGCCATTTGCCGCGAGTTGCTGGGAAGGAAAACGCATTGCGAAATCATATCACCTAAATATGTAGTTGAATTACATTTAATAACAATGTTGAATTGCGCATTGCGCTTGACTCGCTTGCGCTTAATAAGTTTAATTTTTTCGATTTGTCGCGCGGTGTTTGCCGCTTAATCCGCTTATTGAACAGGTTAATAGGTACGTTACGGGTAAGGGAGCCTTCGCTTCGCCTCCGGCGACGTGTAGGTACCTACTACCTACACCTATTTATAGTTCGTAAAGCTTCGTAAAACGTAAGGCACAACTTTCTCAACCAAGAGATTTGGTAGCTACCTATATCTATGTGCTACTACTTAACTATATACTTCCGTAGATAAAACAAACCAATAAAACCCTAACAAACCATTTCTATCTAATTAAAAAAACCAATACTTACAATGTCTAATCTACTCGACAAATAGGTGGGTAGGTAGGTAGTACATATTTCAACAGTTGCAGCTCAAGAAATAGACGAGAGATACAAACTAGTATTTTTAATAAATGACCCAAAATTGATGACTTCACATTGTAAACGTGTACTTAATGAAAGCTTGCGAAATTATAGCCGATAGGCACGGCACGCACGTTGCCTTTTCGTAAGCAAATCTTTTAATGAATTTGTTTTTTGACATCCGCGCCATCTGTGAAGTCATCATGGAACTACGTGATGCTCTGGCCTTCACCGTTGGGCATAAAGTTCGGAGCGTTGCAGTTCACAACGAGGTGGCTTTGTTAACGTGTAGATGTCGCTGCGGTAGCATTTCAGCTTTGCTTGCGACGAAAAGAGAACATATATATGACTGAAATCCGGCTTCCGTAGTACGTATTCATGACGATTTCAGGATACCACCAAGCAGACGAAGTATTTTCCTTTGGAAAACAAGCCTTTGACCTGACCCGTCGTATGGTAAGAGTTTAGCGTAGCACATGCAAATAGATGCTTGCAATTCCTTTTAAAATATAATATCTATTCTCCTTATTTTAAACCTGACATTTTGATATCCGTAGGTAGTTTTAAAGCATTAGCAAGTTTTATGTTCAAGACAGCCCCTTTTCAAGAAGTATTTAGGCATAGTATTTAGTGTCTTACTTACCAGAAAATCATTAATAATAATGAGTAATGACATACTGCAGAGAGAATAGTCGCCTTAATATAAGAAAAATAGGTATAAATGATCTTGACAGCATTGCGACACGTGCTGAAGAGTTTTGTGCAATTTTGTTTGTATATGTGTGCGTGAGCGTGTGGTTTGGCTTCACTTGACTGTTCGTAACGCTCCGTCTGTCTTTTTTTCTTGGTCTGAGCTTGCAACCAAGACTATTATTTGTTTATAGCCCGCTGTCAGTGGGCGTGAAAAATACATGTTTTTTAAGGACATTGTATTGTGTGATTTCTTGTAGTTTCGTGTTTACCTACTTGTACTGTGTGGTTTTAAGGACCCTCATTCCACAAGCCCCTTTGTAAGTTTCTTTCATCAGTAGTTAGTACCTATATTAACTACAAGCTTCTGCCCGCGCCCGCGACTCCGTCCACTTGGAACTCGTTTATATCATAGCTCTATACAAACTTACACCAACCATTTCATCCTCTTAGGGGATGATTTCCGGGAAAAACCCAAGCTACAAGAAGTCCCGGGAATGACGTAGGATCTTCCCTGGGATTTACCTTATCTGCATACCAAATTTAAATTCATCTCAATCGGTTCAGGGGTGTAAGGGTAAAACACACTTTCGGATTTATAGTATTGGTAAGGAAGTAGCCATATTTTTTTACGCACAATGCCACATGTGCTATTTCGAGTCCAATGGCTGTCAATAAATGCGTGCATTTAAGTGTCAAGTGCCACGGCCAAGTTTGGCCGTTGCAAATTAGAAATACTTAATTAGCGGCTTCACACCTTATATGCAAGTTTGGAAATTTCCAAGTCTTTCAACTATGGAGGTATTGGAGTTCAAACTATGGAGGTAGTAAAGAATTGATATATCAGGTGAAGAACACATTACAAAAACACATTGTTTCCGTCCACATTTTATTTAGAGACATTGGTATAAAATATATGAGATATAAAACAGCACAGTCGTAATTAAATTAAAATATATCAATATAAAACATGTCAATATAATGATAAATATTAAAAACAATAACTTGAACCGCAATATTTAAAATTTAGATGTTGGGCCTGTGTCGCGTGACCTTGGATTCAAAATATTTGAAAAATGAAATCAGGCCTCAAATGATATTTACAATGTAGATGATGGATAGAGGTCAACGTTTCAATAAATCATAAATACCAGCTGTTTGAATTGAACTTGAGAATTATTCACTGTGATACATATTTTTGTTTAGAATTATAAAATTTTAAGTGTCTCTTACAAACTTCAACATTTTGTCAGGGCCAATACATATGATTGCCTTCCTTTATTCTTACGATTAAGTATGTTATTTTATCACAGTGAACAGAAGGGTTGTTGGTAGGGCTTGTAGTGAAAGGATCTTCCAGACCGAATGTTAGTTTGAGGATAAATAGTTACACATATTATGAACAGATTTTTTAAATGGTTAACACAACACATATTGTACACGATGATACATTGATTATGGTCCTAAACATTAATTTATGCGTTTCACATATAATTTATTTCATCGACGGTAATTCATAAAATACGAAGCCACAGCGGAATGTTTTGTCAATTTTCGAATATATAAGGTTTATACGCGTCGCTTTCAGCGAATATTTCTATTTAAATTTCCACCACCATCTTGTTTTTCTTCTTTCTCTAAAAAACAGCAGAAAACTTCGAAGTTATTATGCATTTTATTTAAATACTGTTAACGCTATTTTTACATATTCAATATGGAAGCGTAACTAACAGACGGCGGTCGTGTTGGCTTTGGCACGTGGGCACGTGAAGCGGCTAACGATTATTTAGACACAATATTCGTAAAATATAACTGTATAACAACTTTCTGAGTTAGGTACCCAATCAATTCTTGCAGCACCCGCAGTGTAACTTGCGATTCAGTAACCAAACGCGCTTAAAAAGTTATAAAATATCTTTGGCAACAATTTTCAAGCACGCGAGATTCTGAGATGAAGCTATGCTTGAAATAAATAATTTACCGTCTAATGTAATGTAGATATTATATTACTGTAAGACTATCCTTAACCCTAACACATCGACGAACGTATCATAGAGTATGGAATACTTAAACAAACACTCAATAGCCTCCACCAGCCACGCTCAAGGTGTCTGTCACTTCTTCATTAAATCATGGCCATCCTTGTTGCATTGAACATACACTAAAGAGATATTTAAAATGCGATTTATGTTATCTAATATCTAACGATGAAGTGGTTCTCATTTACAAACAAGACTTTATCTTTACTTAAAGCATAATTTAAATATCATATCAATTTCGTTTGGGGATATAGTAGAACAAATTGCATGCCTTCTCAAATCGTCACGCAACATCCCAAATCATTTATCCATTAAAATATGCGGATAGAAGTATGTTTTTTGTCTGTGCTGCAGGGAAGGCATGCAATTAATCCGAAGGCCAAATGTTTTCACCAAAACATTGGACATTGGACCCAAGTGAAACAGATCAACAATTTACCATTTCCGTAGCGTTCTAAAGAAAACTTAGACACTGAATTTGGCTCTGGCCTACATTCGTGCCAAAAACGAAAAAAAACCATTATTTTCTAGTAAAGTTTTGTAACAATTTAGTTACCAATTACGAAACCTCATTTGGCTCTGAAAGTGGGTAATTGGATTTTAAAATAGCTCGATTAAACAGAGCTACCATACTCCAAGGGGCCAGGCCGCTTATCCAAAGTTAGCTTCACAGTTGTATACGCGGATGCCCTAAAGTTCAGCGGAACATACAAAATGTCAAACGATCCGTCACTGAAGCGAAAAAATACGTATCAAAAACCGTTAAATAAGATACTTCCTTGAAATTTACTTTAGAACACTCATTTCAGTCTCTTAGGATTTAAATTCCAATATTTCGAATTTAGTACAGAAATCAGTTAGGGGCGCCCGGGGGGAACGGAACCGTTGTATAAACTCCCGCTTCATTTTACAAATGATTAAATGTCATCGAACATTTTTAACGTTCTGCTTTATTAAATGTGAATGAATTAATTATGTCGACTGCTCGCCCACTTCTCCCCGGCCTCCCGATTAATGAATGACTCGATTAAGAAGGTTGCAAAACAATGTATTTCCCTACTTGAAATAGTTGGCTAAATACGAAATCAAAAATATAATGATGATATTGAAGTTTAACTTGAGCTAGTTTTGGAATGTGACATTTTTAGTTTTTTAATTAGGTACTCAGATTTTTCATGGTTCACAGAATAATTCATTTCAGTCTACATAGTTGTACTATTTGAACACATAGCAAATTCAAATCGTTTTTTGGAGTTCCTGTATAAGCCTGATACGTTTGAGAGCAAAGAAATATTCAGTGTTAAACATATACTGAGTGAAAGTCTCAGACCAAATACTATCACATTCCAAAACTTCCCAATAAACCCGTTAAAATTACGTTATCGTTGGTCTATGTTATGCTTGTAATATTAAAACACCGATCGACAACACCTAGTACACGAAACTATGTTACTGATATAACTATGATTATCAATTGAAGTCGCGAGCGACTATCCCAATCGTATGACGTCCCAACACAACTACAAACGATGGGGCTATAATTAAAACTTCAGTTAAATTCGTCATTAAGTATGTATGACACAAATGATCAAAATGGAATCTTAACTAATACTAAATGCAATGGTGAGTTAGTTTCACAATATCTTTTAAAATTTGGGTGAATGGGTATGGGTTTTGTTTTCTTAAAAAGGGTTTTTCTTATTTAAAATCTCAACGCAGAATGCGTCGTAAATTACAAAGTATACTATAAAAACTGAAACCTCTATGGCTAAGCTCTGGTCTATAACCTGTGTTTATTCGTAGATCACTGTTCATATTTAGTTTAAAACTGGTTAAATAACGTTATACGTAAATAAATACCTTTTTTTAAACCGGACGGTAAGGTTTTAGAATGTCAATCAATTTCGCAGCTTCAATTTGTCGTGTTCATGTTTGTAATGAATGGTCCTTATTATAATTTTGATACCAATTTTACAGTCGGCTACGGACCGCAGTCTCTGTAGAAAACAGTTCAAATCTGTTCAGACATTTCTTAAAATGGACTGCGGCATCTACAAATCTGTAAGCTCTAGAGAGAAAACCTTTCCCATTATTTTACCCCTACTTTGTTTCTACACATTACTTTACGCTCAATCTTTATGTACCAGCCGCACGTATTTTTTTTCCTAGAGCTTTAGACTTTTCTCCCTAGAGCTCCAAAAACTAAATAGCTTTACCAATCAAATACGGAGGTTAAAATTGTAAACGGTCTCAAAAATATATTGAAAACTGAAATTTAGATTTAGTGCTCGCCGGTTATCTGTCGCGTTTAAATATATACAGCGTATTTAAAGGGAGCACGAACTTAAAACCACTACATGATCAGGTTCTAATAAAAATGATATGTAACTGTTAGTACATAGATATATGGGTATATCTAATTATATATGTACACGAAATAAATTAAGGAAAAATAATGCGATTGGAAGGAATTGTTCTTAACACGAAATAAGGAGAGTTGTAGGTGCGCGGGCGGCGCCTCAGACCGCCCTCTCGCTCTCGCTGCCCGAGGGCGGAGGAGGTCGCTTTCTGAACATACCAATAATAAACATCGTACAATCAGTAATTGGGTATATCAACTGTTTCGTGTTTTTATTCTGTCCCGTAAAATGTCAACAAAAACCCACATTCTGTGGAACCATATTAAAACATTTTTTTTAAAGTTGCAAAAGAAGTAGACTCACCCAATTGACCAGTAACAATTTGCACAATGGCCTTTTTATTCTTCTAAGAATGTACACAAACACTGAATTTGAGAACGACAGAACTTGCCTATGCACTTTCGTGCCCGCAATTGTTACGCTTTAAGGTTAGGTTTGATAAGTTACAGATATAGTCAGACAAGTTGGATATACTGTATGAGATATGAGTCATATAATTGAACAGGTCAAGAGCTCTTGATGCTTGGAACGTACAAATGATCATGAATCACTGTACTGGCATTATATTCTCATTTGTTATAATGAACACCCAGGTTTATATGAAATTGGAATATACTATGACGTACCTATAATCAGTTATAACTATTTATGATTTTAGATTACATTCAGTTTCAGAAATAACTTTTTCCAAACTGAAATTGTTCTCCCAGGGTTCTCAAACTTTTTGACTCGAGGGCCACACTGCACTTGATATAAATTCGTGCGGGTCAAGACTTTGTTTGGTTTCATGGCTGGTCATGAACAGCCATACCCCATCGCTATCGCGGGCCGGACTCTCCGCTTTCTTTCCGCGGGCCGGATAGAAGGGCTCGTGGGCCGAACTTGGACGTTGGACGTGGAACGCCTTTATCTAACAAAACACGATCGCAAATTCTCTACACCCACAAACGGCTGGCACAGGAGCGCACACGAGAAACGGCGCGACAAAGAAATATTTTAATGTACCTATGCTCACGCCTTCTCCCCCTATAATTTACACAATTTATGATCAATCCACGCCGGGTATAAGATACTTTGCGAGATTTAAATCAGTCGATGTAACAACTACGTTAAGACAAGTTTATATCACTATCTCCCAAAGTGTTCTGAAACCTGTAGGTACACTCAGATTGTCGCGCGCTCTTGAGCTGGTGTCGTAGAGACACTTGACTCCGCGACGCGACGCGAGAGGACTATACCCTTCTCGTTTTTATTCGCACATTACAAGCAGTCAGTGAGCCACGCGACTTTATCATGCTAGTCCGTGGTACTAGAAGTGTCAGAAAAGCGAACCCCGCCGCCCCGAGCAGCACTTATCCTAGATCTAGTTCTAGTGGTCGAGACTTAGTCTAGGTGTCGCTGGCCGCCGACGGCTGCTTGATCAGCACCTCCGCGTGTCCCACGCTCGCTTGACTCTTCAGTTTGTGCTTCTCTTTCTCGTGGGTGACGTGCGGCTTGTCGTGCTTGTCTTGTTTGTCGTGCTTGTCTTGTTTGTCGTGCTTGACCTGTTTGTCGTGGCCCGCCTCGACGGTGGCGACGCCGTTCTTGTGCGCCGGCTCACGGTGCTCCTGGCGGTATTTGCGACTGAACCAGTGGAGGAAGATACATCTGCGGAGGAGGGTTTACTTTATTAGTTATTAAATTAGTTATTAAAGGCAAACACATGACTGTTTAAAACATTTTGAATACGAGGGAAATTATATTGTGAAAAAACCTTTTCCACAAGCCAGGCAAAATTTAGGATTATGTCAATGCTATGAAAACTTTGACAGGGAAAAACATTTTCATCTTACCTGTTTGAAAGGGGATTCAACACAGTATTTATGATTATAAAAACGTCTCTAAATAACTCCCCTGCTCTATGTATGTAATCATTGCAATCATGCATTGTGTTGGATAGGGTGTAAAGTTCGTTGGCAGCGACAGTCTGTGTCTATCTAACAAATGAAAATTATTTTCCCCATACGGTACAATTCATTCATCTTTTCTTGATATCTATAGTTTTTTTTTTGCTTGCTTATCGAGCATTTGTAGCTGTTTTTACAGTAAGTAATAGATACAGTACCATTGAGGGTAGCTTGCGGTTCCGGTAAAGGTATACAGACAAAACAAAAAGATATAAATTTCGCCTTATGCAACATTTGCTGTGCAACATTGTAAACATGTTTGTGATACCGACCGTACCTACTATACTCTATCTAGTGCAAGATGGACTTTAGGTCATATATATGTATAGTCAGGCTGAAAAACAACATAGAAGACAAATTATATAAGGAACCGAACAGACAAATTAGAAACTAACTTGATTATATATGACTTCTCGGACAAGCAAAGTGGCAAAGGACAGTTTTTCACGTCAAGATAGACCTATTTTATTTATTCTCTCGGTCAACTAGACAGATCCTTTTCTCCTGAACGTCGTTTATAAACGTCTTTGTGCGCGGACAAAGCCGCTGGCAGGCGCAGGCGTTGAACAATGGCTTTTGAACGAGTGCTTGAATTAAATGAAAACAGGAAAAGTGACAGAGGAGTAGGTATAATTAAGCGTGAAAGATGAAAAAGAACAGCGGTTCGTGCGGAAGATAACCGTAAATTTCAACGGGATACAGAAATCAATCACTGTAAATGCTATATAATATTATAAATGTGAAAGTTTAGATGTTTGGATATTTGGATGTTTGGATGTTTGTTACTCAATCACGCTTAAACGGCTGAACAGATTTGAATGAAATTTTGCACGAATATAGTTTATAGCCTGGTTTAAAATATAGGATAGTTTTTATCTCGAAATCATCCCTCAAAGGGATGAAATCGGGAGTAAAAATGTGGTCCAAAAACCTGAGTGATACAAATGCAGGCATGCCATTCTAGGCTTTAAGATTCAGATTCATGATGTTTGTTTTGTTAATTGTTTCTCGCCTAAGTGTTATTTAATCTCAGAGACATAAATAAATGATACAGTTTAAAAATCAACATCTACTAACTAATAGTCGGTACCTACAATTGAGGTGAAATCAAATTGATTTGTTTCTCATAGATGATATGTTCAAATTTTGAATGGAATAAAAAAGAACCATCCATACTAATAATATTATAAATGTGAAAGTGTATGTGTTTGTCTGTTTGTTTGTTTGTTTGTTTGTCCGTCTTTCAAGGCAAAACGGAGCGACGAATTGAAGTAATTTTTTAAGTGGAGATAGTTGAAGAGATGGAGAGTGACATAGGGTACTTTTTATCTCTTTCTAACCCCCCACTTCCCTAAAATAGGGGGTGGAAGTTTATATGGAGCTTTCCGCAATTTTCAAGGTAGAAGCCTAAAAGTTGGTATGCGGACTATTTGTGACTAACAAAAAACTAGTGCATCTTTTTTTTTTGAAATCTGCCCCAACTCCAAAAAAGGGGGTGAAATTTTATATGGGACTTTTCGCAAACTTCAAGATAGGAAGCTAAAAATTGGTACACTGTCTCTAACAGAAAGACAGTGTACCAATTTTAACCAACGAAAAATACCTGCCTTATTTTATCTTGGAAATCTTCCCCCAGCCCCTAAATTAGGGGATGGAAATTTGTGTGAGACTCTCGGGAAAATTAGTCCAGGTTCTATGATAATTTAATTAAAACAATCTGTAATTTTAGTAGAAATAGCTCACGGGGTGCTATGCTACGTCAGTGCAAACTCTTAGTGTGGGCTGAAAGTACTATGGCGCACAAAAAAGCGGTAGAAGCACTAAATCGAACGCTCCAGGATTTGCGCAACTGTACCGATGTTATGGGAGGGATGGTGGTTTTATTGGCTGATGATTTCCGCCAAACGTTACCAGTCATTCAGAAGGGGACACCTGCAGACGAAATTAAAGCATGTCTCAAGTCGTCCACTCTATGGGCCACCGTAAGAAAGTTCAGTTTGACTACAAATACGAGAGTGCAACTATATGATGACACAAATGCTGGCAACTATGCCGAAACACTATTGAAAATAGGAGATGGTCGGTTAGAAACTGATGCCAAGGGCTGTGTGACACTGACGGGAGATTTTTGTGAATTAATTGATTCAGAATTAGTTGCAAGTATTTACCATACAATATACATCAAAATCAATATTTATGTGAAAGAGCAATTTTAGCACCAAAAAATGATGTTGTCTACAAAACCACCACCAATTGTTTGTTAACCTGTTGCTACTGGTGGGAACCTCTAATTGGCTCTTTGTTACTTAATTGATATAACTAGTTTATATTATTACTTTGATTTGTTAGTTGGCTCTCCGAAAATAAATAAATAAATAAAATAAATTCAGACATTGAGTAAAGTACCAGGAGATACAACAGAGTATTTATCAGTAGACACAGTAATGGATACAGAATAGAGCACATCATATCCTTTAGAGTTTCTAAATTCGGTTGAGCTGCCAGGTGTACCCTCACACAAGCTTCAATTAAAACTAGGCGTCCCAGTCATGCTAATGCGAAAATTTTCCAGATTATGTAATAGGACGAGACTTCGTGTCACACAATTTGGTCACAATATCATTAGCGCCACTATCTTAACCGGCGTAGGAAAGGGTGAAAATGTATGATCCCACGAATCCCAATAACTCCCACAGATCTCCCGTTCCAGTTTAAAAGGCTACAATTTCCTCTTAAGCTTACTTTCGCTATGACCATTTACAAAGCGCAAGGACAAACATTAAAGGTGGCTGGGGTGAACTTAGAATGTTCGCGTGTGTTCAATGCCCAGAATCTTTACATTCTATCCCCAAATGGAAAGACATATAATATCGTCTACAACTTAGCGTATTAAAATAATATTCTGTTCCGAGTTCTCTTCTGTGTTCTAAATCAGGAAAGGGGAACCGTGTTACCCCGAATTTAACGCGAGCGAAGCCGCGGGCTAAAGCTAGTAATTACATATACGTACAATTTACTCGCACCTAGTTATTACTTTCTTTTTCCACAATGACAAAAATATTAAGTTTCAAAAAACATCGGCACAGACGGCTTTCAGTATCAAAGCTGCCGGCAGCATTGCCACCGGAAATACGAGTATATGACCACAGACAGGCAGATTTTACCACAACTATAAACAACTCGTAGTCCCAGGATGTGCAGTATGTATCGATCGCTGCGGCCAGATTCAATTCCAGGGCTCGCGTGGGTGTACCACGTGTACCGACCTACTCGATTTATTCAGCTTTAAACCTTAGTCCATTGAAATAAAGCTAATGTATACAATATCTTCAACATGCTGTACCGCTTCGACCTACTTCGATGCACTTACTTTACCGGAGTTTAGTCACGCGACTAATGCTGAAATTTGCGCGAAATAATGGTTATATTAACTGGCTAGTAATGATGTTGGTCGTTCCTTCAAGTTTCAAATATGGAGGTGAGGTAAGTGCATAAAATATTTTATGAGTCATTAAACTCTTTCTCGTTTGAGTTTTCTGTAAAGTTATCAAGAATGAACTTCAGAATCAACCTGACACTTCTGCCTGGATCCGGTTTTTCTATAAATCGACAAAAAATTGTATGTATAATGTTTTAGACTAGCCAGCTTACTAAAATACTAACAAAAAGCTAATTAGCCCAGTGGTTCAGGTATGCGCTGTGAAGCGGCGGTCGGGGGTCGCATCCCAGCTGGTACCAATCAGTTTTTCGGGACTTACACGGAATATTTACCGTTTTAGAGCCGGGCCATAAGCGATTTTTAACTAACCACCAAAGTCACATCGCTCCCCATAAATACTTTGCATCTACAAATACTACTAAAACTTGAAAAAAAAAACAAAGGCTCTATGCTATGCGCAAACGTTGTTACCATAACGAAGTTTTTCCATACTGAGATTATTTCCGGTCCACGTCCGACCCCGCATGAAAACTAATTTTAGGAAAGCTCGCAAACTCGACACAAGCTTTGCTAAAAGCTTGTCGCGATCGAGTTATTGCCGCCCCAAGCTCAAATTACGTATGTAACAATGTGTTTGAATGGATTTATAGGATATTTCAGTTTAGAATGGCTAGAGCACACCTGACACGCGCTCGGCTGTGAGAACAGCTTCTTTACAATATTGGATGTTGTGGCATACGTCATTGTTAAGTTCCATTGAGTAGGCTGTGCGGGTTGTTTAGTTTGAATAGATACTGTCTATTAGTTAAGGCTGTTCATTGTGACTTTCCTATCGCCTCGTACACTCCCGTTGGTAGTTTTTATTCCTCAACCCTCTCCATGCATTCTTAACTAATTCTTCCCATTTTTTTCACCACATCATCGTTCAATCCTCATTGTTCTGTTATTTATGACGCCATTTCCATTCTCTCTCTCAGCTGGGTACCACATACTTAAACTATTACATTAGTAATTAATTATACCTACTTCTTAACGCTCTCATTTTCGCTGCATATACTCTTTTTTTTTCTGCCAAACCAAACCTACTTTTCATTAAGGTAATTACGTATAGAAATAAATACTAAGATCGAAACAAAAAAGAAAAAGTTGGCTGTTGGCAAACTATTGGCATATTTGAAATATCGCATTTTAAGTTTGATTTCCGACACGATGAAAGCGTTAACTGTTAAAATGTTTAGTTTCAGGACTTAAAAAAAACGCACATTTGATTAGGTTAGCTTTTCACAAAAATATACGGTTTCAAATAAGAAATAGTGCACAAGATCTGCTGCCCTTCAAGTTACACGACAATCTCCACAGTATAGCACGCCCTACATGACTCTAGTCAGGGTTAGGGCGCGGTTGATCAGCTAAAAGCGTCCCTCGGCGCGGGGCGGGGGGCGCAGCGCGGGGGGCGCCAGCCGCGGGGTTTATTGCGAGACCGTAACCTTCGGTTAACTAGATAATTACACTGTAACACATGTTCCTTACACCTGGTGTCACCAAGTAGTGAGTAGTTTAGTTAGTATATGAGGCAGGCTCTTTGAAAACATTTTAGACAGCTGAGCTCCGAAGCGTATTTTGCTATCAAGAACCCAGTATTTATGTGCAGCCTAGTTTATTGTTATTTGTCTTGGGCTATGACGGTATTAACCATTGACTATTATTTAGTTTCACTCTCATATTTAATACATAAATTAGCCCTTGTACACCTACTGATTTCAATATTCACTACTTAAATAAATATTTTAAAGGGTTACCATATGGTAAATTTTCTCCCATAGTAATTAACTTCTTTTAAGCTACGGTAGCGTAGTGGTTCAGACATGCGGCTGTTAAGCGGCGGTCTTGGGTTCAAATCCCGGCTCGTACCAATGAGTATGTACGGAACATTTACCGTTAGCTCTTCGGTGAAGGAAAACATCGTGAGGAAACCGGTCTAATCCCAATAGGGTCTAGTTTTCCATCTGGGTTGGAAGGTCAGATGGCAGTCGCTTTCGTAAAACTAGTGATTACGTGTCAAAGCGGACCTTGGGCTCCTTTAGGGGCACAACCAAGAATATCTCTAGGAGGATGTTGATGATGAGTAATATCTTAACTTTTTTATGTTTATCATGTATTGTACCTAACCCTCCCCGCCGTGTCCGAGGTAGGTACAGGTCAGCATCAAAAGTAACTGCGCAATTGACGTCTTCAAAAGCTCTTATTCCCTTTTAATAAAGATTTTTTATGACTTCGTTTGCCCACTTACTTTTGGTGCTGACTGTACACAATTACGAGCACAGGTTATAATACAAACGGGTCGGGCTCATAAAACCCACTTTCCCGAAATGTGCATTCTCCGCAAAACGTACATTCCCAAAAGATACACTTTCCCAATTAGGGCACTTTCTCGAAAGGAGCACTATTTCAAAAAGTGTTCTTTTCCATAAGGCACCCTTTGCTAAAATATTTGACAGGGTCGGACTGGCCATATTAGTCAAGGTGGCGTTTGCCAGCTGGGCCCCACCTTGCGCGGAAATATTTTTTGTAAAAATATCAATTATATCTGAGAATATGGTTTATCCGAGAAAGTGTACCTACTTTTTGGGAAGTGCACTTTTTAAGACACATTCCGAGAAAGTGCTTCTTCCAAATAAGTGTACCTTTAAGGAAAGTGGGTTTTATGAGCCTGACCCAAAACAAACCTAACCAGACGGGCTCTATGAGTACATTAATCGATAAAAAAATTATAGGTAAGTACTAAGGTACACTATCTTGACATAAAGAACCCAAACACTAAACTTTGTTAGTTTTCTTAGAACTTTGTGAGTAAACCCGTAACTATGACATTAACTTTCATTCATCCGTTCTCCTCCACTGAGTGCGTCCATCTGTCACCGTCAGCATGGCCGACGCCAAGCGCAAGGGTTGATACTTGCCAGTTTCAATCAGCTTTTTTCGTTTTGCATGGAACTAGGAAAGCCACTCTAGCTGCACATGCGGGCTTTGTTGGCGTTAATTAAGTTTTTTGCGCGTCTGAGGGAGGGAAAGCTGGGTATTGTATCGATGTGCCTAGAACCAATCTATTGCCTAATCAATTCTCTTTGCATTTCTATCAATGGGGAGTCTCGTGAATTGCCTGCTATAATTCTAAATGAGATATTTTTTTATGGCAGAGGCTGTAGTAGGTACCTACATATTATTATCGGACATGTCTCTATTCGAGTTCTTGACCTGACGATTTGAAAGTGCTTGTTACTGGGCCTACTTGAATAAATATAATTTTGAGTTTGAGTTTGTGATATTTGAAGTAAATAATTGTAAATAAGTAGCAGATTTTTGTATGAGCTTAATTAGTAAATATTTAATTGTAATAATAATAATTACACATGAATCAAACAAAACAAAACTTATATCAAACAACATTGCCCACCCTCGACAAGCCCCAATGTTGCCAAGAGCATGAGTTCCCAAGACGCTCGCCGCGTTTCCCAGTTGGATGGCCAGGCTCAGCCTTTGGGCGAGGTATGTGCTCGGATTTTAAATGATTAAAGACTTTATACTTGAGCCAAATAAATTACTTATTCTGATTGATTGAGTTTTGGCTTCCAGTTATTTTTATACAGCACAGAATTAAAAAACATAGTATATATAGTAACAAAAATATTCTGCTTTTCAGTGTTTATTCACCCTTCCAACGAGGCAGCCCTATTCAATATTCATACAATAGTCGTTCAGCAGTTTCAGAGTTCGCGAGAACGCTTTATGTGACAAACGGCTCATAACTCACCGGGCCGAAAATTCGCCGGACATCAATACTGCAATACTGTCCAGCCGAAATGACATATGTCGCAGCGATAATTGTATATGGATGTGACCATAAGGTTTCGCACAGTGCTGCGCTGCGTCCATGTGCAGGGCGGGCGATTTCGTTCATGGACTGCACTAGTTCAAATACAGTTGCACCAACATTTACGATCTTGCAGCTGGGTTAATGTATTCTGTGTAGCGCAATGGTTGACTGGTATAATCATTTTAAGGTTTAAATGCCCTAATTGAACTCTTTGGATTGTGCATTTAAAATGTAACTAATTATCATTTAAAGAACTTGTTTTCTTAAATTGTTTCCCTAATAACAGAAACAACCCATCTGAGAATACATTTAAGTACGCCAGTGCTCATGAGCACTGCGCCCGTTCCCATCAGGTTGTATCGGTGCTGAGCTACCTCCGCTCCTGCCTAGAGCTGGACCACGCCCACCACAATACATCTTCGTCTCAGCTAACCTAAGGTCACTAGCCTGCTCCAAACAAATGTTTCCCTAGTAACTCACCTGAGAATACATCCAAGTACGCCAGTACTCATAAGCACTGCTCCCGTGCCCATCAGGTAGTAACGGTGCTGGGCCGCCTCCGCTCCTGGCGAGAGCTGGACCACGCCCACCACCAGTATGACGATGCCCAGGAGAAGGGTGCCCACTACTGCATGGAGTGCCAGTAGCTGAAACATACAAGAGTTTGTTACTGATGTACTTACTCATCATTTGTCAAGAGTGTATTCCTTAAAGCGGTTGGATTATGTTTGTACCAAGAAATGATAGGCAATTTTCCTGTGGTAAAATACATTTCTCATTTCAGGTAGGTACTCGGTGCCGGTATAATAAAAAGGTAGGACCCACACAGGCATGACGCTAGGGCGTTCCGTAGGAGACTCTAGAGCTGTCCGAAATGCGTCGAGGAGGACCATGAACGCCCTCCCTAGATCTTCCCAGCAGATCTGTGTAGCCTCACCTTCCCGCATATGTAGTCAGTTAGCAGCCGGGGTCCATGGTTGGGCGAGGTCGTGGGCTCCCCTACCCCGGGTCTCCCCAGCTGCAGGGGCAGCTGCGATGGCCTCACCTCTGTCTACATCCTCACCTTCACGCATAAGTAAACAGTAATCAAATCAGCAGGGAAGGGTAAAAATCGACCTCCCTCGATCTTGCCAGCTGCAGGTACAGTTTATTTATATCTGTCTATATGTGTAGCCTCACCTTCCCGCATATGTAGTCAGTGAGCAGCCGGGGTCCATGGTCGGGCGAGGGCGTGGGCTCCCCCTCCCCGGGTCTCCCCAGCTGCAGGGGCAGCTGCGATGGCCGCCGGCCGCCGCCGCGCTTCTCCGCGCGCCGTCGCTCGTGGCGCACCGCTACTGCTGGCATAGCACCAATCATCTTGGCTGTGAACATTTGAGTCAGTGAGAGATTCTAGTACGAGGTAATGGGGGGCCTTTGAACATGATCTCTACTGCGCTGGTCATTTGCGGTGTTCTGGTTGTGGCTTCCGAGCTGTGAGAGCCCATATACTGCTACCACTGCTGACCTACTGTGATCATGTACCTATGTAATTTATTATTCCACATTTGAGGTTCGCTGTAAACATTCAAGTCCTTGGAAAATTCTTATCTGCGATTATCAGGATGACTACCATACTAGGATTATCAGGACAAGGGGCACAGATATTGGGTTCTAAATTGATCTAATGCCTATTCTATGTAAGATGGAATCCTAATAGTAACGAACTATACATATATATACACGATCTTGTATGTGTGTTAATTCAACAAATGGTGAATAAACACACATGCAAGATTTTGGTACAGGGTAATAAACACGAGGCGTGCTATTATACCACTCATTAACATACGGGATAGTACGGGAAAGCTTACATTATTTACGATCTTACTATACTTAATTAGAAAGCACGACTTAATTGAATGGAAAAGACCTCGTGACTCGAAACCTCATGACTCTTATTGGCCAATAAACAAAAATATCCTACTTAATAAAGGTAGATCTGATTTTGACATGACGGGTCTAGATTCAGCAAAATCGAATCCATAAGCGAATTGAAATTGGTGAAAACAATATAAACGAAACCTCAATCAAAATTAAAATCTCAATAAGTACTTAATCGTTTTCTCCACGAGCATTTGTTTGAACTCGTGAAATGTAAATTTTTCACTTACCAATATTGAAAATAATTTCGTTAGCATATGCATAAAGAATTTAAAGATGATATTTGATTAAGTATTAAAGTTTCTAATTCATTCACTCTTACTTCCCCATCGTATTATACTCAGTAGCTCCTGTTACGAAACTAATCTACTTCACCAACGCTGTTTATAAAATTTGGTAACCATCTATCATCAACCACGTTCAAAAGATAGCCTCTGAACTAAGTATATCTCAACTCAACTAAATTCTCTTTCTTTTTCAATCGCCTTGCGGTCTCTGATAACGATAGATTTATGTCAATGACTATCTATCTCATTGATTATTTATTTAACGGCCGCTTCGCATTCAAATCAGGCACCCAGCCAAGAAAGGAAGTTATTGGGGTGCCTTTGAGATAGGGAATGCTGGTTTATGAGATATTACTGATATAGACCAACGTCCTTCGAGATTTAAAATACTTGTGAACGATTGGGGAAAAAATGTTTTGGCTATTAGAAGTCCTACGTACTGAACAGGCTTACAGGATATTTCCACTAAGCTAAACAGTTCGTACTTTTGTGACAATGTGTCGTGCACAGATTTAGGCGCTTATTTCCTATTTACGACATTTTACTACTAGTAGGTACTTGGGTAACGTCGTTGTCACTCGTTTGTCGTTAGGCCGGCCCTAAACGATCAATTAAATTGCACAAAATTACTAATTGTGCAATGTGTTTGACGGGTTAGTATTGAACAAAAGTTGGAGCAAGTAAAATTTTTATTATACCATCTTTTTTATTGTACCATCTAGGAAGAGTATTGCACAATATTTTTTAGTCTTATGTTTAGGCATCGGAAGGCGCATGAAAGTTATTGCGTGAAAATATTGATCGTTTCAACGCAAGGGGTAGTTCGATTATATTGCACCATAAAAATATTGTGCAAAGTTATTGTAGGTCTAGGGCCGGCCTTTTACAGTCATGTCGAATCAGGCTTTCAAAGAAAAAGCTCCGAAAAGAGATATATGGAGATTGCTCCATAGACAAGAGTCTAACCTCTGAAATATATGATGATGATAAAGTATATGGGAGCATTAGTACCTACGGACGAAAACTGCGTCGAAGGCAATCTAAGCCGATATGCTTTACTGACTACCGGGAACAGAAGTTTTGTTTCTACGACCAATATCTACTATCATGTGGTTGGTAATTTGATGTAATCCCGGGGTCCTTAGTTCTGTTTGGTCGAAAGGCCTGACTAAAGCGACAAGCTAACAATAGCTAGGAAAGCAGTTGTATTGAAAGTCTGATGCAAATAGATTTAACATATAATTGCTATCGAATGATTTAATCGATCAACTATTCGGACACTATGTTAGCAAACTCGTTTGTTTCGCTTGGCAGGCGAATTGGCAGGGCCGCCCGCCCGTCTTTAAACCGCCGAGGATGCGATGTTAGTTGCTAACTAAATGCAATGCGATCGCGGTTACTAAGTAAATGTTTGAATTGGTAAGGTGATTATAACAATAAACATACCTACAATTTATGGACTATGGGACCTTTGCGAATACGAACGTATCAACAATGTTGTGCGTCGTTTTAATCTGATGGAAAACTCAGAGCAGCAAACGATTAAGATGAACAATTGGAAATGGGTGATATGCCCTAGCGTTCGTTTGAATCGTTACGTCATTCCGTACCGGTCTATGACGGATCAAGCTTAGGTACCCAAAAAAATGCTTATTCCCTCTCGCCTCAAACAAATCAGTGCACTGCTATGGTATTACCTACTGTAATGCTGTGAAATTGTATGGGATAAATAAATAAATCTATGTTATAATTCTCCGGAAATACAGACGCTGGAAGAGAATTCCAAATAGCGTTGGTTCGAAACAAAGACGATGCTGATGTGATCTAATAGTCTTTGTGTTTTATAGTCAACATCAATTTCGGAGAATCTACTTGCAAAGTTTCAGAAAAACTCCTAATACTTATGTACCTAATACTAACAGTAAATATTCGAAAAAGCTTCACTGCTGAGCTGTAGGTAGACCTTGCCGAGCTTTGCCTGCCACACATCGCCTGCGCCCCGTAAACGTCATATGCAGGATGCAGGGGGCATCCGCGGGCCACGCAGGCGAGGACAGAGTTAAAAGGTCTACCCATAGTTCAAGTATTGCTAAAACCTGAAGTACAATTATCATTACCTAGTCACCAATCAGTGCCGCATGCATTGCCAATCGCGATATTGCCCTCATTTACGACCCATTATTTATGGGACGTCACAGCTAGTGAAATCGTCATAAGTTATGACCTAATACCCAACTCGTGAAGCCATAAATGGTAATTCACATGCGAGTTGTATGACGTATATTGGACTAAATTACTGTGATATGCGGAATACGTGGTTATGTAGCGATGTAATGCTTTCCTCGTTATCTCAAGCTTTGAGTTAAGCGGATCAGGTATTTCAAATAATATGCAGATCATCTTAAGGGTGAGGATCTTACAGAATTGTACGAGGTACCGGAGTGGTGTGGGAGGAAATATGCTCGACCAATTGCGCCATGCTCCTTCTATTGGTGGATTGTGAGTCTAAGTAGTGGTTCTTCAGAGGAAAAATATAATATTGGTCATTCATACACTTGCACTCAAGAAAAACGAACAAGAATATGATACCTTTCCAGTTAAGTAGGTACACATAATTTTTGCACTTCTAAATTGAGAAATAAAAACGGAACACGGTCAGTGAGCTGTTAAAAAGTTCTTCCAGAAGGACTTCGGTTACAGATTAGGTAGACAAGAAGAACATCCTGTTCACGACATTCGCAATTCCACTCGGACTTTTTAGCAAACCGGTCTGTAGTGTTCAGCTTCTGAGTTCACAGACGTCAAACTAGGTCCACATGGTGCAGTTTCAAGCGGACATTAACTTTGTTACGGTGCTTTGTATATGTTATATACTGAATATAGAAAGAAGGTAATATATTTAGTTGGTGTAAAATAACAAGTACATGCAAATGCTCAAGGCGCGCGTTTTCAGGGCACCCTGAGAGAAGCAAAGCTTTAAATATAATTTAACTAAACCTGATTTCCCAGCACCGCTTCATGTGAACTCAGTCTGTTGCAGTAAACCGTTCCCATTTAATTAAAGTTAGTTTTTACTGGATACAAGGAGTACTCACGGCGCTGATTATCTCTTGGCTGCAACAACGACTGAAGCATATCTGCAACAAAGCACAACCACTTTAAATAATGCTGAGCAAGACCAATGAGTGCCATTCACCGCGTGAACTGAATTCACCCTGAACCGTTTTCAAACGTATAGAGTTACGTGATAATTTTTTTGTCATTCGTTTAGCTAGAAAATTTAATTTCGATCTTACGTTAGTTTGAAGAGTTACGTTATCCTGCGGGGACACACTTACCGAACGCGATTTTGGCGAATAACCTTGGATTGAGGTAAACTTCCCAATGTTTGACACATCCTGATAGTTGGCAGCTGTGGTGCGATTTACTTTACCTTATTACTTACCACATTGTGTTAGTCCACAGAATAAATGATAGTAATACGTACAGACTCCGTACGGTTCTCAGTTAACAAATCCCCTGTTGAGGTATGCCGAACGAGGCCTAAACGCGGCCATCTCTTTCTATCGTATGCAACGCGCTGCGATACACATCGTGCGTGCCGTAGCAGCCCTAACATACCGGCTGGGGCCAATAGGCCAACATGTAGGTACCTGTAGCGGCGCGACGAAATCACGGAGTGAGCCACCCATGTACCGTGGATTTCGTCGAAAAGCATTACACGTCGATGTTTCAACAATGGTTGTGAAATCCGCCAGCGCCTATTGAACTTAATTCCAAACTAATGATCGCTCAATAGTGAGAGATAGATGATCGCACACATCAATTAGAAATGAAATGTCGATCAATCGAACAGCGACAACGGAGTCTACCCGCTGTTTCACCCGCAAATATCGGGGTCAATTCATTGGCATTGGATGTATTTTCAAGCTGCAGGTTTACTCGACAGTGGAATCAAACAGATGTTCATGTTGGTTTAGCAAGGTAGGACGGAAGCCGACTATTCCAGTGCGTATTTTTTTCCACTTCGCTTTATCTAATTTTAATATGGCAAACCAGGGTGCGGTATTGTCGAGGTAGAATAGCGCCATCCCTTTCTTCCTGTGGGGAGGAGTTGAGTATGGGCGACGAGCTACTAACCTATCACTGCACTGTAATTTTTCCATCCGTAAACCTGGAATTTGCATGATTTGGCACTGAAAATATCGAATTTAATTGACTGATTGAATTTTATCATACTTTAATGAATTTTATTTTATTGACATATAACATTTTTTTTTCTTTAACTTCACAATCCGAAATGACATTTTATTTTTGAATTTAATTGGTTAATTTATATTTTGTGGAATAAATCGCTCCTCGAAATGTTCGCACGCCTGTACGCAGGCTGAACACACTGAACTCTCCCCTCCGGCCACGTGGTCCTACCGCTTCGTCCTACTGATCGGACCACATGAACTTTTTTTTCTCTGTATTGTAACAATAACAACATTATGTACTTACTGTGTTCTATGCGAATAAAGTCTTTGAATCTTTGAATCTTTATAACTTTAGTAATCCTAATTCCTAACCTCATCATCCTAGCGTTCGCTCCGCTCTGAAACCCAATCCCTAGATTTGGAATAGGCACTAGTTTTACAAAAGCGACTGCCATCTGATCTTCTAACCCAAAGGGAAAACTAGACCTTATTGAGTTTTCCTTCACGGAAAAGCTTCACGGTAAATATTCCGTAGGTACACAAGTTCCGAGAAGTTCATTGGTACGAGCCGGGATTCGACCCACGACCGCCGCTTGACAGCCGCATGCCTGAACCACTATTGTAGGTTACCGTAGTGGTTTGAAATCCTTGCCTAATCACGTTAAATAATCCGAACGAAAGGATTGAACCGTGCTCCATGTAGTCTCGAACGAGTTCAGCCGACACACTAAATTATGGGCGAATATAGTGTCGGTGACCTTTTTACAAAATAGTCTCAGCTTATTTCCCACCGGGCCGATTGTGGTCGTAACGATGCTCACTTTAGTTTTTGTATGGCTTCGTGCGTTGGCTCGTTGCTTATAATCCATACTAATATCATAGATGCGAAAGTGTGTCTGTTACGTCTTCACGTTTAAACCGCTGAACCGACTTAGAGCAATCTAAAAACCTGAAATAATATTTAATTGAATTGATAAAATTTGGTATAGCGATAGTTTCGAGTCCCGGGGAAGGACATATGATAGTTATCAAATCAAATCAAATACTTTATTTCGACCAACAAGGATCATATAATATAATAATAGCTACATTATTAATACAAAATTATAATATTACATTATTTAATTAAATTGAAATATTAATGAGTTTGTATTGTAATGAGTTACAAATAATTAAATAAACATCTTATCCTATTGTTAGTCACTAATATCTATAATTATACATAGGTCTGACAGGTTTGTTTGCCAGTACATGAATCATGTGGCAGTGGTGGTGGTGGTGTGGCAGTTATGGCGAACGCTGTCAAAGAAATTTAGTTCTTCAAGTACCTAGGGTTGTATTTGCGTGCAATTTTACAATGTTTTAGCGTGACTGTCTTTTTTGGATATATTGATTGGCGGCGAAAAGGTAACTCGCTTGCCTTTATGTGTCAATTTTACATTAGTGCTTCAGATAGTGACAAAACCTACATACTAGTGACTCCGTGTAAAACTCGCAAGACTGTCTTATACAAAAGTGGCTTGTCATAAAAAAAATATATAACCAACGAACCTGCTAACAAAATTTCACGAGAATCGGTTGGGAAATGTGACTTTTAGAGGAGAACAACGGGACAGCGGAACAGCGGGACAGCGTGACAGACACCGGGCACCGGACAAACGATTTTCGGCCCAAGCTGAAGCATAGAACTTTGTTCGTTTCGCTCGCTCGTTCGAATACATTATACTAAAGCTCGAATACATTATAAATAACAGAGGCTTGATAACTTGTGTAAGTATAAGAGCATGTAAGAGGGTTAATCTATAAACATTTCGCGAGCATTCCAGATTTTCGATTTCCGCCAGATTTAAGCACGTCGTCGGGCGCTCTTCCATGTCTTGCGTTCGCCTCGAAATAGGTCACGAGTCCGCTTAAATGGTATTACCGCCCTTGCATCGTACTTGAATGTAATGCTTAGGTAGTGGCTGAATGTTTGGGTCATGATTCGAACGTTTGTTCCGAATCCCTTTTGAGGTCACATTTTTGTAGAAGTGAAATAAAAGTAGGTCTTTCTCCCTTTAAGGCATAGTTGCATCCTGCATAGGCCGTGATGGACCATTGTGTAGAGGAGTCTTTAGAGTTGGCATCATTTAAATGAGGTAACTCGAGGCACGCATACCGCAGCTTTCAATATAGATTGTCTTATAGATCTTCATTATCGTCAGTACTCGCCCACAACCGTCCACTATTCCAGTAATCAGATAGGCCTATCTTCGAGTAGGTAGGTACGTCACTATTCCTATTGTAGATTAGTTTTACACGGAAAATATCTTAGCAAAACTTCCATTATTTGGCGCAGATAGAAACATGTCTCCGTCTCCGTCGCGTCGGCTCTAACTGCATAACATATCGCTGGAACTGGGTCAACTTACACTCGAATATTCCAGCTCTCCGGCTTAATAACTCGCCGGGGGAACGTAGCTTTAATTAATTATTTTTCGTTTCGAGCCGCCATTTTGATTTCACCGTAACTGGATCTGGAATTAATTTGAACGTTTGAATCTATGCCGTGAGAGTGCGGGGCGGGTATAACGTCTTTTAAGTAATTCATTCCAAATTCCGGCCGTGGTTAATGTTTTGAAGCCGGAAGATACTATTTAAACAGTCTATAAGACTAAGCGCTTTAATCGTCAATGAATTGCTGGTTTAGATTCGGAAAATTATAATTTGTGACTTCGTAATGGGGCAGTTTTCATTTAGATATATGCATATTCGGAGAACTTTCCTTCTTTGTCTTAATTCTTCTGTTGATCTTCTGGGCTTGTCTAGCAAAAAATGTATTTGCTATATTATTCATAAAGATTCGACTCTCATCATCCTCCTAGCGTTATTCCCAGTTGTGCCCCCTAAAGGAACTTCAGGTCCGCTTTGGCATCCAGTTAAAATGACTCCAAATTCTGAATTCAGAGCTCCGAGGATGTGTTGTCCTGAGAGGGACGGACCCGCGTTCGTCACTAGTTTCAACACGACAAATCCTGAAATCAAGTAAGGGTCGGCAACGCGCTTGTGATTCTGGAACCCCAGGGGTCCAAAGGCTATGGCTATGCTTACCCAAACAGACCGTAACATTGTTTACCGTTGCAATATATAAATGTATGTATGTATGTTTTACCTAAACATAGCTGGATAAACGAAACGCTATCAAGCTGCCATAAATAAATAAATATTAGTGGACTATTTTACCCAAATCGAACTAGCCCAATAGTAAGCTTATTAAGTTGGTTCGAGACCATACAAAATGTTTTTTGACATTCGCAGTCCTGATATTTTAAGAAACCTATGTAACACACATACATACATTCACGCCTTTATCCCTAAAAGGGATATTGCAGTGATAGGTTGCTAGCCCATCGCCCACAACACACTTTAACCCTGCTCCCTTAGTCGACTTTTACGAAACCCACGGGAAGAAAAGTGGTGGTGAAATTCTAACCCGACACCACACGGGGAACCACACCACCACACCACCCCACCACCTAATTAACACACTTTTATAAATTGGCTTTCCATTTGCGTGAAATTCCCCCTTTCCTAGAATAAACTTATATAAACTAGAATAATTCGAGAATAATCGTTTTGTCAAAGTATCACGTGACAAATTAATTTCTTAAATTATTCTAGTTTACATAAGTTCATTCTATCTAGAATTCTTCTAAAACATCACGACGTTAGCCTGCGAATTTCAAAAGCCGTTATGTATGGGCGTCGAACCACCTTAAGGCGCCGTAGGTTCATGGTCTTCTCTCCCTCTCACTGAGCTTAAGCGTGAGCGAGATGGAAGTGCGTGCTCGGAAGCGCGGAAATCATGTTTTTTAATTTTTTTTTTTTTTGCGTTTAAATAATTAAAAAAGTAAACACTGATTTCTCTCAAACATGATATTGCCGATTTTTAGAAACCATTTTAATATTTTTAGCTTTTGTGCATAAATTGTAAGAAATATTTTAAGTGTACGAGTATTTTAGACCCTTTTAGACCTATGTTCGTGTTTTTTTTTCTATCGAGCGAAAATTGCTTAATCATGTTTCTAAACACTGATTTCCCTGCAGAAAAGCCTCAAGATTACTATTCGGAATTTATTAAAACCATATTATTATAAACAGACGCATTATATTGTTTCAAAAACTCTGTTCGCTTAACTTCGCTGAACCTACGGGGCCTTAAGGCTTGTGTTATGGGTATACGACTACGATATATTTAATACATATAAATACTTCATAGAAAACATCCAGCGTTACTACCCACTAGGCTAACCGGTCGTCTCATGCCACTAAACAAGCATTCCGACACCTAGACAGCTGACCTACATAACCAATAGGTCAGACATGTCTTGTCGTAACTCGAGCCCTAAGGACAGCCCTAAAAGCTGACGTCAACGGCGTTCACACTAGACGCACCCAGCTTAGGGCATATGCAGACTGCGTTTATTAAGCGAGCCGTCGACGCGCGTTTAATGTCAATTTACTTGTGATTAAACACAAGCGGACTCCCGCAACCTTTACCAGGTCATCAGTCCACCTTGTCCGCTTGGGAGTCCGCTGGATGCGGGTGGCGCGGGATCGGTCACTTTGGCACTCTTTGGGGGAGGCCTATGTCCAGCAGTGGACGTCTTTCGGCTGATATGATGATGATGATGATGAAACACAAGCGCGTCGACGGCGCGCTTATCACTTTCGCAACCAAGAACCCGCCTAGCGGGTGCCTACGCCGTAGTAACACCACAGGATCGGCTACGAGCGTAGCGCGTAGCGATTCTTGGTAGCGAAAGTGTTATAAAACGCAGTGTGCATAGTTACGCTCTTAGCGGGGTCACAGAACGCTACGACGTGAGACTAGAAAGTCTATCTTGCTCTTTTTAAATGCTTGAGACGACGGTGACATTACCCACCGCTAGTATATCTTGATCTTTTTCTATCGTAGGACTGACTTACACTGGTATGTGCTTCGTAGCTCCCAAACATATTGAACCCGTTTGAGTGTACTTTCAATCGAAAGTCCTGTCCAACGATATTACTCGAGATGGTTCTTAGATGTTAAGCTACGGTAGCCTAATATTGGTTCAGGCATGCGGCTGTCAAGCGGCGGTCGTGATTTCGAATTCCTGCTCGTACCAATCCGTTTTTCGGAACTTATGTACGGAATACTTACCGTTAGCTTTTCGGTGAAGGAAAACAGCGCGAGGAAACCGGTAATCCCAATAAGGTTGGGTAATGTGGTAGTTTTCCCTCTGGGTTGAGGTCAGATAGCAGTCGCTTTCGTAAAACTAGTGTCTTTGCCAAATCTTGGGATTAGGTGTCAAAGCGGACCCCGGGGTCCTTTAGGGGCATAACCGGGAAGAACGCTAGGACGATGATGGTTCTCAGCTGTTTGTTGTGTCGGCAGTTTTTAAATTTTACGTTTGAATATTTACTATTGTCCCCCGCGGCTATGAAGTCAATCCTGAGACATGCCTCTAGGGTTGTTACACGTTCGATCATTATATCGATAAAATTCGAGTCAAGAGAGAGTTAAGTCAAATGCAGTCCTCTACTAACTGTAATAAAAAACTACATTATCCCAATCATAGCTTTCGCCTCGCGTAAAAAATCAGTCCTTTTCATGGCATTAGCACCTTTCGTTTTTCGCATTGCTTGTATCGGAATCCAATGTTTTTCAAAACCTTTGACAATGACTTTTCTGATCCAGAAAAGAATCCAGCTTCCTTTAATGTCTGCTCTAAATTCGACAACGTTGGGTACTCTTTACGTATATAACAATTGTAAATATGCCTGCGGATGGCGTCAACGTCAAAATTATCTACATCGGTAAGCTTCGCACTTTTTCTCTTGTTGGGTGAATGTAGAACATTATTTTCCATGCCAGTGTCACCCAATTTTTCTTTCGTGATTTTTTAATAGTTTTTATGCTGATATCGAGAGCATCTGCAACTCGATCCAACACCAATGTCACGGGCAATATCGGTCCACCGTTTTGAGCTTCTCGTTCAAAATAGTCACGAACGAAAAGCTCATGAGACTGACTGTTAAGAACGAATTTTAACAAGTCCTTACCATTTGTAAGCATTTCAAATTCCAAGTTAACAAGCCCTTGCTTCCATCTGACCCTTGGTGAATGGCTCACCCATGGGGGTTGGCATTAATAGCCAAAAACATGCACACGTTTAGCACAATCATAATTATCAACCTTTGGAAGCGATCAAGGCAATACTTAACATTGTTTTATAATATATACCTATTGACGTTTCATTGAATTTATTGAGAGGAAATATGGTAAATAAAAAATAACTTTGCATTCAAATTCAAAAAGTTTTCTCTAGGTAAAAAGAATTCAATTCCCAGAGGTTACTAATAAAGAAACAAAGATTTAATTATTAATGTTTATAATTAACTGAAGGAGAATAGTACTAATATAACTAATTTTACAATGAAGTAATACGATTTATTTACATTAATGCACATCATTATAACAAAATTTTTGGCTATACGAACTTCTTAACTTTCTATCGAAAACGCTCCGTTTTCCGTCTCTACGAGTGTATTTCGAGTAGGAATTTGTGAATTCTTATTTTTGTGCACGGCCTCTACTGTGGATGAAAACTCCGATAGGAAATGAAACCGGCTAAGTGCGAGTCGGACTCGCGCACGGAGGGTTCCGTACCATTATCTTTAAAAACGGCAAACAATAACACGTTTGTTGTATGGGGGGGGGGGGGAGGTCCCATACAACAAACCAAATTATTTTATTGTGTTTTTAACTAGTATTTGTTGTTATAGCGAGTGTGTGATATTATTGGCACTCACTATTCTGTCACACGCAATAAGTAAATATGTAATTTTTTTGTTGACATTGTCATTATACATTAGAATTGTATATTAACAAAAGCTTAAGTGAAACTGTTACTAACCGATATGGAACTTGTTCTGAAATTAATGTTTTCAATTCAATTCAATTCCATTCAATTATTCAGAAACTTCATAGTTGCACAATGTGTCAGGATCGACTTCATAGCCGCGGGGGACTGTAACGTAACGCGAAGCTTCGCACGACTTATACTTTGACGACCAGTTAGCCTATGCCTATGGGTAGTGACGCTGCTTACCGAGCTGAAGGTCCTGGGTTCGAATCCCGGTAAGGACCCGGTATAGCTAATATCTATTAAATATATTAAATATATATGTTAACATAACACCAGCCCTATTGAGATTACTATGGGATTAGATAGACTTGTATGAGTGTCCCCTAATATTTCAAATTCCGTTTATTTTAATTTTATATTTATTCATTCAAAAGGTTGAACATACCCAGTTGCATCCAATAAATTCAACACGATAAGAACTTCCCTGTAACTGTCGCAAGATCGCCCCAGATAGAGTTATCTCGTAATCGTAAAGCATCGTCCTCGGGTACAAGCAAAGGGTGGGACGGGAACGACGGAGGGCCGCACCGTACCATTACCAGGGGTGTAATCCACTTTCTATCTACGCTCCGTTTTCCGTCTCTACGAGTAGGATATTTGCTTCGAGTAGGTATTTGTGAATTCTTATTTTTGCGCACGTCCACTACTGTGGATGAAAACTCCGATAGGAAATATGAAAACCGGCCAAGTGCGAGTCGGACTCGCGCACGGAGGGTTCCGTACCATTATCTAAAACGGCAAAAATGACACGTTTGTTGTATACTTGGGCTCCCATACAACAAACCTTAAGTATTTATTTTATTGTGTTTTAACTAGTATTTGTTGTTATAGCGGCAACAGAAATACATCATCTGTGAAAATTTCAACCGTCTAGCTATCGCGGTTCTTGAGTTACTACAGCCTGGTGACAGACAGACGGACAGACAGCGAAGTCTTAGTAATAGGGTCCCGTTTTTACCCTTTGGGTACGGAACCGTAAAAACGCTATTTCTACATACATACTTACATAAATTCACGCCTTTATTCCCAAAGGGGGTAGACAGAGCACATGCAACTTATGTCCCAGTGCCACTTTTAGCATAAAAATAATAAAATAAATATTAGGGGACAACCTTACACAAATCGATCTAGTCCCAAACTAAGCAAAGCTTGTACTATGGATACTAGACGACGATATACATACTTAAATAGATAAATAAATACTTAAATACATAGAAAACATCCATGACTCAGGAACAAATATTCATGCTCATCACACAAATAAAATGCCCTTACCGGGATTCGAACCCGGGACCTCCGGCTTCGTAGGCAGGGTCACTACCGACTAGGCTACAGAGGTCGTCAAAATATGCATAAATGTGTCATATGCATTATAGCATAAATGTGTCTATAAAAGATCGACAAAATGTGATATCGCAGTGATAGGTTACTAGCCCATCGCCCACAACATACTCCAACCCCGTTCTCTTAGTACGACTCTTACGTCATCCACAGGAAGAAACGATATTATTATATATTTATAAAAAGTATAAGTAGTAATAAAAGTGAAGCAATTGTGAACTAGTACCCGTTCTCTCTCATGAGGGCTTGTGCCCAGCCGTGGGGACGTATTTTTCAAAACTCTAGAATCGGTAATAGGATATCTACTTAAGTATATCCACGGTATTGACAACCACAAATACAAGACTGGCCCAGGAATCGTTTCAGTTTCTACAGAGAATTGCTCGTTGCCTATTTGGGGCCGGGATAAGTGGCTGAATAGCTGTATCCTGCAGCCATAAAAGAAAAAGCAAGTTTATTTTGGCTCCGGGTTGGTCACTGATGTCACGCTACTGGGGCTGGTGGCGGAAGTTGTGTCCAGGTGACCCCATCTGGACACAACGACAGAAGTAGCTGCGTTGCCCACGATTTCGCTGCGCAGCGCGTCCTTCGTATGATCAATCTGATGAGTAAGCACGACTTATGTCGGTACCGTTGTCGCCTAGGCACCTATCCTGAGGGGCTACCGCGAAGTGACAACGAACTTCGTTCGGGTATCTCCGTCTCTGTCGCTCGAACTAGCAAGTGCAACAGAGAGGGAGATACACGAACGAATATCGTTTTCGTTTCGCGGTAGGGCCTCTGGTAACACTGAAGCTCTTGGCCAATTACGGCTGGCTCGGCTGGTCAGTGTTGCCAGTTTTAACTTGTAAATTTTTATGTTGTAGCTTCGGGAAGTGTGATGTCGTATAGGACTGCAAAATAATAATGCTCATTGCATGTAACAAGTGACCTACATTTTCAAATAGGATGCTTACCTATAGACGATATCGACCCACTTTCTTGAGTCATCAATCATGTAACGCTAATTAGGTATGGAATTGTAAGGGTTTCTAATGAGGTTATTATTAAAAGACCAATGAAATTAATTAATAATCGTAATTTAATAATAATAAGTGTAATAAATTGTGTGAAACATATCGCCTTTGGTGAATGACGCGTGGACCGCCGAACGGAGAAAGCGCGACTAACGAATTGAAAATTATGTTTTATTTAAGATATAAATATTACTTACAGATATTAGTGGCAGAATTTGAAATAAAGTTAGATTCAATTGATCGAAACGTCACTTTCTCAGTTTGACGGTAGTAATATTAAAACTAGTTCCCTCGCTGAAAGATTGCTAAAATACTGTAGGGAATTACGTGTTTTATACAATTCCACTATTATTTGTGCTTAGTTAAATTAGTATCACTGTTTAGAAAATAAGATATCTAGGGCTAGTTTTCCCATGTCGCATGCATAAAAATACTAGATATTACAATATACAGATATTTGTAGTTATATATAAAGATATTTCGAGTATTCCGTATGAAAAAGTTTTTTTTTTATGGACATGGTTATGTTCCCTAACTCATGACATACACAAGCGTCCGTTTCAGACGGTTTCCGCTAGATTTGTTTTCGTGACAGCGTTTAGGCTTGTAAAAAATTACGAGTAATTTATGCACATGACACTTACATTTTTTCTATTTCGTTTCTTTGCGTTGAGACGTAAAAAGATACATTTTCTGAATTGGCTTGAGTTGTCATAGACGATGTTCTAGGTTAAGTTAGGGTGGTATCATACCAACCCATCGATCGTCGATCGGTGCATCGATCGAAAGTGCCCTCTACGTATTGAAATCTAGCACATCTCTATTAAAATCAATCGATTATTTTTACTTCTCAATGAAAATAATACAAGTTGTGCGGATAATAGGCGAATACGATATATAGTACAATTATGTAAAGAGCTTGTAAAATAGCGCAAAAGCGTTCATAAATGTCACGACACCGAAAAAAATAATCACACCGAACATGTTGAGCGATACATCAAACCACATACATTTAATAAAACATCTAGTTTGTACAAAAACTGGGACATAAACTTTACTTGACACTTTAGCACATTTATTTCTTTCAGTGGAATATGATATGCGGAATACTTTTTCATCATTTTGTGCTGCGATTTTAAGCCCAGAGCGTTTACCCTAAGTGAGTTACGTCTTATTCAACTTATTAATACCGTTTTAATTTTTCTTATTAATATCGTTAAATTGAAAGATTTGAGATGGATTTCCATGCTATTATCAAGAGAACTATATCTATATGTCGCGGTGTTTGCTCAGACAGGAGTAAACGCTCTTTATTTTTCTTTTATTCGGCGACAAGTTTCGTAAATGAGTTGGTTGTACCTATATTTCTGTAAATTTTTTTGATCTACTCATACAATATTTACATATTCTTAAAAAGCGCGGAATAGCAAAGAAATATTGTTCTCGTTACACATGGACTTCCGCAAAGTAACGCCTAATTCAATAAATTACTCATACAATGTTAATTTTTCTCGCATATTTCACGCCACTTTCAATGGAAAGTAACGTGCAGCGCAGCGTGGCAGTAATGAAGCCTTCGCATTCATGTCCCCCCCTAGCGTTTAAGTGCGTCTTGTATTAATTACGCGAGTTTTATGCGACTTGGCTGAATGCACTGTCAGAAATAAATGCGCCTTTGACGTAGCGAAGTACTACAAGTTACTGCGAACCTGGTCTGTTATTACGAAACCAACTATATTCCGTAGATCGTACGAATTAAACTTAATTGTACTTTTGCATGAAACTGACCCATATTTTATATCTGAATACTTTACTACCAACTGAATCATTGTTGTTGAATAATTGCGCCGTGATCGATGATCTATCAGAGTTCATTGATGCATTCATCAGCACGGCTATCATGCGACGGCGCGCGAGCAGTCTCGATTTTTCTCGCACTATATCTCTTGTTCTAAGTGTTCTAATAAGAAAGAGACGGATAGTGCGAGAAAAATCGAGACTGCTCGCGCGCCGTCGCATGATAGCCGTGCAGACAGTATGTTAACACCTTACGAGCTCACCTGTCTTGGGTCCGTCTTTCTTATGTCACTTTCTATAATTAGTTTCCTGTCGTTAATTAAACTAAAGTTTATTGCTTCTGTTGAATGAGGTGAAGTATTTATAATTACGAATACTAAATAGATTACGCCGCTGAATACAAATGTAATATGTACAGGTGATACTTAAGTAGCAAATATATTAAATTGAATTATCCTATTAAAATACCTAAGTATAAAAGTAGTGTAGGCACAAGAAATTTCATTATCAACGTGTGCAATCTCTATGATATTACATAATAATTATTTAGTGCAATTGGATTGACATTAATTTATTAAAACTGTTAGTGTTTACTATGGGTTTTATTCGTCTCACGCCGAGGAAATCTTGCGCATCCTGCCTAACCGTCGTCGCCTGCGTGGCAGACTGCAGGTATCAGATTAAGCGAGACAGGGATATGCATTCAAGTCAAAGTCATATGGCTACCTCGTTGTATCTTGGCTTGCAGACCACTACGCAGGACCGTGTGGAGCGCGCGTTACATGTTAGGTGCCATGATAATGGTCGAACCTTAAAAAAACACTAAAAAAATATAAGGGCCATTTGTTTTGGAAGACGATGAAAAGCTTTCATCAATGCGATTATTGCGATCGTCTGCTGTATTTGTATGGACCATAAAACTCAGAGTAAACACCAAACAATATGGATGACTATTTGGGCCGATCTTATTTTCATATGCTCGTCATGAAACTCGTGAGATTGTAGGGTTTACCGCGATTTGTGACACTCGTAAAGCCATTTGACGCGAAGCTTCTCCTAAGTCCATTTTAATCATTTTCAGAAGAAACTCCGTTACTATTGTCTCTTCGCTTACCGATACAAAAGTTTAAATTGACCGACCCCGAGTAAAATAAAAACGCTACTTTAAAGCGCATACGTTAGCATTCTCTCTCAGTCAGTACGAAATTTAATTAGTATCAATTGTAACGAACATTCATCGAATCTATCTAGTTAATTCAATAAAAAATATTCTATATTACTTTTACAATGGTGATAAGGAAAAACGTATAGCTAACGTGAAATTCCAATAGTGAGTCCGAAACCTTTTTATCGATATATCTCAAGTATTCGAAATTAACGTTTGGGTACGTTGATTTAGAATATTCTTGACATGTATCCACGATATTTGTCCATCATTGCGGTCATATGCTAAAATAGCAAAATGACACCACTAAGTCTTTATCAATGGTTTCAGTTCGGTTCCAAAAATATGTGGAGTAAAAGTCAGTATCTAAAATTTAACCTACATTGGGCCCACCAGACCAGACAAGATTGAATTCGAGTAGATTGTAATTTTTGAGGATCTTGTCTGTATGGCCGGTGGCTTGGCAACGATTCAAAATGACCTGATAAATTTCAGATTTCAAACAATCATTGTTAAATAAACAATTATCTCTGAAAAAGTAAATGTATGACGGCCATACGTGCTGAAGTAGCCGCCCCGCCCCTTAAATCCAAAATGGCGTAAGCCAGAAGTTTATTTATTTTAACATTTGAATGGTTTCTGACTCAGTGTATGCTAAGTAGATATGACATATATCAAGTGAACTGAATAGCGTCAATCTAGTAGTTATGAATTATAAATGCTAGTAATTCCGAACATTTCAGTCGACTACCATAAAATGCTATAAAATATTTTTTCCGACAAAATGGAATGTTTTTCAGTGGTCATATATGTTTTGTTATTGGACACAGAATACAGTTTCATTCGAACTGAGTTTCGAAACCAAAGTTTATGATTGATGAGAATGGATGTATCGCACTTATTGGGTATTAGTTGAACGTGTATTCTGTAGACCATTATATACGTCACACAAGCTAGCTGAGACTAGACATCGAGACAGATATGACAACGATTGTAAGCTTTATCAATTGGTCCTTCAGTAGGTACTTTAACACCAAGTTCACAGTGGAAAAAAATATTTTGCTTTCGATTTCATGAACATAAAAGATCAATGGAATGATAGAAATTTAAATAAATCTTTCATAGGTAGGTACAAGTATTTATTTAGTTGGAAATATTTTGTAGAGCTCATTTACAAATGTTGATAAGAAATTGATAATTAACTAAGAAAAATAAGAATAAGATAAGTCAGTTGAAGTGAGTTGTCGGTTGAAGCCTAAACCTAAATATGAAGGACCAATATAGATGGAGCTAACTTAAATATCTAACGTGCTAGGAAAATAATAAAAATGTCTGCGGCTTTTATAGAGTTTTTATATCTGCAGTCACGTTTTAATATTTTCCTTTCACAACTACAATTATTTAGTTATTTAGTAGTAAAATTGTGCTCATACATTACACACAACTGGTGAGACAGTTCATCATAAGGCAATGCTATAGACAGCACTTACATTAATTTAGAGCTAGAATTAAACTATACATGGCAAATGTGATAAATTTTACATTTGGTGTTACTCTCACAACTCAATGATAGCAAGCTTTAGGATACAATTCAAATTTTATCACATCGAAGATTGAAAAGGACATTGAAAAACACTAGGAGGGAAAGAGAAAACAAACTAAGTATAATATTTTAAAATTTGAGCATGGTGAAGCTAAGCTCGTGTTAAGCTTATAATTAATATCAATGTTTACTATATAATACATATGCCTACCTTCCGCGAAAGTGTACACAACTAGAGGTGTGTCCTTATTCGTCGGAGGCAGTTACGGGTAGATATTGACGACTCGTCAGTTTGACTCTCACAAACTTGTCACAGCCACAACCAAACTAATTATTAAAATGAAGGATACAACTAAATTAATTACAACCTTGTAAATGCAGTTTTAATCACAGTAAAAAAAACTACAGGAATCTGACGAAATGACCGTATAAATGTGACTTGCATAGAAAAAAACCGCCCTTAAATGTTTGGCACTTGAATATGAAGACTGTAAGACATTCTAAAACGGGCTGTTACTATTTAAACTACAATTCTGATAAAAGATTTTTTTAACTTCTCAATGAAACTTAATTAAAACGGGGTTAAAATAGTAATCACTAATGATCGGTTGTATCTTGGTGCATCTTTCCACTCGGTTCAAGTAAAAATAGAGAACAGTAGAACTATATCATATCAAGAATACAAAGTATTTAGTGTAAAAAGTGAAGTACCTAGTTAACAGATAATACACAAATAAACAGTACAATTAATATCGTATAAAAACCATCAGGTATAAGTACAGTATATTAACAATCAGTCTCAAGCCAATACATGCGGATTTCCATAGATAATCGATAATAATTAAATATACAATACCAATTCAACTCTTTTAATTGCAATCAATCTTGCGACTAATTTAGCATCGATTAAATTTAAATTTACAATTGCAATTAGAAAAGGTGAATGTAAATCGACTTAACACTAAAATCTACCGAGAGTTGGTCCGTCTGTTAAAATATAAAATAGAGAAGCTGTTGATCTAAATAACGCCACTGATAGTCTGCCGCAAGCCGAAGCATATAAACACCAAGGGGCGGGCCGCCGGCGCCACGGAACCCAAACTCGATAGAACTAACTGGTACCCGCCGCGCCGTCACAAATCTTCGGATTATAGTAGGGATCGAGCGGCTCACCGAAACCTGGCTTAAGGACCAAAGTAAATCGTCGGGGACCAATCAGGTGGCACTAAAGAAGTCGTGAAAGAGCCGGAAAGTCCAGGTTGTTTACATCCGCGACATGATCATGTAGCGCCCGTCCGACAGCAACTCGCGCGTGTCGGACGGCGAGCCAGGGCTGAGGCTCGGCGCGACCGACGGCGTCGAATACGTGTCCCGGTTGAATTTGCCCAGTCGCTTCTCGCCTTCTGAAGCCATCGAGCACTCCTCTTCTACTATTTGCTCGAGCGGTGAGTCTCGGAGCGCTTCGCCGTTGAGGGCTAGTGCGTTGACGAACCCGTGCGCGCGGTCCGGCGGCGGTTCCGTGTAGGTCTCTGTTATTGAATCCGGGAGTACCTCAGCGGCGCGGGCGCGCCGCGTGTGCTTCGTCGTCATGCCTCCCGTCTCTGCGTCTCTCTCCAACCTGTGCCCGGACCGCGACCGTGTCAGTTGACGTTGCACGTAGTCTTCCAGCGCGTCTTCTTCGCTCTTAGTCAAGTACTTGTGCAGCACGATCAGGAACAACCCGATACAGAGAGCGAACAGCCCGGAGCAGACCAGCTCGTTGAACCAGTTGCCCGAGCCGATCTGGCTCCAAGACGTGACATTATCGGGCAACAAGCCCGAGCCGATGAGGAAGAAGGCAAGCACGAGGAACACGACTCCGAGATGCAGCATGCCCACGGACGAGACGACCTCATTTTCGGCGGCGCTGGTGTTCTTGAAGCGGCGCCGCTCGAGACTGCCGGTGGAGCAGTGCGGGGAGGTGACCCCGGACTCGGAGGACTGGAGCGAGTAGCGGCGCTCCTTGGCGCGTTGCTGCTCGGCGCGGCGCTTGCGCTCGCGGCGGATGGCCAGCGCGGAGTGGAGGCCCACGGCGTGCATCCTGCAAGCACGGGCACGGGTGAGTCTGTGTGGCGGCCGAGCCGGGCCGCCGTCCGCGCACCCGTGCCCGCGCCGCACAACATACGCTGCGGTGCCGGTGCCACTAACCTCTGAGCTTTCAAAGTGGCTTGGCGTCTGACTTCAGGAGCAAGTAGAATCCTGAAGTGTTTTGAAAGAAAGACAAAACTGAGAATTAGGGACGCCACGCTACTTAGCTCTTTGTCATGAACTAATTAAAGCAGCTAAAATGCTGCTGTTGTGGGCCGGCACCGTGGAGCGTATCTTCTGCGCGAGTTAAACTTAACATTACTTATGTTATCTCTAAAAAAATCTCATCAACCAAAGGCTTAAGGTAAGCGGCTAGGGGCATAAATCAAGGGTGTTTGACGCGGCCCTGTCGAAGTGTAAATGCCGTTAGTGGGATCGGACTGCCCCTTCGTTACATTTATCGCGAGATCACATTGGATTTGAATAAAATTCACGTAACTTTCAATCCCTCCCAAGTTAAAGAGTGATTTTACGGTCTCGACGAGTTAGAAGTAAAATTTTAGCTTTTAGATCACTTTAAAAACAAAATGTTAATTACGTTTGACACTCGTGTTGGATTGTTCTCTTTTAAATCTAAATAGGTTAGTAAAAGTTTTGGCAGTGCAACCAAATTGATGACAAAAATAATAATTTCTTTGTTAGTGATTTCGCACCTCCATATTATACAATTTATTTACCGAATTAATGCACAATTTATATTCAAAAATTCCCCGAATTCCCACATTCCGTTCCGATGAACCCGCGATATTTCATAAGAATTCCATCTTAATTTCACAGGCCCGTGAAAAATGGGGGAAGTTAAAACCTACTTTAACTCGGGGTAAGCGATCTGCTCAAATTATGCGAAACAGGCACTTCGCCATCTGGGCTTGTTGGCGTACTTAATTAGGTGTGCGGTGCCACGTTAGATTAAATCAGTGTGTCACTTTATATCAGACTATCAAAGTATTTATTTAAAATAATTAAATAAATCTTAGTGGACAATCTTGCACAAATCGAACAAGCCCTAAAGTAAGCTCAATAAGGCTTGTGTTATGGGTAGGTACTAGACGTAGATATTATAGATATAAATTTAAGCTAACATATATATTAAATATACCAGTAATAAAATGTAAAAAAGTTCATGCTATATTATTACTAATTTTGTTATCCTTTCATTAATGATGTTCTTTTATTTCTTTATACTTTATTTTATCTCTGATTAGGTACTACTTATAACAAAATTATTCTTCACGTGTGCCTTACTAACTAAAGAAGAGCGATGCCTCTTCGCACAGGTAATTTTACTTAAAAAGAGGTACCATCAAGTAACAATTGTAACATCCAAGACTCAGAAACAAGTATTCATGCTCATCACACAAATAGGTATTTGCCTTTACCGGGATGCAAACCCAGAGGGGTTGTCATGTAACGCTTCAAACGCTCGTTAGGAAAATTTAACTGTAATTTTTCTATATCAAAAGTGACATTTAAATTTACCTGACGCGCGTACAATGGACCTTCAGCTTCGTAGACAGCGTCTCTACCCACTATGAGTGTAACCGGTGGTTATATTTTTTTTATTTCAATACATAGTACCAATAGGAGTTACAAATTGGTTTTAAACATATCACTATGCCTACATCTATGAATGACTTCGGTGATAAAGTCCTGCAGTAGAAATCTATCGCAAAAAAAGGCTTTCATTCATATTCAATGTAATATTGTAATACTGAAAGTAGATTTGTAAAATTGTATTGTAAATAGATATCTACCTCGCCGAGTTATTTACGCGCGTTCTTCTCGTGGCAGAGGTTTACTTCCCGAACCGGCGGTAGTTTATCGCAAGTCATAGGTGGAAGAATAAATAACTTTGACTTTGTGAGTATTGAATAAAGAAGAATATTCTGACACACTCAAGAGGGGCTCATCTGCCGATATCCTCGCGTCCCGAGCTAGTGAGAGCTCTTCATTTGAACTCGGCTGGAGAGCCCTTGGTTTCGACAGCCGCTTAAGGCAATGCATTTGTGGATTTTCGGTTCCAGTTTTTATGAATTCGTTTAAGGAGGAATGTCGGCGTCTCAGACCCAGACAAAAGATATACATATCATTACAAACAACCTACTCAAGCCTTTTCAACTAAGCCAAATAAGTTTAGCACACGCTCACGCAGGACAAACAAATTAAATTGCACAAAATTCGACTTAGGTGATCTTTACAGCAGCATTGCGACACGTGCTGAAGAGTTTTGTGCAATGTGCGTGACTTTCATACATATGTCTGCATTGCTTGGTTTTATTCTTTTGTTTCGTCAATAACGTCATCAAATTCCTGCACAATTAATAAAAATCATAAAATAAAGGCGCGAATAATGCTTTATTTTTTAATGCGTATACTAAGACATACTTGTTATAATATTATGTATAAATGTTATTTAGGATTCTGACAATTTAAATGTAAAACTACGTTTTATCAAGGACTTAATTAAATGAAATGAGCGTTTTGCACTGCTAAAGACAATGTTATTTATGACTGTTTTAAATGATATGATTGACTAAATTAATAGTTAACAAAAATGATTTGCTTTAAAGTTCACGCTGTCTTTCCCCTTAAGGAGGTTATACATATGTTGTTAGGGTTGAAGGTAGTAAGTCACTATCATGTCTTGAATAGGGCTCTTTGCATTGTTAGGTATACAGAGGGACGTGACGTAGCTATGTGTGTTTGTTGATGGCACATTCTCCCGTCTTTATGTACAGCTTTGAGGATTGGTGGCGATAGACGGATGATTATAGTAGGTATTTCATGAGTCTAGACGTATAAATAAGTCTTTATTTGCAGTATCGGCTATAACCACTATAACCACATTGAAAAAGAACTTGTAAACGAAATAGGTGATATGCCGACAACGGTTTTAAAAATAAATCAATAAGGTTTTAGCGCTCGAATATGATAGTAAATGCTACGGATGCATGGACGCCTGAAGTTATTCGACCGTATTTTATGTTTATGATTATGCATGCTTAAAGACAATTTTTAACACTAACGAAATATAACGTTATGATATCGCTTTTTTTCATAATGTTTTAAAGGTCTGGTGGTACAGTCACCGGCATCAATATCTGCCGAAACAAAGCAGGCAAAAATATCTGACACGTACTTATGGCATTAGACATAGAGTCGTGTCAGATATTTATGCGTGCTATGTAGTGGCAGATCTTATAGCTGGTGACTGTACGCTCTGCCGCTGGAATTTACAACTGCGATAAAGATGATACACGAACGAAGTTGGCGTCATGCGATAGCCGCTCTGAGCTTGAAGTGGCTGTTTTGAGTTCTTTCTAAACGTTCTAATTAGAAAGAAACCGATAGACTATCTCGCCGCGAACAGCTCGCGAGCCGTCCTGTGATAACCGAGTGCAGATGAGTGAGAATCTAGCAGTACGAAATGTATAAAAAGCGGCCAAGTGCGTGTCGGGCCACGCGTACCTAATGTAGAGTTCCGTAGTTGCCATCGTAATCCAAGTATAGGTACATTAAGTTGGTCGACTATTACTCGGCAACCAGTTGTGCCTGCTTAGAAAGATAGAAAGAAAGAAGACATTTATTCACTACACAAAAGACACACAGAGATAAAAAAAAGAAAAAATAAATAAATACAGTACAATTGTCACAATGTGTGTCTTCGCGGTTGTGAATCGGCCGCTGTCTCAGCATTATGCCGAGGTATCAGACAGACACCTACAGCGCTGTTTTTCAGACAGCACCGTACGTGACCCACGGAACGGAACACAACATACTACCGATACAAACGTATATACCTACACTAAATAAATAATGAATATAATCAATTTGTTAAATATGTAACGCAAATTAAAAACGCGAAAGGGTTGGCATGTTTAAAAAAGAAAAATAGAGAAAAATAAAACAAAATGCTTAAAATGCTTACCCGTGATAGTTTTCCATGGCGAAACTATGAGGTTCGCGTCTCGACTACGGAACGCTAAAAACTCTAAAAAGGTACCGTTCCATCACGACACGTCACATAAGTGTGAAACCGGCTTAGTATTTATCGAGTAGCATTTGAAATGGTCGACGCTCGGGCCTCTTGCGGATTAACTCGTCCTTGCGGGTCCCGAGGGAAGAGCGGGCGAGGAGCACTAGTTACGGTAAGCCAATAAAGGAGGGATAGGAAAAATTGTGATACAAACGTTGCTAACTTATCGTCGGCATGCCAGTAACTCGTGATATTATTAATGCAAGAGATTGGGAGGCTGTGTATTACTCGTTCACGCAAATAGTAATAATTCATCGCAATTATAATTACAATTATAAACGCTATATTTTATACGGGTATTACCTATTTGATTTTTCAGGGTGTAATACGAACTAATTTCTTTAAAAATGCATACGGGAGCGACAAGCTACGACCTAATCATCATCCTCCTAGCGTTATTCCCGGTTTTACCCTAAAGGAGCTCGAGGTCCGCTTTGACACCTAATCCCAAGATTTGGCACAGGCACTAGTTTTACGAAAGCGACTACCATCACCTTTCAACCCAGGCGGGTTTCCTCACGATCCTCCTTCGCCGAAAAGCTAACCTCATATTTCCTAAAAACTCATAGGTACGGTCCGGGAGTCGAACTCCCGACCGCAGCTTGACAGCCGCATGTCGGAACCACTATAGGCTACCGTAGCTTACTAGGTTTAGGTTACCTTAGCTACGACCGCATTAATATACGACGGTTAATGTTACGCCCGGCGATGTTGGCCACGCTGGTCTCACAATCCTCGTCGGCACAGAAGATCGAACCAAGTCATCGTCCTCCAATGGTCTCGGTCGTCAGCATGTCTATCATGGGACGACCGCGACATACTCTCGATTTTTCTCGCACCATACCTCTTGTTCTAAGCGTTCTACTAAGAGAGAGACGGATAGCGCGGGAAAAATTGAGAGAGCTCGCGCGCCGTCGCGTGATAGCCGTGCTGATCTTTTTTCCCAATTTTAGATAGTGTGTAATGATGTCTTGATTATACCGTGGCCAGTCTGATTTCTTGCAAGTTTATTGACATGTTTCGATATTCCATCTTCAGATCCTTTTTCCCAATTTTAGATATTGTGTAATGATGTCTTGACTATACCGTGGCCAGTCTAATTTCTTGCAAGTTTATTGACTTGTTTCGATATTCCAGTCAGTAGGCTAATAGGCGGAAGTTTACAGAACGTGGGATCCATCAAATGTACGTCGCCTATCGCCTATTAATAAGTTTAACGTCTACGGTACGTCGTGCGGTGTCTGAAAATGGTGATCTTCAAAATTTTACGTTTCTACTGGTGAACGTAGAAACTTAACATAAGTTAGTATAACTACATATTATTTAGTATAAGCCTTGAAACGATAGCTTATATATCGCGTGACATTGTTGTCAATCCTTGCGTATTCGAAGTTTTACAGAAGGGTTTTTACTATTAGCGGTTGAAAAGTTTCACCCTCTGGCTCCATTATCAGATCAACTTGATGAAACCAAATTATATCTGTCATCTTTATTGTATATTTGCAAAATTTCGAATTCATACGACTAATGAATAAAACGTGAAAATCAACTTTCAAGATTTGATTTGATTACATTGTTACATATGTACATATACTTACATAGTCACAGGTGAAGTTAATATAATACTTGTAATTAAACTGTATCTTTGCATGGAAGATTACTATTAACAACACCACCATCATCATCATGGCTTTAGCACATAGAACATGAAACTCTGCGATAAAATCAAATTATTTGGAACTTTAAATTAAAAAAAAAAACAATTTGTTGCTCTTATCCCATTTACCTGGGGTCGGCGCAGCATGAGCCCGGCAGATACGTAATAAATTTAAACTGGGACATACAACATATATGGTATTGTGGGTATGTGCACGGCACGGCCCGGCCCGGTTTGCGCCTCCGATTTGAACTCCAATAATTGGATAGTTTCCTCTTGATCCCGTTCTTAACAGGGTTTCGCTAAATGTATTTTTAACGACACGTGAATGAGACTAGAAATTATAATCCTAGAAACCTACTACATATATCGCGCATATTAGTATCAATTTGTCAAAAATAGGGAGTTGTAACAAAAAAAATCAAGAATATTTTTACGGAATAAATTCGTTATTTCGTATGGCTTGCCGTTCATTTTTCGTTCTAGTTTCCCTAACATACTTTTTGCCTTTACTAGCTGGGTTTTAACGACTATAAGCGCCATTTAAACAATTTGGTGTAAGTCGACTATACCGGGTGGAAAGGCACGACGATCCCTTCCGCAAAAGGGGGATTGTTTAGACTGAGTACAGTATTTCCTCTAAAGAAACTAGGCTCATATTCATAACCGTTTTGAAGTTATAGGCAGTTAACTTTTAATGCAAAATACTGCAAGTGACCACCCTCATTAGGGTCAGTAACATTTTAACAATTACACAAGAGTCAGTGACCTTTATCAATACGTATAAACGATAATTAGTACGTATAGTAATAGTAGGGTTGTCACAGAAGAACATTAATTAATTTTATTATTTTTAATAATTGATCGTAAAAAAAATCTAAACATTACGAATCGATTTTCCATCACTTAAACTAACCCCCCTTTGCGGGAAGGATCGTCGTGCCTTTCCACCCGGTATAATTTCAATAAAAAAAAATCAAGATTCTGAGTTTACGGGAAGTACCCCGTAGGTTTTGATCCCCTTGCGAGTTTCAAAAATTTGCGGAAATTTGCGGCATAAACGGCTGTATCTTTTGATTGCGCTGAGTATTTTCTATAAATTTTAGCTTGATACCTCCACACGCGTTCCTGAGAAAAAGAGTTGACGGACGGACAACAAAGTGATCCAATAAGGGTTCCGTTTTCTCCTTTTGAGGTAAGCCACGGTAACCTAGTGGTTCAGGCATGCGGCTGTCAAGTGGCAGTCATGGTTTCGAATCCCGGCTAGAGTACGAATGAGTTTTCCGGAACTAACGTACGGAATATTTAAGCTTTTCCGTGAAGGAAAACGTAATGACGAAACCGGTCTAATAAGAAACAAGACTAATTAATTGAATTGATACTGTAGTGCTCGAAAACCACTCGAAATCGTTTCACATTGCCATGTTGCTGTTGGCAGATGTCGTCAACCAGCGATACTTGTTGCGTTTGGCAGAGGTTGCAAACATTTTATAAATACTGCTGGTAAGGGCAGGTGTCGGCAGCCAGGCAGTCGCAGAGCTGGCACCCCTGGCGGATCGCCAACTCGCTGCAGCGATAGGAGTGCCGCGATATATTTGAAAATGGAATACACAGTGACAACTTTCATGTAATTTATGATCTTGCTACGTAATGCATCGTCCCCTGTTATCTAATTCAAGATTTAATATGCTATTTAATGTATTATTTTATGCAAAAGAGATCGGTCCAGCGATGGAAAAACACCGTCAAAGAGATAAATGAATAAATATAAATATTAGGGGACAAGCTTACGCAAATCAAACTAGCTTACCGTGGAAACTTAATAAGGCTTGTGTTATGGGTGGGGACGATGATATATTTAATATAAGTAGACATAAATAAGAATTCATACATAAAACATCCGTGACTCAGGAACCACTATTCGTGCTCACCACACAAATAAATGCCCTTACGGGGATTCGAACCTAGGACTTCTAGCTTCGTAGGCAGGGTCACCACCAACTAGGCTTACCGGCCGTCGTCGGTAGGTACAGTCAGCGTCATATAGTTAGTAGCAGCCAAGGTAGCCAAATATTTCGGTACACGTCTTTATTACTGAAAGAATAAGAATGTGTACCGAAATATTTGGCTACTCTGGCTGCTACTAACTATATGACGCTGACTGTACCTAGGAGATTTTTTATTTAAGTAACTTATGTTTTTTTTTCATAAGTTCTCATACCTACACCAGAAAAACAAATGCAAATATCTCTTTCTCTTGCATAGCTATTTATAAAAAAAACGATTTGTGTTTGATGATGATAACACACATTTCTTGCGCAGTTTCAAATTGCTTTCAAGCCTGCTAATAAACACATCTGTGTGAATAACCATGTTAGAGAAGCAAATTGACACAGATATCGTCCAGATGAAAGTACTCGTAACGTTGCATTACCATAATGGCAGCCCTATTTCCAGTGAGTTTCCGGTGAGCGGCACTCGTCCCAGTTTTTCCGGGACCCAGCTTCGATACAGTGTGTGTTTGAGTCGGTGATGTTTGCCAGGTCTTATGCGCCCCTGGTAGGCGTGGTTAAACATGGACACGAAATAGGCATAAATAAATAAATAAATATAAGGGGACAATCTTACACAGATCGACCTAGTCTCATAGTTAGCTCAGTGAGGATTGTGTTATGGGTACTATAGACGACGATATATATAATAGATATAAATACTTAAATACATAGAAAATATCCATGACTCAGAAACAAATATTCATGCTCATCATACAAATTTTAATTTTTGAGGCATTAATTCGATTACGAACGGCTTTTTTAACAAGATTGGGTAGCAAGCAAGCATACGGCCTGTCTGTTTGTTAGAAGACACCGTAGCTTGTGGACGTTTTCGACTCCAAGGAGTTACCATCCCGTAGCTGAATGCTGATCCAATTAGATTTTTAAATGCTGCGGTGTCTTCTGAAAGCGATTGATCTTCAATATATGGTTACACTTTTGCAATTGTACAGCTTTGTAATAAGGCAAAAAGTGTTTACTTACATAGCTTTGACATTTAATATTCACTAATAAGACTAGTGTATTATTAGTGAATATTCAATAGCTAATGAAGCTATGCCACTAGGCTCTGTGAGCTGTAGAAATTATGACCCTGTATAAAAAAAACAAAATCTCAAAGCTCGACGAAAAAAAAACTATTAGTCTGTTCAGAAAATATCCCGAGAATCGGTCGAGAAATGCGACCTGTAACGAATAAAGCGGGACAGCGTTCACCGGACATCGGCCAAACGATTTTCAGCCTCAAGCTGAAGCATTCAGAAGCTTCGTTCGCTTCGCTCCCTCGTTCGAAAAAAAGACTTAATTGAGGAAACGGATGAAGTAAAAACATGTGAAGGAAATCATCGTTTCGGAAACCTGGACACGTCTACAAATAAATTCTAATGTGATTGTGTCTCCAATCCACACTCTATTATAGAGATTTGGAACTCCACAACGGAACTACAGGGGGTCGAAAAGATTCTTAATAGCTTTGAAAAAAGAGTGGAAGATATGTCTTCCTAAAAGGTAAAAGCTAAACTATAAGACTGAATTAAAATGTAAAAGAATTAATGTAAAGAATATTCGAAATTTCTATCTCCGCTTTGAATTAAAATTCAGCGAACTTGCATCCAACAAATGGGAGCAATTTCATCTCATAACGAATGCATGGCCGTGTTCAGCCACTCCGATACACAAACATTAGGTACCTACGTCCATATGTTGCAGTTTTATGTTTTGTGTATTATACTATTTAACTGGCTTCAAGCGACTTCAAAAAAACCTCCTCCTTTTCCATTCTATCTTTTACTGTATGTATTTTTGTTAAATATACTTTCACCGATATCTCTGTCAATTGTGGACCGATTTTGAAAATTCGATTTTTATTCGAAACATTATGGTTCTGAGGTGGTATCCCTGGGAAACTGAGGGCAACGCTAAAATTTTATAGGCACGCGTGTAATGATTTCGGTTCTTTCTACTATAACTCTCGGAAATCGCTATTTCGGTGAAATGGAACTGATGAATAATGACAAAGAGCACAGATGAGTTATGGAACTCCTCAAGGGTGTAAAATACGTCAAAGATTCTGACATGATTCCGTTGATGTAGCAACTAACGAAGTGTCGATTCTGAGAAATTAACTTGCGATTTTTCTGTAATAAATGTGATAAGATGGTATCCATGCTACGCCCGCTGAGATGACAGTTAAGGCGCCGTAGGTTCATGGTCTTTTCTCCCTCTCACTGAGCATAAGCGTGAGCGAGATGGAAGTGCGTGCTCGGAAGCGCGGATATTTATCATGTTTTTGATTTTAATTTTTTGGCCCTTTAAATAAATAAAAATCACAGAGTTCTCTCAAACATGATATTGCCCATTTTTAGAAGCCATTTTAAAAATTTTGTCTTTTGTGCATAATTTGTTACGAATATTTTAAGTGTATTTTAGACCCTTTTAGACCTATGTTGTATAAACGCAGACTAATTCATAAATGGTGTAATCGCCGATACAACTATTAAAATATTTACGTTATTATACATTTTGACACGTGAATTCACGCTTGGATCATACAAATACCATTACAAGATCGACCCAATGTAAAGTAATATTGCTATTTGAATTGACATCCAACTGCAATTGGCCCAAACAATATCAATACCTATTTTCACCGACTTTTTCGGGCGAATACTCCCTATTGTCAATATTGACGGAAGGCATATTCAATTTGAATAATTTCAAACAATAGCGAGCCAACACGGCTCCAATTAGTTTCCATGTTCCTACGTCGCAAATTACGCGGTTGTTCAGTAAACAATGTAGGTATCTAGTCCGTGAATTTACTGCTATAAATAACGTATTTACTGCGCGTACTGCCCCCGTGCAGCCACCATGCGGCTTGTTGGTTATAGATTAGGTACATTGTGATTCTGTTTAGAAGAATTATAGGCAAACTTGCATTGCTTAATCCATCTATTGCGGCCACTGTAGAAGAGGTCTATTTTTGTCCGTCGCTTCATCCCAATCATATTTCAATATTTTCAATTTGCGAAACGCTCGCTTCCACGAGCGCCGAGCTGATGTGTCCATGCTGACATGTCTCCTAGCATTAGTGCCGGTTGTGCCCTAAGAGAGGGTCCGTTTGAAACCTGATCTCATTTCGCATAGACACTAGTTTTACGAAAGCGACTGCCATCTGACCAGAAGGTTAGAAAACACAGAGGGAGAACTAGACTTTGTTGGGATTAGACCGGTTTCCTCACGATGTTCCTTCACCGAAAGGCTAACGGTAAACGGTTTTCACTGCCAACGAATTCGCAGCGCTACGCTCCTAGACGATATGCCGTGGTTTTCCCGCTAAGTAAAAGAAAGCACCTACGAACAGAGCACCCGCTAGGCGGGTTCATGGCAGTGAATCTGTTAAACTGCACTGGAATAAGAGAGAGATTAACCGAATTGAGGTTAGAACCTCAAGCGAATTCACTTGAATTTCTAGCGGCCGTATTCATTAACCACGAGCCTTACGTTTGTCTTTATCACTTTGTGTGCTTAAGAAAGGGACCTAGCACATTTTATTTAGCAGAGGCAAGTTTTATGAATAGAATTAGACATTAATTTTTTATAAGGGGGTAGATGCTCTACCTACGGTAGCCCAGTGGTTCAGGCATGCGGCTGTCAAACGGCGGTCGTGGGTTCGAATCCCGGCTCGTACCAATGAGTTTTTCGGAACTTATGTACGGAATATGATTTCATATTTACCGTTAGCTTTTCGGTGAAGGAAAAACATCGTGAGGAAACCTGCATACATCTGCGAAGAAATTCAAAGGTGTATGTGAAGTCCCCAATCAGCACTGGGCCAGCGTGGGGACTACTGCCCGTTCCCTCTCATACATGAGAGGAGGCCTGTGCCCAGCAGTGGGACGTATATAGGCTGATGATGTGTGATGTGAGATGCTCTACACTGCTTCGTTCACCTAATAAGGCCGCATTCGTTCGCTAGCCGTACAGCGAACGAATGCGGCCGACTAACGTTGTCCCGCTATTAGGGCTAAATCCCATGCGGCTGACTAAATACAATGAGTTCACATTATGTCGTAAAACTTTCTTTTAATATTTAGACGGCATATTTTAAATTCAAGATTATTCGAGTGGTAGGCGCTTAAGCACCCTTAAATAGAAATTACTTAACTGAATCCGAAATAACACTGCAAGTGGATTTTTGTGCCTCATCAGTATAGTTGACTAGTAGACGAAGGAATTTAAATGATCTTATTAAGAAAGTGTCGTGGCTTGGTTTTTTAAATTAAGATTTCCCGTTAAGATTACTTTTACTCAAGTTGACCATTATAACGGTCGGGAAAGCGTCCAAGGCGTTTGCCGCTGCTTTCTTTTAAGCAGTTTTCTTTCAAACGGCGATAAAAAAAAAGTTTTTCAAGAAATTCGTGCTGCTTATTACTTAGCAATGTACCAGGGCACCAGAACGAGCTAGGAGCTGAATACGCTTTTAAGTCGACGTTCATCTCGCGTGATTATGAGTAGCAAGTTTATTCTTGCCATGAGCGCGATTAAATTAATGGGGAACATCAATTACCAGTACACGGGATCTCGTGTTGTAGTCGTGCATGTGGGAAAATATATAATCGTACACGATTCGCGTAGATGCTTAATAAAGTAGTCACGCAGAAATTAATTGAGGTACATGCATAATTACAATTTACAATAGCAAGCTACACGTGGCTAGCTTCAGTTCAAATAAGGTTAACTCGGAATTCGACAACTGTGTTTCCAATCCTGAACACTATCTTTTGACAAATTAATATGTAGTATGGAATTTATGTGATAATGCGCTCAAATTGCTTGACTGAACCAGTTCAAACGTTAAACGCATACTATATTAATCAATCTGCCAACGATCTTGATGTACTGACTCATTTAGCAATTTAAATAAATGGGTTAGTGATATATAAAAGCTTTTAGGAGAGCAAGCTTTACTCGTGAGGGAAAAGGAGGTTTACTGGAAATGAGACAGGCTCAATCTGATCAAAATCGTATGAGTCGTTTTTTGAGAATACTCACACAAATAAAAAAATAAGTAAATGAGTTACCTATATGTATATTGACTCGGATAACAATTAAATCTTTATCTTATCTTAAATCTTCTTGTGCCAGATAAAGGCAACATTCGACACTCACATTTAATTTCAAAAAAATAGTCTCATGCCATCTACAAAAGTCAGCATAACAACAAGATCCGCAACACAAACACCAACTAAACCGCGCCTCCATTACGACACAAGATCACTCTCGACACTCATCTAAAGTTAGAAAGACGTATATCACTTACACCTTTGTGTGTGAACAGGACTTTGTGTTAGTAAGGCAGAAACCCGCTCGTTTCGAGGACAGTGGAGGGGCTCTTCATCCCGCTTCCGTCTCGCGACGCGCATAACTACGGTGACAGCACTGACGCTTCCGATTGAGGTTTGCTGAGTTTTCTAGCGCTTGGCAATTTATGATCTCCCGGTAGCTTGGTAGCTGGGTACTCTGATTTATTTGCACTTGCACTTTTCGTGTGTAATAATCATTCAAAATCAAACCATTGTTCAGCCACTTGCCTGTATCCGGTGGCTGAAATTTGGCATAGACACATATTTTGGCCCAGTTTTCTCGGTTTTTTTTTGACATTACTTAGGTAGGTACATGCGGTGTAGCGGATTTTCATAAAACCAGGGGGGTTAATGTTAGTTCCGTGACAAATAACATTCAGCTGTAAGTATAAATAAAAAAAAATGCATGCCCACGTTTGGCGAGATGTGCTGATCATGACTAAAACACTGTTACATCTAATGTTGTAATGTTTATAGCAAATACGCAATATTATGGCATCACCGAGCTGATGGTTTAAGTGGTAAACTATCATAAATAGTTTCCCTCCAATTGAACTAAATTGGTAACATTTTTGTAGGCCTTTTGCGTCAGCAAATAAATGCTGCGGCCCGACGGCAAATAACTTTACGGAAATTGGCTCGGCAGCGCGCTGCTGCCCCTATAACGTTCCAGCTTCCTTCCGAAAGCGGTTTCACCGGCTTTAACAATCGCAGTACGTCTAGCACAACTTGCTGACAAGTCGCTTTGCGGGCGACGGAGCGTCTCCTTTCTCACTCGCACCGTGCAAATTAGAAAGAGGACGATAGATCTTTCTCGACTCGCGTCGCGGAGCGGCGTCAGTTGTGCTAGCCCCCCTGGTGACTTGAAGATAACTTATAAGATACCTAAGTCATACTCGTTTGATTTCTGTTTTGGGCACTCGTTCTAGAACGTTAGTTCGAGTTTGGGTACCTAACTTACAGTTTCATGTTTGTATAGAAGTGCTTCTAAAGCAATGAAAACGTTTACATTTGAACAATGAAATATGGGAAGTTTTTACTCATATAGTCTGTAATAACTACACCCATCTCATTCCATATAACATTAGAATAGATAGAGAACCGTCTAGGATTTCAAAAGGAAATATTGTACTAATATTACTTATTTCGATCATTAAGTGCTTTTCAAACATAACCAATGTTTATGAGTATAAAAATGATTTTTCTTCGCCAGACGATTATCTCCTCATTCTTATATGGAATAGGGTATATATATAATATAATATATACGAATGTATATTCGACGAAAATTATAGTATTGTTTGGACCCTTCTAGGTTTTAAACTCTATTGTAATTTAGGCTCAACACTTTGTGCGTGATCTGCAATTTGTAGAATTAAAATAGGCTAATAAAAAACGAAAAGTAATATACTAAAGTGACACCGGTTTTATGGTTCCCATTTCCTAAATAAAGTTTATTCGGGCGGAGACACGTCGCGGGTACCAGGCTAACATAGTCGTCAAGGCGTTTACATGCGGACACGTCTCTCATGACACATGACGATATCGTGAGGCCTGTACGCCGGGTGATGTTGTTATTACTAACGTGAGATCCGACGTGCCTTCTGATTAAAGATGTCGAGGGAACTTGACACCCCCACAAAGGCATGATAATAAAGTACGCTCATTCTTTACGGGATGCGTCAGGAATATTTTGCTTTTGATCCGCATACAATGATGATATCATTGATATCTCAACTTATGTGGCCTATTCGGGTCTCTATTGTTTCCCATAAAATTTAAGATCCGATTTTTTCAGTCCATAACGTTTTCCACCATAATTTTTTCTAGTCATATTGTCGAAAGTCATAAAATTTAACAATATACATTGGAGTTCCGATTTTTGCAGTTCATCATTATTGTTAGTCATAAAATTGGTTAGCCATTACGTTCAATGTCCCGGTGGTATGCAATTACATAATGTTACAGGCAATAATACAGTTTGTAATAATTATTGTAAGGTATTTTTTCGCAAGTCATAATGATTGGTAGTCATCTGATTAGTTAGTCATATAATTCATTTTCACGGTGGTGTCACTCTTCATAATGTTGTAGCCCATAAACACACTCCCAGAAAAATAATGAAATACATGTTTTTTTTACTACCGAACGTTACTGAACGCGTTCTTCCAGACTGCTTTATAACATACCCACACCCATTAATTATAATTAATGTGGGTACTTTGGCAAAAATAAAGAGTGATGCGATTGAAAGATATTTATGCCGCTCACTGTTTTGTTTAGTGGTCAGAATACGTTAAAATAAGTACGTTTTGTTTTTTCTCGAAAAGCAAAAATGGCCGAAATATTTGACCCGAAAGTTAGGAAAAATATGTACTTGTCAACATTTCGATGACTGTTCTGTCATTATTCGCTTAGGGTCACGGTACAACTAACACTCCTCCTCGCTTCGCTCGTCGTCGTACCTACACCGACCTGCCTTAGAAATTCAATATCTTGGCCATTTTTAATTTCAGAGAAAAAGTTTCTAATAAAACGTGCTTATTTAAACGTATTGCTTACGAAACAGTCATAAACGCTTCGCGCAGTAGTACCTAGTACCCCTTTCAAATGTATGTCTAGAAATGTTTCTGAGTAATTATCTATATGACTTTGGATGTTATAGATTTGGTCTCTTAGACGTAATTCACTTTAGGCATTAAAACGATATGAATCGCAATCATTAGTACGTTGAAATATATGCCTTAGAATATTTATGAATAATTATCGATAGACCTTTGATCGTTATGGACATCAATTTCTGACTTTTGTGATTATAATACTTAATAGTATGGGTCATTAATGTTAGAACTACAAAACTTTATACTTAACAGAGATTATGACTACTGATGTTTATGTCTATAAATTATATGGATATCAATTTCTGAGTATCGAAATTCGGAACAATAAGTTTATGGGAAACAAAGGGACCCCGGCCTAATCTGACTGGGCATTATTATTGAAATATTCACGTGAACTACATATTTAAAATATGGTTTATTGAAGTTTATAATGTACCGTAACTTTGATAATTACATAGTGTACATATAGTGTAATTAGCCCTATTATAGGTTAACTTAGGTTTAGTCATTTTAGTAGTTTCATGGACATATTTGTAATTTAATGTTTCGTTTGAATAATTTTGTAGTAAAAAACAGTCCTAGTTTAAGTAAAGTGTTGACATTTAAGAGTAGTCTGTGTCATATATGTACGGCGAAAACCACATTTTCACTCCATTATGATGCTTTTAGCGTAAATTATAAGTACGGGCCAAACTTTAACGCATACATTCCTGTCATATTAGTAATGTCGCTATTGCGAAATATATTGTTACCTAGCTAGCATGATCGCATTTATGTCCGGCATAAAGCACTCGTCCCTCTCGCACCTACATACTTGCTCGTAAGGGACGAATGCTATACGTCAGAAATAATCACGAATATTCCAGTTACGCAGATAAATTATGATAATTTAGAAAATAAGACAATAGTCATTTAAAACTAAAATTAGCCCATAAATCACTGTTTTTACAAGCTCGTTACATGATGTTTATGGTCTTCAAACGTCAAAATACATAAATTTATCAAGTAAGAAGCTACGGTAGCCCAGTGGTTCAGGCATGCGGCTGTCAAACGGCGGTCGTGGGTTCGAATCCCGGCTCGTACCAATGAGTTTTTCGGAACTTATGTACGGAATATGATTTCATATTTACCGTTAGCTTTTCGGTGAAGGAAAAACATCGTGAGGATACCTGCATACATCTGCGAAGAAATTCAAAGGTGTATGTGAAGTCCCCAATCCGCACTGGGCCAGCGTGGGGACTGCCCGTTCCCTCTCATACATGAGAGGAGGCCTGTGCCCAGCAGTGGGACGTATATAGGCTGATGATGTGATGATGTGTGATGTGATCAAGTGACGAACACACAAACAAAGGCGAAAGTCAAGGCACCCGTAAATCAGTTGAAAAATTAGAACAACAGTCGGACAACGAGAGATTTCTGTTTGTTTGCGTAAGCGGAGCCTAGTATAGCGCAGAACGTTTTTAAGGCCTTTAAAAAACCATATTGAAATAGTCCCAAACTAAGCGGAGTTTGTACTATGGGTACTAGGCTACGATACATAGTCAGCATCACAAGTAGCTACGCAAAACGTCAAAACTGTTAATTAAAAGGAAATAAGAGCTTTTGACATTTTCGATTGCATAGTTACTTTTGATGCTGACTGTACTGCATAAATAAATACATACATACAATCATCCATGACTGAACAAATATTCCTGCTCATCACACAAATAAATTCCCTTACTGAGATTCGAACCCAGGACCTGTAGCTTCGTATCCACTACAATCTAGTCTAAAGTTATGGCAAATTCTATCATGCAGAATGTGAAAAGACTGAAAAGTCCGTGGGATTGACGGTTGGCCACGATTTCGGCAGCGGCATCGTTGTTGTGTGAGCGAGATCAAGACCAGGGCTGTAATTCGCTACGCGCTAAAACGGCTCACCCCGCCGGTCACCCGTCATGAAATAGACCTCTACCTAGGCTTGGTTACTACACATCGCGGTGTCAAGATATATTTGTGGTTGAGCGTTGAGGTGAGCTTAAAACAAGCTACAGAAGTAAGTAATTACAAAGTAGTAATCACAATTTAAATACAAAGTAGTAATCACAATTTAAATACAAAGTAGTAATCACAATTTAAATACAAAGTAGTAATCACAATTTAAATACAAAGTAGTAATCACAATTTAAATACAAAGTAGTAATCACAATTTTAATACTAGGAACAAAGATAAAATACCTGTAACATAAATTCTACAGCCATCTAAATCAAATAAAAAATCTTTCTTAGGAAACTCTATTCATAGAAGGTAAATTCAAGAGTCATGTAAAATATACTTTGTTAAAGAAAGCTTACTACACAATTAGCCAATAGGTACATAGACGACAAAGATGCCTGGAAGCTTCTGCATGACCACCACCTGGTACCACCACCAAATGTAACTAAACTATAAGGATTATAAGTATAAAGGTAGAATCAGTTTTTGACTTCCAAAAGTGCTATGAGAAAGCCTATTTGAATAAACATAAACAACAACTACAACAATAGATCCTCGCGATGTTGTCCTTCACCGAAAAGCTAACGGTAAATATTCCGTAGTTACGTTCCGAAAAACTCATGGTACGAGCCGGGATATGAGCCGGATTGACAGCCGTATACCTGAACCAGTAGACTATCGTACCGTAGCTTATTTAATTACCTAATTCGCATGAATCATGGGATGAACGCAAGTTCCCGGGGCCCGTAAGTGGGTATTCTACGTAGATACAATATTCCGTACGTATTCTGTGGCACTCGAAATATCACGCTGAAATGAAAACAAAAGAGTCCTTTGTTTGCTCGATACTGCTCCCCTCCCGTCCCTCCAGCGGGGGTTGTACTAGGAGCACATGAATACTGTATCACGTCGAGGGTCGCTGCCACTCTCGTAAGTCTGAACACTGGGTATGTATTGTATATTCAATGTCAAGAGCTATGAAATCGGATACAGTCCATATCAATTTTTCCATAAAATATCCCTCATTTCATTGCTTACCTACGACGTAGCCTACTCCTGTATGCGTCATTTGTGCAACTTAAAACTTGCGAAGGTGTCTTGCGACGTCCTAGTGCTCGACACTGACCCAATACTTGCCACATTCTATCTTGAATGATAACAAGAGTTGAACTATTAGGCATTAAGGTGACAAAGATTGGAAAGCTTACCCTACATTTACAATTCTGCTCATGAGGCAAGATATATTTTTGCTGTCTAATAAGAATAAAAACTCATCCTCCTGTTGTACCCTAAAGGCCCGGGGTCCTTTAGGGTACAACTCGCGCTCCAACGTCCGCTTTGACACCTCATCCCAAGATTCGGCGTAGGCCCTAGTTTTACCAAAGCGAAGGCCATCTGACCCTCAAAGTACTAAACCAGAGGAAAATTAGACCATATTGGAATTAGACCGCTTTTCTCACGATGTTTTTCTTCACCGAATATTCCGTACATAAGTTCGAAAAACTCATTGGTACGAGCCGGGATTCGAACCCGCGACCGCCGCTTGACAGCGCCGTGCCTCAACCACTAGGCTACCGTAGCTCTCGGCTATTTTATTAGTAAGTTATATAACCCCCGATCGTTAGCGGCACCTTGTGTCTTGTGTGACCGTACCTTGTGTCTCAATTTTAGTACTAGAACCTTGTATATTTTTCATTTCTTTTTTCAAACATTCGCACGGGCTTTTGTAATAAAAATATTTTTTTCACACCTTTCATTCGGAAAAGTAAGTTTTGCTCCACGACGAGAGGGACCAAAACGCTACTTTTCTGTTCAAGCTACTTTTTTAATTTATACATTGGCATTGGAACATTTGTACGCAATGTGCCAATTGAACACAGATGTTAATAAAATAATCGATTGTAATTTCATCGTAGTCGATTCAAAACGAACATATTTCAAGTTTTAACTATAACAATGTTGTATAAAAATTTATAACTATTTCGTAATATTTAAAAATTAGTAATAAAAATTAAGATAATTTAGATATATTTTAACAATAGCTTTTTTTTAAATTTCCTCATAGTCGGTGTGAAAAATAGTATGTGTCACTCGGTAGCAAAATTATTTTCGTCTCGGGCGTAATCACTTGTATCCCTCACTACGCTCAGGATCCTACGTTAGAATCCCTCGCTACGCTCAGGATTCTATTGTAGGATCCCTCGCTACGTTCAGGATTCAATACACCGCCCTCGCCGGAAATATACTATTTTGCTCCCTTGTGACACAAATAACTATTGTCATAGATTACAAACTCACAGACGAAGTTGCTGCGCATCCAGTTTCCAGAGGCTCCCTTGAATATTCCGAAGTTGGCAATCTTCGCGGACGAGTTGCTCGCTCCATCAGATAAGCGAGTCAACTCGCTCGCTCGCTGTCCCAGATTGCTTGCCTCGTAATGTATAATGTGGAACAAAATGGGATTGCATCTCGAGAAATCGTTTTCTATCATTACGTTGCAACCTAGTATTGTTTACGTACGGGGCCCGATTCTAGATTCAAAACGTGATATGCGGCGGAACTATATCGTCACTTTCATATCTCTTATTAAGGCGCCGTAGGTTCATGGTCTTCTCTCCCTCTCATTGAGCATAAGCGTGTGCGAGATGGAAGTGCGTGCTCGGTAGCGCGGATATCATGTTTTTTTATTTTAATTTTCTGGCCGTTCAAATAAATAAAAATGTAATCACTGATTTCTCTCAAACATGATATTGCCGATTTTTAAAAGCCATTTTAATATTTTTAGCCTTTGTGCATAACTTGTTACGAATGTTTTAAGTGTATTTTAGACTTTTTTTTCTATCGAGCGAAAATTGCGTAATCATGTTTCGAATCACTGATCTCCCAGCAGAGAAGCCTCAAGATTACTATTCGTAGTTTTATGAAACCATATTATTTTAAACAGATGCATTATATTGTTTCAAAAACTCTGTTCGCTTAATTTCGCTGAACCTACGGCGCCTTAAATTAGAATGACAGATATATGGAAGAAAATATTACTTTCTTCTTCAAACTTTATCCGACCAAATCGGAGAAGTCCTAAAGAAAGGTCAGGTCGGGAGTCCCCAAAACCGGTGTCGTGAAAGTGAATGAAGCAAGAAAGGTTTGTCAAGATCGTACTAAGTAGCAAGTGGATATCCGTAATCTCTGCCTACTCCTCCGGGAAATAGGCGTGATTATATGGAAGTATGTACGTAAGTTATATCTTTAGGACATCCCCTCCAGGTAAAACATATTTTTATTATATTATTTACGTTTAAATTCGCCAGTATTTGTTTATTTCCGACAATAGTCATGTTTACTTTACAAATGCCTTGTTTATGTTAATATAACACTTACAACCACCCCACGGCATCGCTGCATGTAAATACGTCACAATTTTTGCCCAAACTCACCCTCGTAACCCGTAACGCTAACCCAAATGTCACAGTTACATTATCCAAACTGCATAACTAATTTGGGGGTAACCCCTGTAATTTCAGCAACCAGCGCAGTGGGTCATATCTTTGTGCTGCGAAAAATACCGAGCGAAATTGTTTGAGATGGTTAGATAGAATATGATGTGAGATATTTTGTGGTTTCATTGAGATGTAATGCATATATGTAGTATGTTGACTGTATATATTGTATTGTGTCTCATAATCACTATTTTAGAGCTAGGCTCTTGTCGGTGGAGTAAGCGCAACAATTTTTTGTCATCTGCCGGCCTCTTGACGTCTTCGTACGACTCGACAGCAACTTTCTCTTTCATTTGGCTGGTGTATGTCCGGGACGTCCCTTGCCTCTCTTTCCTTCCATCTTGCCCTGGAAGATATTTAAAAAGAGGCTGTCGTACCTAATCATTTATATTGCGTATATTAGACTTGTTAAATTAAACCAGACTGCTTAAAGAGGCCTTGTGGCCTATTTGCAGCATAAATAATTGATTGATTAATAAATCTATGCTTATCTTATGGTTGTGATGTTGTGTTGTTATAGTAGGATGCGTACGACGTGCGTACAGTTTTGTGTAGAATTTATTCAGAGTTATGCATTTCCATATGGCGATGAAAATGTAAATTCATTTTTTGGGACAAGAGTGCTTATTTGTGGACCAGATCAGTCAGGTTCAGGACTCTATGGTATTTAAAATGACGTGTACTTTTAGACAATTGAACTGATCCTTGCGCGTATACAGTCACGCGCGCAAGGATGAGTACAACTGTCTGAAAGTGTGCGTACGCATGTAACGACGCAGGGTTGATTTGTGTGGCTACAAACAGTTGTTACAACAGCAGTGGAAGGGTGTGGTGAGCTACATGATGAAACGGTAGAGGCAAAATTTACTTATCTATACTATCTATTGAACTATCAATACTAGTTACTAACATGGAAACAGAGAGGGGTTTTCCTAAAACACATCGGATACAGTTTAAATTCAATTGCATTTTCTGTTAGAATGTCCCAGAACCTCCTTTCCCCAGTCGGGCTTATTACCGGTCGGTAATGAAACTCATTTGTGCCGCGAGCTACCAGGCTCGCATAGGGCCGGGGTGTAATCCGTGTAACGCACACTAATGGCCGGTTAGCCCTGTATTAGCCGCCCTCCGGAAAATGAGACACGATTCGACTCCCGAGACAGATACGATGCGACTACGTTTTTTAACCCGTTCCGGGGTAAGCATCGCTACGTGTGCTACGCGCGTAGCAGCATTTTGACGTTTTGAATAGGTTGTAGCGGATAGCGCTCGTTGAGGCATGACTCATTTGCGAGTCATTGGCTTTGAATAGGGTAGCTATCGTTCAGGATTGGGTTGTAATTGTTAGGATACAGGTACGTCCACTTTAAAATAAACTCTATACTTACTAGGCAAGTAAACTGTAAATACACTTTTCCTTAAGAGCTTACCTACTCTTCCTTCAATAAGATGCTCAAAAATTCATTGTCATATGTATCGCACCGCATCCGCAATATAATTCAATTCAATTCAAAACATTTATTTTGACCAATTGGGATCATATAGATAAAGTTACAGTTTCTTAGCCTAAAGTTATAAAATAGGTATTATAACCTAAACATATAATAACATGTAAAAGTAAGGACAGCACTTAGTAGAGCTTTTGCTTACGCTAGCGCTTACGCTTTGCGCTTACGCGGAAATGAAATACTCACAGTGTATATCGACAAGTAACGAAATCAGAATCGAAAAAATCAGCAGGGCTGTCACAGGACGGCCCGCGAGCTGTGTCGCGGCGAGACAGACTATCCGCCTGTTTCTAATTAGAACGCTTAGAAAGAGACGGATAATCTGTGTCGCCGCGACACAGCTCGCGGGTCGTCATGTGACAGCCGGACTGGGTAACGTTAATAAGCTATCGGTCAAGTACAAAATACCGCATACCGACTCCCGCGAATGCTAAAGTGACCTAACCTAACCATCATATAGCCCCATATCAGTACATCTGAGTGAAGAATATTTCAGATATTTTCGGGCCAATTTGGTTACTTTCGAACCGCTCCGTAGGTAGATATCGCCTTAGGACAGGCTATAAAGCAAATCCGTGTAAAGTGTTTGAATCTAAACCCTTGTCGTGAAATGCTAATACTCGGCCAATTCGATCAGACGGAACGGCCTCTTAAGGGCCCGTTCAAGGGCGCCCTAAAAGTGTTGTAAAAGTGAAGCCTTCCGTGAGGGCTCATCATATCGCGGTGAGGGGAAAACGGGATATTATTTATTATAGTACTTAGTACCAGAAAATCGCATGACAAGAAAGCGTTAGAGTTATCAATCGAGGGGGTTGTGGCCAGCACAGCGACAACGGTTTGTAAATAACGAGTTAGTTTTCCTTCAGTTTTAGATGTACAGCATGTTGAATTTTTTTTGACTTAGCTCAGATATAATGAAGAGGAAGAGATAATAATGAAGAGGTAATGTTAGTCAAATGTAGTTAAGTGTGTATGCAGATAGGAGTAATTCCCATAACTATTCATCTGAACTTTAAAAATCTTTCACCAGTGTTTAAAATGGATCTTGGGAATGGCCTGTACATTTTCTAATGGCGAGTAAAGCCGCGCGGGCTCTATATATTCAGTTTATGAGTTCACTAGCTTCCGCCCGCGACTTCGTCTGCGTGGATCCTTGATACAAACTATCCTATATTTTAATCCAGGCTATAAACTATCTTCGTGCAAAATTTCAACCAAATCGGTTGAGCCGTTTAAGCTCGATTGAGTAACAATCACCTAAACATCCAAACATCCAAACTTTCGCAAGTACAATATTAGTAGGATTACGCATAAGCGGATTCAAATACGATTCCCATCCAATTACAATTCGTTTTTAGCGGCGAAAATGAGTAGCTGGACTAATAGGGAAACTTTGTTTTCACCTAGTAACATCGAGATGTATTTCCAATTCTATTTGCACTGTTCTTTCCATATAAAACGTTCTAGCCATTAAGATTACCAGCCGTCTGACTAACAAAGATAGATCCATAAAACATTCACTCATTCGTTCATTCACTCGTCGTATTCGGGTTACCCAAATACATCTAAATACACCCAAAACAAACAGTATCTCTTTATCTCCCTTTATGTTTTATTGTCGGAAATGCTCCAAATGCCGACTTATGCGATTTTACGCACGTGTGGTTTTAAAATTGTTGTCCGAAATTAACGCTTTGAGTTAAGTTTCACAGATTGCAGATTTAAAAGCAATGTACAGAAGCGGGTTAATATTTGAAACATTGATATCTTTCATGTGAAAAAAAGTGTGCAATTCCGGTTTAATAATTTCACTAAGTGCGCGACTAAACACCGTATTGTTTCATGTTTTAGAATAATTCAGATTTCATAATATGTAATAACAGAAAATGCTATTGTATCCTTTAGCCCGATTCAAGGTCTCAAATGTCATGTCATAGTAATAGCACACATAGGTACTTACACTCATGTCTCTATCAAAATCACAACGACAGACATGACATGACAGAAAAACGATAACCAAATAGGTATCATCATCATATCAGGTCAAATACGTTCACTGCTGGGCATAGGCCTCCCCCAAAGAGTGCCACAATGACCGGTTCTGCGCCACCCGGATCCACCGCACTCCCGCGACCAGACCCCGTATCATGGTCGGCCTTATCACGCGATAAGTGACAAGATAGGGGCGTTGTCTCGGTTTATCGAACGGTGTCAACCAGTGACGGACGCTCTATCCGTCACTTATCGTGTGATAAGGTCGACCATGATACGGAGTCTGATAGGTATATCCATTGTCAATTAAGACAAATATGGAATCGGTTCCGTTGTCATTAATGTGTAAAAGTACACGAAATGTTTGCCCGTGAGATGCGCAAAACGCTGGTTTTTGAAGCAATAACGCTCCTAATAGATTCGAAGAGAACGGTAGCATATCGATTTAACACGAACAAGCGAAACAGGGTTGATGAATCATGTTTAAACCGAGGCACGATCTCGATAAATGTGCCCTAATACATCAACGACTGCAGAATTCTCGATACACAATCAAGAGTAACTCGATGCAAGGGTTGCTTGTCCTGCGGTCTGGCAGCCATTAGGGCTACCGCTGCGCCATAACGAGCTAGCGGTTAGAACGCGGGCTAACGAAGCGACTCGAGCTAGGGTTGGCGCTACTTGATATACGAGTGCCACCAAAACCTCACAGAGAAATGCGCGAATAAAACAATGTTACAATATAATGAATCAATGGGCTCATTGGCTCAAGAGGAAACGATGCAGCGGATGAACTGGTCAGAAAAGGCTCAGAAACGAGTCTTACTCCTGCCACAAAGCTACATATAACAATCGACTGGACCAATACACCAAAGACCCTGGGAGAAGATGGACACATGCAGACACATCATAGAGATTCTGTCGAAACGAGACAACAAAATCACAACCGCACTACTAGATAGACCTACTACGCAAGATAGTAGGAATAATAAGAGGACCCAACTCCTTGGACCTCTGTAACTGGACTGCAAACAGCAGAATTGTACAGGAAGAAACACTTAGGGTCTCAAGACACTACGGGAGGCAGTAAGCAATACCAAGGCGCTCACTAACTTTCTAGAGGAGCTGGGGTACTTAGAGTACTCTACCCCTCCTTTTTCACGCAAAATAGGCACACGCAAAAATTGCTCTTAATGGTTTATTTGCCACAATTTCATGCTAAATCAGTCGCGGGAAATAAAAAGTTGAACTATGGCAATGACTAAAATGATATCTTCCTTTTTGTCACACTTATTGACATTTGTATGCTACCGTCTCGCTCGGACGTTGAATTATTATTACCATAACTTATCCTGAGTATTTATACCATGCCATGCGGCTAGTGTCGCTCCCTTATATAAAGATATTTATGGAATCGCAGCGTTTATCGCATAAAACAACCGCGCGCTTTAGTCTAGCTAGAAGCGATCTACACGTACAGGTTGTATCAAAAATGGGGTGTGACCCGAGCAAGGGCATATTCGGTAGCGCATTGCGATTCCAAATAAATAAATTAAATAAATAAATATTAGGGGACAATCTTACACAAATCGACCTATTCCACTAAGCAAAGCTTGTACTATGGGTACTAGACGACGATAAACACATACTTATATAGATAAATAAATACTTAAATACATAGAAGACAACCATGACTCAGGAACAAATATTCGTGCTCATCACACAAATAAATGCCCTTACCGGGATTCGAACCCGGGACCTCTTGCTTCGTAGGCAGGGTCACTACCAACTAGGCTGAAGCGGTCGTCAATATCAATATGCCTTTATTTTTTCAATTTTTGTTTATTTTTGTTTGCATCCATATTTGTTTTGTTTACTAATAAACCCTCCCACCCTTCACCCTCGCAGGGGAACGTTATACACAAGCAATGTCAACAAAAACAAAGACTGTAATGTGAACAAAAACAATCATTTCCATTTACTTAAACACAAACCAATAAAAAAGAAAAAAGAATACATACTTGGAATCGCAATACGTTACCGAACAATGCCCTTGATCTGTTCACAACCCATTCTTGATACACCCAGTATAACACACTACAGAGTACGATATACACGCGCCGCACCGGCAGCACTCAGCATGTGCCACAAAAGAACAATAGCCGTGTAAACTTCAAAAAAAAAAACTTCAGCCGCCGCTCCCGTACGTTTTGTTCGATATTTTGCTGGTTTGAATATCGTGACCTAGCCTCATGGTTTTGCTGCATGTGGGTTATGTAAGACTCAGTACATAATACACGCATATTAGACTTTATTACTCATTTAATAAAGTTAAATCAACGAGAGACAGCTTTTAAATGAGTATTAACTTGAGGTACTTCTATAATTTTAATTTTCGCAATAACAGACCAAGACATAATGTAGGTGCTTACTGTAGATTTTAGATTGAAATCGGTGTGTTATTTATTCATGTATGTCGTTTAGTAAAGAAATAAACATGTTTCCCTTCTTCTTCGTATCCATAAATTAGTTTCTCAAATATATGGATCTATCCTTTTTTTTATTTTCCTAATTAAGATCTGTGACCTATCTTAAAATATAAAGGTCAACCATAAATATAGGATAGAAGAAAAAAGTTTATTCTTTACCCATCTCTCATTACATAGGTACACGTGAGCCACACCCCTGACATACAAATTCACAGACAAGTTGATCCGGGCGATCATGTTTTAAAAACCCTCGTGCCCCGGACAAAAGGGCCAAGCTATGGCAATACTGCCTCCGGTTATTTGTACTGGAATATTTTCTTTAGCTCTGTCACCTTTGAAACCCGCGGTAATACTATACGACCTAGTTTCAATTGTTTTCGGATCTTACGAGTATGTACGGAATATTTACCGTTAGCTTTTCGGTGAAGAAAAACATCGTGCGGAAACCGGTCTAATTCCAATAAGGCCTAGATTCCCTTGTGGGTTGTCAGGTCAGATGGCAGTCGCTTTCATAAAACTAGTGACTATGCCAACACTTGGGATTAGGTGTCAAAGTGGACCCCGGGCTCCTTTAGGGGCGCAACCGGGAATAACGCTACTAGGAGGATGATGTATATTTTACTTTGCCACCAAACTATCGAGGTCGGTCTGACGAGCCAAAACTAGATAGAATTAGATTGCTCGATTTCTATGGCTTTGGGATTGGCTGTCAGGGTAGGTAACTCAAAACGACATCATAACGCCGGATTTATATGTATTTATCTGGCGCGATGCTCTCTGCTGCGCTCGACATAAAGGTTCTTGACAGACACACATACATGCACAAAAAGTAATCATATAAGGTTTCCGTTTTCCTTTTGAGATCAGGACACAGAAAACATATTACTTGAATCACGATTAGCAAGCCCGTCAATATCTTGAATTAAACAGATAACTTCATGAATTAAGATGATTCTCTCGAACCCTACAGAAAAAAAATAGTAGATATTTACGCATCATTCGAAATAATTTAACATCTTCTTAATTACATATTGTTGGGTCAAGAATACTTACCTCGCATCAAGTAAGTATGTCTATTTTTCTGTGAATAGAGTATTCCGAAAACCTACTTGGACATAAATGGATCAAAATCATTACTCTGCCTTTTACAATAGCCCGGTAACCAATCATGCTCGGTATAAAGCGAATACAGAATGTCTTCACATGAGGAACTGCCGCCCTCCGGACCCGCACACGTTTCCTTCAGCGTTATCGTGTCCGGCTGTCCGGTCCGGCGGTCCGGGCCGGTTAAATTATGACCTGAAGTCACGCAACGTCTGTCCAGGCGGACGGCACCATACTTGGTTTTTCACGTTATGGGATTGCTTCTAAAGTGAGTTTTTTTATACAACGTCGGTGGCAACCGAGACAAAGCACCGCCGCGCCGTAGGCGCCTACGGGCCGCGGTAGCTTATGGACGCTTGGAACTCTAGGGGCATGACACGCACTTTGCCGAGCCTTTAAAATTGTATACACGCCTTTCTAGAAGAAAACTATACTCTTCTAGTCGCTCAGTAAATCCTCAATATGGCTTGGAGTCCCTCCAAAACTAAAGCGTTTGAGGGAGGAAATTGCTTTGAAACTGTACCGTGTATCGGGACTGTTCGAACAGCGATTAAATGTATAGTAAAAATAATGATATATGTCAGCAAACCGTAAGAAGTTTTGTTCTAATTTTAATCTTCTAATATCAGCAGTAAAGTTGTTATTTGAATGGATATTTTATTTAAACGCGTCCAACGAAATTTTAAAGTGTTCAGTGAGTTATTTTGGAAAACACGTGTTATTCGTGAAACAATGTAATGTTTACAGATTAGAACTTTATAACCTGTCACTCAACGATTGTGTAAATCTTGGCCGATAAATCTGAACTGAAACATACGTGTATATTTAAACTAATGTGTGTTGTCGGAAAATAATCTTTAAGTCGATGGGTTAGGGCTTAGCGGGAGATCATGTGCGATATCAGTCAGCGAGGCTGAATACAGGGAAAGTGCCTGCAGGCAGCTACAAATAGTGCTACAAATGTGATGAAAACTGGCTTTATTATGTTCAGGAAATGTTACATTTGTTCTTTGTTTGATTTTGAACAGCTGAATACGCAATGAGAAGAAGATTAAATCAATCTATGAATCTAATGTGAAGTCTGAGTCGAGCCGTTGGGAGCAGAACATGCAGCGGGGCAACGTTTTAGATGCTTCTATAACCCACTTAGTGGCAGTTAGTGGGGCACTTTGCACGTAGAACCGATGGCCATTGGGGCGGAAAGGTTCATGAGTGGCGACCACAGTGTGGGTAGACAGCTGACCTAATATTACTACCTGCCTCTGCGTGGACCCGGACTAAAACGATCATATATTTTAATCCAGGCTTAAAAGTATATTCGTGCAAAATTTCATCCAAATCGGTTCAGCTGCTTACGCGCGATGAGTAACAAACATCCAAGCAACGAAACATTCACATTTATAGTATTGGTAAGTAGGATACTATGGATTAGTCACAAATAGTTAGGTAAGTAGGTACTAGATTGCCTAGTATCCATCATCTCACAAAATCTCAGACATTCCTTGTACACAGCCCTATACTCCATGCGATCGAAATCCGAAAGTTCGCTTTATCGCATAAAATATTAAAGTAGACGGCGGCTTGACTTTTCTACAGGGTGTTAATGATCCCAGACATCCATCATCAATAATGTTCTCTGATGCTGTAAGTTTTCTCACATCACTTTTCATTGCGTCGTCCACAACTGGTTACAGTAAATAGCCCTACATCGTAACAGAAATGGACATTAGTTGCTGGAATCTGACGCTTTCATGAACAGTCGCAGTAGCCGGGTGGTTATTTTGGTACTATTATGAAATATCGTGAGCTAATCATTCATATGGGATCTGCTGACAGTAGTGATTTATTTTAATTTTTTTAAATAGATTTAATTTATGGATGAAAAAGGATTTCAGTTGAGTTCCCTACTGGGCCTAACAAATCAAATCTATGTAATTACAACTGGTTTAGCCAAATGGATAGATCCTGCTTGCGAAGTGGGTCCTAAGGTTCAAATCCCGGAGAAGGCAGATATTTGTGCTATGAGATTGAATATTTGTTTCTTTGCCTGGTGAATATTTGACTTAACTTATTAAATTGAAATAAAAAATTACATTTGTGGGTGAGCTCTATTTCACTTTGAGCACACGTAGCCAATTTTAGCCAAAATTACGTCTCCTAACAGCCCGTTCACACAGGGTCTCCGTTTTACTGTTCCGTTTTATCGTATACGTTTTTTTTCATTGATGGCGTATGGAGTTGTATGAGCGACTTCACATATGACACAGTATTCAGTATACAGTAATTGTATCAAATTGTATCCCTTAAAACGGGTACCGTAAATACGGAGACTCTGTGTGAACGGGCTGCAACGTGTCAGAACGAGATCGTACTATATTATACATTTCACTTCAATCATTATGCCGAGCGACATGGACCCCAGTGAAAAAGTTACTGCAAGTATCACCCTGCTCACTCCGTGATTCTGTCACGCCGCCACTAGTAGGTACACCACACGGCCTACCGGCCCCGGTGTGTTATCGCTGTTACGACACGCACGCGTTCTATCGCAGCGCGTTGCATGCGATGGAAAGGGATGGCGACGTTTAGGCTCGTACGGCATACCTAAACAGGGGATTTGTTAACAGAGACCCTTCTGTACGTACTAGTATTATTCTGTGACGTTAGCTACTAGTAGCATCACAGAGGTGTGAGGCGGGTTCGAGGGGTATGCGGGGGCGACTTGATGCTAAGTTCAGAGACGCAAATTTATGTGACGGGTATTGTGGAAATGTGTGCAGGGCTCAGATGGTATTACGGAACAGTGTTACGGGTATAATACCCGGCGAAGCCGTGAAGGGCTAAAATGCGGCCGGGCGTGAAGGCTTTAGATTAGAAGGCTGACTGCCTATGTTTAGAGCTCTTCGGAGACTGTAGGGACTGGGGGACACTTGAACTGTAACTGGATACGGAAGGAAGATTATGCGTTTTCAACACGTGTTCAATTAAACACTTCCTGACTAAGAACTGTATATTCGCTAGTCAGCTATTTTATCAGTGTTAAGTTAGTAATGATTAAAAATGCATTGCAGGTTTAAAAGAGGTGACATGAGGTCTGATGAAAGTCATACAGACATTATTAAAACGCCGTATTTATAAACTTAAAATGTCCTTTTCTTACAAAGACAAGTGTCAAAGTGACAGATGAAGACAAACTAATTTTAATATAGGTTTGGGTATACATAAGGTATACATAGACTTGAGCATTCACAGGTAAAATACCATAGAGCATTGGCTGTTTTTATATTTGTCGAACTGAACAACGAATAGAGCAAAGCACTTCTACCAACACCTTAAATTAAATGCAATATAATTACTGAATAAATGCATAGGTTTACTTCCTCGCTAATAGTGTAATTGGCTTCGTCGGTTTATACAAGTCCCGGACCAAAACAGTTTTCGGCGGCTATAGAAGCCCCGCAAGTGTTAATCGAGTGTTAATCTAGTTGGCCACTTCTGCCCATCCGTAATCGGAAATCCCATAATGCGCTTACTTGTGTAGCCGAAACTTTTCACCGAGAGGTAACGTAAATTTTCTTAGCATTATTGAAAGTCAAGAAAAGAAAGTAGAACTACTTATATCGTTCAAGATAGTTAATAAAAATCAGTGCTAGGACTTGTCATCGAGTTTAGTTCAAGTTGAGGGTTCAAATTGATGATATGATGATGTTGTTTTGTTTATTCAGAGCTGAGGTATTTAGTGCCAGCGTCCTCGGTACCTTGCCACGGGGGCCCAATTTAGAATTAGTGTTCTGGTTTTATTCGGTACTGACTAGCGACCCGCCCCGGCTTCGCACGGGTACTACATACTTTATTATTCCTCTTGAATCACTCTATCTATTAAAAAAACCGCATCAAAATCCGTTGCGTAGTTTTAAAGATCTAAGAATTCATAGGGACAGACGTCGGGAAGCAACTCTGTTTTATACTATGTAGTGATTATATTAATTTGTTTTAAGGTAGCCAAATGTTTTTTTATTTAGATTTCATTGTCAATGTTATTTGATACTTAGTTACCTATTTCGTTGAATATATATGTAGCTAGTGTATTGTACTCGTTATATTTATATCATATTACGTTGTACCTACTTAGTGCATTTGATGAATCTACTTAATAAATACGGAATTGGTATCAGTCTTATATTTGAAACTCGCTTTCGCTTCCAATCCAAACCTGTAAACGTGACGAAGTAATTTGCCCAGCAGTGGGACACATAATAACATAATAATTTTGTATGATCAAACATCGTCCATTTATACATTCTTGTTGAAGTAGAAGCGAAGTTTTTAAAGTATTTTCGCAAATATTTGCTTATTGGTACTAATCAACTCACTTCTACCTATTGTGGTCAAATATCGTATTCGCTTCGTCGAAAATCGTACATAAATGATCCCCGGCCACTATTGGCACTTACTTACCGCCCTGATCACGTAAGCGGGGCGCGCAGCGGCACGTTGCCCGTGTCGGCGCACGCGCAACCAACAAGGCGTTACCTAGAACTTTGTCTGCAGAGGCGAGCGTTTCCGTACCCGCCAACCAGCTCGCGTCTCGCGTCGCTGCACGCCCCGCTTCTCCTTACACGCGGCGTAACGTGGATCGCTATGTGTACTTTTCATACAGATGTATTTACCTGAAACAAAACTATTGTTATACATTGCAGTTAAATCTATATAAATATAAGTACCTATGCTATTACATAAGATTCAAGGTCAATTCAATTTATTCAGGTCTAGTTTTCCTTCTGGATTGAGAGGTTAGATGGCAGCCGCCGCTTTCATAAAAGTGCCTATGCGAAATCCTCGAAATTAGATGTGAAAGCAGACCCCGTGCTCCTTTGGAGCACAACCAGGGAAAACGGTACGAGAATGATGATTACATAAGATTCAAATACCGGGACCAGAAAAAACGGCTCTTCGAGCACACGGATGACCATAGGGCTGGCTTGTTTCTCGGCTAAAGAATTGGCATCGCCATTCAGCGAGGAAACGTAGCCAGCTTTATTGTAGGCAATTTATAAATATGTTAAATACTAGCTTCTGCCCGCGACTCCGTCCGCGTGGAACTCGTTTATATCGCAGCTCCATACAAACTCTTACCCCCCCTTAGGGGATGATTTCGGGGATAAAAACTATCTTATGTCACTCTCCATCCCTTCGACTATCTCCACCTAAAAGACGTGCAGACGAGACTTTGCCGTGAAAGACGGACAAACAAACAAACACACACACTTTCCCATTTATAATATTAGTATGGATGTGGATGTAGTTTTTAGTTGTAACTTTATTTCTGTAGTACCTAGTTCTGTTAAATATGTTTAGTTAAATGTAGATTTCATCCAAATCGGGTCAGCGGTTTAACCGTGAAGAAGAAACAGACTGAAAGACATGCAGACAGACTTTCGCATTTATAATATTAGTATATGTAGAGTATAGATGTAGCACGTCGTCTGCGAATATTTACAACTTCTATTAGGAAATCGCCAAAACGTATAGGTATTTTTCTAAGTCTAACAATAGCCACGTGTAGCTTACAAAGAATGTATATACTTAGTGGTAAAATACACGTCTGTTGTGCCGTTACGTTGTGGAGGCTATAGTTTTCAATTATTCAGTTGACTAATGGTTGGTACTTCGCCGCACCCTGTTTCCAACTGCCCATTAAGGGCGGGTTGCACCGACTTACGATTACAGACCGATCAACGTTAAATATGGCGCTGACAGCTGTCAGTCCATAGAAACTTGTCAAACGTTCCATACATTCAGATTTTAACGAACACCGCTTACGATTACAGACGGTTTGGTGCAACTCACCCTAAGAGTTTTTGCAGATAGCTAAGCTAGTAACGATGTTTTGAGTGATATACAAACTTAATACCCTTTAGGCACCAGCTAGGGAATGCAATCTCGCGAGATTTTAAGACCTAGCCGAGATCTCGTGAAACCACAAAGCCAGAACTCGTCGAGATTGGGCGACTAACGATTGAGTAGTTTTACTAGTCCCGAGCTAGCAAATAACGACATGGTTACAAGTTGGCATGATAAGAAATCCAATCCAAAAGACCACTAAACAGTGAGCACACCTCTAAATAAAATGCGTAAGTACGACCCCAGTAGATCCAAAAAAATCTTTAAAAGAAAATACAGAAGTCTCGGTCTTGCCAAGAAGTCTCTTAAATTCGAATGGAAATTGACGATCTATATAGTAGTTACAGTCACCATTATGTGAGACGCACATCGAGTCCGGACGAGACACTTACTTAGGCATGTGATTATGTTACTACTTCAGGCAGTGTGCGGTTATTTGTGCCTGGGTCAAGAACCACTATTTAGCTGTTTGCCAACCTGACGGCCGTTACTAATGGCACGTCAAGATACACTACGAGTATGTACAAAAAACTTGACCGATAAAAGGATTCCGATTTAGGGTTCTTTTAGAACCTGGGAAGCGTTTTAAGACGACAATGCACCCAAACGCAATATTTTACGAGCGAAACTAGGGGCGGTTCACTCCGTGATTTCTTCGCGCTGCTACAAGTACTACATACCTACCGGCCCTGGCCGGTATCTTAGCGCTGCTCCGGCACGCACGCGTTCTATCTATTTATTCTGTGCCGATACAGAAATTTCCTTGTCAATCTATTCTATGATAAGTATGGCGCTTGCGCTATGACACCACATATTAAGTTGACACATTTAGCTGTCAGTGTCTGCATTAAGGGTCATTTTTAGCGTCTCATAACAGATATTTGATCATTTGTTGGTTAACAAATAAGGATACTAAGCCAATATATTGATTTGCCATTATGTGCCATTGTGTATTAAAACGTACGTCGAAATGTAATCGTATGACAAACAGCAATTACACTGACATGGCGCAATGTCTATTTATTAGAAATATGTACTAACATTGTGTATAGATACAGACACTTTAACACATATAATTTTGTAAATATAATAAAATTGATCTTTCTAGTAAAGTTTTGATAAGTTTAATGTTCGTGCTGAGACAGCAAACAGTACGTTTATAGTTTAGCCAAACACACGCGACCGGCAAACGGTAAACAGTTCTTAATATAGAACTTCAGTCAAGTTTAGTCGGGTTTATTTTAAAACGCGGTTACTGCTCGTCACAGTTCAAGACGGGGAACACTGCAAAATGTGTCAGAAAGTTTGAAACAGTTAATTGTGACTATATATGACAGGATGGCGTTCAAAAATATCTGAGACAACTTTTGCAGAGCTCTTTGGATGCCGGATACTTTTGCGCGATTCTTCGTAGTGTCCGATATTAATACAGGTATCTGGGTGTCTGAACCTATTGGTTTATCAAAATGTTAACAGATTTCAGAAAAATGCTACGTAGCTCAAAGCCCAAAATCACTGGATTTTTCTTATGTCAAAAGCGAATGAATTATAGTGCATTCATCCTTACTTGTCTTATTTGGTAAACAACATTCTAACCTCAAAATGCATCTTTTTAGGATAGAATAGCAATTTTGTGAGTATTAGATCATGCCGAGACCACTTTTCGGACATCACTTCACGATTTTTTTGTCTAGCAACGCTTTTTTTACGATAAAATAGCTGCTATAGTCTAAAATAGTATTTTATGCAATCGTTATATAATGTATACTTTTTCAGTCGAGTACAACGTTTAGGCCACGAAGCTTGCTGAGTGCCCTAATTAAGGTACGAGACTTAAAAAGCTAATTATATAACTATTGTATACAATACTTTTTCTACGAGTCAACTGAACGGATTAAACAAACTTGGTATCTATGGAAAACGAAGTGCAACCAACGGCTTTTTCTTTTTTGTGCGTTGATGTCTATTTACCTTTTGACTTTCTCATGACGGCGTCCTATTGGTCAAATACATTATAGTTCAGTAAAGGCGCCACGTGATTGGTCAATTTCATTACAGTTGTCTCAACAGTTATGAAATGTTGAGTTGGTAGCTCCATAGTAAAAAGTATGTGATTTAAGTTTGGTGTACGAAGTCTTAATTCAAACATTAAGGTCGACGAGTATAAAAAGATACATTTTGAGGTTAGAATGTTGTTTACCAAATAAGACAAGTAAGGATGAATGCACTATACACACCTAGATGACGTAGAGAAGGACTTTGTAACTTGTTTGTTACAGTGAATGAACTAACAAATTACTGTGATTAAATACATGTTTGATTACCTATCTATACCTACTTATCGTAAAGTAACAACAATATGTGGTTTTATTTTCAGAAATGAAATGCGTTCGAACAGTGTTGTACAAGTCAATGTGGTTGTTGGCTCCAAATCTCGTTCACGTGCCTAAGGTAAACGATAAACACGGTTCTCATTTGTTTCTGCCTGTAATTGCTGAAACAACGCACCCACTCAAACTTCGTCCAGTAACTGGGTAATACACTCAAACTTAACGACGCATGTGTGTAATCAATCAGGAACTACTTAAACTTTAACTGGATGAAATCGCTTGGACGCTTTAAAAATAACGATGTTGACAAATAAGTCAGCTACAGTACAGCTCGTCTGAAGCGAATAGTGAACCGTAGCCTCTATGGATGCCTGTATATCCAGGATAATCACTGGTGCTTTGCAACTCTTTGAAGGTTAAATGAAGTGTTCATGTCTGGAGATTTTACGAAGCTGATACAATTTTACAAATCACAACTCGCGTTCGACGAATAATGACAAATAATAAAAAGTATTAAAAATGTAGTCAAATGGAGAAAAAAGCAACGCAAGAAGGTTTAAATAATCCGTGGGGCCGTAGACAAGGTTACAATCGACAAGCGCTAACGCCAATAGAAAATAATAAAATGTATGGGAATGACAGATGCCGACGAAACACTTTTCGTTAACATCTGTCATTCCCATACATTTTATTATTTTCTATTGGCGTTAGCCCTTGTCGATTGTAACCTTGTCTAGCCCCCCTGGAGGTAACTTAAAACCACAAAGCTATAAGTGTCCAAAGTTTTAAGAAGCGGTATGTTGAATATGACGCACATGATACGATAGTCATTTACTATGACGCTCGCAGATTGTGACGTCACTGATTGCGAGCGTTTTCTCTCTCTAACAAGCAATATTAAAACGGTTGTAGCTTCGTAATTCTTTGAGATATCTGAATGGCATTTTCGTTACTAGGCATATTTTTTTGCCTTCTTTCTTTTGGAGTATTAATAATTTTCGAGTCTACACCCGTATTTGACCAGTGTTGTAAGTTTAGACATGTAAAGTTGTTAAATGGGCCCCTGGCCGTCAACACAGCGCATTCTCAGGAGCTCTGTCAACCTGACTCACCTCACCAGGACGGCGACATCCTGTCAAAATTATAATCTACGGTCGAGAAATTTTACGTTCATGCGCTCGAGTGTGACTTGCAATACCAAATTGGGTTTTGAACGTACGACCGCAAGAGACACAGTGAAGCCGTCCACTAGAGTTATAAGTTTAGTGGGCTTGGTAAGATCGCAATACAACGAGGCTAACTAAACAGTCACGTGCAGTTTATTTTGATCTGCTTCTGCAAAGTACTCGCATTAGTTACATTTCCTTGAAGTTTTCGTATCTCGTTATTATGGCAACTTTTTATGGGCTTCCGTTTTACATTTTTGTTTTACTGTCACCACAACGCCGGCTTGCTAAACCCATCTGAGAATACCACGCATGTATTTTTTACAGCCCACTTTATATGTGTTCTTGTTTGAAAACATCACAGGTCATCTTGTAGGATTTGGGCAAAGCATTTGTTGAATATTTAGGTACTTTGAGACTCAACATGTGTTATACAAGACATATTCAACAAGACATAAACATAACCATAAACATTTATTTTCTTAAGAGGGGGCGCTCCGCGAAATCGGAGTTCTTAGATTGAATATTTACCTATGACAAACTACAGCTAATGCCAGGAAAATGAACATACAGAAACTACATCATATTTGCAATCTATTTGTCTGAAAAAAACCATACAAAACCAAAATTGCCTCGATAGAAAACAATCGCCAAAACATGTCTTATTTTTACCTAATTTCAATTGTGTGCCGTTCCCGTGCATATAATTTACGTAAAAATTTAGTGTATAATAGCTCTTGATATTGCCTAGTGATTTGACGAGCGGCGTTTTTTTATGTAGTTCCTTTTCAGACTTATTGAGGTATAACGTATTTGGCGTATAGGTCTTTTTTATTTAGCGCGATAGTGTTTCTCCCGTCGCGTGTTTCGTGCAGTTTGGTATATCTTCTGTTGCCGTTCGCGGGCGGAGTCAATCGCAATCGCTCCGCTGAGACGAGAGGACTATGTTCTGTGCTCTCACGACAGCACGGTGAACATAATTATTTCAATAATATTGTGACCCAGTATATTCGTCCAGTGAATGAATGTATCATTACATTCCAGTAGATATTTTGGTATATTTTGAAATAATATATTTAAAAGTCGACCTTAACATGTAGACCTTAAAGTTCAAAATACAACCATAAGATTACGCAGCGATCGGCCGGCGACCGGCTTCTTAGAATAATTTGTGCAGTACATGCAAAACTACACGAACATTTTTTCTGTCGAGCGTGTATTTACTTTATGAAAGATTATCACTATCACTACAACATAGTACTCGTATAAAACAAAGTCGCTTCCCGCTGTCTGCCCCTATGAATGCGTAGATCTTTAAAACTACGCAACGGATTTAGATGCGGTTTTTTTTAACAGATAGAGTGATTCAAGAGGAAGGTTTATATGTATAATATAATTTAATATAGTATCCGAGCGAAGCCAGGGCGGATCGCTAGTTGAGAATAAATCTGGTTAATTTCAAAATCGATGTCCTCTCGGTCTCTAAATACGAATTCGAAGTCGGAAATAATTCAAAAAGTGGTCGCATTATTTTCATTATTGAAATATTTGTTGTAAATTACGATGCGCGTTTTTTTTTAAAGAACAACATACGTTTTCAGGCTTTTCGAGAAATGATGTCCATTTTGAATTCCAAGATGGCGGACATTGTTTTTCGAATTTAAACTTTCGTGAGACATGTTGAAATAATACTAATACAAGGTTCAACTCACGTATTAAATGTCACTACGGGCGACATGTTTCGAACTCTGCGGGGGTTCATCAGGATGAGTGTTTTCGCGGCGGTTTCGCTTGAATCTTGTCGTGATTCAAGCGACACCGCCGCGAAAGCATTCATCCTGAAAAAGAACTCCCGAAGATTTCGAAACATGTCGCCCGTAGTGAAATTATTGACATTGTTTTTCTTTAAAGTCATCACGGGTGTCGCTTTTAGGGTTATCGAGGGTGCAGATTCCAACAATTATTGCCTGCGAACTTGGTCATTTTTATATTAAAAAAAGTGAACACAATTACCAGTATGTTCAAAATTGATAACTAAAGGGCCAGAGCGTCCCCATTGTCTCCAAGCAGGAATCCGAGATCAGAATTGAAAAATTTGGCCGCAACACTGTGGCCTGAAAATCTGACTTTCATAGACATGATCGAAGGTTTCATAATATACAACAGTTTTTTTAATGCTACTTATAAATTCACAATTAAATTCACGTATTCAATGACATGACAGGCGACATGTTTCGAACTCTTCGGGAGTTCTTCTTCAGGATGAGTGTTTTCGATGATTGTTTTGAAGAAGAACTCCCGAAGAGTTCGAAACATGTCGCCTGTCGTGACATTTAATACGTGAATTTAACCGTGGTTTTATTAGTAGTATTTTAGACATTTCTCACAAAAGTTTTCATTCGATTATGGCTTTTTTTTGCTTTAGGTTTGTACTAGCCATTGTAACCCTTACGTGATTCAGTAAATAAAAAACCGGCCAAGTGCGAGTCACACTCGCGCACGAAGGGTTCCGTACCATTATCTATAAAACAGTAAAAAAAAGTTTATTTTATGGGAGTCCCCCTTAAATATTTATTTTATTTTGTTTTTTAGTATTTGTTTTTATAGCGGCAACAGAAATACATCATCTGTGAAAATTTCAACTATCTAGGCTCTTGAGTTACAGCTTGATGACAGACAGACAGACGGGACAGAGAAGTCTTAGTAATAGGGTCCCGTTTTTACCTTTTGGGTACGGAACCCTAAAAAATGGAAGGTCATATTTCAGTTATAGCTCTCGAAACTCTGACTTAATAGCGAAAATAATATCTTCAAATATAGGTACAGATTTTGTCTTGCTTCCCACTTTTTATAATAGGGATGATGACTAAATTTTTTTATGATGTCATTTGAACCAGTTTTTGGACAGGAACAAATGTTTGTATTGGAGGAACTACAATTAAAGAACATAAATACCCAAAAATTTGAGACAAAGATTGACCTCGCTGGCGGCAGCGCAAAACGCTTAATACTGAAAGACAGACAGGCGTGACGTCACAGCCGACATTTGTTAATAGTACCTACATGTATCGTCGTCTGGAAAATCAGGTTCTTAAATTGTTGTTTCATTCGCGGAATACTGCGTTTAAGTACATAATTGTTGTACAATTTTGTTTCTATAAAAGCCTAAGGATTCTATTGGTACCTTTAAATTTACTCTTGTACAATAAAAAAAAAATTCTAAACTTTCAAGGTTCATATCTTTATACGATTTTAATTATATTTTATTATTTATACTTTATTACGGTAATTTGATGGTTTACTATACATTTAGCATCACTACGTTATCAATTTGAACATGAGTCATCATGCCTATTATTCATAGGTATTCATCATGTTTCATCTGACTGTCGGGGCATATACTATGCGAGAAGGAGCGGGGCAGCAATAGACGCATCAGCGCGGCAGGTGCGGGGCGCGCGGGTGATTTCTGATTTTTCCCTGGCGGTACGCCCCCTCTTATTCTTGACACATTCTAAAACAGTTTTACATAAAGACAGACTTTGTGAAATCATAAGTGTACAGAATCTTCAAGATTTGGTATGTGCCATTCACAGAGGACACTAGGCAATGCCTGTCCCGCAGGAAACCAGATTACAGCCAAGTAAACAAAATTTACCAAATTGACGCGGATTATCCAGATTTTGTTACGTATACAAGTATTAAATTACGACCAACCAGCAAATTAAAATATTACTTAGTATCTATGGAAATTAAGGTGAAATTAATTACTCGTTATAGCGCATATTGTATTTGTGTGTTTATTATGTGTGTGTATCGTGGGTGTGGTTAATGGTGTGGTGAGTTCAGAGTTTTGGTTTGTGGGTGATTCCTTTCAGGAGGTAAGTAGGCTCTCAGTTTCTGCGTAAGTTAGTGTGCTCAGCCACTCATGGAGTTTTCTTTTAGTTTGTTTCACAGTAAGGTTTTTGATTAGGAGTATGTTGTTGACTTTATTATAAATGAAAGGGTGAAGGAAATTACTAAACCTTCTTGCGAAGACTGTGTCCAATTGGGGGAGTGGGACTTTGAAAATTCGTAATTCATATTTATGACAGATCTCAAATATACGAAGTGTTACACAATACAACGTTTTGAGAGAGATAGGTGGGTAAACGGTGTATTTGAGATGTGATCCATTGCTAAAAATTTATTGTATTCAATCAAACCCTGCAATGTAATAAAACTCGCATGCGAGTTGTTTTATCATGTAATTGGCCCTTTAATCTATCTCGAATCTCGCTAATAAATTCATAAAGTATATAGTGGTCGTGGGTTTTATTCATTCTCGTTTACAGTGCGACATAAACCGTTTATGCGTAGCAATGTTATTTGATCTTTTATGTTGTGGCGTGGCGGAACCACTGAATGGGTTTCTTGGACTATTTCAGCTCATGTAGCAATGTTGTTCTTTATTTCTATAATGTCTCTCTGTTAGATAGTGGAATGTGATCAAGAATCCTAAGAAATTGACTTTCGGTGCTTTAATCGCAGTTTATTTAATCCGTTGGCTCGACTTGTCGACGAACGCCAGGCCAAGCATAGATTAAAGTAGTATGTATGATATAGTATGTAAAAAAAACTTAAGAAGACAATTATTTGTGCTCTATGTATATAAGTAACTAATTAGTTCTGAATAGTACTAGTAGGTACGTTATATTATAACTTTCAAATATGGAATATCTTCCCTAAGTTCTTTACGTAGGTATACCGTGGCTTTAATGTACGTGCCTACAAGTAGGTACTGCCGCAAAAGCACAAGTTTGGAATGTCGACTTACTTACTGTCGACTTTTACGAACTGTTCGTTTCTTGAACCCTGTATTGTCGCGGGCCTGGCCTAAACCAGTACTGACGTAATCTAACAATAAATCGCCGCCGTGGGCCGCCTATAATTACTATAATTAGCTGCGCGTCGGGTAACGATCTGACGTAGATCAATCAGTGACTGGTGGTGGGATCGGATAGATCGAAGATTTAGGACAGTACGTTGTTGATAGACCAGAGACGACGAGGGACCGACCGGCCTGGCGACGCATGATTAGAAGGGCCGACCCCAAGTCAATGGGAAGGAGTTAGGCAAAAGAAGAAGTATGTTGTCGGAGGATGAAGAGTTGAGGTACTTACGAGAGATGTAAATGAAGTCACAAGTCATGGCTGCCTATAAGGCTGGTGGAAGCAACATAAGTATGCAGCTAGGTAGTTCATCGTGGCTTGGTGAGCTGTAGAACTCACGAGACTGTTTTGTTGAATCATTTTTTTGCATAATTTCCGAACACTGTATAATTAAATAAATGATTTTTTATTCTGAAAATAAGCCGTAATGGCCTTTTACAAGTCAAAATTCTACCCGCGTTTCTGAAATCAACACACAATCCAATGACAATCCAACTGTAACTTTTAGGGTTCCGTAGTCAACAAGGAATGCTTATAGTTTCCCCATGTCCCATGTCTATCCGTCTGTCCGTCTTCGGCTTTGCTCAGTAACCCTTGCAACTAGAAAACTGTAATTCGACATGGGAATATGAATAAATCACGCCGACAAAACAGAAAAATATAATTTCGAAAAAGAAAAAAAATAGGGGGGAGGGACCCTACACTACACGTAAAGAAGGGATGTAAACTTTATTACTCAATAAACCTATAGTGTGGGGTATCGTTGGATAGTTTTTCTAAAACATTATGGGTTTCTTGAAACCATTTTAGTGATTCGTTTGCGAGATATTGGGCTTTAAAGCCCTAATTTTTGTTCGAGTCTTGTGCCCCCCCCTGCCGTCTAAATGCTACTGGGGATATGAAAAAATTCGTGGCAGTAGTACATAATTATAATGTATTAAAAAGGAAAACTATAGTGCGAAAGAAGGCATAACTAGTTACCGAGTAATACTCGACGAACTTAAAATGTACTTACATACAAAGGCCAACTGTCGTAATAATTCGGCCGACGATGCAACCGCACCATTTAGTTGGCGCGAGCGTGTCGATGTAGCTAAGACAGTCAGGCAACTACGTTACCCGCACTGCGCTAAAAAGTTGTCTTGAGTTTGAGAAAGTTGTATGGACGAAAAGGCCTTTCACGTCATAATGCCGACTGAAATACTAACCATGCTACACCATCCGGCGCCGGGGTAAGCCACAGCCGGATTATCCGGCCTAATCCTTTAACGAACCACTACATTGCGACCTACTTATGACATGTGGCAGAACAAACGTTGACCTTATTCAGCCGTGTTAAGGTTGATAGTCGGACAGTGAACTACGTTGATGACATTGCCTTTCTAGTTGAAGTGAAACGTATAAACAAACTCACTGCCGCTTTACTTTAGTCGAATAAGGGAGATAATGTTTTTCGAGCTCAACAAATAAATATAACTAACCAAATGGCAGTCTTTTTTTCTCGGTACACACTCAAAACTACAGAGTTTAATTCAACTCATCATTTCACGCGGTGGTATTTGTGCGTGCATCCGCACTATTTGGTCCTTAATTAAACAGTTCCATCAACAGGACCTAATGGCTGCCCTTAAGTCAGGGCTAGTGCAATCCACATTTGGACGCAAAAATTATAAAAATAACAATAATACGATGTGACTTATACGCCATTCACAGAAGTAACATTTGACCTCCCTGTCAATGTTGACTAATATGTCACATTGCCGGCCCCCTACACAACATTGGTATTGTTGTCAACGAGAGACATGGGGCGACAGATATAGTCGTGCGACCGCCACAAGCAACGATTCTCCGGAAATTGGGCCTGACTAATATCAAGTATACTACATACGAAGTTTGTAATTTGTTACGAGTTATACATTGACAAATTGACCATCAGATCCGGTTCCATTGTTGACCCAATTCGTTTTATAACTTGTTCGATATTAGATATATTAGACAAATGTGCGTTAATCGTTGTCGGTTATCAATATTTTAGGGTGCTGATGGGGCTGCCGCGCTACTGCAGTGCATACTACCGTATGCCAGGCCAGGACTGATGGCTTTCACGCTATTTTGCGTAAACGTGCGGCATCCCTGATGCGACGCGTGTGCGCCAGCTCCAACAGCCTTATACCCATGCTGGCCGGCAGGCTGGATTGCCCGTTCCAGCACCACTGGATGCCACAGCTACTCCATGTGAATGGGAAGAGGGCAATCTAGGCTGCGTATCTTTTAGTCCTAAATTAATATTTAGTGTAGGTAGATATCATTGTAATTGTGTCCACTAACATTAGTTTAATATGTGTTTTTATTGTTACTTACCAAAATACGGACGTACCTACACGTCCTAAATGAATTATTAGAATTTGAATATTAGGAGAGTGCATTTGTCAATAGTGTCACACCTGTAGTTAATGCTGAAGTCATTATTTCTAGCTGATTGAGTGTTCAAAAATATGATCTTGATCAATAATGTTTCGCTGGCTGCTTTAATGCCCTGGGGGCTTAGACAAGGTTACAATCGACAAGCGCTAACGCCAATAGAAAACTAATAAAATGTATGGGAATGACAGATGTTAACGAAAAGTGTTTCGTCGGCATCTGTCATTCCCATACATTTTAATATTTTCTTTTGGCGTTAGCGCTTGACGATTGTAACCTTGTCTACGGCCCCTGATCCACGTTTTGTCTACTTTACTTTTGTTACGTTTTGCATTTGAAAAGGACTTTCAGGAAATCATCAAATGCTTAGTTTACGCATACGCATTTTAACTCATAACTTTAATTTATTTATTCTGAGACAAAATAACGGTCTTGTGTATCGTTGACTGGCTAAGGTTGCAAAAGGGCCTGAATTGCAGTTTTATTACTTGAGTTAACATTTTAAAATTCGACCGCCACTCTTGTGGTTTCGAAGTAGCAAATTTTAAGTCGGATACGGATACATTTCGAGATATTTACACAGAGCATTTAATGAAATATAAAAAAATCAAACGTTCAAATTATTAATGAACTATCAAAGACTATTTTATTTTTAAATTTATTCACTTGCTCATGTAAGAATCTTAGAAGAGCGTAGCGGTGTGCGAGGAAAAAAATCACCAATAGGAAACGTGCAAGCGAGGCTAGCAACGCTATTGCTGGATACTCACCCTTAATCCTGGCAAAGTGAACTGACACATATATTGGTTCCTTCGATCCAATCGATTACGTCGCCCGTAAACTGCGGCAATTACTCCACCGTCCCGACGGCGGCCATTTTGGAAAATACCTTCGCGTTCAGCCAGGCCCGCGTGGCGTTCACATTTTATTACAGCCGGCCATTAGAAAAGAGAAATAAGTCGGTATCGTTCAAATGTATAGTGAATTTCTGGCATTTTCCATTAAAGTGTAATTGAACTAGGGTCACGGAATACTGTTGCTAGGAATAATGTGAAGGATAAGTAATTAATTAGGTACTTGTGAGGCATAAAATCAAATCGATAATTGGGAATTATCTTGCATACATCGATCCAGTCCCGAACTAAGTCAGGCTTGTTATTACTATGTATAAATAAATAAATATTGAGGAACAACATTACATTTAATCGACCTAGTCTCAAATTAAACAAAAATTGTACTTTGAGTGCTCAACAATGATATAAGACTTAGAAAACATCCTAGAATCAGAAACAAATACTCGCGCTCATCACACAAACTCGGGCTCACCGAATTCGTAGCAATAAGGACACTAAAAGACGACTACGGTGTAAGCAACGTTTAAATACCTTCATAAATAGATAATAAACAAATTTAGCCCCTAATTAAGCTTAAAATAGTCTGTAATGTTCGACATACGAGTACGTGACCCTTCTCACGTCTAAGTAGTATAGGTATTGTATTTGGCCCGTGATTCAATCAGCATAGGTTCGCGCGTTACGGCGGAATACTTTGATTCAGGGGGCGACTTTGATCAAATAGGTTTTTCTCCGGAAGCATTGTGTTCACTTGTGGATGTCAATATCTTAGTATTATATCTTGCTGTTTACTTGATTAAATCTTCTTAATTTCAAATAGTTCTACTCTTATACTACTTTCTAAATCAGGGGTCACCAACTACGGCCCACCGGCCAAGTCCGACCCGCGAGCCCCTCTAATCAGGCTCGCGGAAAGAAAGCGAAGAGTACGGCCCGCGATAGCGATGGGGTATGGCTGGTCATTACCAGCCGTGAAACCAAAGTCTTGGCCCGCACGAATTTATATTAAGTGCAGTGTGGCCCTTGAGTCAAAAAGTTTGAAGACCCTCGTTCTAAATGATCAAAGTAGGCCCTTTTTTTATGTATAACCACGCATAACTTTTTAGAGAGTAGTCGGATTTTGATAATTCTTTTTTATTAGAAAGGGTAGGGTAGAGTATACCTCGAAGTTGGTCCCACATAAATTTTAAATAAAAATTCCAACCCTAAGGGTAGGAAAACTGGGGATGATTGATTGTTCACTTACTGATTGAAATGTATGACCACATATGCAGAGAGTAATCACAAATATTGCATGTAACTAGTAATTTAGTTAGAAATTAACTAAAGTAAGCCACAGAAAATTGAAAAATAAAACCTTTCAACAAAAAAATTAAACCGCTGAAAAAAACTGAAAAGCAAAAAAATAATAAACCTTTCTTAGTTACTTTAATAACTAAGTTCTTAAATGAATCTAAGGGTACCTAATTAATTTCGAGTCAGCGCCAACTCAAAATTACTTAGGTACACTTAGATTAATTTAAGAACTTAGTTATCAAGGTTAATAAAAAAGGTTAAATATTTATATGATTGTTTGGCGCCGACTCAAAATTACTTAGGTACACTTAGATTAATTTAAGAACTTAGTTATTAAAGGTTTATTATTTTTTGCTTTTCAGTTTTTTTCGGCGATATATTTTTTTTGTTAAAAAGTTTTTTCCTAAAGTATCCCCATTGCACGGTAGGCGATTGTGTTCGGTCCAGTGCACAAATCCAAATCACTGAAAACACTTGTCGCTTACGCCCTTCTAGAAACCTGAGTCAGTAAATGTCAGTCTTTTCTAAATCTGACGTCTTTAAAGTAAGATTAAAAATAGTCTTCTTTGATTCTTGACCGCGTAAAGGCGTAATGGGTGGGATTGACTTAATTCGGACACTCGTGAACAATAGGATGACGCGTTGATCGCGTACTTTACAGTTTTATTGAAGTTTTTACGATTCGCAGTTGTTTTTCTTGTGAAACCTAGCAAGAAAAACGTGTGTAATGTTACGAGTAGGTATATGGAATATTTTTCTTGGCACAAGGTTATTTTGTTTTCCAAGTTTAGACTTGGGCGACGGAGATCTGCTCTCTGGTAACCTCTTATAGTGCAAGCATTATTGTCAGGTAAAATTACTTTGTTTCTGTTCTTATTTCAGAATTTTTTTACCTAAAACATGCTTCTTTTTTGTAGTAAATAAAGTTTACCCATGTAAGAGTTAAATAATGAAAACGGGGCAATCTTAGACTTATACTACTTATACTATGCAGATAAATAAATACTAACACACAGAAAATCCAAAAGTAAGGGCCGAATATTGGTGTTCATCACACAAATAGATACCGGGACCAAAATCCCAACCCGCGACCTCTGGCTTCCTAGGCAAAATAATCATAATTAATTACCAACTGGAACGAGAACGTCGTAAATTTTTAAAATCAAATTGGATAAGGTCGCGATGAGATAAGTGTAAATAGTGATTTCGTTTATGGTGGCTAAATTAAACTGGTTGATGTAACTGGTGACCGAAGAGCTGCCGTCTTTCCCGCGTAACACATCAGTAATGCAATTCAGCGAGGAAATACCGCCGGCATCCTACACCAGCGGTATTGGTCAAATGGTACAATACCTCCAAAGCCATTTTAAATTTAAACTAATTTTAATTTAATTTAGTTAATGTAATTTTTTTATCACTTAACGCTTCTCAAAAATGTTTTGCACGCCTGGACTATATATAATGTTGTAATTTTAAGATCAATGTAACTGTGCTCGGAGCAAAATAAAAATCTTTGAATTTTTGATACTTAAAAGAGTCGTGTTAAATTAAACTTGATAGGCGAAGTTAAGAGCTGTCAAAACACCGCCCCCATATTTCATTATTGATTTCGTCGGGAATCAAACCCGCCCTCGCAGACAACAAATGTTTGCTCGTATCGGATACAGTTCAATGCAAACTTTAACAGCTCTCGGGTTATCGAGTGCCCGTAGGGTTGCCACCAATTTTTAGGGTTCCGTAGCCAAATGGCAAAAAACGGAACCCTTATGGATTCGTCAAGTCTGTCTATCTATCCGTCCGTGTGTCACAGGCATTTTACTCGAAAACTATAAGTTAGCGCATAGTTTTGTAATTAAATTACTAAAAAAATTTTTTTCAGTGGTGCACTCCATACATACAACTAAGTCAAAAAAAAATCATTGCAAGTATAGTACATCAATCGATAGGCCTTTCAAAATAAATATAAGGTTTCTCAGCATTTTTTTGATTAAGAGTGTCACTAAAATTGTCCCCCCCTCTCTCATTTTTGAACCGTGTATTTTAAAAATATGAAAAAATCACGGACTTAGGGCTTATTAAATTCTTTCAGCGAAAATTGTTTTGAACAAGATCGGTTCAAAGGTTTTCGAGATATTGTTAAAAAACTGTCTTCCTTAAAGAAAACAACGTAAGTGCCATAAGATTTCAGTAACGATACGACCTTTTTAATAGGCACGGAACCTTTCGCTGTGCGTCGTCCGACACGCACTTGGCCGCTTTTTTATAATTAATTATTCTTTAAAGGTGTATGTGAAGTCCCCAACCCGCACTGGGCCAGCGTGGGGACTACTGCCCGTTCCCTCTCATCCATGAGAGGAGGCCTGTGCCCAGCAGTGGGACGCATATAGGCTGATTTATTATTATTCTTCGTGCTTATTAATTGAAGATAGAACTGGCACATTTTTTTTACTGTTCTTCTAATTAATTGTATCGTGGACCCGGCGTTTAAATATACAATTCATAATTGTGTCGTTCACAGGCAAAAGGTGCCTTGTCGGTAGTCTGGCTCGAAAATCGTCTGTCTGGCCGGCGTCTGTCCGGCTCGTGTCGGTGTCGGTCTCCGTGTTCTCCTCTACAGGTGGCATTTCTCAACCGATTCTCGTGAATGTGAGCACATATATTTGTTAATTATGTAGTGTTTTGTGTCGATCACTTTTTCGAAGACCAAAAAAGATGCAGAACAGGCCGTAGCTCACAATGTCACCAGTTGTATATGTATGGCAGAAGACAGTATTATTGACAGCCGCTATTCTCGATGATTTCTAAAAATGTTGAAAAGAAGCCGGCGACAGCCCTACAAGCGCGGATATTGCTATGCTAAGAGCTGTTTACGATGCAATCCAAGTTTCTCTGCTACATCGTGCTAAGCTAAAACCTCGTCAACAGTTTCAATGACAATATAACGATGACGCGGGTAGCTTAGCAAACCCTTTTCGAAGACCTAGATCCATAATCCCGTTACAGCAATTGTTTGTGTGATCAACACCGGTATGTATTAAAGGTAATAGAAATTTATTTTTGGGACTAGCACCAAGTTTTTGAATCTTAGTCAAAGAAGTCAAAAATCTCAATTGTACAAAGATAGTAAAACACAACTTACAACTTATAAGTTTGCCTAGTGCGTGTGCGTGCGTGCGTGCGTGCGTGCGTGCGTGCGTGCGTGTGTGTGTGTGCGTGTGTGTGTGTCATACGGGTATAGTCACTTTAATGCAAACGAGCTAAGATTAAAGAGTGCAGATGTTTATGATTGTCATCATCATCATCATATCAGCCGGAAGACGTCCACTGCTGGACATAGGCCTCCCAAAGCGACCGATCCCGCGCCACACGCATCCAGCGGACTCCCGCAACCTTTACCAGATCATCAGTCCACCTTGTCGGGGGCCTACCCACGCTGCGCCTTCCGGTACGTGGTCGCCACTCGAGAACCTTTCCGCCCCAACGGCCATCGGTTTATGATTGTGTCGATATCTTATCCAGGAAGGCAGTATAACTGCTAATACTTGAACTGTTTCACTTCTATTACATTTACGAACCTTATGTTTGTTACAAATGTTTACATCTGTCATCCTAAAGTGGTGTGGGTACAACGTTTGTTTACATCGTACTCAACGTCATACCGTAGAGTTCATTAATGAGTTTATTAATAAACAACACAAATACAACATTTAGGTACATGATTACCATACAAACAAACAAATTAATAAAGAGACGAAACTTGTTGAAATAAATGACATATTTCAGTTATCGAGCAAAACAATACGGCAGTTAACAAATGCAAAAATAAAATTAATTAGGTACACCTTTTCAATTTTATTGTTGTTTATGTTGTTTTTTGTTATTGTGTACAATACCAACAGTTAAAAGTCAAGAAAAGAAAAATATCACTTTTCAATTTATTTTTGCTATTTCTATCTACCCTGCAAACTTCATTCTGTCGACCTGAGCGTTTAGGACTTTTCATGTAAAGTTGCTTCTTTGACCATCTGACCAAAGGCCTATAGGAATGTAGGTCTTATGTAGGTGTGTGTGGTCTTGCTCAATTCGCTGTCAGTGATGTTAAGAAGAACGTATTAGCTATTTCCTCCAATGCCGTTGGTGTCGACAGCGTTAGCCGTAAGATGATCCATCCTCTCCTTGATCTCCTTGCTCCTGTCATTACGCATATCCTTAATTGTTCCATATCATCTGGTGTCTTTCCCACACTGTGGAAAGATGCCAATGTTATTCCTCTCCCTAAAAAAGCCAATCCTTCCGCTTACTCCGATTATAGACCTGGAACGCCTTGTTCATCAGCAGCTCACATCCTTTTTGAATAGATCTAACCTTATGAATCCTTTCCAGTCCGGCTTCCGATCTGGTCATAGTACGGTTACCGCTCTCGTGAAGATAACCGATGATATCCGTGCAGGCATGGACAACAGGAAAGTCACTGTGTTATCGTTGTTAGATTTTAGCAACGCTTTTAACACTGTCGACTTTCAAATTTTGATTAGTATATTGCGTTCTCTTAACATATCTCCTGCGGCGATTGATTGGTTTCATAGTTATTTACTTGGTCGTCGGCAGCGTATAAAGGTGGATTCTTTTCGTTCTTCGTGGTGCAACACGCTAGCTGGCGTCCCGCAGGGTGGCGTGTTGTCTCCTCTTCTTTTTTCCATTTTCATTAATTCCATTGCAAGTAACATTTTCTCATCTTATCACCTTTATGCCGATGATCTTCAAATTTACTCTCAAGGGACTGTTGCTGATTTACCTCAGGTTATTAATACCATAAATAAGGACTTGAACAGTATTTCGATTTGGAGTGAACGTTTTGGGCTGACGGTTAACCCTGCTAAGACGCAGGCCATACTCGTGGGCAGTCCGAAGCTCATTCCTAGGGTAGATTTTCCTAACTTGCTGGCTGTAATTTTTAATGGAGTCCAGATTCCGTTTTCACACCAGGTCAGGAACCTTGGTGTTATAATTGATCGCACGTTATCTTGGGTACCTCAGGTGAGCGAGGTCAGCAGGAGGATGTTTGCTTCGATGGGTTCCCTTCGTCGACTTCGTAACTTTTTGCCATTCGCCACTAAAATTGCGCTAGCTCAATCTCTCCTTCTCCCCATTCTAGACTATGCTGATATTTGCTATCTAGACCTTACTGAGGACCAGCTGAATAAGCTTGAGCGCCTCCAAAATCTTTCTATTAGGTTCATATTTGGCTTGCGCAAATATGACCACGTATCCTCCTTTCGTTCTCAGCTCAAGTGGCTTCCAATTCGTCTCCGTCGGAATTCTCACATTTTATCTTTGCTTTACAGTATACTTTTTGTTCCCTCAACTCCTCCGTATCTCAAAGAGCGTTTTAACCACCTCACTTCCACCAGATCTTCACATAATCATCTTCTCGCTCCACCGCCTTCATCCACCAAGTTCTATAACAACTCATTCACCTTCCAGGCTGTTCGGCTGTGGAATGCTTTGCCGTTGCATATAAGATGTGCAAAATCTCTTAAAATTTTCAAAAATCTGTTGAAACAATATTACTTGTCGCTGCCTTAAGTTGCCTTGTTGTCCAGTAATATATTTATATAATTGTGTTATAGTTTGTATGTATGTATCTATGTATTTATACAATACTTATTTATGTTTTTATGTTTTCTGAAATTGTCATATAATGAGATGTATGCGATAGTAAGTTTTTTTGATTTATTCCTGCACTACCGGTTTACAACTCTTCTTGAAAATTTCCTGCTACCCAAAGGTTGTCTGGAAGAGATCGCTCTAAAGCGATAAGACCGCCTGTTGTTACCTCTATTTAACATTATGTACTCTTGTAACATGTTTTTCTTATGTTGTGGTGCAATAAAGAATATATTATTATTATTATTAATGTATGTCAAAACTATTGCTAAAAGCCCAATTCCATGAAAGATAGGTGAATGACTTCACACCAATTACTCTTGCTGGCTACAATTATGAATGTAGGTATGTATAAATATCTTTATTCATAGACCAACTTGGATCAATCAGTATAGTATAGTTACTTACTAGTTAGTTCTACTACACTACACTACACTACTTAGTATAGTTCTCTGCGTACATTTAACGACGTTATTACACTACTACATGAATACACACTCAGCTAACTACCAGCAATTATAACAGTTCACAGCTAGCTACTCGTATAACATTAACCATGTCGCTACATAGCATACATACTATTGTACACTGCTTAATTTACTAATGTAATTAATGTCGAATGCACATGGTGTGTATCTAGGTTACACCTATTTTTAGGTAGGTGCATGACACTACTGAAATTATTATGCTTTCAATTTGTTGGTAAATTCAACACAAACATTAACGGTTTTCACTGACTTGAATCAATACTAATATTATAAATGCGAAAGAGTGTCTGGTACCTCTTCACGACTAAACCGCTGCACGCTGAACCGATTTAGATGAAATTTGGACATATAATCGTTTTTATCCCGGAAATCATCCCCTAAAGGGGTGAAATGGGGAGGTGAAAACTACGATATAAACGAGTTCCACGTGGACGGAGTCGCGAACGAACGAAAGGGACACCCTGTGGCTATCTGAGACATACATTCAAAATTCTTGTTCCAAAGAGTCTATCCCAATATTCCTAATCGCAATCGGTTGGCCACGGGATAACGTCAAAACGAGCTAACGAATCAATGCATCATGCAATGAAATATGTAGTTGCCAAATTCAGGTAGTTAGACTGACACGTCGGCATAGTGTAATATCGGCGGGCATCGACTTTTCGTTTGTAGGTACTACGGCCAGGTCTAGGTTGGTGTCAGAACGTTCGATTACTTTGTGGGATACTTTCTGACTTTCATTAAACCACCGGCTAAAAACATGCCACGTATTTACCAACATTATATAACATAAGAAATAATGACCTACTTTCAGCTGCATACAGATAGACAGACACACAAACAGGCAGACTGAGGAACAGCGGAGTCTTAGTAATACGCTCCTGTTTTACCCTTTGGGTAATATGGCACTCTAAGAACGGTGAAAGCTCGATGTTATGTTAAGGGGCTACCCGAGGTTTCCATCGATTTTTGTCAAGTTTTGAATCGTATCTCCTACTTTTGCACTACAGATAGAAGTATAAATCAAACGATTATCGGTTCTTCAATGTTTTATCTCCATTTTAGTCTACCGGATTTTGAAATAAATGAATACTTCATTTTGTATGATCTTTTTAAACATTGTCTAAAATAACACTCATTTTGTATCTCTATTGACGTGAAAGATCTAACACATACATATTTGGGTTCGTCTGTGACGTCCCTAAAAACTGGTCACGTAAATTACTAAAAAATTTTTTTTCAGTGGTGCACTCCATACATACAACTAAGTCAAAAAAAAATCATTGCAAGTATAGTACATCAATCGATAGGCCTTTCAAAATAAATATAAGGTTTCTCAGCATTTTTTTGATTAAGAGTGTCACTAAAATTGTCCCCCCCCCTCTCTCATTTTTGAACCGTGTATTTTAAAAATATGAAAAAATCACGGACTTAGGGCTTATTAAATTCTTTCAGCGAAAATTGTTTTGAACAAGATCGGTTCAAAGGTTTTCGAGATATTGTTAAAAAACTGTCTTCCTTAAAGAAAACAACGTAAGTGCCATAAGATTTCAGTAACGATACGACCTTTTTAATAGGCACGGAACCTTTCGCTGTGCGTCGTCCGACACGCACTTGGCCGCTTTTTTATAATTAATTATTCTTTAAAGGTGTATGTGAAGTCCCCAACCCGCACTGGGCCAGCGTGGGGACTACTGCCCGTTCCCTCTCATCCATGAGAGGAGGCCTGTGCCCAGCAGTGGGACGCATATAGGCTGATTTATTATTATTCTTCGTGCTTATTAATTGAAGATAGAACTGGCACATTTTTTTTACTGTTCTTCTAATTAATTGTGTCGTGGACCCGGCGTTTAAATATACAATTCATAATTGTGTCGTTCACAGGCAAAAGGTGCCTTGTCGGTAGTCTGGCTCGAAAATCGTCTGTCTGGCCGGCGTCTGTCCGGCTCGTGTCGGTGTCGGTCTCCGTGTTCTCCTCTACAGGTGGCATTTCTCAACCGATTCTCGTGAATGTGAGCACATATATTTGTTAATTATGTAGTGTTTTGTGTCGATCACTTTTTCGAAGACCAAAAAAGATGAACAACAGGCCGTAGCTCACAATGTCACCAGTTGTATATGTATGGCAGAAGACAGTATTATTGACAGCCGCTATTCTCGATGATTTCTAAAAATGTTGAAAAGAAGCCGGCGACAGCCCTACAAGCGCGGATATTGCTATGCTAAGAGCTGTTTACGATGCAATCCAAGTTTCTCTGCTACATCGTGCTAAGCTAAAACCTCGTCAACAGTTTCAATGACAATATAACGATGACGCGGGTAGCTTAGCAAACCCTTTTCGAAGACCTAGATCCATAATCCCGTTACAGCAATTGTTTGTGTGATCAACACCGGTATGTATTAAAGGTAATAGAAATTTATTTTTGGGACTAGCACCAAGTTTTTGAATCTTAGTCAAAGAAGTCAAAAATCTCAATTGTACAAAGATAGTAAAACACAACTTACAACTTATAAGTTTGCCTAGTGCGTGTGCGTGCGTGCGTGCGTGCGTGCGTGCGTGCGTGTGTGTGTGTGCGTGTGTGTGTGTCATACGGGTATAGTCACTTTAATGCAAACGAGCTAAGATTAAAGAGTGCAGATGTTTATGATTGTCATCATCATCATCATATCAGCCGGAAGACGTCCACTGCTGGACATAGGCCTCCCAAAGCGACCGATCCCGCGCCACACGCATCCAGCGGACTCCCGCAACCTTTACCAGATCATCAGTCCACCTTGTCGGGGGCCTACCCACGCTGCGCCTTCCGGTACGTGGTCGCCACTCGAGAACCTTTCCGCCCCAACGGCCATCGGTTTATGATTGTGTCGATATCTTATCCAGGAAGGCAGTATAACTGCTAATACTTGAACTGTTTCACTTCTATTACATTTACGAACCTTATGTTTGTTACAAATGTTTACATCTGTCATCCTAAAGTGGTGTGGGTACAACGTTTGTTTACATCGTACTCAACGTCATACCGTAGAGTTCATTAATGAGTTTATTAATAAACAACACAAATACAACATTTAGGTACATGATTACCATACAAACAAACAAATTAATAAAGAGACGAAACTTGTTGAAATAAATGACATATTTCAGTTATCGAGCAAAACAATACGGCAGTTGACAAATGCAAAAATAAAATTAATTAGGTACACCTTTTCAATTTTATTGTTGTTTATGTTGTTTTTTGTTATTGTGTACAATACCAACAGTTAAAAGTCAAGAAAAGAAAAATATCACTTTTCAATTTATTTTTGCTATTTCTATCTACCCTGCAAACTTCATTCTGTCGACCTGAGCGTTTAGGACTTTTCATGTAAAGTTGCTTCTTTGACCATCTGACCCAAGGCCTATAGGAATGTAGGTCTTATGTAGGTGTGTGTGGTCTTGCTCAATTAGCTGTCAGTGATGTTAAGAAGAACGTATTAGCTATTTCCTCCAATGCCGTTGGTGTCGACAGCGTTAGCCGTAAGATGATCCATCCTCTCCTTGATCTCCTTGCTCCTGTCATTACGCATATCCTTAATTGTTCCATATCATCTGGTGTCTTTCCCACACTGTGGAAAGATGCCAATGTTATTCCTCTCCCTAAAAAAGCCAATCCTTCCGCTTACTCCGATTATAGACCTGGAACGCCTTGTTCATCAGCAGCTCACATCCTTTTTGAATAGATCTAACCTTATGAATCCTTTCCAGTCCGGCTTCCGATCTGGTCATAGTACGGTTACCGCTCTCGTGAAGATAACCGATGATATCCGTGCAGGCATGGACAACAGGAAAGTCACTGTGTTATCGTTGTTAGATTTTAGCAACGCTTTTAACACTGTCGACTTTCAAATTTTGATTAGTATATTGCGTTCTCTTAACATATCTCCTGCGGCGATTGATTGGTTTCATAGTTATTTACTTGGTCGTCGGCAGCGTATAAAGGTGGATTCTTTTCGTTCTTCGTGGTGCAACACGCTAGCTGGCATCCCGCAGGGTGGCGTGTTGTCTCCTCTTCTTTTTTCCATTTTCATTAATTCCATTGCAAGTAACATTTTCTCATCTTATCACCTTTATGCCGATGATCTTCAAATTTACTCTCAAGGGACTGTTGCTGATTTACCTCAGGTTATTAATACCATAAATAAGGACTTGAACAGTATTTCGATTTGGAGTGAACGTTTTGGGCTGACGGTTAACCCTGCTAAGACGCAGGCCATACTCGTGGGCAGTCCGAAGCTCATTCCTAGGGTAGATTTTCCTAACTTGCCGGCTGTAATTTTTAATGGAGTCCAGATTCCGTTTTCACACCAGGTCAGGAACCTTGGTGTTATAATTGATCGCACGTTATCTTGGGTACCTCAGGTGAGCGAGGTCAGCAGGAGGATGTTTGCTTCGATGGGTTCCCTTCGTCGACTTCGTAACTTTTTGCCATTCGCCACTAAAATTGCGCTAGCTCAATCTCTCCTTCTCCCCATTCTAGACTATGCTGATATTTGCTATCTAGACCTTACTGAGGACCAGCTGAATAAGCTTGAGCGCCTCCAAAATCTTTCTATTAGGTTCATATTTGGCTTGCGCAAATATGACCACGTATCCTCCTTTCGTTCTCAGCTCAAGTGGCTTCCAATTCGTCTCCGTCGGAATTCTCACATTTTATCTTTGCTTTACAGTATACTTTTTGTTCCCTCAACTCCTCCGTATCTCAAAGAGCGTTTTAACCACCTCACTTCCACCAGATCTTCACATAATCATCTTCTCGCTCCACCGCCTTCATCCACCAAGTTCTATAACAACTCATTCACCTTCCAGGCTGTTCGGCTGTGGAATGCTTTGCCGTTGCATATAAGATGTGCAAAATCTCTTAAAATTTTCAAAAATCTGTTGAAACAATATTACTTGTCGCTGCCTTAAGTTGCCTTGTTGTCCAGTAATATATTTATATAATTGTGTTATAGTTTGTATGTATGTATCTATGTATTTATACAATACTTATTTATGTTTTTATGTTTTCTGAAATTGTCATATAATGAGATGTATGCGATAGTAAGTTTTTTTGATTTATTCCTGCACTACCGGTTTACAACTCTTCTTGAAAATTTCCTGCTACCCAAAGGTTGTCTGGAAGAGATCGCTCTAAAGCGATAAGACCGCCTGTTGTTACCTCTATTTAACATTATGTACTCTTGTAACATGTTTTTCTTATGTTGTGGTGCAATAAAGAATATATTATTATTATTATTAATGTATGTCAAAACTATTGCTAAAAGCCCAATTCCATGAAAGATAGGTGAATGACTTCACACCAATTACTCTTGCTAGCTACAATTATGAATGTAGGTATGTATAAATATCTTTATTCATAGACCAACTTGGATCAATCAGTATAGTATAGTTACTTACTAGTTAGTTCTACTACACTACACTACACTACTTAGTATAGTTCTCTGCGTACATTTAACGACGTTATTACACTACTACATGAATACACACTCAGCTAACTACCAGCAATTATAACAGTTCACAGCTAGCTACTCGTATAACATTAACCATGTCGCTACATAGCATACATACTATGTCCTAAAGCGTACTATTGTACACTGCTTAATTTACTAATGTAATTAATGTCGAATGCACATGGTGTGTATCTAGGTTACACCTATTTTTAGGTAGGTGCATGACACTACTGAAATTATTATGCTTTCAATTTGTTGGTAAATTCAACACAAACATTAACGGTTTTCACTGACTTGAATCAATACTAATATTATAAATGCGAAAGAGTGTCTGGTACCTCTTCACGACTAAACCGCTGCACGCTGAACCGATTTAGATGAAATTTGGACATATAATCGTTTTTATCCCGGAAATCATCCCCTAAAGGGGTGAAATGGGGAGGTGAAAACTACGATATAAACGAGTTCCACGTGGACGGAGTCGCGAACGAACGAAAGGGACACCCTGTGGCTATCTGAGACATACATTCAAAATTCTTGTTCCAAAGAGTCTATCCCAATATTCCTAATCGCAATCGGTTGGCCACGGGATAACGTCAAAACGAGCTAACGAATCAATGCATCATGCAAACATACATTCAAAATTCTTGTTCCAAAGAGTCTATCCCAATATTCCTAATCGCAATCGGTTGGCCACGGGATAACGTCAAAACGAGCTAACGAATCAATGCATCATGCAATGAAATATGTAGTTGCCAAATTCAGGTAGTTAGACTGACACGTCGGCATAGTGTAATATCGGCGGGCATCGACTTTTCGTTTGTAGGTACTACGGCCAGGTCTAGGTTGGTGTCAGAACGTTCGATTACTTTGTGGGATACTTTCTGACTTTCATTAAACCACCGGCTAAAAACATGCCACGTATTTACCAACATTATATAACATAAGAAATAATGACCTACTTTCAGCTGCATACTCGTACAGATAGACAGACACACAAACAGGCAGACTGAGGAACAGCGGAGTCTTAGTAATACGCTCCTGTTTTACCCTTTGGGTAATATGGCACTCTAAGAACGGTGAAAGCTCGATGTTATGTTAAGGGGCTACCCGAGGTTTCCATCGATTTTTGTCAAGTTTTGAATCGTATCTCCTACTTTTGCACTACAGATAGAAGTATAAATCAAACGATTATCGGTTCTTCAATGTTTTATCTCCATTTTAGTCTACCGGATTTTGAAATAAATGAATACTTCATTTTGTATGATCTTTTTAAACATTGTCTAAAATAACACTCATTTTGTATCTCTATTGACGTGAAAGATCTAACACATACATATTTGGGTTCGTCTGTGACGTCCCTAAAAACTGGTCTGGTTTTCATTTTAAACCAATTAACACAAAAATTATGGCCAGAAACCGGTTTTTTGGCCTAAAATTGTTCAACTTTCATGCCAAATATCTCAAAAACAATGAACTTTGAAGTAAATATAGGATACTATATTGCTTAAAGCCGTTGTTGTTAACATAATGAGCTAAAAAAAACCTAAGAAAACTAAGAGATTCAGATCGAAGGTACGATCCCATACGCCAATGATGGGAGCCCCTTAAATGGGAATGCTCAAGTCATACGAGCGCTGCCAGCGGGTCCGATATTACACCAAACTCTACCAGCATTCAGGGCCTCCAAACCTGGTCACGAGACCCAGAGCTTAGCGTATACTTTGTGCGATTAAAATTTTAGTACGGTATAGTTGTTGGTGTTGTTATTATTGCAAACCTGCATACATCTGCGAAGAAATTCAAAGGTATATGTAAAGTCCCCAACCCGTTCTGGACCAGCGTGGGAACTACTGCCCGTTCCCTCTCATATATGAGAGGAGGCCTGTGGCCCGCTGTGGGACGTATATGGGCTGATTTATTATTATTATTATTGGATTTAAGAACGCGTTCATATTATTATGACGTTAAAGTATAATAGAAACTGCAACTGCTAATCGCTTTGTGGACTACGTGTCGGGTGCTCTGTTAAGTAATGAGCGTTTTAACGGCCGCGGACATCATTGCTGGGTATCAATGTTTATTGCCCACTTGATTGACGAGCTTGATTGCTCAAACACTCGTCAAAGGACAATAAAATATTGCGTCCATCCATAAAAAATAACAGAAAAAATATTATCACTTACTCATGTCATTTCAAGGGCTACGAAAAATGATTTCTCTCCAATATGCTCGGAAATGTTCGCCTTACTGTAGCAAAAATAGTACGTGAAGTTCCTCGTTACTGCAGAACGCAAATTTAAAAAGTTAATAGTCATTACTGTACAGTTTTAGCGGCCAGGAAAGTGTATGAAATTCCTTTACTGTATACTTTTTTACCTTTTAACTATATACTTTGACTAAGACAAATCACTACAAACAGCCAAGTACTCGTCTGTTTAAAGACCTTGCAATTTGTCAGAACCACCTGCGATAGTTAAACTGGTTATTAGTGTATGGCTGTCTCTTTCCAACTATTGCAAGTTGCTGTGACAAATCACGCCCGTTTGTAGCCTGCTTTAAGTTTTCTTTTTTTTAATGGTCATAGACAAAACGCGTACTTTTGAAAGTGATCGAAGTGACGTTTTTGAACATGTCTCAAATAGTAAAGAAATAAAAATATTTATCGAAATAAAACTCACAAAGAACTGATTTATGATTTTTTAGCATTAGATTCCAATCCCGTTTAATATTTAATAATTTAAATTGCATAAAACATTTAGAATTGCCCGGTTCTAATGGTTTAAAAATGTCTATGTATGCGAATTGAAACTGGCACTATGAGTCATGCCGTGTACATACTTTTAAAAAATAAGTTGGGCGGGAACTGATAGGTTATTTAGTGGTTATTGAGATACTCGATATTTTAAGATTATTGGAAATATTATTTGATTTCCTCATATTTTTGGAGAAAAGCACCGATCATCAGATCAACTAAATACGCACGTTTCATATAAGATATATTTGTTCTGGTTGTTTCTTGTTAATTTTTTGTGGCCCCAACCTAATATAAACGACTGAGCTTTAACCGATCGCCGACCTCGATAAGTATTCAAATACAAAATTGCATCGAATATTGTACATGCAAAATGCGAATTACCACGTCTGGTCTGGCCTCGGGCGGCAGACGTCATCATAACTGTACAGAAATCACAACGCTTCAGCGAGACCGGTGTTAGTCTGGCCTCCGATCCGGCGTAGTTGTTACGAATCGGGGAGTTAAGTTACACTGGCGACGTGTAGTGAGGTAAGTCGAAACTATGAAATGCATGGTCTCACCGAGCTCAAAAACGATAAACGATACTTCAATATGGAAATGTACTTATTATGAAGTACAGTATAATTTTCGATTTCGTTTTTAGGGATCCGTTGTCAACAAGGAACCCGTATAGTTGCACCACGTCCGTGTGTCCGTCTTTTCGTCTGCGGCTTAGCTTAGTAACTCTTACTATTAGAAAACTGTAATTCGGTATGGGCATATAAATAAATCACGCCGACAAAACATTAGAATAAATCCTTCATTTTTTTTTTAAAGTGTAAGTGTTCAGCTCACTGATTTGTTTGCGAGATCATCATTCATTCTCCTAGCGTTATTCCCGGTTGTGCCCCTAAAGGAGCCCAGGGTCCGCTTTGACACCTAATCCCAAGATTTGGCATAGGCACTAGTTTTACGAAAGCGACTGCCATCTGACCTTCCAACCCAGAGGGAAAACTAGACCTTATTGGGATTAGACCGGTTTCCTCACGATGTTTTCCTTCACCGAAAAGCTAACGGTAAATATTCCGTACATAAGTTCCGAAAAACTCATTGGTACGAGCCGGGATTCGAACGCACGACCGCCGCTTGACAGCCGCATGCATGAACCACTAGGCTACCGTAGCTTGGCTTAATTTGTTTGCGAGATATTGGGGTTTAAAGCCCTAAGCTTTGTTCGAATCATGTTTCTTCCCCACCCTGCCGGCTAAATTACTACTGATGGGGATGTGAAAAAAATCGTGGCTGTAGTACATATAATTCATTTAAATTAAAAAATTTCACGGCTAAGTAGGCATAACAAGTTACCGAGTAATAGTCGACCAACGTAAAAAGTACTTAGAAAGGCTAACTTTCGTACAAATTCGACCGAAGCAACCGCACCATTCACTTGGCGCGCGCGTGTCGATGTAACTAAGTCAGACCCAAGCAACTACGGAACCCTGCACTGCGCGTGGCCCGACACGCACTTGGCCGATTTTTTTAGTTATAGAGTATAACGCTTTTTTGGAATAATAACGTGATAAACAATAACGCTATGCGAAAATAGCGGTATTTAAAGGCCTGCGTCACAATGATTTTTCTATTTCCTTAACCATCAAATTCAAATGTATAGACTCGGTATTGCGTCGTAGCAAGGCCCCGTAGCGGCATAGGTGTCTACGCCGTAGCGACCCGGCGTAGCAGCGTGCCTCACTCCCTTGACCTTGGGGCGCCTTATGTCGTGTATTGGTCGTCCAGTCGTTACGAGCCATTTTACCATGACCCCTAGACTGATCGTTACTGTATAAGACTGGAGGTCTAACATACTTGTTTAACTAACAGATATTTTTGAATCGAACTGTAGTAACCTACTAACATATTTGTTTATGAACTTGCCTATAGTAAACAGACTAAATTGGAATGGCTTAACAAATCATGATTGAACGAGCGAGCGAGCACAAAATTATTTCGTATGTCCGGCCGTCCAGCTGTTTTCCCCTGCAGGTCGCATTTCTCAAGCAGCTTCAATAATTCATCATCATCATCATCATCATCAGCCTATATTCGTCCCACTGCTGGGCACAGGCCTCCTCTCACGTATGAGAGGGAATGGGCAGTAGTCCCCACGCTGGCCCAGTGCGGATTGGGGACTTCACATACACCTTTGAATTTCTTCGCAGATGTATGCAGGTTTCCTCACGATGTTTTTCCTTCACCGAAAAGCTAACGGTAAATATGAAATCATATTCCGTACATAAGTTCCGAAAAACTCATTGGTACGAGCCGGGATTCGAACCCACGACCGCCGTTTGACAGCCGCATGGTTCAATAATTACATAGATTATTTTAGTCAAATCAGTTCTTCGAAAAAAAACGACAGGTGCGCGAGTTCAACAGCTCACAGAGCCACAAGTTTTATAAGTACCTTTATTCGACAAACGCCACTCAGTGACACACATATTGTACGTCCTTGTCAATACCTACAATCTCCTTACGGAACGTGTCTCATAAACTCACATTAAGTATCTGGAATAATATTTTTAATGCGCTTGTTACGACGAGCATAATTCATGCGTAATTACTCGAGCGTCCAGTTTATTGCTTCCCGAGATACAGCCGGACAGACGGACGGTAATGGGATATTGATGTCGTCATTAAGTTGTCGCGACCTAAAGGCCTCCACCCACCGGACGCGTGTCGTGCGCGGCGCGTGTGCTGCGCGGCACACGCGCAAGTTGTAAAGCATTGAAACTACAATTTAAACACACATCGAACGCGTTTCGAAGGCGGGCCCGCGCGGGCCCGCGCGGCGCTAAAGATAGGTACAACTCGGCAGCGCGGCCGCGTGTCGTGCGCGTCGCGTGAGCTGCGCGGGCCCGCGCTGCTAAGTATGATAGAGATAGTAAGATACATATTAAATGTGTTGGTAGTGAGAGAGATATGACGCGCGGGCCCGCGCGCCACGCGCAGCACACGCGCAGCGCCCGCGCGGCACACGCGCAGCACACGCGCAGCACCCGCGCGGCACACGCGCAGCAGCCGCGCTGCACACGCGTTGCTATACGCCGCCCGCTTCCGGTGTGAATATACCGCTTCATACGCGCCCGACACGCGCAGCACACGCGCGGCACACGCGTCCGGTGGGTGGAGGCCTTAAAGGTTACCCCAACTGGGTTACCGTCACGCATTTCATTCATTTCGCGAAGCCGTCGTGTCAAAAAACAAGTGAAAACATTGATCGGTACAATACAATACAAATACTCGTCTCAGTTCTTACGCTAGTAAAGTTCGTATTTATGTTCTTTGAAGGCTGTTTAAAATTGATTTTTATGCTCTAGTGTGTAAAGTATACTCCGCCTTCCGCTGGCCTCACACGGGCGAGGTTGAGTCGTACCAGTTTATATTTGACTACTTGCGTTATTTGCAATACGCGAGCAAAGCCACTGGGGATAAAATATAGCCTTTAACTTTCCAGAAAAGCAGCCGAAAGAATTTATAAAATCTGATAATCGGTTACGGGGATTACCCAATACATACAAACTTGCAAAACTACAATCTCACTGTGGGCGGCGAGGGTTGTGGCGAATGTTAAAGTCAGGAAAAGAGTATAAAATGTTTATTACTAAAGGACTACTACAAAAACTGTTATTGGCTAAGTTAAAATATGTTGAAAATGTTAATGTTATAAAATTGATTCGAATGCACCCGGTCGCGGCGGAATCCGTAAATGCATTAAAATTAAATCTAATCGGCACTCAATGCAACTAAATAATCGCATACGCACGCAGGCGCATGGCACGTGTTAGGTGCATTGCACCGAACACTCACAGACTTATCCTCTTTATAATAATTAGTATAGATTAGTTTAGACAATATAAACCAAGTATTTTCTAATTTCGTTTATAATATATTTAGAACTCGTGCATAAAACCTATCTCGTCCTCGACTTGTGGCCTTGTACGATATAAGATGATTTAAGCAGTGTCTATGTCATGGTGGAGCGGCACTTACGGGCATGAATTAGGTGCTTGCGTCCTAATCGTCCATGATAAAGAGCCATGTCATATGAAAATAAAAAAAATCATGCTCCAAAACTCCTCTTTATGCCCATTGGGTCTTTAAAGTTACAACAATTTTAATTAATATGCATGACAAATGCTATGTTTTTGTTAAACAATTGCCACTAACCCGTCAGGTAGCTATCAGTAACTCGATTACAACCGAACAACTGCTGATAAAAGATAAAAGCCTACGTAATATCCAATACCAACGCTATAATGGAAATGAACCTGACCTTTAAGCTATTGGCACAAGAACTGTTTTCGCTTGACGCGGATGTAGATATCGGAAAAGGGTGATTGCAACATTGACATGTCACACAAAAATGCATATTGTTAATAGTTTGATACACACGATAAGCTTCTAATTAGCAAGGGTTATATGCGGTTACAAGACGGTGTCGCGGCGACATATACTATCCGTCTCTTTCAGAGGCCGCGACACAGCTCACGCGCCGTCATGTGACAGCCGTGATGAGCAGTTACATTCAATGCATTATAGTACATTACGTAACTAGGGCGGTGATTTCGTGAATGCCCCAGATCGCAGGTGTTTGTGGCCCGAACCGTAGGCGAGGGCCATAAATATGCGCTCTGGGGCTTTACGAATTACCGCCCGTGTTAAGTACAACATTTTACGTCCTCACCTGGCCACAATGCGAGTTTTCCCGTACGCGCAGCGTGCAGTAAAACTCGCATTGTGGCCAGGTGTGACGTAAAAAAAATACATGTCTGTTTTATGTAAAAATCGTTCAGTCATCCTGCAGCGTGACTGGGGCAAGACTTATCAACTCAACATTACTCAACAAGGATAACAACACAATAGTGCCCGTACGATTCAAATGAAACTAGCATCTGATGCATGCTTTTCAATAGAAGAATTTCTCATAGATGTGGGTACACCGACAGGCGCACGACTTTTCAACTCGTCCGCTACCCAATCAATTGTTACTTTTTTTCTAGAATCTTGATAAATTAATAAAACAAACGCTTTAGACTAAAACAATCCATCCACACTAATATTATAAATGGGAAAGTGTATGTGTATGTTTGGTTACTGTTTGTTTGTCCGTCTTTCACGGTAAAACGGAGCGACGAATTGACTTGATTTTTTAAGTGGATATAGTTGTAGGGATGGAGAGAGACATAGGATAAATTTTACCGCCCAAAATCATCCCCTAAGGGGGTGAAATGGGGGGGTAAAAGTTTGTATGGAGCTGCGATATAAACGAGTTCCACGCGGACGGAGTCGCGGGCAGAAGCTAGTGGTATCATAAAACTATATTTTATCAACGAATACATTAAATGGGTGTATGAATAGTCTATCAGTGTTAGCCCGTTTGATTCACTTTTTTTATAATGACAGTCGTGTATTTAAAGTGCTACAAAGTTCTTGTCTTAAATAAATGCGGACGACTTATGGCAATGGTAAGGACTGTATAGAATTCCCGTGAACGTTTAGAAAGCACCGGTAAACCACACTACCGGAAAAAAGAGCCGTAAAGCGATATCGTATCACTTTTCCGGTTGAGATTATTTAATGTGGCCGGCTTTTTATAAAACTGTCATTGGAATTTGAATATTTTGCGTTGCAATGTAGGGTTGCTATTTGAATGCACTACTTTGATCCTGTTCGGCCAACTCATCATCATCCTCCTCCTAGCGTTATTCCCGTGTAGTGACACCTAATCCCAAGATTTGGCATAGGCACCAGTTTTACGAAAGCGACTGCCATCTGACCTTCCAACCCAGAGGGAAAACTAGACCTTATTGGGATTAGACCGGTTTCCTCACGATGTTTTCCTTCACCGGTAAATATTCCGTACATAAGTTCCGAAAAACTCATTGGTACGAGCCGGGATTCGAACCCACGACCGCCACTTGACAGCCGCATGCCTGAACCACTAGGCTACCGTAGCTCCTCATTCGGCAGACTCAAATAGTCTTAAGTATACCTAACCTAGCGTGCAAGCGGAGCGTGACGTGGGGGTTCATTGGGTTACACCCTTCCAAATCGTTTACGCATTTCAATGTTACGGAAGTTCGGTCTAATTCGTTAGCTCGGCCCGTGCGGGTAATAAAGGGTGCAATGAAAGAGACGAACTAACAGAGTGCTTGGGGAATCTATTGGATTACACGCATAATGACATATCTACGCATATCGACCGATACGCGAAACGCAACATACGCGAAATGCCACAGATGCGTAATACCACATGCTCAAAATGCCACATATGTCAAATGCCATTTACGCGAAACGACACATAAGCCTATTTTCCTCGTAACCACACTGTTTGGTTCTGGCGCTTCGCCGGCCGCTGCCGCGGCACGGTCGCTTCGCTCGCTCGGCTCGCGCGCTTAGGCTCACCGTACAACTAAAACTCCTCCTCGCTTCGCTCGTCGTCGTACCTACACCGACCTGCCTTAGAGTAGTATAGGATAGTTATGTTTCATTTTGCGTATTGAGTATGCGTAAGTGCTATTTTGCGTATTTGTCATTTAGCGTATGTTTCGTTTAGCGTAGGTGGCGTTCCGCGTGGTCAAAATGTGTCATTATGCGTGTAAGAGATTCTATTATACACGCATTTAGCTATAGTGTGCAATGAAAACAGATTGATTGTCCGGATTTAATCAATAAACTTTCATTTAAATTCGCCTACTCGATCTAAGACTTTCCCCCCATCTCACTTAAATTTATAGTTTCCTGAGTCGCGCTAGTCGCAATTTGAATAGTATAATGTTAAGACGGATGGGTATTGATGTATTCAACTCAACTGCTCAATTCCTTCTGTGAGGCGAAAATTACAATTCTCCAATTACCTATATTCTATTCTGTGCACTCGGCTGGCGATGGATATTTGGTAACAATCTGATCTGATCGGATTGAAATTGTTACGATTATCTGAAGAATGACAGCCGTCGGCGCCATGTTAGCGTGAGCTGGTTCGTCAAATCAAATGTGGGTAAAATTGTTGATTTTAAGAGCGTCATAAATCATGCTTTGCTGTTATAAAAGCTGAAATGCGTGTGGCAATAAATGATGTTGTTACGGCTGTAACTATTAGGTTCGTTAGACTGTTTACAAAACAATTGCAGTTTGCCAAAATTGACGGAAATGCACGGTACCTACAACATTAATCATTGCCCCGAAATATTCGTGCCAGATTTGGCATACGGAAGCTTAATCCTCACTTCTAAATCTAAAATCATATTTTTTTAAAGTAATTTATTTAAACTTTATCGCACAAAACAATAAAAGTACAAAAGACGGACTTAGTGCCTCATGGCGTTCTCTACCAGTCAACCATAGGGCCAAACAGTGACTGTAAAGGTGGGTGACGATTTAGGTGAATCATCACAGGTGCCGGGTTAAAACACAAACCCCTTTCTTTCTGTGAGTGAAACAATCGACTACGGTATAGGGTTGACGTGTGTTGTGGACGCAACCTGTCACTGCAATATCTCATTTTCTCTATCTCATGGTGAAACTAAATACACTGATTTGCCATACGATAAATAAATAAATAATGGTGACACTGACATTTTAATTGTATATGAGCTACCTACCCGTGTGGTGTCGGGTTAGAATTTCACCACCCCCTCTCTTCCCGTGGGCGTCGTAAAAGTCGACTAAGGGACCAGGGTTGAAGTGTGTTGTGGGCGATAGGCTAGCAACCTATCACTGCAATATCACATTTTGTCGGTATTTTATACCCACATTTATGCTAAAAGGGGCGCTGGAACATACGTTTCATGTGCTCTGCCTACCCCTTTTGGGAATAAAGGCGTGAATGTATGTATGTATGTATGTATGTATGTATGATCTACCTATTCCTTCTGGGAACACGGGTGTGAATGTACACACCAAGTTATTTGTATCGTTATCTTGTAAATACAGACATTTTACTCAAGTTACCATCCATGATCATTAAATGTGGGGTAGTAGAATTCATTAATTTATAGTATAAATTTTAAATCTCAACATATTTAATACAATATATTATAGTTAATTTATCATTACTTTCTACACTACCGCTTTTAAAGTTTATTGTGAAATGTGCCATTTTCAGATACTATATTTAAAAGTATCAATAAAATATACATCAAATGTATCTAAACATTGAGTTGTTACTTGTTATGGTTAAAAACGTGCCTAATGGTTATAATGGGGTAATTTAGCACCCTTTCTTACCCTTTCTGAGTTCTCCCGGTAATGGGCGCGGTAACGAGCATTGCAATTTATAAATTTGACCAAAATGTCGGCACTTTGTCGTTTATGGCGTTATATTAAAAATGGTTTGGGTTCTTACTGAATGTTATTGACTGGTCATTAACCTCCCGCTTAAAATAATATATGAATCGTTCGGTCCACGAACAAAACTCCATGAACAAAAGACAATCTCATTTAGAATCAAAATTTAACAACACAACATGATGACCTCTGTAGCCTAGTTGGTAGTGACCCTGCCTACGAATCCCGGTAAGGGCATTTATTTGTGTGATGAACACCAATATTTTTTTCTGACTTATGAATGTTTTCGATGTATATAAGTATTTATATATTTGTATGAGTAATGTTATATCTTCATCTAAATAGTATCCGTAGTACAAGCTTTGCTTAGTTTGGAGGCCGATTTGTGTAAGATTGTCCCCAAATATTAATTTATTTATTAAACTAAAAATTCTCAAAATTAAATTGCCTTAATCTTAACGATAGCTTCGACAATTTATGAGGATCTGGGATACTTTGGGATTTAAATAACAGTGATATAACAAACACACATGTGTGGCGTCGTTATGGATAGGACACATTAAACGGTTCATTAACAAAGCGAACCCTGCTGGGCTCTTAGGGTAATAACGCTAGGAGGATTATTACAGTGATATAACATTTATAATTGCGTGGTTATCGTTTGCATCAATGGATTGGACACATTAACCGGTTTATTAACTAGTCGATTGTTGGCCACGTTGTAACGAAGTTACGTACATCACAATTAAGCTGCCATCGCACAGAGAGCGATGGCGGGGCGGCGCGGCGCGTTGCGGAGGCGGTACCGGTTGTAATGTTCGAGCTAATATGAAATGATCCGCACAGAGCGGCGCGGCGTGGTGCGGTTTTCTGTGCGGACCCTTTCGTATTAGCTCGAACATAACAACCGGTACCGCCTCGCACCGCGCCGCGCCGCCCCGCCACCGCCCCGCCACCGCTCTCTGTGCGTTTGCATCTCTTGAAAAAACGGCCCGTCCGTTCCATATTTAATTTAATCTGTTAGAATTCTAAAAGTATATTAAATCATGCTGTTGCGATACCTTAATACAAGATTCGTGTTCGAGACTCAATTTAACATAGATCTGCCCGGCTAGCATAGGTACTATTCGGCCGTATATTTATGTTCGGACGTATAACTTTACGATTGTGCTCATTTTTACGTTACTTAGCTAACATGCTAATCTCGCAACATATATTTATGCCGTAGCGTAAATTATATGTAGCAAAAAGAAGTGTAGTTTTGCCAATATATACAACTGAATTTCTACCAATTATTACATTCTTTTCATTCGTTCAATCGCAGTTTATGGTTAGAGACCCAATATAATACTACTTAATTAAAGAGTAATAATAACCACTGCCCTGCTATTAAAAAGTTGTACTCTTGTATTAAGTTGTATTATAATCGTTTTTGGTTTTTATTTATTTACTTTACTCCCGCCCCGTTTTTCCTATAATATTTGTAAGTTTGTATCGTAATTCATTTTATGGTACAAGTGTTACTGTTTTCTTCGTAGCATGCTTGTTGAAATTGAGAAAAAGTAAATGTTAACCAAGGCTAACAATTATTAAATGTTAACAATTGATTTATTAGACGACAAGCCCGCGCTGCTTCTCCCGCATAATTCAAAGAAAGTAGGGAAACCCGTGGGATAAAAATATAGCCTACAACCACCCAGACACCCCAATCTATACGCATTCAAAGATTTTTTGAAACACGCAAACTTGCAAAGCTTCAATCTCACAGACTTTGTCCTCTTATAATATTAGTACCTATAGATAATTTCAACAATGGATGAGGAGAATTTATATATACTGAAGTATAATTATTTTCTTTAATTATTTACTCCATAATAATTTTATTAGGTTTCTTGAAGATGCGCATATTATTATTGTTTTCATACGCCTTTAAATGAAAGTAAATTACCACGGGTCGTGTTAGTATGCGATATCGAAATCCAATTGTCAAGCAAAAATGTCGAAGAAAAGCAGTCCATCCAAATAGTTGTGACAGAAATTTTACAGATATCCTGCGGCCAATTGTATTGTTTTCATAGTGTTAAAATTTATCAGGGGTCTCTTCGAGTGACCTACATAAAATTTCGTCCGTCAACGGTTCATATCGTCACGTTTTATGTGCCAAAGTCAAGAGCATGTTAGAAGGTGACGTAAAAAAAGTAGTTTTATGTGCAAGACATATAAATGGTCACATTTTACGTAGATGACGGTATACTATGTTAGCTCATGACGGTATAATTTTATACGTCGGTTCTGGGCATAAAACATGTGCATAAAAGACGTCATTTTGTTAGTATGCTAGGGCCGCTGTCATCTATGTACGTACTGTACAAACAATACCATGATAGATAGATAGATAGATAAGTTATTTATTTGGCATTTTGCAACAAAATAAGAAATACAGAAAAAAAAGAAACAGAACAAACAACGATAAAGAAAGAAAAGGAAGAAAGAAGACATTAATTCACTAGCACGCCTCTTACCATACCAATCGTACCAATATGAGATACAATACTGTAATTATCATAGGGTATCGGTAAATGGTACATGGTAGTGTAGTACATAAATGAAAACAACGGGGGTTGAATCATCCTCTGGGCCGTACTATATTTAGTAGTAATACGTAGGTAGTCGTAGTGATTAAGTTCCATACAACGCAATTTTCTGCAATATGATGCAAAATCCGCAGCGTACTTTTAGACTTTTTTTTGTATTGTGCAAATATTATGAAATACTATAAGGCATTGCTAAGAAAGGTTTCAGCATAAATGGAAGACGATCTTAGGTACTGGACGTAGCATTGATGTGCCTATCAGGGATTATATTATGTACTTTGAGTAAAACAACCGCCTTCGTACTTAATCCGATTACAGTAAGTAGGTATCTACATTTTCAGTTTGTATACGATGTTTCAAAGACATAACAGACTTCAGATACACTACTTGCGTCATGTTATACGACATTCACCCAGCATCCTGGCAGACTTCAATCAATCATTGTCCGCGTACAAAGATTTCGCGTGTTTAAACAAAAGAACCGCGCACCAATTACCTACCCACAACACAGTTATTCATGAATTCCCTTTCGCCTATGCTGCGAATTCTAAAGGTCAGTGATTAGTGCGCCATTTTAAAGCTAATTCTTTTGTTATTAAGATCGATTTAAATTAAACACGCGAACGCAGACATTACATCACAAGTATTTTGCTTTTTTCAAAAAACGCGGCAATCATAACAGGCTAGGAGATATTCACCTGATGTTGTGATCTACTGCGGCCAGCCGAATGCTGGCGCCTGCATTATCGCACACACAGACCGGCACGCGCGTCCCCGGGCGCGGAGCGGACGGGACTGCCTCGCCCTGGTCGATACCCTTCCCCACTCCTGCACAACAGGTTACTTACTGCGTGCGCCGGGACGTAAACACTGCGTCGATGCCGAGCCGCCTCGCGGTCCTGCGGTCCTGGTAGGCACCTGCCGGGTTCGGGGGAAACTCGCCTTATTTTCAGGGGAAATTTTCAGTTTTCAGCGTGAAACTAAACTAACCTTTCAGCCAATCAGCGCTCGAGTTCGCTTTGTTAAGCTTGTTCCGTAACGAAAACACCGCGAACGGTTTAGTTAGTTGAACTTTTAACCTTTGGTCGGTTTCTCTCTATTCATTGTTTTCTTACAATAACATCATCCTCTTAGCGTTATTCCCGGTAATGGCCCTAAAGGAGCCAGGGGTCCGCTTTGACACCTAATCCCAAGATTTGGCATAGTTATTGCGATTCATATCATCATATCGGAATTGCGATCATAGTTTTACGAAAGCGACTGCCATCTGACCTTCCAACCCAGAAGGAAAAGTAGACCTTACTGGGATTAGACCGGTTTCCTCACGATGTTTCCTTCACCGATAAGCTAACGGTAAATAGTCCGTAGGTACATAAGTTCCGAAAAACTCATTGGTACGAGTCGGGATTCGAACCCACGACCGCCGCTTGACAGCGGCATGCCTGAACCACTAGGCTACCGTAGCTTTCTTACAATAACATGAAGTGAAACTTAGGCATGACGCTTTCTTCGCATTGGCTTGTTTCGCAATTAGGTGGAAAATTTTCACTTAAATCGCAAGAGAGTAGTTTGTAGGATTACCAGTCTTACTAAACATACTACGGGAGATACTAGATATTATTATGATTAGTGTAACTTTGAACATGACTCATGAAAGTTTAAATTCGAGTAAGAGGTAAGTTAAATTAATGCAACTAAAATTGAAATTGAATTGATAGACGTACCTACTGGTTTAGTTTCTACGAGAATTCAAAATTCAACGTACCCTCAAATATGGGGATTTAGTAAAACATGGGTTCAGCTCGCACATACAATACGCCTTTGCGCAGGCAAGGTCATTTGCTCAAGTTGTTTGCCGGAAATTGTAAAAGTTATCGTGCTAAACTGGGGCAGGATCATACCTCATACATATGTATGTACCATATTCCGTATTGATTTACTGTCATCAAAGTACAGATAAGGATCCAAACTGTAAAAAGCAAATCTCTCCGCTACTGAATGTGAGCTTGTTTTCTGCTGCTCATAAAGAAAACGGAATATCTGTGTGTGGAGTTGGTTCAGTTACCGCGAGATTTTTGAAGTGAAAACTTCTTTAGCGGTGCTTAGCACTTTTTGGGATGGGCAAAAATTGTTAAACTCGCGACAGATTTTGTGTGAGAGATTCGGGACGAGGCTTGGGGGCGGGGGGAAACGGGGGTTTGACTAGGGGCACATAGTTCTAATTTGTACTTTATTGTTAACAGTATAAGGTCGTAACACATTTTCCGTAAATGCAAATTCCATTTTGTTTTATCAAACTTTTATATGTTGCTGTTAGCCGATTCGACTTCATTCAAAACTGAACACTATTCGTAAGAGTATAAAGCCGTTAAACACTTTTTGCAATTGCATATTCTGCAATAAAAATTTGTAATTTTGTCCACGCGTCCCTTACGACCGCACGGTCCGTTTTGCTATTGAGCAAATTCGAATAGTTCGAATTTGGACGTTATTCCTAGAGATAAAAAGCTTTGAAAAATATTCGGCAATGGCAAAAACAGATTGATATTTTATTTCATCGTCTCCTTCATCAATTTTGCTGATTTAAGTTGAACTATAGCGTACTGGTTTACCATTGAATTGCCGACAAACATTTAATCGAATATTATTTCAAAGACGTTTCAAGTATTTTCATTTCATAGACAAGTCATTGCGTCGAGGACTCGATACTAGGTAATTTGAACCGAGGTCTTTTAATTGGTAGTTGCCTTAATTCATGTCATAGCTTTTAATTTCGGGTTTTTTTTTGTTTCCTATTTTTTTACATGTAATAATATTTATTCCGCATTCATGACAGCTCTCATCTCAGTACAATTTTACGTTTTAAGGTTATAAATTGTACAGAGATGACAGCTGTCATTCAAGGTTCCCCGGGCCCACTATAATCTAAACTAAACCTAACCTAACCGCCAGCGTGTCGACGTCACCCCGCTTTGCGGGGTGCCTATTTCCGCTCTCAGGGACACAAGGAACCCTAACCTAACCTACTTGTAATGCAATTGTTACGGTTGTTTGTTTTTTTACTGCGGGTGACTTCGCCCCCCGAGCCCCCTTTTCCTGGCTGCCCTGATCTAGTTATACCCCTGTAATCAATTGTTGTTTTTTTGTATTAAAGTAATATAATACGTCAAAGAAATGAATTGCAATGTTTTGTAGTGGTGCCAATTAAGATAATTTGAAACAAATCAGCGATTAAGTGACATTCGTTGAATAGTATTTCTACGTAGTAAGATACATTTAAATAAATAGTAGTTGAAATAAAATAACACCAAACAATATTACTAGTACTAAAATTTCGATGAATCGTTGTCGATGAAATAATATTCGATGAAAAGGTTGTCGACAAAACAAGGGTACACCTAGCGTACTACTAATAAGGTTGTTATTAGATATATTGGCACGCAGGGGCAGTGAGGGGGAAGGAAGGGATTTTTTTTTGCAAAATTGAAAATTATCCAAGTTTTCACTCCTGCCGGCACTCCCGGAGTGCAACCCGGTCTTTTTTGTGCAAAAGCAAACTCATAACCGCAATACTGAGAACACATAGAAACCAACTACGCAAGATAGCAGGAGTAATAACAGGACACAAAACTACAAAACCTTGTACAGACAGACAGCCCCATGTGCAGAGCGTACGTGGAGGCAGCACCTAGGGTCTCCGGACACACTACGGGACGCAGTCAGCAAGCACCAAGGCACTCACCAACTTTCTGGAGGAGCTGGGGTGGTTAGAGTAGCGCTACCCCACCGTTTCACGCAAAATAGACACACTGGATGTCGAATTGCGGAACTGCTACGTGCTACGACACGGCGTCATAGAAACTCACGTTTTTTTATATATTATTTTTATTGAGATACTTGTACAAAGATATAGTTAATAAATAAAGACTGTAGAAAAATGTGTGCGGCGTCGAGAAAATATACGACGCAAGTTTTGTACGGTGCCGCGCCGCGCCGCTTCACGGCGTCACGTCGTGGTGATGTGGCCGAGCCCTTATAGCATTATCAAATTTAATGAGTTAATTCTCTTAGTTTTGTCGTATACATTATACTAGGATTACTCCTCTGACCCATCTGTCGTGGAAGAACTAGATCAACTATTTATGTTAAATTAACTATCTGTAGTAGACGAGCAAGATTAATCATCTGCGGCAGAAGATTATTCCTCCTCAAACTCTTCTTCAGTGGTAGATGAGCCTTCTGTGTCAGAATAGTCTTCCTCCTCAAACTCCTCTTCAGTGGTTGATGAATCTTCTGTAGTAGACGAATCATCTGTGTCAGAAGATTCCTCCTCCTCAAACTCCTCTTCAGTAGTAGATGAATTATCTGTATCAGAAATATCAGAATAGTCTTCCTCTTCGACCTCCTTTTCAGTGGTAGATGAATCTTCTGTGGTAGACGAATCGTCTGTGTCAGAATAGTCTTCCTCCTCAAACTCCTCTTCAGTGGTAGATGAATCTTCTGTGGTAGACGAATCATCGGTATCAGAAGAGTCCTCCTCCTCAAACTCCTCTTCAGTGGTAGACGATTCATCTGTGTCAGAATAGTCTTCCTCCTCAACCTCCTCTTCAGTGGTAGATGAATCTTCCTCCTCAAACTCCTCTTCAGTGGTAGACGATTCATCTGTATCAGAATAGTCTTCCTCCTCAAACTCATCTTCAGTGGTAGATGAATCTTCTGTGGTAGACGAATCATCTGTATCAGAAGAGTCCTCCTCGTCAAACTCCTCTTCAGTAGACGATGAATCATCTGTATCAGAATAGTCTTCCTCCTCAACCTCCTCGTCAGTGGTAGACGAATCATCTTTGTCAGAAGAGTCTTCCTCCTCAAACTCTTCTTCAGTGGTAGACGATTCATCTGTATCAGAATAGTCTTCCTCCTCATCCTCCTCTTCAGTGGTAGATGAATCTTCCTCCTCAAAGTCCTCTTCAGTGGTAGACGATTCGTCTGTATCAGAATAGTCTTCCTCCTCAAACTCCTCTTCAGTGGTAGAGGAATCTTCTGTGGTAGATGAATCATCTATATCAGAATAATCTTCCTCCTCAAACTCATCTTCTGTGGTAGATGAATCTTCTGTGGCAGACGATTCATCTGTATCAGAATAGTCTTCCTCCTCAACCTCCTCTTCAGTGGTAGATGAATCTTCCTCCTCAAACTCATCTTCAGTGGTAGACGATTTATCTGTATCAGAATAGTCTTCCTCCTCAAACTCATCTTCAGTGGTAGATGAATCTTCTGTGGTAGACGAATCATCTGTATCAGAAGAGTCCTCCTCCTCAAACTCCTCTTCAGTAGACGATGAATCATCTGTATCAGAATAGTCCTCCTCCTCAACCTCCTCGTCAGTGGTAGAGGAATCATCTTTGTCAGAAGAGTCTTCCTCCTCAAACTCTTCTTCAGTGGTAGACGATTCATCTGTATCAGAATAGTCTTCCTCCTCATCCTCCTCTTCAGTGGTAGATGAGTCTTCCTCCTCAAAGCCCTCGTCAGTGGTAGACGATTCGTCTGTATCAGAATAGTCTTCCTCCTCAAACTCCTCTTCAGTGGTAGAGGAATCTTCTGTGGTAGATGAATCATCTGTATCAGAATAATCTTCCTCCTCAAACTCATCTTCAGTGGTAGATGAATCTTCTGTGGTAGACGAATCATCTGTATCAGAAGAGTCCTCCTCCTCAAACTCCTCTTCGGTAGTAGATGAATCATCTGTATCAGAATAGTCTTCCTCCTCAACCTCCTCTTCAGTGGTAGATGAATCTTCTGTGGTAGACAAATCATCTGTATCAGAATAATCTTCCTCCTCAAACTCATCTTCAGTGGAAGATGAATCTTCTGTGGTAGACGAATCATCTGTGTCAGAAGAGTCCTCCTCCTCAAACTCCTCTTCAGTAGTAGATGAATCATCTGTATCAGAATAGTCTTCCTCCTCAACCTCCTCTTCAGTGGTAGATGAATCTTCCTCCTCAAACTCCTCTTCAGTGGTAGCTGAATCTTCTGTGGTAGACGAATCATCTGAATCAGAATAGTCTTCCTCCTCAAACTCCTCTTCAGTCGTAGATGAATCTTCTGTGGTAGACGAATCATCTGTATTAGAAGAGTCTTCCTCCTCAAACTCCTCTTCAGTGGTAGATGAATCTTCTGTGGTAGATTCTTCCGTCCCAGACGACTCTTCAGTGTTAGAAGAAACTTCTGTAAACTCATCTGTGGTTGATGAACCATCTGTGCTAGGTTCTGTGGTAGGTATGCATTCGGGACTAGGCTCCTTAACACAGCGGCCATTGGAGCAGTACCGGCGGCCGGGCATCCAGCAGGGAGTGACGATGCGACCGACGCGCGAGCAGACCAACCGGGATTGGCAATCGTTGCATGTGATTCCCTGTGAATATATATAATTCGGTCAGTTTTCTCCAGCAAATCAGAAAAATCGCATTTGCAGCAGAAACTGACTTCATATACGAAAATTTGAGAAATTCGACGAACCGTTTCAAGAGCAGAATGGACAGGACTCTGGCAAAGGTTATACAGAATTCTAAAGAATTATAAATACACCCATAGAGCTTCACGATCCGGTTTATGGTGATGGAGGAGCAAGTTCTTTAGTACGTGCAAATAAATATGATACGTACCACCGAGTCGCATTTGGGGCGGTTGCTGCAAAACGGCCCCCAGCAGTCCTGGGCTAAGGCCGCCGAAGCCAGTAGCACCTGAAAGGAAAATGCTCAAAATCGGAATAGAGACTAGCCGTCTTCCCAGTACAATGTAGATATATACAATAATCAACGGTTTCGGTACATAGGCACATTATCAACCGATCACATTTAGTCCAGTGCGATCCGCCAACATTAGGGTCTTGAGAGGTCTAAAAAATTTCGATGTGTCTAAGGCTGATTCCCACAAAGACATGTTATTGACCAATTTCATTTTTACCGGGATTGCCTAGTCTGATGGTAAGTGGCCTAAGATGGATCTCGCTAATCCAGAAGATCAGTCTCACCTTGAAGACATCGAGGTTATGCGATTCCAAAAATGGAGATTAATCAAGAGGTCAAATATGCTTCCAGAAATTTAATCCTTCCACTCAATTACCTCAAAGGAATTCGAGTATGTTATGGTTATGAAATATCAGGAGCTAAAATATGTTTTTCTTTTGAACTACCAAAAAACTAAGTCAATTACACAATTTCTATGTAACTATATCTATTTAATGCCCTGAATAGACACTAGGTTTACTAAGCACGTAGTCTACAATATTCAATTGTACTTGCCACCGCAAATCCAAAGACCACCGAACTTCGGGCCGCCATTTTCAATTACAGCCAAGCCTCGCCTGAACAAGAACCCAGCAACACACATAATTACATTTAATAGGTACCTGTTACTTTATCAGTCAGTCAGGTTAGTCCAGATACCGAACAAGTATTATTACCCGCTTGAAGTGCAGGGAAATCTGTAACGGCTTCTTGTTGGTGACGTCTCTTAGAATTATCGCCTCTTTACGTTAATCGCAGACATGCATATTTTGAATACACATTTAGAGATAAGTAGGTAAGGGTATTGATTAGAGTTAAACAATTCCTTAAATTAACAGCCCTCTTCTAATGATATACCGTAACATTGTATGAAAGATAAGAATTTAATTATTAAAATATTACAGTTTCTAATGTGTTAACTATGAAACAAATTGAATAAATATTGGGATATCTCCGATTATGTATTTTGTCTTTACAAAGCATCTTTACGTACTACATATTTTGTTGGTTTTTCAGATACTTAATTGCGCATTTTTTGCGATAGAAAATAAATCTTTATTTTTTTATCTCGACCAATTTAGATGTTTTCGATATTCGATGAAAATCAATAGTTGTGAAATTCAAATTCCAAAAAAGCGTTTTCCGCTGATAGGTCAGTCTGTGGGGAACTGTAAAAGCCTTTGCTCTACAAAAGGTGGCGTAGAAAATGTTTTGACACAATATTGTTTAGGTATGGCAGGTTAATAAAAATCCAAGTTCTCGACCTTGAACGACCCAGGCGTTAGCCGCCATCTTGAATTAAAGGTGCCAAAATTAGGTATATTTTAATTAACTTCTCAATTGTTTACTAAATCGCAAAAGTGTCTATGAAGGGTTCAAAGAAGACAAAATTGCCTACATTTTTTGTATACATGATTATTCTGTAAGTCTTATAGATAGAAATAATTTAATTACACTGAAGTTTTTGTATCAATTATACGGCGCGTTAAATTCTGGATGCCATCATTGGCGTCTACAAAGATAAAGAAGCAAGACCAGAAGAAATCGAAGACGCTGGAGCACGCTTTCTAGTAACTTTGTACGGAGGGGACATGGATAAGGAATCCTTAGAAGATATCCGATATAAACGATTCGTAAAGTCATCAATAAAAAGTAAATTTAATCTTGCTTCTTTGCCGCCGACAAAGGACGCTGCACGGTATCATGCGTTTAGGACATACCACCAAGTCCAAAAATGGTACGGAATAAAAAAAAACCAGACGACTGGGGCTGGAGATATGACACCAATAGGCTCACTCCAATAACAACGACAGAGAAAGCAGCACCCCAGACGCTTTTAAGTGTAATTTCTTGCCACTGTAAAAAAGGATGCAGCAAAACATGTAGTTGCAGAAAAGCTGGATTAAAATGCTCTATTGTTTGTGGATTCTGTAGTGGTCAGCTGTGTGAAAATGCAGTAGAGATTCAGATAGATAAGGAAGACTGTGATGACGACGAAATTTCATGGTTGGAAACTAAAAATACAGACAATGAAACAGAAAATTTCAGCGACGATAATGAAGAAGGCACCATTAACCAGCCCGTGCCATCAAAAAGAATTAAAAAATGATAGCTATACAATTTTTAAACAAAATTAAAATGATATTAATGATTTTTGTAAATATTATTATTTCCGTCGCTTGTAACTTCTTACCTTTAAGACTTACAGAATAAACATGTATGCAAAAAATGTAAAAAAAATTGTCTTCTTTATACCTCTCATAGACACTTTTGTGATTTAATGTTATTTAAAATATACCTAATTTTGGCACCTTTTATTCAAAATGGCGGCTAACGCCTGGGTCCTTCAAGGTCGAGAACTTGGATTTTTATTAACCTGTCATACCTAAACAATATTGTTAAATAACATTTTCTACGCCACCTTTTGTAGAGCATAAATACCTACTGACTGGAGTGTCGCATCTTTTCCCTCGACTTACCTTACCTTAAACGGTATATATATGCATAGACCTCTTATTCCTTTATAGAGGAATGTTTTAGTTCCTTAGAGCATTAAACCAACCGGAGACGACACGCGCTCACATTTCTATCTAAAAAAGTCTGCCGATTTTTGCGGGGGAGGATGTATGCGTAACGTGAAAATAGCTACGTCAGATTAACGTCAGTCCATACAATGTGTATGACCACTGGTCATATACATTTGGCAGAGGGGAACGCCTGTCAATGGCGGCTCCGGTTGGTTTAATGCTCTAAGTTTAGTTCAGTCACTTCTTTGCACATTAGACCGCAGAAATAATTGACTAACACCCTACTGACGCATCTGTTAAAAATGGAGGAATACTGATGCCAAAAAAGGGCCTCTGAAGCCGGGCCGCGTGGTAAAGGCACGCGTCTTCCTATCTTGAGGTCGAAGGTTCAAAAAAAGTATGTACCTACGCAATAACAATTGATAATCGCGCATTTTCAAAAATGTATGCACACAATTAGCGCGTGTTGTTAAATAAAAATTAACTCAGTGTCAGTTTTGTGACGAAAATTAAGTTTACACAATACGTGCAAAGTATTGTCTCAAAACGGGAACAACTTAAAACGTGCATAGAAATGCTAACTTTCGTACAAATTCGGCCGACGCAACCATTTAATTGGCGCACGCGTTTCGTTGTAACTAAGAAAGTCAGGCAACTACGGAACACTACACTGGGCGTGGCCCGACACGCACTTGGCCGATTGTTTTATATTACATCATTCGGTTACCCGCCGTTTTGCTGCGTGATGTTATTTTTCGTCAATTTAAAAACAAAGTACTTCTTGTTTCCGGTTGTGACAGCACTGAATTCCCTCATTTGCATTTGGGTCGATCAACTTTTCTTGTGGCTCGTTGTAGTTTCCATGGTATTGTCTCTGTTTTAAAATAACGCAATACACATAAGATTTGTGATAATGATGAATCTAAAAAGTGAAAATTATAAAATATAATTACGAATCTAAATATAAAAAATACTTCAGTGCAGGTATTATTTCAGCATAGGTACATTAATCATCATTATCATCATATCAGCTGAAAGATGTCCACTGCTGAACATAGGCCTCTCCCAAAGAGTGCCACAATGCCCAGTCCTGCGCCACACGCATCCAGGAGACTGCCGCGACCTTTTAGGTCATCACACCTTTTGGACCTCCTGCGGTGTCGCCTGCCAATACGTAGTCGCCACTCGAGAACATTTCCGCCCCAGCGGCCTTCGATTTTACATGCAATATTCCCCGCCCACTGCCACTTAAGTTAGCGATTCGGAGGGTCATATCGATTACCTTTACCCAGAGAAACTCCCAGGCTTTAAGCCTTTCGATGCCATATGCAACAAAAACTGGTCAAAGACTTTTATCTTGAGACACTGCGGAATATTGGACGAAAAGATGTGCCGTAGCTTCCCGTAAAGCTGCCCAGCCGAGTCGGATTCGACGATTGACCTCTTTCTCAAAGTTGGACCTACCTAACTGGACAGTCTTTCCTAGTTATATATGATAGTAATTACTGTAACTGCGAAACTGCTTGTGTAATTGTAATTAAGTAGTATAACTTTAGGTGCCCACGTTCCGTGCAAAACAACTATGACCGTTGGTCAGTTGATGGATCTGTGATCGGTTTGAGTTGTTACTGAGTCACGCTTCGGAAGACGCTCCCTCTAATCTGTAGATCCCGGCTGTTATCTAGGAAATGATTAGATAAGCCTTAAAACTAGTGTCTACGCCAAGGATTTAGGTGTAGCAAAAGTGGAATTCAGGAAGTTGGGGGGGGGGGGGGGGCAATGAGAGGATGAGGTACAAATAACTTTACTTTTGACACGCCTCGAACTAAAATGTTAATAAAGAGGGTCGTGGCAATACCACTGATACAAAATTTGAGGAAGGCCGTGTAAATGCGTTTCCTCACTGTACAACCTCTTGTCATAGCAAACAAAACAAATGACAAGCTTTTTCTTAGTATTATCTAATACCTAGTCACGTTGGTGTCTAAGACGCGTATGGTCATCCTAAAGGTTACATCCTATGGATGCTTACAATTTCAGTGGATGAGTGGACTCGCATGAAAGTTGCCGACCCTAGTTCTCATAGTATACAGGTACTTAAAATAAAGAGATGAATAGGCGGCCCAAACATAATCTCAATAAAGTAAACACACGGACGTCAGCTCGAGTGCCACTCGAGTGACTCACTGAATACTGATATAATTAACCCCTAGTACGCGGATGTCAAAAATGGCTAGTCAAAATATGACCTTGAGTTTGAAAACTATACCTAGGTTGTAATCAAAAATGGGATGTGAACTTTTTTATATTTGATTTATTTTTGTTTGCATTACAGTCTTTGTTTTTGTTGATATTGCTTGCTAATGACATCGGAAACGTAACAGCTGTCACCTGCGTGTCAAAAAACCTACACAAAACATTTGTTTTCATGACACAGCGGCGCGCGCAAATGAAATAAAACCCTCCCACCCTTCACCCTCGCGCAGGAACGTTATCACACACAAGCAGTGTCAACAAAACAAAGACTGTAATGTAAATAAAAACAAAATATTAATGTAAACAAACCTACACAAAAAATAAATAACATAAACAAATGCATATTTGGAATCGCAATGCGCTACCGAATATGCCCCTGCTCGATTCACACCCTAATACACTTGATACACCTTGATACACCCTGTAGGTTCAAATCCTTGGCACGGGGCACGGATCCCTGTCCAAGCATACGAGGGGTTAATGAGTACGACAATATTGATGAACAGGACAAATACGACAGTTGGCTACGTCACCTGGTACTCAATTGATTTACACAAAATCAGAGAGAAATAAGTCCTTTTTTTACGTGACTGTGCTACAATGGTTACAGACGTATGTGCTATAGCGAAATCAGCTACAGAAACATAATGATTAGTTAACATTTATCTTAAAAAAAATAAAAACTTCACGCAGCAGACGCTTTCACAGCCAGGAACCTGCCTAGCGGGAGCCTACGCCGTAGTCGCTTTCTGCTACATACAAGGAAAACCACGGGATCGGCTACGAGCTTACCGATTCTTGGCAGTGAATGTGTTAACCCATTCGAGGACAAACTACGCTACGTGTGCTACGCCGTAGCGCATTTTGCCGCTTTTTCAGATATTGCTAGTAGAGGCCACTATTTGCTCTGTAAGTATATTGTGTTGAATTCCTGGTGGTAAGTTTATTTCTAGTGGTCCCCGAACCCTCGAATACGATCGCGCAGAGAAATTCCTAACATAGCCCTCTCCATTGCTCTTTGGGTGACTTTGAGCCTTCTTATGAGGCCCATAGTAATAGTAAATGTGTGCGCACTTAATTTCAACGTGCGCCGATCTAATGCGTAAGAAGGAAACTTACATAAAACTTAACACATACATAACATAAAATCACGCCTATTTTCCGAAGATCTCTGGCTATAGATCACGGATTTCCAGTTGATACGATCTTGACAAACATAGGTACTTCATTCACTTTCATGACATTCTTCGTACATGCTTGTCGGTTAAGGGTGCTCTTGACCTGACCTTTCTTTAGGATTTCTCCGATTTGGTCCGAGAAAGTTCGACGAGGGCGTCCCCTTCCAACTGTACCATCCACTTTTCCATCATACCTTCACATTAACTTAATATTATATATATGAAAAATTATAACAAATTTCAAAATATGGTTTATTTAAGTATACATATTTATTTATTTCTTAAAAGTACAATTGGAGGACATAATGCCTTCAGACATACAGACATAATAATATATTGAACTTGGAACTACATGTAAAAGAATGCCTCAGATTGCAGATTGTGATATTCTTTGTTTTCCCACCCTAGGTTAGTAATCGAATAAGGCTATGACTATACAACTATTAACACGTATTTTATACTATACAACAAAAAGGCTCCACCCGGAACGCGCTACTGGCCTATTGAGATCAGGTGTTTACCAGTTTTTTTCACCAAATATCAAAAGGTTCAACTTTGTTATCTTAACTCATTAGAAAAACGCATATGGCGGTTACGGCGTTCCAATCGAATTAACTGCCCTTTTAGGGCCTGCCACACACTGGCGCGGCCTGCGGTGGCGGACAATAGTAAATTTGACACCGGCGGACAAGTTTACTATTGTCCGCCGCGCCAGTGTGTGGCAGGCCTAACCCCCGACTCATAAAGAGGGGTGTTATAAGTTTGACTGTACACACAGAGTGTTTATCTGTGGCATCGTAGCTCCTAAATGAATAGACCGTTTTGAATGCGGTTTCTCTGTCCGAAAGCTGAAGTGATCGAGATGGTTCCTGTCTACCTTTCAACGAAATCGAGATATTGAACTTTGCAATGAAAATGTCGGTTTTTCCATTTGTGTCGGGCACTAGCTGTCCTTCTTCCTCTTAAACAGCGCAGTGAACCTCCCAGCCTCGTAAGTCGGCATGAATGGGAGGTATGATGTCCATTTCCATCTAAAAATATAAGAAAGCAAGTGAAATTAAAGGAGTTTTCAAAAAACCTTAACTACTTTTTAGGGTTCCATATAGTCATGCGTTTATACAATAATGCGTTTAGGATGCTGATAGGGCTACCTCGATACTGCAGTGCGTCAGGGATGTTTGCCGATGCCCGTACGGACGACTTTTATGCGATTATGCGTAAAAGAGCGGCATCCCTATTGCACAGATTACAAGGTAGTGATAACAGTCTCCTAAGCGCATTATCTTGCAGAATAGACTGCCCACTCATGAGGCGATGGAGCAAGCTGCATGAGCCTGCACGGGCCAATAATAAAAATAAATAAATAAATAATAATAATTTTTAATTGAATAGTATGAATTGAATGTAATTACTAACACTAGAATTAAGTTTTTGAGAATTTTTGTACGCTACTAACAAATATGGACTAGTATCCGAAATAAATGATTATGATTATGATGATATGATAGTCAACAAGGAACATGTATAGTTGCACCATTTCCGTCTGTCTGTCTACTAGAAAACTGTATTACGGCAGGGGTAGATAAATCACTCACGCCGGCAAGACGGTAAAATAATATCTGGATTAAAAAAATTTTTTGGGGTAACTCCTCTACACCTAAAGTGGGGATGCAATATTTTTTCTCTTTAAACCCATGATGTGGGGTATCGTTGGATAGCTTGTTCAATAATATTACCTATGACTTAAAACTATTATGGCTAAGGAGGCATAACTAGTTACCGAGTAATAGTCGACCAACTTACTTCCGTATACTCCGTATACATAAACGTTATACAGGCCTATTTTAACTGAAATGGCGTAAATATTAGTTTGTCCTTATCTGTCACTTTGAAGTTTGTGTTCGCAAGAAAGGGACAAAGCACATTTTATTTAGCAGAGGCATTTTAAGTTTTTTGAATAAGGGGTGTACTTGGAGAGGCCAACTTAAAGTTTGTAACAAAGACAGATAGGCAACTGCGGAACCCTACACTGCGTGTGGCCCGACTATGTATAATTATCATGGACTAGTCATTCCCACTTTACTCGCCTTAAGTTAAGACGGAGAACGTTCGATGGAATCAAATACTGACTGATTAAAGTCACAAAATTTGAATAGGCATATATAAAATAGTGTCAAATAAAGACAGAATCACTTTCGCATTCACAATATGAGTAGGGATGTTATATGTCTGACCTGCGTATGAGCGCCATCCCGACGGGGAAGTCGTAGGTGTCGCCCCCCCGCGCGGCGCCCGCCTCCAGCGCCATCTCGCGCGCCCACGCCGCCAGCCCGCGCTCCGCCTCCGTGCCTGCCTCAGCATCCGGCCGCAATGCATCACTAGCCTTTACTTACTAGTCCCCGTGCTGACCTACTACCTCAGTTGGTGAGGTAGTAGGTCAGCGAAATACCATCCCACTCGAATGTGGAGCAGCCCAACTGGGGAAGTACCTCCGCCTTGCAGAAAACCACAGCCATAATAACACTGCTACTTGCTCTGTAGTAGTGTTGTGTTCCTGGAGGTGAGCAAGGTCGCCAGAGCTCCCGAGGATGCGTTGTGTTGAGAGCGAAGGAATTTGTTCCTTCAGCTGTCAACACGGCGAATCCTCAAACTTATCAAGAGTCGGCAACGCCCATGTTGCTTCTTTGGAGTTGCATGCGTCTATAGGCTCCGATGTCCACTCGGCCGTACGCTTGTTTGCCACCGTCGTTATATAAAATAATATTAATAATAATATAGTCCAACACATCATCATCAGGTCCTGGTAACGGTCGCTGGATGCGGGTGGCGCAGGACTGGACATTGTGGCATTCTTTGCAGGGGCCTATGTCGAGCAGTGGGCGTCTTTCAGCTATGATCATGATTATCATCATCAGCCTCCAGATAGTCGACTGCGTAACGCTTCGTACGTACGTTAGGTAAATTTCTGTACCTTTTTTAGTAAAACATGTGATTACAAACTCCGATACACACACTTCTCTCCTCTCAATTATTAGATCTGACTTGATCTACATCGCGCGCTATTAAAATTACTGCATAAATGCAACTTCAAAGTCTGGGACTTCGGTCCCAGAGAGATGTTGTCGTATCTTCCCGCTATTGTATATAATATGTACATAAACTGTCATGTAAATGCAGCATTTAAATATTCTACAAGGATGTTCATCTCTTACCCGGTATCAAATTGTCCAGAAGACAGCCCAGCACGCCCCCAACCAGGATAGACGTGGACAACAGCACTTGCAGCACCGCGTCCAGGGCTTCCACCCCGGTCTGGATGACTCCGCTGTGCGCCGCCATCCAGCGGGTCAGCACCAGCGGGAAGAACAAGCTGAAGCCGATGATGTACAGGTTCCGAGAGCTGTTCAGGTCCACGTACTGGAGGGCTGAGAGGCCTGGGGAATATAGTGTGTTAGTGACAGGAAACATTGTGCAAAAGACAGCATCCTTTCTAAGCTAGCTGATAAACTATAACCGCCCAGGGCTGCGCGCGAAACATATACTTAGAATGTGAGACATGATGATAATGATGAGACAAGAGGACTACAGACATCGCAACGTCTTGGCCGAACGAATGGACCAAATCAATGCTGCTCCAGACCATTGCGTCAACTTTTCATAAGATGACCAATTGAAACGTGTTGTGGGTGTTTTAAATGTAGATTGGCATTACACACAAATACACTTTTCACGCCACTGCTCGGAAGTGTGGCAAAAGATGATCAAAATTCAGGCTTCAAAGCTGGACATCGAACGAACAGGCAAACTACGACTTCAAACTGTCCAACAATGTTAGTGTTGGACAGATTGAACTGCGATTCGCTCAATCTCAACCTACCCTAGCCCCCCCCCCCCCCCCCCCCCCGCCCGCCCTGCACGGATTATGTTCTTTGATACGGTACTTAATTATTTGGAATTTCCTCGCAGTAGGCGTGACAAACAGTATGTAATGTCTCGGCCGAAAATTGCCTTCTTTCTATAGCCTTTACAACAATGTACTATGGAAGAACAATGTTCTATGGAAGAACAATGTACTATGGAAGAACAATGTACTATGGAAGATACCTTAGAAATGCTTTATTGAGTCTTTACTCACCGAATGCAGATATCATGCCGAACATAACGCAGAACAGCCCTCCCACAATAGGCTGCGGTATGATGATGAACACGGCTCCCAGCTTGCCCACCACGCCCTGCAGGACCATCAGACCTGCCGCCCACTGCACCACGCGCCGGGAACCCACCTGCGAGACCAGAACAGATGTGAGCGAGACTGGTTTCAGGTTACGAGAAGCTATTATGCTTTTGTCAATAGATACAACGTCGGCCTTAAGAGAAGTAACTATTTAGTGCACAGCCGCGCCTTATTTTTCCTTTGATCGGTATGATATTTGGGACTCAATAAAAAGAGGAGGGACTATTAAATGTTTATCTGATTAAGTAACCATAACGATGGAGGGCGGCGACATGGCAGGCCGAGACGGACATGGCGGGACGACCTGGGCGCATTTTGTAATGATTGGCCAGAGATTGCTCAAATCCAGGACGAGTGGAAGTCGACTGGGGAGGCCATTGCCCAGCAGTGGGATACTCTATAGGCTTCGAAAAAAAAGTAACTATTGGACTATTACAGATTGGGCAGAGAAAGGCGAGTTAAACATTTATAAACTACTACCAACAATTCAAAGAAAAACCGCTCATATAGATTATACGTTTTGGTAGCTGGTGTTTATAGGCTATGGCGTCAAGTGATCATTAGGCATGCGTGCATGTTGGGAATATGCATAGGTATTTAATTTTTTTGTAAGATTGTCAGAGCTCTTTCTGAAGTCTTTCAGCCTCACCGATGTTCATTACCTAGAAGAAAGATGTTGGAATACCTTTGTGACGCCAATAGCCCCCACGTTCTCTCCGAAGGTGTTAGTTCCGTTACCAGAGCCCCAGAGCCCGGCCAGCACCGTGCCCAGGCCTTCCGTGCCCAGCCCTCGGTTGATGGCGTGGAGAGGAGGCGGTGGGGCCGCTATAATCAAACATAATTCTAGATAATGATATGCTATTGTAACCGTTATAAAAATACGATCCAGGATCTATTTGGACTGGAGCCTTTTAGATCTTGCGTTACATGGAGTACAAAACAAACGTCATCTACGTAGTCGAGTCTTTGCAGAGGGTGATGATAACATGTACAGTAATTAGCATTCAATCGATATTAATAACACTGGATACTACAAAGCATTTTAAAGGAGTTACACTTTTGGTGTTAACTAATAATACTTAATTCCCTTATCCGCATTTCTAATTTCTGTATATTGGACCATAATTTTGGAGCATGTTTCAAAATGGTGCATAATGTCTTCCCAAGTCGCCATATGGTGATAATTCATTGTTTTTATGGTGTATTTTTCGTCATCTGTCTCAGCAAATATTGTCAACATGGATCATGATCAGAGTTAACATTTCTTACAAATTACGAGTAAAACAATGCCGTTGTTCAGCTTTGTCTGTTCGAAGTTCTCTGACCTACTTTTTTTGGAGATAATGGGGCAATGACTTTAGAAGCGAAGTGTTTCAATAGTTCGGAGATTGGCTCCATTAAGAGTGATTAGGGAAGTCAAGCGATTGGAACACTTCAAGAATAAACTTGTACGACAACTTTCAGGGTGCCATAAACTCACCGCACATCCTCGCTGGGGTGGGGTAGTAGCTGATGGCACGGACTATGCTACCACGCCCGCGAGTATCCCTAGCACGCCCGGCCCACCATACTCACCTTCGGCGTTCCCCATCACTGGTCTGAGAACTACCAGGGTGCCATAAACTCACCGCACATCCTCGCCGTGGTCGGGTAGTAGCTGATGGACTCCACGGTGCATGCCAGCACCCCCGCGAGCATCCCTAGCACGCCCGCCACGCTCACCGTCGGCACTCCCCACTGCCCTGAGAACAAGATCTCTTTCAATCGAGGGTTATCTTCCGATAACCAAAATCTTGAGATACAATGCTTTATCCTGACAATAAAATTAAACCTATCAATAAACCACATGATCTCAAAAGTTAGTACTGAAAAGTAGATGTTTATTTACTTGGAGGTTTTGTTAACATTTGCTTCTCATCCTTCCGAAAATTAAAGCCATTGATGATTGAGTTTTTGGTTGCCAAGTTATATTAGCTCTAGCTAGTGCAGCTGTCCGCGCTGCTCCGTCCAGGTATCCGCGGTGGGTATCAGTAAGCCATCAGTGTCAAGTCAGTACGGATGCTTTACTGCGCATTTCAATGAGTGCTTCCTGATTAGCGCTGAATGGAAGCGGTATGCAGTACTGCATCGCCCCGCTTCCACGCAGTATAATTGGTCTTCGCAAATATAATACCGACAAGTAAGGAATTCCAGGTGACATCTGTAAGCCGCATACACGCTACGCCTCACCTACTGCAAAGTGGCCTTAATCTCGCATGACCCGGGTATGTTACGTTCCCGCCACGTTAATTAATATTCACTAGGTTTTGGTGTTACAAGGTTTCAACATTTATCGAAGTAATTACTGAGTGTGGCGTCGCAGGTTTACATGACGGCAAAACGAGTAAATTAACGAGCAATGCTCAACCGACCACGAGCAGCGAGCGTCAAAGCGCCAGGAAAAACGAGTTACCGACATTTCAGTCTGTAGGTACGTAGACCTCGATAAGTTTAAAATATACGTCAGTTTACTTACAGTATCTTAACCGCTGATGCAAATGAGGGTTGCTGAGAGTGATCTGTGTGTCTGTCTATGGCATCGTAGTCAGCAAGCAGCAATGGCAACCATTCTGTGGGGCGGCGCTACTTAGATTTCTATGGTTTTTCGTTCGCTGATCGTAGTTCCCAAATAGATGAACCGATGTGAGCGCGGTTCTTTAATTACGAATCTTGTCTGTTGAGTTAGGGTCTTAGGTTTGTTTCTTCTATAGATGATTTTTTGTGTGTATGCTTATGTATGTACATATATATACTGTCACGTTTATGAGTCTTTGTGCTCCTATATTGCTCCTATACTATAGGGATTACTAACGCCGAGGTTGAAATAAGGAGACAAGGATTTGTGCAATAAAATATAACAGGTACGAATAAGTCTACTCAATGATGCAAATCTGTGGGTGTCAAAAATGCCACAGCCGTTTATTCCAACTACCGAGACGGACATGGTGCAATCGCAATAGACTGCGCAACCGCTGACAACGTAAACGGTATGCAGCATGGTCGCTGCAGCCTATACCGTTTACGTTGTGGCTGGCACGACGTTGTCCCCTGCCTGTTGCTGTGATGCACACATTATTCAACAATCTGATCCCGGAGGACCTCAAGAAGACCTGATCAATTTGAACGACGAAGCCCTTTAAGTGGATTAATGCTTTGGAGATTCATTTATAATTTTGTATTTGACTTTTGACTTGCCGACTGCCGTTATGGTCGCCACTGCCGGCAGAGCCCCGTGGATGCGCTGTGTTCAGTGTCCCTACATTCCTGCACAAGTCCTCCAATCACTGTCGTGGTGAAAAAGCCTTTGCCCCTGGAGGTGGCTGACCTGGATAAGGAATGCGGAACCAGGGCGCGTCTTCAATGATGACCAGCTTGAGGTCCGTCCGCGCGGGGTGACCCTCGGGGAGGGCGTGGGTCAGCGTCAGGATCAGGCAGACTAACCACATGATGGCTATAGTCAGGAGGACCTGTGAACAACCAAGGAATTCATACATCAGTAACTGTCCACGCGACTCCACCCGCGTATTGCAAACGCAGACAAATGTGCGGGCTAAAATGTCGTCTATATCAATCTTTTTTTTTTTAGACCTGGTTCTCGCGTAGCAGACAGAGTGGCTTTAGCTACTGGTCGTGGCTGGCTTGTGGGTAGTCTCCACTATGGGGCTACCTGACTGCCGAACAATTCTATATCCATCCAAAGGATCCAATTTATAATATACTGGTGAAAGAACTTTAGAAATCGGTTGAGTATTTTCGGAAATGACAACCTACATTCAAACATAAAAGCTCACAGACTTTTCATCGTTTAATAATAGGAAAGACAAATGATTATGGATGTATCGGTGACAATCCTGAAAAAATTGGGAATACATAATTGGGCTGATTTTTCTGCCGTTGTCGCATTTTGGAAAAGTAGTGTTCAAATACAAATTGACGATTCTGATAAAAAAAAGACTTTTTATGTCTATTAAGTAATAAGCTATACAAAAAATATAGAAATCCACAGGTTTATGCTTTAATTTGTCAGATATTTGCATATTTGTGGGATAATCAGCGGACCGACGTTCCCGTGAGTGACGAAATGGTAACGGATCGAATAGCACTGTAAAACTCGAAAACTATTAATTTTATTCTTTTAATTATAAACATAGACCACAATAATCCTTCTCAAACAATAAAGTTTTTATTTATTTAACAAAATCATAGAAAAAAACTGATTTTCATTTCCACTGAGTTACATTTTGTACAAAATGTATCCTAGTTTTTATTATAATTCTGTGAAATGACTAAGTAAAAAGGGAATGTATTTTTTTAATACAAAACAAACGTGTAAAGATATCTTTAACAGCCTTAAAAACTGACTAAAGATTGTATATTCTGCAAAATTTAGTATTTTTGTCAAAAGAAATGTAGGACAATTTCTCAGTGCAACGTAACGTACGAATAGGGGTGTATCCACAGTGACCTACTTTTTAGCAAATATCTTATCTATATATATAATAAATCTAAAGAGGAAAACGAAAAGAGACTGAAAAATGGATTCCTAATTATGACGAACAACTTACTTACATACATACGAACAGGTCAAGTTAATATAAGGCTTGTAAAAAGTATATAAGATATCTTAGTTAAAAAAACAGAATTACTATAAAAATTAACAAATGGAAAACGAATTTCTTTTGGCATGTAAAAATATTGATAAGATTTCGTTTCTTAAATCAATAGATTACATAAAATAATGCGTTGGTAACAACAGAAAATAACCAAGTCGTTGTACATGGGCCGATAATACTTATTTGAAGAGATCCATCGATTCTCAAAAGTGCACCATACTTACCTTCAGTACCTCATCTTATCTTTTGCACTTCAAATGTATATTTTGATGATTTGTTGTTAAAAGTTAATAAAATATTATCAGGATCAGTGAACTGAGGAGTTCCATACGTCAGAAAGGTCATCATGATATATTGTAGAATATACCGAAGTCGCCATAAGCATGCCCATTATATTTGAAGAGTTGGCTCAACTCCTCACAGATTCCATCATCAGATCTATGCTAAATGTATGCGGGGCTACCTTGCAGATATCTGCTTGCCAATAAAAAAAGAATTATCGAAACCGGACAACGTTGTAAAGAATGATCAGTGATCACCGACGATAATACAACAAAAAGTCGAAACGAGAACCTCCTTCGTTTTATTGAAGTCAAAGTCACGGGAAAAAACTAGTCTTCAAGATTGCTATCCACATTTGTGCCCATAAAACACAGCTTTATCGTTCCAATGAGTGACTTTTCGTTCCAATGAGAAACGAAATTTCTCATTGGAACGTCACGTTTCGACCGTGCGAAACAATATTTGGATTATTATCAATAGTAAAGAGAATTGAAAGATTATTTTAATACTTCAATAAACAAGATTAATTTGTTAACAAAACTACATATTAAAAACGTGCTGAAAAACGAAACTTAGCTTAGAAAAGTCCGTCACTAAGTGGAATTCACAATATGCACTCAAAAAACCTCCGCAACGAAACCTGCTTTCACCTCTAATTATTTGACATTACTGACTAAAAACCAATATGGCCGGCACGGTATAGGCACCGGAATGTTGCCAAACCAAAAAAAAATGCTTCTTTTTGGTAGGAATAATCAAAATATCATCAAAAAATGTTCGTTTCTCAATGGGAATTTCCAATAGGTTACTTTTTATAGTAAGATTTAAAAACAATTTTTATGTATTATATAGCTATTAACTGTAAGAAAAGCATTAAAATTATTAATTATGGATACATTTTGAAACCGTATAGGTCGTAAAATCATATTATTACCTTGCAGAAATATGTAAAAATGTGCTTGCAATTTTAAATTTCGCGGTAGGACATGGGAAAAACAGCAGTGTTGCAGACTTTAAAATTGAATAATTAAAAAAGTTTTCACTATTTTAAATAAATAAATACACAGTATTGATGCAAAATTATCCCTTTATATGTATAATATTAAAACGTCACCCAAAAGAGTTAAAAAGTGGTCTATAATGATTGGGGAACTGGTAGGACATGACTAAAACTCAACTATACAACGATAGAAAAATTGGCCCAATTATACATTAAGATTCATACAGTGAGGAATTATTTATTGATTGATCAATTCGAATGGCATTTACAGCCGTGTACAATAATCATAATACAATCTTATTCTTTAACTTCTGTAATGATTCTGTAATGTTCTGGAGAGGATGACCTATTAGTCCCCTTAGTCCTTATGAAAGGACAAAGTACAAAACAAAAATGAAGTGTTGGATAATAGCAAAAATAAAGCTACGGTAGCTTTGTTGTTCAGGCGTGCGGCTGCCAAGCGGCGGTCGGGGGTTCGAATCCCGGCTCGTACCAATGAGTTTTTCGGAACTTATGTACGGATTTACAGTTAGCTTTTCGGTGAAGGAAAACATCGTTTCCCCTCTGGTTTGGAAGTCGCTTTCGTAAAACTAGTGCCTATGCCATTTTTGGGATTAGGTGTCAAAGCGTATCCCGGGTTCCTTTAGGGGATGATAAATGTGGCTAAAAATCCTTCAGTACCGACCCTAAAAAGGTGTGCCAAAGACGAAGCAAATGTGAAAGTTCCACCCATTCAGCACAGTTTTTTAACTCCTTTCTTTATGCAACTGTAACTGGATTACTTATATGTAGGTAATCAATATAATATCACTTTCATTGGGTCACCCCCACTTAACCTAATATCCTTAGTGCTAATTTCATTATACCAACGTTCGATATAATTTTCATTAGCCCTAATATTCGGATAACAAATCTATATATGGCATAATTATTTTCTGGGCCTAATTTCATACCTCCTAATCTTTCCTAATTCTAAACACAAAGTATGCTAATATATTTGAAACTAATAATGATTTTTCCTAATGAATACTATTAATGTTCAGTACACCTAATTTCGTCACACCTATCTGTCACTTAATTATTAACTTTCGCTCTAATGTTTCACTAGACCTAATTAATGCATATTTTTCAAAACAGTGAACTTTTCGGGTTTTCTTTGAATATCATCACACCTAATCTCGCCAAATGGGAGCCAGTTATGCACGGTCAAATAATGTACGGCCCGATATTCCGCGTCCAGTTTTTGTGGACGCGGATTAATGGGTCGTGCATTATCAGGGCGGACAAAAATGGCTTGTCATAAGCGAACTCTGTCTTAGGTCGGTTAGGTTAGGGTTCACCTGTGTCCCTCAGACCAGAAATAGACACCCCGCGCAGCGGGGTGGCGTCGACTTGCTGTAGGGCTATCACAAGACGGCCCGCGATCTCTCTCGATTTTTCTCGCACTATACTTCTCTTTCTACGACGAAGAATAGACATCGGATTACCTACCTATTCTACTCTAAGGCAGGTCAGTGTAGGTACGACAACGAGCGAAGCAAGTAGGGGTGTTAGGTAGCGACCCTAAGCGCGCGAGCCGAGCGAGCGAAGCGAGCGTGGTGCGGTAGCGGCCGGAAAAGCGCCTGAACCGGCATAATACGATAAAAGAAAATATCGGTGAAATAAAATTAGTACCAAGTACTAACTATTCGGGATAATGACATTAGGGCAAAAGTACTTAGGAAAAATGAAGATTCGGATTAGTGATTTTAAAGACATTTGATTATAAGGTGTAGTCATTATTAGACATTGCAATAATAGGCCTAGGAAAAAATCGGTTAATTAAAATTAGACATTATGAAAATTCGGGATACTGACATTAGGGCTAATGAATAATTAGGAACAATAAAAATTCGTGTTTGTGATTTTAGGGTTAACAACATTAGGGCTAGTGAAATTAGGTATAAAATTATTGACTAACGGAGGGGAACCCTTTCATTTCAATCACGACACGCGTCAGAGAGCTACGATTAGGGAATGCCATCTCGATCCAATATTAATTGGTAATTCGAGATCTCGCCTTAAAAGGTCCAGATTAGCGATTCGATATCTCGTCAGCCAAATCGACGAGATATCGATAAGCGCCATATTTTTGAAAATATTGCGTTATTTTGGCCGGATTAGCCTGAATTCCATTTTTAAGAGATTTTGAGGACGAAATACAACATTTATAAATATTGAATGTTGAAAAAAAGAATTGTTGAAAAAAAAACTAGTAAGTAAACTAATAAGAGTAAAACATGTGGCCATTACGCACCAACACTAACTGCGATTTAGAAAATAAATAATTTTCAAGTTTTTAGTACCTGCCAACTTCAGTACATACTTGCTTGTCAGACACGAATTATTAACATACTCTTACATTGCGCACTGAAATCTCGTTCGAGATCTCGATTATGTCAGTCGAGATCTCAACCGAGATTTCACACAAGATTTCCTGTCACCGAGATTTAATGTCGAAAATTCGCTTGAGGTCTCGTGAATTCGAGATCTTGCGAGATTGAGAGTGAATTCTCTAGCTGCAACCGAAGCGTTACGAACGTAGAAAGGCAGACCCCTGCATTGCGACGACCTCTGTAGCCTAGTTTGTAGTGACCCTGCCTACGAAGCCAGAGGTCTCGGGTTCTAATCCCCCGGCATTTATTTGAGTGATGAGCGCGAATACTTGTTCCTGAGTCATCGATGTTTTGTATGTAAACATTTAAGTATTTATTTATATATGTATTCATATCGTCGCCTAGTACCCATAGTACAAGCTTTGCTTAGTTTGGGAAAAGGTCGATTTGTGTGAGATTGTTGTTATTAATTTATTGCAACATTTGCAACTTGCTATTTATTCAGTAGAAGTTATACTACTGGTACTGGTTACTGGGCATCTATATATATATGTCGCAGGGAAATGACCAAAACGGAGATTTGATCAAATCTCTAAGGGATATGATCAAATCACGCAGGATGTTAAAATGGCCAATCCATTTTGTCATTTGCCTAGAAAATATCAGTTATTTGATCAAATCCCTGAATCGGTTTAGTGAAATGACGAAATCGGACAAAAGAGGCAACTCATTTTTTCATTTCACTAGATTTGTTTAGTGATTTGACAAAATCCCTGAACCGCGTCAGTGAGTTGACGAAACTAAGTCGCAAAGTCGACTAGTTTTATCAATTCACTAGACACGTTTAGTGAAATGACAAAAATGTCAACTGTAGTACAGATTATGTCGCTCGTGCGGTCGTGTTACCTCCCTCCCGCACCTTCCCGCTACCCGCTCTCACCCTTCCGCGTTAGGCACCGGCCGGCTCAGTCAGACGCACGTGCGCAGTGCAATAGCGGCAAGTAAACAATTACGTAACGAATTTTATGCGCGTGTTCATTTGTATGTTTACGTTTTTATAGAAAATGGCTTCGGACGTAGGAGAAAATCAATGTCAGACCCAGTTTGTGTGTGAAGAACAGTTTAGTGAAACTATTAGTGCGTGTTTTAACGAGAGACCAGCTAAAGAAAAACCCCTATGGACTCGCGAAAGGATAGAAGAAGCTATCACGGCTATCGAACAATTTAAATTGGCCCCAGTGTGAAAAGCACCACGGACAAATAAACAGTATTATTATGGAAATAAATACGATCTCATGGAGGTTGGTACTCAAAAATATTTGATTTTGAAGAGAAAGTCTGTTTCCGACCCCGTTGTGAAAGTGGCTGCTATGGAAGAATTTTATGACATACTTAAGCAAGCTCATCAGTTTACCGGGCATGGAGGAAGAGACAAGATGCTGCATTTTTTAAAATCGAAGCACTTTATACCTACTTCGATAGTATTGGAGTTTTTGAAATTGTGTACGGTTTGTCAAACCAAAAAGACATTTCCGAGAAAAGGAATTGTTGTGAACCCAATTATATCGGGCGACTTTAACCTTCGAGGTCAAGTCGATTTAATTGACTTACAGTCAACGCCCGATAGAAATTTTAAATGGCTGTCACACTACCAAGACCATGCGACAAAATTTAGCTTCAAAAAGAGCCGCTGAAGTGGCGCTGGAGCTGCTAAAAATATTCTTGGAAGTAGGGTGTCCACATATACTTCAGAGCGACAATGGCCGCGAGTTCACGGCTTCTGTTATACAGGAATTGACGAACCTGTGGCCATCTTGTAAAATAGTAAATGGTCGGCCTAGGCATCCGGCCAGTCAAGGGTCCGTGGAGAGATCTAACGCAGATGTCGAAACCATGTTACGCGCTTGGCTAACGGACAATTCGTTGGGTTGTTATTTTGTGCAGTTCCAAAAAAACTCGTCTTTCCATCGCACTATAAAACGAACACCCTATAAGGCGTTATTCGGAGCCGAACCAAGAACAGGGCTGGAATCTACTCATATTCCGAAAGAGTTGCTTGAAAAGCTTATTAATGAAGAAGATCTTGATCTGCTTCTCAAACAGCAGGAAAACGTAGCTGGATCCGCAGATAATCAATGGGTTTCAACTGATTTCACGAATGACTGCACTGCTTCAACACCTGAAGACTCGGCAGCAACATATATGACTCACAATCAGGAATCAGTATCACAGGACGTGACAACTGCTGATTATCCTAACAACGATGAAGCTTCAACACCTAACGAGTTACAATCATGCATGGAAAACATGACTAACAATAACTACGATTTCGAGTACTACGATCATAATGATCTCCCAGCAGTTGAATTGAATACCCGCACCACTTCAACTTCGAATAATCTGACAAGATCTGTAGTTCCAACCAACAACGGCGAGGAAACTGTAATAGTCATGGTTATGGACAGAGGAGCAGCCGATACTGAAACAATCATATCTTGCATAGTTTGTGACAGGGAGTGTACTGGAGCCCACACGTGCGATATTTGTAAAAATCCAGTGCATGCAATATGTGGAAGTACTGTCGCAGAAGAAGGATATGGATCAAAAGTTTTATGCCAACTATGTCAAAAAGAGAAAAATGTTAAAGCTAAAAGGGAAAATGCCGCAAAATATTTAAAAATTTCAGCTGAAAAAATGAAAGATACTTCGTTGACCAAATTTAAAGATTTGTTAGTCAAGTCAACTGTATTGGTTGACGTCCCTAAGGTAGATAGAGGTCCATTAGACGGAAATAATATCACGAGGATTGTTTTAAATATCAAAAATAATCTATACCAAATCGGCGGTTCTCTATTGTATGGGCAAAAATCATTTCCCAAAGTGTCATTTCCCAAAAAATGTTTCCCAAATGATCATTTGGCAAAAAAACACTAGTTAAATTATTGTTTCGCATTATATCACTTTGTAATATCTCCTATGGCAAAATATTACTTCGCAAATTATTGTTTGGCAAAGTTTTACATAGTCAAGTTTCATTTGGTCAAACGTAATATTTAGCATAACATTCTTTTTCCAAATGATTGCATGGCATATGATTTAGATCCTAATTGTGTAGTGCATACGAAATCTATTTGAGTGAGGTTAAATAATTTTGCTGTGGGTAGTTTGTAAAAAACAAAAGTAAATAATTTACAGGTAAGTTTATGTTCTTTTGTACTATAGGTACTTAGGTAACAATATATTATAATGCAAATAAGCAGCATGCATGCAAGCAAGCCCCGAGTCGGTTTCGCCCTTTTCATCGAGAGTCTCCAGCGAATCGACGCCACCCCGCTGCGCGGGGTATCTATTTCTGGTCTGAGGGACACAAGTGAACCCTAACCTAACCGACCAAAAACAGAGTTCGCTTATGACAAGCCATTTTTTCCACCCTAGTACCTAATGTGCGAAATGAAAATTTGAACAAATGTTTTGTTTGGAAAACAATATTAGCCCGAACAAAGTGTTTGCTTAATAAACTTTTGTCTTAATAACACTTGACAAAGCAAAATTATGCTAAATGATATTTTGACCAAATTAACAAAATGCGAAACAAAAATGTGCTATTTGTTCGTTTGGGAAATGAAACTACTGCCATAAGTTTTGTAGGAAGTGAAATTTGGCGAAAAATATTTTGCCGAAACAGCAGGATACCCAAATCGGCACATCGGTCGGCATTATAAAAGATTGGCTACCCAGAAACGCACTTCAACCAGCCACAACTTCATTTACCGCACCAGTTCCCTCCACGAAGCACAGTCTACGTGAAATTGCAGCTAAATTATCTGTATTTGGAGGTCAGGGGTTCAAGAAGTGTTCATGTGAAAAATCTAAAGTACAATGTAGAACAAATAGATGTGCTTGTAAAAAAATAATGTTATGTGTAATTCTAGATGCCATGAATCTACAACATGTTCAAACAAATAAGAGAACAATTCTAAATGAACATTGAATTTACAAATATCTTAGGCACGTAGCTTCGTTTTATTTTATTTTATTTTATTTCTTAGACTGGAGGTATGTTTAGGTGGTTCGCATTCCATACAAAACGTTATTTGACATTCGCAGGATAACGGCGTCATATTTTAAGAAAGTTATGTTATAAACATTTATAAATTGGCTTTCCATTTGCGCGAAATAGTTTTCCCAAAGTATCACGTCCCACACTAATTTCTCAAATTATACTAGATCATACAAGTTTATTGTAGTAAAGTGGGAATTTCGCGCAAAAAGAAAGCCACTTTATGAAAGTTGGTTACATAAGTCTCTTAAAATATCACGCCGTTACCCTGCGGATGTCAAAGAACGTTTTGTATGGCAAGCGAACCACCTTAAAATGATTATATCCCGTTTTACAACCACCTATTCTTGTACTCGATTAAAAAGCTGATTAATACAAACAATGTCAATACCTACTTTCGTCATTTTATTTTACCATTTCACTAAATAACGTCAGAGATTTGAACAAATCTCTAAGAGATATGATCAAATCGCGCAGGATGTAAATGTCGCAGGGAAATGGTCAAAACAGAGATTTGATCAAATCTCTAAGGGATATGATCAAATCTCTAAGGGATATGATCAAATCTCTAAGGGATATGACCAAATCTCTAAGGGATATGACCAAATCACGCAGGATGTTAAAATGGCGAATCCATTTTATCATTTGCCAAATACAAATCAGTAATTTGATCAAATCTCTGAATCTGTTTAGTGAAAAGACGAAATCAGACAATAACGGCAACTCGTTTTTTCATTTTACTAGACTTGTTTAGTGATTTGATAAAATCCCTGAAACGCGTCAGTGAGTTGACGAAACTATCTGGTCAGAGATGTCAAAGGGGGCGTGATTAAGTTTTTTCCGCTCTTATATAAAAAAAAAACCACGAAGACGCTGGCGGGAGCAGAGCTCCCACCACCCTTCTAACCTATCCGCCATCCGAGTCTAAGTCTCAGAACCGTTTAGATGACTAATGATAGGACCCAATATCTGCGAGTTAGTTTTGTCATTTCACTGACGCGTTTCAGGGATTTTATCAAATCACTAAACAAATCTAGTGAAAAGAAAAAACGAGTTGCCTTTATTGTCCGATTTCGTCATTTCACTAAACAGATTCAGAGATTTGATCAAATTACTGATTTGTATTAGGCAAATGATAAAATGGATTGGCCATTTTAACATCCTGCGTGATTTGATCATATCCCTTAGGGATTTGTTCAAATCTCTGTTACAGTAGAGACTTTATCATTTCACTAAACGTGTCTAGTGAATTGATAAAACTAGTCGACTTTGCGACTTGGTTTCGTCAACTCACTGATGCGGTTCAGGGATTTTGTCAAATCACTAAACAAATCTAGTGAAATGAAAAAACGAGTTGCCTCTTTTGTCCAATTTCGTCATTTCACTAAACCGATTCAGGGATTTGATCAAATAGCTGATATTTTCTAGGCAAATGACAAAATGGATTGGCCATTTTAACATCCTGCGTGATTTGATCATATCCCTTAGAGGTTTGATCAAATCTCCGTTTTGGTCATTTCCCTGCGACATATACATATATAGATGCCCCGTATATTGCGATGCTTTGTTGCAAGATAACGTTTATTACTTATTTATTACGGAATAACGTTGTGGGGACGCGACCACTTAAGTGCGCACTCTTGAGTCTAGTTTATTAATATCTCACATAAGGTACGGTGAGGTAAGACTTTCACCGGGTGAAGACCATCAGTCCATCTTGAGCTAGACTGACAGTTTTCGTGTTACCACGAATCAGATTTATTAATCTTTATTTTTGTAGGAACTGTACATACAAATTGATTATCTACTGTAGACAGTACTCATTTAACCGTTAAATAAAAGAAAAACTGTTAGTCCCGTTTACTCCCCTTATTTTAGTCTGTTTATTTTCTCTAATTTTATAGGACTGCCCTGGTTTTACACCCCTGATTTTTATTATATGATAGTCTTCCCCCAAGCTAGTAAAAACACACATAGATACGAAAATGAACCTTATTCTGTTTGATAAAAGGTAAATAAAAGGCTGCTGGTATTTTTACCACGTTAGTGGGGCAAAACTAGCAATTTGAACATTATTTAGCTTTCCCTAAATATATCTGTTTTGAGTAAACAAGCGTAAAAATGACGAAGTACACTTTTGTATTAAGTTTTCAAAAATCTCAAGTTAGTTCAATTATTTACTTAAAAGTATGACTCGTGAAATCGTTTCGTGGTCAGAACCGATCTTTAATTTCTTACAATAAGTCTTAGCCCACCTTACCTTATTAGGTCAAAACCCGTTCTGGGCCAATCGAGACAAACATTACGCTGGTAGCCGATAACATGGGAAAAACAGTATGTAAAGGAAAGCGCCATTTCTGGCACTGAAGTGAGCTGCTACGGAGCAGCTCAATGAACGTAGCGTGGCGGTCAATGGGTTAACATTAACACATTCATTGCATTCGCCAATGATTTCGTAGCATGCTACGATGGTTTGGGCGTGTAGAGACGATGGATGAAAGAAGATTAACAAAGAGATTGTATGAGGGAAAAGTGGACGGTACGGTTGGAAGAGGACGACCTCCCCGAACTTTTTCCGACCAAGTCGGAGAAATCCTAAAGAAAGGTCAGGTCAAGAGTACCCCAAACCGACGAACAAAGCGAGTGAAGCAAGAAAGGTTTGTCAAGATCGTAGCAAGTGGAAATCGTGAGTGGTGTTTGTGATCTCTGCCTACCCCTCCGGGAAATAGGTATTATATGTATGTATGTAGGCTTGGCATTGAAAGTAAACTAAATTTCAAAATGCACACATGCAGGAAGAAATTATGTTTGCAAGACCTAATTCTAAAGAGAGCAAAAGCGCTGAGCATAATCAAAGGTACCAGGCTCGCACACAGAAGTAGGAGGTTTATCGCCGGGTACCACTCCCCGAGCTAATTACTTCCAAGTCGCCGGCCATGTTTTAATCACTGCATTTGCTTCAGGTACGCTGCAATATCCTTAAAACGGATATGTTTAGGATAATTCGAGTAGGTAATTGGCTTAGCGAACAGTTTTATCGCGGTCTAGGATCGAGTCCCCGAAGTTATTTGTGTGAGGGGACGTGGTTTTTTTTTATACTGATAATTAAAGCAATTCGTGCAAAATTATTCCCTAACCATTCACAAAATATCAAAAATGCACAACGTAATATTCAAGTTTTCACTCCTGCCGTCACTCCCGGAGTTTTTTTTTTATTACTTTGACATACTTTTATTTTAAATGTATTTTTATTGTATGTTGCCTGGTATTATTTGTAAATGTAAGTTATTGTTTGATAATGTAATTTCCACTGATTTATTTTCCTTGTATTGCGACATAATAATTAATACTGTGCTGTGTAATTTTTAAATTATTGCAAATACCCGCAAGGGTTCATGTGTGATCATGATTGCGAAAATAAAAATGAAATGAAATGACGAATCAGGTAGTTTACTCGGAAGTATTTCATCTTCCAGCAACGACATATGAGTAAGATTGTCCCTACAATGTATATTAATCTACAGTAATATTATAAAGAGGAAAAGTCTGAAACCACTAATCCGATTTTAAAATATCGTAGACCTATGTTGGAGCGGAAAGGTTCTCCGGATTTTGACGTTGATTCATTGTATTTGCGATATAGGAACAGCGTGTGACATCCATTTGATAGATATATTCACGTTTATTACGGCTTATACTATCAGCTCTTAAAATATTTGTTGTTATGGAAGTCACACACAGTGTATGACGCGTCACTGCGTAGCGCGGCGTCAGAGTATTAAAGTTTTTGTGTGGGCGCGTGTGTTAAAGCGCCGTAGGTTTAGCAAAATTAAGCGAACAGAGTTTATGATGCGTTTACAATATAATGCGTCTGTTTATAATAATATGGTTTCAAAAAACTACGAATTACTATCTTGAGGCTTTTCTGCGGGGAGATTTCCGCTCGATAGAAAAAAATCACGAAAATTGGTCTAAAAGGGTCTAAAATACACTTAAAACATTCGTAACAAATTATGCACAAAAGCTAAAAATATTAACATGTCTTCTAAAAATCGGCAATAATAATATTATGTTTAAGAGAAATCAGTGATTACATTTTTATTTATTTGAACGGCCAGAAAATTAAAATTAAAAAACATGATATCCGCGCTACCGAGCACGCACTTCCATCTCGCTCAAGCTTATGCTCCATTGAGCATAAGCTCATTAGAGGGAGAGAAGACCATGAACCTACGGCGCCTCAACCCATTCAGTGTCAGAAACCTGGCGGTGGGCGCTCTGCTTTCCTCTTCAGAATTTCCCATCAAGCGCTACGAAACCGTTGGCAGTGAACCTGTTAAAACAACTTCTCACCGGGAACAGTTTGAAGAGCGGGAACCACTGCACGGAGCATCCGCCCTGTCTCCAGGAGAGTGTGGGCACGCGCACGCCGCCCATGCACTGCGAGAATATCGTCAGCAGCGTGAATGTGCTGTGAACAATATCGATAAATGCTCATAACTTGTTAGAAATATGTGTGAAGTGAGTGATGTGCCACATAAGTTTGCGTCCGTGAAGAGTGTGAAGTTAATCTCAAGTCGTTGCACATCCGTCAGCGAGCGAATAAACCATAGGATGCGAGCTACTTACAAATTTTAACCCAAACACGAGCCTGCTCGTAAAACCAGTTATGAGCGAACTAAATGGCTGCCCGACATCCTTTTGATACCCCGCCCCCATCCCCGCATAATGGCAATGGCACCCATCTGTGGGACCATTTTGCTTACCACTCCTACACTCACTCCACACTAGATTTGAAATAAACAACAACTTAAATGTAAATTAACACTTAATGATTAAATTCTCACACTGCCTCGAGGCGCCCGCGCGCCTCGAGTGCTCGCGCATTAAATTTCTCGGCAGTCGGGTAGCCCCATAGTGGCGACTACCCACAGGCCAGCCACGATCAGCCGATACAGCCTCCGGGCTTTGGCATATAGAACCGGTCCAAAAAAAAAAAAAACCAATTTGCGTTTCTTCGGCGGTCGGATAGCACCATAGTGTCGCCTATCCACCAGCCAGCCATGATTTGACGTCACAGCCTTCGGGCTACGGCTAGAAACAAGTTAAAAAAAAAAAACCATTATGCGTCGCTACATAGACTTGGTTTTGTCGTTCGCCGACACCCGTCGAACCCCTCTGAAGCTGATTTTCCACCGGAGGGGCGAGACAAGAATTGAAATTCGTATGGCAAATTTTCAATTCTCTCCTCGCTCATCTTCGGTGGAAATGGTACCTAAAAAAATAAAAAAATAAAAAAAATAAAGTTTTATTTTCAGGCACCAAGTACAGTTAATAGTACACCCATATCAGACTAATTAGAAATGCTTAAAACTAAAGTAAAATTAAAACAAGTAAAACAAATACTATTTTTTGTTTCCGTTTAGATGTACAGAAAGCCAGTGTCTGAACATGTTACAACTAATGTTGCGGCACACCGACATAAGGATGGTGTTATGCGAGCGGCGCATCCCCTCCCAGAAGACTATACCAATCTTGCCTATACACATCCTTAATATGTTTGTGTTCCTTCTTCAAACCCTCTTACAATTTGTAATGGACCAAACATGAAAGGATCCAGGCGTGCCCTGGGAGGATATTGGATCGGGCTATTGGTTTTACAGTTCACAACAATACTATAATATTCAATTTAGGTAATGAAAATCCATACTAATATTATAAATGCGATAGTGTGTCTGTCGTTACCTCTTCACGCTTAAACCGCTGAACCGATTTGTATGAAATTTGGAATAGAGATAGTTTGAGTCCTGGGGAAGGACATAGGATAGTTTTTATCCCTGAAATCATGCCCTAAGGGGGTGAAAGTTTGTATGATATAAACGAGTTCCACGCGGACAGAGTCGCGGGCAGAAGCTAGTATAAGGTAAAATAAAACTTTATTCATGTAACTGAGTTTACACATAATTATATACTCCCAAGTAGGTATTCCAGCACAAGTACATAGACAGACAGAGGAGACTCCGCTCTTGCTAAAATAGGCGGTTTCTCACGAATGCAGTCATACTAAGAAACTAATATTAACTTTATTAATTTACTAACATACTAAATCTTAATGTAGCTAGTGGAGGTGTGTGTTTGTGTGTGTGTCAGTGTGTGTGTGTGTGACCGAATCTACAGTATTGTCGCCAATAACGATCCCTTCCAGACAAGATTCGCATAGCGGAGAAGAAGCATTATATACGTTAGCAAGTTAGGTACCTATTAAAGGTGTGGAACCCTGTCCGAGCCGTAATTAAAGCGCCAGCGGCGTGTAAAGCTAGGTCCACATTTGTATCATTTTGTCGTATCGTATCTCCGTCGCGTTGTACCGACGCGTATCAAGATCGCTAGTGAGGACGCAAATACAGCGCGAACATGCGGCGCGCCGTATCTGGGGACCGATTTTTGACTTTCGAGCGCTCGACTCTTTCACTCGAAAACTGACAAAAATTATGAAATGCTATTTTGAAATAGCGATAGAAAATTGAAAGACGAGTGGAATTGACCACTCGTATTCAATTCTATTGATAGAAAGTACGAGTCTGCCATTTTGACACTAAAAACGTATGTACTTTTGTTTGATTTTCAAGTACTCGAAAGTCAAAAATCGGTCCCCTGATCGATATCCCGCGCGATCAGATATCAGATCCAACATCGGTTGACACGCGTTTATTAAATACCCCGCACACTCGATACTCGTATCAAGATCGGTAAGTATGGACGTGTTTTGCTAGTATATCGCGATACGATGTTATGATTTGATACGCGATACGCCGTGATCGCTCTGGGCGGTTTTTCCCCGATCATCAAAGAGGATACGGATACGCATCCACACTTAATGATACGGCGTTATGATACGATACGCTGCTACGCTACGGTTAGTATGGACGCATTTTTTCACGTGACGATGCTAGTTATACGGTGTCCCCAAAGCGTCCATACTTAGAATACGCGAAATCGATACGATACGCGTTGTTGTGATCGGCAAAATGACACAAATGTGGATCCAGCCTTAGCTACATCTATCCTTATCGTCCGTATGAATAAAATAAAACGTGTGTTGTCTATTTCCTTACCTCTCTCTCGGCCCCGACGTCTTCAACTGTGTTGTCTATTAACAGTGGTACGAATACAAGTTGTGATGATGATACTCATAACTCATAACCAAACATTTCGCATTTTTTACGCAAAACAAACCAATTACTTATATAAATACCACTTCGTCGGCTAAGCGTACGGTGCGCCTCGTGACACGAGTAAGTGGTTACCTGTGTGTCTGTGGTTATATGTAACGTCATTGTTGTCATACCGCGTTGTCGAACCCTTAAAAACCTTCACTGGATTACTCCCAGCTTTCAAGCCTGCAAAACTCATGCACCCACCTATGTAAGGTTGTTTGGCCGCATCTATGGATGACAGGTAGAAAAAGCCTTGAGGCAAGTCGGCATCTTATACTGGTTTTGTAAGATGAAGTTTAAATAAACAACTCTCTAATGTTGCTACTGGATAGTAAGTTGAAGTACGTTATTTAAAACGGGGCGGCGTGTGGTGACATGGCTGCATTAAAGGGTATTTATAGCAGGGCCGATCAACCCCACCGGGATGAAGACATGGATGTAGGAAACCAGCATCACTTAAGTTTCCAAACGATCGTTAGCATATCAACAGTAGTTTTCAACTTAAAAAAATACAGTCGTAACAAACGCGCGTCTAAGTTATGTTTAATTGCAAAATTAAAGAATGCTTATTTTTTAAGATTACGTGTTAATTATCAGTAAATATTTACTGAGCAGAAACGTCTGCTACCGAAATTCCAAGTTCCAATACAAAATTTGTCCGTCTGTTAACTTTTCACGCTTAATCCACGGAACCGATTTAGATGAAATTTCGAATAGAGTGAGTGGATGGATATAGTATAGTTTTTATTCCTATGTAATGGCTGGTCATAGTTTGTATGGACTACGATATAAATGAGTTCAATGCGGACGGACACGCGGGCAAAAGCTCGTATTAACACAAATGTTATGATCATAATCATGCCAAAAGAACTGCAGTCCTCACCAAATTGCATCTTATATACCAGCTGTTAAGGTTTAACTTTGATCGACAGTCAAAATTATTCAATCCTGCTATGTTATACATCCATGTGAAAGCCCTCACTTTGAGGCTGCATAGATAATGCAGCCGCTAATAGGTTTCCGGCGGATTGATTACTAGAGGTACATTTTCGTTTGTAGCTTCGCATCATTTTATCAATTCAATATGTGTGCGCACTCATTGCTACGCGCAGTGAGGTAACGTGTCGCGCGACCATATTGAATGCGATACGGATGAACCGAATGGACCTTGCCAATGCACGTCTCAATCGACGTGATTGGTGTTATTCAATAGTGTTGATTTGGCTATGAGCTACAATTCTCTGACTGCAACATCTTTTAATAGGGGCGCTGAATCCATACCAGGAGCAGGGGTGGCTCACTCCGTGATTTCGTCGCGCTGCTACTAGTACATGCCGGCCTACCGGTCCAAGCCGGTTTTTTAGGGCTGCTACAGCACTACGTTCCATAGCAGCGCTTTGCATGCTTTAGAAAGGGATGGTCGCGTTTAGGCTCGTGCGGCATACCTTAAGTGGGGATTTGTTAACAGAGAACCTTCTGTACGCAGTAGTATTATTTATTCTGTGCCAGTAGAGGAATTTCCGTTACTTTTCGAATCAGCGTTCAACAGTCACCTCGTCTATAACTTAAGTATGATCCTTGCAATTATTACTTAAAGACATCTGTCAATCCAGACCAAAGCGCTAATTAGGTAAATTTTCTAACGAGCCCATTTCCCTCAAAAATTACATTTAAATATATACCTAATTTACGTACAAAGGGCATCTCACGTCAACTGCAGGTCTACATCAACCGGCGCCTGCGTCTGCGACAATAACAAAATATATTTCTTTTTCTTTTCTATATGTATTAGTGTGTATTTGCTGTCACGAATAAATGATTGATTGATTGCTTCATTGAAAATGCAGATTTTTCTAAACTTTCAAGGTCCATATCGTTTTATGATTTTAATTATAATTTGTAATTTATAGTTCTTTAATTTCATGGTTTCCAGCATTTAACAAACTAATATAAATTTTAATATGATGAAGCTAGGTACCCTATTTTATGACTCATGTTTACGTTTATTCGTTTTCGAAGAGTATTATGATGGATCGTACTAATAGCTGACCGATGTCTTCAAACAGATGCTGACATAGACAAGCTATTATAGTCTTTAAGACATGAGAAGAAAGTTTATTGTCGCTTGAACGCGGTGTTCTGTACTCCTCAATCAATCATACCCAACCGTGGTGAGGGAGGTTATTTACACAGCCTGAAAAATACGTTCGGGTCTAGAGATAAATAAGGTTGTCGAGGTACCCGAAGGTATAACATAATTCTACGTGAAGTATATCATATACCATTGAGTATACTATTGGCTGTGGGCAGAACTAGCGTGCCTCTCTTACTTGTTTAATGTGGAACAAATGGACCGGCTATAAAAATAATTATTGTACCTGCTCATAAAATTTCATGACAATCAGCTGAGAAATGCGACCTGTAAACAGCGGGAAAGCGGGACACCGGACAAACGGCCCAAGCTGAAGCATTGAACTTCGTTCGCTACGCTCGCCTGTTCGATAAAAACTTTGTACTCGAATCCAGATGAGAAAATGTGATTTCCAACCATTATTGCTATCTACTCTACATGTCTCACACGTTAATTAAACAAAGGCGATATCTTACGGATATCCCCTTCTGTAAAATTGAGACAAATGGAATCGTGGCCACTTCTTGTAACCGACATTCCTTTCTGTCAATTAAAACAAATGGAATCTCGGCTGCCTTGAAGTAATTTGTTTCGTCTACGCTCGATTTATTATTTGAGCTACAAGAACTTACTTTGAAAACACTGAATAATCTATATTGAATTCCATGTAAAAGACTCATCGACCCTTTCCAAAGAATAATACCACACCTTTTTGCAATGGTGATGTTGTCGGAATGTTATGTATAGGTACATTTCAAATGACTCAAACTGAACTAATTCTTTTGTAACTTGCGTGACTCACATAAATACGTTTTTGAGTGCAACTTGCTTTGGCTATTTGCCAAATGGCAACTCGTGGCCATATCCCTAAAGGGAAGCAATTGTACAACTCCATGACATCGATGCTAAATATATTACAAGTATTATTCATTTTGCACTCATGGTGTAAAAATAAAACCTGACTATACTTTTTCGGGACTTAGGACGTATTGTCGTAATATATGCCGTATTGTATCGCAATCTTACCTTCATCATCATCATCATAATCATATCAGCCGAAAGACGTCCACTGCTGGACATAGGCCTCCCCCAAAGAGTGCCAAAGTGACCGATCCCGCGCCACCCGCATCCAGCGGACTCCCGCAACCCTTACCAGGTCATCAGTCCACCTTGTCGGGGCCTACCCACGCTGCGCCTTCCGGTACGTGGTCGCCACTCGAGAACCTTTCCGCCCCAACGGCCATCGGTTCTACGTGCTATGTGCCCCGCCCACTGCCACTTAAGTTTAGCGATCCGGAGGGCTATATCGGTTACCTTGGTTCTGCTGCAGATAGCCTCATTTCTGATGCGGTCACGCAGAGAAACTCCCAACATGGCCCTCTCCATTGCCCTTTGGGTGACTTTGAGCCTTCTTATGAGGCCCATAGTAAGTAAAGTAGTAGTAAGGCCAATCTTACCTTAGTCACAAGTATATTTTTTTTTTGTCTCTTTGATTTTACCAGAAAGCAGCCACCGCGAAGGATACGGGTGACTGAATCCGAGATTACTGTATGGTAAATGATTTCAAATGGAATAAGTGATTATGAATGATGAGTATGGTTGTAATGGATGATGGGTGAAATGAATGAATTATGTGCCACTTAACTTTCTCAGGTTATTAACTATGGATACCCAACAAGTATACCTATCATTGAACCAAGTGCTGAATACAAGTCAGATTACGCCTCAGCTATCATGGTGCTTTATCGAACGACCGAGCGAAGCGAACGAAGTTCTATGCTTCAGCTTCAGCCGAAAATTGTTTGTATGTCCGGATGTCCGGATCCGGATGTTCCGTTTTCTCGCTGTTCTCTACCGGTCGCATTTCTCTACCGATTCTCGTAAATTTTTTTGAGCAGGTTCGTTAAAAAATAGTTGTTTGTCGAGTCACTAATAGAAAAAAATAGAAAATGTCCACTAGAATCCCCTAGCCTGATCCCCAGGGGGAAAAAACGGTTAGGTTGTTAGGTGAACTGCGGGCTGCGACCCTACAGCGCGCGATCCGAGCGAGCGAAGCGCGCGACGCGGCAGCGTCCGACGAAGCGCGCGACGCGGCAGCGTCCGACGAAGCGCGCGACGCGGCAGCGTCCGACGAAGCGCCATAACCGAACATTTTTTTTTTCCTAGTTACATATAAAATAATAGCCGCTTGGTTCTCCTGGGTGATCGGGGTCAGGTGATTAACGTGGATAACGTGCAAAATGACAGCTGACCACAGTAATGATAACCTGATTGAAATGAAATGCATATTCGCATGTTTTGCGCATGTACAAAACAAACCTTTGGCAATCAATCCGGGTAAGTAATACGAGGTATAACAACTTATCATATAACGGTCATAATATATACGCTCACTGTGTATAAGTTTGTTTAGTATAACGTTCATTGCACATAACGAACGAAAGGTATAATGTCAGAATATATAATTTCGTAAAGTATAACGTACTTTAGATATAATATCAATTGATATATCGATTAAAGCGTATAATATTCATAACAGCTAAGGTTTATAACATATATTATTCAATTTATCTAACATCAAACAGTATAATGCTCGTATAGTAGGTATAATCGCCTTCAGTTATTTTAATTCAGTTATTTTAATGTCCTTTAGGTAAGTATTAATCATTATTAAAACAACGTTGTGGGTAGGGGTATAAACGTAATATGATTTAGTGATCATCTAAGTCGGTTGACACAATTGATTTTTACTCTTGTATGTGTTGTGTATTAAATCATAAATAACGCGTTCAAATGTAAAGTATTCAAAAGTGCAAAAGGAGCAATTAAATTGCACGAAAATACAGACAAGTAAATAACAAATTCATATCGTAGTTATTGTTGGATTATTGAATTTGTAATGCAAACATTAACCAGTTAACCTAGTACATTGAGGTATTCTACCTTAATTATCGACATGTATAGTAGGTAATGTTATTGGTGTATTGCTTTTGACTTTTATTTCTTCTGTTAACATTTACTTCCTAATTAATGTATAGGTAACGAATTTTAAATTTATAATCTGTTCAAAAGTTTTTGTATGCCACACATGGTAAAACAAGTATTCGCAACTAAACTATAACGTGCCACCTCTTCTATACCATGTTTAATTAATCACACAAATATATGCCTTTAACGGGATTCGAATCCGCCACCTCCGGCTGTGTAGACAGGTCACTACCTAAGGCCAAGGCGGTGGTCTGACTGAATGACACCAAAAATGATTCATGATTAACCAACCCATTTCGTATCAAATTTAAACGCCAAGTCAGGATATTACGTATACAGGTAAAGCCAGCACGAGCCGGCTAAAGCCTGTATATTTAAACAGTGCATTTCATCAACCATTTATGGCGAACATCCACCGACCATCGTCCACCTAATGTAACGCCAGATTTCAGCTAAACATTTTCAGTATTTAAGGGTAAAAACGGGACTCAATTATTAAGGATCCGCTGTCCGACCGTCCGTTCGTCTGTTTGTCCGTCACCAGGCTGTATCTCATGAACGGTGATAGTTAGACAATTGACATTTTCACAGATGATGTATGTCTGTGCTGCTATAATAACATAAATACTAAAAAACAGAATAAAATAAATATTTAAATATCCCATACAACAAACGTATTTTTTTGCCGTTTTTATAGATAAATGGTACGGAATCCTTCGTGCGCGAGTCCGACTCGCACTTGGCCGGCTTTTTTTGACAATTTAATGAGAGTTCGTTCGTTCATTCTTTAGTAAACGCCATAATCAGATTGAAATGACAGTCGGAATTTTACCGCATCAAATCTCATTGTCCAAACAAGCAACTCCCGAAGAGTATTGCATCTGGTTTTCTAGTTTACGGAGGACATAAACACGTCTCGTTCGGGGCGTGTTATATAAGAATTGATGCACCTCCATCCTCTTAAGTTTAACATAAATCGCAGGAGTGGAGGCCGCGAAGCGTCTCGTGGGTATCGTGTCTCACGCCACAGCGGAGAAACACAATGCACGCGTAGTGTAGCTGGTAGCAGTAACCAAACCGGAAAGTGCGGCGCTGCTGTGCATTGATAAAATATACTTAAATACGCCTTTATATTACAATTTCACCCGAGAATTGCACAGAACGCAGGCAAACTCGCGCGGCTCTGTTCGTGTTCAGAGGGAAACACGGAAAGATTCCGAAGAGTCATTTGTCCGAAACCATCATTATTCCGAAATTTCAAATTCCGAACGCCATTTTCCGATAAACGAAAATTTGGTTGCATACGATTTAATGGATATATCTAATTAGGATAGGTTAGATGACTACTTTTCGTTTCCGATTTTAAGGCCCCGTAGGTTCAGCGAAGTTAAGCGAACAGAGTTTTTGAAACAATATAACGCGTCTGTTTATAATAATATGGTTTTAAAAAAATACGAATAGTAATTTTGAGGCTTTTCTGCAGGGAGATCAGTGTTTAGAAACATGATTAAGCAATTTTCTCTCGATGTAAAAAAATCACGAACATAGGCCTAAAAGGGTCTAAAATACACTTAAAATATTTGTTACAAATTATGCACAAAAGCTAAAAATATTAAAACAGCTTCTAAAAATCGGCAATATCATGTTTGAGAGAACTCAGTGTTTACTTTTTTATTTATTTAAACGGACAAAAAATTTAAATTAAAAAACATGATTTCCGCGCTTCCGAGCACGCACTTCTATCTCGCTCACGCTTATGCTCAGTGAGAGGGAGAGAAGACCATGAACCTACGGCGCCTTAACCAAGGTAGCCTTCGCTCTTAACACGTTCAGTGCTAAGAATCGCTACGCTCGTAGCCGATCCCGTGGTTTTCCTCGTATGTAGCGGGAAACGACTATGGCGTAGGCACCCGTGGAGCGAGTTTCTGGATGTCAAAATGTTAAACAACATTATATCTATTATGCACACCAGTATACAGACTACCTAGTACTAAAAATTTAAATATACCCAAAGGAAATCCAAAGCGAAATACGAAAGGAAATGGCCCGGCAGTTTTTACAGCCGTTCCGGTGCCGGGCGGCGGCCCGATTGCTTCCGGAGAACAAAAGCATGACTTTATATCGATTCTTTATAAAGGTCTTTAAAAGTAAGTTTCCGACAAACCTTTGTGCAAGCTTTTGTTCAAATCCATCCAACTAAGTAAAGGCTGAATCACACTGGTGCGGCCTGCGGTGGAGGCCAACCGTTGACCGCCACCGCTGGCCCGCAAGTCTGTGAGAGGCTTAAAGTTTGTATGATATACATTATGGGTGAACCCATTCACCGCAAATGCGTCAGGGCGCTATACATAAAATTAATTAAAAATACTTTATTTCAGATAAATATCCATATCAGGTTAGTTACAGTAAAAACGTATATACTATATGTTAGTAAGAAAAAACTTATTTACTACATACTTAGGTAAACTTTATAAGAAAAACGTTCAAAAACGGTGTGATTGATCACGGGTATTTAATTTACCTTACTAATCACCCAGCGATAAAAGATGGGACAGTTGTTGTGGGCAGGTGTATAGTAAAGATATAGATATAAAGATATAAATAAAAATATAAGAAAAGATGTAAAGATATAAATATAAGAAAATATATAATTAAGCTTAGCATACAATCTATCACAATGGAGATTAGGCTAAGTATAAGGGCAAATCTGTAATGTTTTTTTTTTTCGTGAAATAAACAGCTTAAATTTTAATTTTAATTTTTTTTTTTTTTACCTATCCGCTATCACCTTCAAGACGCTGTTTGACTGTTTCCGACAGGGCCCATTAACGTTGCCTTTTTTTCTCATGCTATGGACGCTGTTCGCTACATGTGGAGTAAACATTCCCTGCCAAGAATCGCTGCGCGCTACGCTCGTAGCCGATCCCGTGGTTCCGCCAACGGTCGCCTACGGCGCGGCGTAGGTGACCGCTAGGTGGGTTCTTGGCAGTTAATGTGTTACGCTGCTTGCTACATAGGTACATAAGGGCTACGAACGTAGCGTGGCAGTGAATCATCTAACTCTTTCGCTGCCAAGAATCGCTGCGCGCTACGCTCGTAGCCGATCCCGTGGTTCCGCCAACGGTCGCCTAGGGCGCGGCGTAGGCGACCGCTAGGTGGGTTCTTGGCAGTGAATGTGTTACGCTGCTTGCTACATAGGTACATAAGCGCTACGAACGAAGCGTGGCAGTGAATCATCTAACACTTTCGCTGCCAAGAATCGCTACGCGCTACGCTCGTAGCCGATCCCGTGGCTTTCCTCGTATGTAGCGGAAAGAGACTGCGGCGTAGGCGCCCGCTAGGCGGGTTCTTGGCAGCGATCACCATGAAACATCTACAATCGTACTCCCCCCAACCGCTTAGTAAAGTACTCGTAGCTTCTTATAACCAGACACCGTATCAAGGTCGGCCTTATCACACGATAAGTGACGAGATAGAGCGTCCGTCACTGCCTGACACCGTTCGATAGAACAAGACGACGCTCATATCTTGTCACTTATCGCGTGATAAAGCCGACCATGATATACGGGGTCTCACCTGAACCTGACGCGTAACTTGGTGTTATAAATAGTTATGAAACTGGGCCACTATTCCATCAGCAATATTTGACAGAAACGGATAGTTATATCCTCAATTTTGTGTCCCTCGGTAAAAGTAAGAATTATATGGACTGTTAATTACGCTAAGAGAACTCAACTGTCATTTTCCCATACAAGAAGTGGCATTTAGATCTACACGACGCGCGTACAATGCGTTAAGTGACCGACCTGCTAGTCTTCAACTAGGTAATAAAGAAATAAGAATATTTAACACAATTTTTCAATCATCAATTCCATTTCAAACTGAAACCAAATCAAATCCAGTGAATAAAGTAAAAAATACAGTAACCGATATACGTTTTCCCCCGCGACTGAAATGCCATTCTGTATTACCCGATTGCAATCCCCACTTTCCATTCGGTTATTTGTCCTTGTTTGTATTGCTACCAGTATTCCCGCGCGGAGTTTGTGTGTGCGACTTGAATTTGACTTTCCTTGCAATGTAATTTGGGAACGTTACTTTAGCGGACGTTTTAAAACAACCGGCATTTAGGGTGGGCTGCACCAAAATGTCTGTAATCGTGAGCGTAGTTCGTTCGTTCAATCTGAATGCATGGATAGTTTGACAAGTTTCTATAGATTGACAGCTGCTGGCGGCATTCTTCGGTGCAGGGACTGATGTCTGTTACGACCGGTGGCTAGGCAGATACGAAACCGGTATTCCATTAATTGGGTACGGCACTGTTATATTGTAAGGTTTAGCCGCGCCGCGACAACACAATGGTGCCCCCACCACCAGTTAGAAATATTGGTTACCGGTATTTATTAATGCCTAGTGATACCTTATAATACCGGTTCCAAACAGGTATTATTTCGATACAGTTTTTTTTTGTTCTAAGGCGGGTCGAGTTGGCACCTTTACATCTTTTATGAAAGCGTTTACGGTACCGGAAAAATTAACCGTAACCGTAGTTTTATGGTAGTAAAATATAAAGGTGCAGCTAACTATCGAAATGGCCCGGAGAAAACTGATACGTACGTATTTAATTATTTTTTTTAACTTTCATATAGGCAATACAAACCGCCATCTTGGAATCCCGAAATACCGGAATCCCGGACCGATTTTTCCACTAGTCTAATACCGGAACTGAAAAGGACCAATATCGAATTACTTTTTAAACCTACTAATATTATAAATGCTAAATTTTGGATGTTTTTATATATAGATGTTTGAATGTTTAGATGTTTGGATGTTTGTAACTCGATCACGGCTCAACCGATTTAGATGAAATTTTGCACGAAGATAGTTTAACCTCCTAAGGCCCATAAATTATGCCCATATAGTTTCGGGCAATTTTTAAAACAAACGAATGTCAACTCTATTTCCAACACAACACAATTCCAATGCCATTTTGTATTGTATGCTGGGCCTTAAGAGAAGCCGAGATTAAAATAAAGGATAGTTTTTATCCCGGGTCCATGGAGGCGGAAACTGGTTTTTAATAAAAAATATAATAACTTCATGCAATTGTAAAAAAAGGAACGCATAATCAAGTTAAGTATTTACATTTATTTGAATAGTTTTATTTGTAATGTCTGTGCTCTATTCTTTTTCTACCGAAGAATAATCACTTTTACGCTCTAATGATGATAGTGGTAGGAGCATAATTTGAAATGTTCGAAGGTAAAATAGGCTTCCGCTAAAACGGACAACTTTTATGAATGAACGTAGAACACCGTGCTCGTAAATGGGGAATTTAGGTAATAATAAATGCCTCGTCTTTTTTACTGGTAAGTTTGTTTTTTTTTCACAAAAACGTAGTTTTTCGGGTTGTTAACCCATTACAAAAACGTTAGTTGACATAAAACTTACTTAAACTTTTGGTTTTTTAAATAAATGTAAAAAATAAATGTTATTCATTTACTCTTACTACAACAGGTTCAGGGAGGGAAGGTGTATTTGGGTTTCACATGCCGTATCACATACGCGCTGATTCTATTGTATAGACAGTTTCCAAATACACCATCGCTCAAACAGCTCAATACTTTTTTTTAAGTAAGAAGGTTGGTTTTGCTTTTGGAGATGAGTTTTTTTATTGAACTGTCGAGGCATAAGAGACGTGTTCAGATATTTGTGAGCACTCATATATATCTGATGGCGACTGTACTTTTTGACGAACAAACTAAAAAAGCTGCAAAACTTCCAATAATGTAAATTCAAGTAATGCAGACGAAGTAGACGAACCAAAATTTGCGAATACGTAAAATAACAAATTATTGTCCTATCTTATCCTATTATACTATTAAACGAGGAATATATATATATATATATATATATATATATACACACGATGATTCTTAATTCGTGATCAAGACAAGTTACATATTACAAGCGGATGTCTCTTTCTATCAAAAGGTATTGAAAAGAGACTTCCGCTTGTAATTCGTTACTTGCAGCTTCGTGAAACGAGCCCCAGGAGTCAATTTTTCTAATTCTGTAATTGATACCAAACACGATTAACTCGAAGTTACCTAATACAGACGTTCTTTCTTTTTCTGAATAAACCTGAATAAGGAATCACTTTATAATTCAAAATCATCGTCACCCTAACGGTAGTTTGCAAAAATTTTACGTATGTGCGTTTGACGTATCTACTTAACTTCAAGAAATGTAGGGTGACCAAACATTCAGTGGATATTAGTGTTTACATTATCATGAAATTGAAGTATCTAAACAGTGATTTAATTGCATGAGACCTCATCCATTGAAATCCGTTTTGGCTGTTTATCAATATTTTTCGACTCCTGATCACGGATTAAGAATCATCGTGTATATACATTTTCGATTGAAGTCCCGAAATTCCGGTATTGTGGTCCAATATCACATTTCAGTACCGGTATTGAGAATCATCCGATATTTAATGCCTTATACATATGTACATATATCTTTTTCGTTTTTGAGGATTATAATAATGACTTAATGAAAATTGGCATAGTAATAGATCAGCCTATATTACGTTCGACTGCTGGGCACAGACCTCCTCTCATGGACGAGAAGAAAAGCTTAAGAAAAAAAAACGGTATCATGGTATACTCATGATACGGTTTGGAAAAGGCATTATAAAAGTGTAAGTAAATACAGTAAAAAAACCGGTAACGATATGTATATCTACACGGTTCCGGTTCCGGTACCGTTATGTTGGCGGCGCGGCTAACATTTACAATATAACGCTATCGTAATGGAATACCGGTCCCATACCGGTATACCGTAACCGAAATGAGTACATGCTCGTGAATCTGCCTTTAAAAAATATATTTTCGGACAATTATTAAAAACTGAATCGATAACAAATATCCATTATACTTAATTGAACGAGCGAGTGAGGCGAACGAAGTTTTTCATTTAAAATTGGGCAAATATTCTTTCGTATGTCCGGCTGTCCAGACTTCTCCTCTACATGTTCTCAACCGGTTCTCGTGAAATCTTGTGAGCTCGAAACTACCAGAGACACGGAAATCTGCTCTTAGGAGTCACCAGACCGATTTTAGAACAAATATAAACTGCATTTAATAAATTAACGGTCATATCTCTCTAAAAACCAGAGTAGCTTTTTTGCATATAAAATTTACTAAGCCTAGTAGTATATCGCCATGAACTCCCAGGGCCCTATTTAATAAACATTACAATCCTACAATTTTGTATAAAGGTGACATATTTGTAAAGATTTACTAAGAAAATCTTTACAAATATGTCACTTTTATACAAAATTGTAGGATTCTAATGTTTATTAAATAGGGCCCTGAAAGTTCATTCATCCATCACCACAGAAATATTTTTTTTATCGGATGTGGTTCCGGAGATTATACCCTACATACAAACACGCAAAAAAATCACAGATTTCTCCTCGTTCCGGTAGCCTAGCGGTTCAGGCATGCGACTGTCAAACGACGGTCGTGGGTTCGACAGATAAGTTTCATCTCATATTTACCTAAACAAGACATTCAATAATTTTGTAAGGAAATGTCCACCTCTGAACATTAGTACTGATAAATCTTTCATATAACTGTGAAAGCAAAAAAAGTAGAATTCTAATTTTGAATTTTGACAATCATCGAAAACAGTACCATATTGTCAAATGGTATATTTCTCTCTTTCTGACGCGCTCTCGGACGGGACTCGAGAGACTGGCCACTAACAGTTTTGATATACCTAAGAAGGATATAACAAACTCGCCCGTTATTCACGAAGCTCACCATATTCGTCCGGTGACGCAAAGTTATTACCAATTTTGAGGTCTTATTATTTTAGTCGGAGTTTACGGGCGAATATTGTGAATAATATTTAGCCTTTCTAATTAGTCCTGCAAGTCAATATGGATATAACAGATCAAAGTAATATACTAAGTATCTTACTTTACGTACCTTATTCCGTATAACATTAGATTTTCTAGGGAACATATCTTCGTTTATGATCCTTTTAAAATACTGTACTAGTGTTACTTATTTAGATTATTTAATGTGTCTCAAATTAAACAATTACGTTGTTGTTAATCAAAATGGTTTTCATTCAAATAACATGAAGATTTATGCACGATTCGTCTAATGTCAATGGAATTGGGTTTAATAGATAAAGGTTGGGCTTTGATTTGTCAATTGTAAACCTATGGATATTCATGACTTTCCAATTAAATCAAAGGCGTAACATCTTTGTAAAGGATATACCTATCCAAAATAGTATATATGTAGTATGTAACATGTAAGAATATGTCCGCCAAAAATATAGGGGATATTTGTGGATAATCTAGATACAAACATACATACATACATACATACATATAATCACGCCTCTTTCCCAGAGGGATAGGCAGAGATAAGGGATCTCCATTTGCTACGATCCTGGCAGACCACTTTCGCTTCACTCACTTTCATAATATTTCTCATACATGCTCGTCGGTTTAGGGTACTTTTGACCTGGCCTTTTGTTAAGATTTCTCCAATTTGATCGGAGAGATACGAACATGCTTATCAAAAAAAATTAAACATATTGAAAAAAAAATTTTACACGTTACAAGTCAATCTAATTAGTTGAGACGGTTATATTCGTTCGAAAATCCAAAAAGAAAAACAAAAAAGAAGTACTTTCGTCGGGATTTGAACCTGGTTCAATGATGGTGTTACAGACAGATTTAAGCAAAAGAGAAATTTACTGCGCTACCGTATGACATTAGGTGATGAGTGAAAAAGTCAGGTGCGTTCATATTGCATTCTAGAGTGCCAGCCACAAGAACATTTAGTTTCACTATTTCCTAATAGAGGCGCTACTATAGATTTAGTTTTGCGCCCTCTAGTTTGATTTATGAAAAAGGTTTGACAATGACTGACTTTGAAGTGACATTTAGTTACGTTAGTCTGCGTAAATTCACGAAAAAGCACTTTTATGCATATTTTCGGACTACATTTTAAAAAGAAGCACTGATTAGTGCAGATTGATTGCGATTCATACGTAGCACGCTCTTCGGCTTCCGCAGTTTGAAACACATGTTGGTACTGGTCACGGTTTTGCGTAAAATGATGAGCAACCATCGAAATTATATATCGCGACATCTGTTAGCAACAGCTCGACAGGAACCAGGGATGTTTAACCTTAATAATTGCCATCAGCCTAAGCCTTCATGTATTTTCCCTTATCAAAAGAAATCATACAACAGTAAGTCTTGTGTTTTTGTGAACGTAATGTAATTTTCTTTCGATAGTTATTATCTTATTATGTTACTATGGGAACTCCGGCAAATTAAGTACCGAATTACATTATTAGTTGGACTGAAGCCAAAACAAAAGAGAACCTCAACGGAATTACAGGGAAATTTCAGCTTTCTATAAAATGGAAAATAACTTAATACACCATTGTATTGGCATTTACATAATAAAGCTGCAATTTGCACAGACGTTACAGTTTTCAACAAAGGTTGCTCTTATCATGTCTAGCGAGTTTGTACTTTAGGTTTTAAGTTCTCGTACTAATATTGCATGGCAAAGGACGGATTGTAAAATAAATTTCGGGTGCTTAATAACTAATGTTCACGTGGTATGCTGGATGCAGCTGAAATCGATAGAGCGGACTTGTTGCACGGGCGAGGTCGCTAACCGTTGCCAGGGCGACGCGGCGAGCTCCTACCTGCCTCTGCCGTCCTGGTAATTTGTGGTTTCACTCCCTTCGAAATGGTGGAAAAAATCGCATTGTTTTTAGGAACACCCTGGATTTTTTAGCGGGATGTTTGAACTCCTCTCTCATATGCCGCCCTGGTATTCTGCGGTCGAGAAAGTTCAAAGCCTTTAACTGTTATTGCAGTCAAATCCCGTTAATCCTGTAAACTGTATGCAGAGACGAATTGGATTTGATCAAATAAAAAAATCATGGTATAAAGAACTACTTCGTAATTTAAACACATAGTGTAGGCTCAACCAGACCATATTTTAATTATTTACTTTCACAGGGCAGATTCCATCAGTCATCGCACCTAATTAAAAATTAAACAATCACCATAAGTCACAGAATATCACCAATTTCATGGTTTATTCCTCATTTCATCCCACTCAATTCCAATTAACATAATAAAACAACACTTTATTTATTCGAAAAGCTTCGTATTTGACCAAATAATGAACAATGCACGAACGTGTAGGAATTAACAAATTATCTTTTACATGATATATTTGTAATGGAATAAACACAGAGATAGTATTCGCCGGTCAACGACCTCACCGACCTACGCCCGGGCCCCGCACGGAATCAGGTCAGCGCCTAGATTTACCTGTTTACCCTGCTTGTTTTGGGGAGTTGTCAAATCATTTTCCATGACTGGGTTATAAACAGACTACAGACGAAACATGTCCCTCATCCGAAAGTGGAAATGGGACACGGGGGGCTATTTCTTGGCAGATATACATCTATGGAGTTTCCGACATGGTTTTTTGTTTGTCACGCAATTGTGGTTATTTAGTGCTCAAAAGAGTCATCCTCCTAGCGTTATCATCCTCCTAGCGTTATTCCCGGTAATGCCCCTAAAGGAGCCCGGGGTCCGCTTAGACACCTAATCCCAAGATTTGGCAAAGGCACTAGTTTTACGAAAGCGACTGCCATCTGACCTTTCAACCCAGAGGGCTAATTAGACTTATTGGGATAAGGCCGGTTTCCTCACGATGTTTTCCTTCACCGAAAAGCTAACGGTAAATATACCGTACATAAGTTCCGAAAAACTCATTGGTACGAGCCGGGATTCGAACCCACGACCGCCGCTTGACAGCAACATGCCTGAACCACTAGGCTACCGTAGCTCTCAAAAGAGTATTAGAGCTTAATTTGTAATTTATCTTGTACTGTATGTTATACAGTGTGTGGCCTGTAACAGGGGTAAATATTTAAAATCTCACAGAGCCCAGGCCTCACATCACCAGCGCACAACACGCTTTCCTACCCAGAAGATCAGTGACTACTAATCTACTCACTTTAACGCAGATATTATCTCGTGAGCTAGATAGAAAGTCTCAGATCGATGTCATTTATCTGGATTTCCAAAAAGCTTTTGATCGAGTGGATAATGACATCCTTCTATTGAAGTTAGGTGCGATGGGCTTTACACCTAGGCTCCTGAAGCTATTTGCGAGCTATCTGTCGGGTCGGACGCAGTATGTTAAGTATGGACCGTATGTATCTGACAGCTACCACACGCGCTCTGGTATTAGCCAGGGGTCTAACCTTGGACCTTTTCTCTTTGTGTTGCTAATTAATGATCTACCGAATGAGGTACGCGGTTCCACAGTGCTGCTGTTCGCTGATGATGTCAAGCTGATTAAGCCTATTCGAGGCCAGAGGGATTGTTTGGAATTGCAAAGAGATATTGATGCGGTAAACCTTTGGAGTCTTAATAATAAACTTGTCTTCAACGCTGGCAAGTGCCAAATAATGAGTTTCACGCGTTCTCACACTCCTAGCGAATTCCCCTACACCATCGGAGGGGCTCTTATAGCGCGTGTGGAGCGGGTACGCGATCTTGGGGTCCTCTTTGACCCAGCAATTACGTTTCGTGACCACGTTCAAGCGGTTAGTGTTGCTGCGTACAAGAGGCTAGGGTTCGTTCTACGGAATTCCGCACCCATGACCGAGCATGCTATGCGCGTTCTGTATGCGGCACTCGTTCGGAGTGTGCTGGAAACTAATACTGCAGTCTGGAGCCCCCATGAGAATAAGTATATTCTTATGCTGGAACAAGTCCAGAAAAAGTTTTTAAGGGCGCTATATAAAAGAATACACTTTTATTATCCTTATCTGTACCCTACATTATTCTTACAGGGTCAATTGGGATATGACTCTCTGCAACTACGTAGGTTGCTCTCTTTGGCAAAAGTGGCTATAAATGTTATCAGGGGCACTATTGATAGCACAGACCTAGTTGAGGCTTTTGTCCGCCTGTTTGTACCTGACCAATATACTCGCGCGCGACGGCACCCGCTTCTGGCGGTGTGCGGGGCGCGCACGCGCGCTCATGCGCAGGCGCCCGTCGCGCGCGCACTGGCGCTGCTCAACTCCGTACTCGAGGCAGCGCCTCCATCTGATTTGTTTGTGAGTTCGTGTGGAAAACTGATGATTGAATGCAAGAAAGTGATAGAAAGTGAGATGCCTGTAAGTACTATAGAATAATGTGTGATAATTGTTTTTATAATCGGTATTGTTTGTATTGTATTTTCTGTTTGTGAATTAGCAATCCAATTTGTGCCGTTTTGTCTTTAGCTGTTAAGGTGCAAATTGTATCTAATAAATAAATAAATAAATAAATAAAAGGACGCTTCCTTAGAACATCTGAAGTATCCCCTTGTGTCCAATTTTTTTTATTTGTTTCTTTATTACGGAGTAATGTTGACCTAAAGTAATGACTTCCAAGTAATGTATCTTGACACCACGAGATCATAGCACAGCAGTCAATGCAGATTTTGAAGTAACATCATGTACTGAGTCATATTAGTTTTTGCATTTTTGTTTCTAAAAGATATTTTGTGATTTTTTAACATTTTTTATCTTTTTAGTGTTTTTTAAATTAAAAAAACTACCTGTCACCCCAGAAGGGTAAACAATGCACGTAAACTTGCTTTAAAGAAAAAAAAAAGAAAAAAAACTTTGTAATTTTCAATTAAAATTACCTGGAAATAAGTGCTCACACGCCCAATAGTCTACCCTTTAATTTTTTGCCCCTGATTCAGGCCACACCCTGTATACTCCTTTGCTTTAGTAGAATACCTTTAGATATTATTTTTACGAAACGGGACTTAATCGCATTTTAACTTATTTATTTACCTATATCTTTAGGTGGATCGGATGAAAAGTGATGCTGTCACACACGACCTAAGTATAGTTATAGGTACTTAATACTCGTAAATACTGCTAGTATCTTATGGCCTCTGGTACGTGAAATCAACTCGTTCGGACCTGGTTTTGCAATTTAATTAGAGAACAATACAGATCCGTTCTATATATTACTTTGGATGCTTGGAAGTGATTCGAATATTATATGCATAACATAAGAATAAATAATAAATGAATGAATAAGAAAAGTTTTTAGATTGTAGTGAATCCACTAGTTTCTGTAACTTTTTTTGCGAAATGAAAACAATCCCGATAATCATTGGTACCTTTACTAAAGGCCTTAACATTTCAGGCCTTAGTAAAACACATCGATACATGTCGCTCAATAACATCCCTGAACAGTAAAGCAGTAAATAATGGAGTCTTTATTCTATGCTGATAATAAGTTTCAGATGTACAATAAAGTGATTAAAACTATCCAGGCCGTGCTAGTTTCCGCTTGAGCCGATAATTATATTTCCAGGGTATTTTACAATATGATTACGTCACCCGGCTCGGCTGATGCTGGCAGGACGAAAGCTGATGGAAAATAAATATCCAGCGCTCGCCGAGTTGTGCACTTCGGTATTTCCTAGCTATAATAAATCCATAATGTGTTTGATGTGAAATCCTGAATATGGGCTTTATATTTTTGCACCAATCAAATCAAATCGCATGGACTTTGACATCGCTCATGCGTAATCAAACATGTCGAGGGCTTCAATCAAAAAGAGCGTATAAGAAATCGTTTATTTTAGACATTTGGAGTCCATAAAGTGATAGTGTTATAAATAATTTAAGTAAATACGTGAGTACCTAAACTTAAATGACAAGTGGTCCAGTACCTGTGCCATCGCCCCGCCACAACGCTCAATGAAGCGTTCTATAGCAAAACAGTTATTATTCAGGAGAAGGAAATAACTGAATAACCTTCTTCGGCACCGATCCTTCTACATATAAAACATGGGGCTTTTAATATTTTTTTTCTACTCGTCGCATAGATCAAACTGTAATCGTACACGCCTCCCCCCCATAATGATAATGAAGAGTTTGTCTATCTATGTATATGATATATGTTTTGCTGTTTTTAATTTCTATAGATGGTAGTCAGCTGTATGAAGGCACGAGAGGGCACAGTTCCCAATTTCCTAAACTGGGTCACAAAGGGTTGAGAGCAGGAAAGTTTTGTGTGCTCGGGACAAAAGACAAAAACGACTATACCTACCTGAGTTCACTGTCGCTTTTTTGACCAAGTACCAACTTGGATTATTCGTATAAACTACATTATAGAGAGAATATTAGCCTAACTATGTACATCCAGTCCTGCACTGCACGTCTATCACGCGACCTCACACTTTACTTTCTTACACTATCCGTCTCTTATTAGAACACTTAGAGCAAGAGTTATGGTGCGAGAGTATGTCGCGGCCGTCCCATGATAGACGTGCTAACTAAATATAAACTACTAGCGGCAGCCCGCGACTTCGTCCGCGTAAATTTTTGATGATGACAAAGATATAAAATAGGTAAGTGAATTTTATTCTTAGTTAAAATGGTCTAGACATATTACATTTCAAACAGTGGCAGACACTGATATGCAATTGTTAAAGAATTTTTAAAGATTTTCCAATCAGATTACGGGAATTGTTTGCAGAATGCTCAATATTTATTCCGTCAGTTTCCTGATGCTTTAATCTTATTTTAATATTTGGCAAAAATGACTCTGCCAGATATAGATCGACGCATGGATTTGGAGCTAGAAAATGGGGATCTTAGTTATTATGAGTGTGATTTAAAAAAACGTAATAATCGCAAGGCTGTTAAAGCAATCTTAAACTCAGCACTGGAAATCGAGAAATGGAGACAGGTTAATGAAGAGTATCTCTTTAGAACATCCAGTGTTCCCCGTACAACCCTATTGCAACCCTATTTGACCCTCTTAAAGGTACAATTTTCTTAAATGCAGAAATTACTTTTTTGTATTCTAATAAGTAATCTTTCTACAGAGTTTCAAGTCTCTAGTTCAAATAATAATGTTTCCCCTATACAAACATTGCACCCCCATTTAACATTCCACCCCTTAGGGGTGGAATTTTCTTAAACGCAGAAATTGCTTTATTTATATTCTAATGAGTAATGTTTCTACAAAGTTTCAAGTTCTTTAGTTCAAAAATTAATGTTTCGCCCATTCAAATATTGCACCCCTATTTAACCCCCTTACGGGTGGAATTTTCTAAAACGCAGAAATCACTTTTTTTGTTATCTAATAAGTAATATTTCTACAAAGTTTTAAGTGCTCAAAAACTAAGTTTCCCCCATATTCACTCTAAACCCCAATGTCACTCCTTTAGGGGTGGAGTTTTCTAAGTCACTGAAACGACTTTTTCTATATTTTAATAAGTAATTTTTCTACAAAATTTTTACTCTACCTAAAAAACAAAGTCACCCTTTTTAAAACCCCTTTTCCAAAACGCTTAAATTCTTTTTTTGTATACAAATAAGTAATCTGTCTACAAAGTTTTAAGTTTCTCTTTCAAAAGGGAAAGTTTCCCTCATACAAACTTTGCACCCTTATTTAACCCCCTTAGGGGTGGAATTTTCTTAAACGCAGAAATTACTTTTACTGTATTTTAATGAGTAATCTTTCTACAAAGTTTCAAGTTCATAGTTCAAAAATTAATGTTTTCCCCATACAAACATTGCACCCCTATTTAACCCCCTTAGGGGTGGAATTTTCTTAAACGCTGAAATTACTTTTTTTGTATCTTAATGAGTAATCTTTCTACAAAGTTACAAGTTCATAGTTCAAAAATTAATGTTTTCCCCATACAAACATTGCACCCCTATTTAACCCCCTTAGGGGTGGAATTTTCTTAAACGCTGAAATTACTTTTTTTGTATCTTAATAAGTAATCTTTCTACAACGTTTCAAGTCTCTAGTTCAAAAAACAGTGTTTCTCCCATACAAACATTGCACCCCTATTTAACCCCCTTAGGGGTAGAATTTTCTAAAACACTGAAAGTGCTTTTTGGTATTTTAATAAGTAATCTGTCTACAAAGTTTCAAGTTTCTCTTTCAAAAGGGAAAGTTTCCTTCATACAAACTTTGCACCCTTATTTAACCGCCTTAGGGGTTGAATTTTTTTAAACGCAGAAATTACTTTTACTGTATATTAATGAGTAATCTTTCTACAAAGTTACAAGTTCATAGTTCAAAAATTAATGTTTCCCCCATACAAACATTGCACCCCTATTTAACCCCCTTAGGGGTGGAATTTTCTTAAACGCTGAAATTACTTTTATTGTATCTTTATAAGTAATCTTTCTACAAAGTTTTAAGTCTCTAGTTCATAATATAAAGTTTCCCCCATACAAACTTTGCACCCCAATTTAACCCCCTTAAGGATGGAAAACCCAAAAATCCCGTCTTATCGGTTGCCTACGTCATAAAAGGAAGTCCTGGTGTAAATTTCAAGTTTCTAGTCCGAGTAGTTTCGGCTGTGCGTTGATGAGTGAGTCAGTCAGGACAAAGGCATTTATTATATATATAGATAACAAAATAATGACAAAACGGCATATTTACAAATAAAGAACGGGCTTTAAATGTGTGCAGGTGCTGCAAGGTCCCATAAGGCTGGCAGCATTGCCGCGCTGCTATAGCCAGGCGATAGCAATGCTGATCCGTTGCGCCAAATAGCCGCCAGCCTTTAGGCAGTATTTTTCAACCTGCTCTCCTGATTCTTGATGTAAAAGTGACGTGAGAATTCAATATGTACCAATTTGTAAAATATCAAATATTAGGTAAGTATCTATGTCAAGAGTCCTCTTAGAAGCAACTGTAGCTGAGCGGTGGCGCGCGACTTTCAATTTGTAGGTCCGGGGATCGAGCGCTGGGGTTCATACCCCTTGGGTTTTTCAAACAACCTATGTACAAAATATGATTGATATAATAACAGTGGTTTTTTGGTGAAAGAAAACATCGTGAGGAAACCGGTTCAATCCCAATAAGATCTAGTATTCCATTAAGGTCAGATGGCCGTCGCTTTCATAAAACTAGTGCCTACGAACCTTGGGATTAGGTGCCAAAGACCCCGGACTTCTTTCGGACCCGCGACGAAAACCGCGCAAACGCAACATCGTCCCAACAGTTCGCGCATTTCGGGCGAACAGTATTTAAAGTCTTTCACCAGATCCCACGGTTGCAACTGCGTTCTTAGTTGTGCGCGAGCGCAGCCGCGCGGGCAGCTAGTTTAAAACAAAACTAGGAAATAAATACTAATCCTAAGAGCCGATACGCACGAGCGTTCTTTCAACAGTTGTAAAAAAATCGTTTATATGTCACAAAAGCCGTGTATTTATTCACACGGAGGTTTTAAAGAGCGGCGCTTTTCTATCGAGCACTGTTCATTTCTCTGCTGACGATGGCGCGCCTTGGACATGCGGCTAAGCCCTTATACGCCCCACTTCTCTAAATCTCCTGAAACTTTTAATAATTAACCAAAACCAGCTTTATTATTTGATCCCGCTCTGAACTGTGCTTGTTCCGACCGAGCTGGATAAAATGGCCATTTGTCACTGGGCTGTGAGGTTAAGCTTAACCGGTAAATGTTTGTGACCCGGTTATAAGTTTGGGAGCAACAATTTTGCCAAAGGATACCGATACGAAGAAACTACGCCGGCATTTGAGGGTTAAAAAACCACACCTACATATTTCATTGTATTTACCTCTTTGTCTCGCATATCTTATTCTTTCGGACACATCCGAAGCGTCAAAGGCAGATTTGGGGGGGGCACGGGGGCACCTCCCCCCAGACGGTTGTAGAGTTTCCATCACACTACAAGATTTAAAAAATCCTGGATCTGCCTGCCCCTATAGGTATCTACGCGGTTAAGTCCAGTTTGGTAAAAAATCTGTATGAAAATCGTGAAAGTTAAATCAATATAATATCCAAACATTTACATTCATAAGACATATTATAGGTCGAACGCTTCACTAAGTCCTCGCCAGTGCGGCACCGCGCGTCCCGTCCTCGTGCCGAGGACTGACTGGGGCGGTCGACCTATAGCAAGATGATTACCTACTCTATAGCAGCAACAAGCAACATTGTCACACTCACATCATAACTTGTCATTAGTTATCGTCGGCGGCGCGGGGCGGTTAATGGGTTGATAACGGAGAGTTGACGCGTCGTTAGGCAGTGCGCGTTGACTGAGGACTCGGTAAATGAGCATGTTTTTACCCGACCACCTCAGAAGGAGGGTTATGTTTTTCGAGCATATAAGGCTACAGTCCAAACGGCCTAGTGGATATGAGTTAAGAAAAAAAATTAACTCCTAAAGTTTTACTAGAGCTTTATTGAACGCTGCTAAAAAGGTTTTAGAGTTATAATTATAAGAGGCTTACTCAAAGCAATTAAATTATACTTAAGATGATAAAGTTTTAACCTGTTTGTAACGCTTAAACCTTTACAAGAGTGCTTGCTGACGCTCATTAACTCTTATTGCTTTTTAGTTGTTGCAGTGGAGTGCCTTATAAAGCTTATGGTGTTATATCTGCTATAAGGTGCAGGCAGAGACTTTATAACAGAGTTGGTCAACAGTGTTGTAACACATGATACTAGAAGTGTTGAACAACACCGTTATAAAGGCAAAGCCTGCACAATATTCTTGACTAAGGGTGTTGTAACTCAATAAGCGTTATAGATGAGTTAACTGACGCCTAAAGCTTTAATGTAAGTTCGCCATTGTTTTGGTGAACTCTAACCTACAAATTGATTAGGTTATTCAATATTTGACATCAAAATACTTCACTATTTATGTTACTCTTGCCATTCTATGGATGCCACTTAATTTAACATGCCACTGGCCAAGAAACAAGAATAGAAAATTATAAAAACTTTAGGTGTCTATTTTATTCTTCATAAGTTTTATTAGAAATCTTTAATAAATCCTGGGCGCGTTAAAATTGAGATTCGAAACATGGTATACACTTACCGTAAAATCACAAGGGCAGATTGTTTTCACTTAATTTCACATACACATCCAATTTAATACACTGTCAATTAGTACGACTCCTGTCACATATATCAATAATCTTTGCCATTTTGTCGGTAGACTATATTTGTCTCATAATTTTATAATAAAGAAAAAAGTAAGATATATGCTCACTTGAAACTGGGTAAGCGCAAGAGAGTTACAACACTCTCAGCTAACACCTTAAGCGTTACTACGGTGTTTGTAGAGCGTTGGTTAACACTATGGGTGTCAGATAACACTGCTCTAAAGGCTTTCTAACACCTTAACCTGTAAGACGTGGGCCTTTTTCGTCAGGCATCTTACAGGCGTCTTACAGGCATTCTTAACACCTTAACACTTGGCTGGAACCGATATAAGAATGATATAAGGGTTATTTTAACGCTAGTGTGCTAGTTGGGTAGTCATACGATAAAGATTAATTACTATCTTACTAGGAATATAACTATAACACGTCTTTAGTTTAGTGATATAGTTTCCTAGTAAGATAACTATCTTACTAGGAATATGATTATAATACGTACTATACGGCGTATAACTATATCCCTAGGGATATAACTATTACCTCCGCCGCACCGCCGCACTCCTACCTACAATTATTATTTCACTAAACTTGATCTAGTAATAAAAACGAACTTCTTTCGTGTATCTCCGTCTCTGTCGCACTTGCTGGTTCGAGCGACAGTGTATAACTATATCACTAAACTATAGACGTATTATAGTTAAATTCCCAGTAAGATAGTAATGATTCGTTTTTGTATGACTATGTTACGACATATAATTATATCCCTAGGGTTATAACTATATAACGGCTTTATCTATCGTACTGCACTGCGACAGATACATATGAGATCTCATTCGTTTCCTCATAATCGTGAGATTGGATACTCAGGTTATGTATTTGTATTAAAGCAGCTGGGTTTCGGAACAATCTTTTTATTTCACTTGTAAAAAAATATGTACAAACAAAAGACTTGACGGCATAATTAGAATTAACCTATTCTATCATTTTTTTTTGTAATTTTATACGAAGTTGAAAATATATTGGTATAACATAATGGTCAATACAATAGTGACAATAGCAATAGAATTCCCGTAGACTTTAATATTTTCGGTGCCAGTAACTTGCCAGGTGTCCGCCGCTATTAGTTTAAAAACAAAATTGAACTGTATATTTCAATTAAATAAAAAATTGGAGTTAAATTCGTTTCTTTTCTAACCCCTGACGCAAAATGAGGATGTTATAAGTTTGAAGTGCATGTGTGTCTGTCCGTGGCATTGTAGATTTTAATGCCTTTTTTGTCTAAAAGCTGACGTGATTGAGATGGTTCTTAAGCTACTTTTTAATAAAATCAGTTCTCCGTTTATTGACATATTGAACTTTGAAATGAAAATGTCGGTGGTTTTTCAACATTTCTAAGTTGTTAATTATTTTAATTCTAAAGAATCTCAAATAATTTAATTAGAAACAAATAATGATCTTCCTAATTAATTGTATGCCTTGGTTGACGTAATTAATTGGTACAAACCAATTTAGAAATGCTCTAAAATCAAGTTTTATTTAATTTAAATTTGTCTCCAATAGACCTGCAGTACAATCGATGGCGGACGACGACCCGTGACCCTTGCTCCAGTTTACGGCCCTACCAATAGCTGTCCTGTGGACTGATTAACACGATACATGTGTTGACTACCGTATCCGGGTTAGCCTAGTGCACCTAAACTCATCCTGCGGCCCGCCCAGCTTTGACGGCCGACCCGCCATCCACCATGCGATCCTAGTAGGTACCTATTAAAACCATAAATATGTACCTTGTAGCCATCGTCAAGACCCCTCCGAATATCATCCCCAGTTATAGATACGCAGATAAAATCTTACCATATCTGCGATGTGTGAAGCACGCTTTAGGCCTCCACACACCGAATCTGTATTTAGCTTAACATAGGAGACTATTTCAATTTGAGCCAGATATAGCCCTAATATTATTTATTTAGGTACTATACTCGGCGCCGTATTTAGATTCCAAAAAAATTACCAAAGATGGCCGAATGTCACTGTCACAAATGTCATTGTCTTTGTGACGCTCCAGATGTAACCAACCCATGCATAATAATATATTATTTCGTTGTTACTTAGATGTCAATATTATCGTGTTACTTATAGATGTGAATATCGCCTATTGATGTACCTACCAAGCCGAGATGTGTATCTCGGCTTGGTAGGTACATCAATCTGTCTATGTACAAAGCACTACCCCCAAGTACTCAATTACGTACCTACTAGCTTTTTCCAGCGAATTCTTCCACGTTAAGGTTATCACAACAATGTCATTATTAAATACGAGACATGTTACTCGTAATCCTTTGGGAATGACTTCAGATGTAAAAGTATTCTACACATTCTGTTTCAGGGTTTGGCTTTAAACTATAGATGTGCCAAAATTCATCACAGTCAATTAAGCCGTTTTTATACGAGATTGACTGACAAACATACAGACATTCATACACACTACTTTTTTACACTGGGACTTAGGAGCTACTAGTTATGAAATATGTATTAGTAATCAAAAACAACAACATGGTGATATGTCAATATTATTATGTCCATATCAAAAATATTTACGCACATTATGAGAATATTAATAGTTACCAATTGTTGTCAAAACCTGAAGTATTACCACAGTAATATGAACTTTTCTTTTACAAAACAGTTTCAATAAAGTATCTATTTTTTATTAATATTTAGATAAGATTATTTATTTCGGCGGTTGCATTTAATTTTAACTTTACAATGATGTATAAATAAATAACACACGTACCTAATTTAGAAAAGTTAAAACTTACCAATTCAAAACTAATTCATTTCAATGGCAACCCATGGGTAGTTTTTTTGGAATCTATAAACGGCGTCGAGTTTAGGTACAAGCTTTGTCTTGCTCGTCGATTGCGTAACGTTTTGATCTATACATATATATACGTCATTTTTGCATGGGAATATGACAGTTGAGCTGTCTTAAAGTTTGTTCGAAAAGTAACGCAACAAAAGGTCGTCAATTCATGAAACGCCATGCATGCCTCTTTATTCGTCTCTATCATATTATCAGCAGCGGAAAATTAACAGAAATACTGCTGATTACATTCTCACGCCAAAGAAATCGCTGGGCCAGTCCGTGTGAATAATATTATTACTGGCCGCTTTTGGTCAAAAGTATTAATTTTGTAAAGTAACTATTTGGACACAGGTTGGCAGTAGGCCAGGAAAACAATTACCGTAACTGCCGAGCGGCTGCCAGATCACATTTGAATGTACCACAAGGACATGCCACTACGATGTAACCTGTTGGTCTCTCGAGTAAGGTAATTATAGGTACTGACTAGACCGAATGGCTACTCTTCGCGACGCCTCGAGAAGACTTTACATGATGGATTGCACAAAATAAAAACAATCGTACAAAAAGGTGGATTTAATGCCATGTATGGTATTCTCTATGTAATTTCATTTAATTTAGTCATTTAATTTACTTAATATTATTCGATATGATTAAATTAAAAGCCGACTATTCTTTTTCGATTTAAGTGACTCATTTGTCTGTAATGTACTCATCTAATAAGCATTCCGTGGCCAAATATCACTCCATGTTATTTAGTATCTGGTTCAGCAGTAAGTCTCATAGTATAGTTTTAGTTTTAGGCATCAGCACGCGTTAGTTAGTTTTTATTTTACCTGTAGTAAATGTAGTATAGTAATGAATGAATGTCAAATTTACTATTGATGGTCCGGGGCAATAATTGGAAGCCAATTTTGTACGAGGTGATAATGCACGGCCTAATAATCCGAGTCCCTGTGGCTTTGGATTATCGGGCTGTACATTATCTATACGGACTGAAAATTTCCAGCGAGTCGACGCCACCCCGCTGCGCGGGGTGTCTATTTCTAGTCTGAGGGACACAAGTGAACCCTAACCTAACCGACCTAAGACAGAGTTCGCTTATGACAAGCCATTTTTGTCCGCCCTGATAATGCACGGCCCAATAATCCTCGTCCACAAAAAGTGGACGCCGATTATCAGGCTGTACATTATTGGGCCGTACATTATCACCTTGAGCAAACTTGGTCCAGGGCAATAATTGGAAGCCACTTTTGTCCGGGGTGATAATGCCCGACCCAATAATCCGCGTCCACAAAATGTGGACGCCGATTATCAGGCTGTATATTATTGGGCCGTACATTATCACCTTGAGCAAACTTGGTCCGGGGCAATAATTGGAAGCCACTTTTGTCCGGGCTGATAATGCACGACCCAATAATCCGAGTTCACAAAAAGTGGACGCGGATTATCAGGCTGTACATTATTGGGCCGTGCATTATTGGCTCCCATAGTTTTAATACCTTTTTTCTTTTTCTTTTTAAAAATAAGTCGCGTTCATTTTATTGTAATTTATAAGTGTATTTTTGTGTTTGTATACAGTGTGTAAGTCTAATACGGGCGATAAATTAAATCGGACATAGTATTCATTAGTGTAATCATGAAGTAAAAGGTTTTTTTTAAGTTGCAGGTCATTACGACCCCATAATTATTATTTTTTAAATTTCTCAACAGCAATGTACTGTAAATATGGTTGCGGTACCGAAATGTCAAATGTTCATTAGCAACTGTCAACGAGCGTTTAACGTGAGTGTGTTTGCATTACATTGCGGGCTGAATTATTTTGTATGGACAAAATTATTGTTGCAACTTTAAGTAAATGTTATCTATCTAATTACCTTTACTTTGTCCTATATTATAACGGTGGTTACCGTTAAGAGATTCGCCCGTATTAGCCTTACACACTGTATATTCGTTTTTTTTTTTAATGAGTTTGTGTTCTTCGTTATTTTTAATGTTTTTGTAATTTGTCCTTGTGTGTGATCGTGGCGTCATTGTTCCGTGCCTCACCAAATGGTCACAACGGAAGACCAGCGCTGGCGTTGCCAGCATTACGCTGAGTTGTGACCATTTCGTGGCAAATGTGTATGTGGGTATGTGTCCTCAATTTGTATTGTTGCCATTGCCGTGAATAAATGTTTTCTCTTCTCTTCTAATGATAGTTCTGTTAAATGGCATAGCTCCACTCGGGAATGTCGGATGTCCGACTGAGACGCATTCATGTAGCACGTAAGATCCGTGTGACCGTATTGTGCCAAACAAACTATTCTTATTCTTATTCTATACAACTCAACCTTAAGCACAGACAAGTACAGAAGGGATACTCCTTTGATCTTTACAAAAGGCGCTTTTTTCTCAGCCAAAACATGAAGTTTTATTGCCCTCCGACGTCGTCGACGACGGCGTCGACGTTCATCGCTGCAAGTACATGCCGGTTCCCCAACGTTGGGGCACCGGCATGTACTTCATGTACTTGTAGCGATGAACGTAAATCGCGGAGTGTCCGCCCCTTGCCTTAAGGTAAAGCAGAAAGCAGTTAAATTACATAACTCCCATACAACATATTTACACAAATACGTATCTACCTACACCAATATGTATATGTAGTATACGAAGGTATAATTGACTTCATTCACCTCTTTCTGATTTTCCGACGCTCGTATGTGCCACAACATCCTTGGTCGCGGGATGTCATCCGTAAAGTAAAAATAATGGTTTATCAACCCTCCTTTTACCAACAAACGTTTCATCGAATAAATGTTTCGCCGAATTTTCATTTGATCGAATGTTTCTGGAAAAAAAATGTTCCAGAAACAGGTAGGATTGATATAGAAAAAACCTAACCCAACCTTGTGCATTCTACACAATTACCTGTTATTAATTAGCTTCCTCTAAAAAGTTAAAGGCTTCTGAGAAAGAAATCTATGAAACAAAGCATTCGGTGAAACGTTTGTCGGTAAAATGAGGGAATATCAAAAATAATGTGTGAATCGAGAACGTTTCCATCAATGTTATAGGTTCAGTTCTAGATTTGCAGCTCTACATCAGCAGCGACTTCCTCTGGAAGTCGCAAACTATATAATATTCGAGTGAGGGTGTGGAAAACTTCGAGATTGCCGGATAACTTGGATGGAATTAGTGGAGAGCAAGTCAAATTCACATGCTAAAGCGGAATGGATTATTCGCTCGTGATCTTAAAGTGAAAACTGATATCACTTGATTAGAACTGCAGCTTTGCTAAACAATTGGACTAATTTCTACTGCTTAACCTGCACTTAATGTAACTGTATGGTTAACTATTCCCAAACGAGTACAGCGGACGCTATTGAGTTAAACGTTGCAGGAGGGCGATTTTTGACATTCGAGAGCTCCGAAATAAAATAGGACGAGTACATACAATACATTGAATACGAATGGTCAATAGCTACCACTAGGTTTCAATTTTCTATCGCTATTTCAAAACACATTTTCAAAGACTTTTACAGTTTTCGCCCCCCAGATCGCCGGTAATATGGTTCTTCTAGTTGTAGAACTTAGTTATCAGCCGTAAAAAGTTGTTTTGAAATTAAACTAAAGACTTGTCAATCAATTGATAATGTTATGTGTCTTTCATCACGACATACTGTGCCGCCGTATCCCTCAGACAAAACCAATTGTACCCCTCCAATTTAAGTAGCCGCTAATATCCCCTATCTATTCATACATTTTAAATGGCCACTTGTTACCCCTACAAAATAGCAGATTTAGTCCCTAGCCCCGTGGAAGTGAAGCTGAGTTACTTCCAGGTTCGGAACCGATGATCAAGCTATTCTAGCCTCTACAACAGGTACTCACCCAGCGGCGATGCCCCACTGGCCGGAGGCGGCGTCCGCGGCGTGGTCGAACAGCGTGAGCCCCACCAGCGCGACCGTCGGCGCTATCGTGAGGGGGGTCACGAACTTCAGCATGGAGCCGATCACGCCGAAATATCCTGGAAGGAGGTTTCAAATTAGCTGCGGCAGAGACAGCCGTCCCCTGAGGATAGTTTTGAACCACGACTTCCGGCGGCAGTTGCGCGTCATTCGTGGGCGACACAGATCTTCGTCGCTTCCCTGGCGTTCTTAGGCGATTGCCGCGGGCCCCGTCACCTCGCGACCCCGCTAACCCCGTTTAATAGCCTTTTACAACGTATTCTTGTCCGAGCCTACTATCACGGTCACCACGAATGAATACCTTTGAGAGAATCTAGAAAGCAGCGGAACTAGAAATAGGAAGGAGAAGATATCACTCTTTACGATAATGAGTGGTTACAACCGTACCACGCTTTATCTGTGTCTGTGTTGGAAGACTTTTGACAGTTGCTAGAATGTTCTACAGTACCTAGGAACATCTGGAACAGCGCCGACACGGCTATAGCGCCGCTCAGCTCGCACATCCTGCTGGTCCACACGGCGCGGCGCTCGGCGTCCGCCATGTTGTCCAGCTGGTCAGCCGGGGGACAACGCCACGCCGGCAGCCCCAGGATCGCCAGCGTGGGGACCAGGAACGAGATGGTGCCGCCTTGCACGATGGGCAGACGGCAGCCGAAGGTGGCCTGCAGCCAGGTTATTAAGCCTGGAAGAATGCCATGACAAAGTTAAAAGACAAGTCTGAATGGTTGACAAAAGAGCTCTTAATCCATTTGAGACCACGCAACGCTAATGTGCGCGTAAAGGTATGGCTCATGAGTGAGTATTTGGCCATAAATTGATTAACCAATTTAACCATATCCACAATTCTGAAGAATCGGTAAACACGTTACCTCAACCATTCAAATCTATTCAGTAATTGTGGAGATTCGACAGAGCAAGAATACCATATAGAAAAGTATAAACATAAACTTTTTTGAAGAGCAATGGTAGCCTAGTGGTTCAGGCATGCGGCGGTCGTGGGTTCGAATCCCGGCTTGTACCAATGAGTTTTTCGGAACTTATGTACGGAATATTTACCGTTAGCTTTTCGGTGAAGGAAAACATCGTGAGGAAACCGGTCTAATACCAATAAGGTCTACTTTTCCCTCTAGGTTGGAAGGTAAGATGGCAGTCGCTTTCGTAAAACTGGCACTAGCCTATGCCAAATCCTGGGATTAGGTATCAAAGCGGACCCCAGGCTCCTTTAGGGGCATTACCGGGAATAACGCTAGGAGGATGATGAAACATGAACTTTTTTACCTTGGACGGTATGAGGTTGTGGAAATGGTGGGGCATTTTGCAAGATTCAACAGTTAACTATTCTTGTCAAGACCTGATGTTCATGAACTAGTTAAATAATCCCGGTCAAATTACAGCGACCCGTCTGAATCAGAAAATACAATTTACAACATAGATGAAAATCTTGCACCAGCATTCAATCTGCATGCATTGCGAATGCAAATATGCATTACACTATAACTTGGTAAACTAAATACATAGAATATAATAAATAACGAAAAATACGTACATAACTGGTAGTCATGTACTTATGTATTTTTTATTGGGAGGGAGAGACATAACAATGCATAACAACCTAAGTTGCTAAACTATAACAGCTGGTTTTGTCCTAGGTGAAAGAATTGTGTAAATAAAGTATTAAGCAACGTTTAACTAACTTACAGAATTAAATAACTGCATGTATTTTATACATTTTCTCAGAATTGAGGCAGTCTGTCTAGACGTGGTCTAGACGAGCGAATAGCTTTTTAAAGTTGTTTTACGGTCGATTCTGCTTACTGAAGCAGAGCGACGGGGTTTGATTCCCGGGGATAATATGTGTCACGTGACACTTGGCCACAGAGTCGAAATAACCCTGCGAGTGAAAAAAAAACTTAGCCAGAAGGAGACGTATTTTTTGTAAACACACGGGTCGTAACAGATAAAGCGTCTGATCGCATACCTATTTATTTACTAGGGCATCAAATACCTACGATCTGAGATATTATGCTTTGTTTTACCGCCGTAAAACCAGGTAAAAACGATTATTAATTGAACTAACTCGAGGACCATGTAAGGCAGTATAACCTGACCAAGCTAAGTTTATACCCTAGCGTCCCTACGCAGTGCAAACTTAGCTTGTTCGGGTTATAGATAAGAATCTTATTTCAAGGGCTTTAGGTCGGTTATCGTGTGTCCGCTTTCCGCTGTTATGCATGAATCTTGCCTTAACTAATATGTAGTAAATAGTACAGGACATGTGGTTAATACCTTTTGCATATGAGACTGAGGACTGTAGGTACCTATGTAGCCCGCAGCTATGAAAGTTGCTCTTGTTTTCGATCGAGGACAGACCGTGACAGTACCTAAAGAAGTGATTGCAGAAAGTGCACTTCTGTGAAGTGAAAATAAATGGTGGTAAGACTTGTATTTTAAAAAACAATATTACACTTATAACAAGTTTCTCCGTTGTGTCATGTCATGCGTTGGTATAATTTATAGGTCTCAACTATTAAAGGGTTTAGAGTAACAAAGTAAACTCTGTGTTAGCATTTCACAGTTACTGCCTTTAAATAGGTACACCTGTGCTCTCTTTACGACTCCCAAAAATATCTGAGTATCCACTCTAACGCTAGACAATAGAGTCGTGATTAGATAGTTGTAACCACATCGTTTGCTCTGATGTATTTGATGACATCCGAACTAATATTCAGGAATAAGTAAAAACATCGAGATAATTCTCTAATTAACAATGTGGTATTTTAGTAAGAAAAAGGTACTAAAATTCTAATTACTTTCAAAAGAGGCGTTCCCCGTGAATTTTGACGAATATTCTATTTTATTAACATAAATTAATTATGAATTACCGATTAAATCCTGCAATTGAACTACGTTTCACTATCCCGTATTTGTAGGCCGTGACAGGTTTATAGATACCACTAAAAGTTTTCGTGAAATTACATTTGTCTTTGGTAACTTCCTAATATATTGAAACATTATTATCTAATTAATAAATCAATGTCTCGAGTGGACCATCTGTTAACTGTGTAGTCTGTGCCACATTAGTACGAACGCAATCCAGTGGCGAATTATGCAGCCTCAGTCAACCGGGGGTGTAACTCAGTGGTAGAGTGTCTGCTTCGCATGCTGAAAGTCCTGGGTTCAAATCCCAGCACCTCCAAATCAAGGCAATACCTTTTTGCAAATTTACGTACCGTTTTGTTTTTATATATTGACGAAATTAATTATGTGTTACCTAAGGTTTGAAGGCATGGACATAATGCAACTCATTTTGGTTGTTTTGTTATTTCGTTAATTTATTTTGCTCTGATAACACCATAAAGGTGCCAACGAGGCAAGGTTAAATTACATCATATATATATTTTTTGACCCTAGAGTCCCCCTGTTTTGAAATACATACCTATAAACAATACTAATAGCATGGCACTCTAACCAAATGCCTCATATATAGCAGTCTATAGGTACACTATAAACGCATGAGGGCTTTGAGTAAAAAAATTTTTTAGAGAAATTATAAGTATTGTACCTAACCTACCTACTTTATAGTAATTCAATAAAAAATTAAAATAAATGAGCGAACACAATTTGTTTAAAAAACTAATTTTTAACCCATAAGTCATAATTTAAAGCAAACAAAACTGTATAGTATCATCCAACACAATAATTGCATGCCGCAAGACATCGTATCTACGAGTATTAGATGCAGGCGCCTGATGGAAATAATGAGCAAAGTTGCTCCGCGCCACATTGACGCAGACGGCCAGGCGCTACGATTCCATGCATGTTTTTATTTATTTATTAGGAGAACCAACAGCTATATTCATACGATAAACATTGCCAGTGGATACAAACAGCCAATTATAGTAACTCACAGGTACCTAGTGTCATTGTAATTTTACTTTAGGTTCTTACAGCGCAACTGCACGAGCATGAGAAATTAACAAAATTAAAATTATAACGGCACGAGAACGAGAAATAAACAAAACATAAACTTTAACAAATTGTAAGGCTTAAGCCTATGGCTAGTACTATCCAAATGAACAAACTATTAGACACAATAAATAACAAAGAACAAAGAAGCTAATTTTTGTTGCATTGTTACTCTCATTAAGTCTCATACATACGCTACCTATATATACATACATACATAAGCTACATATTCTCAATTTCTAACACGGACAACTATTATGCACTATATCATCACATCAACCGAAAGACGTGGACTGGCGTGACCGCTGGACATAGTTCCCCCAAAGAGTGCCACAACAACCGGTCCTGCGCCACCCGCAATCCGCATCCACCGGATTCCCGCGGCCTTTACAAGGTCATCACTCATCAGTCCACCTTGTGCGTGGTCGCCACTCGAGAACCTTTACGCCCCAACTGCCATCGGTTCTACGTAACTATATGTGATTTCGGAATTCGTTTCCAACATCAACATACTATTTCGGCAAACAGATGTAATTTGCAATTTTTTTTTTATAATTCTAAATCTGCTTGGATTTCTGTTTTAAAAAACACCTGCTGGCTGGTAGATTGTGTAACGTTTCGGACTACACGTTTGGTAGGTAGATCTGTCATTATGTATTTGGGAAAATGACAGTTGAATTGTAATGACGCTAGTTTGAAAAGTCACGCATTTACCCTATGGACCTTACGACAAAATCTTTTACGGTAAAAACGAACCAAATTTTATTCATATTCATACGTAATAATTGTAATTTGTTAAGTACCAGCTTTGTTATAATTTGCCAAAGCATAAAATCAATGACGCAAATGCAAATTAACGATAGATAGTATACCTAACCAGGAAATGTATGTAATTGTCGCTATTTATTTATTTATTTATTTATTTATTTATTTATTTGAAAACATGTTTACATGCCCTTACACTTAGGTATCCAATGCGACATGAAACTTAGAATTAACAACATATACAAACAGGAACATACAGGTTATTACAAATAACAATCAGGTACAACCTAATAACACAAATGACTGGCACTACTTAATTACACTTTCACAGATGTAGGCCTCGCATCCATCATCTCACAGAATCTCAGGCATTCATTTCTCACAGACGCCCATCGCCACGCAAACAGGTCGCACTCGGGTGCTGATGCCAAGAGAGCATTCAAGTGTGTGAGGGCACGGAGCAGCGGAGAGTTCAGGCGCGACACGGAGCGTCGCGCTGGCAAAGCCAACAGATCGCGTCGCCGCGGTCTGAGGGCTATCCTGGGGATGTCTGGTACATGTAGTCGCACAACTCGACTCACCAATTCTGGACAATCCGAATCACCGCGCAGGGTCCGACACGCAAACGTCAATAAGCAAAGGTTACGTCTCACCTCTAAAGAGTTGTAACCTAAGGCCCCAAGGAGAAACTTCGTCGGATAAAGAAACGGGTAATAACCAAATATTTTCTTGTATAAGAACCTTAAAAAGGTCTTTTGTACCTTTTCAAGAAGCAAACTGTAGGTCGATTCGTAGGGATGCCAAACGATCGATGATGTCTCTAGCTTGCTTCTAACTAGCGCATTATAGACAAGCCTGATGGCAACGGGATCGTTAAAGTGACGAAGGTTGCGTAGCACGAAGCCCAGTCTTCGAAAGCAGCTTGTAGCAAGTGTTGAGATATGCTCATGAAAAGTAAGCCGCGTATCGAAGACCACACCCAGATCTTTAATAGAGCACACACGATTTATAGGCTCGGACCCCAGCACATATTGTGCATGCACCGGCATATGAGCACGGCTGAAAGTGCAGACGCAACATTTAGCGGGGTTGAACAGCAGCTTGTTTTCGGTGCTCCAGAGAAAAACCGCGTCGATGTCCCTTTGTAACGACTCACAGTCAGAACCTTGCTCCACTCCATACACCAACTTGAGGTCGTCTGCATATAGGAGACACTGAGCCGATCGAAGGACTGACCTGAGGTCATTTATCATGATCCCGAATAAGAAAGGACCCAATATGGAGCCTTGACTCACTCCAGACCGGGTATGATATGGGGCCGAGACAAAGCATCCATGCTTAACATACTGTTTCCGATCGCGTAGATAACTAGCGAAGAATGACAACAATGCGGGAGAAAAGCCAATCCGATCCAGTTTCGCCAACAACACATCGTTATCCACGCGATCGAAAGCCTTACTGAAATCAAGATAAAGGACATCGACTTGGATACCTCTATCCAGGTGCTCAGATATGCTATCAGTCAATATTAATAGGTTGGTGTTAACCGAGCGGCTATGTCTGAATCCGTGTTGTGCGTCACATAAGAATGGTTTTACCTGTGCGCATAGAGTTCGGTGGACTATTGACTCAAAGAGCTTGGCCAGAGTGGAAAGGACGGCGATAGGCCTATAGTTTTCCACGATGGTAGCGTCATTTGCCTTTGGTATAGGTCTCACCCTCGAGAGTTTCCAGCGAAGAGGGTATGACCCAGTACAAAGCGCCAAATTAAAGATGTAGTGTAAAGGGAATTTAAGATAATCATATATATTGAGGGTGCACCAGCTGCGGTCCCGGCACTACGTGCACTTCAGCTCTTTTGTAGTGCGCGTGCCGCGGCCGCTCCAGGAGACCATCGCGTGTGCTGATTTCTGGCCGAAAGGTGTCGTGTTTCGTCGGTTCCGGGGCAACCTACCAAATCCAACACCCGAGATGTCGACGCAACGGGGCCACGCCGTTTCGCCGTCTAAATAAACATTGTTCGGTTCATGACGCATTGGTGCTTACACTGTAATGTTATGTAACCTGTTTTTTTCAATAAATAAATAAATAAATAAATAAATAAATATATGATAACAGTTATATTGCAGTACTGTAAGGTAATCACTTGTGGAAACAGACACTCTATTGTTTAATCATTTCTGCCTAAGTAGTTAGGACAAGTAATTCTAATCCAGAGGAATTAGTTTCTATTATACTACTAGACAAGCTTGCTATTGTGGAGGATAAACAATTATACTTCCTGTTATTTTGTAAACACAAAAATAAGATACTTAACGACTATGTATATTGTGTACTAACATACAGTCCGGCTCCCCCAAAGAGTGCCAATATGACCGGTCCAGCGCTACCTGCATCCAGACTCCCGCGACATTTACCAAGCCTATGTCCAGCAATGGACGTCTTTCGGCTAATGTTATGATGAGGATACATTAGTATGCTTGTGAGCAGTGTCTCCCAGTAATAGGTACCTAAATGCAACATAGCTTCTGCCCGCTTCTCCGTCCGAACTAATACAATCCACAATACAAATACTCTTTATTGCACACCCCTGCACACAAACAAAGCAGTTATAAAGAGAAAGAATACAATAACATGTAGGTAGAGGTAGACAGCAGGCGGTCTTATCGCTGATGAGCGATCTCTTCCAGACAACCACTACACACTACACACAGGACGGAAACAAATTTAGCTTGGAACTAGTTCATATTGTTTCACCCCCCCCCCTTACCCTCTACCGGGGTGCTTTCCGGAATAAAAACTACCCTATGTCCTTCCCCGGGACTCAAACTAGCTCAGGGTTGCAATGTATGTATGCATATATACGAGTAGGTAGTATACGAGTAAGTACGGTGGCTGCGACTGCCGCGGTTAAGATATTAAAGGTAGCTCGCTAACAGCTCGTTGCGCGCTCCTATATTTGTGCACCAAATTTCATCTAAATTGGTTCACTGGTTTAAGAATCAAAAGGTAACAGACAGACAGCATTTCATACTTAATTTTCACACTTCCGCATTTATAAAATTAGTATGGAAATGGATACTAAGACTGCTGAGCTGTGCTCACCTGTGACGAAGATCATGGTGGAGATGATGTTGGAGCGTTCCGGGTCCGTGTCGCGCATGCACAGCGCCGGGCACAGGATGAACGGGATCGCCACGATGGCGCCAATCATCGTCAGGTAGTGCTGCGAACAAACACAGGGTGTGTAATGTTTCATATAATGTCAGAAAAACTAACATACACTTGATATACATTCAATTGGCATAAAGTTATTTAGTATAATGTAACTTTTGATGTAACGGTTTTTTGCTATATTTTGCTTTACTCTATTCATCAATTGATATGTTAGGCAAAATGACATAATTTGCAAGTGGCATAATTCTATGTTCGTATAACGCATTTATAACATAAATAATGTTTAACAGTACATATGTGCATGGACATGCAACATGGAACAAGGAATATTGGACTGTCAGGTGGGGTACGAGGAACAGGGTTTTCCTTGATAAGAGCAACGGTATCCCTAAAGTGCACCCGTTAAATATTCCTATTTTCCCTGGGTGATCCTTTACACCCCGTATTATTATTTCACATTTAAAATATACAAAATGCATTTCCCAATCATCCTTGGTGAATTACCAGCAAGCAATCGTCAATCTGGCATCAAATCTTCCGATGGGTCTTTTCAAACCAACATTCTAGCACATACTTAAGCAAGTAGGTACAAAATGCGTGTTAGTGCATTTTGTTTGCGTGTTTGTTGTTTTAAGCCGGATTCATACTTATCTGACGTGGTACTCTATGATGCGCTCTCACGCCTAAAACAAAAGGAATCGTCACATCAGATTAGTGTGAATATCGCCGTACGAAACATATTTATTAATCCGATATCGCTCTGTCGCGTCACGACGCGGCGCGGTAGTAGATAACCCTTTCTAATGGAATGCATGGGTGTTTTGATCCGACTATGAACTTCATCCGTAACCTAGTTTCATTGTGCGTGCAACCATCAGTCATCCATAGAGCGACCCTCTCGCTCCCTTCATTAACGCCTTAATAATGACGTACTTAATTAGGCGATCGGAGCATTAAACATCCGCTTGTAATCAACCGCCGAGTTTTTAATGAAGGGAAGCGCGAGTTTTTACTGCTTTATTTTCCTAATATAATTAATGAAACGGTTATACCTCAGCCACACGATGCTCCTACTCGAATTCGATAGTCTTTCTCTGGCACTTTTGACATTCGTTTGCAAGAAAAGCATATTAATAGTTCAAGAAAATTAATAAAATCAGGGGAAATAATTCCTGTAGTTTTGTAAATTGGTACAATTATACCTAGCGGTGCCCAGATAAACATACTAATAGTCCTCGAGGGTGGGGGCTGTGCTGAGGATGTAGGGGGGGGTTGAAGGTACCTTTTTTCATATTTTCGTACATATCTCGAATATCTGTACGAAAAGCGTTATGATAACTTCAGACAAAAGTTTCTACATAAAATTTCCTACAATATTGGTTATAAAGATTTTTACTCTACGATCAATACTTTGGGAGCTACAGGATGTTAAAGTAAACAAAGAGATAAAAAATAGTTGATTTAAGAAAACGTGGTTTTTTCGTAGTTGTTCATCATAACTATTATAATTACTTTAGATAAAAGTTTGTCCATAAAATTTCCTACAAAATTGGTCATATTTATTTTTACGCTACGATTTATACTTTAGGAGCTACAGGATGTTTAAGTTAAAAAAATTGTCGATTTAAGAAAACGTCGTTTTTTCGTAGTTGTTCATCATAATTCATTTTGTGTTTAGGATAAGCAAGCTCAATCACCTGCTTATCGAACATATAATTCCCATGTCGATCCATTGAGAATTTCTAAACAAAACAAACCAATCAAGCTGCAAAACCACTGATTTCTCACTGACATAGATGTTTCTCCGGGAAAGAATGCAACTACGACCTGATAATGTATGAAACAAGTGTAGGGTCTCTCCGTGCGACCCCCAGAAAAATCTGTTATTTCAAGATTTGCCTCGGGGTAAAAAGTTGCAGTACAGCCTGGCTAAACGGTCAGACCTAGGTCAGGGGTGCTCGACCAATGTCATAGGGAACCGCGTGCAGTTTTTGATGACCAAAAAAAAATTAAAAAAAACGATACGTCAACAAAATTAGTCAAATCAGGGGAAATAATTCGTGTAGTTTTGAAAATTCGTACAGTTATACCTTGTCATGTCCAGATGAACATACAAAAGTCCTCGAGGGTGGGGGCTGTGCTGAGGGTGTAGGGGGGAGGATTGAAGGTACATTTTTTCAGATTTTTGTACCTATCTCGAATATCTGTACGAATAGCGTACTAATAACTTCAGACAAAAGTTTCTACATAAAAATTCCTATAAAATAATTTTACTAATTTTCTTGTCGTACCGTTTTTTTTAATTTTTTTTTTGGTCATCAAAAACTGCACGGTGCTCCCTATGACATTTGGTCGAGCACCCCTGATCTAGGTCTGACTGTTTAGCCAGGCTGTACTCCAACTTTTTACCCTGAGGCAAATCATGAAATGTCAGATTTTTCTGAGGGTCGCACGGAGAGACCCTCCACTTGTTCCATACATCACCAGGTCGTAGTTGCACTCTTTCCCGGAGAAACATCTATGTCAGTGAGAAATCAGTGGTTTTGCAGCTTTATTGGTTTGTTTTGTTTAGAAATTCTCAATGGATTGACATGGGAATTGTATGTTCGATAAGCAGGTGACTGAGCTTGCTTATCCTAAACACAAAATGAATTATGATAAAAAACTTCGAAAAAACGACGTTTTCTTAAATCGATAATTTTTTTAACTTAAACATCCTGTAGCTCCTAAAGTATCGATCGTAGAGTAAAAATAAATATGACCAATTTTGTAGGAAATTTTATGGACAAACTTTTATCTAAAGTAATTATAATAGTTATGATGAACAACTACGAAAAAACGACGTTTTCTTAAATTAACTATTTTTTATCTCTTTGTTTACTTTAACATCCTGTAGCTCCCAAAGTATTGATTGTAGAGTAAAAATCATTATGACCAATTTTGTAGGAAATTTTATGTAGAAACTTTTGTCTGAAGTTATCATAACGCTTTTCGTACAGATATTCGAGATATGTACGAAAATATGAAAAAAGGTACCTTCAACCCCCCCCCCCCCCCCCTACACCCTCAGCACAGCCCCCACCCTCGAGGACTTTTAGTATGTTTATCTGGACACCACTAGGTATAATTGTACCAATTTACAAAACTACAGGAATTATTTCCCCTATTTGCCCATATTCGGCTTAATTTTCTTGGATTATAAACACATTTTATTTATCAGGGACACCCAAAGTTTTATGAATATTGTAGGTATTATATTTGCGATATATTTATTACATATGATAGTGGGTATTATATTTGATATTGTATATTTATATATGTATTGGTATGTTTTTATTTTCTAGAATTAATACCTATTAGGATTTGTTTTCATTTTCACTGTGTTTTTAATATACACGGTATATAAGTTTGCCTATCTCGTTCTACCTACCTTCCTCTCAATTGCTCAAACGTTAGCTGGAAGATATCCCTTATACGGATAAGTTCGCCGTTGTACTTTGATCTATTGTGTGGCATGTAAATTCTTTGACCTGTTATTGTGTACAATACATACATTAGGCTCTTTGGATCGTTTAATACCTCACTTTTTCTTTTTTTTTATGGAAGGAAAATCCATTATGGATGCATATGGCCTCGGCACATTTCTTACCGCTCTGGGATCTCCTACGGAACACACCATTGCCGCCCTAGCGTCATGCGTCTATGGGTCATACCTTTTTTTTAACGATCGCAGCCCATAGCTGAACCGCGTACCACACCCCGAGAACCCCTTTTAGTCGCCTTGTAGGTATAGTGGGTGTGCTATTGCTATCTGTTGTATGGGAACCTTGCACTTTTTGACTATGCGCTGAAACTTGGCACAGTTGATCCTTAGGTGGTCTTGAGTGGATTCAGACCGGGAGCCATCGAGAGCCACCCCGCATTTTGGGGGGAGGAGGGGGGGAAGTTTGACTCCGCCGCGCTTTATTTAAAGCCATTTTTTTCTGAAACTATACACACCAAGGCAAGTGTTATATCATTTTCGGATGAATAAAGGATGAGGAATCTATTTTAAGAACCGAAATAATACATTTTGCAACAAAAAAAAATAAAATAAAGGAGAAAAACATATACAGCGTAAATTATTTTTATTCAATATTACTAATTTTTTTTTAACTACATAAGATATATAAAAACAAAAAATACGGCCATAAAGCCACATTAATTCGGTTTTAGAAAATATATTATTTTGTATATAAATATGTTAACAGACCGGAAATAAAAAAATATGCGTGAGTCAGGGCGACCTCAATGCATGTGTCGTCCGTGAAGGAAATGAAGGTACAGTTTTAAAATACGATACTTGTCAATTATATGTGATTACTTTGGGTGTTTCGGTATTTAACATGAAATATTTTAAATGAAACTACGCCCTGTCAATTAATTATATATCATATATATCACACGCTCCACTGCAAAGACACTGCAAAGAATCCTCATATATCAAAAACCATCAAGCCGTTTGGACTGTAGCCCGTGAAATAGAATTTTCATGTCCACAATCCACATATATAAATACATTCGTGTATACATACATACATGTATACCTACATTCATACATGTATTCACACACACGCTCGAAAAACATAACCGTCCTTCGAATCGACCAATCAGCACGGCTATCACAAGACGGCGCGCGAGCTCTCTCGATTTTTCTCATGGGATCTTTTGTGCATTTGCCTTCTCATTTTCACAAAGCGGATGATGCAGCTCAGCGGAAGCACCTTGAATTCCTTTGGTTGCGGATAGCCTTTACCAAAGTAATTCATTATTTGTCTGGCAAGGGCATGACATTCACACAATAAGTGTTCCATAGTCTCATCCTCCTTGCCACACATTCTACAATCTAAACTATCCGATAGTCCCATCTTGGCCAAAAGATTCTTCCCCTCGTTCCTTCCCCGAAGTGACCTGTTAACACCCCATATATGATTCTGAGGTGCTTCCTACTGGATCTCCAGAGTTTCTTAGTCTTGCCGGAGTCCAGTCCTTATATGAAGAGCTTAGAGTGCTTAGGGCTTTAGAGGCCGAAATTACAGTTCCCTGGGAGAGCACAAATGGTTCTGGACCTACAAAGACCCCCCTCTTGTAAGCTCATCCGCTCTTTCGTTGCCGATGAAGCCCTCGTGCCCTGGTGTCGAAACTAGTTGCACCTTATTGTGCTTTCCAAGCTTGTTCAGTGTCTGGACGCCATTATAGACTAGTCTAGAATTCACTTTCGGCGCCGTAAGCGCTTTAAGGGCCGCTTGACTGTCACTGAGTATATAGATAGTCTGCCCTCTGGTTTGCCTCCTGTGCACAAGCAATTATGGCGTATGTCTCCGCCTGGAACACGGTTGCCAAACTACCCATGCTTACTCTAATGTATAGTCATGTGCATAAATGCCTGCTCCCGTACCGGATCCCATTTTTGAACCGTCCGTGTACCATATGCTGTCTACGATACCAGACCTCGGTGGTTCTAGGCCTTCGGCCCATTCAGCCCTGGATCATTGAAAAAGGCTAGGTATCAACATCTACGGCGAGTACACCACTCACCTGCGCTTTACTGACGATATAGTAGTCTTGGCTGAGACCATGGAGGAATTAAATACGATGCTCGATGACCTTAGTGAAGCTTCCGAGCGAGTTGGTCTGAGAATGAACATGGATAAGGCGAAGATCATGTTAAAAGCACATATAGTACCAACCCCAGCAGACTGCTCTCTGTGCGTGTGTCCCAGACTTCTCTCTAACTTTAAAAAGAGTCAAATGGCGAATCCAACTCGGCTGGGCAGCGTTCTGGAAGCTACGGCACATATTTTCATCCCATATTCAGCAGTGTTTCAAGACGAGTCTTTGACCAGTGTGTGTGTGTTTGACCAGTGATGAAATATGACACTGGAACGTGGTCGCTTACTATGGGCCTCACAAGAAGGCTCAAAGTCACCCAAATGTCAAGGGAGAGGGTTATGCTGGGAGTTTATCTACGTGATCGCATCAAAAATGGGGCTACCGCAGCGGGAGCAAGGTAACCGCTCAAGATAGCCCTTCGAATCGCTAAACTTAAGTGGCAGTGAGCGGGGAACATTGGACGTAGAGCGCCGATAGTCAGCAAAGCTTATGCATCACACGAACAAGAGTCAGTGCCGAACCATTTTCATAGCTAGAATCATTTCCATGGTACACTTGGTGACATCGATTTGTCGGTGTCGAAGGTAGATACGACAGGTAAACCACCCTAAAACATGCGAAACTAGGAACTTCGCATTTGACAATTAAAGGATTATTTATTTAAACCGACCATCATTCTCCTAACGTTATTCCCGGTTGTGCCCCTGAAGGAGCCCAGGTTCCGCTTTGACACCTAATCCCAAGATTTGGCATAGGCACTACTTTTACGAAAGCGACTGCCATCTGACCTTCCAACCCAGAGGGAAAACTAGACCTTATTGGGATTAGACCGGTTTCCTCACGATGTTTTCCTTCACCGAAAAGCTAACGGTAAATATTCCGAACATTAGTTCCGAAAAACTCATTGGTACGAGCCGGGATTCGAACCCACGACCGCCGCTTGACAGCCGCATGCCTGAACCACTAGGCTACCGTAGCTGTACCGTAGCTGTATTTATTTAAACCGACTGTTGAATAATAAAACACATGAGGGTCGCTACACTCGCTAAGTACTGAGTGTGTAAATAGCTGACACGCGCCGATGGTGCTGCGTCGGCGTGGGATTTTGGTCGGCGGCGGCGGCGCGGCGCTCATATCTTGTGTAATTATGTATGCATGTATGTTTGTATGTGGATTGTGGACATGAAAATTCTATTTTACGGGCCAAACGGCCGTCCAAACGGCTTGATGGTTTTTGATATATGAGGTGTCGTTGGATTCCTTGCAGTGTCTTTGCAGTGGAGCGTGTTATATATAAACCAATTGATAGGGCGTAGTTTCATTTAAAATATTTCATGTTAAATACCGAAACACCCAAAGTAATCACATATAATTGACAACTATCGTATTTTAAAACTGTACCTTCATTTCCTTCACGGACGACACATGCATTGCATGCATGATTTTTTATTTCCGGTCTGTTAACATATTTATATACAAAATAATATATTTTCTAAAACCGAATTAATGTGGCTTTATGGCCGTATTTTTTGTTTTTATGTATCTTATGTAGTTAAAAAAAAAATTGTAATATTGAATAAAAATAATTTAAGCTGTATATGTTATTCTCCTTTATTTTATTTTTTTTGTTCCAAAATGTATTATTTCGGTTCTTAAAATAGATTCCTCATCCTTTATTCATCCGAAAATGATATAACACTTGCCTTGGTGTGTATAGTTTCAGAAAAAAATGGCTTTAAATAAAACGCGGCGGAGTCGAACTTCCCCCCCCCCCCCCCCCCCCCCCCCTCTAAATGCGGGGTGGCTCTCGATGGCTCCCGGTCTGAATCCACTCAAGACCACCTAAGGATCAACTGTGCCAAGTTTCAGCGCATAGTCAAAAAGTGCAAGGTATCTTGCAATAGCACACCCACTAGTACGAGTGGTACGAGTTATACGACTGTAAACCCGGCTTAGATAGATTTTGAATAGTTTGTATCTAAATCGTTAACTACTTATAACCAGGCCCACAGAAAACACAAGCGTTAAGGGGATCCCCTTACCTGCAAAGCCATGAAGATGCAGAGGTACCACGAGGGCACGTCGTCGATGCCGTAGGTGACGTTGCCCTCGCGAGCCGCCTCGCCATTCTGCTTGCCTGGTACATCCTCCGTCGCTTCGGGCTCACCTAACTGGGGAAAATGCTGTTCTTAATTTAAATACGAACACAAATGCAGGTGCGCATGATAAGAAATGATCACCATAGCCTAGGAATATTAGCATTTAAGGCTTAAGGGTGTCATATGCGCTTCGCTGGATATTTTTATGTTACACAAGGATTCGTATCGCTTTTAATACATGTAGGACATGTTGATTTCTAGGCGGCATAGTGAATTCCTAGTTTGGCTATGTGTGATACAGACATTCCTGTTATAAACGGATTAAGTAGATAAGGCGTTCTACTCAGACAGTTGCACTGCACTGATTAATTGCTACGTTGGTAAAGCCTTTCTAAATATATACTAACAATTAGGTACCTACACATATCTACTTAATTATCAAACAACGACAGCTCTATTATATTGTATAATAATATTAATAATATACGTACCTAAATAAATAAGGGCATAAATAACCGTAACAACAGCAATGCTGTAGGTACAGTCGAGTTCAAAGATATGTATACACTTTTGAACCTTATTCCGTATGAACAAAACGAAAAATATACCGTCGTATTGACGTCGACTGTACATCAAAACTCAAGAGACCTGTACAGATATTTATGTCTAAAACAACGTTTTCAAAATGAACCTGCGAATGAGTGAGCCTTCCTGATTTAATTCAATTATTTACTTTCCTCAACTGTAACTAAGTAAATGAAGGATGAGTCCCTAATATTGGCACAATTTGTTCGCAAGTCGATATAGCCTCCATAAAGTGGAAGTGGACCTAGTTTCTGAAACCCACTTGTTGGAGTAAATCGTTATCAACACGGTGCTAATAAACAACACATCGCAGTTAAGGTCGTTGGAATATAACCACTTAACTGACACGTGGTAACTCTAAGGTGCAATAAGGTGAAAAATCGTATAGATTTCCCTACTCACTGTATCAGTAAAAATCTAGGTAAAGTCAGCAGTTCGGTACGCACCACTGCCTTGTTTGTAGGGGTGTCAAGTTTCTCTGCGGCTGCATAATTAAGGCTGCAAGCTGCAAGGTAGGTACATTGGCGAATCGATAATTTGGTTCAACAGCAAATGCACTTTAGTAGGTTAGAAGGTATTTCGCCCTGGGCCGGTGCAGGGCGCAATCCCCTACTCTATAATGAAAGTCTGTACCCAACGGGGTAATCACGTAATGTTTCCACCGCGAGTTGGGACAGTGATTCAGTGATCGACCGGCTGCTACAATGGGAGGATAAGTACCTACAACATCATGCCCCCTATTTCACGAACAATTGTCACCTCTGACAATGACAATTCGGCGTGCATTGTCAGGACCACAAGTGAGGGTTGTTGCTGTACGGCATCGTTACTTATATAACCAGCATTGTACTTACCTACCTATCGAATTGTTATTGTCAGGTGACATTTGTCAGGTAAGTGAAATTGGAGTCTGGTGTCACTAATTTGCATTGATCATAAGATACAGTTCGCGGTGATTTGTAAAACGCGGTACTTAAGGGGCTATCCAGAGGCGCATTATCCATATAGGCAAATAAGGCACGTGCCTAGGGGCGCGTGACGCTCAGCGCATATAAATTTATAATCTATGGCGATAGAGGGGCGCCGCCGATGGGTGCATGCATTGCCTAGGGGGGCGCTCTCGAGATTTAATGGGAAACAAAAAGGTCGAGATAATTGGGAAATAGGTATTTGTAAAATGTATTGCTGTCGCGTCAACCTCAAGCCTCCCCCCGCAGAGCACGAGACAACTGCAGCTTGGACCGAAAATAACGACGACGATAAATCAACGATTCGTAGTCCCCTGATTTCTTCTCCATAATTTTACCTATTTAACCATTTTTTTTTAAATTAATGAAAGGTTTTGGCCGTGTTCCTAAGTTTTTGAAGGTTAATAACTCTTAAGAATAAATTTATGAAAAAAAGGAAAACACAGGAACATGTCAACATGCCATAGATTTATGGAAAAAAAAATATTTCTCTACCTCCATTATCCAGAGAGAAAACAGGGGACTACGTTTCTATGGAAAAACGGCAGTTGTGTTTCCTCTTAATTAACCTCTGATACTGTAAGTTGACTAAAACGAGAGAATCCTACACTGCCACCCATGAGACGCGAAGTCCGCGCGGTCGCTTGGCGTCTCGTGGGCTGACGACGTCGCCCTAATAGCCGGACATGGACCCGCAAAGCCAAGGGCAGGGTAACTAGAAGGAGCTAGCTAGAGGCATGAACCTATAATATAATACTCATCAGGACAAGGTATGATCTACTCATCATAATACCAACCACATCCGAGCGAGATCTCAATAAGTGTGACAAAAAAATATTCGTGAAATGTGAAAAGTGGAACAAAATTAAATGTTTTATGATTAGTCATCAGCCATTATAAGACCAGTTCTTAATTTAGATGCATATTAGGAGCCTTTCCTTATCTCATAGTGGCAACACGTATATTAGCTTGTCCTGAGTAAGTACTTATTATAGATCCACCGTGAGCTGGAGGAGGAGACATTTGCCCAAAAATGGGCACCTCACCTCACTTGTAAAAAAAACTGTAACAAAATTTAATGGATTAATGAAAATCAATAACAATAAAAAGTACTACAACTTACATCAACTTCCATTTCCTAGTAGGTAACTAGAGTAGACACTACGCACACACACCACACAGTTTCTTGTTTCTTAATTGCTTTAATTTAATGGGATCGCAACCGTTATGCACATATTTCGAGCGACACAAGCGCGTAATGTAACAAATCAAAACCCTTTTATAACAGAAGCGATTCACTCGACGCAATCATACGAACTGATCAAATTGCCGAGTTGACTTAAGGACGCTTCCAATTTAACGCATGGAGTAGAAACGTCCGGGAGCGGATCTTAATTAATACGTGATGAGTTGATGATGATGATGATGATGACTCTGGTGGCTTATAGGCCGCGTGATTAACTCCTAGGTTTTCGGACGAGCTTAGGTATCGGTTATTTACAAAACAATTTCATATTATTATTGATTAATATTTATTATTACGAGTACATAATCATTGCCAGAGAGACGGAGCGATTTTGTAATTAAGGTACGAGCTCTCGACTTTTTCAATTAGCGATAGAAAATTGAAAAGCGAGCATGGTGGCACTGTTTACCTATGTCCAGCAGTGGGCATCTTCAGCTGAAATGATGATGATGATGATAATTTCATTGGCAATATCGTACACATTTTAATTTAAAGGCTAACTAATCAAGTTTAGTCAATTACTAATAACGTCTGGTTCGAAGGACCATAACTATATTCTGAGAACAGACTGCATAATATCCATTGCTGAATACCATTTCGACAGATTCCGACTGTTGTACCCTATTAACAGGTAACCAGCAATGAAAGTATCCAGGTAGGTATGTATTTATGAATAATAATCATCACGGACAGAACTATTCCAGCCAAGAAGCCAGATATCGTGGTGACAGATCGATCGAAACGCCAGGCAGGCTCGTCGACGCCACCATCCCCCATGAAAAAGAGCGAGAACGAGTCGAGAACCTCGTGAAAGCCCAATAATGCGACGCGGTACGTGTATGCCGTACTTTAGCGATAAAGTACGGCATACAGCATGGAACTGTATGGGCCGGTGTGTTGCTGCCAGTTAATATTTGTAAGATAACTTTAAAATAGATGATTGGTAGTTTGGCTTAGGTATTGATGATTTATTTAAGGATTACCAACAGAGTTCACAATGTTTTAGGTGGACACTTCAAGTACTTAATGTACCTATGTAATAATAGGCAACCACGACATGCGTTACAATTTTTGCATTAATGCACTAAACTATCTAAGCTTAAAACTAAATCACATATGGTTCAAGGTTTAACAACAGATCCCTGATTTTGCATTTAAAGCTATGAGTTGTTGATCCAATCCAATATTCTTAATTAAGCTACGGTAGCCATACGGCAGCCGAGTGGTTCAGGCATGCGGCGGTCGTGGGTTCGCATCCCGGCTCGTGAACCTACCAATGAGTTTTCGGAACTTATGTAAGGAATATTTACCATTAGCTTTTCGGTGAAGGAAAACATCCTGAGGAAACCGGTCTAATTCCAATAAGGTCTACTTTCCCCTCAGGGTTGGAAGGTCTGGGCAGTCGCTTTCGTAAAACTAGTGCATATGCGAAATCTCGAGATTAGGTGTCAAATCGGAGTCCGGGCTCCTTTGGGGCACAACCGGGGATAACGCTAGGAGGATGATGATGACGACTTTGGATTAAGTATCTGTTTAGTATAGACAGTTCAGTTTTCATTTATTTCGCCGCGCGAAAGAGAAAGCATTCGGCCAGGTGAAACAGACGTACGCGCGGCCGTCGTGACTGCCCGCGCGCATTCGGATTGCGAAAGTGGGACAGAGCTACGCCGCCAGCGCGAGAGAGGGAGCGACCGGCCGCGTAGGGCAGACTTGCAATGGCCGCCGGTTAAGATTAGAGGTGCGTATCGCGCCCAGTTTGCTCTCGCCAGGAGAAACCGTTGTATGAGGGTCAGCTGATGGGCCCCTGGCTCTCCGGGTAGTCTTGGCGAGAACAAAAAAAAAAAAAAAATACGCAAATGCACAGGCCTTTAAAGTCGGAGGTCACCACGGTGGCCCAATGCGGGATTACGGGTAATGGACTTCACATACCTACTTAGGCACACTTAAGTTAGTTAATGTGAGGGTTAGTTATAAATATTTGCGTTTTAAAAGTTATTTTCCTAAACAGAATAAGTCCGATCAAGTCCAACCCTATTACTTCTCAAGCATGTGTACAGGTACAGTCAAATGCAAAAATATTGTATTTTTGAGTAAGTTGTATTTGTATTGCACCCATATTTTTGCGTCGGTTAAATTAAGGTTTCGGACCTATAGGTACCTAAATACCTCTTCTACTTCGTCGTTTCACTCTTGACAGAGTGGTCGTGGTCATAATTTCAGGTATTGGTAGCAAGCTTCACAACACGCCGGCATTCCTGACATTCGCCTTCCTTATGCTTGCGTGTAGTGCTACATCTACCTACTGCACCTTTAATCTGGTCTCTCCATCTCATTGGTGACCTGCCTCGCGGTCTGGTGCCCTGGATCACGAGTCGCTCGATAGCTACGTCTCCTCGAAGTGTCCCTACCTATACCTTACACTTATATACATTTATGAGAGGATAGGTACAGGTAGACCTTAACTCAGTCCTCACTGAGCGGCGCGCGGGTGCAAGGGTGTTAACGGTGTGCTTACCTCTACTTACCATTGTTCAACTTAACATACCGGTAGGTACTTACCACATCCCTCACTATATTCTCCAAGCCTAAATGTACGTTGTGGTGCGGCATGGTTCAACTCCAGTAAGGCATGAAGGTATACTTAAGGTAGGTACTAAACACAATTCTTCCTGCCCGGCACGCATATATGCATACAGAAAATCTGTCAACAACGTATCAATAACTGTACCTTTGCAAAAACACAAACAACTATAGTTTACTTCTGGTTTCACTGTTTTTACTTCAGTTTCTCAATAAAGGAATAAGTAATAAATGTGTATCGCCTATTTGATCACTAAAACAAAGAACAAACGGGCGAAGTGAACTAGACGCGGATTGAATATGAGATGAGTAACACATATGACAATGAAACGAAGACAAATGTAGTCGGTACCTTAGTACCTAGTGGCTTGTTTACCCTCTCAGTTAGTCAATAAAATTAGCGCGATATTGCAGCTGTCTTTCAGTCAATATTGGTGTTATTATTATGGTTATTGTACCAAGGCAACTCGTGCAGGGTAGGTACAGGTGCGCTACATTAGAGTCATGTATTCGGCCCTCTGTCAGCCAAATGGTTATCTTATCACTGCGTATATTATGAATAAAAACATGGCAGTAGTACAAACGGCAACACAGTTAACTCTCCATACCATATTGTATTGAAATCGAACCTTATTAGCTTATTACAATGCAAATAAAGTGCACGGATGGTGAGTTAACTGTGTTGGGTATCGTACATACCTATAATTAATTGAATATGAAAATTATCACGGATAAGTAGGCATAACTAGTTAACGAATAATAGTCGAGGCCAACTTAATAGATGTAGGTACCTTAAAAAACCCAACATTCGTCCAAATTCGGACGATGCAGTTAGCGCGCGCGCGTCGATGTAACAAAGACAGGCAACTATGGAGCCATACACTGCGCGTGGCCCGACATGCACTTGGCCGGTTTTTCTTTTAATCTTTATTTTTATTTTGAAATGTTGAATTTCAACGAAGCCAGTATACTAACGATTATTACCGAAGTCCAAAAAATACTATCACTTGAAGTGGGATATCTAATTAGGTACCTATTACTTATAGTTTGTTAAATAAGGTGAAGTTTATGTGACACATTTTAAACCACTTGGACTTTAAAATGTAATGACTGTAAATATAGCAACTATTTAGTAACAGTTCATTTAAATCCAGTTACTATTGTAGTGATAATGGAATGTCTCGAGGTGTAACAAACGAACGACGAGACAATAGGTACATGAGAGGCGGACTCGTCGCACTAATAACTAGATAGCGTAATAATAATAATGATTTGGCCGATGAAGGCCGAGAAGGACAAAGCCATCAAGTAGGTACCATAGACCTGGCTCACGAGGTAACCGTCAAAACATGGGATGTTGATTCGACGACACATTCGACGATCATCGTCGCGATAGTCGTTTCGGCGAACGGTTCACTAGCGAAGAGTCTCGACCATCACCTCAAGACTCTCGCTAGATGGCTGGATTACCTAAGGGTCAGATACAGAAGGCGGTACCTACTCCTGGATACTGGCGTGGATAGTCCGAAGGTTCCTGTCTCTGTCGCCCTGACCACCGGCAGCGCCTCACTAGTACCCTAAGTTAGGTTTTTATAATGATTTGCTTTTTATATAATTATTGTAATACCTAATTTACTTTAAAAACAAAGTTTTAACCGACTTCAATTTAGTACTCCGCCAAGCCACAAGATCATTTTCTATTTTTTTTTACAATTTACCACATGAACTGATTTCCGATAGCAAATGAAAGTACTATACAAAAATAACCGAATCGCTGTATGTGGGCCGATAATATTTGAGGACTTCCATAGATTCCCCAAGATCAACACCAATGGCACTTCATTAGTTCCTATTTCAACGGAATCTTATCAGAACCTGTGACGTACCTACTTTTGCACCTTTAAGTACATAATTGTGGAATTTGATAAGTCATCTGTGCTGCCGTGCTTACGATAACAGCAATAACTCCATTAAAAATATAATTCAAATCAGTGCGTTGTTCAAACAAAATAAAGTAAATATTTGAATACCATTTCGAATGGAGTTATTGCTGTTATCGTAAGCACGGCAGTGTGGTCTTCATCATCAATTCCTCGCCACCAAATTTATGATTCCGGATGTAAATACACGAGATATAATAGAAAATACCAAAATCACTACATGCATGCCTAATAAAATTGAGGAGTTCCCTCAATTCCTCATGGATCCCATCAGCTAACTGAATTTTGAAAAAAATGGGACCCACGTGGAAGTATATACATACGAACATAAAAAAACTCGAATCGGATCATCAATGACGGAGTTCTGAGGTAACAAACATTGAAAATAAAAAAATACAGCCGAATTGAGAACCTGCTCTCTTTTTTTGAAGTCGGTTAAAAAGTTAGCCTAAGAAGAAAATGTAATACTTAAAGAGAATAATGACTTACTGTCACTAAGCCAAACAAAATACTTTTGGTTCAATTTTTAAATGGTCATTTCGTGTTGACGATTTTCCATTTCTGCCGAATGACAGTAAATTATAATAACATATACTCTACTTATATGTATATTATCTACTTATCACTACATATCTCACAGAGACAGCATGATAATATTGAATTTGAATGGATGTACCCTGCAGCCTAGGTACCTACTAGATTCTGCCCGCGACTCCGTCCGCGTTGAACTCGTTTAAAAATTAGTCCAGGCAATGAACTGACAACTTGTATGGAAAAAACTTCAAATTTGGAAATAATTTATAATAGCTTATTTTTTCTGTGTAACGGATTTATTATCAATTAAATAGTCACCCAGCGACAGAATCCGACAAAATTTCAGACACCAAAAAAATGATAAATTAACTAGCTACAGAAAAGTCAGAAAAAATATTAATAAATATGTTTGTCTTTTTTTGGTTAATTTACATTTGCTCTATAATATTCAAGATAAATCATACAGAAAAAGACAACGCATGTTTTATTTAAATCTACCTAATTACTTCCGGGTGGAAAGTTTCCCGGATTCTTGAATAAAGCATCTTAAAATAACATAGGACGATAACGGCGCGATAAAGTAATGTTACTAATAGGTCACCAGGAACAAGAGACCCGAGACGAACTCTTAGCTATGTAGCTAAGAAACAAATCGAATGAAAAGACTAGATAAAAAAAACTCAAATACATCTGTTTGGGAGCTACAGTGACACAGACACACGTGTTAAACGAATTTGCGTCGGGGTTAAACAATCAAGGTGTTCCAATCATGTTTAAGTTAGCACCTAGAGGTACACATGTATGTATGGCCCTGCATTTTATTAAGAATTAAATAAATATCAAGTATATATAGTTAAGAATTAAATAAATATAAAACACAACAATAGTATGCCTTAGGATGTTGCCACAGCTATCATCATCATCATCATCAGCCTATCCCTACCAGTGGCAGCGTAAAAATGTTCGATGGGCAACCCGGAACAAAAAAAAGACCGGGTTCCTCTCCGGGAGTGCGGGCAGAAGTGAAAACTCAATGACGTAACAGTTTTTCGATCAGGTCACGTAATTGCTTTATTTATCGGTATAAAAGTACTATTATTTATGTGGTAAAATACAATATTGTGGGCACCTTGCACGTAGTACCGATGGCCGTTGGGGCGGAAAGGTTCTCGAGTGGCGACCACGTACCGGAAGGCGCGGCGTGGGTAGGCCCCCGACGAGGTGGACTGATGACCGGGTGAAGGTCGCGCGAGTCTGCGGGTGGCGCAGGACCGGTCATTGTGGCACTCTTTGGGGGAGGCGTATGCCGTCTTTCGACTGAAGATGATGATGATGAAGCCGGTGGGAATCGGCTTCGGCTTGTAGCTGCAGCCTACATTCGTCCTTATTACAAAGACACAAAGCAATAACAAGTGTTATACTATATTTAAAACTAAAAATAACTTAATAATCATCCCGCTATAATCAGCGTAAAAAACCACTACAATATTTTCTTTTTTTTATGACAAAAAAACTCTTACAATCAACAGTCACAGCCTTAATCGATACTCAGTCTGATGGAATCAACTTTAACAGACTTCGAAAAAAGGAGATTCCAAATTGCTTCACTACCCGAAGTTCCAAAAAAAGTAGTCATACTTCAGAATAAATAATAGTACAGTCCGGCTAGCACGATAGGTTTTATCGTCAAGTTTTACGTTTACGTTTTTAAATGGCACAAAACATTTTTTTTTACATTCTTAAAGAAATCGATCTAGTCCCAAACTAAGCAAAGCTTGTACTATGGGTACTAGACAACGATAAACATACTTATAATATAGATAAATAAATACTTAAATACATAGAAAACATCCATGACTGGGGGACAAATATTTGTGCTCATCACACAATTAAATGCATTTACCAGGATTCGAACCCGGGACCTCTTGCTTCGTTGGCAGGGTCACTACCAACTACGCTAAAGAGGTCGTCGTCACCTAAGACATGTCCTCTAAATAACAAAGCCAATGTTTGACCGCTAGAAAACTCAAAACAAGCCAACCCGCTCTACCGCATTGCCTAACCCGGTTCCGGTAAGATTTACTCCTTGCAACACCATATCAAACTATCCAGTAACAAATAACCCGAGAAAAAAATATGTATAACTAACGAAGCTGCTCACAGCTGGACAGATACCAAGCCCAAGGCCCAAGCTGAAGCATTGAACTTCGTTCGCTTCGCTCGTTCGTTCGATATAATCTCTACTGGTTTATATCGGCAACATTTCTCATTGATGTAATCCTGATTATTTTTCACTTTTCAGTATACTCCGTCCAAAATTGCCTACCATCCCCCATCAAACATAGGACTTTATTGACACCGATGAATGGCACAGTGAGCATCATATATTTTTATAGTTAGTAGCCAAATATATAGCAACACGTTTTTATTACTATAGGAATAAAGATGACAAATCGCTACAATTACTTAACCTAACCAGACTTATAACATCGTTTAATATACAATACAATAGGCATGATGACACATTTTGAAAAACTGTTCTATAATGTTTAGAAACATTTATTATGTACAACGAATAAGATTTTTCAAGAGAATATAACATATAATTAGGAAAAAAATAAGTCAAGTCATGGCGTCCCGAGTGACGTCACGTTTGTATTAACAGAACGCAGAGCTTTGATATTTGCTACCTAGATCGCTCAATTGCTCATTGAATAAACATAAATTAAAAAGTTTACAAGTCTTGCGCGGCCGTGCGAGCGAGACAGCGGGACAATGACGTATGAAGATCTGACAGATAACATGGTTCTATCCCTGTCTTACTATTCGTTCAGTACATAAGTTTTGTCTGTAATCTGTGGTAATGGCCGTTATGGGTATGTGTTAATACAAACGTGACGTCATTCGCTCTGATTGGTGTTTAACATATATCATGGCGGGCGACCATATTTTTCAGTTTAATTTTATCAAAATAATTAATAATCTCTTAATAAAAAAATATGAGCAATTTTCAAATTCTATGATTAAAATTTCACTAAGAAAATACCATATTTTAGTGATTTTCAATTACTGTCATCATGCCTATTCCAATCCATTTGTGCAGTCCGTTGGCTTTTAGAAGAGTATTCGGTTTCGGGTGAAGTCCTTTATTTTAGCATAAGAACCTGTAAGAGCAAGCGAGACAGAAATATAGACCCGAATCCTATCCTAAATGCTTATGGGCTATATTTAATTAAACAAAACCCCTGTGGAATGGGTAAGTGAAATTAAATTGTATATAATACATACTTTGACAGGGAAAATCATCTCGCACTATATATACTCTTTAATGCACACCAATAAGTGCAAAAATAGTACAGAAAACCTCATGTGGTCCATCGACTATTTCTTGTTGTCATTCTGTCCCGTTAGCCAGGAGACAAAATTACGGATTCTTAGAAAACAAATACAATACGGACTTCTAACGTGCCTAGAAGAAGGTCCAAACAAAAACATAACCCTCCTCTCCTTGGGGCAGGCGGGTAAAAAGGGGTCGAACTTGACAAGTAAACCCTACACTTGGTGATTAAAAACCCATATAACGCAGTTTTCAAAAAGTGACTCAGGAGACAGGACGTGACGTGACCATGGCAACTAGTGACAGAAAATAGTTGATGATATTAGAACACTTAGAAAATGTGTGTGTTTGTTTGTCCGTCTTTCACGGCAAAACGGAGCGACGTATTGACGTGATTTTTTGAGTGGAGATAGTTGAAGGAATGTAGAGTGACATAGGATAGTTTTTATCCCCGAAATCATCCCCTAAAGGGATGAAATGGGGGGTAAAAGTTTGTATGACTGTATTGTATAAAAGCTGCGATATAAACGAGTTCCACGCGGACAGAGTCGCGGGCAGAAGCTAGTATAACATACAAGCGAATTATAAAATTGTGTGGTGTTTTATAGTCGTTCCCATCACATTATTTAAAAAAACTGTGGTTTGTGTCAATCAACTTTATCTTGTCACTTATTTGTTTCTTCATTATCAGTTGCCACAATTTGTGTAAGTATTTGATAAAATCTATAAATTCTTATAGCCACTTGAACATATATGTTGCATCTCGCAAAAAAACGTATTCTAGCAGAAAACATGGGACAATCAACTATTTTCATACAAATCAGGAGACATCTTACGGTCAATGAAATTGAGAGCAAATTAATATTTTAACCATAGTTCCACGCTATAATTAATTGAATTAGAAATGCAACAACAATTAACAACACCAGAAATCGTATTTCCCTGTAATCTCCTTTTAAACAGCACATTGTAGAAACGGGGAGCACATAGTCAATTCACCCATTTACAATTTTTAAAATAAAAATAAAGCAAACCCCCGACAATCATATCTAAGAACATGTTTAATCAAAATGCTAAACAAACTAAAAACTAATTAAAACATAAAATCATCTATTTAGAAGTAACAATCTGGCAATGCCACAACCAGGTACCCAAGGACCTGTACAATCCCTGGCACCAAAGTAGAGGCAAGATGGCATTCGTACAGGTTCACTAGTGCACATGCTCTATAGCATGCCCCGCTTCTCAAGTGAGTCGCAAGCTTCCATAGACGACGGTGTCTGCTTACCATCAGGCCGTGTGCTTGATGCCACAGTTGTAGTATAAAAAAAAACAAAAATCTACCATAACACTGCACTATGACGAAAATCAAGTCGAAGCTCGCAATATCTCTCTCTGTCGCTTGAATACGCAAGTGCGACAGAGATGGATACACGAACGAACAGTTTGCCTTTCAAAGCAGCCTCCCAGGACCTACTTTGGTGCCCGGAATATTATTTATTCAATCTTTATTGCACAAAACCACTCATCGTACAAAAGGCGGACTTAATGCCGCCAGCGTTCTACCAGTCAACCATCAACAGTATATTTTTGTAATTTACAGAAGCACAAGTTTAAATCTGCGGTTAGAGCAACAAATGGCATCCAAACCCGCATTTGCCAGCCGAGTCCTACATGCCCGAGCTGGACTCTGAGTTCCAGGGCGAGAGTCCGTTCGCATCCGGCTCGGGCGGACCCGCGGGCAGCAACGTGTGGCCAACGCCTGGAACACATACATATGCCCAGGTCAATCAAGTATTACAAAAGTATTTTATGACGCTCAATCATATTATTATGTTATCATATTAGACACATATTAAAACAAGGTATTTATTCAATAAGGCTCACAAAACAAGTTAGTCTATAGAATAATACAATTTATGTAATATGCTCGGATCCAGACTTTAAGGCTGCGTTTCCACCAGAGATGCGCGAGGTAGCGAAGCTGTGCGAGGCTGTGTAACGAAGATGTGTAACGGTGTGAATGTTTCCACCAAAAATGTGCGCGGTAGCTGAGTGGCACGAAGATGCGTAGCGAGGATGCGTAGCGAGGATGTGTAGCGAGGATGTGTAGCGAGGATGTGTAGCGAGGATGTGTAGCGAGGATGTGTAGCGACGATGTGTAGCGAGGATGTGTAGCGAGGATGTGTAGCGAGGATGTGTAGCGAGGATGCGTAGCGAGGATGTGTAGCGTAGCGAGGATGTGTAGCGAGGATGTGTAGCGAGGATGTGTAGCGAGGATGTGTAGCGCGGATGTGTAGCGAGGATGTGTAGCGAGGATGCGTAGCGAGGATGTGTAGCGAGGATGTGTAGCGAGGATGTGTAGCGTAGCGAGGATGTGTAGCGAGGATGTGTAGCGAGGATGTGTAGCGAGGATGTGTAGCGCGGATGTGTAGCGAGGATGTGTAGCGAGGATGCGTAGCGAGGATGTGTAGCGAGGATGTGTAGCGAGGATGTGTAGCGTAGCGAGGATGTGTAGCGAGGATGTGTAGCGAGGATGTGTAGCGGGGATGTGTAGCTAGGATGTGTAGCGAGGATGTGTAGCGAGGATGTGTAGCTAGTATGTGTAGCGAGGATGTCTAGCGAGGATGTGTAGCGAGGATGTGTAGCGAGGATGTGTAGCGAGGATGTGTAGCGAGGATGTGTAGCGGGGATGTGTAGCGGGGATGTGTAGCTAGGATATGTAGCGAGGATGTGTAGCGAGGATGTGTAGCGGGGATGTGTAGCTAGGATATGTAGCGAGGATGTGTAGCGAGGATGTGTAGCGAGGATGTGTAGCGAGCTCTTTTCAAATAAGCAAGCGGTGTGCGGAGAGGCGGGAGCGGAGCCGGACGCCGCCTCGCAACTGGTGGAAACGCAGCCTTACACAAAATATGTGTGCACAGAAATAATAATTTACATACATTTTTAGAGGGGCAGGGACGGGCAATTGTTCCATCGAATGTATGTTTCACAGAATTTTCCGCGAAAGTTTTTATTACAACCATAAAGCGCTAGTTTCTTAGGACTTCTAAGGACGAAGTAGACTTTTAAAGTAGACTAAATTTGCTACAACATGATACTAGAATTGCCTCTGTAGACCCAATAGTTTCCGCGACAAAGCCTTTCAAGATTTATCATTTTTCGAACTTCGCAACACTAGCACACTCCGCGTGAGTAATTGGAACTTCATCCTGCTACAGTTGTTCGAGTGACGTATAAAATACTGCAAAAAATTGTGAACTACGATAAAAGTATAAATGTTGAAAAGGTTTATCTCTGAAACTAGGGGACTACAGAGATAATTCTAGTCTCATATTGTAGCAAATTTAGTCTAGTCTACTTACAACTACTTCATTTGGCCAACATCATAAATAATCCAGCAAAATATCATAGCCACCGGATTAGACGCAATGTATGTACCCCGTACTCTCAGGCAACAAGGTTACTATACCCGAAAACCTAATTCGAGACCAACGTGGGTTGCCACTAAAATAAAATATGTTTACGGTGGTATATTTTCACTTTTTATAAGGCGGTCTAAGAAAATTTATTTATTGGTAGTAACCTACGATTTAAATAAACAAGATAATTCAACTCATTTACAAAAATACTAGATGCCCTGTTAAATATTTAACCATAGATTTTTGGTAGAAAAACTGTTATTGCCAGAGATCGGAAAAATTTGCGACATTGTTTGCAATTATGTGGACATGACTCCAAAATCAATCAAAATGTTATTCAGTTAATTAATTTTTTACTTGACATATTATTTGATTCCTAGTCAATAAATACAAAAGTTTGTTAAAGTATAGGTTTATTAAAAAAAAATGTCAGTATTTTTTCCAAATTTTCTGCTGTCAGTCTATTTCTTTTTACATCGAAAACATACTTAAGTACTGAGAAACTCCGCTCGCGATTCACTGATGTTAATGGGGCAAATTTCAGTAGTTTTATAGGAATATTATCATTCCAGCATAATTCAGAATTTACTTACTGTTATAAGTTCTGGGCGATAACCTCAAAATCGGGATTTCTGTTAAGTACGGCTTTCATTTTAGCTTGCAAACGGTTACCTACTGCTCCTGGTATACTGTCCAGATTATTTAATATAGTTGTTATTTTACTTAAAGTATGTTCGACAGTATTTGAAGAAGACTGTAAATTGTTTATTACAGCCAAAATGTATTGGAAATGTTGTGAAATGAAGCGTAAATTGTCAACGACATCATCCGACTGCATAATCTGTTTACATTTGCGGACATATCCACTATCACGATTGGGAAATATTTCTATAACTCTCTTTACTGCTGCAAAATTATCATTATAATAACATGCCACTTGGATCCAAGTACCCCATCGTGTGATTACGGGTTGAGGTGGTAAGGGAATGTTTGGGTTCATTTATTTCAATGAATAATTAATTAACATTTTGATTAATTTTGGAGTCATGTCCACATAATTGCAAACAATGTCACAATTTTTTCCGATCTTTGGTTATTGCACTTGTAATACTTCAGGTATTCATAACATTTGGTATGATTTAAAAAGTGTGGCCTTTTAAAAAGTGAAAATATACCACCGTAACATATTTTATATTAGTGGCAACCCACTTTGGTCTTGAATTAGGTTTTCGAGTATATACTTATACCTAAAATTTCAGCTCAATCGGTCACCGGGAAGTGGGTCAAATTTAAATAAATAAATAAATAAATATAAGGGGACAATCTTACACAAATCGACCTAGTCCCATAGTAAGCTCAATAAGGCTTGTGTTATGGGTACTAGACGACGATGTATATAATAGATATAAATACTTAAATACATAGAAAATATCCATGACTCAGAAACAAATATTCATGCTCATCACATAAATTTTTGCCCTTACCGGTATTCGAACCCAGGACCTCTTGCTTCGTAGGCAGGGTCACTACCAACTAGGCTAAAGCGGTCGTCAAACTTGCAAGATTTGATTACAGATAGACAGACAGACAGACAATTGGACAGGTGAAACTATATAAAAGCTTGTATAAAGGCCTAAAATATTATATTATAGTATGCCATACGATTAAGTAATACAAAAAATTGTAATGAGTTATTGTACCTTCCGGTTCTGCATTGTGTACAGGGTCGGGCCCCTCAAGCCCCGGAGGCCCCTCGAGCCCCGGAGGCCCCTCGAGCCCCGGAGGCCCCTCGAGCCCCGGAGGCCCCTCGAGCCCCGGAGGCCCCTCGAGCCCCGGAGTCCCCTCGAGCCCCGGAGGCCCCTCGAGCCCCGGAGGCCCCTCGAGCCCCGGAGGCCCCTCGAGCCCCGGAGGCCCCTCGAGCCCCGGAGTCCCCTCGAGCCCCGGAGGCCCCTCGAGCCCCGGAGGCCCCCCGTGCCCCGCCGGCCCCGCGGCCCCGAGCGCCGCGCACTGGCGCGCGATCTCTGCCTCGAGCTCGGCCGCCGCTCGTTTTTTTCTGAAACATGCAAGCGTCTGCGTTATAGCGTTGTTACTTCAATTATACTTGCTATTGTAACCGGACACAAATATCCAAATTCTTCACCCAATGGGCTGCGTTGACATGAGGGGAGATTAAATTCAGTATGGGCAGTCATTAATTATATAATGGATGATGAGTCGCGCTGAATGCGAGATTGGATGTTTTTACTCAATCACGCTTAAACAGATGCGCGGAACGCAGATTTGGATGGAATTATGCACAAAGATATTCTATAGCCTGAATTAAAATATAGGATAGTTTTTATCCCGGGCACATGCAGACAAAGTCGCGGCCGGAAGTTAGTAAATTACAAAAGGTTTTCTTTACCTCAACTCTTCGTTTTTAGCGTCGATTTCCTTCATGACCCTCTCTGCCCGGCCCCACACGTCCTCCCTCACCAGATCCCTCATATGGCTGCGGTCCACAGCCTTTCTATAGTACTCCTCAGCCCAGACTGATGGGATGTACCCATTTGGTGACTTCACACTGTTTTCTGATGCCGGTGACTTTGACAAACGTTCGACATTCTTTAAACTCTGCTTCTCTATAAACGAATTGACTGATTTCTTTTTGAACATTGATGTGATATCTTGGGACTGCAGCCAATTTGTTACTTTGCTCACTGAGTCTTTTCTTCTGTCTTTCATTTCCTCATCTTCTTTGCTTGGCTTTATAAAGTCTTCTGGTTTGATGAGCTTGAGTGGCTCATTAGCTAAAGCCATTATTGATGCTATGGCGACATTGCGCACCTTCCGTTGTTTATTTGGGTTAGGATGTATGTTTTCTTTTGTTTTTGTAACAAATTGTGGAGCCATGGGATTTAATTTACGAATCTCTATAGGTCCGGACAGAATCTCTTCATTTGGGGCCTCTTCATATTCCATCTGTAATCAGAATTGAGGTGATTTAAAAAAATATTGTGTACTGATGAGTTCAATCTTGGTAAGGGCCAATATTTCAATTATTTGTGTGATGATGATGTGATGACGCTCAGAGACCTTATAATCTCTGGAATACTGAATTAATATCATTAACTTTCTGTTAATGCACAGACCTTATACTTATCGAATGTTCATATTTTGTTTTGTTTTCATTCACTTTGTGACATTTAGTGTGTTTTTAATCTGCAAATTTTAAATTATTATGGTGTTAGATTATTATTATTTTATTGTAAGATTATTATTTTTAATATAAATTACCGTTCGACATGTAAAAGTGCCCTTATGGCCTATTTGCAGAATAAATAATTTGTATTTGTATGATCATGAAAACTTTTTAACCATAACAAAAGTATTATTGAGCTAACTATGGGACTACTCTGGTCTGTGTGATTTTGGACTCTAAGTTTATAAACTGTCTTTAAGTGATTAACCCATTTGTTGCTGAAGTGTAAATATTCCATATAGTTAAATGAAATAACCAAAAAAGGCTTATTATTATTACAGTCAAGTTCTAAAATATGTATCGATAACATCCTCTCATAAATAGTAGCAAAACCTTAATCTGTTGACATAAGAGTTATGGGACATGTTAATAGTAAGTTGACTGCACCCATATTTTTACACTTGACTAAACAATAATAGTTCTTAATCTACTTAAAATAAGTCAAACTGAATATGAATACAAAAAAAATAACATAATGTGTTGTTCAAACTCAAAACTCAAACTCAAATGCTTTATTTGCCATAGGTATGTTCTAAATTTATACAAGAAAATATGTCCGAAACTGTGTTACAAAACGAAAGGCAATAATAAAAAAATTAAATAGTAATGTGACTTTCAACTAAATCCTTGGGTGTGCTTTCATGTAGGAGTTAGGGCGCGATATCGCGTCAACAGCAACCAATGAGTTGAAAAAACTAGTCTATCGTGATATAGGTGTACGCGGGCTGGGTTTCCACAACTCAATGTCATATTAGCACCTATTTTGCGGATGGTATCTATCATACTATTTTCATTATTCTACACGCTTACAAATCAACCCACGTAAAATGAGCTCTGGCGGCCATATATTTCATATGGCACCCGGAGCTCTTTTTAAATGTGTAGAGGTAATATACAAGAAAAATTATCAGTAAAGTTCTCACCAGTTCCAACATTTTCTTAATCTTGAACAAGTCCGGACCTGCACTGAAGTCGCCCGTCGCTCCGGACTCCATCATGGTCCAGCGCCTGAAATACTCTTCCTCTGTCTCTGTAACCACATGTTAGCTAGCTAAGTATGTGTGACCGTCCATCAGAAAAGGGTGCTTATGGCAGTTTCTAGTTACGGAGATATTGACATTTTTGTAAAATGCTTCAAAATTATCGTATTTTTTGCTGTATGCAAAATAGTGAAATATAAAGATAGACATGTATTTGTAGCTAAGTTTCACTAGTGTACGTTGGGTATTTCTATATTAAAACTGGGTTCAAAGTTTAGTAGAAAAGGGTCCCTATGGCAGACCATATACAAGAATGATGAATCTGTTGATAACAATAAAATTGTTTAATAAAAATGTAGTCATATCATAATTTCACCCTGTATACAAATATATAAATTTACAAATTAAGATGCAAGATACCTCGTGTACAGTAGTACTTAGTCCTACTCCTGACGCATATCGCAGGGCCATTTGTTGATCTACCTACACCCACCGTCCTGACCCTGACACTCACAAAAATTGGTCTTACGTAATTCATGACTAGCCCCTTAGTGGTGCAAATGTGTTCGTTTTAGTGTCCAACCGAAACATGTTTTTCCCGAAACCGAAAGGTTTGCCGATATATGGCCGAAACTGAAACTACGGCCGAAACATTATTTTTTGGGCGAAAATGGCTGAAACCGAAACCGAACCTTCCGTCGGACACTAATACGCTTCCAGGATAACTCAGTATTGTATGAATAATATTTAACAAAATGAGAATTACTCTTATGATTATTTGAATATAATTCGTGTTACTCAAGATTTTGAGTAAACTTATGATAACACTTTTTCTTCGGTATTATGTTTTAATACAAGATTAGTTAATAAATAGTATTAATATAGTGCTATACTGTAATTAACTAATTATCAATATTTTTTTCCTGTGATTGGTCATAAGGACCCTTTTCATAAATGTGTGGGAGTGACTTTGTGATTTTTATGTAACCCAAATCATTTATAACTAGAAAAATAAAACTTGTAGAGTAATAATGACGCCTTTGTGATACTTTTGAAGTCACTGTACAAGAATTGTTATTGTTATAGAAGAAGATGAAAAATTTTAATCATTATGACATTTTAATTTAAAAAATAATAATTCTATACCTTGTGGTTTTATTTCTAACCTAAGATGTGAGTTCTTTCCAATATATCCAAATATATACTATGATTCAAACTACAACTTATTAAAGAACAGTCCGAAGAAATATTTTTTCTTAATTTTGTTCTTATAAGCGACTTGCTCTAATCAAAGGCAGATTTTTCACGACCTGGAAGTCAAATTAAATAAACCTTAACATAATTTCAAAGAATAATACCTTTAGATACATAATCAATCATCATCTATGTAACTTCCAATAGGAACATATTTAAAATTAGTTTCAAACTTCTTTTAACAATTTCTCAAAAGTGCAATTTTAACATGTGTAGGTTTGATGTTTTTTTTTTAAAAAAAGTTTGGGATTTAGGGTTGTGATTCTTTTTGTATTAGATAGCTCATATAATGGAGATTTAGGATCTATACTTAACTTAATACCTGCCATAAGGACCCTTTAGGCATGGACGGCCACATTTGATCACACTTTTTCTATAAATGTGTAACAATTCATTCACATATTTTCCTGTCACTAGGACAATTGGACAAACATATTTTCCTGCAACTTGTTTTATAAACTGATTTTGTCAGATGTGATCATATCTCCTGACAAAATCAGTCTATAAAACTATGATTCATTTAGGGCTATATCTCGAGCAAGTTAGCATTATATTCAACAAATAATTACATTGTTGTGCCGTCTTACATGATAAAAAACCGAAATGCACGAAAAAATGCAGAATGCATAAATTTAGTCGCGATAACAAAACTGTTTTGTTCTCTCTCACCTTCTTTAATATTGTGTGCTGGCGGCTTCGCACCAGCGACGGCGCTCTCGATGCCGCCCGGTACCCAGCGACCTTGCGCGAACGACAAATCTCGCAAAATAGCGGATTTATCCGTCCATGGGGACCCCATTGCTAGCTAATGTAATTTGCTAATTGAAAGCCCGTCAGCGTATAGTTTAGGAAAACAATGTTAATGTTATTTGAGAATTCTGCCACCTGCCTCGGCAACGAACGCTACATAAGTACATATGTTTTTCGTAGTTTTCGGTAATATTTTTTCTTATTTGGACTCTTTAACGATATAGGAAGGCAGATCAAAATTAATACGAAAAATTTATTTGCATTTTGCAACTTATTTTAAGACAAATGTCAGTTGGTTACTTTTTTTTTTTTTTTTTAAATTCGTCCATTCGGACAGGCTAAGACCATGGGCCATACTGCCTAGTCTTCAGTAAGTATAATTTCATTTGATCGAATCCAGTAATAACGTCTTCAGTAGTTTCAAATCAGAAATCTCTAGTCCAATAAATATGTCTTCAGTTATTTCCAATTCATATGAACAAATCTAGATATTAAGTCATCAGTATTATCAACATATGTGTCAAATCCAAAAAATAAGTCTTCAGTTATTCCAATCCAATTCATGAAGTCAAATCCAGTAATAAAGTCTTGAGTATGTTCCAATAAAAACGTCAAATCCAATATTCAGCTCTTCAAAAAAGCTTACACCTCATCCAGACATTCCAAAAAGTCATTTGACCAACAAAATATAGGTACAATGCTTCAATAAAAATATATACAATTTTAAGCAAGTTTTAAATTTAGCATCATATTTACAGCATACACACAGTATTATGTACAAAATTAAACAAAGGTAAATAAGTAGACGACTCCTTCAACAAATCAGTTACTGAGAGCGGGATTCGATTAGAAGCTCCATAAATCTCAAGCAACTCATCCATCAGCACTAGGCGCTGAATGCCAAAGGATGAGCAACTAAACAGAATGTGATCTATAGACTGAACCTCTTGCTTTTGACAATGATCGCAATAAGGGGAAGAGACAAAGTTTTTACGATGGAGATGAAAATTTAAACGACAATGACCAATGCGCATACGAGTAATTATGGTGTAAAACCTACGATGCATGTAAGTTTTAAACTTACAAAACCAAGGCTTACTATTAACTTGGTTATCTAACAAAGCATACAAATGAGCCTTATTCTCAACTTCTGTAAAATGATACCAATATCTTCCCCAAAGAACAGTCATACGCTGTTTTAGATTACTTATAATATCAGAATATGGCAAGGTCACAGCTAAGTCCCTGCTGTCGGGAACCAGGGACAAGTCAGATGCATTAGCAATAGTTCTAGCTAGGTAGTCGGCGTTTTCATTACCAGAAACTCCTTTATGAGACGGAACCCATACAAAATCTATTTTAATACCAATTAAAGATAGTTCTAACCATAATTCTTTAATGGAAAAAATTAGATAGCAAGTGCTAGCATTCATTTTGTTACTCGATAAACTTATTAATACACTCATACTATCGCTTACTATGACCCATTCTTTACTATATTGATTATGTTCTTTAACATGTTTCAAAGCAAATAAGATGGCAGTTGCTTCAGCAGTAAAGATACTTGCATTTTTATTGATATTAAACCCAATACCTTTATTAATTTCAGGTTGATAAATTGCAAAGGAAACAGCATTATTATTTTTGGCACCATCCGTATAAATAAATTTACAATTAGACCATTCTGACAACAATAAATAAGCCTCCTCTTTGGAAGTTAGCTTTGAATCTATTACAATTTTTATATCGGGATATTTACTCTTAAAAGAGCCTGTGTAACAGGGAAGAAGGTCATTATCAAGATGTATATTTAACTCCTGCAAAGAGTGAAAGAAAGAAGTAAAATCCTGAAGAACATACATGCGCCTTTGAAAAGGCGATGATTGGAAAGAAATCAAGTTGTGAAGAAGATCGTTCTTAGGCAAGCTGTATAACTTTAAAATAAATCTTTCTTTTAAATAACGAAATCTAATATGAATAGGAGGAAGATTCGATTCAATTTGCATAGCAGCGATAGGACTAGTTTTAAATGCACCCAGTATTGTCCGCATACATTTGTTTTGTATTTTATCTAATGAATTTACAATTTTATCATCTCCAGCAAAACATAGAAAACCATATTCAAAATGACTTCGAACTAGAGACTTATACAAGATTAACAAAATTTTGGGGTCTGCACCCCATGAAGTGGCGCACAGCGATTTTAACACATTGTATGCTTTGTTAGCTTTGGTTATAATACTGTCAGCATATTTTATCCAGGAAAGTTTTGAAGTAAATATAACACCTAAAAACTTTATTAGATCATATGAAATAGGCAGTGATATGTCATTGTACAAAACTGTGGGCAAACACATGCTTTTGCGACCAAAAATAAAAACTTTGGTTTTAGTCGAATTTACATCTAAGTTCAGATAAGCAAAGTATTTATGTAAGTTGATTAATGCCTCATTAATAGTCAAAGCTAATTGATTTAAATCAGATCCTGACACATAAACAACCAAATCATCTGCATACTGCAGATTTTTAACCTTTGTTCCTAGAATAAGATTTAGTCTCCTAATGTACAAAATAAAAATTAAAGGGGATAAGATACCTCCTTGACAAACCCCTAAAGAAGATAATCTTGGGCCATATAAGTGATTGTTAAATTTAACAAAAACCTTCCTGTTTGTTAAAAACATTTGTAAGAAATTTATTATTTTGCCAGGTAACCCTATCATTGACAGCTCTCTACATAAAACGGAAATATTGACACTGTTAAATGCACCTGCAATGTCAAAGAATACCGAAAGAAGATACTGATTATTATATATGCTGTTAAGTGCATCAAGTTGCAACTGACAAATACTCTCACGAGAAGACCGACCTTTACGAAAACCAAACTGATTGCAGGGTAACAGACCATTTTGTTCGACAAAAAATTCCAACCGTTGCTTTAGAAGCTGTTCAAAAACCTTTCCTACACAAGATGTGAGTGCTATAGGTCGATATGAGTCGGGTAACAATTTATCTTTATCAGGCTTTAAAATTGGGACCAAGCAATCTGTTTTCCAATCATCAGGAATTAAGTTTTCTTCCCACAGCTGATTTAATATGTTTAAAAAGGTCTTTAGATTTTGTGAACTTAAATTTTTCAGTAAAATATATGGTATTCCATCAAGACCAAAGGATGTATCTCTTCTTGAAAATAGGGCAGATTTAAGCTCTTGCAAAGAAAACGGTTCAGTAAGATACTTATCATTATCATTTTCTGTGTGAACATAATTTAAAGACTCATTAAGCACAAAATCAGGAGTGTATTTCTTAAGAAAATCTGATATCCAACTATTATTACTAGCGTGTTTTGAAATGAATGTTTTATTAAATTTCCGCATGTAATTCCATATTAATGTCAAAGGAGTGCACCGGTTAAATGAGTTACACAGATTTATCCAACTATTACGCCGTTCAGTCTTAAGAACAAGCTTTTTAAGGGCTCGAAGTCTTTTAAATTCTATATAATTCTCTTCACTAGGTTCACTTTTAAATTTTATATAAGCATGTTTTGAATTAAGTACAGCTTCTGAACACTTTTGATTCCACCAAGGCAGCCGGGGAAATTTCAAAGATTTTGGTGTACACGGATTAGAACTATTCAAAGACCTATGTCTAGGGATGGACTCTACAGCAGTAGATCGCAAAATATTACAAAACAGATTGAGCGCATCTATCGAAGACATATTTTCAAAATCAATATTAGCCAAACAAAAATCAACTGATTGCCTGTACATTTTCCAATTTACCTGTTTGTAATTTGGGTGAATGGGCAAATGTACATTATTACATATTGGATTACTTTGTGAGCTATTTTCATTACCAACTATCATTTTTATCATTACAGGCAAATGATAACTGCTGCCAAGAGGACAATCCATAACAGACCAATCACATGAAAGTGCCAATGATGGAGAAACGAAAGTTAAATCCAGAGCATTAGGACGCCAAGAAGAAGAACCAGTTGTAGTAGTTTGACCATTATTTAAAAGAACCAAGTCATTGCCATCAATAATATCTAAGACATCTCTACCTCGAGGCAATGTATCAACACAGCCCCATGACATATGATGAGCATTTAGATCGCCTCCAAAAAGCATTGGCTGCGGAATAGATTTTATCAAAGCATCAAATTTACTTTTATTAAATGGGGGATCAGAATTTGATGGACTATAAAAACTTACTACACTCAACTGCTTGTTGTTTATAATTATTTGTACACAGATATTTTGTAGAGCATTGTCAAAATAAGTTTTAATATTAGAATATACTATATTGTTATGAATAAGTATTGCTACACCATTATGTTTATTACCACAGTCATTTCTAATGACATTGTATCCTTTAATTGAAAATTTTTGATGTTGTTTTAACCAGGTTTCAGAAATTATTGCTATGTGAATGTTATTTTCATATAAGAATCTAGTAAAGATTAGCCTATTGCTTATTATACTCTGAGCATTCCACTGCACTATGTTCAATATGTCCATAAAGAAAAAAAATTAAGGTTGTTTCCTGAAAGTGTTTTTAAGTGTTTCTTTTATATTGTTAGAATTTATTGGCGTTTCTTTATCAGCACAAATTTTAACTATAGCTTCCACAAGTAGATTCATAAATCTGTCAGATTTGGTCAGATTACTTAGATGGGTGTCAATATATTTTGAGCCGAGCTGCGGAAATGCAACGTCACAAAACAAATCGGAATATTTAGCACTACGTGATTTTAACTTATTTTCCTCAATTTTCTGTTTTTTAATTGGACATGCAGCAGATATAGCCACGTGATCCCCACCACAGTTTGCGCATTGTGTTTTAACCTTATTACAATTTTTGAAATTATGAGGTTCAGCACAAATTGAACATACTTCATTATTTTTACAATACTTTGCTATATGACCAAATTTCATGCAACGAAGGCATTGCTTTACTGGAGGAATATAGATCCCTACTTCGTGCCTCCAATGGTCAAGTGTTACATATTCAGGCAACTGTACAGAGGCAAAAGTCACGGCAACCGTCTGAGTTGGAACCATTGAGACGATACCCAGCGTGTCTTTTACCCGCCGCATAAACCGTCTTACGCTTATCACCTTTTTACTGGAAGCTATTAATTGGAAAATCTTCTGGTTCGAATAATCAATCGGCACTGAAGTGAGAACACCCGTAACCTCGGTCTCAGATGCTGGGATTGAAGCATTCATGTGAATTTCATTTAATAATTTTTCATTTTTTAGGAAGACATTGGCGTGATTTGGGAGATCGAACATAATCCCAACTTTGTATGCATTAATTGTTCTTAGATGCATCACGCCCGACACGCGATGCTTTCGGATTGCATTGGACAAAGCAAGTCTATCTTTGTCAGAAAATTTGTGGTCATCCTCTCTGTGATTCAGAAAAACAATAAATTCTTTCTTAGCTGAATTTTCGTCGTACAACCTGTAATAACTTTTGGCCCTGAAAGGAGTATACTTCTCTTTGTCATCTTCTTTAGTCTTCTTTTTTGCAGGTATGCGCTCCGAGGGCGCACCTGTATCCGCATCAGAACTACTTTCAGATTGAAGATCTGGCTCCGGCTCCAAGCCCTCCAACCGAGAACGCTTTCCCGTACGCTTCCCCATGACTGGGGAAGCGCACCAAACCGATAACCAAATCAACTATGAATTAAAATTAAAATTAAGACTAAATATGTACAAATTAACACCTAAAATTAATTTACAATAAAATATTTTATCAAGCGCGCCTATCATTTTCAACGTTCCCGCCAAAAAAAAAAAAGTCAGTTGGTTACTTCATTGTCTTCATTACTTGTTACTTGGATTGGGTGCATAGATAGACAAAACAAAACAACACCATAAACAACTAAGACCCTTTACACACTGCGACTTTTAGCAGCGATGCAGTCGCGATGTAGTCGCAAATGGCCCAACTTTATATTGCTGGTGTCGCGATGCAGTCGCGCGACTCCAAAAACGCGCGACAGCATCGCTGCTAAAAGTCGCAGTGTGTAAAGGGCCTAAGAAACTAGCAATTTGCAGCAATTTGTCACAACAGCGTAGAGACGCAGGTTATAAGATTGAAAGAGACAGTAAACATTCAATTTGAAGGCGGTTGTAGTTGTAGTGACGAACAAAAGAGTTATATGAATTATACTTGCAACACAATGGCGCGGCCTTCGGTGGCGGTCTATAGCGACGCGGCCGCGCCGTCGTGACATATTGATACATGTGTACAATGATGTAATATAATAATGAGGTAGATACGTTGTCTATACGAAAGACCGTGTTTAAAAATGGCCAGGCTTACGCACACATGAAAGAGCTGCGAATATTGTAGGTAGCTACACTAATGGGTATTAAATGAGAGCAGGACGGTATGCTTATTTCCGGGAGCGAAAAAGATACAAGTAAATGTGCTGTGACGTACGATGCAGAGAAACTATACTTGTCTCTGTCATGCCGTCTCGCTTACATGGACAAAGAGTATTAATAAATCAAACTAGACACTGCCTCTTACCATATTCTCGTTACGTACTGTTGTACATTTATACTTCTCGATTTAAGATGCTCGGCTCTTCGCACAAACATAGTTTTTTTCTAGAGAGTGTCAAAATATACGTTTTTTGTTGGCATAAACGGACGTCAAGTGACTGTAAACCTGAGTACCTATATGGTTTTAGTTGCAACTCGATACGACCTCAAAACTGTAGAACTGTTTAGGCGCGGAAGTTTAAATTGTCAGTTTGTATTAGTATTATATTTTTTTTATACTTTCGTGGTCTGTCTATTTCTATATATCTGTCTATCTGTCAATATCTATATATATTTGTCAATTTCTCTCTCTCTCTCTCATTTAATGTTGTATACCTACTTAATAATCGGGCAATCACATTTATTGTAACAGAGGCATTTTAAGTTTTATCAAGAAGGGATTTATTATATAAAGTAAGCATAGGATGAAACTAAATAAGGATAATATAGATACATATATTATAATAATAATTTCAAACCCATTAAACTTGATCAATAATCAATCACGAATCTTATGTCTACGATCTCATCAAGACCCCTCTGTTTATGTGTTATTCTTTGATCGGCAAAGATATTGCGTCTCTATCGCACTCACGCTTCGGGTATATTTTTGTTGCACTCAACATGATCTGGAAATTTCTTTTATGCACGTAATTATTGAATACGTAAAATGTATTGATATGAAGATAAAAGTAGATTACTTACGAATGATACGTTATCGTTATCCCCTGGCTTTTTTAGTATAGTTAGTGCAAAATCGCATCACACACGACGGCATCTTTTATTTTTTGCGCTGCAATTCTGACAACTGCGACACGTTTGCACGTAGCTATTGACGGCGCGATACTGAGGCTAGGTCTGCCAATTGCATGAGTTTTAGTGTGCCACTTTTGCTTGTGATGGGCCATCCACATTAAGTGATTTGTCAGCCCCAATTCATCAGAATCTGACTAATAATTGCTATAGTGTGGATGCATGTTCCAACCGTAAAATGAGTTGTACGGACTAATTGCATGAAAATCACAATTTGGACCATGGAATTTGCATGATCTGCCAAGTTTCTTTTTCTCACAAATTTCATACAAATAAATTCAAACGATAATTAAAAAATATATGCTAAAGAACATTGTCTTAATATTTTACCCTGTAATTTTGTATTTTTTTTAAACCGGTGTTTTGCAACCACAGACTAATAAGAATACAGACGCGCAGTATAAAGCAAGACGATGTTTCATATAGTTGTCTCTGTCACTGCTTATGGTCAGCTGATGTGAGTTAGAATGAGACGAATAGTATGGTATTTTGAGTCTATTGACGACTTGTCTCCAAAAACTGTTAACCACGGTGCACAGATTACAGAGAAAGGCAGATAGGCTCTAATAAAATGAACGTTTTCCATACATCCGATCTCTTCTCACTTACGTACTGAACGACGAGTAAGAAAGGGATGGATCCATGTTATCTAACGGGTCTTCATACGTCATTGTCTCCGCTTTCTCGCTCGCACAATGTTATTCGCTCACTCGCTCGCTCGAGATTTAGTGCACAGAAAGATATTTTGTTACAAGTTATCGATATCGATATTTACTGTTAATATATTCGTAATATGCGATACTCGTAAGTAAATTGTATCTCTATCCATACTATGCAAAAATTAATACGGTACTTACCTAATAGAAAAAAAAAACCATTACACCACTACGAATATAATAAACTGCAATATATATATTCGCTACAAATTCAATTATGCAAATAAATAGGTAGTCAGACAAGTTACTTTATAACCCTCACTATTTTGTGGAACTTTCGTGGAACACATTTATTTTTAACCGACTTCTGAAACGAATCAATTCCGCGGGCTCTTTATTTTTTTATGTATGTTCCTCGATTACTCTTAGACCCCTGGACCGATTAGGATGGTTTTTGTTAGAAAAGGTGGTCCTAGGTGGTCCAATGGTTTTTAGGTCAGGATCTGACGATGGTATCATGGAGAAAATCAGGTAAATCTTCAAATCTTGTTTAAAAACGATTTGGGTACTTTTAAATCGTGCATTTGCTTTCGGAAAGCTGCAGTTCATGCGGTAATTTGGAATGGAAATGTTCAAATGGCTTCGTGAAGTATTGATTTGAAGTCTAAAAATATTGCCCGAACGATTCAACAGAATTCAATCAAAAATTTTATGAAAATGTTTGATGACATGATTTGTACTGATTTTATAGTGCGGTCTTGTTGGATTGCATACTTTCGTATGGTTTTACTTACAAATTTTATTTATGATATGTGTAGTAGTATTATAATAAATAAGTATATAACTAACGAGACGGTACCCGCATTACTGCCATTAATAAAACGAAAACACGCTACCTTACTACCATTATATCAACTTGGTTGCCGTCGAGGCGTCCTAACTATATGGAATATTTGAGCCTCATCAACGAATGGGTTAAAATATTAACTCGAAGCCAATACACGCTACCCTGACTATTTTGATACGTGTTCATTTTTGACTATAAAATGAGCATGACTTATATATATGCACACTAGCTTCTGCCCGCGACTCCGTCCGCGTGGAACTCGTTTATATCGCAGCTCCATACAAACTTTCACCCTCCCATTTCACCTCCTTAGGGATGATTTTGGGGATAAAAACTATCCTATGTCTTCCCCCGGGACTCAAACTATCTCTATACCCAATTTCACCTCAATCGGTTCAGCAGTTTAAGCGTAAAGAGGTAACAGACAGAAAGACAGACAGACACACTTTCGCATTTATAATATTAGTATGGATTATAGCCATATGTAAATTGTTTGTGGCGCTGCTATTACATGGTTATAAATAAAGTAACTAGTCCGGCTTTACTTTAATTTAACGAAAAAATACAAATTCAAAAGACCATTACGTCGCGACGTAGTGCAAGCGAGAGAGAACATGAGGCAGATCGCTCGCGCTACGCTGCATCCGCGTAGCGCGAGCGACGTCGTAACGTCGCATTAAAATCTCAAAACTAGGTTAGCGCGAAATGTTATGGGGCTCTTAACTATTAACCCGACCGCTATTCTTATTTACTCCTGCTCCTGCTAGGCTCCTTACCGTCTGAGTTAACTAGGAAACCCTCGATAGCCCTTCAGGCTGAGGGATATGTGTGTACGTGTGACTAAACCCACACATCACAATATAAAGAAAATCAATGTACTTAACAAGTTCTTTGCATATACAAAACTTAAATCAAACGAACTCATCTGGAGGGACCTCAGAAATGTCAAGTCCTAAAATAGATAAAACTCACTATACCAACTTACCTCAAGCGGCCTCTGAAAAACTGTAGGTATCGCATCTGGCAGCAAGTGTTTTATGTTCTTAATAATAATGAAACAGTTAGTTTCGAAATGTTTCGAACATATTCTATGGTGTTTTTTCGGCGTCCAATTATTGCGCCCTACTGCGTCAATCCATTTTTTTCGAAGATTATTATCTACCGGAAACCTGAAGTTAACAGTTAAGACATGTAACATTAAAATATTTTGTCTAAACGCCTACATGAATAATTCATGTCGACGAAATATCGATATATTCATGGTAACAACACTACCCATGTTTACGACAATTGTATTTTTACTAAAAATCCCAAAAATATCAAGTTTGATCCATGTAAAAAGTACTTATCCGATAGTATCAAGCATCTGCTGTAATCCCAGACCATTATATTGCGTAATGTACATGAAATATTTGAAAAATAACCAAATGATTCTTACCGATGAAATCCGATTGTTTCTCCGGTCTTTTTTAACAATCTAGCTTACCTTCGGCAGTACGGAACTGCACAAGCCATTGTGCCACTTCATACAACTTAAATCATTAACTTATTACAGAAATATTTAGTTTTTCAACACAATATTCTTGAAATAACCAACTTTCCTCAAGATTCACAAGAGATTTGACGTTGATTTGACTTTGACAGATTGTTTAGCATTTAACACCGTGGTTAACAGTTTTTGGAGACAAGTCGTCAATTGACTCAAAATACCATACTATTCGTCTCATTCTAACTCACATCAGCTGACCATAAGCAGTGACAGAGACAACTATATGAAACATCGTCTTGCTTTATACTGCGCGTCTGTATTCTCATTAGTCTGTGCCACGGTGTTAAATGCTAAACAATCTGTCAAAGTCAAATCAACGTCAAATCTCTTGTGAATCTTGAGGAAAGTTGGTTATTTCAAGAATATTGTCTTGAAAAACTAAATATTTCTGTAATAAGTTAATGATTTAAGTTGTATGAAGTGGCACAATGGCTTGTGCAGTTCCGTACTGCCGAAGTTACGCTAGATTGTTAAAAAAGACCGGAGAAACAATCGTATTTCATCGGTAAGAATCATTTGGTTATTTTTCAAATATTTCATGTACATTACGCAATATAATGGTCTGGGATTACAGCAGATGCTTGATACTATCGGATAAGTACTTTTTACATGGATCAAACTTGATATTTTTGGGATTTTTAGTAAAAATACAATTGTCGTAAACATGGGTAGTGTTGTTACCATGTATATATCGATATTTCGTCGACATGAATTATTCATGTAGGCGTTTAGACAAAATATTTTGATGTTACATGTCTTAACTGTTAACTTCAGGTTTCGGGTAAATAATAATCTTCGAAAAAAATGGATTGACGCAGTAGGGCGCAATAATTGGACCCCGAAAAAACGCCATAGAATATGTTCGAAACATTTCGAAACTTACTGTTTCGTTATTATTAAAAACATAAAACACTTGCTGCCAGATGCGATACCTACAGTTTTTCAGAGGCCGCTTGGGGTAAGTTGGTATAGTGAGTTTTATTTATTTTATTACTTGACATTTCTGAGGTCCCTCCAGATGAGTTCGTTTCATTTAAGTTTTGTATATGCAAAGAATTTGTATTAGTACATTGATTTTCTTTATATATCCATAACTACTATAATATATATTATACATGCGAAAGTAACTCTGTGTCGGTTTGTTGTTTACCTGTTCATACTTAAGCAGGTCAACTGATAGAGATTGTATAATAATGTTTTCGTTACTGTATTTAATGCAGGGATCTCACCAGGATCAACAATTAGAAGGCAACTACAACAAAATGATGCTGAGCAGTAATGAAAGGCTACCAGATACAATACCTAAGACATCTGCATTGCCTCTTCAGGTGATGCAAGTTTACTGATAGCAAAAAGTTCTATATAATTGGATATTTATTATTTAAAGCATTAGATGTAACTTTCTTATTAAAATGAGATATTGAGATTCAGAGGCCGCTTGGGGTAAGTTGGTATAGTGAGTTTTATTTATTTTATTACTTGACATTTCTGAGGTCCCTCCAGATGAGTTCGTTTCATTTAAGTTTTGTATATGCAAAGAATTTGTATTAGTACATTGATTTTCTTTATATATCCATAACTATTATAATATATATTATACATGCGAAAGTAACTCTGTGTCGGTTTGTTGTTTACCTGTTCATACTTAAGCAGGTCAACTGATAGAGATTGTATAATAATGTTTTCGTTACTGTATTTAATGCAGGGATCTCACCAGGATCAACAATTAGAAGGCAACTACAACAAAATGATGCTGAGCAGTAATGAAAGGCTACCAGATACAATACCTAAGACATCTGCATTGCCTCTTCAGGTGATGCAAGTTTACTGATAGCAAAAAGTTCTATATAATTGGATATTTATTATTTAAAGCATTAGATGTAACTTTCTTATTAAAATGAGATATTTTCAGGAATATAATTGCGTTGTTATTTTGTGTTAGCTTACTTTAAAAACAAAGTTTTAATCGACTTCAAATCAATACTTCACGAAGCCACATTCCATATTACCGCATGAACTGCTTTCTGAAAGCAAATGCACGATTTCAAAGTACCCAAATCGTTTCAAAATAAGATTTGAAGATTGCCCTGGTTTTCTCCAGGATCCCATCTTCAGATCCTGACCTGCCTAGGACCACCTTTTCTAACAAAACACCATTCTTATCGGTCCAGGCGTCTAAGAGTAATCGAGGAACATACATAAAAAAATAAAGAGCCAGCGGAATTGATAAGTTTCAGAAGTCGGTTAAAAATAAATGTGTTCCACTAAAGATTCACAAAATAGTGAGACTTAAAAAGTAACTCGTCTGACTACCTATGTATTTGCATAATTTCATTTGTAGCGAACAAATGAAACATGAATGCAGTTTATTAGATTCGTAGTCGTGTAATGGTTTTTGTTTTCTATTTGGTAAGTACCATATTAATTTTTGCATAGTATGGATAGAGATACAATTTACTTACGAGTATCGCATATTACGAATTTATTAACAGTAAATATCGATATCGATAACTTGTAAGAAAATATCTTTCTGTGCACTAAATCTCGAGCGAGCGAGAGAGCGAATTACATCGTGCGAGCGAGAAAGCGGAGACAATGACATCTGAAGACCTGTCAGATAACATGGTTCTATCCCTTTCTTACTCGGCGTTCAGTACATAAGTGAGAAGAGATCGGATGTATAGAAAACGTTCAATTTATTAGGCCCTATCTGCTTTTCTCTGTAATCTGTGTTGCAGTTGTTAGGTGTGTACGCTACACCCAATTCTGACTTCGACATGTTGTACTGACAAATTGGGGTTTAATCACATAATGTGGATAGCGCATAACATTTCTACCTAATTTTTATATTACATCATTGCATATGTAGAATGGGCCATCCACATTAAGTGATTTTACCCCAATTTGTCAGGACAACATGTCGAAGTCAGAATTGGGTTGTCTGGGCGGCTGTATTTTATTAAACGTCTGTGGTAGCGGAGTTCTGAAAGTTACCTGTGGATTTTTATGAAATTTACCGGTTTAGCGATTCCGAAAATAAGTTTAGAATTACATGTATATAGTTGTTGTCTAATGTGAAATACACTACAACATATAATATTACCATTAAGAGTTTAATAACTCATCATGGACACTGTTAACACACGGCATAATTCGGACACGGACAATCGGATGTGAGCGGTTCCGTTTCATTCCCTCTCGTACTACACACTCGGAGTAGTTTTGTTTTTGTCGGTCGATCGGTCGGACGGATCATCGTATATTGTATCTTTTCGTACTTACGCCCTTGCGGTCCGCGAGCAAGCGAGCGCGTAGGTGTAGGTACAGTCAAGTGAAAAAATATGTATCGATCTATCGATAACATTCTCTCATAAATAAGTACCAAAACCTTAATCCGGTGACATAAGAGTTATAAATGGGATATATTTATGAGTAAGTTGTATGCACCCATATTTTTACACTTGACTGTACTACCTAACTAAATGTATTAAGAGCAAAAACCTTACGGAGCAGTTTGTTCTAGTACAGTGACAGGATTTAGTTCATGTAATCCCAGATTTTGATAATATTCTGCGCTGGATAATTATTTATTTGTCCCGCTCGCGGTAGAAACGTCCGGTTGTTGGGGTTCGGAGGCTAGAATGTTTGTAAAGGAGATTGGGCGCCGTCTGCCGGAGAGGGGTCATGACTCCCGTTCCGGGTCATTCCTGGTGCAACGTCTGTCCATCGCGATTCAGCGCGGCGACGAACAGGCATTACAACATATCCGGGACCTGGAGCAGCAGCTGGGGGAAATCGAGGCAAAACAGACAGACAATTGCAAGTATTGTTCCGGGCTGGCTGATAACAATTTAAGTATATTTGCTGAATTAAATAGTTGTTGTGAGATAGACATAATGCACGATAGTATTATAAGTCCCCCTTTAGTTGAAACTATTGATCTGACCAATTCTGTTTGTATAGGGAGTAGAATTGATCAAAATATTATGATGAGAGGATCAAAGAAAGTAAAAAAATATTTGAGATTAAGTAGATTCATTAAGAAATCTAAGATTTTATTGAAACGCCACAAATCATGTTTCAAAGCAGTTTCATCTAGATATAATTATGCAGAATTGAATGAGCAGCTCTTAAACTCTCAAAGAGAACTAGACCGGGCAGTTATAGAATTAAGTAATCGCTCCGAAGAACTTACATCATTAGAAAAAAAGCTGGAGGACATTAGCGGCAAGCATGAACACTTAAATAAAGCCTTACATGAGTACATACGTCATACCACGCCACCGCACCTGTCACCCCCGGGTCTGCACCGCGTGCGGCGCGATGGCCGCCGCTGTCGGGCCGAACCGAGCCCACACCGCCGCCACCGCAGAGCCACGCCGACCTGGAGCCGCCGTCGACGAGCCACGCCGAGCTGGAGCCGCCGACGACGAGCCACGCTGAGCTGGAGCCGCCGACGACGAGCCACACCGAACCGAAGACGCCAGCGACGAGCCATGCGGAGCAAGGGCCGCCCACGTCGAGCCCCACCGCACCGCCCTCTCCCCCCGCGGCCGCCCGGCCGCGCCGCACCGTGCTGTACACGGACCAGGTGGGCGCCGGCCTCGGTGCGCTGCTGGCGGGCCACTTGGCGCAGAAGGTGACCAACAACTGTCTTCCAGGAGCCTCGGTCGATCGTTTGGCATCATGTATTGCCGCTGACGACTTCGATTGCCTCTCTACATTGGTAGTGTTCATCGGAGATACCTTAGGATGCACCGAGCGGGACGTCACCAAACTATGCGAGACTTTAATTGAAATTGACCAACTAGGAGTAAGCAAAATTATTTTTTGCGCACTGCCCTTTTCAGGGACCATGTCGGAAAAGCAATGTAAAAAAGTAGATTATTTCAATTCCATATTCTTTAGACTATCCATTTACAGCCGTACGATTTCGTATTTTGACACGAATAAATTTATAAAACATTTCGTCCTGACTCGTAAACGTACCTATCTACCGAGGAGGTACTTGCGCGATTGTGCTAAGCTGTTAGCATACAATATTGTAGACTCCGTCGTGACTAGCACGATGACTGAACTGATAGTTGTAAGGCGGACCCCGTGTTACGTTTTAGTAGCGTGGGATCTGGAAGGGAGCCGGAGCCGGCGGGTAATTTAAACTGACCACTCCGACAACGCGTGCTTGTGCTTCCACCGGCTCCCAACCCCTTGATAGCTGTAACACTAGTATTCATAAAGACAGTAATGTTATTAATATGGTACACCAAAATATACAGGGATTCCCTAGTAAGGAACTTGAAATTGACTTGTTTATACAATGCTCAGATATCCATATTCTTTGTATAACCGAGCACTGGCTTAAGGGTCATGAATTAATGTTTAATTTTAGCAATCATAGCATAGTAAGTTCATTTTCTAGAAAGTCATGTAGGCGTGGAGGTTCGTTGATAATGGTAAAACACAATTTGAAAAGTAAAGAACGTAAAGATATTGTTGACAAATCCATCGAGCGCCAAATAGAACTATCTTGTGTTGAGTTGGATCAATTCATAATTGTATGCGTATACAGACCCCCATCAGCGGATTACAGACTATTCGAGTCAGTTATGGATGAAGTGCTCAGTAGTATTTTCTTAAGTACTAAATGTGTTATTGTGTGTGGTGATTTCAATGTTAACTTACTCGAGAAATCGCCCCTGTGTGTGAGTTTAGTGAATACTTTTAAATCGTTCAACTTAGTGAACCTGTTTTGTGAACCTACTCGAATTACAGCAACCAGTGCAACATGTATAGATAACGTTTTCAGTAATGAGGATGCAATTAATAAATGTATTATAAACAAATTAAGTTCTGACCACTGCGGACAACAAGTCTCCTTCAGCGGGAAAACGGACGAAGTTCCACGAGACACCATGTGCAGACCTATTTCCGAAAAGAGATTAGATTTATTCAATCGTAATATTGTGAAACGATTACGTTATCTTCCATTTACACAGGAAAGTCCTAACCGTTTGTGTGATCATTTGTTTAACTGTATCAAAATGGAATTTGATGCCTGTTTTAATTTAAGGAAAATTCAAAGCATGGTCAAGACTAAATTTAGCGACTGGGCTACCCCGGATATTCACGAGAAAAGACGCCGTCTCTACGACTTGTACGATTCGAGAACTATTGATAAGAGGCCGGAATTTCTAGAGTATGTTAAGAACTACTCGAAATCTTTTAAGTTAATGTGTGTCGCCGCTAAAGCCGATTACTTGTCAAGAAAGATTCAGAACTCCAAGGATAAGGTTAAAACTGTATGGCAAGTTATCAACACTGAAACTGGGAAACGCAAGATGAGAGATCCGCACTACAGCCTACGAATTGATGATACTTTAGTAAGTTCTGACCACGAAGTAGCGGATCATTTTGAGCGGTTCTTTTCTAACGTACCCGTTGAGACCACGAAGTCTTTAAACTCATCACCAGATGTCGCTGAATCGTTATTGAAAGCAAATGTAACGGAATGTACAGAAATCTTTAGATTCAGTCACGTGACCCCACTTATTCTTATAAAAGCGTTTAAATTGTTGAACTTAAAGAAAACTGAAGATCTTTGGGGCCTTTCAGTCAAAGTATTACATTCCATTGTAGAATCAATTGCACCTTTCTTAGCTAATATTTTCAATAAATGTATTGATACTGGAGTATTTCCTGACCTCATGAAACACAGTAAAATTATCCCGTTGTTTAAATCAGGAACGAAAACTGACCCTACCAACTTCAGGCCAATATCAATACTACCGGCACTAAGCAAAGTTTTTGAGAAGCTTATTCTCCATCAGCTTATGTCCCACTTTAGTTGCAATAAACTGCTCAATACCAACCAGTTCGGATTCACTAAGGGTCGCTCTACCACTGATGCCGGTGTGGTACTAATTAAACATATTTTTGATGCCTGGGAAGAGGCTCAAGATGCTATTGGAGTGTTCTGTGATTTATCAAAGGCATTTGATTGCGTTGATCACGAGAACTTAATCAGAAAGTTGAAACATTATGGAATTAAAAACGGTGCTCTTGATCTTGTGACATTGTATCTCTCGGAGAGAACACAACGAGTAGTCATCAATGGGACCCAATCAGCAGGGACAACTGTTGCTCTTGGTGTTCCCCAAGGCTCGATTCTGGGTCCGTTTCTGTTTCTGATTTACATCAATGACCTACCAAATATGTTGCAAGATAAACATGATATAGTGTTATTCGCAGACGACACGTCGCTTATCTTCAAGGTAGACAGGAAAGAGGAAAACTTCGATGATATTAATGATGCACTCAACACTGTTGTGAAATGGTTTACAGCAAATAATTTACTGCTAAATTCCAAGAAAACAAAGTGTATCAGATTCACTTTACCTAATGTCAAGCAGGTAAACAATACCAAGATCAAATTAAAGGGTGATGAACTGGAAATTGAAGATAGAACAGTGTTTTTAGGTATCACCTTGGACTCAAAACTACAATGGCAGGCACATATCACCGCCCTAGCCGGAAAACTTAGTTCGGCAGCCTATGCAGTAAGACGCATAAGACAGTTAACAAACGTTGAGACCGCCAGGCTGGTGTACTACAGTTACTTCCACAGTGTTATGTCCTACGGAATCCTGTTGTGGGGGAAAGCAGCTGATATCCAGACCATATTCGTGCTACAGAAACGCGCTGTACGCTCCATATACGAACTAAAAGCTCGAGAATCTCTCAGGGACAAATTTAAGGAGGCAAACATTCTTACTGTAGCATGCCAATACATTCTTGAGAATATCATGTATGTGCGAAAAAACCTTCACGAGTTCAAACTCAACAGCGATATCCACGACTACAACACCAGAAGTAAAAACAAGATCGCAGTGAAGGCCAGTCGTCTCCGCAAGGTTAGCACGTCGTTCGTGGGGAACTGCATACGTTTTCATAATAAAATACCCACCGAAATTGTTAATTTACCGTTCAGTCAATTTAAGTCTCATGTTAAAAGTAATTTGCTAAGCAAGGCGTATTATACTGTCAACGATTTCTTAAACGACAAAAATGCCTTTAAGCCAGTAGTAGGCTAATTCTATTAGGAATATACCTAAATACACATTATAAGTACCTACCTGAAATAATTGTTCCATTTTATGTAAGAAGAGAGCACGTAATGCTGTTTCTCGCCGAGCAAGTCGCTTATTAATCTTTGCTTTTTAACATTGTCCGGTGGCTTGAATATGTCATGCTCGCTTAAAGGGCTTTGCTTACGGTGGCGTCGTTGATCGGGTCGCCACCTTCCCTAACATATGGTTGAGGGAGGCGATGGCTGAGATATGCGTCATACTCGTGATCGGGTGCTGTTTGTGGAGTCCGGACTGTTCATGCTTGCAAGGGCATAGTACCCAACTTCTTAAATACTAGTGTTATTTTATTATTATCGTATTGACGAGAGACATCATTCCGATCTTGACACGTTTTATTGTTATTGACCATGTACATCACTGACAATATTACATTAATATTCCTTTTTTTTATTGTTTTGTTTTGACGCTTAGAGACCGTATACATCTCTACGAACATTGAATAATTATTGATTGTATTTGGACGCTCAGAGACCTTATACATCTCTGGAATACTGAATTAATATCATTAACTTTCTGTTAATGCACAGACCTTATTCTAATCGAATGTAATGGTCGTATTTTGTTTTGTTTTCATTTACTTTGTGACATTTAGTGTGTTGTTATATCAGTCGTTAATGTGCAATTTTTAAATTATTATTGTGTTAGATTATAATCTTTTATTGTAAGATTATTATTTTTATTGTAAACTACCGTTTGACATGTAAAAGTGCCCTTGTGGCCTATTTGCAGAATAAATAATTTGTATTTGTATTTGTATTTGACGCGGCGAGCGTGATGGGCACCTTTCCGCCGGGACAGACTTATAATTTTTGAAATTCGTGAATGGACTCCTTATTACAATATAAGAAAAGTGATTTTAGGGTTTTATAAAACCCACCCTTAAGCGGGTTATAAATTGGGGGCAAAGTTTGTATGAACCGATTTCGATGAAATTTGGTAAAGGGATATTTTGAGTCCCCAGGAACGGGTCCCTGTCCTTTGTGATAGTGTTTATCCCAGAAATCATCCCCAAACGGGCTGAAATGGAGGGGTGAAAGTTTGTATGGAGCTATGATATATACGAGTTCCACGCGGATGGAGTCGCGGACAGAAGCTAGTGGATTTATAATCCTGATTTAGTGGGTATTGCATTATGAGCAATCCAATTTCATCTCGTGGGTTTCCCTGCGTTGTTTGCAATACGCGGGCGAATAGTGACGTGGTTATGGCTAAGTGATAGTTATATCGTCGTTGCCGATTGACTCTAGAATCTATAAAACTAGGCATGTTGCAGACAAGTAGACTATTGATGCAATTTTCAAAAAAAAGCCGCGTTGGCTCGTGCAGATATGGCCCGTACAGGTGGCGGCCCCTCCAGTGCCCCCAATCTGAGTGATGTAGAATTGAAGTTTCTGCAGCTACTATTGGACCAAATTTTGGTTTAAGCTTACCAGGCGTTCGCGTGAAGCCGTTCCCAGACGCGGTAAGCAGTATTCCGTTACAACCAAATTCAACGGTACCCAATACCGAATTTTGAAACAATTAGGTCTGTATGACATTTTCGTCTTTTTCTTATTTAGCAACCGGTAGAAAAACTAGTGCCGGAGCGAGCACCAGTGCTCCAGCACCAACTCCAGTCCGAGGATGCGATGGCAACGCAGCCAAACCTGGAACCAGTGCCGGAGGAGCCAGAGGAATATATTGTTATCCGTGCCGTCGACTGGGAGCAATCCCAGTCAGTGCAAAGCCCGGCCAAAGCAACGCCTGCAAATACTGCTCCGGCAGCTGCTGCAGGGAGGAGGAGGACTGGGTCAAATACTGCTCCGGCAGCTGCTGCAGGGAGGAGGAGGACTGGGTCAAATACTGCTCCGGCAGCTGCTGCAGGGAGGAGGATGACTGGGTCAAATACTGCTCCGGCAGCTGCTGCAGGGAGGAGGAGGACTGGGTTAAATACTGCTCCGGCAGCTGCTGCAGGGAGGGGGAGGGGGAGGGCGAGGACTGGGTCACGCCGTCGACGTCGCGGCATTACCTACTGCGCCGGCGCCGCCTGCAGTTTCCATGTCTGATGCCCGCAGAAACATCATGAGTGCGAACAGCGAGATGATCCAAATAATGAGACACATGCTCACGGAGTTTAGGCGCTGGGGAGATATTATGTTCGGCTGCCTTGGAGAGGTAAGATTTTCTTTGCTTTTCATGCTTGCCATGCCAAAAGCCACTTTTATGCTCTAGGTCTAGTGCACAAAGTAAACATTTGCATTGTTAACGAAGTAACATGTGTTATATAAAAAATTGAAAAATGGTTTGCCATCCATAATAATAATAAATACTCTTTATTGCACCACAACAAGAGAGACAAACAGGTTACAAAAAAATTGCTTAATAAATAATGGACACAACAGGCGGTCTTATCGCTTTGAAGCGATCTCTTCCAGACAACCTTTGTACAGCAGGAAACATTTAAACTAGAATTTTTAACAGGTAGTGCAGGAATTCATCATGAAGAGTAAACTAACACATCAATCTTTCAAATATTTCTAAACAGGACACTTAAAAAAAAAAAATACATACCTAATATATTAATAAATACACAGACATATATACAACCATACATACATACATACAATACATAAAAGGCAACTTAAGGGAGAGACAGGTAATATTGTTTCAACAGATTTTTGAAAATAGGAAGAGATTTTGCACACCTTATATGCAACGGCAAAGCATTCCACGACCGAACAGCCCGAAAGGTAAATGAGCCATTATAAAATTTGGTAGATGAAGGTGGTGGGGCAAGAAGATGGTTTTGGGAAGATCTGATGGAAGTGAGACGATTAAAACGCTCTTTGAGATATGGAGGAGTAGAGGGAATAAAAAGTATACTGTAGAGTAACGCCAGAATGTGAGAATCACGACGGAGACGAATTGGAAGCCACTTGAGCTGAGAACGAAAGGAGGAAACGTGGTCATACTTGCGCAAACCAAATATGAACCTAAGAGACACATTTTGAAGGCGCTCAAGTTTGTTAAGCTGGTCCTCAGTAAGGTCCAGATAGCACACATCAGCATAATCTAGAATGGGAAGAAGAAGAGATTGAGCTAGCGCAATTTTAGTGGCGAGTGGCAAAAAGTTACGAAGTCGACGAAGAGAACCGATCGAAGCAAACATCCGCCTGCTGACCTCGCTCACCTGAGGTATCCAAGATAATGTGCGATCCATTATGATACCAAGGTTCCTTACCTGGTGCGAATATGGAATTTGAACACCATTGAACATTACAGCTGGTAAGCTCATAAAATCAAGCCTCAGAATGAGCTTCGGACTGCCTACGATTATGACCTGGGTTTTAGCAGGGTTTACCTTAAGCCCAAAACGTTCACTCCAGGTAGAAATACTCTCCAAGTCCTTATTCACGGCGTGGATAACCTGAGGTAAATCATTAACAGTTCCTTGAGAGTAAACTTGAAGATCATCGGCATAAAGGTGATATGATGAAACGATGTTACTAGTAATGGAATTAATGAAGATTGAAAAAAGAAGAGGGGACAACACGCCACCTTGCGGGACGCCAGCCAGCGTGTTGCACCACGATGAATGGGAAGAATCTACCTTTATACGTTGCCGACGACCATGTAAATAACTATGAAACCAATCAATTACCACAGGAGATATGTTAAGAGAACGTAATAAACTAAGCATAATATCAAAATCAACAGTGTTAAAAGCATTACTAAAGTCAAGTAGCGACAAAACAGTGACATTCCTGTTGTCCATGCCTGCTCGGACATCATCGGTAATTTTCACGAGAGCGGTAGCCGTACTATGACCTGTTCGGAAGCCGGACTGAAAGGGATTCATCAGATTGTTCCTGTTCAAGAAAGAAGTCAGCTGTTGATGAACAAGGCGTTCCAGGACTTTTGATAAGAAAGGAAGAATGGAAATAGGACGGTAGTCAGAGAAAGAGGAAGGTTTGGATGATTTTGGAAGAGGAATTACATCGGCATCTTTCCACAACGAGGGAAATACACCAGAGGAGATGGAACAATTTAGAATATGGGTAATAACAGGAGCAAGGAGATCAAGGATAGGGAAGATCATTTTACGGCTAACGCTGTCGACACCAACAGCATTGGAGGTAATAGCTAATACGTTCTTCTTAACATCACTGACAGTGAATTGAGCAAGAAAGAAAGGAGGAAAGTCAGGAGTTGGGACACTCGAAAGATAGTTAAGAGTATCAGCCTTAACTGACCTGTTGAATGTGGTAGAAGAAGAAAAATGCTGGTTAAGCTGGTCGAAGTCTACATCATTAGGAATTGAATTTTGTTTAGGCTTCCCAACTCCTAAAGACTTAAGAAATTTCCAGACCTTAGAAGGATCACCATTTTCTACAGCCGAGTGAATGTGACGCCTCTGGGCATCACGGCAGACGGTACTACAGCGATTTCGCAGCGCATGGAACTTGGCTTTATTCTTTTCAGAAGAATTCCCCTTATATTTGGACTTAGCCAGGTTCTTCCTATATATAAGTGCTCTAATTTCCTCGGTAAGCCAGGGAGCAGGAAGGTGCTTAACCTTGATTGGGCGTACCGGAGCGTGAGAATCATACAGATGAGACAAGGCGGTGTTAAAAAGTGATACTTTCTCATCTACGGTACAAGCCTCCAAGATTGATTCCCAATCTACATTTGCGGCATCTTCGCGAAGTTTGTCAACATTCAACCGACTAAAATTGCGCTGAAGTAGAATTTTGGGCTTAGCTTTAGGAGGTCGAATCCTATAAGATAAAAAAAGTAGATGATGGTAGGAAAAAGAGTCCGCACAGTATTGACAGTATTTTGCAACGTGATCAGATGATGAAACAAGTGCGAGATCAAGGAGCGATGGAGTACAGTTAGGGAAATAATGTGTGGGATCTGAAGGCAAAATAATCATATTGCAAGCGTCCACGAGCGCTTTAAGTGATCTTGAGCGAGAGTCATTCCTAAGCAGGCAAGTATTAAAATCGCCCATAATGATATGGTGATCATAAGAAGGCATAAGGTCTTCGAGAATCATTTCAAAAGAGGAAAAGTAATTAACATTAAGCGAGGGTGAATAAAAAACACCAAGAAGAATTTTTGAGTGAGTTAAGCTCAACTCGAGAAATAAATACTCTGCGGCGTCTGAAGAGGAGGACTGAGCTGATATATGTAAAATGGAATATGGGATGTGAGACCGGAGATAAATCGCAACACCACCACCTCCTCTACCAATACGATCATTTCGGACCAGACAAAACCCAGGCAAAGAATACGAAGTGGAAGGTAAACAAGGTTTGAGCCAGGATTCTGAAACCAAAATAGCATCAATTGTGCTTGACTCAAAAGTTAATAAAAAATCACTATAGTGGGCGGGAATACTTTGCGCGTTGATATGGACAATATTCAAGTTTTTGGGGACGTCAGAAAGTTGTTGGTCAAGTAAGTCGTGAAGAGAGGGAGGGAGACTATGAAAACTATTATCATCACCATCAGATGAAGCGGAAACAAAATCACTAAAATCACTTTCATTACTATCGAGTAACATTGCCTTTGTATATAATATAATTCATAAATATTAGTAAATGATATATATTTATATATAGATATATTAAAACAATAACTGTCTAGATAACGCTTAACTATCCGACTACCCGCCAGCAGTACAAACAACAAAGTACTTAATAACACTTCTACAGAGATAATGAACAAAACGCAAAAATACTTAAGCAAGGCAACACTGGGGCCGGTAATGTCACTCAAACGGCAAGGGCATGTGACACTGACAGTGACATTGACATTTGAGTGATAAAATTACAAACAAGATTACTTTAAATGAATACTATTAAAAACAGGAGAGGGTAAAAGTGAATTTAACAAGATATTACACGGCCAAAAACGGAAGTTACGTGAATAATTTGATACAACTCAAAAGATAGAAAACAACAGAAATAATGGCATACGAACTTAAATTGTCAAGCACGGGGCTTGATTGCTGCCTGCCTCTTCACTTTAAGCTGACGCTGGCTAACAGATGGAGCGACCGCACCTCCAACACCTGCAGCAGCCACGGGATCAGACGGCGGCGCGTCCTGGATCCGGTCGAGGTCGGCGCGAGAGGTCACACTGCGACGCTCGCCGCCCTTGACCAGCACGTACACGCTGCCGTCCTTCGTGTAGCAGTTCCGGACACCGAACCGCTCCCTGGCCGCCATGAAGATGTTGTGCCGCGGCCTCGTCAGAAACTCGGAGACAATCACGCCTGACCCTTTGAGCGCAGTTTTACCAAACCAGATGGCATTGCGATTCGAAATATCACGGAACTTCACTAAAATGCATCTGGTTTGATTACTACGAGGACGACCCATACGATGACTCCGAGATATGTCATCTGCAGTCAGACTGCTCTTCAGATGAACCTTCAGCAAGTCTACAACCTGCGCAGTAGTGTCCTCGCCTCCGGACTCAGGCACACCATGAAAGAGCAGGATCTTGCGTCGAGACCTCATCTCCATGCTGTCCACCTGATGTCCCAGGAACTCCACCTGCCGCTGCAAACTATCCATGGCTTTCATTATAAATGTTCGGAAAGCTTCGAACTCTGCTGCCACAGACGACACGGTGGTAGTACTCGAGGATGCCTTATTAATCTGGTCCTGGAACTCGGCCATCTTTGTGGTGAACGCCTCAGCCATCTCTGCCATGGACTGCTTGACAGACTCCATAGTGCTTTTCGGGTGTGTCAAAGTGAGGAAACACAGTATTAAGTGTCACTTAAGTAAGTAAAGCGAAATTAGTCAAGATAACTGCTGGTAGGTAGTGAGTGTCAAATATACATCAATGTAATTTAGAATTTAGGCCAAAATATTAACTTTATCTAATTTTAAATATAAAAACTATTAGAGATGATGTGTACTAGTTTCTATGCCTCCATGCACGTACTTAACGAATAACCGACTCCTCTAATTACCAATAAAAGAAACAATAAGACACTTTCGGATGAATACCTTTCTAAAAGTAGCAGGTAGCTCCAAAAGTTAGATTACACGTAAATAAGAAAAACTCCTATCAAATGGCTGTCCATATTTACAACTCACTGCCTGTGTCATGGACACAACTTCCAAGCAGACAATTCTTCCATAAACTAAGAACCTTTTTGATAAGTGAATGTTTTTATACTTTGGAAGAATTCTTTCAAACAACAGATGGGATTCGCTAATACTTTTAACCTAGTTACTAAGTGCTTTAAAATGTTACTATTAGGTACTAAGCTTTTATTATACCTATGCCGAAATACGGTTGATTGTGACACACTCCTAAATCTATTGTAAACATCTGTATTATGTACACCATGCACAATCTGACAATAAATAATTTCTAATTTCTAAACGTAAACATAGTAGTTATAGTTACATTGTAAATTTTATAAAATGAATCCGAAATTATTAGACAACACACGCCACTCTTTTTAAACCCCGGCACAATAAAAAGAGGGGTGTTACTTAATAGTTTGACGTGTCTGTATCTGTGTGTCTGTCTGTGGCATTGGAGTGCGAACCGATTTAGATGCGTTTTTTTTGCCCGAAAGTTGACGTTACTTTTTAGCTACGTTTCAACAAAATCGTTTCAGCCGGTTTTGGGATATAGAACTTTGAAATGGAAATGTTAGAGGTTTTTTAACTTTTCTAAGTTGTTTATTACGAATATGAGATTTTTTAATTGCTGCATAGTGCAGGTAACTAAAAAAATTACAAATTGATAAAAAAATAGCTGGTCGATACGCGGTTACATAAAGGCCATATATATAAACAAGCTTCTGACAAAAAAATATTTTTGGTACAAGATTTTATTGCCGACTGTACTTTTCTGTATACCATCACAAACTACTCATTGAGACGATTCTAACGAGCCCAAACTCAACGGGGTTACGTCGGTTAAGTACTAAATTCCCATGGCCCCCTTCTGTCTCCATCATCAGATCAGCTCGATGGTATCATAATTTTGAATTGTCATCCAAACTGTACGTATGCACAAAATTTTAGCTCAATCGGTCAAATTTTACTTTCAAGATTTGATTACAGACAGGCAGACAGGCAGACAACGAGAGAGGTGAACAGATCGTTGACGTACAGTAAAAATAGGACACAGCCCAGGACGCTTCCCTGGGGATTCGAGGACCCCACGTTTGGAATGTCTGATGCTATAGAGATAGCTTCGCCAGTGTCTATATTATGGTATTCAACCTCCACGTATTGGGAGCGGTTATTTAGGTAGGAGCGAAACCATTTAAGTATGTTCCATTCCGCGTACTCCATACCCATACAATCAATGCATACAATTTATGTAACATTTTAGTAGTCTACAATAATGAAAAACCTATTATTCCAGCAGTTCATCTATAAACATTGTCCAATTCCAACAAAATTATTCCGGCTTGGTGTTCCGCAAGACACCGCTTGTATATAAATGACTTTTTTACTACTTACATTTTATATGAATTATACCTACACTCCCCGAGCGGAACCGCGTATTGTCTTGCTCATTTTCATGGAATTTTTGTTGCATTTGAATGCTAACCAATCCAAGAAATTTTATAAATACGGTAAAATAACACTGGTGACAATCCGTCTACTAGCACAAAGTATGTACTAGCATATGACAAATACAACAACAATAAAAAAAATTAGTTCCGGTTCTAGACTATATTTTTGCTATTTAGCTATAAAATGTGGGAAACGAGTTGGGATTTTGAAAAATCCTTTGTATTACTTGTTAACGGCATTCCGGCTCTCGTATAAAAATGGAATGAAGGAAAATGTAGCACATACACTCGAGTGAACATTCATTCGAGTGACGAAACATAAATATTTATGATGGCTATAAAAGCTACAATCTGTTCATGATCAACCGACTACGGTTTATTGACATTCTTTGTTCTGTGACAACATTTTACAAAGAGCGTGAATATAATTAATCATGTCATCCAATCAATACCTTTGGCCAATGCGCATTTGATGATTTGATCAAAATATATGAGGAACGTAGTTACGCTCTCATTTTTAATAAATAAATATTAGGGGACAATCTTCTTACACAAATCGACCTACCTAGTCCCAAACTAAGCAAAGCTTGTACTATGGGTACTAGACGACAATAAACATACTTATATAGATAAATCAATACTCAAATACACAGAAAACATCCATGACTCAGGAACAAATATTCGTGCTCATCACACAAATAAATGCCGTTACCGGGATTCGAACCCAGGACCTCAAGCTTCGTAGGCAGGGTCACTACCGACTAGGCTAAAGCGGTCGTCGGATTTTAAAACTGTTCTTGGATGGTAAATAAACTTTGCATGTACAATGACATGAGGTGTACCTATCTAGGTTTGTAATCTAAAACATTCAAGCCAATTGAGCGTGTTAAATGCATGACTTACCTTGGCATGAAAATAGATGAAAACTTTTCATGGTCATCTCATATAGAGTAAGAATAAGAATAACTTTATTGCTTTCATGTTGGCATACAGGTGGTCTTACAAAATTAACAGTACAACATGAGACCCTGTAAGGGTATTGCAACTCTTAAAATCTAAAACTTATAACTATAGTAATAAACCTAGTAGTATATATGTGCTAAATTAAGAATCCTACTTGGTAGATTTTACCACCTAAGCTTTAGAGTCCCATTAAGCACCCTAAAATGTATTTATATATCACTAGTGGAATCGATTATAAGTCACTCCCTGGATTGCTATGGCCTCACCTTAAAAACGAATTTGGAAAAAGTTGTTAAATTGCAAATTAGATTTCTCAAACTATTAGTAAACAATAAAACTAAAAATAAATATAAAAATGATTATCATCAGTTATTCAAAGTATGTAAAATTGTTCCGGCAACACTTAGACATAAATACTTAATTTGAGTCAATCAGCACGGCAATCAAGAAAGTAACTTATCTCAAATGAGCCAAACATATGGCACCAGATCCGTAGCTGCAGGTAAGTATGCCGTTCTCAGAGTAAGCAATTACTACGGGGATAGGCGCATCGAAAAACGCTTACCATATTTGCTTAACGCTTTACCTGCGGCTATTAGACAAGATAAAAACAAAAATAAATTTAAAAGAGCCCGCCCTGTTGAAACACTATCTCGGCAGTATTTAAATAATTACCTAATATCTTATATCTAGTTACCTATCCGCTTTGTACAACATCATTTAAAGCTGTTCAATTACTTCTTAAGACTTTACTAATTATATAGACTGATTAGGACTTTACAACTTTATATAGACTCATTATCATTAAGACTACCTCAAATTATATAGACTCATGGATCCCACAGTCAAACTGTGCAAACAGTTTTGTGGGACGTTGTATTTAGTTTTAAGTCACTGTAAAGTGCTTTACTGAAATAATAAATAATAATAATAATAATTTAAGTATTTTGTAAAGTATATACAAGATGATAACTATAACATTAACTAAATTAAATTAAAGCTAAGTAAAATCTAAAAAAGGCCCTCGAGGCATTGTACCGAGGATGCTGGCGGCATTTCCGCGCTGAGTTGCAATGCTGATGCGTTGCGCGAGAAAGCCGGCATCTCTTCGGTCACCAGTTACAAGCTTCAGATACCATAGTAAAAAAATACAACTAGTTTAAGTTTTTCATACAAAACTTGTTTTTGCTGTATAAACTGGAACCATATCAACTAATTACAGACATAAATATACCTCATGTCATTGTAAGAATATGCAAAGTTTCGTCACAATCCAACACGTAATTTTAAGGGGGTCCCCGTTCTGAATGATCTTGAGCCTCCGGCTACCCTGCCCCCCCGCACAAGCTATCATAATTACGATAACCAACGATGACAGCGCCACGGACGGTCTGGCATGCATATCACCGATATACCACGTAACTAGGGTTTGCAATCCGGATATCCGAAAGATCCGGATATCCGCAAAATTTCGGATCCGGATCTGACAGGCTCCTGAATCCGGATTTTTCGGATATTACGGATCCTTAAAATACAACCATGGAAACCAAAAATACCGCTACAAAATGAAGTTTTTACCGAGTCCACGCTGAAAACGGAATGGTATAATGAAGATCATTCTCAATCTCTGATTTTAATCGCCCTTTCGTCATCCCAGACCAGATTATATCATATTGTTTTTAATTTATTAGTCACAAAAAAAAAATTAAACCACAAACCAGTAAAACTTCCGAAGTTTGATGGCGAAAAATGGCGTTGGTTTAAATACACTAATCTACCGTAGGTATTATATAAATCCAATAATACCGGAACGTGCCGGAACTATTAAATTCAATTCAAATACTTTTATTTTCAGAGCAAGGCCATAGTTGTAGTTGTACTATACCTACCTATTAAAGACTTAGTTTAGATGTACCTAAAGAAATATTGAAAAAGTATATTTGACACAGGAAGTAAGAAGTAATACGTACTCTACTTAATTGTTTATGATATTAGATTAAAGGTAAGCAACTGCATCCGCCGAGAGAGTCACTCTCGCTCTCGCATATTTGTGAGAACGTGACGCATGTCTTATCCACAGCGATAAGTGATAAAATGGCAACCGTGCTACGCCTACAGGTCACGTTAACTCCGTACGCGGAGCTTCATGTTTACAATTAATTCGATAGGGTTGTAAAAGAACATGACATGACCCAGACGCCTTACTCAGTAATCAATTGGCGGAATGCCAGTGTGGCTCACCAGATTAGACGGTACACCATACCATCTTCTTGATAGTTATTCAAGTGACAACTTTCATTGACAAGTAAAAATTTAAGACAAAATAAAGTTTTATACCCCTTATGAAGTCGGGAATGCGTATCTATTTAAAATATTTCAGGTCTTAAAATACGGTGGTATAGCAGTTTTTAGTTGTTTCTTGGTTTAGCCCTACAATTCCTACTTTATACCAAAAAAACCCTGTGGATCCGTTTTATCTGAAAAATCCGGATATCCGGATCTGATGAATTTGGAGATCCGAAATATCCGGATCCGAAATATTGGCGGATCTTGCAAACCCTACACGTAACGTGATGTATGGACTAGTTTCTTACTAGATGGCGCCTTTATTTATTTAATTTTACGTACATCTTACGCATAGACTTATAAAAATTAATGAACAAAAAGTTGAAAACAACCGGATTTTAAAAAGATATTTATTTGAAGACATAATTTAGGTTGCCCTTTGAGTAAGTCATGAAAAAAAGACCCTCTTTATGGGAATCGAACCCGGGCCTGTTGCACGTAACGCGTGGATTGAAAATAATATGGTCTACTCAGTGACTACTACTGCCAGTCGGAAAGCATAGTATCAGGTCAGTTGGGGCAAATGTGACCCTCGTAGATATCGGTTTTTTTTTGCCATAAAGCGGAAACTATTTAATAATGTTAGTAGTTAAGTAACAGGATAAGTTAGTTGTAAATAAATCATTTTCCCCAGTGTGCTAGGGGGTCAGTCAGGGTGTCACATTTCTCTGCAGCTGACTGTACCTGAAACACTTAGATAAATCCTTAACATTAAAAAATGTCACCCCCATATCGAACTTATATTTCTTGTAATCAGAAACTAATGAAGTTAATGAACGCCCTAACGGTACGTCGTATTTATGGTATTTTTGGGATGTCCTGTATATAGTACGGTACGCGAAATGAATGCACCTTCGATAACTCACAAGGTCGCGATGTTTTTGTTAACATTTATACTATAATGAGTACTACTAGAAGTTAAAAATTCTAGTGAAATTTGACGTTGCTTTAGGTATTATATAGCGTTTTCTTAGCGACCTTTGTAAATCCAAGGATAAATTATACAAGTCGTATTTTTTTTCAATGAAGTACCGCATTTTAGTATTATAATCTACCATTTAATTTTCTAAAACTTTCGTCAAGTGATAACGTCGGTATAATCCGACCCAAATAAAATGTATACATTTCCTCTAAAAGATTATACAAGTGGGTTTGGATTACTGAATACTATTAAAAACTATCAAAGTTAACCAGAGTTTGAATTAATAACATATTTATAAACAGCTTAATTTTATACGAACAGTTGAATGTTGAAATCCTCCTAATTATTTAAAAATAAATCTCAAAAAAATTCAAGTCGATGCATTTAATCCAGCTTTATCATAGTAATCTATTGATAAAAAATCTAAGTAATTCATCAATAGCTCCTCGTTTTATTCACTTATCAATTATTTTTCTAATTTTAACTCACGGCGATCTGCGCGCGAGTCTAGTGCGCCGACGGCGAGAACGTCATGACCAATCACAGCACGCCGTTGCTTGTTTCCTACGCGGAAGCCTCCCCTCTGTGCTGACAACCGGACATCGACAGTTCATTTGCATTTGCAAAATGTAATACGACAATGCGCGTTAAAAGTTTACTTTGAAAATGAATAAGTGTTTAATTTGTAACCAAGTCTTGAACTTTGACGTTGTAGTGCTTAAGGAGAGAGGCATTGCGCGTCTAATAAAATTATGAATATAGTCTGTATATGTTATGTAGTTATAGTAAGCTAACTAAATCAATACTTAATTAATGTGTAGTACTCCATTATTGAGTGGATTAGCTCACTTGAAAAATGTTATCTTTTACCGAGTTTAGCTATTGTTATATTTTACTGTACAAAAACCTCCATGGTAAAGCTGTGATGATTGTAAGATTACAAATAATCTCTATGGTAGTAATAAAAAAAACAATTATTAATGACTCCAGTATTATGCCTGGGTATGGCGCGGCCTGGCCCCGGCGGACAATAGTAAACTTGTCCGCCGCTATCAAATTTTCTATTGTCCGCCACCGCAGGCCGCGCCAGTGTGTTGTATGCCTTAAACATACAGCTTTTATAGAAACACTCCACTGACAAGCTGTGATGATTGTAATGATTACGAATAGTCTAGGTATATAGTTAGTAATAAACTAAATCAATATTTCATTAATGTTGTAAATATTGCAAAAATATGTATCGATAACATCCTCTCATAAATAAGTACCAAAACCTTAATCCACTCACATAAGAGTTATGGGACATATTTATGAGTAAGTTGTATGCACCTATATTTTTACACTTGACTGTACTCCAGTGTTAAGTGGAGCTCACGTGAAAAAATAAAATAGTACGGCGGAAATTGGCCAATATTGATAAAAGTCGTGGACGCGTCTTCTATATACCTAACACTGGTATGTGTTCCTTGTTGTCTCCAGAGTACGAATCTACCGGTTTTAGTTAAGGGAAAGGGGCCGGGCATAGTTGTGACGTCACAAAGATGGCGGTCAGTCTTTGGATGGGTGACCGCCTGATGTTTGAGTGGTCAATATAAATGCGCGTTAAGCAGTTGATCCTGGCTGCTGTCTATGACAGTAGTCGTTAAGCCGAGTAAGAGGCCTTTGGGCGACTTAAGAACTTCTAACAGGCGAGTTGCCCACTCACTTGACAAAGGGGGGACAACTGTCACTCGCGTCCGCAGGAGCTACCTACCCCAACCCTGCACGTGTCCCCTGGGTGGTACTAAAGAGTGGCAAAGTTTAAAGGCCATAATAATATATGCCATACGATTAAATAAACAAAGATGGCGGCCGACGGTCATCGATTTTTGTTCAAATCTCGGGTTCTATTGCTTCGTGTGAGGTGTCATTTGAAAGCATATTAAACGTACTATAATTGTTTTCTTCAACTGAACAACGTACAACAAACCGTTTGAAATAATAATGGATTATTTTACCTTAGACGTTTGCTTACTTAACATCTTAATTCGTGAAAGAGATACTTTAGCATGATTAATATCATTATAAAAAATATCAAGCATTTTATTAGCTTGCCAAAAATATGCAATTTGTTGTAGTTTAATAATAATTACATATTATGGCCAATTCCGTAACGCAAGTCAGCGGCAACCAGCATGCTGTGTATGTTTGAAATACTTTGAAAGTTAATATTTGGTGTTCCCAAATGAAAGGTACTGTAGTCGAATTAATAAATTTTGCGTTTAACTGTATATTTGTACGCGTAGATTAGTTTTTATAATAGGTGAAATGAGTTATTTCAAATAAATCAATCAATCAATATCATTTATTTGCCGGAATACAGTAGATACTTATAAAAATAATATATTGACATCTGGTCAATAAGATTACACACAACAGTGTATTCAGCCCATATGCAGGGATGCAAATGTCTTGAGTTTCATTACATAGGTGTGTAAATAATCAATTACACCTAGGAGCAAGTTATCAGCCAGATGAGCATAATTTATTTTGTCATTATGTTTCAATAAAAAGCCATTTTAAATTCATAACTGCGTTGTCTGTGGGCCGCGAACTTTCGCCAAAATACAGCCCGACAACTAGGACCCAAATTGTCGACATGGCCATTGGAGACATTTGGACGTGGTGATTTCTCACATTAACCTTTCTAGCAACAGCTTTAGGTACATACATTTTTCTCTGGAGATGCGTATAGATATTTATGGTTTGTCGACTGATATATGTTCTGTACTATGGAACTGCAAGTCATTGCAGTTTTTCAGGCAACAAGTTCGAACAGAACCGTGACCGGCGAGGCTCGCGAGGCCGCAGACCGGGCTCCACGTAGGGCCGAAGGCCCGAAGCGTCCCTCCAAAGCGCGCTCTCGGATACTTTACTCCTCAGTTCAAGGACAAGCGAATCTGATCGTGTGCGTGCGTCCCTCCAGAGCGTGCTCTTCATGCGAGCCCGAAGGCCGAAGACCCGAAGGACGAGCCCACGCGGATATTTTACTACTTCCAAGTGTATTACAAGCGAACCCGAGGGCTGAAGGCCCAAAGCGTACCTTCAGGGAATGCTTTCCACGCAAGCCAGAGGGCCAAAGGCCCAAAGGGCGGGCCCACGTGGACACTTTTTTACTCCTAAGTGTCTTAAAAGCGAATCTGACGGCCGAAGGCCCGAAGGAGAGCTGCATAGCACGCGAGGCGGCAGGCTGAGCTCTGCGTAGCGTAGGGCCGAGGGTCGAAGCGTCGCTTCAGAGCAGGCTCTCCACTCAAGCCAGAGGGGTAAAGGCTCGAAGGGCAGGCCCACGCGTACACTTTATTACTCCTAAGCATCTTAAAAGCGAATCTGAGGGCCGAAGGCCCGAAGCGTCTCTTCAGAGTGCGCTCTCTACGTGAGGCCGAGGGCCAAAGCCCGAAGCGTCCCTCCAGAGTGCGCTCTTGAATACTCTACTCCTGAATGTGTTACAAGGGAACCTGAGGGCCAAAGGCATGGCACGCGAGGCGGCAGGCCGAGCTCTGCGTAGGGACAAACGTGTGTAGCGTCCCTTCAGGGTACGCTCTCGGACTTTTGTTTGGAAGTTTGTTACTCAACCACACTTATTTGGATGAAATTTTGCACGAAGATAGTTCATAGCCTGGATTAAAAATAAGGGATAGTTTTTATCCTGGGCCCACGCAGACCAAGTCGCGGGCGGAAGCTAGTGTCTACTTTCAAGTTTGTAATGCTACTTTGAAACTATTACGTTACTCATATACGTACGCTATAACGAAGATACGTAGGTACCTAACAAACTTTATTTCGTACTGTCGCCGGGATATATTAAAATTAAGTTACTTACCTACACAAAAGGTTTCGTTCTGTATTATGTAGTAGATTAATAATAATAAGTACCTACATTCAAATTGTCGTATGTCGTATCCATAGACAGGGTGAGCAATAGGTAACATGGCTTCAATTGTATTTAACATGCTGCGTTGATATGTTTGTATGTATGTAAGTGACTATGCAGTTCAGATACTGGCAGTAGTATCTTGGGAAACTCCGGAAATTTATATACACCTATTTTCTTTTTAGGGTTCCGTACCCAAATGGTAATAACGGGACAGTTGCTGCACCATAGTGTACTCACACATTATAATAGAATTTTATGTTTTACAAAATAATTTTTAAGGTAAACCGTTTTTTATTTCACTCAACTATTAATTATAAAATCATTTCTAAGCGCTGTCAACTCTAGCGTCGATTGGCCGACGCATGCGGGCAACGACCCGCGCGTTCAAGGTCGCTCCATTGTTAAATTTCGTAGGCACTTAAAGCAGTAGGTATTGGCATTTTTATTCAGACCTGAGTATCTGTTTGTAGAGCTATTATATAATCTGTGGCCACGTGACGACAGCGATCGCTAGCAGAGTCTATCGTGGTGATGGTTAATCGGTGCGTAATTAGCAAAATGTATTATTACTTCGTTATTTACTTTTGTACACCAACAAAATCTGTGTTGTTGGAAATATTATAAAATTGCCTATCTTTTTATAACATATTGAATTGCGCTAATGTTATTATTTATTGAGTTACAAGCGTGTTTTATCAGTACTTATGCCAACGCGCACGGTAAAAAAGTCATATTTTGTCAAATATTTAAAAAGATTTTGATGGTACGTCATAGGGCTCGAATAAACAATTATAGAACGTTTAATATGCTTTCAAATGATACCTCACCTCACACGAACCGATCAGTAAAACAGAACCCGAGATTGGAACAAATCGATGACCGTCTGCCGCCATCTTTATGACGTCACAGCTATGTCCGTCCCCTCTCCGTCAGCTAAAACCGGCAGATTCGTACTCTGGAGACAACGAGGAACACATCGGTACGAAAATCGTGAAGGAGACGACTTTTTGCGATATTGCCACCGTACTAATACTGATTATGGTGTCACCCTATTTAACAGACAGAAATTTCATAGAATTTCGTTTCTCAGAAAATGTTTCATAAATTATTTGGTTCATATACTTTCAGTTCCAATATTATTGTTTCATAGACAATTCACTTGGTTGAAACATATTTCACAGAAATTCAGTTCAATGTATATTACTATCAAACTTTTTTACTTCAGAAACTTATCAAATTGTAGAATTATGTTTCGTGTATTCTTGTTTCGTATACACAAATTTCATAGATTATTGTTTCATAGGAACCGTTTCATATAATATTTAGTTCCAATTTTTTTTTTTCAAAAATTCTTATGAACTTCAATTAAATTAGAAGTACACAAGGATCAAGGAACAAGAACTTAGTGGCAAAACCGACTCGGATCGCGGATAGGTTAGAAGAAGAAAGCGGGAGCTTCGCTTCCGCTTTCGTCTTCGTGGTTATTTTTTTTATAAAAGAGCGGAAAAACTTGTTATTAAAACTCCCATTTCCTTATTTAACCTATCCTTCTATGAAACGAAACTATTAAGCTTAGCTTTGCAAAAACTATTCTACAAACTAAATATTATAAGGAACAATAATATATGACCTAAAAATCGATGACATGAATTTCGAAACATTAATAATCTCAAAAATAAAAAATCTATGAAATAAGCTTCTACAAAGTAAGTGCATTAGAAAATGATCATTCTATGAAATGATAATATGGGAAACATTTTCTATGAAGCAAAATTCTACGAAAATGTAGTATATGAATCAACGTACATCCACTGATTATACTGAAAAATAACTTCAGTGTGCTGTGATGATAATTAGATTACGAATAACCTGCATAGGTGACACTAAAATACATCAATACTTGTTTAATGTGTGGTACTCCAGTGTAGTAATAGAAGATTGTTATCGATTAAGTATGATTATACAAAAACACTACAGTGTTAAATTTATAAATTAATCTTTATATGATGACTTTTTCGTCTATTAACTATGTACATTACTAAGCATCATTGATCTAAAGAGTACCTATCAACGTACTTATGTAATTACTTATTCAATCAAGCTAGGTTGAACCTTTTCAACCACCCATGAGTGACCGGTATGTCGATCAAGTAACGCATTACGCACGTACGTAACGTACGCTATGGAGACGTAAATGTCATTTTTTATATGAAAAACGACAGCTGAATTGTCCTAACGCACGTTCGAAACATTACGTGATTACCCCTCGGATCTCTAGCCGACCCACGGCCCGCTTTCTTACAGTCGGTTATAACGGGTTTCTTTGATTTCGGTTAAAACTGGTGTTGCATTCCCTACTCTCTATCAACTGAGCTATCGGAACAATCCACCTCGGTCACCTTTTTTATCAATCAGTTCATTCTTACAAGGCCTTAGGGAGGCGTGTACCGACATCTGCCTAGATGCGAGATGATCTGCCTAGCAGCGATTCGTATGTAATCATATTAAATCCATTTAGTTTTGTTATTATATTTGGTAAGGTTGGCCTTAAATATGGTAAAAGAGAAAGTTTCGCCTTAATATGATCCAAAGTGAATGTAAACTTAACAGGCAAAACTAAAAGAAAGCGTTTACGTAACTCCGGATTTTTGTATTAATTAATAAAAAAAGTCCTCTTCCACATCGATGAAAAACTACTTTTCTGAGGGTTATTGGTAATTCTATAATTTAATGTTAGGACCCAATCGGAATTTGAAAGATTCTTTGAAATCGAATGAGTAGGTAAGGTACCTATTTTCGGAGATTACCCCCAACCTGCACCCTAATTTAACTGCCTACTACTACTATTAGACAGATAACTAATAACCCTGTGTTTATACTTTCTGTACTTACTTCATATTAGTAACATCAGGGGCCCGTTTCATGAAGCAACAAATTACAAATTACAAGGGGAAGTCTCTTTTCAATACCTTTTGATAGAAAGAGACTTCCGTTTGTAATTTGTAACTTGTTGCTTCATGAAACGGGCCCCAGATCATTATGACATCAGGACCTGGAAAACCTCTAGTAAATAAGTAAAACAACTCTCAGTCTACAAATAAAATTAAAGTTAAGGAAAGTTTAGTACTAATAACCCTATATAACTTTCTTTACCTGCTATTATTGGTTAACTAAAATAGATATTTATGTCATTTCAACTGAAAAACAACTACTAAGTAACTAAATATAATGTACAATCAAGTACTTAAAGTTTGTACCTTCCTACAAGTTTGAGCGTACGCTCGGCCTTGGCGAGGTACTCGGCCGGCAGCACGCTGCACACGAATCGCGCGAGCCGCGCGCGAAAGGTTTAAATTACCGATAATAACTGATAAACTAATACAATTTAGAGCTATTGACGAATCCGTTAGAATTTGTGTCCATATATTCTTCGAAAGAACTAAAATGAATTACACCGACTTGAGAATTTATGAGATTTATTTTATGGTAAGGAGAATGGTTTCAAGATATTATTCCTAATTAAAAAAAATGCTATTTATAAATATGTTAGAAATTAATGGGGCCATTTTTTTAAATACTTTTGAATACACTTTAGTAGCCACTAGTCACTTGAATATTCTTTTAGGAGATTCATAATATTTTAAATCATTTCCGGTTTTGCTGACGTAATCTCTTGACAAAACTACTAGAAAACGATATGTAAGGTTTGAATAATCAAATGCGATGCATTATAGGAAAAAACAATAACTTGTATAATCTTTGCAAAGTCTTACAAGTGTTCCTTACAAAGAAGTTAATTATTCGAAAACCAAAATCAAAATCTGCTAGAAAATATTTTTCGCTGTTAGTACTTAATGTACTCTCGCTGATAACAAAAAAAAATCAAACTTGGGACTTATGTTAGTTTGACGACAAATTACAGTGTTCGCGTACCGTACTAATAAGGTTTAGCATAAAAACAAGCTTGGGTGCGTAATATCTTACACTTTAATTCACTGTATAAATAGAACGTTTCTTTTCTGAAGCACTCACCTATGTGAACCGACCTAAACTATAGATATAAGATTTCAAGGGTTTTCCTCTTTGTTACCACCAACCAAGCAAGTTGTAACTTCCTTCCATCATTTTTCTTTCATCTGATACCATCTGGGAAACTACTTTTTTCCCATTTCTTACCACGTGGGGGGTAACAAAAGTAGAAAAAGTCCTTGCTGTGACCAGTGATAAGAACTTGGTGGTAACAAGTAGGAATAACCGAGATTTATTACAGTCCAATCCCGTTTAATCTATAAATCATCAATAAATCTTCTTCCCTACCGTCTTTTCTCTATTACTATAAACAAAAGTCGCCACCGACGTCTGTCTGTCTGTGAGCGATAAACTTAAGAATTACTAAACCGATTTAGTTTCAGTATAATGCTTGATGTATAATGCCATATTAGGCGGGTTGCTAGTTAGCTAGACCCTGTTGATTATCGGTCTGGCTGCTTGTTGAGCTTTCTTTTTTTCTTCCTTCCTTTTTATAGCTTCTTGGATCGGTGGCGGATCTCTAATAGGCATATTTCGAGAGTGTCGTGGGCCCACCAGCTCGGGTCATGTAGAATGTGGTTAATTTTGCTTTCATCTTGTTCTGCCGAAAAACGTCATCTTTCAATATGAACTCTACCGTTAGAGGTTCGTGTTCATTGAACCACGTAGCAAATATAAATTTTGTCTCTAATTGCGCTTGACCGCAACCAATTGCTACCGTGCCAGCTACAGCACAGCAATGAAGGTTTACAACATTTTCATCACAGCAATCACTATTTACATAAAACTTGCAATTGCACATTTTGCAGCGAAAGGTAAGAGTTGACAGTAAACCATTTTGCTTTTCACCATGTAGTTCAAGCTCTTTAGAAGTACAAGCCCATAGGTCCATGGCGTGCGATTTCCAATAAATGCTTCACTTTTTTTTAAGTAATTGATGTCCACGATCCTTCTGCCATTTATTGTTTTTTTCGGGGTAGTAATTGGTTCTGCTGAAATTTCCAACTGAAAAACACAAACAAATCATGGATTAAGTAATGAAATATTTTTCTCAAATTATTGCTGAAATTCACTAAATAATCTTCTTGAAATCAAAATTTTGCCAACATTCGCATACATCTGTTCTGTATCCTCATATGTCAAACGAAAGCATCGGCAACATCCTCGATTCCATTTAGCCCGACCGACTGCGCTTGGCTCACACATTTTTTTTATTTAGTCTTTTTTTGAATTGTTTATGGTTCAAGTACATTTTTTTAAATCTGAATCTAACAGCACTTCTCAACAGGAGAGCACCGTTGAACGTCCGCGCAGTCAGTCACTTTTTAAATAAAATACACTTACACTAACAGACCCCAATATCCTCCGCGTCATCGTTATTATAAGACATGTCGTGGTGATCCTTTAATGGACGACTTTCTTCCTCGAAAATGCTAAAAAAGTTGAAAAGATCAGCAATCACGTAACTTATCTCGTTCTTTATCTAATGCGAGACAAGCGTGATCATAATGTATGTATTTATATTTACTATGGACATGACACTTTAGTTACGAACGGAGCTTATGAAATTCGACTCACCAAATCACAGAATCCTCAGTTCACAGTACTAGATTTAACCGAAATTTCGTGCCTCGAAATACAAAAACTTACGCTTGTCTGAATTTAACCTTAGTGAAAACCGCGGGCGGCGACTTTCGTTTATAAAAATTGATACAGATAGGTAGGTGCCTAAAATTAATACAGTTACCGGTTGCCCGTTGCAGTGACCGTTGATTATCCTTCACCAAATGCTCAAGTGGGCCATTTTACGGAAAGTTGTACACTACTTTTTTTTAAGTGTTGATATACATAATCGGGTTTTTTCTACTCAGAAACGAGAGCACATTCGAACCTAATAGTAGAAGAAAACTGTCCAAAATTTTACACATAATTTTCGGTTTTCCGTTCCGTTACCACCGTACAAGCTTAGTATGGAAACGGTAACGGAATGGAATAAAATGGGAATAAAATATCTCGGGACACTTTTTTTCTCTTACAACATTCAAAAGTATATCATTTTTTTAAAGTCGAGTGTACAACCTTTTTGTAAAATGGCCCATGTATAGGTATTTTGGTAATTGACATACGGACGGAAGGACGAGTGAGATGTCCCGCGTAGGCATAGGTTTTTAGATCTTACCCAGCATTACGATTGCCAGTGTCGGCGCGGTAGGCGTCGGGAGCTACGTTGGTATTTTCTTTTTCGTACAAAGGGTTCAACGACATCGAAATATCTTCGTTGCCTTCTTCATAACTATAACAAGGAATGTTAGAATGACAAACACCTACATCAGAGAAAATGGTTATACTATGTAGGTATGGATAGTACATTCATATAACGTTGAATGGAGATGTGACGCAATTGTTTCATACTGTGTCAAATTATACATTTTGCAAATGAATTAATTAATTATTAATATTACATTAAATAATGGTAAATAGATACTTACCAAAGGATAATCCTTCCGTCTGAGACTTCGCTGTTCATATTCAAAACCTGCAGGGCATCTCGTTTTTTTCTCCTCCTTTTTTGGTTTGGGAAACATTGATGTATTCGGAAATCATGAAAAAAAGCGATTGCTGTTTGCAAAATAATGAAAATAAAACAAAAAGAAAATCATCGGTGCGGTTCGAACACTAGACCACTCGTGGACATGAAGCAACATTCGCCCAACATTGATACACAGCGCCATTTCGTCTGTGACAAGTAAGTGTGAAATATTGTATTACATTGTGGTTAGGTCAATTTCAAAACAGAGCAAAACGTGGAAAGAAACTTACCTTTCATGAAGTGTCAACATCCCAAATAAACATCAAGTTGACATTGTTGACAACCGCCAATAAAGCCAGCTGAGCGCAGTGAAAATTTGGCACACGTCCTACGTGTGTCAGAGTCGAAACGACACTGACGAGCCCCCGCCCGTCGCCCGCGTAGGCACCCGCTACATTCTTACATTGCGGTTTTTAGGTTTTGTCCATTTTTATGAATTACAAACACAAAAAAATATAAAACGCACATCAAAATTATACCTTAGTTCAGGATGTATGAGTAGGTATGAGTTTCGGGTGTATAAACGTTTTAATGAGGATGAGGTGTCGGGTTTAGTATTTTTACAGACCTTTCTTTAAGAGTCTATAACAAATTATGTATTAACATTTTTTTCGTTGATTTTTGACGGGAGCCCCTTAAATTGAGAACGAAACTCCGTTTTTATTGATGGAATTATCTTGGATCATCAGACAGAGTTACTCAGCACCAGCAGGGATTCCTGGCGTGGGAGGCTAACAAGAACGGTCGGTGCGGTGGCAAATTAAACTCACATATTATGTTCCATAGGAAGTTTGTATTTACTCACAAATACTGAGGCTTCATGGTTGTTGATATACAGACGATCACATAATTAAATAAAGGACTACTACATAGTTTTATCAATAATTAAGCAAGCAAGCAGCCGGCAGCCATCACGACGAACAGAGAACAGAAAAAGACAGCTTGCCGGATGCTATAGATACGTCACTAGACAGTCCGGTGTTCCCATGGTTGAGAATATAATTTCCAACATGTATGGGAAGGTGAAATGCGGCCGAGCTTAAGTAGTTACTGTGTTGAGCCCATAGATATATATAAAATTCAAAGTCAAAATCAAACCTTTCAGTACCTATAAATCATCTGAAGTTTTAACAGTTCGCCAATTATTTATATTGCACACAGTTCTAAAACAGCACGCCGAAACTCCTTGCAACACTGATCACTTCAGTAAAAGGCGTAAAGATTTTGTGTGCCCTACGCAAAAACGACACGCTTTCTCGTCTAGATTTTTTCTTTAGCTAGGGTTTATATCCCCTAAACTACATGAAATGTAAATCAATGTTACGAGAAACCCTAATACAAAATATGTCTTATGACGATAAACTTATTTATCGTTTTAAAATGATTTTATTCTTATACTAGCTCCGCCTACATTATAACTTCCTAATTATTTGTAAGTACTAGTCAATAAGAATGATATTGTATCATATTTTGGATATGAGTAACATTTTCAATTAAGTATTAAGTAGTTCTTATTTGCCTGAAACACAGGGTATCCTAGCTCAGGCACGTGTTATTTGATAATTACTAATTAGGTACTAGAGGCAAATAGTAAAACTGATGAAGGTACATTATGTTTTATCAATAAATTATTATTCATCCTCCTAGCGTTATTCCCTTGTAGTGCCCCTAAAGGAGCCCGGAGTTCGCTTTGACACCTAATCCCAAGATTTGTTATTAAATTATTATTATTTACAATCATAAACCTATCCCTTTTACAATTATGATTGTTATTGCGAGAGGCATAAGTTAGTGGGCACATCAGCCCATGAGTCTTCATTATACCCATATCAGAAATTAATCGCCTGATGTTCCTCGCCGTTAATACGCGATCGCTTTTGCTGTGCCACATTTAAGCCAATTTAACACTAAATACGATAAATCGAGCAATCATTTCGGGGGGGGGGGGGGGGGGGGGATTATTAGTTGGTAGAGTCATGGTTGAGTCTGGCCAGGGAAAGGTGAGCTAAGGAAAGAGCGGCTAATTAAAAAAAAGCGTGTTGCATCAGAACGCCATAACCCAATACCTGTTCTACTGTTAAACAAGCAATATTTGTAACTAATATTATAAATGCGAAAGTGTGCCTGTCTGTCTGTTACCTCTTCACGCTTAAACCGCTGAACCGATTTGGATGAAATTTGGTAGAGATAGTTTGAGTCCTGGGGAACGACATAGGATAGTTTTTATCTTTATCCCGGAAGTCACCCCCTAAGGGGATGAAATGGGGGGTAAAACTTTGTATGGAGCTACGATATAACCGTGTTCCACGCGGACGGATTCGCGGTCGGCAGCTAGTACTCGTATAAATCTAACGATTTCGATGGAATTTGGCATATTCGGATTTACGGGGGAGAGAAATCGGTCTAGCTAGGTTTCGTGACTGGGAAAATTCGTTTCTCCGTATTTTACCCGAGCAGAGCTCGGTTTCCCAGGGTCTTCTATTTGAACAATAATTATTTTTCTTCAATTCACGCAATGCAACTGAACTTTAATTGCTTCTGCTTGATAAGCAATTACAGTTACATTTATATGAAATAATAGCGACAGACTCGTGGTCAGAGAGCGAAGCGAGGAGGAGTGTTAAATAATAGCGACAGACTCGTGGTCAGAGAGCGAAGCGAGGAGGAGTGTTAGGTGTATACTGCGACCCTACGCCACAACCAAACAGTGTGGCTACGAGGAAGATACATTCGTCGTGGTCACACCAGCGGTGATTACTCTACTGACTACGAGTCCGACTTCGAAATAATACCCATATTAAGAAGAATAATCAAAACCACTCCCCAATATTTCAATTTTGACGAGACATAATAATATAACGTTTTATGATATTCTTTTACGTGAATTATTAGCAGTAACCCACCCCTTTAGTTCACTTGAAAATCAAAGCAGTCATTTATTATGGAACAGTTAGGTACCTACTTTCTTATAGGGATTGCAATCCGGTCCGGCGGACCCGGTAATCCGGCCGGATCCAGTATATTTCGATAGGTACCGGATCCGGTAATATTTCACCGGATCCGGTAGACTCAAAAAGATTGCTGAAACGCAGCATTTCAATAAGTCTTTCTTTAGAAATCTTACTATTCCCAACCCAACAATCCCAACCGCAATCTCATGAATTCATGATAGTTACCTGGAATCTCGAATTAGAAGTTTATTTTGATTAATTGTTATGTTTACGGTGATTAATGTTATCATCATCATTTATTTAAGAGCTTGGCTCTTGTCGGTGGAGTAATTTCCATGCTGTTATATTCTCTGCCTTTTCCTTCAACTCTCTGTAAGATTCAACTTCAATGTTTTCCTTTTATATTAGTAACATATAAATCCAGACATTCCTGATTTATTTAATCGTATGGCATACATTATTTCGGCCTTTTTTAGTTTGTCACTCTTTAGTCATGATTACAGGAAACATTTTTTGATGTTATCCTTAATTTCGTGATAATCGTGATAGTTTCCTTAAATTTCGATATCTTCTATCTCGAATAAGAAGTTTATTTTATTAGTTATGTTTACGTATTATATAATTATTGATTATATCATTGCGTTATGTTTACATACATTCATTGATTATCGATTAACAATATAATTTAAATAACATTTTGGCAGTTCAAGTCATTCGTCGTCAGTCACGGGCGCTTGTACCTTGTACAGTCAAGAGCAAAATTAGATGATCATTTTAGTACTTTGTCGCACTAAACGTTACAATACTGCGACACTTGGAACGCGTCTAAGTAGTGAAAGTGACAAGGTACTAAAATGATCATCTACTTTTGCTGTTGACTATACCTATGCAGTTTTGATTTGTGCGGCAGTGAAACGCGCGGCAGTTTTCGTAAGCGCAAGCAGTAATAAGCACATACGTACAGCCGCGTACAAGATGAGTTGAACTATAGTTGAATCTATCTATAATCTAACGATGATTTGATCTCATATCTCAGATAGACAAACGAGTTGTTTCACTAAACTTTTTGAAAGTTTAGTGAAACATCTCAACTGTTTGAGAAGTAGTTTTTTTTGCATTATGGACGATTGTTGTATTTTTTTTAAGCATACCAATATTAACAATTTATCTTTCAACTCTTTGCCATCAAACTTGACAAAATGTTTAATTTTTAATATACGCAGCAGCGTAATACCAATCCGGCCGGATTGAAAAAAATACCGGAGTGCAATCCCTACTTTCTTAGTTACCATATCAAGTATCATAATTTACTTTAAAAACAAAGTTTTAACCGACTTCAATTTAGTACTTCGCCAAGCCACGAGAATATTTCCTATTTTTTTTTTTACAATTTACCACATGAACTGATTTCCGATAGCAAATGCGTTGATTAGTAATACACGGCACAAGGCCACCGTACTTACCTAGGGTTGTCACAGATTTTACACAACTGCCCAAAAAGGAGGATAATGTGTTTAGGTTTCATGGACATGTATGTACGCCTGTATGTATGTATGTATGTACGTTTCTTTGTTCCGCCCTAACTTCTAAATGCCTCAACAGTTTGGACATATGGGGTAGGTATCGTTACATTTTTTACATCGTCCCGAGTGACGCTGGTATTTTTTTTTTCACGGCAGTTTTGTATTTTATTTGGGAATAAGAGCTTGTTAACAATATAAATAAAATACAATTTTATTATTCAGTGTTTAATATTTTACCTATTGAACCAGTTTCCGTTTTCTCATTAATCATTCATTAATTCATATTAATCTACAGATTGGCTTCTTAACTATTACTAACACATACAATACACATATTATAAATGGGCGACTGACAAATATTTTCCGTTTTTAGATTTACTAGACTTTCGTACAGCACATATCGTATACCATTTTAATTGTGTACAAATCAAAACATTTAAAACAAGACGCGCGTTAGCCCTGAAAGTCATGTCCCGAGCTACTAACAATGGCGACGTATGCAGCTCGGGCTCGCCCCACCCGCCCCTCGCCTCTCACCCCCCGCACGATTGCCCTGTCTAGACGGCTTCGTCGAATGACTGTATTGGTTTATAGACTGTGCCAATGGCACTTCATTAGTTCCTATTTCAACGGAATCTTATCAGAACCTGTGACGTACTTTTGCACTTTTAAGTAGATAATTGAGGAATTCGAAAAGTCATCTGTGGTATTCATCATCAATTCCTCGCCACCAAATTTATGATTCCGGATGTAAATATACGAGTTGTAATAGAAAATACCAAAATCACTACACGCGTGCCTAATAAAATTGAGGAGTTCCCTCAATTCCTCATGGATCCCATCATCTAACTGAATTTTGAAAAAAATGGGACCCACCTGGAAGTAGGTACATACAAACAAAAAAACATCCAATCGGCTCATCAATGACGGAGTAAGTAAAAAAAATACAGCCGAATTGAGAACCTCCTCCTTTATTTTTTGAAGGCGGTTAAAAATTAGAACATCATACTAATTTAAGACGTTTGACATCTATTACTGTTGTCAAATAAAAAGTTTTGAATACTTTAATCCTATGGTCATCTCTGACCAGACTCTAATGCGGATGTAGATTGGGCCAACTCTCCTAATTATTCGTCGCTCATACGCTGTATTTACATATACTTCTCCCTTTCCTGTGTAGCAATTTCGTAAAAGATTCGTGGCCACGAGTGGAGCCCATGGCCATGGTAGCCCAGTTGGCAATGGACGGATTCCAGAGGTCGCGGGCTCGCGGGTTCAAATACCGCGCGTGGCGAGTGAATTCCAAACTTATTATATTTTATATGTGCCGTAGGTGCTCTGCTGGCAATCTGGCATCTCGTAAATAAATAAATACATTAAATGTGTTTAAATAAACGTACATAGCTAACTTAGTAACTTACATGATGTTCTTTCGTGGTATATAAAGTTTAAATACACTTATAAAAATTCCCAGTCTGAATTAAATAAATAAATAGTACTTTTTAGGGAACTTACACACTTGTATATTACGCACTCTTATTACACTCACGTATTTCATTATTATTATGCGCATTGTGACATGGACAGCAATAATTATTTCGAGTTGGCTTGGCAGACCCTGCAGAGCCATGCGCGATCTCGCTCCCCCACCAGCGTTTTACGATTCTGCGAACATAATCATTTCCTTGCATTTGTAGAACGAACGCGCAGTCGTACCACCGAGCATGTTGGTCCCAGGGGTTCGCTTGTGGCTCCCAATCCTTAACAGATATAAAATCGATATAAGTATATATTAAATATAAAATGCAAAGCCCTAACGTCCTGACTAATCTATCAGCGCAGAGTAGGCAAGGTCAGGTCGAGAGGGGAACAACTCTTTTGAAATGAGGGTCTTGAAACTTCGTCTTCATACTTACGTACTCTGTGTTCTTACTCAGTCGTCTTACGAAGTTAAAAGATATACAAGATATACAATTACGGACCAATAACGTAAAAATACTGCAAAAGAAAATAAATAAAAAAACAGTTAAGTACCTCGTCTACCGAGGCTCATAGACGGGAGGACTTTCACGAAGGATCTGACAAACCGTCAGCACCATCTATGACCCACAATCAACACGAAATTAATATTCCATCACAATCACAACGGGTGACGGTGTCATTTTGTCATAAACTGTCATTTGTCACGTCGAGAAATCACCCAAACTGTCCTAGTTGGTTGAAATAAATCGTTGTAGCTAATTAATTACACACGAAACATTGATAGTTTATATACCTACCGCAAGCTATAATATCTATTAGTTTCTGCCCGCGACCGCTTCGTCCGCTTGGAACTTGCTTATATCGTAGCTCCATACAAATTTTCGTCCCCATTTTTCCCTCTTAGACGATGATTCCCGGGATGAAAAGTATTATTATAAAAACGATACAGCGCTCTATGTACGCAGCCGTACCATCAATTTGGCCGCGCCGCTACAATTACATACCGGCCTACTCCCCCGGGGGTATGTTAGCGTTGCTACGGCAGGCACGCGGTTTATCGCAGCGCCAAGTTTACTATTGACCGCTACAGGCCGCGCCATTATGTGATAGTCTTAATACCTTCAGGCCGCCCCCGCAGAAAAAGCATTGCGTGCGGTCGCCAACGCCCGTGTAGAAGAAGCCAGCTCCGGCCAGCTCTTCCTTAGCTGGCTGCAGGTGGAGTGGCCAGTGCTTGTAGGTCCTCAGTCGAGCCTCATAAGTCTCGTAGTGAGGGTAGCGGCACTCGCGCTGCCGTGGCATCTAGAAAGGCCATTACACATCTTGCAATTTGGCAAATTGTCACAATGTAATTACTTAATGCAATACTCAGAGGCGGATTAAATGTAGAGGGGCGCCGAAAAGCACCTTATCGGCGCCCCTCTAGCGGCCATAGATTACAAATTCATCATCCAGTTAGCGTTATTCCCGGTCGGTCCCCTTAAGGAGCCCGGGATCCGCTTTGACACCTAATCCCAAGAGTTGGCATAGGCACTAGTTTTACGAAAGCGACTGCCATCTGACCTTCTAACACAGAGGGAATACTAGACCTTATTGGGATAAGACCTCACGATGTTATCCTTCACCGAAATGCTAACGGTAAATATTCCGTACATAAGTTCCATTTCTAACCCACGACCGCCACTTGAAAGCCGCATGCCTGAACCAATAGGCTTACTTAGACTACAGATTATACACAAAAATTCGCGCGCGTGCGGCATTCTTTGGAACCCCGCGCCTCTAGGAACGTGCTTGGTTTACCTATATATGTAATACGCCTCGGCAATATTATGCATTTAATGATTTTTCATCATCAAGCATGGCTACGAAACACAATCTTTTTAATGTCACATCATATACTTGGCAGAGATACGTTGAAGACTTCTTAGGTACTTACATAGTCGTGTCGATCTATGTAATGTCCTGCTTTGTCATCAGCCATCACTAAATCAGGCATCACTCCGTCACATAATCCTGTAAATCGTAATGATAATGGAATCACTGAAAGTTTTAAATGATCTAAATTATCTCTTCAACACAAAGTTCGATGTAACGACGGTATTTACCTTCCAGTTACGCTGACGGCTTTAATCAAAGCAATGCATCTATTTAATTTTTATAAATTTAAATTTTGATTACTATATATAATATAATTATTCTTCACATGTACACTACCAACTAAGGAAGAGCGGTGCCTCTTAGCACAGGTATTGTATACTTAAAAAGAGGCACCATCAAATTACAATTGTCAACCACTCTGTGACTGAATAAATGATTTATGATTATGATTATGATTATGATCTGTGCCAAAAATCCATCCTTATCATGGCAATGTTTAAATACTTTTGGGTAATGGAATGGGGTAATGAAGGGGAAATCAAAGGTATGATATCGCATTCCTTGTCGATACTTTAGCATTTTATATCAGGCCCCAGAAGTTTAACCAGTGACGATAAATGCAGCAGAAGTGACTGTGTGTTATAGCTATCTGCCAAAAGATATCCACTGCTGGACGTAGGGCTCCCCTAAAGAGCGCAAAAATGACTGGTTCGGCGTCACCCGCACCTCGCGATGTTTACCAGGTCATCAGACCACTTTGTGGGGTCTAACCCTAGTTGTGCTTTTGCTAGCTAATTTATCCAAATAACTCAATCATTTGGTCCTTGTGAGTGAACAAACCACTCACAAAAAAGTGTCATTTTCATCCCGGTCAACCTTTCACAGCCAATATTCTTGGATCGGTTAAAGTTTCGCAAAGAAATGCATCACGACTGTCATCTGCCTCTTCTTTACCCGAATCATTGCCCAAAAATACACATTACGTCGATATGGATAGACGCTTGACCCAGCGTGGACAAGACAATTTAGATCATAAAAAACTTTCAGTGATTCCAATAGTATTATGATTTACAGACCGAGTAGAAAATTTCCTCAGGTCCTGAAACAAAATAAAACAGTCGAATTTTCGTAAAAGTAGAATCAAACGGTTCACTTGAGTGAATTCTTCATTTTTCTAAATATATGTTTTGTTTCACTTTTCGTTCAGACTGGTCATTTTGAGTAAAAGATGCAAATTGAAACAAGAAAATGAGCGAAAAGTCAACCGTCTAATTCTACCTTTATTAGCCATGTCCGAAGTTTTATGTACCTACTAAGTAATCATTATAGGTATTTATCGGTGGCAACTTCACACAACTCCATACTAACATTTGGCATGGAATGGACACTTGCTGTTCGTGTAGTACTTATTATAAGTGTTGTGTGTTTATCACCACCAAATCCCCAAAATTTATGTGTGGTGGTGTGTGGTGGTTTGCGGAAACCATGAAACGTCTAGTTGATGTAACTGGTGATGGTGACCGAAGAGTTGGCGGCTCTGCACAACGAATCAGCAGTATAATTCAGCGCGGAAATGCTGCCGCCGGCTTGTTCGGTACAACGCCTCGGGGACAATTTTACACAAATCGACCTATTCCCAAACTAAGCAAAGCTTGTACTAAACGACAATATACATAGTACTTATATAGATAAATAAATACTTGAATACATATAAAATATCCATGACTCAGGACAAATTTACTCATCACGCAAATAAACGCTCTTACCGGGTTTCGAACCTGGGACCTCCGGCTTGTTAACATGTTAAAATTAGTATGACGTCCTGATGTTGATACTTAAGGCTCGACCTCTGAAATTTTGGTGAAAATGAGTGGTTTAGTAACCATTTTATACATTATAACGTAACAATTTTCCCGTCGAAAAAATATATATCATAATCTCCAAGATATGAGAAGTAACATAGTTTTCGTAGAAATCCATTTTAACTCACAAAGTAGAAAAAATAAATCTAAAGTCTACCCCCTTCTTTTTCATATATACTGAGATAAATACTGCATTACTTGTGCTAAACTGCCAGAATCATAACCCTACTAATAAACATTTACGTAAAGTGTCCGTCAATAATCATAAAGTAAACGATCATCAACTCTAACCTCAAGAACTAAATACCATTTTAATAGTTTTGGAATCTTGCCTTGCATGTTATGGACATTGTAAGTACTTAGTTATAATTTAATAGATATAAGTATTTTTACACAGTAGATAAGGAAACTTTTATGAGTGCTGTTCGCCAACAAACTGTTATGCAGTTTAGCGTAAATTTAAATATTAATTTTTCTGTGTAACTCTTGTTTTGATATAATGATATAATAAAAAAAATATATAGAATTTGCTATGTAAACAAACTGCTATACTGAAATTGTCTTTTACTATGGCGCTTTTAGTATGTTTACATAGTTAGCAAATTCTATTGACGGTCACTTTGGCTATAATTTAGTTTGTAAGTAAGAGTCGGTGTGTTTTACTTATTTCGTCAAGTTCAAGATGGGAAATAAGCAAAGGCGGAAAAATCTTAACCTCAATAAATGGTACAATATACCTAAGCGGAAAAAATAAGTAAAATATGAATAGCATATATTTTATTACTGTTGAATACTGAATTAATATCATTAACTTTCTGTTAATGCACAGACCTTATTCTAATCGAATGTAATGGTCATATTTTGTTTTGTTTTCCTTATCTTTGTGACATTTAGTGTGTTGTTATATCAGTCCTTAATGTGCAAATTTTAAATTATTATTGTGTTAGATTATTATTCTTTTATTGTAAGATTATTATTTTTATTGTAAATTACCGTTTGACATGTAAAAGTGCCCTTGTGGCCTATTTGCAGAATAAATAATTTGTATTTGTATTTGTATTATATTTATTTTTAAGAAAGACGCCTACGCCTTCGTTCAAAATTTCATTCATGTGGTTTCCGTGTAAAACGCCTGTGCCGTACGGACCGGACAAAACGAAACTGGACTGGAGCAACACGTTCTTATTTGTAAGTATGTGCAGTCGGATGTTTTTCTGTGTAGAAAAATAAATATTTTCAATAGTAATAGTGAAGTGGGGAAATAATTTTTAAACTTAATCAATTACTTATGACAAATAGTATCACGTTATGACAACGATAATTATGCGACCCGTCCACCCTTGCATTGGTAACGGCGCGATGACGCGTCTGTAATCTTACCCTAGTTACTCTATGTAAGTTAACGGCGCCTATTACCGTGGTACGTGAGGTAGTTTTCAAATTATTATAAAAAATTAAGGGTATGAAAGCTCCTTAACGTCCTAGATTTTTTTTTTATTGAAGAGTGTTTATTGAACTTTCAGAGTCGTAAGTTTTTGAACCAATTTTAATTTATAATATTTGATAAAATTATTATTGAAACCACGAAAGGAGAATCTTCTATTACCGTGGTAATGGATGGTATGTCATTCTATTATCGCGAAGTAAGCTTTTATTACCGAGGGTATAAAAAGCAGCAATTTTCTACCATCGATAATAGTAACCTGATACACAATTCGGCACCCAATATCGAGGGTTAAAATAATATTCGTGACTTTGGTTCCGTTCTATATAAAAATTAATAAAAAAAGAAACATAAATCAAAAAAATTACGTCCACTGGTTATAAGAATAACTACTAGGTACTTGCATACATAGCAGGTAAGCCTACCTTTTATTAAATCACTGTTACGTTACAAGACGTATGGATTTGGTATTTTGTATTCAAAGAATAAATAAATAAAGAACTCTAAAATACACTATACAGGGTATTATAAAAAACCTAGTAAGTACAATACTGAGCATTCTAATAGGCTAAACGTTTCCGGGTTCCAAATGTTTTAAGACTTTATTTAATTTACAAATTTTTCTCGGTTATTTCCGTCCACCACACATCTTTAAATTTTATCAAATGAAACTGTACGAACGGAACCCTAGATGTGATTTATTTTAAGAGAAGACTAAAATGTCACTCGGTAATAGATACTTCCTTGTAACCTATTACCGACCCAAACAAATAAAGAATGGGTCGGTAAAAGATTCCCATAGTTACTATTACCGAGTGTTATGGGATCTTACCATCGGTAATAGACTTAATTTGGAATTTTGTAAAATCTAATTCCGATCCATACAAACTTTAGGATACAATTGTATTTTCATTACAAATCAAACATACATATTACAAGCTTGGTATTAAACCATAATCACATAACTGGTACTTAAATATAGTTAATTATTACAATATTTGAACGAATTGACAAAATAAGGGTTTCCATAGAAACTGCAGATCCAGTACTAAAGTTTTGGTTAAAAATTATGGGTTTGTTGAATCCTTTCCATACCACGGAAATGGTTCTTTAATAGCGTCAATAGGTCAAGATTCGAATAACTGTAAGAGACTTTATAATAGATGACATATAATAGTATTTTATGCAACTGTTGTATAAGTAGGGTCTTAAAACGCGAGTGTCGTGAGTTGCGATGCGAGCCTTGGCGAGCATCGCAATTAAAGACGCCACGAGCGTTTTAAGACCAAGTTATACACCGTTGCATACAATATTTTTTCTACGACTATTTTAAATAAATAGCATAATTTGACTTTTCAGGCAGTAAGTTTTCCGTTAGTTCTATTACTACTCACGCAATTTCATCAGCGGTGCAGTTATTTTCTTCTTCGTCCATTTTAAAAGGAACGTACACATTTTTCTTCACTTCACAAACACGAATCAAATCTTAAGAAGTTATTAATAACGAATAGTTATCATATTTGACATATTTCGTCTTTTAATTTTGAACTGGAACTTTGGTGGGAAATTGGAAACATGACACATTGACACCTCTTGTTTATGGTCTGTTTTGTTCTTAATTCAACTTGCCAGTACTGTCATATTAAGACCAAGGTTTTTCTTAAGTTGGCAGCAACGCCGTTAGTACAATAATTTATTTGAAGTGGTTCGTATGTATCATTGTATCATTCAGTGGTTTGTTAAGTATTGTATTTTATGTTTCGGCATGGCCCTCTAGATTAGTCGCGTCGCTGCCTACTCGATCGTGTCTAGTAGGCCGTGGCACAATGTAGCACTACCCAGGTTTAGAAGCGTATGGTAAGCGTATCGTTTTGGCGACAAAACAGCACGGTTGTGCCGTACTGTTATGGGGAATAGAGTATAGACTTTTCTCAGACTTATTTTGTATGTCTTTATATTAGTGTTCGGGACTATGTAAATGACAGATAAAAGTACAGGAGTAGAAAAAAAAGATAAAGCACAAAGAAGCAAATCGCCGACTTAACTATTACTGTGGTGTGCCACGGTATTAGTTTACCCTACTAAAAATGGCGTCTATCACCGCTGTATTTTACATTTCATTTTAAATGCATTTCCAGGCCAAAAAATATATTATGAGTACCCACAAGTCGTGCCCAAAACTATAAATAACCATTTAAAATCCATAGCATTAGTTTAATTGTCATACATATTACGTGAAATAGTAAATAAGATTCGGGTATACTTACCAGTGACGCCACGCGTTTGTATGGCACAACCTCTTCCTACGCCGCCGTCGCGGAAACTGACGAATTGCGAGCTTGTTATTTAATTTACACACATTTGCGTAAACTGCGTGGCTCACTGATAATGATAATATTATTCACATTTTTAAGAATATCATAAAAAGTTCTATTGTTATGTCTCGTCAATTTTGTAAGTAATTATGGAGAGTGGTTTTGATAAAGTATTCGTCTTAAATATATAGTTTAATGTAGTAAAAGGGTTTTTCATCACACTTGCTCGTCAATGGCGTTATTACTTGCGAGTGTACAGAGCAGTTATAGCCGTTTTACCTCCCACGGGCTGTTTAGTTTGGTTTTAAAATATAGAACCCACTCATACTTCACTTCGGACTGAGGATGTTTCCAATCAGCCAAGGTGTATTTCATATCTTCAAAGGTTTGCTACAACCAACTTTTAATACGTATAAAACACATCTTTATATTAAATTTAACTGCAATTTAATGTTTAGTATTTATTACAAATAATTTTAAATGTTTTTAAATGTTTTCAAACTGTGGCTGTATACCGAAGGGTCTTTGCCATACGCGCCTCACGTCAAATTCAACAAAATGGACGACTGACATGTTGCAGTTTTTATTACGATTTGTATTAATTTAATCTAAAATGTATTTGTTTCCTCGCAAATGTGATAAAAAACATTGTGTAGGTATAACACGAGCGTAAGAAAATTGCAAACTCGACTCGAGTCATCAAAGCCCTCCGCCTTCGGCGTCGGGCTTCTGATAGACTCTTGTTCGCAATATTCCACTTACGGCCCTCGTTAAACAATGTACTATTACTTCATGTAACATTACTTCCTTTGGTCTTTGTTTGATCAGTTGCATTGTCTAAATTGAATAAAAATAATAATTTTTCAAGTATCGGTTTTAATTTATCAAATGTTTTCGGTGGGAAAAGAATCAGTCCGAAAATGTCTACTACTCGGGGCCCTATATCTCAGCAAGAGCGGTTTAGCATTGAAGTCCCCCATGACAACGGTGAAGTAGGTTTTGGAGCTATGCTTGGCCTTAGATATATCTTCATACATAGCCTCCACCTCGTCGTCGGAATGTGTTGAGGTCGGCGCGTAAACCTGTATGACCTTCAACGAGTACCTTTCGGATACTCTGAGTATAAGGTACGCCACCCTAGTCGACAGACTCTCGATCTTGTGATCGAGTTGTGGACGATGAACACGACACCTCCCTCGGACTGTTGGTCGCCCGTCGCCCTCCCGGAAATAGAGCAACTTGCCGGATTTAAGGGTTATCGTGTCCTCCCCCTCTCTCCGGACTTTAGATAACCCTATGACGTCCCACCGCAACTTGCTCAATCCTTCCTCCAGTTCCGCTATCTTTTCATCGGTCCGCAGTGTGCGCGTGTTGTAGGTTGCCAGGGCCAGGGGTCGTCGGTGGTGGTAGCCGGATCTTCACCGGAGATTCTTAACACCACTGACCCCGCTAGTACCCTGCCCGCTACCATAACCACAAGGTACCGCGGGTCTCCGGAAGCTCGGGGCCGTGGCATTGTTGTGTTCTGCATGGGGGGTATATGCCATTCCATGCCGTTCCACCGAACTCCAGGGATGCTGCTGCCCATCCCCCGGTGGTCTTGGTCGTAGTTTTAGGACATACCCGGGTCCTGAGGGTAAATGACCCAAAAGAAATACTTAATAGTATTTATTTTATTTAACAGCTTTGGTCCAGGAGTTGGATAGGCAACCCATGGTCGATTGCGAATATTGCGATGTCATATTAGCCATTATCAAAATGTGTGAGTGTGGCACATCGGACTTTGAATGTATTTTTCTACAGCCGTAAGCTAAATATAAATATCTACTGTCCCAATGCTGAGGATTATCACCAAAACATTCTGTCCATCATCCACCTCATTTTCTTAGGTACTTACATCGTTGTGACGATCTATGCTTTGTCATCAGGCATCACTCCATCACATAATCCTGTAAATCATAATAATAATGGAATCACTGAAAGTTTTTCATGATCTAAATTATCTCTTCAACACAAAGTTCGATGTAACGACGGTATTTACCTTCCAGTTACGCTGACGGCTTTAATCAAAGCAATGCATCTATTTGTGCCAAAAATCCATCCTTATCATGGCAATGTTTCAATACTTTTGGGTAATGGAATGGGGTAATGAAGGGGAAATCAAAGGTATGATATCGCATTCCTTGTCGATACTTTAGCATTTTATATCAGGCCCCAGAAGTTTAACCAGCGACGATAAATGCAGCAGAAGTGTCTGCATGTCGAGCTACCTGCCAAAAGATGTCCACTGCTGGACGTAGGGCTCCCCTAAAGAGCGCCAAAATGACCGGTTCGGCGTCACCCGCACCTCGCTATGTTTACCAGGGCATCAGACCACTTTGTGGGGGTCTACCCTCGCTGTGCTTTTGCTAGCTAATTTATCCAAATAACTCAAGCATTTGGTCCTTGTGAGTGAACAAACCACTCACAACAAAGTGTCATTTTCATCCCAGTCAACCTTTGACAGCCAATATTCTTGAAACGGTTAAAGTTTCGCAAAGAAATGCATCACGACTGTCATCTTCCTCTTCTTTACCCGAACCATTGCCCAAAAATACACATTACTTCGATATGGATAGACGCTTGACCCAAATAAATGTATTACTTCCATTAAAACCACAACATAACTATCAGAGAGGAATAGTATCGACGCGAATACGAGCAGTGCGTGGACAAGACAATTTAGATCATAAAAAACTTTCAGTGATTCCAATAGTATTATGATTTACAGACCGAGTAGAAAATTTCCTCAGGTCCTGAAACAAAATAAAATAGTCGAATTTAAACTTTCGTAAAAGTAGAATCAAACGGTTCACTTGAGTGAATTCTTCATTTTTCTAAATATGATGTTTTGTTTCACCTTTCGTTCAGACTGGTCATTTTGAGTAAAAGATGCAAATTGAAACAAGAAAATGAGCGAAAAGTCAACCGTCTAATTCTACCTTTATTAGCCATGTCCGAAGTTTTATGTACCTACTAAGTAATCATTATAGGTATTTATCGGTGGCAACTTCACACAACTCCATACTAACATTTGGCATGGAATGGACACTTGCTGTTCGTGTAGTACTTATTATAAGTGTTGTGTGTTTATCACCACCAAATCCCCAAAATTTATGTGTGGTGGTGTGTGGTGGTTTGCGAAAACCATGAAACGTCTTTGATGTAACTGGTGATGGTGACCGAAGAGTTGGCGGCTCTGCACAACGAATCAGCAGTATAATTCAGCGCGGAAATGCTGCCGCCGGCTTGTTCGGTACAACGCCTCGGGGACAATTTTACACAAATCGACCTATTCCCAAACTAAGCAAAGCTTGTACTAAACAACAATATGCATAGTACTTATATCGGTAAATAAATACTTGAATACATATATTATCCATGACTCAGGACAAATTTACTCATCACGCAAATAAACGCTCTTACCGGGTTTCGAACCCGGGACCTCCGGCTTGTGAACATGTTAAAATTAGTATGACGTCCTGATGTTGATACTTAAGGCTCGACCTCTGAAATTTTGGTGAAAATGAGTGGTTTAGTAACCATTTTATACATTATAACGTAACAATTTTCCTGTCGAAAAAATATATATCATAATCTCCAAGATATGAGAAGTAACATAGTTTTCGTAGAAATCCATTTTAACACAAAAAGTAGACAAAATAAATCTAGTCTACCCCCTTCTTTTTCGTATATACTCAGATATATACTGCATTACTTGTGCTAAACTGCCAGAATCAACCCTATTAATAAACATTTACGTAAAGTGTCCGTCAATAATCATAAAGTAACCGATCATCAACTCTAACCTCAAGAACTAAAGACCATTTTAATAGTTTTGGAATCTTGCCTTGCATGTGAATGGACATTGTAAGTACTTAGTTACAATTTAATAGATATAAGTATTTTTACACAGTAGATAAGGAAACTTTTATGAGTGCTGTTCGCCAACAAACTGTTATGCAGATTGGCGTAAATTTAAATATTATTTTTTCGGAGTAACTCTTGTTTTGATATAATGATATAATAAAAAAATATATAGAATTTGCTATGTAAACAAACTGCTATACTGAAATTGTCTTTTACTATGGCGCTTTCAGTATGTTTACATAGTTAGCAAATTCTATTGACGTTCACTTTGGGTATAATTTAGTTTGTAAGTAAGAGTCGGTGTGTTTTACTTATTTCGTCAAGTTCAAGATGGGAAATAAGCAAAGGCGGAAAAATCTTAACCTCAATAAATGGTACAATATACCTAAGCGGAAAAAATAAGTAAAATATGAATAGCATATATTTTATTACTGTTGAATACTGAATTAATATCATTAACTTTCTGTTAATGCACAGACCTTATTCTAATCGAATGTAATGGTCATTATTTTGTTTTGTTTTCCTTATCTTTGTGACATTTAGTGTGTTGTTATATCAGTCCTTAATGTGCAAATTTTAAATTATTATTGTGTTAGATTATTATTCTTTTATTGTAAGATTATTATTGTTATTGTAAATTACCGTTTGACATGTAAAAGTGCCCTTGTGGCCTATTTGCAGAATAAATAATTTGTATTTGTATTATATTTATTTTTTCCGCTTAGGTATATTGTACCATTTCATGTCCACCACCTTTTCATGTCTATGATATGTAATTTTAATTTCATCACCACCATCACCATCACCATCATCACATCACCATTTGCGTTGCGGATATCTTATGGACCTTAATCTTTCTATTTTCAACGAATAAACTATTCTTTTTTTTTATTTCATCAACAAACGAGTTATAAGTACTTAAAATAAATTTGTATTATATAATTATTATCATTATTTATTACTACCTTTGCCCAGCATTGGGACACAATAAGTATAAGCTATTATAAAAAAATAATTGTAACTTAACTTGTCAACTTACTGTAGTCTTTAAATGCTATGCTTATATTTGGATGTACCGGGTGGATGATATAAAATAAAAATTAAATTTGCATCCAGCTGAAAATATCCTACATTGTCTCAGTACCTATGCTAACCTTCACTGATTTTGTCCAGATATTAATTTGTAAGCACTTATTTTGCATTTTCAAACATTTTAATTGTAGCGTGATATGTAGTAACCTATATCGCTTTCATTCCCAATAGTTTCAGGTGGGTTAGGTATGTACCTAGTCTAGTTTAATTTATTTTTTGTCCTCTTTTTTAAGTTTTTATTTCTGTTCTCGTGTCTGTTTTTACTTACTGATCTGAGATGCCTTTCTTTTATCATCAGAATGTTAACAGAATAAGGTCGAAATTAGCTGAGTTCTATTGTTGTATGTTAAATTCTAGTTATGATTTTATTTGCTTAACTGAAACGAACTTAAATAAAAGTGTATACGACGCCGAAGTGGCTGATTTACAGCGTTATTACCTTCTTCGCAGAGACCGTGATAGTACTTATTCGAATAAAAAGGAAGGTGGAGGAGTATTAATGGCTATCAGAAAACATCTCAACGTAATACGTCAGGTTTCCTGGGAAAGTGGAGTCGAGGACATCTGGGTGAGCGTCTTGCCAGCGGAACCAAGCGGGCCGACCTTGCATGTGTGTTTATGTTATTTACCTCCTGACTTGCCCATTATATAACTGCAGCAGTTTTACTCTAATGCTCAAAATATTGTTTTAAATACCAAGGTTGGCGATAAAGTAATTTTAATAGGTGACTTTAACACTCCTAATATCACTTGGTTCCGCTCAGCCAGCTCAAGTCATCTTGTAGCACGTGACCCTCTGGACAGCAAATCCAGATTGCTTTTTGATACTATATCCTTATGTGGTCTCTCGCAATATAATAACATACCTAATCACAATAATCGTTTCTTGGATTTAGTGTTATCCAACGTCGATTGCATAACCGTCTACGGCGCCGAGCCGATGAGCAAACTAGATGCGCATCATCCGTCAGTAGTTATAGATGTCCCTCTCTTAAAGCCGGGCAAGGATATGAACACCTGTAGTGGAAAACGCCTTAACTTCAATAAATGCAAGTTTGATGAGATCAGGTCGGAATTGAGCTCTATTGACTGGTCATTATTGCTGTGCTCATCGGACATCGATGTCTGTATTTCAGTATTTTACGAAACATTGAATGGGATCATAAAAAAACATACGCCTACCCAAAAGTTAAGCAATACGAACAAATATCCATTGTGGTATAGTGAGCCTCTTAAGCGTAGTCTTAAAGAAAAATATAAATATCATAAACTATATAAGAAGTACGGAAACCCTAGGGACTACGACACCTTTTCTCTGTTGCGTACTAGGTGTAAGACCTTAACTGAACAAAGCTACAAACTGTTTTTGTTGTCGGTTGAGGATGCTCTCAAAAATGACATTAAGCCATTCTGGCGTTAAGTCAAGTCTAAAAAGATATCTTCTTCAATTCCTCAGACCGTGACCTACGGCCAACGCTCATCATCGAATATTCAAGGAGTGTGTAACCTTTTCTCTGAGTATTTTGGGTCTGTCTTCGAACAACATAGTTCACCTGAAATAACTGACCAGGTTGAAGAGCTATACGGTGGGGCTTCGATATCTAGTGTGGTGGTCAGTCGGTTAGATATATTAGCCAAAATTAAGTCTCTAGACTCTAATAAGGGGCCAGGTCCGGATGGGATCCCTGCCTCGTTTGTCAAGGAATGTGGTGAGGAACTCAGTATCCCGCTTTGTCTTCTTTTCAATAAGTCTCTTTGTACTGGTGTATTTCCACTCAGATGGAAAATAGCACATATTGTTCCAATACACAAATCTGGCGACAAATCGTGTGTCGAAAACTACAGACCTATAAGCATTCTGTCCTGCATTGCGAAGCTTTTCGAATCAATGGTGTAAACCTTCCTTTATAATCACGTGAAACCATACATATCTGATAAACAGCATGGCTTTGTCAGTAATAGGTCCACTGTTTCCAATCTCCTAGAATATAAACATTATCTATGTAACGGTTAAAGGCTCTCGATAGAAAATACATTGTTAAGGACCTTGGGATTCTTTTCGATGATCAACTTAACTTCCGTTGTCACTATGAATCCATAATTAGTAGGGGAAGGCAGTTATTGGGTTTCATTTTTAGATTGACCAAGGGTTTCAAAAGGCCGGGTAGTTTGCTAAAGCTTTTCTTTAGTTTAGTCAGAAGTGTCCTTGAGTACGGTTCGCCGATTTGGTCTCCGTACTACTCGGTACACACCAACAGTATAGAACGAGTACAAAAATATTTCTTGAAGATTCTAGTACTCGGGTATAACCTCGGGCGAACATATAACTCATACTTTAGTAGGCTGAAAAAAATTAGTATTCCTACACTGGAAGCCCGCCGCAAAATGTACGACTTTTTATACTTACACAAAATTTTGCACTCTAACATCGATTCAACTAGTCTGCTCTCAGCCCTAACCTTTAACACGCCCCGTTTCAGAGGTCGCGCCTGCAAAGTATTTTCCCTAAGAGTATACAGAAACAACACTTCTTTCTATAATCCAGTCATAAGGATGTGTCGTCAGTACAATGACTTGGCTGCTAATAATAAAAATGTCCTAGTTGATATATTTGATCCACGCATTGCTAAATTCAAAAAGACCTTAACGGACGTCCTCTTCTCTACTCACCCTGAACAGTACTAAGTTGTAACTTTAATTCTTGTTTAAGATTTGCTTAAGTTCGTTTCAGACGTTTTTAACATTCTGAACTTGTGGACATTCTTTTTATGACTTATACTTACTCACTGGTTAAACGTGTGATATTATCATATTAATATTCAATGCAGATTCGTCGCAGTTGCTTGCATATGCGCTAACCTGTTGATCACGCTGTGTGCACTTGCCTTGGATGTCATGCTAGTCTATAAGCTATTCATAATGAATCATTGTATCTTATAATGTATGATGTCTGTAAAGTGTACCTAATAAATATATAAATAAATAAATAAATAAATAAAAATGCTTGCTGATTAGCTATAATGAAATCCTGGACACGAAAATATAAAAACAATAACTATCCATTCCTTTTTTAGGGTTACGAACCAAAATGGTGAAGATTATACTACAGAAAGAGAAGTGTTTAGCGGTTAAGAAAGACGCCTACGCCTTCGTTCAAAATTTCATTCATGTGGTTTCCGTGTAAAACGCCTGTGCCGTACGGACCGGACAAAACGAAACTGGACTGGAGCAACACGTTCTTATTTGTAAGTATGTGCAGTCGGATGTTTTTCTGTGTAGAAAAATAAATATTTTCAATAGTAATAGTAAAGTGGGGAAATAATTTTTAAACTTAATCAATTACTTATGACAAATAGTATCACGTTATGACAACGATAATTATGCGACCCGTCCACCCTTGCATTGGTAACGGCGCGATGACGCGTCTGTAATCTTACCCTAGTTACTCTATGTAACGCATATTTCCGACGCACGACATTCTGCGCTCACGTATTATTCCAGCGGGTTGCGCGGGGGCGAGGTAGAGGCTCCGCCCATACGCTCAAGGACTTTAGCGGGTGTACAAGCCTATGGTACTTAAGTCGATTTGGTAACTAAGAAAGAAACTGTTCCAAAATAAATGTGACTGTATTTGCTTTTTAGGGAATTAAAGGGTGGCTCGCTGATAATGATAATATTATTCACATTTTTAAGAATATCATAAAAAGTTCTATTGTTATGTCTCGTCAATTTTGTAAGTAATTATGGAGAGTGGTTTTGATAAAGTATTCGTCTTAAATATATAGTTTAATGTAGTAAAAGGGTTTTTCATCACACTTGCTCGTCAATGGCGTTATTACTTGCGAGTGTACAGAGCAGTTATAGCCGTTTTACCTCCCACGGGCTGTTAAGTTTGGTTTTAAAATATAGAACCCACTCATACTTCACTTCGGACTGAGGATGTTTCCAATTAGCCAAGGTGTATTTCATGTCTTCAAAGGTTTGCTACAACCAACTTTTAATACGTATAAAACATATCTTTATATTAAATTTAACTGCAATTTAATGTTTAGTATTTATTACAATTATTTTTAAATGTTTTTAAATGTTTTCAAACTGTGGCTGTATACCGAAGGGTCTTTGCCATACGCGCCTCACGTCAAATTCAACAAAATGGACGCCTGACATGTTGCAGTTTTTATTACGATTTGTACTAATTTAACCTAAAATGTATTTGTTTCCTCGCAAATGTGATGAAAAACATTGAGTCATCAAAAGCCCTCCGCCTTCGGCGTCGGGCTTCTGATAGACTCTTGTTCTCAATATTCCACTTACGGCCCTCGTTAAACAATGTACTATTACTTCATGTAACATTACTTCCTTTGATCTTTGTTTTATCAGTTGCATTGTCTGAATTGAATAAAAATAATAATTTTTCAAGTATCGGTTTTAATTTATCAAATGTTTTCGGTGGGAAAAGAATCAAAGTCCGAAAATGTCTACTACTCGGGGCCCTATATCTCAGCAAGAGCGGTTTAGCGTTGAAGTCCCCCATGACAACGGTGAAGTAGGTTTTGGAGCTATGCTTGGCCTTAGATATATCTTCATACATAGCCTCCACCTCGTCGTCGGAATGTGTTGAGGTCGGCGCGTAAACCTGTATGACCTTCAACGAGTATCTTTCGGATACTCTGAGTATAAGGTACGCCACCCTAGTCGACACACTCTCGATCTTGTGATCGAGTTGTGGACGATGAACCCGACACCTCCCTCGGACTGTTGGTCGCCCTCCCGGAAATAGAGCAAGTTGCCGGATTTAAGGGTTATCGTGTCCTCCCCCTCTCTCCGGACTTTAGATAACCCTATGACGTCCCACCGCAACTTGCTCAATCCTTCCTCCAGTTCCGCTATCTTTTCATCGGTCCGCAGTGTGCGCGTGTTGTAGGTTGCCAGGGCCAGGGGTCGTCGGTGGTGGTAGCCGGATCTTCACCGGAGATTCTTAACACCACTGACCCCGCTAGTACCCTGCCCGCTACCATAACCACAAGGTACCGCGGGTCTCCGGAAGCTCGGGGCCGTGGCTTTGTTGTGTTCTGCATAGGGGGTATATGCCATTCCATGCCGTTCCACCGAACTCCAGGGATGCTGCTGCCCATCCCCCGGTGGTCTTGGTCGTAGTTTTAGGACATACCCGGGTCCTGAGGGTAAATGACCCAAAAGAAATACTTAATAGTATTTATTTTATTTAACAGCTTTGGTCCAGGAGTTGGATAGGCGATTGCGATGTCATATTAGCCATTATCAAAATGTGTGAGTGTGGCACATCGGACTTTGAATGTATTTTTCTACAGCCGTAAGCTAAATATTAATATCTACTGTCCCAATGCTGAGGATTATCACCAAAACATTCTGTCCATCATCCACCTCATTGTCTTAGGTACTTACATCGTTGTGACGATCTATGCTTTGTCATCAGTCATCAGTCATCAAGTCGTCAGGCATCACTTCATCACATAATCCTGTAAATCGTAATAATAATGGAATCACTGAAAGTTTTTCATGATCTAAATTATCTCTTCAACACAAAGTTCGATGTAACGACGGTATTTACCCTCCAGTTACGCTGACGGCTTTAATCAAAGCAATGCATCTATTTGTGCCAAAAATCCATCCTTATCATGGCAATGTTTAAATACTTTTGGGTAATGGAATGGGGTAATGAAGGGGAAATCAAAGGTATGATATCGCATTCCTTGTCGATACTTTAGCATTTTATATCAGGCCCCAGAAGTTTAACCAGCGACGATAAATGCAGCAGAAGTGTCTGTATGTTGAGCTACCTGCCAAAAGATGTCCACTGCTGGACGTAGGGCTCCCCTAAAGAGCGCCAAAATGACCGGTTCGGCGTCACCCGCACCTCGCGATGTTTACTTTGTGGGGGTCTACCCTCGCTGTGCTTTTGCTAGCTAATTTATCCAAATAACTCAAGCATTTGGTCCTTGTGAGTGAACAAACCACTCACAACAAAGTGTCATTTTCATCCCAGTCAACCTTTGACAGCCAATATTCTTGAAACGGTTAAAGTTTCGCAAAGAAATGCATCACGACTGTCATCTGCCTCTTCTTTACCCGAACCATTGCCCAAAAATACACATTACGTCGATATGGATAGACGCTTGACCCAAATAAATGTATTACTTCCATTAAAACCACAACATAACTATCAGAGAGGAATAGTATCGACGCGAATACGAGCAGTGCGTGGACAAGACAATTTAGATCATAAAAAACTTTCAGTGATTCCAATAGTATTATGATTTACAGACCGAGTAGAAGAATTCCTCAGGTCCTGAAACAAAACAAAAATAGTCGAATTTAAACTTTCGTGAGTCATGTTCCAAGTTATATTTGTCAGCACCTCCTCATGACTTTGCAGAGTCGGTCTGCAAGGTAAATGAGGACCTAAACAGAATTGCGGCTTGGGCTGATAGTAATGGGTTACTGCTTAACCCTCAAAAGTCAAAGTTCTTGGTCTTGGACTCAAAAACGCAAATCTCTAAAATTCTTGTAAACGATCCAAAATTAAGCGTCAGTGGTTCACAGATTGAACGGGTGGAGGAAGCTAGAGATTTAGGTATCATAATTGACAGTCAGTTGCGCTTTGAAAGCCAGGTAGGAAATTTGGTAAGATCTTGTTTTTTCCGATTGAAGGTATTATATAAAATTCGAAATCTTTTAAGCGAAAAGGTACGCGTGACACTCTGTGAATCATTGATACTCTCAAGGTTATTATGGAGATATTGTGTATGGACCTCGACTACTAGCGAAGACTTGGCGTCTAGTACAACGTGTACAAAATGCATGTACTCGTTTCTGTTACTCGATCCCACCTAGAAGCCACATCACACCGTACTTTAACAAGGCTTCAACATTAAACATGTCCTCACGCAGACAACATCTCGCATGCCTTTTATTTGATGTGATGAAATACAAAAGGCCAGAATATATGAACTCGAGGATAAGATTTTCATCTGTTCACAAAAGGCATTGCACCAGGTCAACACGTCGATGTCTCTTAGAAGTGCACCCACACAGGACAGCTGCTTTTACAGGTAGTTTCTGTTATCTTGCGACCAAATGCTGGAATAACATTCCTCCACCAATTAGATGCTTACCATCGAAACTTTCATTTAAGTCGCACTTTAAGAAGATGGTCATAGAGAAGCAAGTGGTAGGAAATCCGCACGGCTATTTGGTTGCAGATTTCGTTGTGTGACTGTGCACTCTAAACGTAGTTGACACTCCTTTTCGCACTCTATACCACACCGTGTAACACTCGCACACTTGTACGCACTCACACATGCACATGCACACACACACACACACACACACACACACACACACACACACACACACACACACACACACACACACACACACACACACACACACACACACACACACACACACACACACACACACACACACACACACACACACACACACACACACACACACACACACACACACGTACACACGCACGCACGCACGCACGCACGCACGCACGCACGCACGCACGCACGCACGCACACACACACACACACACACACACACACACACACGCACACGCACACGCACACGCACACGCACACGCACACGCACACGCACACGCACACGCACACGCACACGCACACGCACACGCACACGCACACGCACACGCACACGCACACGCACACGCACACGCACACGCACAGGCACAGGCACAGGCACAGGCACAGGCACAGGCACAGGCACAGGCACAGGCACAGGCACAGGCACAGGCACAGGCACAGGCACAGGCACAGGCACAGGCACAGGCACAGGCACAGGCACGGCACGGCACGGCACGACACGACACGACACGACACGACACGACACGACATGACACGACACGACACGACACGACACGCTCTTATGTAACTTTTGTTCTGTGTTCAGCACATGCTGAGATTGCTGAGTCTGGGACATATTGCCCCAAAACAATTGTACTTTTTATTCTTTTTAGCATGTTTTTATTCTGTATTGTCACTTTTGTTTATGTCTGTACTTTGTGATTTGGTAATAAATTATTATTCTATTCTATTCTACTCTTATAAGTAGGTACTAATAATTGTAGGTATTTATCGGTGGAAACTTCATACAACTCCATACTAACATTTTGCATGGAATGGACACTTGCAGTTCGTGTAGTATATTATAAGTGTTGTGTGTTTATCACCACCAAATCCCCAAAATATTTGTCTGTGTGAGCCCAGTGCGCATAAGTTATTTGCGGAAATCATGAATCGTCTGCTTGCTGATGTAACTGGTGATGGTGACCGAAGAGTTGGCGGCTCTGCACAACGAATCAGCAGTAGGTATAATTCAGCGCGGAAATGCTGCCGCCGGCTTGTTCGGTACAACGCCTCGGGTACAATTTCACACAAATCAACCTAGTCCCAAACTAGACAAAGGTACAAGCTTTGCTTAGTTTGGGACTAGGACTACACGGGTACTAAACGACAATATACATAGTACATACTTGTTTACTGTTTAGATAAATGAAATGTTAAATACGTAGAAAATATGCATGACTCAGTAACAAATGTACTTCTCACGCAAATAAGTGTCCTTACCGGATTTCGGATCCGGGACCTCAGCTCCGGCTTCGTATCTGGCCTGGGAAAGGTGAATCCTTTTTGTCACCAAATGTGTCAAACGTGATAAATTAGTATGATGTCCTAATGTTGATACTTACTTCATAATGGTAAGTGTAGTGGTAACTAAGAAGGTAACTGTTCCATAATAAATATGACTGTTTTTGCTTTTGAAGGGAATTAAAGGGTGGTTTAGTGATGTGATATTATTCGCATTGAAGAATATCATAAAAAGCAGGTATTAGCTATGGTAGGTTGTACTTACTATTCTTATTATGTGACGGTAGCCCAGTGGTCCAAACATGCAACAGGCATGATGACAGTAATTGAAAATCACAAAAATATGGTATTTTCTTAGTGAAATTTTAATCGTAGAATTCAAAAATGCTCATATTTTTCTATTAAGTAAGAGATTTTTGATTATTTTGATAAAATTAAACCGATTAATACGGACGGCCGCCATGATATGTTAAACACCATCAGAGCAGATAAAGATTACAGAGAAAACTTGTGATGTGTGTTTTGGGCACACACCCAAATCCTCCGCCGCTTAGGGCTTGATGGAGGTTTCCAGACTAGCTCAGGGGCACTATGAGGGATCTAGGGGCGCTTGTAATGCAAACACGGATTAAATATGTAACAAATAAGGGTCTTACGCCCGTTTATTAATTATAAGCAAACACTAGAATCTAGCACGCTAAATCTACGGTGTACGGTTAACGCGGTCGCGGACCTATCCTTACGGACTACGGGATATTAGTGGGAGCGTTAGTTCGGGAAGCCTAAGGCTGACGAGGACGAGCCAAAACCGCCGCCTTGAAGGCTGTAGGAACCTGGAACCCCTGGCTGATGAGGACTTGCCACAACCACCGCCGCGGGGATGATTCCAGGGTGACTAGTCCAAGGCTGATGAGGACGTGCCAAAACCACCGCCTTGAGGACTAGGTATTCGGGAACGTCTAAGGCAGACGAGGACGGGCCAAAACCGCCGCCTTGAAGACGCAGGGGGGAAGGGAGGGGGCAGTGCTATCCGAAGCGGACTCCGGAGAACACTGATCGTTGTTTTTTTTTTTTTTTTTTTTGAACCTGACTGTTGCTATAATAGGACGGACCCAATATAGCGGTCGAAATGCGTGGTTGGAGGGTGGCCTGGGGAAAATCCAGGGGAAGCCTCCGGCACGACCACGCGGGGAATTTTGTACACTGGAATACTCTAAGAGTTTGCGCTCCAGTGAGATTGGTTGAACGGTATCAACCGAATCTGGGGTGTGAGTGGTATCGAACTACTGGGAGTTTTATCGCTGGTTCGCTAAAACCTAGCCTAGCTGAGAAGAGTCCAGCAAGAAACTCAGCTAGGCCCGACTTGCGTCGGACTGACTCTACCCGGTATGCGGCGGTACCGGGACGAAAGCGGACTGTATGTGTCTGTGTTGTCTCGCGGTGGACGTCCCCGCCGGCGGGAACGCTGAAGTGTACGCGATGTGTTGGACGCCGAAAGCGCAGCGTTCCATCTTTCGATGGACGCTGTGATTTCGTCGTCCGGGTCCGTGAGTGTGTGCCTAGGACGCCGGACCGTGCGGCCCCTAATCAGTGAGCGCCGAGTAACGACAGAGGGGGGAGGGATGGGGATGTAGTCAGCAGCCTTCCTAACTAACGGATTCCTATGGTGGGGAGCGTTATCAAAATAACGTCTGGCAGCCTGCTTAAAGAAACCATACATGGTGCTAATCTCCATGTCGTGGTGCAGGCTGAGGTTCGATTGGTACCACGGGGCACCAGTCGCCCTTCGGAGAAAACGATTCTGAATGACCTACTGATCGTTGTAGGCGCGCTCGGGCCTTTTAAAGCCGCTCGTTGTGACGTCACCGCTCTGCCCGTGCGCCGCGCGGCCCGCCGCGCCTCGCCGCCGTTGTGCGACGCCGGCGCGTCGTCACAAACTTAGGTGCTGAACGAATAGTAAGACAGGGATAGAACAATGTTGTCTGACAAGTCTTCATATGTCACTTCATATGTCACAATCGACCTACAGTTTGCTTCTTGAAAAGGTACAAAAGGCCTTTTTAAGGTTCTTATACAAGAAAATATTTGGTTATTACCCGTTTCTTTATCCGACGAAGTTTCTCCTTGGGGCCTTAGGTTACAACTCTTTAGAGGTGAGACGTAACCTTTGCTTATTGACGTTTGCGTGTCGGACCCTGCGCGGTGATTCGGATTGTCCAGCTATCCTATTCAGAACTTTATTATTGTCTCGAGACGTAGGGTGAAGACGTGTGGCGTGACGGCTTGGACGGTATATCGGTTTAGCGGTTAAGAAAGACGCCTACGCCTTCGTTCAAAATTTCATTCATGTAGTTTCCGTGTAAAACGCCTGTGCCGTACGGACCGGACAAAACGCAACTGGACTGGAGCAACACGTTCTTATTTGTAAGTTTGTGCAGTCGGATGTTTTTCTGTGCAGAAAAATAAATATTTTCAATAGTAATAGTAAAGTGGGGAAATAATTTTTAAACTTAATCAATTACTTATGACAAATAGTATCACGTTATGACGACGATAATTATGCGACCCGTCCACCCTTGCATTGGTAACGGCGCGATGACGCGTCTGTAATCTTACCCTAGTTACTCTATGTAACGCATATTCCCGACGCACGACATTCTGCGCTCACGTATTATTCCAGCGGGTTGCGCGGGGGCGAGGTAGAGGCTCCGCCCATACGCTCAAGGACTTTAGCGGGTGTACAAGCCTATGGTACTTAAGTCGATTTGGTAACTAAGAAAGAAACTGTTCCAAAATAAATGTGACTGTATTTGCTTTTTAGGGAATTAAAGGGTGGCTCGCTGATAATGATAATAGTATTCACATTTTTAAGAATATCATAAAAAGTTCTATTGTTATGTCTCGTCAATTTTGTAACTAATTATGGAGAGTGGTTCTGATAAAGTATTCGTCTTAAATATATAGTTTAATGTAGTAAAAGGGTTTTTCATCACACTTGCTCGTCAATGGCGTTATTACTTGCGAGTGTACAGAGCAGTTATAGCCGTTTTACCTCCCACGGGCTGTTGTTTAGTTTTAAAATATAGAACCCACTCATACTTCACTTCGGACTGAGGATGTTCCCAATCGGGGGCGCTTTGTTTCACCTATTTTTTTAAGTCCTATTATTGGAAGTCCGAAAATGTTCGTCATAAAATTTTACGCCATAATAATCGTTAGTCCTAATAATTCTTGATCCTAACGATCGTAAGTCATAACCATTCGAAGTCATAATGACAGTAATCATAAGTTTCACAGGTCCTAATTTTTATTTTCCTAATTTTTTTCGTCATAACACTCACTTGCCCGTTTTATTTCAATTCATAATGACACTAGTCATAAATTTTTTAATCCTAAATTTTGGTTTCATAATATTTCTCATCATAAATGTTACTTGGCGTTATCGAAGTAAATAAACGTGTGGTTTTTTATCGCTAGGTACAAGACGAGGTCACAAGACTCTAGCTAGACGTCTCTACATTGACACATCGACTCTACATTGACTCTACATCGACTCTACATATAGCCTCTACATCGACTACATATCGACTCTACATCGACTCTACATCGACTCTACATATTGACTCTACATCGACTCTACATTAACTCTACATAGACTCTACATTGACTCTACATATTCGCTCTACATCGACTCTACAGACTCTAGCCGCCTGTCTGTGCGGACGTAGCCTTAGCAGGTCCGTGTAGGTACGACGACGAGCGAAGCGAGGAGGAGTGTTAGTCGTACTGCGACCCTACGCGCGCGAGCCGAGCGAGCGAAGCGAGCGTGCCGCGGCAGCGGCCGGCGAAGCGCCAGAAACGTTTTTTTTTTTCAATAATTTACTTAGCGAAAGCTTTTATTCATCAGGAAAAACAAAATTAGGATTTAAAGTATGTTCTTAGTTATGATAGTAGGACTAACAAAATTATGATGTATGTCCGTTATGAAGAAAAATGTTATGATTAACAAAATTATGACTTCAAGCAAGTTCTTAGTAATGAAATTAGGAAGAAAAATTTTAAGACAACTGATCATTATGACTTCCAATGATAGTGACAGAAATTTAGGAACAAAAAAGTTAGGACGAAAAAAATTAGGACTAGCGATGATTATGACTACAATACGTTAGTACAAAAAAAATTAGGATCATGAATTTTATGGCAGCCAATATGGACCCGTTTCCAATCAGCCAAGGTGTATTTCATATCTTCAAAGGTTTGCTACAACCAACTTTTAATACGTATAAAACATACCTTTATATTAAATTTAACTGCAATTTAATGTTTAGTGTTTATTACAAATAATTTTAAATGTTTTTAAATGTTTTCAAACTGTGGCTGTATACCGAAGGGTCTTTGCCATACGCGCCTCACGTCAAATTCAACAAAATGGACGACTTTCATGTTGCAGTTTTTATTACGATTTGTATTAATTTAATCTAAAATGTATTTGTTTCCTCGCAAATGTGATGAAAAACATTGTGTAGGTATAACACGAGCGTAAGAATATTGCAAACTCGACTCGAGTCATCAAAAGCCCTTCGCCTTCGGCGTCGGGCTTCTGATAGACTCTTGTTCGCAATATTCCACTTACGCCCCTCGTTAAACAATGCACTATTACTTCATGTAACATTACTTCCTTTGATCTTTGTTTGATCAGTTGCATTATCTGAATTGAATAAAAATAATAATTTTTCAAGTATCGGTTTTAATTTATCAAATGTTTTCGGTGGGAAAAGAATCAAAGTCCGAAAATTTCTACTACTCGGGGCCCTATATCTCAGCAAGAGCGGTTTAGCGTTGAAGTCCCCCATGACAACGGTGAAGTAGGTTTTGGAGCTATGCTTGGCCTTAGATATATCTTCATACATAGCCTCCACCTCGTCGTCGGAATGTGTTGAGGTCGGCGCGTAAACCTGTATGACCTTCAACGAGTACCTTTCGGATACTCTGAGTATAAGGTACGCCACCCCAGTCGACACACTCTCGATCTTGTGATCGACTTGTGGACGATGAACCCGACACCTCCCTCGGACTGTTGGTCGCCCGTCGCCCTCCCGGAAATAGAGCAAGTTGCCGGATTTATGGGTTATCGTGTCCTCCCCCTCTCTCCGGACTTTAGATAACCCTATGACGTCCCACCGCAACTTGCTCAATCCTTCCTCCAGTTCCGCTATCTTTTCATCGGTCCGCAGTGTGCGCGTGTTGTAGTTTGCCAGGACCAGGGGTCGTCGGTGGTGGTAGCCGGATCTTCACCGGAGATTCTTAGCACCCCTAACCCCGCTGGTACGCTGCCCGCTACCATAACCACAGGGTACCGCGGGTCTCCGGAAGCTCGGGGCCGTGGCTTTGTTGTGTTCTGCATGGGGGGTATATGCCATTCCATGCCGTTCCACCGAACTCCAGGGATGCTGCTGCCCATCCCCCGGTGGTCTTGGTCGTAGTTTTAGGACATACCCGGGTCCTGAGGGTAAATGACCCAAAAGAAATACTTAATAGTATTTATTTTATTTAACAGCTTTGGTCCAGGAGTTGGATAGGCGATTGCGATGTCATATTAGCCATTATCAAAATGTGTGAGTGTGGCACATCGGACTTTGAATGTATTTTTCTACAGCCGTAAGCTAAATATAAATATCTACTGTCCCAATGCTGAGGATTATCACCAAAACATTCTGACCATCATCCACCTCATTGTCTTAGGTACTTACATCGTTGTGACGATCTATGCTTTGTCATCAGTCATCAGTCATCAAGTCATCTGGCATCACTCCATCACATAATCCTGTAAATCGTAATAATAATGGAATCACTGAAAGTTTTTCATGATGTAAATTATCTCTTCAACACAAAGTTCGATGTAACGACGGTATTTACCTTCCAGTTACGCTGACGGCTTTAATCAAAGCAATGCATCTATTTGTGCCAAAAATCCATCCTTATCATGGCAATGTTTAAATACTTTTGGGTAATGGAATGGGGTAATGAAGGGGAAATCAAAGGTATGATATCGCATTCCTTGTCGATACTTTAGCATTTTATATCAGGCCCCAGAAGTTTAACCAGCGACGATAAATGCAGCAGAAGTGTCTGTATGTTGAGCTACCTGCCAAAAGATGTCCACTGCTGGACGTAGGGCTCCCCTAAAGAGCGCCAAAATGACCGGTTCGGCGTCACCCGCACCTCGCGATGTTTACCAGGTCATCAGACCACTTTGTGGGGGTCTACTCTCGCTGTGCTTTTGCTAGCTAATTTATCCAAATAACTCAAGCATTTGGTCCTTGTGAGTGAACAAACCACTCACAACAAAGTGTCATTTTCATCCCAGTCAACCTTTGACAGCCAATATTCTTGAAACGGTTAAAGTTTAGCAAAGAAATGCATCACGACTATCATCTGCCTCTTCTTTACCCGAACCATTGCCCAAAAATACACATTACGTCGATATGGATAGACGCTTGACCCAAATAAATGTATTACTTCCATTAAAACCACAACATAACTATCAGAGAGGAATCGTATCGACGCGAATACGAGCAGTGCGTGGACAAGTCAATTTAGATCATAAAAACTTTCAGTGATTCCAATAGTATTATGATTTACAGACCGAGTAGAAGAATTCCTCAGGTCCTGAAACAAAACAAAAATAGTCGAATTTAAACTTTCGTGAGTCATGTTCCAAGTTATATTTGTTAGCACCTCCTCATGACTTTGCACAGTCGGTCTGCAAGGTAAATGAGGACCTAAACAGAATTGCGGCTTGGGCTGATAGTAATGGGTTAATGCTTAACCCTCAAAAGTCAAAGTTCTTGGTCTTGGACTCAAAAACGCAAATCTCTAAAATTCTTGTAAACGATCCAAAATTAAGCGTTAGTGGTTCACAGATTGAACGGGTGGAGGAAGCTAGAGATTTAGGTATCATAATTGACAGTCAGTTGCGCTTTGAAAGCCATGTAGGAAATTTGGTACGATCTTGTTTTTTCCGATTGAAGGTATTATATAAAATTCGAAAACTTTTAAGCGATAAGGTACGCGTGACACTCTGTGAATCATTGATACTCTCAAGGTTAAATTATGGAGATATTGTGTATGGACCTCGACTACTAGCGAAGACTTGGCGTCTAGTACAACGTGTACAAAATGCATGTACTCGTTTCTGTTACTCGATCCCACCTAGAAGCCACATCACACCGTACTTTAACAAGGCTTCAACATTAAACATGTCCTCACGCAGACAACATCTCGCATGCCTTTTATTTGATGTGATGAAATACAAAAGGCCAGAATATCTGTACTCGAGGATAAGATTTTCATCTGTTCACAAAAGGCATGGCACCAGGTCAACACGTCGATGTCTCTTAGAAGTGCACCCACACAGGACAGCTGCTTTTACAGGTAGTTTCCGTTATCTTGCGAACAAATGCTGGAATAACATTCCTCCACCAATTACATGCTTACCATCGAAACTTTCATTTAAGTCGCACTTTAAGAAGATGCTCATAGAGAAGCAAGTGGTAGGAATTCCGCACGGCTATTTGCTTGCAGATTTCGTTGTGTGACTGTGCACTCTAAACGACGTTGACTCTCCTTTTCGCACTCTATACCACACCGTGTAACACTCGCACGACACGCTCTTATGTAACTTTTGTTGTGTAGTACATATTATAAGTGTTGTGTGTTTATCACCACCAAATCCCCAAACTGTTTGTCTGTGTGAGCCCAGTGCGCATAAGTCATTTGCGGAAATCATGAATCGTCTGCTTGCTGATGTAACTGGTGATGGTGACCGAAGAGTTGGCGGCTCTGCACAACGAATCAGCAGTAGGTATAATTCAGCGCGGAAATGCTGCCGCCGGCTTGTTCGGTACAACGCCTCGGGTACAATTTCACACAAATCAACCTAGTCCCAAACTAGACAAAGGTACAAGCTTTGCTTAGTTTGGGACTAGGACTACACGGGTACTAAACGACAATATACATAGTACATACTTGTTTACTGTTTAGATAAATGAAATGTTAAATACGTAGAAAATATGCATGACTCAGTAACAAATGTACTTATCACGCAAATAAGTGTCCTTACCGGATTTCGGATCCGGGACCTCAGCTCCGGCTTCGTATCTGGCCTGGGAAAGGTGAATCCTTTTTGTCACCAAATGAGTCAAACGTGATAAATTACCTAGTATGATGTCCTAATGTTGATACTTACTTCATAATGGTAAGTGTAGTGGTAACTAAGAAGGTAACTGTTCCATAATAAATCTGACTGTTTTTACTTTTGAAGGGAATTAAAGGGTGGTTTAGTGATGTGATAATGATATTATTCGCATTGAAGAATATCATAAAAAGCAGGTATTAGCTATGGTAGGTTGTACTTACTATTCTTATTATGTGACGGTAGCCCAGTGGTCCAAACATGCAACAGGCATGATGACAGTAATTGAAAATCACAAAAATATGGTATTTTCTTAGTGAAATTTTAATCGTAGAATTCAAAAATGCTCATATTTTTTTATTAAGTAAGAGATTTTTGATTATTTTGATAAAATTAAACCGATTAATACGGACGGCCGCCATGATATGTTAAACACCATCAGAGCGCATGACGTCACACTTGCTTAAACAAATACCCATAACAGCCATTACAGATTACAGAGAAAACTTAGGTACTGAACGAATAGTAAGACAGGGATAGAACAATGTTGTCTGACAGGTCTTCATATGTCATTGTCTACGCTTTCTCGCTCGCACGGCCGCGCAAGACTTGGAGCATCTAGGTAGCAAAAAGGTTTGCGTTCTGTTTATACAAGCGTGACGTCACTCGAGACGCTATGACACTGACAAGCGTTTTAGCGCCAATTTGAAATTTAAAACTAAAATGCGTTTTTTTCCTACTTTACTGTTATATTTTCTTGAAAAACCTTATTCGTTGTACATAATAAATGTTTCTAAACATTATAGAACAGTTTTTCAAAATGTGTCATCATGCCTAGAGTCTGGCAAACGAAAGCGTGACCTGGACTTTTTTAAAAGTTTTTTTTTTTATACTGATTTTGCCAGAAACAGTCCCCGCGAAGGATACGGGCGACAGAATCCGCGATTACTGTATGGTAATGAGTGATTACTGAATGAATAATTAATTCTGTGTGTGAATGATGAGTATATGGTTGTGATGGATGATGAGTATGGTTGTGATGGATGATGGGTGAAATGAAGAATGAACTATGTGCCATTGAACTTTTTCAGGTTATGCCCAAGCACTTTATTTTCATTAGTATGGAAAAAAATGCAAATTTGGAAATAATTCATAACAGCAGCTTTTTTGCGTGTAACTGATATATTATCACTTTAGTAATTACGTAGACTCAAAATCCACCAAAATATTAGTCATCAAAAAAATCAATATTTAACCAATTCCTGAAAAAAGAGGAAAAATATTAATAGATATTTTAATTTTTGTTTTGGTTAATTTACGGGAGCTCTTCAAGAATAATAAATAAATCACACAAAAAACATAATGGATGTGTCATTTATTTTTATATATTTACTTCCCGATGGAAATTTTGTGGATTCTTGGATAAGGCATCTTAGAATAACATTTTAAAATTAAACAAACAAAAAAAACGCTGTTATAAATTAATGTTTGAAAAAAACGTAATTTTCCTGGGGTTTTATTAACTATGGAGGTGGCGAGTTTGCAAAAAGAGGCTATTGTACTTTCTTTACGAATGATTTCCTGCAGGTTATATGGTTCTATATGGAGATTATGACAGGTTATTTCGTGGTTAAATCTCGTATTTGTGAATTTCGGGCAGTCTTTTAAAAGGTGGTCGACGGATTGTGAGATTTGTGAGGTGCTTCCATCGCACGGGCAAAGGTCATCGGTGGTTATCTTGAAGCGGGATAGGTAGGATTTGTGGTAGCCGTGTCCTGTGAGAATTTGGGTAAGATGGAATGAAATAATGGTCTTGTTTCGTAGATCTTGAATATGCTGCAAAGTCGGTAGCCAGTTTTTCAGGTGTGATCCAGTAGTAGATGTTTGGTAGAAGTTGCTGCTGGATTCCATGGTGTGGGTTTTACAAAGTCTCTTTATATAGGATATGGGGTATAGTTTGAAGTCGGGTGCTTTATGAAGGGTGGCTGCAATTTTAGCTTCTTTGTCCGCCTCTTCGTTTCCTGGTATTCCAGCATGCTCTTTGATCCAGCAGAATTCTATGGTTCCATTTATTTGAATGTTTTGAATTAAGTGATGAATACCTAGTGTTAATAGTATAATTGGTTTTTTAAAAGTGGCAACATTATAATCTGTCAAAGGCACGTCAAATTATTTTGTTTACAGACTTGTTTTGCATTAATAATTGCCGTAATATGGGTAAAACAATAAAAAGTAATTTGCGAAAGCTGCTACATATTATAATCAGTAAGTTCAAGCAAAAACAAGAGGAGATAGAAGTTGTTTTCCAAGAGAAACAACAATGTTTAGATGCGATGTCGGATTTTTTAGGTTAGTATGACTTTGTAATCTTAATCCTTGTCGGCTGTTTATTTGTTATAATAATATTGACGAGAATGATCATACGTTTCTTATGTTTACAAATAATCTTGAAAATATTCAAGGAATCCGTAAAAATTAAAAAAATTGTAATACCATACGTAATTTTTTTGAATTTGCCGCGTTTTCCCAGGTCACGCTTTCGTTTGCCAGACTCTATTGTTAAACGGTTGTCGTGGATTTGCATCCCGGCTCGTACCAATTAGTTTTTCGGAACTTATGTACAGAATATCATTTGAGATTCACCGTTTGTTTTTTGGTGAAGGAAAACATCGTACCTAAGGAAACCTGCATACATCCAAGTACGAATTCAAAGATGATTGTGAAGACGCCAACCGGCACTGGGGCAGCGTGGCGACTACTGCCCGTTCCTCTTATCCTCTATTGAGCGAATTCGAATAGTTCGAATTTGGACGTATTATAACTAAAGAGATTAAAAGCTTTGAAAAATATTTGACAATGGCAAAAACAAATTGGTATTTTATTAAATCGTCTCCTTCATCAATTTTGCTGAGTTAAGTAAATTCGAATAGTTCGAATTTGGACGTTGTTCCCAAAGAGATAAAGCTTTGAAAAATATTTGGCAATGGCAAAAACTAATTGGTATTTTAGGTCATCGTCTCCTTCATCAATTTTGTTGAACTATAGCGTACTACTAATAAGGTTGTTATTAGATATATTGGCACGCAGGGGGAGGGAGGGGGGAGGAAGGGTTTTTTTTTGCAAAATTAAAATTATTTAAGTTTTCACATCTGCCGGCACTGCCGGATTGCAACCTGGTCTTTTTTTTTGCTTATATCCGTTCCGTAGTTTTGATCACGTTAGTCCCTGCTGCCATGTACCTACACCTACTCACCTATATTTTTGAAAACAAAATTATCTTATGTCAAAATACGTACAACGTTCACCAGGGTACATCAACTGTACTTGTTTTGGGCAAAATTTTACGTGTTTACTACTACTACTACTACTAAACGTGTAGGGTTGCCAACTATTTTTGGAGGACACATACATAGTATTTGGCAGAAAAAAAAACCTATAAAAATATAATGTAAGAAAAAGTTGTAACTACTCAACTGGGCAATGTTGCTATTTAATAAAAAAACTCAAAATAATGTATTTACGCGTTGGTATATAGTTATAGCCCGAAAAGTCCCTATTTAACCCCGAGGTAGTGTCACTGTAAACCGCAAAGGTAATAAATATATGGCAATAATGTACTCGTAACGTAACATAGGTACGTCCTTTATAGTCGGGACAGTGTGTATTGGCATTGTGTTGTTTGTTGAATGCAAAAATTCAATGCCTCATGATATAATAAATATACCTATTCATTCATATCTGGTTCCAAGTACGTATTCGATATTAAATTTAAGTATTTTTCAGATTGTGACTCCGAAGACTCCGACTCTGATGAGTTGCTTTCAAGACCGATCTCAATTATAAACGTTCAGTCCGGGATTCGACTAAAGGATCTTTTTCTATATTCGTCTTCAAATTGTATAACAATATTTTAATAAGAAAATAAATGACTACCTAGTTAAATCCAATCGAACTAAACAGTTCCATCAATATATACCTACGACCGCACTATAATATGTCAGTACCGGTCATGTCAACAATCAATTTTAAGACATATTGTTTATAGAAATACTAGACAATCCGGCATCCTTTTTTTGCGGTAAATATTCAATTATATTCAAAATAAGCATTCTGTCAGCATCACCATACTCCTTGAGTAGTTAGGTAATACTAACCTGGCCTATTTACATTATATCAAATCATACGCGAAATAACCCTACTCCTTGCCAGTAAAATAAATTAGTTCCCTTAAAAATCCGCTACATGGCTAGGGTAAAAATAAATTGTCAGGCTATACCTACCATATATTTCTTAAACAGTATATTATATAGAAGAAAGTGTCAAAATATGGTACAGAACTTTATAATATAATATGGTTGGCAACCCTATGTATAAGCCAAGCTTGACTGCCTCGTGACGTAATAAATACGCCACTGTATAATACGCGGCGTGGCCAGCATAAATAAGAGTGTATACGTGGCCCATGAACCTAGGATACTCTGGACAGGCTATGGCAATAATAATACCACGTGTGAGCGAGCTGGTAGCATACAAATCTCGATAAGTGTGACAGAAAGCGAAATATCATTCGTTGTCCTCCTCATAGTTCCACTTTTTTATTTTCCACAACTGATTTCGTATGAAGTTGTGGGACATAAACCATTACCCGTCCAAATTGAGTAGGTTGTCTGTGGCAAGTCATCAGCCATTTAAAGACCAGTTCTTAATTTAGCTGCATAGGAGCTTTCCGTCCCTTATTGTGGTGTGGCATCACGTTAGCCTGATTACCCGTCTAATTTGAGTAGGTTGTCTGTGGCAAGTCATCAGCCATTTAAATACCAGTTCTTAATTTAGCTGCATAGGAGCTTTTCCGTCCCTTATTGTGGTGTGGCATCACGTTAGCCTGTCCAGAGTAGAGTATCCTATATAGGTTCATGACGTGACCAGTCAATGAGCGCGCCACGCCATCGGCGACGCGCCGCCGCCGTGGCGGTTGTTATTATCGGAGTTGCATGTTTACTCCCGATGTTACGATACGACCTCCGAGCTGTTAGATGTCCTTGAGGGGGCGTAGTGATGCAAAATGTTGATATATGAAGTGCTAGGGCAAGAATGTGTAGACGGACAAATCAAAAAAATATTGTAAGTAAGTAGTCTTCGAATAACATACAGGTTGGTGATTTTTCCCTAAAAAATAATCTTGAAGTAGCAAAAAAATATATGCATGTTTAGTTTTTGAGATAAAAAAGTTTGTTTCACCACTGAAATATACTACATAACTCTATAGTAAAATGTATAAGTAGATAGGGTAAATAATAAAATAGGTCAGAGGGGCTACTATTTATACAATACAATTCAATACAAATATTCTTTATTGTTCACCAGACATAGTAAAAATAAAATAGAAAAATAGAGGTAAATTAAACATAAACAATGGTAGACAACAGGCGGTCTTATCGCTAAAAAGCGATCTCTTCCAGACAACCTTTGGGTAGTGGAGACGATGCAAGAAAATATAAGATTTGAGTAGGTGAGAACAGAATATAAGAACCACTTAATTAACTATAAGAAAGACTATATATACACTTACATAAATACAAATACAAATAGAAATTATTTATTCTGCAAATAGGCCACAAGGGCACTTTTACATGTCAAACGGTAATTTACAATAAAAATAATAATCTTACAATAAGTCTAGTTTAAAAAATGAGAAGAGACTTAAGTACCTAGCACGTTTAATCTCAACAGGCAAAGAATTCCACAATCGAACAGCTCGAAGAGTAAAAGAGTTGTTGTAAAATTTAGAGCTCGATGGGGGAACACTCAGAAGCAACTGCTGAGCAGACCTATTTAGCAGAAGAAAGAAATTTAAAGCGTTCCTTGAGGTAGCGAGGAGTTTCAGGGTTAAAAAGAATTCCATAAAGGTGGGCGAGAATATGAGAGTTACGTCTAGACCGGATAGGAAGCCACTTGAGTTGAGAACTTGCGTAACTCAAATATGAATCTGATACATAAGTTTTGAATACGCTGAAGCTTGTTAAGTTGCTCCTCAGAGAGATCAATATAGGACACGTCAGCATAATAGAAAATAGGGAGGAGAAGCGATTGAGCAAGCGCAATTTTAGTAGCAATGGGAAGGAAATTACGAAGCCTTCGCAAAGAACCCACAGCTGCAAACATCTTCCTGCTAACTTCATTCATCTGTGGCACCCACGAAAGAGTGTGGTCCAAAATAACGCCAAGTTTCTTAAGTTGCAGAGAGTACGGGACCAAAACGCCATCAAACAAAATCGGTGGGAGGTTAACAAAGTCAAGTCTAAAAGTCATCTTAGCACCTACTATACCGCGAAACGAAAACGAGCTTCGTTCGTGTAGGTATCTTCGTCTTTGTCGCTCGAACCGACAAGTGCGACAGAGAGGGAGATACACGAACGAAGTTCGTTTTCGTTTCGCGGTAGGCCCTCGGGTTCGAAATTGACTTCGAATACTTCGAATTCGTACGTAGCGTCATCTTTAGTAATTTGTTAGACATGCCTCCTGGTTTCAAAAACTGCTGGGAGACAATCTCTAGGAACAGTAATGACGTCATCAAAATCACCGCGACCGCGTTTGGAAAAGTGTAAATCACATCCAACCAATGTAACATTACGTAGACTTACGTGCGGTACCGGTATCAAATGAAAGACCCGTTCACGTGAGGTACCTCAATTAAGTCGTAGTTAAAGCCTTATGTCGCGACATCTATAGACGTTGTGCACGTGAACGAGTTAATAAATTGCCTATAATTCATTCCAACATTATATTTCAATACATATACTCGTTTAAGTACTATTAGCGAAAGTATAAAAAACCTAAGGAAAAATCTTAGGACTTTCAGACTTTACGGCAAAACTAGAAAAGATTTGTTAGATGACGGCACTTTGTAGAAATTTAAAAAGGTTTTTTTTAATCAAGGCTCACAGAGCCACTAGAAAATATATGTTGCAACTTGTATAAACAACAACTCTAAATATATATATATATATACTTAGTTTAAGCACCTTTATCGTTAATTCGTCATAGTGAGTTGTAATTCAAAGCATTCGTTCTTTTACAATATTAACCTATAGCCTTTTTTTTCAATTATTTTTATACCACAACATTTGGAGCAAAGGTGTATCTGTATTAATTTTGAGTGAAAAAGTGACTTATTATCTGAATTATTTGTTAATCTTTTTTGTAGTTAAATAATACGTGCTCTGTTTTTCCCAACGGAATAAATAAATAAGTACGTGTAGTTTCAAAAAAAAGTTATTAAACTGTATACCTAACTAAATTTTTTCGCAAAGCGGTCGGTGAAAGTGAGCGGGCCTATTTACAGTATAAAGGATAACAACAAATACAAAAATGACTTACCAAGTAGATTCTGTTTTCCACCGGCACTCGGCCCGGGGTTGCGAGGCGTTTCAAACTTTTCCCAAAACTGCGCCACAAACAATTGGCCCGCGCTTTTTATAAATTTACAAAAACTACTAACGCATGCGCATTATTCGTTAAACATTACGCCCAATCCTGTCAATATGCGTTCAAAATTGGACTGTACCGTGAAGGTTGGAAGACTCAGATTTGAATAACATTTCTCCCCTATCCTTAGGTACAGGAATTCCCATTCACAAGTTTCACAACCCTCCTTTTGTTATGGTGTTGTCTCCCTCTAGCGTTACTATTACTATTACTACTGAACCACACATTACGTTCTTTCATAATGCATATTTCATGTCCAAGTATGGGTCGACTAGCTTTGAACGAAAGGGCATTGGGTAACCTTGTATGAGAAAAATTGTCATTTTATTTTTGCAGCGGCCACGGGCACAGATTATATAATAATTCCACGGGTTATTGTGTAAAAATCTTTTTGTGCCGGACGACCACCATAGGGAATCGTAACTCGCTCCAATGACACCCAGTTGTAACGGACAAAGATTTATAATGATATTTGTATTTCTATTGTAAATACCTATATTATAGCTAAATACCTAACTAGTTAAGTTTGTACGAAATAAACATTATAACATGGTGTACAATCATTACCCAAATAGGGCTAGACTTAGACACTTATTAACAGTCCAAGTCTAATAGGCAGGTCAGCCTCTAAGGCAAGCCATCTAGACTCAAGTCTAGAACATAACAATAGGTAGGTCAGCCCCTCAGGCAAAGGCTAGAACTAATCTAGACCTACACAAAACCTAAGTGCAACTTAGGTTAACAACATAAGCCCTAAACCAGCTATAGTTGTTATTTATTTAGGCCCTTAAGGCAAACACTCGTACACTGCCCATATGGCAAGTATAACAATGAGTCATAATTTAGGATACCTAGGAATATAAGTAATGACCTAGGATAGGCTAAAAAAGCCAACAATGTATCCATATTATAAGCTAGAAAAATGTAAAGTATGCGATCGTACCGACCGTTTCAGCCAATCAGAGCGCGAGCTCATTTATACCGCCATTAGATAGCGGGCTATCAAGCCATATAAATACCCCCTTCTAGGGGCCCCAAATTCAGTCTAACTCAACGCTCCGGTACGAACGCACTCTCCACTTACTAGCCACAAGCGGCTATGTTTAGTATTTAAGAAGAAGTTATTTTATGTTTGTTTATTTCAAGAAGTATTATTTTATTTTTCATTTTAAAGAAGTTAAAGTAAATTCAGTGAAACTATCTGCGTTCATCCTTTTTCCCACCAACCACTAGCTATCGAAGTGCCGAGCTCAAATACAGTCCACGGTTCGGCACATTGGACCTTCGAACCGTCTCTACGAAGGATTGGCCGTGCACACCAGGCAGTACGAGGGATTGGACCCTCCACTCCGCATCGGTCAACCGTCAGTACGAAGGATTGGACCTTCGTACCATCAGGTAGTACGGGGGATTGGACCCTCGACTCCACCATGAGCGGCCGAGGTAGGCCCACCCAGGGGAAAAAGCTCAGCAGCGCGCCGCAAGGCGCCGTCACGCGTTCACGGAGCGGGCAGTCGGAGAGTGCAAGCCAAGCAACGCACACCACCTCCACGCCAGCCAACATCACGAAGTCATCCATCGAGCGCTCCACATCAGCGGAATCCGGACGAGATAGCAATAGGACTCTCGCCCGGCGCCAAAGGTATGACGAAAGCCGAACTAACCTAAACCTCAGTCAGGCTCCTCCTGGTGGCCCCACCAGGAGCAAGGTAGTGCACAACCCAGCGCACGCCCTCCAACAACAGTGCGCGCCGCACGCCCAGGCAGGGCGCACACCCCTGGAGTCAGCCGGCGCCCTCTCTCACGAGCATACACCGGCTGCGGCGGAGCCCTCATCGCCCGCCAACAACGTGCCAGTTGCACCTGAAGACGTCGCACTGCCGAATGGCCAGCCCCAGGGCACCCCAGCAGCGCCTTCAGCACCCCAGGGTCAGCAACCAGAAGCCAACGCGACCTCCACATCCTACAGAAGGCCCCGGTCGCGAGCAGGCTCCAGCACAGCATCACAGAAACGAGCCTACCGGCTCGCCAAGGCGCGCGAAGAGCTCGCCGCCGCCAAACTCGCCACCATCGAAGCCGAGGGGCCCTCCGACGATGAGGAGGACTCCATTTCTAGCAACAGCGAAGTCACTCAACGGGTCGAGAAATGGATCGATCGCAGCAAGCACCTGGCGGCCATCGATTTCCACGCGCACAACCCATCACCACCACAAGGTGATGTACCATTTATACCGGCGGGAGCACCGCAGCCTCCACCTCGCCCGCAAGCAGCAGGGGACAACCACCCCCCGGCACCCAGGCTTGCCTCCGCCGCTCCGCTCAACCACGCAGCGCCAGTCTTCACGCCACGCCCACCGGCGGGAGACGAATTCGCCATTCAGCCCTATACGCCAACAACAGATATAGCCCTCCTAACCGAGGCTATTCGAAACGCCATACTGGCCGGCAAGGACTCGCCTACACGCAGGCCGGCGGATCTCCCGAACTTCCAAGGCTCAAGGCGGCAATGGATATCGTTCAAAAAGGTATTCACGGACACGGCGCCCTTCTTCACAGCAGGAGAAAATACGGCGCGTCTTCAAGCAGCAACGCAGTCGTTAAGAAACACAGCCCTCGGTGAGTTCATATTAGCTGGGGCGGCGCCCGAGTTAATTATGGAAAAATTGGAGGAATCTTACGGCAACAAAGCTACGCTCGCAGCACTGGAGTACAGAAATCTTCGCGACCTTCCAAGACTGACGGACAACGCGCAAGATATATGTTCCTTTTCAATTAAACTAGGAACCATAATGTCAACACTACAATTAGTGGACCCCGACACCTCAAGGTACAACAGTGAAATATTACGGTCTTTACATGACAAACTAACCATTAATTTACAGAGCAAGTGGTACTCATTCTCAGCGGACAAACCGCGCCGCGAGAACGATGTAATGTTAATGGTCAATTTTATGCAGGAAGAAGCAAGACTACGCGAGCCCTACACCATCATGAATGATAATTATTATAAACCTAATATGCAAACCTCTCGCCAGCATTATTCACAGCCGCCGAAACAGCAATACAACGCACCCAAGCCCGCTTACGCCCAGGCGAGAGCGGCCATCTACACGCCGGTCGCGCGCACCGTAGCAGGCCCCGCCCACCAGCCGAAATATCAGAAAACGAACACGGCAGTGGGAACCCGAGAAAAGTGCCCGGTATGTGAAAGTGATACACACGTAAGTGGCGGAGAATGTGCTAAATTTATAGACATGTGCATAGACAAGCGGCGAGAGGTAGCGAAGCATAACAATATGTGTTTTAAATGTCTTTCTTACAGGCCGAAGAAACACACGTGCAAACGTGTAGTGTGCTCAGCTGTTAACTGCGGTAAGAATCATAATGTATTAGTGCACAGAGATAACAATATTTCAGATCACACAACCACTACCGAGAAGGTGACATGTGCATGGGCTGCGACAGCGCAGTCCTACCTGAAAATATTGCCGGTGGAGGTGTCGGGACCACTAGGGCGCCGCCCAGCATGGGCATTGCTCGACGACGGCTCGACGGTTAGTCTCATATCACAGGAACTCGCCGACGCTGTGGGAGCTCCGGGACCGATCGAACCCCTCCACATTGAAGCACTTACCTCAGGGACACTGGATTCCAGCACATCACGACGAGTACGCATAGAACTCGTTGGGGCGGACTCCGCCCACAAGATTGAAGCGAGAACCGTGAGTAAATTATAGCTGTCACCACAGGAAGTCTCCGAAGCAGTCATAGACAAATGCGAGCACCTACGCGACATAAAGCAACATTTGATATATAAGTCCGCCCGCCCTAACATTCTAATAGGACAAGACAATTACCAGTTGCTGCTAGCCGAGTCCGTCAGAAGAGGACAATGCGACCAGCCGGTCGCTTCCCGCTCTCCACTCGGCTGGGTGCTGCATGGAGCATGTGCCGAACCGTGGACTGTATTTGAGCTCGGCACTTCGATAGCTAGTGGTTGGTGGGAAAAAGGATGAACGCAGATAGTTTAGTAGTTAACTTCTTTAAAATGAAAAATAAAATAATACTTCTTGAAATAAACAAACATAAAATAACTTCTTCTTAAATACTAAACATAGCCGCTTGTGGCTAGTAAGTGGAGAGTGCGTTCGTACCGGAGCGTTGAGTTAGACTGAATTTGGGGCCCCTAGAAGGGGGTATTTATATGGCTTGATAGCCCGCTATCTAATGGCGGTATAAATGAGCTCGCGCTCTGATTGGCTGAAACGGTCGGTACGATCGCATACTTTACATTTTTCTAGCTTATAATATGGATACATTGTTGGCTTTTTTAGCCTATCCTAGGTCATTACTTATATTCCTAGGTATCCTAAATTATGACTCATTGTTATACTTGCCATATGGGCAGTGTACGAGTGTTTGCCTTAAGGTGCAACGTCACTGACGAATTCCATACAATTTTCGTTCGGACTAGACGTCTAATCTATCGATGTCAGGAACTTGAAATTGTGATATTTAGATAATATATGACCCTCTTCTCCCGCAGTTTGAATAAATACACGCAAAAACCAGTAATATTCAAACAATAGCCATTTGAAATTCATAAAATTTTACTCCGAGCCTTGTATGTGTGCGTGAGTTAGACGATTGAGAGTGCGCGGCCATGTCACAATGACAGCACGTTGCCTAAAACCTTCACTAGATGTCTTTAATATCAAACAAGATTAGTTAGATAGCGGAGTGAATAGTAGTAATTATAATCACCAGACGGTGACACCATCGTACAAACACTTTTAGTTTGTGGTGAAAGAGATAGCATTATTTTTATCTTGCTACGCTGCTCATTTTGGTAATGACGTAAGAGCAATGTCATTTGTTTTTGATAGACTGAATTTCAAGCAACAATGAATGAATTTCAATGCTTTGCTCTTTAGCCGTGATAGACCTACTTAAAGTCCACGGAACGATAACTATGCATAGGTACATTTTGCGTCTTATTAGAAAGAAGTAAGATCCAATATTGAAACGTAATCTGTGCTACCGAACGTATACATATATAGGTTTTGATCAAATGACATACATACATACATACATACATTCACGCCTTTATTCCTAAAAGGGGTAGGCAGAACACCTGAAACGTATGTTCCAGCGCCACTTTTAGCATTAATGTTGGTAAAAATGTGATATTGCAGTGATAGGTTGCTAGCCCATCGCCCACATCACACTTCAACATTGGTCCTTTAGTCGACTTTTACGACACCCACGGGAAGAAAGGGGTGTTGTTGATCAAATGAACCGTTTGAATTTCCAACTTGCAGATTATAAGCAAGTTTCGATTGAGTGAATGTTACGTAATGTAGCATTAAATATAACAGACAATTATTAGGAGTGTAAGTACCTGATAAATTTAAACATTCGCTTTAGTCGACTGCACATCGATTGACAGTAAATTACCTACTGCAACCTATTTAGGAATCGACTGTTCAACTAGAATATTAGATTACCCCCAAAATGTAAATTAACTAAGTCACAATTTTTCTTCTTTACGAGTACAATGTTGTGAGGGTAGAATTATACACTCGTAGGCATTCTTCGGTGCAGGGACTGATGCCAGTTACGACCGGTGGTTAGGCAAAGTGGTTAGGGGACAGCATAACAGTGCTGCAACCAGTTAGAAATGTCCATTACCGGTATTTTTTAAAGCCTTGTGATATCTTTTTAATACCGGTTTCAAACCGGTATTATTTCGATACTTACTTAGATATTTTTTTGTTCTTAAGCGGGTCGACCTTGCCCTCCACGCCGAAGCCGAAATATCGGTTACCTTTGTAACTTTTATGAAACCGTATTTACGGTACCGAAAAAAATGACTAAATGACATTAAAAATGACGAAAAAAATAAGCTATGTCCCGGAGAAACCCGATATATTTAATTAATTATGCTATTATTAACATACTAGGTACAGATAGGGAATGCAAACCACCATCATGGAATCCCGAAATCCCGGAATCTCCTACCGATTTTTCCAATATTCTAATACCAGAATTTAAAAGGACCAATGTCGAAATAAGTGTATTATTATTATTTTTATCCTGCTAGTATTGTAAATGCGAAAGTTTAGATGTTTATATGTATAAATATTTGAATGTTTAGATGTTTGGATGTTCGTAACTCAATCACGCTTAAACTGCGCAACCTTATTGCCTGCCTAACCTCTTAAAGCCCATGGGCCTATTCATGGGACTTATTCTGTCGAAGGCATTTAAATTATATTCAACTGGAATAGAGCTGAATTTGTTTTGTTTCGGGCACTTTTCAAAACAAACGAAAGTCAACTCTATTTCCAACACAATGCGATTCCAATTCCAGTGCCAATTTGTAATATATGCTGAGCCTTAGGAGGAGCCTAGATTAAAATACAGGACATTTTTTTTATCCCAGGTTCATGCAGACGAAACCGTGAGTGGAATCTAGTTTTTAATAAAAAAAATTTTTACATGCATTTGTAAAAAAAAGGAACGCATAATCTAATGTAGTTAAATTTATTTGTTAGTTGTTATTGTCTGTCCTACGTAATTTTTCTACTGAAGAATAATCGCTTTTCCACTCTATTGTTGCTGGTGGTAGGAGCACTATTTGAACTGTTAGAAGGTAAAATAGGCTTCCGCTAGAATGGGTAACTTCTATGAATGAACGTAGAACACCGTAAATGGGGAATGAAGGAAAAAAATGTTTTTTTTTTTTCTGCTAAGTTTTTTCTTTTTTCTCAAAAAAACGTAGTTTTTAGGGTTGTTAACTGATTACACAAACGTTACCTGAAATAAAACTTGATTACTAAACCTTTGGTTGTAAACATGAATGTTAAAAAAATATTATGCATCTAAAAAAATATACTGTTACTACTATCGGTTCAGGGAGGGCACTAATTCTATTGTATAGACAGTTTCCAAATTTACAATGACTCCCTGAACAGATAAAAGCAGTGGTCGAAAACAGCCCCATAGGTATTTTTAAGTAAATAGGTTGGTTTTGCTGTGAGTGTTTAATTTTATATTAGGTAATATACCACTAGTAATGTTTGGACAAAAAAATAAGGTGTAAAACTTCCAATAATGTAAATCCAAAACACAAAAACACAAATGTATTGTTTACACTTTTAATTTCAGACTTATTTTACAAGAAAAAGTGAACTTTATAGTGCTTTATTTTAGCATTAGAAAGAAGGATAAAGCACAAAGCACGAGGTCTTTTATATAAGACACTTTATGCCACACAGCTGTGTTGTTCCACATACAAGTGTTTTTTTTATTTATATCTAAATAGTACTTACAACAATCAATATATTTATTTTGAATGTTTTTATTATTTAACTCTATAATTTTAAATTTCGTTATTCAGTTCTCGAAAAGTTGCTTAAATAAAAAACCTAAAGAAGAAGAGGTTTGAAACGATCGCTTCGTATTTTTCGCTATCGAAATTGTCAAAATTGAAAATCGTATCACGTTCTTTTTCTTGTTTTCTTGCTAATCAACAAATTATTGAATTCAGATCACGAGATTATCAAACGAGTATCTATTTGTTAATTAATATTAAGATTTTATTTTTCGCTGTGTGTGGTGGTGTGCGGACTGGATGCTACCAGATGGAGTGGATCGGACTGGATCGATGGAGCTACCAGAGGCAGGCCTAAGTGGCTTGCAAAAAAAACCGACTCGTTCTCTCCCGAACGTTTTGCCTTCAACAAAAGCAAAGAGGCAGAAACAAAGTCCATTAACAACAAATGAGAAACGTTGGTGTTCAACATTTACAAGTTGGTGTGTGAACTTTGCAGCAATAATGAATTTCCGTGTAACAAACCGTGTCTGTTCAATATTTATCCCAAGCAGAAAAGGTTGACGACAACTTCATCTTTGTTTAGCGCATTTCTAATCCTAAAAAAATGCACTATAATTTGCAACCAAATCTTGATAGGTATTATTATCGAAGCCCCGGTAATCCCGGTATTGAGGTCCAATATCAAAATTCAATGCTACCAGCATTGAGGATCATCTGATATTGAAGGTATATATCTATTTCGTTTTTGACGATTATAATAATGACTTCGTGTAAATTGGCATAGTAAATAATATATCAGTTTATATTACGTTCCACTGCTGGGCACAGACCTCCTCTCATGGACGAGAATTAAATGAAAAAAATAACGGTATCAAAATTATACCGGTTTGGAAAAGGAATAATAAAAGTTTCAGTAAAATTAAAAATAAATACCGGTAACCGATATGTATTTCTACACGGTTCCGGATCCGGTACCGTTACGTTGGCGGCGCGGCTAACCTTTACAATATAACGCTATTGTAATGGAATACCGATTCCATACCGGTATAACGTAACCGAAATCAGTCCATGCTTGTAAGTCAGCCTTTGAAAACAAAAGTGTTCGCCAATTGTTAAAAACTGAATCGATAACAATATCCATATACTTAATTGAACGAGCGAGCGAGACGAACGAAGATTTTCATTTCAGCTAGGCAATTATTCCAGATTTCCAGATTCGCGTTTAAAAGATCTTTACTTTACGCAAGTTGTTTGCTAGCAGAGCCGTAAATTTTTAGTGTTTCTGTTCTCGATCTTCGTCTGTTTATATATATATACATATATATTGTATGAAGGTATTTATATGTATTTTATTTATTTGTCTATTGTCGTTATTTATTATGTATGTATAACCACTGTGTGTTTATATCTGTAGTTGCACCGACCAAAATTTGTCTGCTTTGCCCAATTGTTGACTGGTAAATGCTTACGGCTTTAAGTCCGCCTTTTGTACGATAAGTTGTTCTTTTGTTCAAATCAAAGATTAAATAAATAAATATTCTTTCGTATGTCCGGCTGTCTAGACTTCTCCTCTATATGTCGTAGGTAGCTATATTTCTCAACCGATTCTCGGGAAATTTTGTGAGCTGATTTGAAGATTATACAGAGTGACATTCAATCCGAAACTATAAGGGACACGGAAATTTGCTCTAAGGAGTCACCCAGACCGATTTTAGAAAGAATAAAAACTGCATTTAACTTAGTACGCAGTCAAATCTGTCTAAAAATCCGAGTTCGTTTTTTGCGTATAAAGTTAGCTTAGGCATAGTAAGTATACCTAAGTATACTTACTATGCCTAAGCACGGCTATGTCCCCCCAGTAAGCATCACCAGTGAAAGATTTTTTATAATCGGATAAGTGGTTTCGGAGGTTATACCGTACATACAAACATACAAATAAATAACACTTTACAATAATCGTTCCGGTAGCATAGTGGTTCAGGCATGCGACTGTCAAACGGCGGTCGTGGGTTCGACAGATAAGTTTCATCTCATATTTACCTAAACAAGACATTCAATAATTTTTTAAGCAAATGCCCATAACCCAACCATTGAAGATTAGTAATGAATGAGTGAAAGCATCATAAACGTATAGAAACGTAAACGCGTGAAAAAGTTGAATTCGAATTTTGAATTTTGACGTTCATCGAAAACAGTACCATATTGTCAAATGATATATTTCTCTCTTTCTGATGCGGTCTAGGTCCAGATTCGAGAGACTGGCCACTAAGAGTTTTGATAATATATACAAACTCGCCAATTATTCACAAAGCTTACTAAATTCGTCCGTCCGGTAACGCAAAATTGTTATCAACTTTGAGGTCATTATTTTAGACGCGAGTCACGGGCGAATACAAAACATTTTGTGAATAATACGTAGCCTCTCTGATTGTAATTATGTAGTACCGCATCTGCGGGTGAATATGGATATAACAAATCAAAGTACCAATATACTTCCTAAGTATAGATACCTTATTCCTTATAATGTTAGATTTTTGTAAGGAAAAATACCTCTTTTGTCTTCCTTTATAAATATTGTAGGTACTTACTAGTGTTATTTCGATTATTTAATGTGTTTCAAATGGAACAATGTAAAAATTTTTGTTTATCAAAATAGTTTTCATGACGCGAATGACTTGAAGATTTACGCACGATTTGTCTAATATCATGTGGAATAGGGTATAGAATAGATAAAGGTAGTACTTTGATTTTTCAACAGTAAACCTACGGATACTCTTGAATCATGATTTTCCAATTAAATGAAGGCGTAACATCTTTTTAAATGAAATACCTATGCATCATAATATTTACGTAGTATGTAACATGACAGAATAGGTCCGCCAAAAATATAGGGGGTTTTCTGGATAATCTAGATACAAATCATGCTCATCAAGAAAACTTAAACAAGTTAAATATGAAAAAAAAATTTTTTGCACATTACAAGTAAATCTAAGTTAGTTTAGACGGTCATATTGGTTTAGAAATCCAAATTGAAAAACAAAAAAGATGTACGTTCATCGGGAGTTGAACCCGGTTCAACGATGGCATTACAGACAGATTTAAGCAAAAGTGTTTAACACTGCGCTACCGCATGACATTAGATAACGAGTGAAAAAGTCAGATGCATTCGTCGTACATTCTAGAGTGCCAGACACAAGTACATTTAGTTTCGCTATTTCCTAATAGAGGCGCTCCTGTAGATTTAGTTTTGCGCCCTCTAGTTTGATTTATGCAAAATGTTTGACAATGACAAACTTCGAAGTGACATTTAGCTACGTTAGTCTGCGTAAATTCACGAAAAAGCACTTTTATGCATATTTTCGGACTACATTTTAAAAAGAAACATTGTTTAGTGCAGATTGATTGCGATTCATACGTAGCAAGCTCTTCGGCTTCCGCAGTTTGAAACACATGTTGGTACTCGTCACGGTTTTGCGTAAAACAATGAGCAACCATCGAAATTATATATCGCGACATCTGTTAGCAACAGCTCGACACGAACCAGTGACGTTGAACCTTAAGGGCCTAAATAAATAACAACTATAGCTGGTTTAGGGCTTATGTTGTTAACCTAAGTTGCACTTAGGTTTTGTGTAGGTCTAGATTAGTTCTAGCCTTTGCCTGAGGGGCTGACCTACCTATTGTTATGTTCTAGACTTGAGTCTAGATGGCTTGCCTTAGAGGCTGACCTGCCTATTAGACTTGGACTGTTAATAAGTGTCTAAGTCTAGCCCTATTTGGGTAATGATTGTACACCATGTTATAATGTTTATTTCGTACAAACTTAACTAGTTAAGTATTTAGCTATAATATAGGTATTTACAAATATCATTATAAATCTTTGTCCGTTACAACTGGGTGTCATTGGAGCGAGTTACGATTCCCTATGGTGGTCGTCCGGCACAATAAATCTTTGTCCGTTACAACTGGGTGTCATTGGAGCGAGTTACGATTCCCTATGGTGGTCGTCCGGCACATTTCTCCCGCCGCTTGCGCCATCAGTCGCAAGTCTTGGAACTCGGGTGCTGGACGTGGTGCTCGATGCTCGGGTTTGCTGTGCAGGTTCGATGCTCGGGCTCAGCCTCGGAGATATTGCGCGCTGAGTGCTGGGTTGCAGGCTCGGCTTGGGCGCGCGTGGTGAGTGCGTGTGCGCTTTGTGACTGCGCGGGTGCACTCTGTGGTCTGGAGGCTGCGGCACCGGCCGAGGGCGCGGATGCGCTGAGAGGGCCGGGCGCGGATGCGCCGGGAGGGCCAGGCGTGTGAGGGCCTGGCGTGGAGGCGCCGGCAGGCGGCGCGGATGCGCCGGGAGGGCCAGGCGTGTGAGGGCCTGGCGTGGAGGCGCCGGCAGGCGGCGCGGATGCGCCGGGAGGGCCAGGCGTGTGAGGGCCTGGCGTGGAGGCGCCGGCAGGCGGCGCGGATGCGCCGGGAGGGCCAGGCGTGTGAGGGCCTGGCGTGGAGGCGCCGGCAGGCGGCGCGGATGCGCCAGGAGGGCCAGGCGTGTGAGGGCCTGGCGTGGAGGCGCCGGCAGGCGGCGCGGATGCGCCGGGAGGGCCAGGCGTGTGAGGGCCTGGCGTGGAGGCGCCGGCAGGCGGCGCGGATGCGCCGGGAGGGCCAGGCGTGTGAGGGCCTGGCGTGGCGGCGCCGGTGGGCGGCGCGGGTGCGTCGCGATGTGAGTCTGGCTTTGTTTGGAGGATGACGAGCTTCTTTGTGGGGCGGCGTAGGGTGCCGCCCTTTGTTCTGATATCGACGACTCTTGTTACTCCGTCTTCACCGGGGTAGAGTGCTGTGACGACTCCCATTGGCCACACGTTGCGCGGCAGGGTGTTGTCCATCACTAGAACGACGTCGTTTATGGCAATCATGGGGCCCTTATGGGTGGGGTCCCGCCTGAACTGTAGCTGGGGTAGGTACTCCCGCAGCCATCTTGCCCAGAACATGTCGGCGAGTCGCTGTGCTGTCCGCCACGTTGCTCTGCCGACTGTGTCTCGCTCGTCGAAAGTACCCGGGGCTGGGTTCCATGCTGCCGGCCCGATTGTGAAGTGGTTTGGAGTGATGGCCGTTGGCTCGTTGGGGTCCACCGCGACGTGTGTGAGTGGTCGCGAGTTGACTGAGAACTCTGCTTCGGCTAAGAAGGTGGACAATGTTTCTTCGCTCGGGTGTCGCTCGCTCAGGATTGCTGTTAGCGCCTTCTTGACACTTGACACCATGCGCTCCCATGCGCCCCCCATGAAGGGGCTTCCCGGTGGGATGAAGCGCCAGCTAATGCCTCGCTGCGTTGCGGCGATGTTGACACCCGTTTCCAGTGCTCGCCGCAGCTCTTTGTCCGCCCCGCGTAGATTCGTGCCATTATCAGACCAAATCTCTGTAGGGCAGCCCCGCCGGGCTATGAATCTTCTTAATGCTGCTATGGCGGAGTCGGTGCTGAGTGATGCGGCGACTTCTAGATGTACCCCACGGGTCGTGAGGCAGGTGAAGAGTGCGACATACCTTTTCTGAGTTGAGCGTCCGACTGTAACTGTAAGTGGCCCGAAGAAGTCCCATCCCGTCTACGTGTACGCTCGCTTATGGTGGGCGAGGCGCATGTAGGTGTGGTTTCCTGTGGGCGGAGTCGGCGGCAATGTTCTTTTCTTTGCGCATTGCCGGCACGCGTGTGCTACTTGTCGGGTCGCCGGCCTTAGGTGTAGTACCCAATATTGTTGTCGTACTTCATTGATGACAGTTTCTATGCGTGCGTGATGCAGTTTCCTGTGTACAAAATCTATGTACAGTCGCGTAGCGGGGTGACGGCCGTCCAAGACTATGGGGTTCTTTTCTATTACCGTGTCCTCGGCGGCGTCGATGCGGCTCACGAGTGTGACTACGTTGTCTGTGACTTGTACTGCAAGATTTTTTAGTTTACCGCTTCGCTTTTCATTGCTCTTGAGTGCTGCTATGTCGTCTTTGAACGCGCTGAGTTGTACACCGCGCCAGATAAGGTTCGTAGCTCGTCGTAGCAGCTCCGTAGACAGGGGTTCGTAGCGGTCTATGGTCGGGGTAAAAATTTTTAGTAATTTTACCTTTTGTTTTTTGAGTGCAGTTTTGTTCCAACTGGGGTCCGCCTTGGCGTTTGCTTTGGTACGCTTGTAGTTTACGGAGTCTTTTTTCTTGCAGAGCTCTATGAATTGTAGGACGCGCGCCGTAGTTCGCAGGTATCGTTCCCATTTTGAGAACCTGCTTGCTTCCGGTAATGCCTGAGTTATGTCGCATTTTCTGACTGCTACGGCTACACACGTTCGCTCCTCCCCTGTGGGCGTGGCTTCGTCCTCATCGGGTATGTACTGCGGCCACTCCTTCTCTGGTTTTCTTAGGAAATGTGGGCCTGTGTACCACCTGTGTCTGGAAGCGAAGTCTCGGGGCGTCTCTCTTGTGGCGTCGTCGGCGACATTCAGTTTAGTGGGTATATAGCGCCATTCACTTACTTTTGAGTGTTCCTGTATGGCGGCTATTCTGTGTGCTACGAACGGTTTGTATGACCGCGAGCCGTTGCGCACCCACTGCAGCACTGTTTTGCTGTCCGTCCAAAACGTAGTAGAGTCTGGCTGTCTCTCGTGCTCTTCTTTGACGACTTGGGCCATTCATGCTCCCATTACGGCTCCTAAAATTTCGAGTCTCGGAACGGAGTGTAGTTTTAACGGGCATACGCGCGCCTTGGCCATTATGAGTGACACATGTATTTCACCTGTGCTTGTAGCGGTGCGCCAGTAGAGAGCTGCAGCATACGCCTCCTGCGAGGCGTCCGTGAAAACGTGCAGTTGAGTATTTACTGCATGTGTGAAGCCGGCGTAGCACCTCAGGATTGCTACGTTGCGTAGAGCCAGTAGGCTTTTCATCCAATCCGCCCAGACTGCAGCGAGGTCGTCGGGAAAGCGCTGATCCCAAGTGAGGCCGCGCCTCCATGCCTCCTGCAGTATAGATTTCGCTCTTACCGTAACAGGCGCCGCGTATCCGAGCGGGTCGTAGAGTGACATCACAATTTTCAGTGCTTCTCTTTTCGTAGGGCGGTTGTTGTGTAGCACGTCGACTGGTAGGCGGGCGAGATCTAGGTTGAAGGTGAGTTCGTCCGTGGATGGCCTCCAGATAAGGCAGAGGACGCGTTCAGTCGCGCCGGGGCCCTCGTCCAGATTGACTGGAGTATCTGTGGGCGGGGCGTTTTCTCCTAGGGCGGTCATCAGGGCGGGTGAATTTGATTTCCACCCTCGCAGCTCGAAGTTGCCTTCTGCCTGTATGTCCCACACCTTCACTGTAGTCTCGATCGCCTGGGCTAGATCTGGGAATGAGTCTAGGTAGTCGTCTACGTAATGCTTTTTTATTATCGCATTTACCGCTGTAGGCTCCGTGTTCTCGTACCTCTTGGCGTTCTCGTTCTTGACGTAGATAGCGCAGGCAGGGCTATTTGTCGCACCGAATATGAGCCTTGTCATTCTGTATTCGGTTGGTGGAACGTCCCCTCGTTGCCCGCCCCGCCACAGATACCTTAACACGTCGCGATCCTCCGGTCTGACTTGTACTCGCATGAACATCTCCTTTATGTCCGCAGAGATAGCTATAGTATGTTGTCTGAACTTACATAGTACTCCGGGAAGAGATTGCAGCAATCCAGGGCCCGCTAGCAGCTTGTCATTCAGACTAGTGCCCTGTGCTCTTGCCGCTGCGTCATGGACAATCCTGAGCTTTCCAGGTTTCATCGGGTTCAGTACTGGAAAATGTGGGAGAAAAAAGGTTTTGTGTGGAGGACCCGTTGACTGGACTATCTCTGCATAGCCCTTTTCTACTAAGGCGTTCATTTCCGCCTCGTATTTAGCCCGCAGCTCTGGATCTTTGTCGAGTCGTTTTTCTACACTGTGCAGCCGTTTCAACACTGTATTGTAGTTGTAGGGTAAATGTACCTTGTCTTGGGCCCATAGTAGGCCGACTTCGTATTCCCTTTCTGACACACGTTGCGTAGTTTGTTGTAAGATGCGGGCGGCTCTTTCCTCAGGGTCGCTTGTAGGGCGGGCGGGTACGATGGCTAGAGAGTCTACGTTGAAAAAATGTTCGAGTTTTTCTTCGACTGTAGATATGAAATTTACCCTGTGTCCCAGGCTTCTAGTTTGTGCTCCATGCAGCACCCAGCCGAGTGGAGAGCGGGAAGCGACCGGCTGGTCGCATTGTCCTCTTCTGACGGACTCGGCTAGCAGCAACTGGTAATTGTCTTGTCCTATTAGATTGTTAGGGCGGGCGGACTTATATATCAAATGTTGCTTTATGTCGCGTAGGTGCTCGCATTTGTCTATGACTGCTTCGGAGACTTCCTGTGGTGACAGCTATAATTTACTCACGGTTCTCGCTTCAATCTTGTGGGCGGAGTCCGCCCCAACGAGTTCTATGCGTACTCGTCGTGATGTGCTAGAATCCACTGTCCCTGAGGTAAGTGCTTCAATGTGGAGGGGTTCGATCGGTCCCGGAGCTCCCACAGCGTCGGCGAGTTCCTGTGATATGAGACTAACCGTCGAGCCGTCGTCGAGCAATGCCCATGCTGGGCGGCGCCCTAGTGGTCCCGACACCTCCACCGGCAATATTTTCAGGTAGGACTGCGCTGTCGCAGCCCATGCACATTTTACCTTCTCGGTAGTGGTTGTGTGATCTGAAATATTGTTATCTCTGTGCACTAATACATTATGATTCTTACCGCAGTTAACAGCTGAGCACACTACACGTTTGCACGTGTGTTTCTTCGGCCTGTAAGAAAGACATTTAAAACACATATTGTTATGCTTCGCTACCTCTCGCCGCTTGTCTATGCACATGTCTATAAATTTAGCACATTCTCCGCCACTTACGTGTGTATCACTTTCACATACCGGGCACTTTTCTCGGGTTCCCACTGCCGTGTTCGTTTTCTGATATTTCGGCTGGTGGGCGGGGCCTGCTACGGTGCGCGCGACCGGCGTGTAGATGGCCGCTCTCGCCTGGGCGTAAGCGGGCTTGGGTGCGTTGTATTGCTGTTTCGGCGGCTGTGAATAATGCTGGCGAGAGGTTTGCATATTAGGTTTATAATAATTATCATTCATGATGGTGTAGGGCTCGCGTAGTCTTGCTTCTTCCTGCATAAAATTGACCATTAACATTACATCGTTCTCGCGGCGCGGTTTGTCCGCTGAGAATGAGTACCACTTGCTCTGTAAATTAATGGTTAGTTTGTCATGTAAAGACCGTAATATTTCACTGTTGTACCTTGAGGTGTCGGGGTCCACTAATTGTAGTGTTGACATTATGGTTCCTAGTTTAATTGAAAAGGAACATATATCTTGCGCGTTGTCCGTCAGTCTTGGAAGGTCGCGAAGATTTCTGTACTCCAGTGCTGCGAGCGTAGCTTTGTTGCCGTAAGATTCCTCCAATTTTTCCATAATTAACTCGGGCGCCGCCCCAGCTAATATGAACTCACCGAGGGCTGTGTTTCTTAACGACTGCGTTGCTGCTTGAAGACGCGCCGTATTTTCTCCTGCTGTGAAGAAGGGCGCCGTGTCCGTGAATACCTTTTTGAACGATATCCATTGCCGCCTTGAGCCTTAGAAGTTCGGGAGATCCGCCGGCCTGCGTGTAGGCGAGTCCTTGCCGGCCAGTATGGCGTTTCGAATAGCCTCGGTTAGGAGGGCTATATCTGTTGTTGGCGTATAGGGCTGAATGGCGAATTCGTCTCCCGCCGGTGGGCGTGGCGTGAAGACTGGCGCTGCGTGGTTGAGCGGAGCGGCGGAGGCAAGCCTGGGTGCCGGGGGGTGGTTGTCCCCTGCTGCTTGCGGGCGAGGTGGAGGCTGCGGTGCTCCCGCCGGTATAAATGGTACATCACCTTGTGGTGGTGATGGGTTGTGCGCGTGGAAATCGATGGCCGCCAGGTGCTTGCTGCGATCGATCCATTTCTCGACCCGTTGAGTGACTTCGCTGTTGCTAGAAATGGAGTCCTCCTCATCGTCGGAGGGCCCCTCGGCTTCGATGGTGGCGAGTTTGGCGGCGGCGAGCTCTTCGCGCGCCTTGGCGAGCCGGTAGGCTCGTTTCTGTGATGCTGTGCTGGAGCCTGCTCGCGACCGGGGCCTTCTGTAGGATGTGGAGGTCGCGTTGGCTTCTGGTTGCTGACCCTGGGGTGCTGAAGGCGCTGCTGGGGTGCCCTGGGGCTGGCCATTCGGCAGTGCGACGTCTTCAGGTGCAACTGGCACGTTGTTGGCGGGCGATGAGGGCTCCGCCGCAGCCGGTGTATGCTCGTGAGAGAGGGCGCCGGCTGACTCCAGGGGTGTGCGCCCTGCCTGGGCGTGCGGCGCGCACTGTTGTTGGAGGGCGTGCGCTGGGTTGTGCACTACCTTGCTCCTGGTGGGGCCACCAGGAGGAGCCTGACTGAGGTTTAGGTTAGTTCGGCTTTCGTCATACCTTTGGCGCCGGGCGAGAGTCCTATTGCTATCTCGTCCGGATTCCGCTGATGTGGAGCGCTCGATGACTTCGTGATGTTGGCTGGCGTGGAGGTGGTGTGCGTTGCTTGGCTTGCACTCTCCGACTGCCCACTCCGTGAACGCGTGACGGCGCCTTGCGGCGCGCTGCTGAGCTTTTTCCCCTGGGTGGGCCTACCTCGGCCGCTCATGGTGGAGTCGAGGGTCCAATCCCCCGTACTACCTGATGGTACGAAGGTCCAATCCTTCGTACTGACGGTTGACCGATGCGGAGTGGAGGGTCCAATCCCTCGTACTGCCTGGTGTGCACGGCCAATCCTTCGTAGAGACGGTTCGAAGGTCCAATGTGCCGAACCGTGGACTGTATTTGAGCTCGGCACTTCGATAGCTAGTGGTTGGTGGGAAAAAGGATGAACGCAGATAGTTTCACTGAATTTACTTTAACTTCTTTAAAATGAAAAATAAAATAATACTTCTTGAAATAAACAAACATAAAATAACTTCTTCTTAAATACTAAACATAGCCGCTTGTGGCTAGTAAGTGGAGAGTGCGTTCGTACCGGAGCGTTGAGTTAGACTGAATTTGGGGCCCCTAGAATTTATATGGCTTGATAGCCCGCTATCTAATGGCGGTATAAATGAGCTCGCGCTCTGATTGGCTGAAACGGTCGGTACGATCGCATACTTTACATTTTTCTAGCTGCTGGATACATTGTTGGCTTTTTTAGCCTATCCTAGGTCATTACTTATATTCCTAGGTATCCTAAATTATGACTCATTGTTATACTTGCCATATGGGCAGTGTACGAGTGTTTGCCTTAAGGGCCTAAATAAATAACAACTATAGCTGGTTTAGGGCTTATGTTGTTAACCTAAGTTGCACTTAGGTTTTGTGTAGGTCTAGATTAGTTCTAGCCTTTGCCTGAGGGGCTGACCTACCTATTGTTATGTTCTAGACTTGAGTCTAGATGGCTTGCCTTAGAGGCTGACCTGCCTATTAGACTTGGACTGTTAATAAGTGTCTAAGTCTAGCCCTATTTGGGTAATGATTGTACACCATGTTATAATGTTTATTTCGTACAAACTTAACTAGTTAGGTATTTAGCTATAATATAGGTATTTACAAATATCATTATAAATCTTTGTCCGTTACAACTGGGTGTCATTGGAGCGAGTTACGATTCCCTATGGTGGTCGTCCGGCACATTTCTCCCGCCGCTTGCGCCATCAGTCGCAAGTCTTGGAACTCGGGTGCTGGACGTGGTGCTCGATGCTCGGGTTTGCTGTGCAGGTTCGATGCTCGGGCTCAGCCTCGGAGATATTGCGCGCTGAGTGCTGGGTTGCAGGCTCGGCTTGGGCGCGCGTGGTGAGTGCGTGTGCGCTTTGTGACTGCGCGGGTGCACTCTGTGGTCTGGAGGCTGCGGCACCGGCCGAGGGCGCGGATGCGCTGAGAGGGCCGGGCGCGGATGCGCCGGGAGGGCCAGGCGTGTGAGGGCCTGGCGTGGAGGCGCCGGCAGGCGGCGCGGATGCGCCGGGAGGGCCAGGCGTGTGAGGGCCTGGCGTGGAGGCGCCGGCAGGCGGCGCGGATGCGCCGGGAGGGCCAGGCGTGTGAGGGCCTGGCGTGGAGGCGCCGGCAGGCGGCGCGGATGCGCCGGGAGGGCCAGGCGCGTGAGGGCCTGGCGTGGCGGCGCCGGCGGGCGGCGCGGGTGCGTCGCGATGTGAGTCTGGCTTTGTTTGGAGGATGACGAGCTTCTTTGACGACTTGGGCCATTCGTGCTCCCATTACGGCTCCTAAAATTTCGAGTCTCGGAACGGAGTGTAGTTTTAACGGGCATACGCGCGCCTTGGCCATTATGAGTGACACGTGTATTTCACCTGTGCTTGTAGCGGTGCGCCAGTAGAGAGCTGCAGCATACGCCTCCTGCGAGGCGTCCGTGAAAACGTGCAGTTGAGTATTTACTGCATGTGTGAAGCCGGCGTAGCACCTCGGGATTGCTACGTTGCGTAGAGCCAGTAGGCTTTTCATCCAATCCGCCCAGACTGCGGTATAAATCGGTTACGGCAGCGGTCGAGTGAGGTCGTGCTTTAGCGGTGCGCTCTTGCCCTATTGTTGTTGTAACCCGAATATCCTCTCCGACTACCTGCTCACTCTTATCGCTCCCCCGCGCGGTGATTATCGCAATTACCACGTGGAAGCATCGGGTGTGTTAGTTAAGACTTTCATAAGTCTCCAGTCGACCCGCGTGTCCCTGCCCCTCTGGAAATCCACGCTCGTAGTGGTCGCAGTCTTTCGGGGCTGTGGGCTAGACACGTCAGTGGCTACCCGTTAGTTAAGACTTTCTCAAGTCAGACCCGGGTCTCTGTCCCTTAGAAAGACCACGCTCGCAGTGGCTACACAGTGACGGATCCTAACGGTGCCAACTAAGTCACAGTGTGGGGTGGATACCACCACGAAGCCCAGTAATTCGTACAGTCCGACTCTTCCCTTCGTGTTAGGACACATAGCTGACACTGACACGGTGGACAAATTTTAACCCCCCATTTCACTCCATTAGGGGATGATTACCGAGATATTTATTTTTAATCGGTAAAAACGTTTACATGACATTACAGTTTAACAACCAATGCGTCACATAACTTAGACTACTTGTACGTCCGAAATGGGAAGACTGTTGAGACTTTTTACTATATTTTACGTCACACCTGGCCATAATGCGAGTTTTACTGCACGCTGCGCGTACGGGAAAACTCGCATTGTGGCCAGGTGAAGACGTAAAATTTTGTACTTAACACGGGCGGTAATTCGTAAAGCCCCAGAGCGCATATTCATGACAAACAAATGCGATATGGGGCATTCACGAATTCACCGCCCTAGTTACGTAATGTACTATTATGACATACAACATAATTGTGTACACAGTTTTGACAATAAATTATTTCTTACCTTAAAAATTATATTTCACAATAATAAATAACAAACAAATTATATTGGACCAGTAGAGCACCTCTAGCATCCATCGATCGCCTCACAGAATATAAAATTTCATCTAAATCGGTTCAGCGTTTTGAGCGTGACGAGGCAACAGACAGCCAGATGGATACTGGATGAAAAAAAATAGAAGCGATACTGTACAATTCGTCAGCTGATGTAGGTGTACGTATAGCTACCTATTTTGCACCCTCAATCGTCCCTCGCATGTCTGCCTAATTTAATTAATTAATTGAGTAAAAATCCTTGTACTCGTAACTCTAATAAAAAAGGGCTGTTTTACTTTATATCTTAAACATTTAACTGTGAGATCGTAGTTACGAGGTCCCAGGTGGCTCTAATCTAATCCAGGGCCAAGAATCGCTACGCGCTACGCTCGTAGCCGGTCCCGTGGTTTCCTCGTAATATGTAGCGGAAAGCGTCTACGGCGGTCTGACGCATATGTGTCGTCATTGGCCCTGAATGGGTTAAGGCCCCCCCACACTAACGGCGTCTTGTGAACGTTCTCATACAAAATTGTGCGTGGCGTCGACGCGGGGGGGGGGGGGGGGGCTCAATGGGGTCGATCTTTTCTACCGACAATTGATTGATTAATATCATTTAATATTTCACTTTCTCTAACAGCATTGTTTTATAACATTATTTGTCGTAGAATACCGTGACCATTCTGGTAAACCAAAAAGTGGTCACCACTGAAAGAGTCAATTTGTCATACATTTACGCCTTTATCCCTAAAAGGGGTAGGCAGAGCACATGAAACTTGTATTCTAGTACTACTTTTAGCATAAATGTGGGTATAAAAGATCGACAAAATGTGACATCGCAGTGACAGTTTGCTAGCACATAGCCCGCAAGTCCCTCAACACACTTCAACCCTGTTCCCTTAGTCGACTCTTACGACACCCACAGGAAGACAGGGGGTGGTTCTATTCTAACCCGACACCACACGGGGAAACAGAAATTAGGGTTTTAAAGCCCGATATCTCGCAAACGAATCACTAAGTTGAAAAAATATTTTAAGAACCTCGTTAATCTCATTATACTTTTGTACAAGCTATCCAACGATACGACCCACACTATGGGTTTATTTACATCCCATTTACGTGTAGGTAGAAGAGGTACCCTAAAAAAATGACCGGGTTGCACTCCGGGAGTGCCGGCCGAAGTAAAAACTTACTTAAAACGTATTATCAATGAAAAAATGTAAATCCGCTCCCCCCCGCCGCCAAGCCTCGTCCCCACAGCTCGTCCCGAATCTCTCACCTTTACAAATCTTATGGTCACGTGACCTATCGAAATGTGTGCCCATCCCAAAAAGTGCACAGCGCCGCTAAATAATTTTTCACTTCAAAAATTCTACTCTTTGTCGGATTGATTTGTATACCCATGCCAAATTACAGTTTTCTAGTTGTACCTAAGGGTTACTGAGCAAAGCCGAAGACGGAACTGTAAAAACTTTAAAAAGTTAAGTTACCTGTTGAGCCTTCTCTTGTGACACGCTGAAGTTATGAGGCCAGCACGATACATTTAATCGTTGTTTTAGTAGATTTTCGCCGTAAAACGTGACGTTAAAAGCTATCGTACCAGGGCCACTAGGTTGTGATAAATTGCATAGCTTGTACTGTGCTGTGCTTAAGAAGAAAAAACCTTCCTTTGATGCCCTTTCGTGGGATCCCACATCAAAACAAACCGTTTTGGCCTTTATTACCTTTGCCGGTTTTATCTCCCCTTTCCACCAGTGAATAGTTTAAGTAAAGGTTGGTAAAACCCACCTATGTACCTATTTGCTGGATAATTATTTAAATCTGGTAAGTAATTAAGTTTTCAGCCGAGAAAATCCTAAATAATGATTGTCGTAAAAATTAACGCTTGCTGACCGTTAGAACTGTCATTCACAACCGGTTTCGACTCGCCTCACCTATCGCCCTTAGGATAACTTGATCCCGAGATTCGTGACAGTTATGCGATATGCGTAATTAGAGGTCAGAGTGGGTCCGCTTTCATATGGCCTTGGTATCATGCAACTAGCGCAAGTAAGTAGTTATTTTATTAAGCGTAGCGTTGTGAAATTCAACCACTATAAATAGTCGCGATTTCAAGGAAGACGATTCTGAAATCATACACATAGGTTTAACCTAAAGTATTGCTAATTTTGAAAACTACTTAGCTACTAATCGAAATAAGTAAAATAACTTGATGAGGTAGGGCACAGCGAAATGTCAACCCGCTCGAATTTGGAGCAGCCCAACTGGGGAAGTACCTCCGCCTTGCAGAAGACCACAGCCATAATAACACTACTACTTGCTCTGTAGTAGCGTTGAGTTCCTGGAGGTGAGCTCAGCTTCCGAGGATGCGTTGTGTTGAGAGCGAGGGAATTTGTTCCTTCAGCTGTCAACACGGCGAATCCTCAAAGATATCAAGGGTCGGCAACGCACATGTTTCTCCCCTGGAGTTGCATGCGTCTATATGCTGCGGTGTCCGCTTACCATCAGGCGGGCTTAAGCTTGTTTGCCACCGTCGTTGCATAAAAAAAACTAGTTCAATATTTCCCTTTGATATCCTAGATCATAACGAAGACACGTAGGTACCTAGACGATTTTGTCCCTTATAATTCTAATTTTATATGGATTGAGGAACGAGGTAGGTCGACACATGTAAAAAGAACCAGGGCTCTTTTTACGTGTGTCGACCTGTACTTATTCTTATATCATAATACTTATATCTGAGTTATATCTGACCAGCATGTGACACGGTTGGGGTTGAAGGCGTTGATGGAGTCTACGGTGTCCACTTAGTCGGTGGTGACGGCTGATGCAGTTGTACCTACTTGCCATTTGACAATGAACCTTGGTTTGGCTGGTTGCAGTACCTACGGCTGTGACAGTAGATGCCGTGTGAAGCATAAAACTTCATTCGATTCACACGCTCTTTCGAAAATGAAAATTGTAATGTGTAGTTGAAAAGGTATGATGATCCTAGTATCAAAAATTTATACTGCGCCAAATTGTCGCATAAATCTCGTTCGAGTTTGTTTGCATTTAATTTCGATATTATCTTCGGAGGAGTTTCTTCCTGTTGTGAGCGCGGGCAAGGGCTGGCGAGGGCGCGGGCGCAGGGCCTCGGCGACCTTGAAGATTTATTGCTAACGCAGCTAGGCCTTTTTACGTTTATACCTTGAACATTTTTTTTACGTCTTCTATCAGTCCGCCATCTTGGAATATTAGTATTATAGGAGACGCAACACCAACACCTACGAAAAAAGCGAACGGCCAATCATTGTCACAGAAAATCTAGTGCGGAGTGACCTTGATTTGGCCGGCCACCGTGCTTCCGGCACGTATCCACACGGGCCGGAATCACGCGGCGGCGCGGCGTACATCAGTGCTGCTGATTTCGTACGTGTAACGCGTCCTTTATACCCCAGGAAAGTTACGTTTTTTTCGTACATTAATTTATAACAGCGTTTTTTTTGTTTGTTTAATTTTCAAATGTTATTCTATAAGATGTCTTATCCAAGAATCCCACAAAATTTCCATCGGGAAGTAAATATATAAAAATAAATGACACATCCATTATGTTTTACGTGTGATTTTTTTTTTTTTAAATTCATAACAATATGCATTGTGTCGAATAGGTTACAAAAATTAAGATAGAAACATTAGATGAATTTACAACACAAAAATTAGTCAGATCAATAATAAATTATTTAAACATGTCATGCATAACTTAAATCTACTGTATTAATAATTTATATAATGGATAATTCACAAAAACAATATTAATAATTTTCTTTCTTTCTTTCAATATTATTATTCTTGAAGAGCTCCTGTAAATTAACCAAAACAAAAATTAAAATATCTATTAATATTTTTCCTCTTTTATCTTGATGATCATCTTGATGACTAATATTTAGGTGGATTTTGAGTCTACGAAATTACTAAAAGGATAATATATCAGTTACACACAAAAAAGCTGCTGTTATGAACTACTTATTTCCAAAATTTTATTTTTTTCCATATTAATGAAAATAAAATGTTTGGGCTATTAGGCTAGTATTTAGTAAATACTATTTACTCGTAAAGGCACATCTAAAAAACCAAACAAATTTAAAATATACTGACTATAGCACGGCTAAATAATAATAATAATCGTCATCATCATATGAGCCAAAGGAGGTCCACTGCCGGACATAGGCCACACCCAAAGAGTGCCACAAGGACCGGTCCAGCGTCACGCGCATCCAGCGGACTCCCACGACCTTTACCCAGGTTATTAGTCCACCTTGTGGGGGGCGTCTACCCATCCACTCTGCGCCTTCGGGTACGTGGTTGCCACTCGAGAACCTTTCCGCCCCAACGGCCATCGGTTCTACCGGCGCACCACCCACTGCCACTTAAGTTTAGCGATTCGGAGGGCTATATCGGTTACCTTGGTTCTGCTGCGTATAGCCTCATTTCTGATACTCCCAGCATAGAATAATCATTTTTCATCAAAATTCTGCCCTAGTAATAATCGTGTTCTGATATGCAATTCAGTATTTTTTGGTGCGCAGTTAGTATTTTTTTGGTAAGCGACTATTTTTTTTTACCTATTGCTCGTAGTATATAATACTATAGCTTCTGCCCGCTACTCCGTCCGCTTGGAACTCGTTTGTAACGTAGCTCATTATAAATATTCACCCACATTTCAAACCCTTAGTGGTTTTAACAAAATGTTCAACCCCTTAAAACTCCAAAATTCTATGTTCTTCCCCGCGGGACTCAAACTATCTGTAAGTAAGGTCAACCGGGGTAAATGCGTCTATGGGGTAAATGCGTCTTTTGAAGATATCTTCGAAACGCAACGTTTTAGAACTATTACAACCCTCGATGTTCAAAGTATGGTTGCCAAACTTTCGATTCAGACGATTGTAATAGTTCTAAAATGTTCATTTTTCGAGATATCTTTCATAGGCGCATTTACCCTAAAGATGCATTTGCTCCGCTTGACCTTATTTTCATCTTATCGTTTCAATCGTAAATTAAATAAAAGTAAATGCTATTGTAGTGTCAAAATTACAGGTACTTACTTCCTACGGATTGACCACTCGTTTTTAATTTTTAACCGACTTCAAAAAAAAGGAGGAGGTTCTCAATTCGGTTGTATTTTTTTTATTTATTATCTCGGTCAACTAGACAGATCCTTTTCTCCTGAAAGTCGTTTATAAACGTCTTTTTCTATCGGCATTTCAATATATTTGACAGTTTTCGAGTGAAAGAGTCGATCGCTCAAAAGTCAAAAATCAGTCCCCTGCTCCATTTTCTTATCATAACACGATACCTGTCACGCCCTTGATTGCTCATTTTTAGTACACTCTGTACTTCTAGCTACTAATTAAGGTACTAGAAATTATAATCATAATAATTAATACTTACAATATTTTTTTTCATAAGAATTATATCATCGCCATCGAGAGCCTGTGATGTGACACTGACACCCCTTGCAGTTGCAAGCCTCCATATGTTACGAGGACCGCTTACCATCAGCCCCGCTATTCTGTAACTTGTTTTGACCACATCTCACCCTTCACCCACAGATATAACTTGACGTGGCGATTTGTACTAACTAAGCGTACCTAATACGTACCCCCGCGTCATCGGACCCACCTATTATGAACACCTACCGGCCAATTTAAGGAATGAACCATGTGACGAAATATTCCGGCGCAAACAGAGAAATCTTTTGTTGGAAAACCCTCTGTACTCCGTTAACGAATACATGGAAATGGCCTTCTAATTGCGTATTTTGTGTCCATAAATTGACATTTATTATTGTTAACATAATGTTTATCAATTTTATGGACATTATTATTATTATTATTATTCTATTATGTTATTGTGTATAATGAATGACGATCCTTTTCGGGAGATAGAGTAATATAATATTATGTATTTGTAGTTGACACATTAAGTTTTTAATATTATAATTGGCGAACATGGTAGAAATTCTTATAATCTTGACATTTTGTGCAAATTTATATCGTAATTTTTATTGTGTAACAAATAAATCTAATGTAATCTAATCTAATCATAGTTTCGTCAGGCGCATTGATTTATTGGTCAGGCGTTGCGACTGGGGTGAGGGTGATGCGGATTAGCGCATTAAGAATGACATCCCTGGCTGCGGTTATTCTTTACGCGAACAGCCTCACCAACCCGGCACGCCTGACGAAACTATCTCGACCTTACGCTTAAGGCGCCGTCGGTTCAGCGAAGTTGAGCGAACAGAGTTTTTGAAACAATATAATGCGTCTGTTTATAATAATAAGGTCTGAGAAAAATACGAATAGTAATCTTGAGGCTTTTCTGCAGGGAGATCAGTGATTCGAAACATGATTAAGCGATTTTCGCTCGATAGAAAAAAATCACGAACATTTGTCTAAAAGGGTCTGAAATACACTTAAAACATTTGTAACAAGTTATGCACAAAAGCTAAAAATATTAAAATGACTTCTAAAAATCGGCAATATCATGTTGGAGAGAAATCAGTAATTACATTTTTATTTATTTGAACGGCCAGAGATTTAAAATTAAAAAACATGATATCCGCGCTACCGAGCACGCACTTCCATCTCGCTCACGCTTATGCTCAATGGTATAAAAATAAGTTTTTTTATTGACTAAGTCCTGAAATATAACCTCTTGTGTTTTTATACCTACAGAGCCCTCCGTTAACTTAGCAACCTAAAGTTTATCGCCTATATAAACCTAATGCCCTTCTCGGCCTGTCATCGGCAGTTAGAGTGGGACGGATACTTTCATGTGACCGATAAACGGTATCACCTAACCCGAGGGACTAATATATTCTATGACATACCCACGTAATAAGGAAGTGATGACGTCCTTTCTAAATACGACTACGGGGGTTGTGCCTGGGGATTCATGATTTTCATGTGTAAATAAAGAGTCGTAAAAACCGAAACTACGCATAAGTACCTACCTACTAGCAAGTGAATAACGATGTCACAGTTGCGCGGTTGGACGGAATTTCCCGGCAAGCCCACTGAAAGTTTTCGTGAAATGACACTTGGCTTTAGTAGGTAAACTACCTCGCGGTCAATGAATACGGGTCACCCTAAATTAAATAACCGTACCTAATAGGTATTTTTTTTTATATTTAACACTAGTTTTATTTACATAATATACTTATTATTTATAATACCCAACTTTATTAGCAATATCCGGGATTCTATCATAAAAATATAAATATCCATAAATTAAGATTTTTGCTATATCTCTCTCCGTTAACGTTGTTTTTTGCATGGGTTTCTGCGAGTACGATTTAAACCTGGTAACGTTGTTTATAAAAGTTCTTTTTTTGTAGTTAAGATGTAAAATTAAATAAAAATGATCATATTCATTGATTCATATTAATTAAAAGGTCTTTTTAGGAAATGTGACGGTATTTTACCGACCCGTATTCATTGTCCGCGAGATAAATGACAGAAGTTGTCAAGGTCAGTCAGGGCCATAACGAGTATCGCACGCTGCCGATGCCTTACTTAGGTACTCAAGGGTGAATTAGGTTAGTATACACTTAACACATTGGTTGCCCTTTACGCGATATCACGCATAACCTTGCATCATCAGCTCACATGAGGTGATGACTAACCGATGCAAATACTTGAATAGCTTTAGAAAAAAACAAAAACGTGACATACGTGCTTGTAAAATTTGAGGGTTGCCCTCGATTTCCCTGGGATCTAGGGAATGCAATACCCGATGATTTTTAGTACCCGGGTATTTCCCGACATTGATATTCGAAACCCGGGTACCCGGGTATTACCCGGACTACAACGAAAATAGTATTAAATATTGATTTTCATGGTTTTTACGGGTATTAAAGAATGAAAATAAGTTTTATTACTTAATACACTTTTCATTTATTAATCACAATCAATAACAACTCAAATTATTAAAAATGCTTGGCATGTTACGTTTGCTGGCGGAAGAAGTCCATTCGTCCATGGTGATGTAAAATTTAATTCCACTTGTTTCTTTTTTTTACATTTTCTTGTATGATTCTTTGCTTGACAGATTCACTTCTGTCGAATACCTTTTTTCTAATCATGTTCGGTAACGAAGGCAATTGATAGCCAGCACTTTTAAATAGGCTTCACAGATCTACAGAGTTTGCTTTGCAAACACTTTGAATGGGATTCCATCCAGAACTATCAAATGTGTCACGATCCAATCCATTGACTGTTCACTTTTGAAATAATTATCGGTTTGTGTTTTCTTAACAGGAAGTTGATCCTTCTGGGTTACAGTTTTTGTTTCACTAGAGTCTAGTCTAGAGCAGATTAAAGTAAACTTGACGTACTACCACCACCCGACTGCAATACTCTTTGACACAGGTTACACTTTGCACTTTTAGGAACTTTTGATCTTAAGAGGGGGCGTACCGCCAGGAAAAAATCAGAAATCACCCGCGCGTCCCGCACCTGCCGCGCTGATGCGTCTATTGCTGCCCCGCTCCTTCTCGCATAGTATATGCCCCGACAGTCAGATGAAACATGATGAATACCTATGAATAATAGGTATGATGACTCATGTTCAAATTGATAACGTAGTGATGCTAAATGTATAGTAAACCATCAAATTACCGTAATAAAGTATAAATAATAAAATATAATTAAAATCGTAAAAAGATATAACCTTGAAAGTTTCGTTTTTTTTATTATTATTGTACAAGAGTAAATTTAAAGGTACCAATAGAATCCTTAGGCTTTTATAGAAACAAAATTGTACAACAATTATGTACTTAAACGCAGTATTCCGCGAATGAAACAACAATTTAAGAACCTGATTTTCCATACGACGATACATGTAGGTACTTTGTATTAACAAATGTCGGCTGTGACGTCACGCCTGTCTGTCTTTCAGTATTAAGCGTTTTGCGCTGCCGCCAGCGAGGTCAATCTTTGTCTCAAATTTTTGGGTATTTATGTTCTTTAATTGTAGTTCTTCCAATACAAACATTTGTTCCTGTCCAAAAACTGGTTCAAATGACATCATAAAAAAATTTAGTCATCATCCCTATTATAAAAAGTGGGAAGCAAGACAAAATCTGTAGGTACCTATATTTGAAGATATTATTTTCGCTATTAAGTCAGAGTTTTGAGAGCTATAACTGAAATATGACCTTCCGTTTTTTAGGGTTCCGTACCCAAAAGGTAAAAACGGGATCCTATTACTACGACTTCTCTGTCCCGTTTGTCTGTCTGTCATCAGGCTGTAACTCAAGAACCGTGATAGCTAGATAGTTGAAATTTTCACAGATGATGTATTTCTGTTGCCGCTATAACAACAAATACTAAAAAACAAAATAAAATAAATATTTAAAGGGGGCTCCCATACAATATTTATTTTTACTGTTTTATAGATAATGGTACGGAACCCTTCGTGCGCGAGTCTGACTCGCACTTGGCCGGTTTTTCATTTACTAAATCACGTAAGGGTTACTGGCTAGTAAAAAACTAAAGCAAAAAAAAGGCATTATCGAATTAAAACTTTTGTGAGACATGTCTAAAATACTACTAATAAAACCACGGTTAAATTCACGTATTAAATGTCACGACAGGCGACATGTTTCGAACTCTTCGGGAGTTCTTCTTCAAAACAATCATCGAAAACACTCATCCTGAAGAAGAACTCCCGAAGAGTTCGAAACATGTCGCCTGTCATGTCATTGAATACGTGAATTTAATTGTGAATTTATAAGTAGCATAAAAAAAACTGTTATATATTATGAAACCTTCGATCATGTCTATGAAAGTCAGATTTTCAGGCCACAGTGTTGCGGCCAAATTTTTCAATTCTGATCTCGGATTCCTGCTTGGAGACAATGGAGACGCTCTGGCCCTTTAGTTATCAATTTTGAACATACTGGTAGGTACTAAAGAAAAACTGCTTAATTGTGTTCACTTTTTTTAATATAATAAAAAGCGGCCAAGTGCGTGTCAGACCACGCACAACAAGGGTTCCGTGCCTATTGAAAAGGTCGTATCCTTACTGAAATCATATGGCACTTACATCCTTTTCTTTAAGTAAGGCGGTTTTTAGAAATATCTCGAAAACCTTTGAACCGATCTTGTTCAAAACAATTTGCATGATCTTTTTCATATTTTTGAAATACACGGTTCAAAAGTTAGAGGGGAGGGGGACACAATTTTAGTGACTTTCGGGGCGATTATCTCCGACTCTATTCACTTAATCAAAAAATTTGCTTAGAAACCTTATATTTATTTTGGAAGGCCTATCGATTGATGTGCCACACGTGGGCATGCAATTTTTTTGTTTGAGGTATGGAGTGCACGCCTAAAAAAAAACTTTTTTTGTAATTTCATTACATAACTATGTAGCGGTTAACAAAATACACGTATCCTCAAAATTTTATTCAAATACACGTTTTTTCGTCATCATCATTCATTTTTGACCTTATATCTCGTAATACTCGTTTTATAGATGTCGGGTGATCATGAGAGTGACGTTCAAAACCCAGGACCGATTTAATAAAATCGACAGCTGATCGCTACTTGACTGTACGCTTACATTACATCGCAAAAAAAAGTATTTAAAGTAAAGGCAGGTCGAAAATACAATTATTTAACAAACTGAATCTATTTCAAGGAAACTAAAATGATTTCTTTGTATGGACTCTGTCAGCTGTACTATATGTACTTACGGAAATCTCAACAATTGTTTTGATATTTGTACAAATATTTGAAACTGTTTATTCCCCACTTGTAAAATAAAGAAACCAGATGTATTTGTGCTTTCTGTTGAAATAAATAAAATTTATAACGCGATCATTCATTCGCTAAACGCTAAACGCTAAAGTTTTGACGTGAGAAGTCAAGTCACATCATATGTCACAATAAACTAAAAAGTATTTAATCTTTTGATGTTGGTTTGCTAATATGGTGCTTAAGGTCTAAAACACTGAGTTCTTTTTTTATGAAACATATATCTTGATGCAGGTTATAAGTTAACGCTATTAGCAACTACTGAAATGTAGCTAGAGCTACCATTCTAGGGCCATGAACCTAGAATACTATTGACGGGCTGTACGTGTTGCCACGGTGAGGGACGGAAAAGCTCTTATGCAGCTAAATTAAGAACCGGTCCTAAAATGGCTGATTACTTGTCATAAACAACTTACTACGGGACGGGTAATGGTTTGTGTGGCACAACTTCATACGAAATCAGTCGTGGCAAATAAAAAAAAAGTGGAACTATGACAATGACAATGAATGATATTCCCCTTTCTGTCACACTTATAGAGATTTGTATGCTACCAGCTCGCTCGCACGTGGTATTATTATTACCATAGCCTGTCCAGAGTATTCTTCGTTCATGTTCTGGGGCACATTTCTTGGCATATTTGTTTGACATTGTGCATCTAGTTCTATACAAGTATACTAAATCAAAAGTTACCTACTCGTACAGATAACGGTAGTCTAACTTTTTCAACTACACTGCGTGATACTGATAACGGTAATAGGACTTTTGGGATAGATATTATAAAACATAATATAGTGCACAGCACTACGGTGGTATGGTTCAGTCCCACCCTACGCCCAGGGGTATTGCTAGGGGTATGATGGGTCTGACATGAAAAAGGTCATATCTTTACTGAATACTTATGGCACTTACGTCCTTTTCTTTAAGCAACGCAGTTTTTTATAAATATCTCGAAAACCTTTGAACCGATCTTGTTGAAAACAAATTTCGCTGGTAGAATTTTATAATCCCTATGAGCATGATTTTTTTCATATTTTTAAAATACACGGTTCAAAAATTAGAGGGGGGGGACCCAATTTTAGTCACTTTCGGGGCGATTATCTCCGACTCTATTCACTTAATCCAAAAAATTGCTTAAAAACCTTATATTTATTTTGAAAGGCCTGTCGATTGATGTACCACAAGTGGGCTTGCAATGAAAAAATAATTTTTGACTTTCAGTTTTATGTATGGGGTGCACCCCTAAAAAAAATCTTTTTTAGTAATTTCATTACAAAAATATGTAGCGGTTAACAAAATACACCCTATCCTCAATTTTTTATTCAAATACACCTTATGGTTTTAGAGTGAAATGCCTGTGACATACTGACGGACAGACAGACAGACAGACAGACAGACAGACATGACGAATCTATAAGGGTTCCGTTTTTTGCCATTTGGCTACGGAACCCTAAAAATGACCAAGTTCGCAGGCAATAATTGTTGGAATCTGCACCCTCGATAACCCTAAAAGCGACACCCGTGATGACTTTAAAGAAAAACAATGTTAATAATGTCACTACGGGCGACATGTTTCGAAATCTTCGGGAGTTATTTTTCAGGATGAATGCTTTCGCGGCGGTGTCGCTTGAATCACGACAAGATTCAAGCGAAACCGCCGCGAAAACATTCATCCTGATGAACCCCCGCAGAGTTCGAAACATGTCGCCCGTAGTGACATTTAATACGTGAGTTGAACCTTGTATTAGTATTATTTCAACATGTCTCACGAAAGTTTAAATTCGAAAAACAATGTCCGCCATCTTGGAATTCAAAATGGACATCATTTCTCGAAAAGCCTGAAAACGTATGTTGTTCTTTTTAAAAAAACGCGCATCGTAATTTACAACAAATATTTCAAAAATGAAAATAATGCGACCATTTTTTGAATTATTTCCGACTTCGAATTCGTATTTAGAGACCGAGAGGACAGAGGACATCGATTTTGAAATTAACCGGATTTATTCTCAACTAGCGATCCGCCCTGGCTTCGCTCGGATAGTATATTAAATTATATTATACATATAAACCTTCCTCTTGAATCTGTTAAAAAAAACTGCATCTAAATCCGTTGCGTAGTTTTAAAGATCTACGCATTCATAGGGGCAGACAGCGGGAAGCGACTTTGTTTTATACGAGTACTATGTTGTAGTGATAGTGATAATCTTTCATAAAGTAAATACACGCTCGACAGAAAAAATGTTCGTGTAGTTTTGCATGTACTGCACAAATTATTCTAAGAAGCCGGTCGCCGGCCGATCGCTGCGTAATCTTATGGTTGTATTTTGAACTTTAAGGTCTACATGTTAAGGTCGACTTTTAAATATATTATTTCAAAATGTACCAAAATATCTACTGGAATGTAATGATACATTCATTCACTGGACGAATATACTGGGTCACAATATTATTGAAATAATTATGTTCACCGTGCTGTCGTGAGAGCACAGAACGTAGTCCTCTCGTCTCAGCGGAGCGATTGCGATTGACTCCGCCCGCGAACGGCAACAGAAGATATACCAAACTGCACGAAACACGCGACGGGAGAAACAGTATCGCGCTAAATAAAAAAGACCTATACGCCAAATACGTTATACCTCAATAAGTCTGAAAAGGGACTACATAAAAAATCGCCGCTCGTCAAATCACTAGGCAATATCAAGAGCTATTATACACTAAATTTTTACGTAAATTATATGCACGGGAACGGCACACAATTGAAATTAGGTAAAAATAAGACATGTTTTGGCGATTGTTTTCTATCGAGGCTATTTTGGTTTTGTATGGTTTTTTTCAGACAAATAGATTGCAAATATGATGTAGTTTCTGTATGTTCATTTTCCTGGCATTCGCTTTAGTTTGTCATAGGTAAATATTCAATCTAAGAACTCCGATTTCGCGGAGCGCGCCCTCTTAATAAATAAAGCCATATGCCAGATTGTTCATGTCCTCTCTTTCGATATTCTATGTATTCCATATTTTGTGAAGGGATGAATACGAAATGACTAAGCCCGCTAAGATAAGCGTGCAGAAATAGAAAGTTATGCGATTGAAGTGTTAAATACATTGGGGTCTTTTATGAGATGATTTTAAATGCAGTAAATTAGGGTTACAGCCGTAATAGAAGATTATGTTATTAATTTATTTATGTTGTCACTCATTTTTCTTAATATTTCTCAAATTCGGGTAAAACCCGGGTTATGAGTTGGAAACCCGGGTTTTACCCGACTCCAAATGAAGTCGGGTACCCGGGTACCCGGGTTTTCGGGTACCCGGGTTGCATTCCCTACTGGGATCCCATCATCAGATCCTGACTTGTTAACATTGGGACCATCTCAGGAGTCAGGAGTACACATTTTCGAATAAAAAAATATGTATAAAAACAATTGACGGAGAAATCGGCGAAAAAACATTAACAAATAAGTTTCTGTCAAAAATTTCATTTTTGGTACAAGCTTTTATTGCCGACTGTACTTTTCTGTATACCATCATCAACTACTGATTGAGACGATTCTAACGAACCCAAACTCAACGGGGTTACGTTAGTTAAGTATGAATTCCCATGGCCACCTTCTATCTCCATCATCAGATCAGCTCGATGGTACCATAATATCGAATTGTAATCCAAACTATACTTCTACCCAAAATTTCAGCTCAATCGGTCACCGGGAAGTGGGTCAAATTTTATCTTGCAAGATTTGTCCCATACAAACACGGCAAGTTACTTTTTCCCATGGCCTCCTTCGGTCTCCATCATCAGATCAGCTCGATGGTACTATAATATTGAATTGACATCCAAACTATACTTATACCCAAAATATCAGTGCAATCGGTCACCGGGAAGTGGGTCAAATAAGGCAAGTTAAATAAAAGATTGTAAAACATACAGTGAAACATATTAGCTCCTTTTTTGAAGTCGGTTAAAAAGCGTAAGGATCCTATCAGCTAGTAGCTCTTGGACACTAAAAAAACCGCACATTTTCCTAAAATGTCAAGGTCCATATAATTTTATTATGATTAGGTATACAGTGTGTAAGTCTAATACGGGCGAATCTCTTAACGGTGGTTAGTATAGGACAAAGTAAAGGTAATTAGAAACATTTACTTAAAGTTGCAAAAATAATTTTGTCCATACAAAATAATTCACCCCGCAATGTAATGCAAACACAACACACAATTGACAGTTGCTAATGAACATTTGACATTTCGGTACCGCAACGCAACCATGTTTACAGTACATTGCTGTTGAAAAATTTAAAAAATAATAATTATGGGGTCGTAATGACCTGCAACTTAAAAAAAACCTTTTACTTCATGATTACCTACACTAATGAATACTATGTCCGATTTAATTTATCGCCCGTATTAGACTTGCACACTGTATAAGTACCTATATTTTACTACCCTAGAAACTACCCTATTAGAGATTATATAATACCGGCGAGCGTCTGAATCATTGTTTACACAATTTTAAAGGGCAACTCACGTAGGTACTTACATACCACGAACAGTGCAAATTGAATAAAAGCTTGATAATGATACCTAAAAAGAACAAACGAGCACCCTGCCCATGCATTTGCATATTTGGTATATTTAGGTAGGTACTGTAACAAAGCCAATGATGTAATATACAAAAGTTGTTTGTTCACGTTTTTTATATTACATCATTGGACAAAGCCGTCCAAGATCGAATTATAGGGACTTGCGTACAATCGCCAACGCAATGCAGTTAAATGGCCATCCTGTATTTATATAGAAATAGAACCATGTTACAATGCACATAAAGTGCGCGGGTGTCAGTTAGCTGTGTTGTCGATACTTAGTACCTTTGTGGCAATAATATTTGTATTTTCGCTATGAACATCAAATTATAATGTGTGTGTCATGTTATTTTAACGAGACATCATCATCATCATATCAGCCGAAAGACGTTCACTGCTGGACATAGGCCTCCCTCAAAGAGTGCGACAATGACAGGTCCAGCGCCACCCGCATCCAGCGGACTCCCGCGACCTTTACCAGGTCATCAGTCCACCTTGTGGGGGGCCTACTCACGCTGTGCCTTCCGTTACGTGGTCCCACTCGAAAACCTTTTCGCCCCAACGGGCATCGGTTCTACGTGCAATGTACGAGTAACGGGACATACTTAGATTCACCACAAACTGCCGCCGTATCCCACTGCGACGGTTGGCCACGCTGTATGCCAGTACCTCAGTTTGAAGGGGGTCGAAGTTGCACCACGTCCGTAGGAATTACCCACCGCTACCCTACACGTGACCCCTGGGTGGTGCTAAAAGTGCAACAACCTGGCAACCGTACTGTCTTTTCCAAGATCTCACGGTTCTAAATACTGATTTGCCATACGATAAATAAATAGTTTGAAGGTATTTAAATCCGCAAGGTACTTTAAAGATTTTTAAGTGGCGGCTTTACCTATGGTGCATGGTGTGCGTTGCACACGGGTGCAGCGGTCCCGGGGGGCGCCGAGCTCCACTCGCCGGGCGTGCTAGATCACTGCGATATAGACCGTGGACCCACTCCCTATACATCTGCGTCACATGACAACGTGAAAATCCACAGTCCGACAGTTTGAAAATCCTTCACTTCCGGTCTCAAAGTTGCCAACTTGAGTTACAAACATTCAGCCAGCGCTAACACTGCGCTAGGTGCTAGAGGGCGCCAGGGTAATGATTGCACTCGGGCAATACAGAGGCTAGAGACGCCATTAGGGTCTGGGTCTCCGGGTACTTGAACTTAATACTACATACTTACTGCGCCGCACCTCTGTCCCGCGGTACGCGGCTGGCTCAACTCATTTTCTGACTGCTATAAGTGAAATTAAAACTGCATCGCTATTATAAATACTAAGTTCCCTGTAGAACACTTTTCACGTATTATATAAACCACAGGATGAGCCGCGGCATAGAATGTCCCTTGCGAAGGAGGAAATATTACCTTCAACCACTTTCAACATAGGTACAAAGTACAGACACACAAAACTATATACTCCCAAATTGTAGTTAAGTACTAAGTACCTAGTTCTTTATAATATTAGTTAGTACTTAATCTTAAATATCGTAATATCCTCATGTATAGAAGTATAAGTAGATAAGCTCATCAATTGGTATAAGTAGGTACCGACACGCAGCTTTGTAGCTTACCTTGGATGCATTGTATACAGACATAGCTTGGTGCTATAACAGCCTAATTGCCCACTAATTTGATGGCTAAAGACGTCATGGACAAGGAAACAATTTAATGTACGTGGTACACGCAACATTTGTGTATTCCCCAAACTTTACGAGAAAAACGCAGCGGGCTTGTGACTTTTAGTACTCGCCACGGGATACTTCATAGGTAAAACCCATTTTCTCAAACATGCTCGGAAATGTAAACCTTATGTTCGCTTTAATACAGTTACGCCCGTCACACCAGAAATCTACAGGTCGGTAATGGGATTTGTATCGGAAATTCCGGTCGAGTTTAGAAATTGCCGGCGCGCTCGCCGTCCGCCCGCGCCGTAGCCCCCATGGCGCCTGCGAGTCGAAGTTGGGTGCTTTAGTCATTCGGGGTAAGAGCACGCTGTGGGTATAAGTCCTCAGTGCTTCGTTCTCCGACAGGGGTGAGAGGGCCTATCATAATTCAGTATCGTTTGCACCTCCATTACGGAGCCACGCCGTGCGTAAACGCAAAGGAAGTGCAAGTCGCGATAGGACGCAAAATAATGAAATTGGCGTTTTTTTTTCATTAATCGATCTGGGGAACAGTTTGTAGTAGATGGATTGTTGGATTTGTTGGAGTTAAAACAATAATTCTATAATATTTATACTGTTTAGTTATTCTAGTATTTACATAAAATTAAACATTTCCGTTATTATTAAAGATACTAATACGCAGTAATAAATGTAATATGTGATGTAATGCCATGAACGAACACTTTGCATCGGTGGGTGAGTCATCGTCGCTTGATGCCACTCGCGCGCATTGTGTAGGTAGGCCCGCGCCGCGTCTCGGCCCTCCTGCCCCCACTTTTGTCACCAACTCCATATTTTTAAGCCCGGTTACCGAATGCGAAATCCTGAAATTACTTAAACAGCTTAAAAATAAAAAGAGCTTCGGCACTGACGACCTGCCTCCAACGTTAATAAAGCTGTGTACAAATGAATTAACTCCGCCATTAACGAAATTAATAAATCAGTCGTTCGATGATGGCGTTTTCCCAGACCTACTGAAAATTGCTAAAATAAAACCAAATAATTTATTGAATCAGGCGTTACTTTGCGGAAGTCCATGATATATTAGGAGAACAATATTTCTTTGCTATTCCGCTAAAAAACGTGCTGGTCTATTAGTGAAGATAAGATGCAACTATTTGCGTAAAAACATGCAAAAAATTACAGCAAACCACCACCAATAATGACAAAAACCTCGACACGTGTTTCGCCTCTCTACGAGGCATCATCAGGAGATGCTGGCAGGAGATGTTGCTTGCGCCACGTCCACTGAGCAAATGACCCGCCCGGAGCCATCCGCCATATTTATATTCTGTCCCCCCATACTACCGTTCATGCGTGAAAGAGATGGAAGAACACGTAACAACGGTGATGACGCAACATTCAATTGTTCGTTGATAATAACGCCTCTATTGCTGTACCTAATTATTTCTAACTGTTCTAGAACACTTAGACGCAATCCTTTTTCGCAAACATGCAAGATGTTGAAAGAATGATTGTCAGATAACGCATGGTTATTCTCCAATAAATGTTTTGCGAAATTAGACTTGTCCGGGTGATTATGCCGATACGACGCAACATGTTCCTTATACCTTGTGCTAAAACTACGGCCTGTTTGTCCCACATAAACTTTATTGCAATTATCACAGGCAAGTTTGTAGACTCCCGACTTTTTGGCACTTTCCACTTTCTCCTTGCCATTGCACAGTCTAAAGCTCAAGGTGTTATTCGTTTTGAAAGCCACGTTTATGTCGTTAGACTTTAAAATATTGTAGATCTTATCAGACAACTTGCCAACATAAGTTATGCTTGCTTTGTACTTTTTAGGTGGGTCCGAAGATCGTGCAGCGTACAGAAGATAGTTTGTCATTCTAGCCCGTTTTTTCCTAATAATACCATCCACATGAGACTTGCTGTAACCGTTTGAAATTGCTAAATGGTATATATTATTTAATTCCATTTTATAATGAATATCAGAAAGAGGCACTGTCAATAACCTATGTGCATAACAATGAAAAGCAGCTAACTTATGTTGCCATGGATGAGCGGAAGAAGCCGGGATAACAGTATCTGTATGCGTAGGCTTACGGTAAATTTGGAATTGATGTTTGTTATCCACCTTAGTAATCGTTAAATCCAAGAAATTCAGTGAGTTATTCTGTTCTAATTCCTTCTTAAACTTGATTTTAGGATGCTTGTTGTTGATTTCATTCACAAAAATATCCAGTTGACTCATACTACCCGTCCAACAAATAATCAAATCATCAACATACCGAAAATAATATAATATATTATTATTATCCACAATGTGTTGGTTCTCAAAATGATCCATGAAAATATCTGCCATCAAAGGACTAAGTGGGGAACCCATTGCCAAACCATCACCTTGCAGATAATATTGCCCCCCAAATCTAAAATAATTCTGTCGCATACAGACTGTCGCCAATTCTATTAATTCATCTACCTCCCCTGGGTGCAGCCTCTGTTTTTCAAAAAGTGCCCTGAGAATGTCTAAAGTATTCAAATATGGTACATTTGTAAACAAACTATCCACATCCAGCGACAAAAGAATAGCATTTTGTGGCATGTTGATGTCTTTGATCCTTTCGATTAAATCCAAACTATTCTTTAAACAGTATTTTGGTTCAAAATTAGACTTCTGTCTTATGATACCATTCAACCTCTTAGCCAATTTATAAGTCGGTGCACTCAAATACGAGACAACTGGACGAATCGGGATATTGTCTTTATGAATTTTTGGAAGACCATACAGAATTGGTGCTTGAGGATTCATGGATATGACCGTGTTTTTCTGATGCTCGGTTTCAAAGACAAACATAGAGTTCTTGACAACATTTCTTAGATCTTTCTGGAAACCAGGCGTTGGGTCCTTCCGTAAAACCGAAAAACCATCATCCTGTATAAGATCCATTACTTTCTGGTTATATTGTTCCCTACCCATGATGACTATGCAATTCCCTTTGTCTGCTTTTGACACCACTAAATCGTTGTCATCGACTTTCTGTTGAATAGACCTCAGCAATAACCAGTCAGAGTCAGGCGCACTCCTCCTCAATGGACATGTCTTTTTTAATGCATTCGCTACGGTGAGCTTTGCATCCATATCATTATTGTTAAGAACTATCGCAACCTCTGCGTCCACAGCTACATTTCCAAAACTTTTTGAGACATCTTAGGCCTTAAGTTATACTTTAATCCCTTATCTAACAGTTTGACCTCATCTTCCAAAAACTCAATGCCGGTTGAATGAAGAATCACGATCTTGGTTTTCAATTAGGGATAACTTAAAGCTACACCTTAAAGTTTTGTATTCAGAGCTTTCCTTTAAATTGCACAACATTGAATTTGATATTTTAGACCAAAAAGCGAGATATTTTGCCTCTGAGCTTGCGCACCAAATGTATGTGAAACAGATCGATAAACTACATAGGCTTACTAGGTCGGGTTCGGATTTCAACTTAACAGAAAGGCGTGATGCCCTAACGACTCAGCACAGTTTCCACCCTCGTGTAAAAAACCTAACCGGCATTGAGTTTTTGGAAGATGAGGTCAAACTGTTAGATAAGGGATTAAAGTATAACTTAAGGCCTAAGATGTCTCAAAAAGTTTTGGAAAATGTAGCTGTGGACGCAGAGGTTGCGATAGTTCTTAACAATAATGATATGGATGCAAAGCTCACCGTAGCGAATGCATTAAAAAAGACATGTCCATTGAGGAGGAGTGCGCCTGACTCTGACTGGTTATTGCTGAGGTCTATTCAACAGAAAGTCGATGACAACGATTTAGTGGTGTCAAAAGCAGACAAAGGGAATTGCATAGTCATCATGGGTAGGGAACAATATAACCAGAAAGTAATGGATCTTATACAGGATGATGGTTTTTCGGTTTTACGGAAGGACCCAACGCCTGGTTTCCAGAAAGATCTAAGAAATGTTGTCAAGAACTCTATGTTTGTCTTTGAAACCGAGCATCAGAAAAACACGGTCATATCCATGAATCCTCAAGCACCAATTCTGTATGGTCTTCCAAAAATTCATAAAGACAATATCCCGATTCGTCCAGTTGTCTCGTATTTGAGTGCACCGACTTATAAATTGGCTAAGAGGTTGAATGGTATCATAAGACAGAAGTCTAATTTTGAACCAAAATACTGTTTAAAGAATAGTTTGGATTTAATCGAAAGGATCAAAGACATCAACATGCCACAAAATGCTATTCTTTTGTCGCTGGATGTGGATAGTTTGTTTACAAATGTACCATATTTGAATACTTTAGACATTCTCAGGGCACTTTTTGAAAAACAGAGGCTGCACCCAGGGGAGGTAGATGAATTAATAGAATTGGCGACAGTCTGTATGCGACAGAATTATTTTAGATTTGGGGGGCAATATTATCTGCAAGGTGATGGTTTGGCAATGGGTTCCCCACTTAGTCCTTTGATGGCAGATATTTTCATGGATCATTTTGAGAACCAACACATTGTGGATAATAATAATATATTATATTATTTTCGGTATGTTGATGATTTGATTATTTGTTGGACGGGTAGTATGAGTCAACTGGATATTTTTGTGAATGAAATCAACAACAAGCATCCTAAAATCAAGTTTAAGAAGGAATTAGAACAGAATAACTCACTGAATTTCTTGGATTTAACGATTACTAAGGTGGATAACAAACATCAATTCCAAATTTACCGTAAGCCTACGCATACAGATACTGTTATCCCGGCTTCTTCCGCTCATCCATGGCAACATAAGTTAGCTGCTTTTCATTGTTATGCACATAGGTTATTGACAGTGCCTCTTTCTGATATTCATTATAAAATGGAATTAAATAATATATACCATTTAGCAATTTCAAACGGTTACAGCAAGTCTCATGTGGATGGTATTATTAGGAAAAAACGGGCTAGAATGACAAACTATCTTCTGTACGCTGCACGATCTTCGGACCCACCTAAAAAGTACAAAGCAAGCATAACTTATGTTGGCAAGTTGTCTGATAAGATCTACAATATTTTAAAGTCTAACGACATAAACGTGGCTTTCAAAACGAATAACACCTTGAGCTTTAGACTGTGCAATGGCAAGGAGAAAGTGGAAAGTGCCAAAAAGTCGGGAGTCTACAAACTTGCCTGTGATAATTGCAATAAAGTTTATGTGGGACAAACAGGCCGTAGTTTTAGCACAAGGTATAAGGAACATGTTGCGTCGTATCGGCATAATCACCCGGACAAGTCTAATTTCGCAAAACATTTATTGGAGAATAACCATGCGTTATCTGACAATCATTCTTTCAACATCTTGCATGTTTGCGAAAAAGGATTGCGTCTAAGTGTTCTAGAACAATTAGAAATAATTAGGTACAGCAATAGAGGCGTTATTATCAACGAACAATTGAATGTTGCGTCATCACCGTTGTTACGTGTTCTTCCATCTCTTTCACGCATGAACGGTAGTATGGGGGGACAGAATATAAATATGGCGGATGGCTCCGGGCGGGTCATTTGCTCAGTGGACGTGGCGCAAGCAACATCTCCTGCCAGCATCTCCTGATGATGCCTCGTAGAGAGGCGAAACACGTGTCGAGGTTTTTGTCATTATTGGTGGTGGTTTGCTGTAATTTTTTGCATGTTTTTACGCAAATAGTTGCATCTTATCTTCACTAATAGACCAGCACGTTTTTTAGCGGAATAGCAAAGAAATATTGTTCTCCTAATATAAAATAAAACCAGTTTTAAAACCAGGAGGGAAGGCCACAAATCCGTGCCATTACCGTCCCATTGCACTACTATCGGCCATCTCAAAAATTTTCGAAAAAGCCATGTCAAATCGTGTTACTAGCTTCCTCGAAAAATATAAAATATTAGATAAAAATCAACATGGATTCAGAAAACATCACTCTACAACGCTAGCCGTATTTAAATATATTAAAAAAATCCTAGAGCACGTTGATAATGGGAAATACAGCATAGGATTACTCCTGGATATGACTAAAGCATACGATAAAGTGTCACACGAAATACTTCTCACAAAGTTGTATAAAATGGGAATACGAGGTAAGACACATAGCTGGTTCAAATCCTATCTAGCAGATCGAAAACAATATGTACACATAGATCATTACAATCATGATACCCGAAAAGTAACTAGTATTAACTCACAAGTGCGCCGCACTACCTGTTCCTTGCCTCAAGGGAGTGTCTTGGCATGTACCCTATTTTTAGCCTATATAAACGACCTGCCTAAAAGTCTAGATCCCCACATAACCTGTGTAATGTTTGCTGACGACGTCTCCCTTTTATTCAGCGCCACAAATAGTCTAGAATGTAACTCCCAACTTATCTGTAACTTCAATACAGTTAGAACATGGCTAGAAGACCACAACCTTGAAATAAATATAAAGAAAACCAAAATTATACAATTTAAACCTAGACAGAAAAAACCTTTAGAATTAAACTTATACATGAATAGCACCCAAATAGAGGAAGTCACAGAATTTAAATTACTAGGAGTGATTATTGACTCCGGAATAAACTGGAGAGCTCACATACAATACACGAAGACAAAATTAACGAAGTTTATCTACGCGCTTAACATGATAAAGTTAAATGCAGATTTTGAGGCTGCACTATCCGTATACTACGCGTTTATCTATTCCAGTCTCCGATATGGTGTGATCTTATGGGGAGCCAGCACTGACGCTCATGAACTATTTGTGTTACAAAAAAAATGCATACGGATTCTGGCAAATATACGGATACCCAATAGCTGCCGACCCTTTTTTAAACAGTTCGAGTTACTCACTCTTCCGGCAATATATATAATGGAGGCCGTTATCTTTGCTAGGGAAAACCCCGATCTATTTGAAGCTAAACTAGATACATACAAAACCAGGAACCAGTATAGAAACAAACTGAAAACTCCAAACTCCAAACTAGCTATCCTTAGAAATGGGCCTCATTTTGTATGTATCCGAATAGTAAACAAAATACCCGATGAAATCAAACTGGAACCAAATTATAAAATATTCCACAAAAAATTGAAAACGTTTCTCACTCATAAATGTTATTACTCAGTGGAGGAGTTCCTAAATGATGAAGCCCTGTCGCATCATAATAGTAGGTAACTTAATAAAAAATTGTAAGTAAATTGAATAAATTGAATTTGAGTAAACTATATAACTTATACTTAACTCTTGACATTAAAAAATATTAGAATTAGAATTAAGTACATAAAATTAAATTTGCTTTGTCAAACTATTATTTAATCATTATATACATGTATTAATACTCTTCACATAATAAGAAGCATGACCCGGAATATAGAATTAAGTTACTTATAAGACCATTTGTGTGCCCTAACAGGGTGTCATGGAAGCCTTTGTATAATAATGTAAACATCTCATGTACATGACTTTACAAATAAACATTCTATTCTATTCTATTCTATTCTAATGTATGCATGTGATAATAAATAATTTGGGGTAAGAGTGCGAGATCTAAAGTACTCACGCGTAATCTTACCCGCGTTGCGTATACCTATAAATACAGCAAAATTACCTAATCGTTGTTGTTGTTTATACTTTAATTCAAATTTGATTGATAAATCCCATTTTGCTTTTCGGTGAAGAAAAAACATCGTAAGGAAACCTGCATACATCCACGAAGAAATTCAAAGGTGTATGTGAAGTCCCCAACCCGCACCGGGCAAGCGTGGGGACTACTGCCCGTTCCCTCTCATCCATGAGAGGAGGCCTGTGCCCAGCATTGGGACGTATATAGGCTGATTTATAATTATTATTATCATATGTAATTTTGAATGTATATGGTTGCCCAGCACTCGTACTTTTACCCTACGGTTTGCGCTATTTTACCCGCATGTAAGGTCAAGAGTACGCGTAGGGAATAATTCAACTTTTAACGCGTATAGGGTAAAACACTATTCAATTTTAAGCATAGACTGACCCAAATAATGAAAATAGATTAGATTATTTAAGGATTTTATATACTGTCAGTTTGGAAATAGCTTTTACAGTACATATGGTGCTACTTTCCCGTAGTAGTGCGGAAAAGAAAATTTCCGTGCATATGTCGAAACTTCGAAGAGCCATATGTATACCTACAGTAAAACGTTGTACGATACACGTGCGAATAGGTAATTCGACTCTTGCTAGTTCACGCGATAGAGAGGGAGATACTCGAACGAAGTTCGTTTTCACTTTGCGGTAGCCCCTCAGCGGCCCGCTAGGCGGGCAGTAGTATGAATGAACCAACACTCCTAGCGAGTTCTGCCGGTTTCCGGTGTATCGTTCCATTTTAGTCCGGTCGTTTGCGATTCACGCCTACGCGCCCTACGTTACAATACTAAGTAGCCTCTAGTAGTTCATTCATATGGACCCCTGCGTCCCAAAACTGACTCAGTCCCATAAAATCGTCCACCCACGACGTCGAGAATGTACACCTTATTACTACGGAATATAGTGCCATATCGTATAGTAACCTTGACGGTGATACCAACTTGTAGATTAGATACTGATTACAATGACTTATGCTGAATGGATCTCCCACTCTGTTTTTACGAGTTGACTACTAATTAAAGTTTTTATTTGTGATGCTTATCAAGTAGTAAACAGTGCGGGTGTGGTCAAAATTTATAGATCGTATTGTTCGTTTGTAAATATGTGTAGGACACACAAATTATTTTATGTACAGTCAGCTTCACAGACATGTATAATTGTACACATTCTAGGTCGGTCTAGGATCTTATTGCCTAGAAATAAAGACGAAAATGGGTACATTACATAATTACGAAGTCTTGTCTGAAAGCATATTTTTCGAATTCAATGATTCCGTAAACCATGTTCCTATCAATAATAACTTTACATGAAGTTGAAGCGTGGCAATTTCCGAGGATTTTCGTGGCTTTCGTTTGGATTTTATGAATAAAAACAAACAAATCAAAGTATGCACATTTTATTTGAATGCGTTGACCAATTAGGATACATTTACACGTCAATTTTAAAAACTATAGCGCTCCGAATAGCCGCATTCACATAGTGGAAGGCACTAACATTAACATTATAAAACATTGCCTACTTAAAAACCTTAATTAAAAGTTATACAGTTAATATACAATTTATAATAAGGTCAGATGGGGAAAGACCGTTCACAGAGGCAAGTACTAGAACATAAAATATGCACTGTTTCCACATCCGCACTTCCAACAGTGATGCGGGGGTAGCTAAAGCTAGGTACGTGACGTAACTTACGTCATTCATAATTACCATAGTTCACAACCGTACTAATTACGGGGGCAAAAGTAGTATTATTAGTATGGTAGTGCTCAAATCATAAAGTTACAATTTCAGTGACAAAAAAAAGTAATTAGTACGACTGTGAACAAGGGTATTATATAATCTGTGACTAGGGTATCGATATGATCCCATGCCCTACGTAACTGTTCGTCAAACCTATTTTAGTTAAGATTTGTATGTCTTTTTAAGCCAATTTGGGACAAACAAAACCCATTTTAGTTAACAGACATGTTTATGTTTTATGAAATAAAATAATGGGGTTAATTTAGGTATAACACGGTCACTATATCTGTGCACTGCGCTGGTATGCGATAACCCGAGAGCGCCGTACGTGTTTTACAATAGAAACCATTTGACGTGAGGTCCTCTATGGAAACTGTACCCGCGATATTTATTGATATGCAAGAAGCGAGTATAAATGACACCTTCTTGATTTATTATGACAGCGTTGAAAATTGCGAATAACTTTTGGCAGTGATTACTTGATTTGCTGCAAGTGCGTGCGACCAGGTTTTGTATGGACTCGCTCTGATTACTAATCAATGTATAAATCGGCCCTTATGTTGCAACTGCTCAGACATCGATCGTGCACGTGAACTTGTGAATGAAAATCTGTCTCTGGCAAAGTTTGTACATGAAAGGGAAATTATGGAAAAGGTATTTCGGAGAAACATTGAGGATTTATGACTGTTTTGTATGTGGGCGTTTTGTTGTTTTTACGCACGGCAATGTTCTTGTATTACTGAAACAAATTGAAGTTTTATATAAAACGTAATTGTCACTAGCAGTGTCAATACGGTTCTGTCTCAGAATTAAATAATTACTAAGGTCAACCGGAGTAAAAGGGGGTATTTAGTTTTTAGAGAAAAACTCATATAGACGATATAACTAGATACCTGTTATCCCGGTTGACTATACAATACACTTACTAATTTTAATAAAATTGTGCTATTTTAAATATTAGTTATTTGAATTGAACACAAGATTCAAAAGTGATTTACACGTCACACATTTCATAGCTACTAGCGCTTCGGAATGACCATCTTTACCGAGAAGAAACGCCGAAAGAAACTCGGCAGAAAGCCAAACAGACATACTATCACAATACACTCAAGAGCAAAAAAGGGGTAAACACACTTTGATGGGATTCAATAAGTCATCCATCATCTTCATCTTCCTGGCATTTTCCCCGGTTGTAGCCGTTGTAGGTGCCATAAAGTAGCAGCCGCTTTCGTAAAACTAGCGCCTACGCTCTAGTTTTACAAAAGCGGCTCCTACGGTACACTATCAATAAGTAGATATTTACCCCAATTTTTTTGCTCTTGTTCGAATATTCGCACCACTACCAACCAATTTATGATTAGTTATGATAAATATTTATCGCTATTTAAACTCTGTTAACAGTAGGTACGAGGGGCGTTCAAAATATTCTTGGTATGTGGGTGAAAACAAACCAGTACGATTTTTATTTTTCAATATACTCCCCCCCTATGTTCATACACTTATAAGATCGATCTTTTTTTTTTTAATCCCTCATAAAAATATTTTTTATCTTTGGTGTAAAAATGCTCCTCCACGGCCGCCTTCAACGCTTCATCGTCAGAAAATTTATTTCCACGCAGATCCTTTTTAAGATTGGGGAACAAAAAGAAGTCGCTTGGGGCTAAGTCCGGACTATAGGGTGGATGAGATGAGTAACAGTTTCAAACCCACATTCAACAATACCTGCCTTGGCAATATGAGCAGTATGGACAGGGGCGTTGTCATGCAGAACCTTTGGTTAACTTTCCTCGCCTCTTTTCTTTGATCGCATCTCTTAATTGACGTATAACGTTAGCGTAGTACTGCCCTGTGATATTTACACCTTTTCCTTTATAATCCATAAGCAAAACTCCTTCACAATCCCAAAATATTGTGCTCATTGGTTACTTTTGACATATTAAGATGGTCATGTATAATGTCATGTACGGTACCAATAGAGAGATTGGTTACTTGAGCTATAGATCTAGACACACGGCAGTGTGTCCGCCAAGTTCGAGCAAAAAAAAGCGACACACCGGCCGTGGGTTATATTACACGAACCATTTCGGGCCAATTTCGACCACCCCATAACTCAAAACATATTTTATCTACGCATATGAAATTTCGAGTGTCTGTTGACATCCCCTTAATTGTCTAGAATACAAAATTTCATTATTCTACCTATAGCAGTTCTTGAGATATTGACGTCAGAAAATCGCTATTTTTACTATACACTCACTGACTCACTGACTCACTCATCAAAAACCTAGACCACTTCCAATGGTCGTACTGACTTGAAATTTGGCATGGAGATAGGTCTTAAGGTCAAAGTAAAGGGAAAAATCTGAAAACGGCCAAGAGTGAGTCAGTTTTAAAAATAGCGAAGGTGTAACTTTGTTCTACTATGAAGTCATAATGAACTAAATGGGTCTATCTTCCAATGGTCGTACCGACCTGAACTTTGGCTTGAAGGTTTGTCTTTAGGTCGAAATAAAGTAAAAATCTGAAAACAGCCAAGTGTGAGTCAGTTTCGAAAACAACGAATGTGTAATTTTGTTCTACTATAAGTAGGTATGGAGTGGAAATGAGATAAGACTTATTTAAATTTAGATACATACAAATTTAAGACAATACATGTTTGTCTTAAAGACAAGAACAATAAAACTGTTCCATTTCCAATAAAGGGATCCAGACAGTGCCACGCAAGCGTAGAAAAAAGAATTAGACTTTTAGTATAAAGGGTATAGTATAAAGTACATACCTAAGTGGAATGAGACATTTGCTAAAGCAAAAGTGATAAAAAAATAATAAAGAACCTACACCTAACAAAAATAAATGAAATCCCATCAAAAACATAAATGTGAAAGGCTGCCAAGTTCGATACTATGGGAATGCTTCGCCTATAAAAGAAGTGAGATCTGAATAAGTACCAAGTTCCATAAAAATACCTCAAATCATAAATAGTTATAGGAATGCACACTTGACAGTACTTTTTAATGATGTAACTTGGCATAGAAACCGTCCATAGAAACCCGAAGAACAACTTAGGAGACTTCCGCCAACGCATATTATTCATATTAAGCACGGCAGTCATTAATCTTAAAAACGCTAATGAGAACTTTTTCCTGCTGTGTTGTTTTCCAGTCACGTGAAAAACGCAGCGATCACGACAACAAGCCTTGATTGGGAGACATTGTTGTTTTAGAAAGAAGGGTATCGTCTCCTGGCTTTTTCCCGGCCCTCAAAATGGTATTAAAAATTTGTCGTCGTGCGCTAGTTTTATGAAAGCGATTGCCATCTGGCCTTCGTACCCGAAGGGAAAACTAGACCTTTATGGGAGACATGATCAATTGCTCAAAGGTTAACTGGAAGAGATCCCTCACAGGGATAAGTTCGCCTTTGAAACCGATTAAACATTTTTTTGTCTGTATTTTTACGTGTCTTGTGTACAATTTGGTACAATGAAGTATTTACATACATGATCAATATCAATGAATATTATTACATAGGTACACGTTTTTTGTACAATCTAGTGGTGCTGATGCTGTCACTAAATGAAATAATCAATAATGTAGAGTTTCTCGAAAAAGGATTAAAATCATAGGATAGGATGTGAAATGGAATAAATAAATAAAAATATCAGTAACATGACACTATAAATAATAACAAAATTATAAGTATCCAAACTTTTAAGAGAGGGTGGGCGAATATTCAGCGTTTTTAAGGCGTTTTTTTTTCGTCATTGTCGGAGACAGCAAATACTATTAAAAGGTACGCGTATCAGAGTCTACTTTTGATGAAGATGTTAGCTAATACACTGGTATTGGACTGGATCTTTTTTGATTAAAAGTTCTGCGGTACGTTTTACCTCTGATCAAATAATCTTGAGACGACAATGACATTAAAACCGAGCGGTTCAAACGCTCGGAGAATCGCCCGGGGATAGGTACTCTGTCCCTGTACGAGCACACTCGACAGTTTAATATTAGGCTTGCGATGCACCCGAGCGTGCGTCATTACGCTGTTTACCTAATACATTTTATTAATTTGTGCAAAAAACGTTGTTGTTTGCTCAGAATGAAATGTTAATTGTCTGGTTCAATCCGCGATCGTGCCCTTGTTTCTTCTTGCTCAATTAGACTGGTGGAACCCGCTTGAGGGAAGCCAGCCAAACTGAACCACCGTGTAGAAGACACAACCACACTGAGACAATCCGGTTCGAAGGACCAAAATTTTAGGGTCTAATAGTTTATTAAACCTTACATGTACGTACGCTATATGTTAATGTGGGGTTATGTTGATCGGATCGATATCTTAAGTAAAAGATGTAACCGTCCTTGTTGAGTACCTTTACTGCACTAAAATAACAAAGTAATAAAATGTATTAGGAAAACAGCGTAATGAAATGACGCACGCTCGGGTGCATCGCAAGCTTAATATTAAACTGTCGAGTGTGCTGGTTGTACAGTCCCTTTTTCGCAAAACGCACCTCCACATGAAACGATTGTTATTTACTATGACGCTCGAGACCCGTGCCCGTGACGTCATAGGTCTCAATCGCTTTAATTCTCTCTATCGAGCAATATTAAACGGTTGTGGCTTCGTAAAATAAATAAATATATAATCCCGCTCCGACCCAACCACAAGCACTAAATAGATAATGTTTTTAAAATTCCCATCCGTAGTCTTAAAATATGTATAAAACATTCTTACCACTATTGAAATCCAGCACATAAAAAACCCACGTATTAAACTAGGTAAAAAATATGCGTCACCAAAAAAATCACAGCGAATACTTTCTTCGGTTCAATAATGTATTAAATTATTTTATAGCTAGTTTTACTGCCGATGGCGCCGCAAAAGTTTTATTTAAGTAGGTACAGTCAGCTACACAAGGCTCTTGACATTTGAGGACAGACGTATGCAGATGGTTTTGGGTTTAGTCAAAATAATTTTGCGGCTTGGACTAAGTTTATACCTACGTATCTTTATCAAGTGTCTTTAAACGCACACATTTTTATTTTTAGTCACCTCATCGCCGCCGAGGCTTAATTTGTATAATAATAGTATTTGAGGTCAACCTTACACAAATCGGCTTTTTAAATATTTTGTGGATATATTTAGTACGAGATGTACTTTATTTATGTATAGTGTGATGTTGACATTGAATATAAATTATTTATTAATAAATATGAATATAACTTAGTCCCAAAATAAGCAAAGCTATATATATAATAGGGTGTACTAGGTGATGATTTAATTATAAATACTTTTACATAGATAAATACATACTTAAATACATGTACAAAGCATCCATGTCTCGGGAACACATTTAAAATCCCACCCCGTCAATTTTTTATGCGTATTATTGGAAATGCCTGTGTAAAAAAACCGGCCAAGGGCGGCCGCAGTGCAGGGTTACATAGTTGCCTGTCTGTATTTGTTACATCGACACGCGCCAAGTAAATGGTGTGGTTGCGTAGGCCGAATGTGTACGAAAGTTGGTCGACTATTTACTCGGCAAGTAGTTATGGCTACTTAGCCACATCACCAGTAGTAACCAATTAGCCGGCAGGGGGCACAAGATTCGAGCAAAAAAATTACTTCCCCACTTAGGTGTAGGGGAGGAAGTATAAAAAAATATTTTTCAAAATTTTATTCTACTGTTTTGTCGGCGTAATTGGTTTATACACCCATGCCGAATTTCAGTTTTCTAGTAGTATATAAGGGAAGGGTTACTGAGCTAAGCCGAAGACGGACGGACGGACATGGGTTAACGATAAGGGTTCCTTGTTGACTACGAAACCCTAAAAAAGAGACAGGTCTCTTGAGGAAGGGGTGCTCAATGGCGTCGAAATCTCAAAAATCATTGCATTTGATTTAACAGGGCAACGGTTTTACGAGGAATTGAGAAACTCTCTTGTCATTGCAAGTTAAAGGCAGTAAAAACACAGATCTGTTTTAAACTTTGGAAGCAATAGGGTAAACGGTAGGGTTTTAAATCAAAATTATAACCCAGAGGAATATCAACTGTAGCATTAAACTTTCTTATGATATGTTTTTCTGATGTCATAGCATTTGAAATTTGCACGCGCTGTCACCCACCGAAAACGCTTTATATTAAACGGGTAAGTATACTGGGACGGGGGGGAGACTATGACGTCACAATATTCTCAGCGCGTTTCGCTTAAACAAGCCCATAACCTCCTTCGACATTGACAGCCGCTTATTTTCATCCGTAAGCAATCGCGGCACCCATCGGGCGGACACTTTTTTCATATTTAATTTATTATATTAATTGCTGTTCCGTACTTGGTACGTAGATCGGTGACCATTATGTTTTTTACCTTTTGCACGACTTCTTCGGTAACCAGGGCGCCCGGCAGATCCTGGGCGGTCCTCGTCGAAAATAGATGTACGACGTCGTTTTAATTCATTAAACCAATATCTCACCGTTGTCATAGACGGCGAAAGACCTCCGTAGACAGCATCTAACTTAACTTTTATTTTTTCGCATGGTTTTCCATCCAAGAAGCGAATTACGGAACGATATTGATCTTTTTCCACTTTGTACGAAAAACAAAACAAGTCTTACAAAATTTGCCTCCAGAAAAAAACTGAACCATAGACAATTGTCAGTTTTCATTTCTTTATTTGATAAGGTCAATACTGTAGTATACAGGATGGTAATGCTAACTTTCCTAAGTAACGCCGCCTGCTATCAAACAAGGGTATTATTTGATCCACCCTCGTATCTCCGTTAAATTTGCGTTTGTCTATACCTGTCACACAAAATATAATTTTAAATTAACTTTCTGTCGAACTGTTATGTATGTAGTTTTAAAAATTATAGTCAAAAAATATCTCAATATTCAATCATTTATTATTATATATTAGTACGAGTACACGGTTTTTAAGTGAACTGAAGTTTTAGTTGCTAAGTTTGTGAGATAAAACGAATAAGTACAATAGTTTTTTTTTATTATGTATATCCGTTGAATGATATTTTTTACGTATTAATTGAGCACTGATTGAGTGAAATTTTATCAAAATTTAATTCCCATGCATATTCCGTATCCAATATTGACTGAATATTTTATATTAGTTAATTTTCAAATTAATATTTAATTCTGCTAAATTTTGACATAGCATTCAATATTCCTAAAGAGATTCAAACATTCAGATTATCCATTCATAAGAAAAAAATAATGACATCTGTCATCTGTCTTAGTTATTTAGTATTTAGACTAGATACTATTTATTAGCCCTTTAATACTTGTCATTGTCATGGTTTTCATACACCTGTATGTTATGTTATGTGTATAGATGTATATTAGTCACCCTGTTTAGTTAATATACATGCATATATATATGAATGATATAGTTCTCTATCCGTTATGGCATGGTCGTAAAAGCATGCCACCTGCGTCATGTAACTCTATCATAATATGTATTTCCTGGTTCATGTATATTGAATGGAATTTCAAGTTCCCATTGAATCAGAACATTAAAATGAGGAAACTTTTTCGAAGAACTGTTTGTACAACGTTGTAAGACGTTAGTGCACAAAAATCTACAATAACACAAGTTAACACAACGATTAGTAAAATAAGGATTTCTCAATAAAATCGAGACGAAGGACACATAAAGGATCATTGGTAATTCGATGCATTGCTGTTACGGTTGAAAACGAATTCAATTAATTTTCGATAGTTTTATAAGTAAACCTGATTTTATATTGTTGGTTACGCCCTTGCTTGCTTACGCTAGGTTTTTCACAATTGTGAGATATTCATGCGTTATCATCATCATCATCATCATCATCATCATCATCATCATCATCATCACCATCATCATCATCATCATCATCATCATCATCATCATCATCATCATCATCATCATCATCGTCGGTATCATCATTCATAATAATCTACGAACTTTGCTTAGCTCTGCGGTCACGTAAAAATAATTCATTTAAAATATAATATAGCTATAAGTACATAAAAAGGGAATACAAAAGTAAACATAAAATATAAAATAATAATCTACCGTATGTCCTCCCATTTCGTCGGCCACATTTTCGTACCTGAAAAGAGAAATATTCTCGTAAATACCTATCACACAAATAAATGTCTTTGCCACGATTCGAGCCCAGAACCCTAGCTTCTTGGGCAGGGTCAGTCCCACTACCAACAGCACGAACTAGGCTTAAGGCGGTGCATTGGAAATTATCGCGTGTTTTGAAACACCGTTCTGACTAGATTAAGAAACAATAAGGTCTGTTTTTCAGATATATGATTCTTGACTATATGATTGTTCATCTGATTTTATCGATACATTATTGCTTAAAATTTCCTCGATAGCTAAAAATTCCAAACTTGGGTCTGTATTTTCCTTTCTTTACGCAGCCAACTCAAAAGAGTACCACAATAACCAGTCCTGCGCCAACCACATCCAGCGGACTGACGCGACCTTTACCAGGTCATCAGATCTTGTGGGGCCTACCTACGCTGCGCCTTCCGGTACTCACCATATTATCCAGCCTTCTGGCTGGCCAGCTTCTGTCTGATGAGTTTGTCTCGCTCCCTCAGCTGCCTCTGGAGCCTGGTGCCTAGGTCTATTGTGAGGGTCCGCCGCTTCGGCAGGTCGCTGGCGTATGATGGCTTGAAGGCTGTTACTACACGGTTGGTACAGCTACCAAAAGTCCCCCTGTGTAACCTTTCTAACACTCACCATGTTAGCCAGCCTTCTGGCTCGCCAGCTTCTGTCTGATGAGTTCGTCTCGCTCCCTCAGCTGCCTCTCGATCCTGGTGCCTAGGTCTATTGTGAGGGTCCGCCGCTTCGGCAGGTCGCCGGCGTATGATGGCTTGAAGGCTGTTACTACACGGTTGATACAGGTACCAAGAGTTTCCCTGTGTAACCTTTCTAACACTCACCATATTAGCCAGCCTTCTGGCTCGCCAGCTTCTGTCTGATGAGTTCGTCTCGCTCCCTCAGCTGCCGCTCGAGCCTGGTGCCTAGGTCTATTGTGAGGGTCCACCGCTTCGGCAGGTCGCTGGCGTATGATGGCTTGAAGGCTGTTACTAAACGGTTGGTACAGCTACCAAAAGTCTCCCTGTGTGATCTTTCTAACACTCACCATGTTAGCCAGCCTTCTGGCTGTCCTGCTTCTGTCTGATGAGTTCGTCTCGCTCCCTCAGCTGCCGCTCGAGCCTGGTACCTAGGTCCTCTATGAGAGGCGCCCCGCGAGCGTTGTCTTCGTACTTTTTGAGCAAGTCGCTAGCGTACGACGATGGCTTGAAAGCCTTTACTTCTCGGAGTGGTTCCTTTTTATTTTCTTTAATGTTGTCACTGTTACGCGATGTTACCTGTGGGAGAATATCTAAATTATACTAGTATCAAAAATATACATCAGCGCGCGCAGCCCTTCGCGCTTAAACCGCTGAACCGATTTAGACGATATTTGGTAAAGAGATAATTAAAATAATAAAATGAATTTATTTTTATAATGATACAAGAATACAATAGTGTAAAGAATGATTAAATTAAAATATGTATAAGCTCTAAACTAACTACCTAATAAAATAGAAGAAAAAGTAAACTACATCCCACTCTGCCTCAAGCCCGAACGAAAGGTCCCCAAAATGTTTGCGGCATTGCCTCGCTGAACAGCAATGAAAAGAAAATGAAATTATTTACTAAAATGCATGTGGAGATTGGGTTACAATTGCAGTTACACTTGCAGATCTGATAGTCTCACCAAGCCCTACCTTTACAGGCTTCCATACATTTACAAACTAGGTAACAAGCTACGTATTTGCAATTGAGTCCCGTTAGACGTACCACGACCCAGAGATATATATCTCGGGGAAGTGTATAGGATAGTTTTTGCCCCAGAAATCATCCCCTAAGTGCAGCTATTTGACAAACATGGAACACTTACACTCGCTGTCGTCTTCTTCTTAAATGTGATTGCAGAAGCATTATCTTTTAACGTGAGCGGCTCCTGCGGCAAAGCTTTGGGTTGGGGGCACTCCATGCTGTTAAACCAACCGTTCACTTTGGATATTGAATCCTGATCTATATCATTTATGTTCGTTTCGCTGCTAGGCACTTCTGCGTTATTAACAGACTTCTTTTCAATTTCTTTTGATGGAGGATTCTCAAAATAGTCTGGCTTGATCAGTTTTACAGGTTGTTCTACTTTGGGGGCAGTGCCCATTTTCAGAAGAGTAGCAATCGCAACATTCTTTTGCCTCTTCGATTGAAGTGAATTTTCAATTGATGCTGCTATGATGGTTGATTGAATTTTATCCTGTATCTCCTTTATTTCTTCAGAGTTGGTGGCTATTTTGCAAGAGTTGTCTGTGACTGTTGATTTTTCTATTTTCCGCTTTGGCATTCCGTTGATAAGTGGCGAATTTGTGGGAGGGTGTATCGGTTCCGTCTTACTAGCTTCTGGCTTGGCTTGTGCGTCCTTTTCATTTGAGTTTTGATTGTTCTTTACAAAATCTGGTCTGTCTATGATATCATTAACACTGCGCTTCTCCGCCGCTTTCTCACTTTTACTCTTAAACATATTATTGTATTGTGGGAGTGCATTTGTATCTGCTCTATTACGAATAGCCTCTGCCGAGTGGGCTACTTGTATGTTTTTACTAAATGTTCTATCATTACCTTTACACATATCACGTTTCTTTGGTGAATTAAGGTGGGTGTTATATCTAGTAGTGCCCGGCACATATTCCCCGGCACAAGGATTGAGTTTGCTTATCCTAAACTCGTCGGTCATGTTGTTACGGTAAAGCGTCATTGATTCATTATCCACAGTGTCATCCATGCCATTTACCTGAAATAATTTTATTCAATAATACACTAATTTCAAAGGCTCATGAGTTTTAAAATACGCAACTTTAATTATAGGCGCCTTTTTATATATGTTTTTTTAAGAATTTATTTGGGTCGGTATATATACTGGGAGTCCGCTGGATGCGGGTGGCGCAGGAGCGGTCATTGTGGTCTTTAGGAGAGGCCTATGTCCAGCAGTGTCTTTCGGCTGATATGACGATGATATACTGTTGTCCTGTGACTTCTACACGTAATGTGTTGCGTTATTCTATCACTCACCATCTGGAGCATGACGGAGATGCCATCCAGGTCGGGGCCGGCGCAGGTCCCCGGCGAAGAATCGCCGCCGCCGAAGAAGTAGCTCATCTCCTCCGCTGGAAAAACACACTCAATTTATCCGTATCCCTTTTGCCCTACTACGGCAGAGCCAAAAGGAAGATGATATATGATTTTAGCAGTTCAGATTTTACATCTGTTCCACGTACGACTAGCTAGAGATTGCAATCCGGTATGATTTTCAAATTCTTCAATCCGGAGGGATCCGGTCGGGTTGAAGACTAAAAGAAGAGGAAAAATTAAACCTTTTGTCAAGTTTTTATGGCAAACAATTATGGGCTGGTGTAAATTATATTGGTTTGCTTTAAAAATAAAACAATAATTCGAAATGTAAAAAAAACGACTAACTACTTCTGAAAGTTTAGTGGAACAACTCGTTTGTCTATTTGAGATCAAATCATCATTTGAGATCCCCCATTCAAACTCAACTATAGTTCAACTCATCTTTGTACAGTCAGCGTTATATAGTTAGTAGCAGCCAGAGTAGCCAAATATTTCGTAACACACCCTTATTCTCACAGTAATAAAGACGTGTACCGAAATATTTGGCTACCTTGGCTGCTAATAACTATATGACGCTGACTGTACGTGACTGTACAAATCAAAACTGCATAGGTACAAGGTACAAGCGCTCACACACATACAGCCGCGCGCAAACATGACTTAAACTGCCAAAATGTGATTAAAATTATATAATCAATAATCAACGTATGTAAGTAAACATAACGAAATTAGATAATCAATAATCTACATACGTAAACATAACTAATTAACAAAATAAACTTCTTATCCGAGATCGAAAATTTCGAGATTCGAGGAACCACGATTATACAAAAACAAGTGAGATCCCATAAAAAACATTCCATGTAAAAAAGAGGCCAAGTATCGAAACTCTTCCACCGTAAAAATATGTGAGATATTTCGTAGTACCAAAAGTCTCAGTTATTTAAATTCATCTTTATTGGCTAGCTAAATAAAATGTTGTGACTTGGCAATCAAACAATACTACATCGTTTTAGGTATTCAAAAATCCATAAATGCAGTAAAGTTGTGTGATTGCCAAGTTGCAGAATTTTACTCAGCTAGCAAATACAATAATAAGAATGCCTGAGACTTGGTACTACGAAATTTCTCACAATTTTTACGGTGGTAGAGTTTGGAGACTTGGCCTCTTTTTGACATGGAATGTTTTTTATGGTATTCAGTTGTCGCCATATCACAAGGGATACTACATTGTTTTTGTTGAGGGCTGAGAGGACCCGCAGAGGAAGCTAGTAAACAAACAACTAATAAGTAACAGAGCAGGGTTTTGTAGCCTTGCAATGAGTCATAAAAAACTTTGTAGCCACTGGAAAGCAACTCCAAACCCTTTAGTTCCAGTAGGAATATTCCCACTACGATTTTTAACTTTATGTCTATGTGATAAAGTTCAATTCTGATAGACGGATGTCTTTGGGTATAAAGGGTAAAGTTTTATCCAGGGACTGATTTCGGTTACGGTTTTACCGGTATGAAACCTGTATTCTATTACGGTACCGTAATGGCGTAAAGGTTACGCGCGCCGCGCCAACATAACGGTACCGTAACCGTTTGGAAATATCGGTTACCGCTATTCGATTTAAAGGTAACCGAAACCTTTATAATACCGGTTCGAAACCGGTATTATAACGGTTACCGAAAAAAATAAGCGAGCTGGCATCGCCTGCCGATGCCGCCGCGGCCGCCGTCAGGTCAGGTCACGCCGTGCCGCGCCGTTTCATTCATTGCGTGTGCTTCACTGCGCAGTGCTTGTGTACAGCGTTAGGTATTTTGTTAGCGATAATCACGTCATGTGATAAAGATAATTTAAAATGGAGTCGTTATTATACTTCGTAATTTCATATGGCAAATTAATTGATTGATTACGGGTTCGATTCTCGTTCTGCTCCGCTGGTGTGCGCGCGTAATGTACTATTTATTATTCGTACTTTGATTGAGCTTGGTATCAAATGTTGTCCGTCGGCCGATATGTGTAATTACCTAACTAATTTCCAACACAAGGTGTAAATAAACTATGAAAGAATTTAAAAGATAATAGAATCTTCCGCGGCATGATAAATGCAATGGCGCGGGCCGCGGCGCACAGTGAGGAACGGTGGACGGGCAGCGAGTGGTAGTAGAGGCGTGCGGGGGGGGTCTGCGGCATGATAAACGCAATGGCGCGGGCAGTGTTGCCGTTTGGTTCCGTTTGTTCCGTTTTTCGGAACTTTGGACACCCCCGCGGAACTTGGAAGGAACTTTAGATTTTAGGACAATTTTCGAAACTTTTAAGGTCCCGGCATTAATTTATTTAATATAATTAATAACACACTAAAAATATAAAATATTGTTCAAAAAATTACACTAATTTTTCTGTTAAAACTAAATGATTTGTTGAGACAAAATAAAACAATTTTGATAAATGGAATGGCGCGGGCCGCGGCGCACGCACAGTGAGGAACGGGGGACGCGGAGCGAGCGGTAGTAGAGGCGTGCAGGGGGGGGGAGGGGGGGCGCGGGTCCTTGGCATGATAAACGGAATGGCGCGGGCTGCGGCGCACAGTGGGAACGGGGGACGGGAAGCGAGTGGTAGTAGAGGCGTGCGGGGGGGGGGGGTGCGGGTCTGCGGCATGATAAATGGAATGGCGCGGGCCGCGGCGCACAGTGACGAACGGGGGACGGGAAGCGAGCGGTAGTAGAGGCGTGCGGGGGGGGGGGAGGCGTCGACGCGGGCGCGGCTTATCATCAAACCCCGGATGACGGGAGCAAAAATGCACTTGTCACTAGTGCTTAGTTAAATATCGACTATTCTATCGACATCCATACGAACAAATTATTGAATCAGAAATTTATAGATCAAACTTATTATCTTACATGTCAGGTTGTTACACAATATTAGGTACATCAGGTAAGTATAGATACCATTTCAGTCAACTAATTACATTGGTACTATAACTATATCATACTCACGGGAACGATTTAAATATTTTGAATGATCTAAAATGGATAAACAGTGATTTGACAATAATACCTAGTACAGTTAAACAATTACAAAATCAAAATTTAAGCCTGGAAGCCAGTTTAAATATAGTACACAAGTTGAAAGTGCACTTGTCAAGATTACGGTTACATCCTCAAGGTAAAGTTATTCACAACAAGTATCAGGATGTGTTGAAGAAAAACGTTGGCTTTTTAACTTTAAACATCTTAAATACTTTGATATCTGGTAAAGAAGTGGAAGTACGTTGTACAGAAGAAATCCATAACCACTATGAATTATTTAATTTTGCTCCGATTACTACAGTAGATTTAGAACGGTCCTTTAGTTGGATGAAATGGATTTTATCGCCAAGGCGAAGGAGTTTAAAATCAGAAAATTTAGAAAAAATGTTAATTGTATATTACGAAAACTATATAAAATACTGAAAAAATACAAACATTTCGTTTTAATTTAATTTTCAACAACAATTAATACTTCTGCATATCATAGCGGTAGTCCAGTAGGTACATCGTGCTTTTTATCGACATCGATTTAAATGATATAAAATGTGTGTCCTCGCACTATAAAGCTGTCAACGCATTTTTGCTCCCGTCATCCGGGGTTTGCTTATCATACGCTTCTTTGATGCTTCGAATTCAATATAAAAATTAAAATCTACAATTTTAAGAAAACGAAAGAACGCCGTATATGCTTTCTTTTCTTTTGATAATGAAGCGAAAACATCATCCTGTTTGGTATCCGGCTGTACATCTGTCATCATAGCTCCGCACTCTCCGAGTCCCCGCCCGCACATCCGCACCTCACGCTATGTTGCTGTGCCAATGTACTGAATGTAATGTTCCTACTGACGATGCGACGATTTCGCGGAAAGAAAGACAAAACGGCAGCGCCGGCGGTTTGGCAACGATGCTAAAATCTAAATATCGGTAACCTTTAAAAATCGGTTAAGGTACCGAAAAAAATAAAGGTTACCGTTATATTTCGATAGCGAAATATAAAGGTTCCGCTACCGAAACCGCTATTTCAAAACCGATATGACGTCATATCGGTTATGAATAATACCGGTATTTTTCGGTTATGCAGTCCCTGGTTTTATCACCGTTCACGGAATCCGCGTGTGATTATGACATTCTTGGACGGATTAGGTAGATGAGTTGTGACCGCTTGGAATGTGACCCAGATGAAACGTTGTTGCAAACTCAACGATTTCTCCACTTGTTTATTAAAATGTATGCTGATTCGCTAAGGCACGATCCTCTTGGAAATCTGCAGAGTACCTACTTAATAAGCGTTCAGAAATATAAAGTGACAATAGAAGCTACACGGACCGATATCGTCTGTCCGTATGTACAGACATTTTTCTCGAAAACGGTATATTTGAATAAAAATTGGAGAATAGGTGTATTTTGTTAGCCGCTACCTAGTTCTGCAATGAAATGACTATAAAAAAATATGTTTAGTGTGCACTCCTTACATGTAACTGCAAGTAAAAAAATATATCAATAAATAAATAAATAATAAATATTAGGGGACAATCTTACACAAATCGACCTAGTCCCAAACTAAGCAAAGCTTGTACTATGGGTACTAGACGACGATAAACATACTTATATAGAGAAATAAATACTTAAATACATAGAAAACATCCATGACTGGGGAACAAATATTCGTGCTCATCACACAAATTATGCCCTTATCGGGATTCGAACCCAGGACCTCTTGCTTCGTAGCCAGGGTCACTACCAACTAGGCTAAAGCGGTCGTCAACGTAAACATTATATTATAAGCACGTTTTATTTCGAAAATTGTGTTTCACTCTCACTTATTAAAAAAAAAAACCTGGAAATAGTTTATTAGTTTGTGATTAGTTTAATAATTTATTTCGCCCATTGTCATTATTCAATGGCAGGCTTTGGGTTAACCATTTGACTACCTCAGACTTGGTTCAAAGTGTGTAAGTAGTACATTTGTATAGGGTGGACGGAAAAAACACAAGCTACGAGTACAATACAATTTTCTTGGTTGGTTTTATTGATTTTTTTCTTGGTTCTCTCAATTCAATTCAATTCAATTGTTTATTAATAAAATATAAAATTTTACATGTCAGTTGCTTATACTATATATAATAGGTACTTAACTTATGTGTTGACTAGTTACATTCAGGTTACGTTACAGATTTGGGAGGCGAGGCTGAGTTAGCGAGCCAGTTACGTTTTGGTGTTTTACCAATTTACGAGTACTACAGGTAGGTATGTGTACATATTAGCTGTCGAAAAAGCCATCGACTGAGTAGTAGGCATTCGATAACAACTTCGTTTTAAGTTTTTTGTTGAATAATCCGTCACTAGTAGCTTGTTTTATTTCTATCGGGATCTTGTTATATACTTTAGGTCCTACCGTGTGCATACACTTCTTAGATTTGGCAAGTCGCGACTTTGGTGGATAAAGCTCATCGGACCTTCTGCAATTTGCACCTCGTGTGCTACTACGAGTCGGAAACTGTTTTAAATTACGTCTTACGTATTTTGCCACTTCAAAAATGTATAAACACGGTAAGGTAAGAATTCCGGTTTTAGGTAAGAAGTCAGCAGCGTCGCCCCATAAGTCGATCCCGTATGCAAGAATAGAGTGAAAGTAGCCGTAGTAGGCTTTCTTGACGTTACCGAGATTGAGACTGGGGTGCAGCCTGCCGAGTGCGAACCAAGCGGATGATAGGCGGTCGCAAAGCTGATCTATATGAGGACTCCATGTGAGCCCGGAGTCTATTATCAGGCCTAGGTATTTCACCTGGTCGACTTGAGGCACAGGTTTGTCGTTACAGGTGACAAATAAGTCGTGGTCCCTTTTACCTCGCAAGCAGAATCGGACTATGTTTGTTTTGTCAACATTCAATATCATGCCGTTAGCCGAAAACCACGCTGCTACTTGTTCCATTACTTTGGACAGTTTAGTTTTTAGAAGAATGTGGTTTTCCGCTGCTACGATAACACAACCGTCATCCGCAAACATCACGATCTCCGCGTCGTCGGTGGCGGTTGTGAAATCGTTCATTAATATTGAAAAAAGGTTATTCCCGATCACGGAGCCTTGAGGAACAGCAGTATCCCCCAAATCCAGAAGTTCAGATGTCACTCCGCGTACGGAAGTTAGCTGTTTTCGGGACACCAAGAAAGAAGCTATCGTTTCCAAGAAGCTGCCGGTGACATCATAGTGATCTAACTTTGAAAGGATGAGAGGGTGACTGACCAGCTCGAAGGCGCGCGACAGGTCACAGAATATGGCTGCCACCTGTCGCCCGGCGTCGAGGTGGCCGGACACCCTTGTCACAACATCGCGCGCCGCGTCAATCGTCTCTGTGTTGTACAAAGCCTATATTGTATTGATTCTGTGTTCTGATTGAAGGGAGGAGTACACCAAAAGTCTTCAATCTCCCTCTGAGATGTTAAAGGACCATGGGCAACTTTGTATGGAGCCCGGTCCAGAATCCAACGGAATGGAAAGTTACGCCATTAAATAGGTCTTTCAATGTACATCATTCTCGTTCTATGGTCACCAAGTCGTATTCTATGTTGTGAATATTTCAGTTCTGCATTGGAATTCAACTTGGAGCCCAATTGACCGTTGTTGGTTTTTAGACAATTTTGAGGCTGGGTTCTTCATAGAATGTACTTATTCAACCCTTTCGATGTCCTTTTTTGAGAATATTCAAAATTCTACTTTTTTAGGGTTCCATACCCAAAGGGTAAAACGGGACCCTATTGCTAAGACTTCGCTGTCTGTCCGTCCGTCTGTGTGTCAACAGGCTTTATTTCAAGAACCGCAATAGCTAGACAGTTGATATTTTCACAAATTATTTATTTCTGTTACCGCTATAACAAAAAAAATACTAAAAACAAAATAACATAAATATTTAAGGGGGGCTCCCATACATCAAACGTTATTTTTTTGCCGTTTTTAGATAATGGTACGGAACCCTTCGTCTCGCGCTTGGCCGGTTTTTTTTCATTTGACAAACATAACAGTTTTATCTTCTGTGTTAATGAATAAAATTGAGCTACTATAAAAGTTGATCAGCCTTTGGACAATTTTTAATCAAAACCCAACTTTGCCAACTTACCAGGCCAACATCACCATTATGCTTTACAAGAGCTAACTCAAAATTCAAAAAAAAAATTCAAAATTCTTTATTTTGTAAGATACACTTTGTCTATAATCTAAGGCGATGGAGCCACCCGGTAGGCAAAAAAAAATGCCTGTGTTGGATGGCGCCGCTCTTCCTATAAATTACATAATTTTGTGTTATGCTTTATGCTTAACCAAACTAGTTATATAATTGAAAATATATAAATAAAACATACATGGGTCAATATATTTATCCTGCTAATAAAAGACAAGAGCTTAGCTCTTACATATATGATGATAATGACCCAGCATCCAATATTTTGTACAATATTCAAAATTAACTGAACTGTTATTGTTTCAAAAGTCATCATCCTCCTAGCGTTATTCCCGGTGATGCCCCTAAAGGAGCCTGGGGTCCGCTTTGACAACTAATCCCAGGATTTGGCATAGGCACTAGTTTTACGAAAGCGACTGCCATCTGACCTTCCAACCCGGAGGGAAAACTAGACCTTATTGGGATTAGACCGCTTTCCTCACGATGTTTTCCTTCACCGAAAAGCTAACGGTAAATATTCCGTACATAAGTTCCGAAAAACTCATTGGTACGAGCCGGGATTCGAACCCACGACCGCCGCTTGACAGCCGCATGCCTGGACTACTAGGCTACCGTGGCTACAATGTTACTGTTTCAAAAGAAATGAACAAAAGTTTCCAATTCAAAAACACAAATCTCAGTTAGGGTCCCAGGTGGTCAAGGATACCCTTTTATTACTCATTAGAACCATTGTCAGACCTTGATAAAATGTATTGTTGTCAGAGGCCCTACCGCGAAACGAAAACGAAATTCCGTTTGTGTATCTCCCTCTCTGTTGCACTTGCTTGTAGTGGAGACACCCGAACGAAGTTCATTTTCAATTCATGGTAGCCCCTCAGAACAATGAACACACTATAATAAAATTAACAGTCATAAGTGCATTCTTAATAAACACATTCTGGCTTCCCATAGCATACAAAAATAAAAAAGCCTTTTATTATTCCACACAAATAGGTTTGTTACCCATTTGTGTCTTTGTTGTGCTTTTATAGCCCAGGTTATTCCTGCTATCACTTCAACCTCGTCTTTCCATGTTGCAGTTGCAGTAGCAAATAAGATAATAATTATTTCTCCACACCAAAACTCAAATTGAAAAAAAGTTATAAGTAATTTAGTATGGTAGCAGCAATTTGAAATCTTAACAATTTTACTAGGTACACTTGATATAGATTAAAACCAAATGCAAACTTGTTTAGACATGACTTAACCTGTTGTTGGGCAAGAACACCTAAAGTTTGTGTAAGTAACTAAGGTTTGTACAAACTATCATGGAAAGACAGTGTGTAGTTGTCACTTTCGTACGAGAAGGATTATGTCCAAAGGGTTGAACTATTACTTTAATTTCACAATTTTCATTGCTTACCATCAGGAGCTTCATGGTGAATAGGCGGAGGCCTTTCCCCTGCCACCACATGCCGGTCCAAGTGCTCGGCGCCCGTTCGCCGCCCGTTCACCTCGCCCAAGTCTTTCAGTACTTCGGCCTTCGTACGCCAACCCTGACTCATGTTGATGATACTGATCTACAAAGAGAAAACCAATGATTACTAAGAAAACGCCACGTATGAAAAACTTGATATATCATGACCAGGTGTTTAGAAAAAGTAATAATAAACTAGACACGTTGCGACAGTTTATGGAGAGGCTTCGTGAAACTCACATTATGCACAAAAATAAGCACTTGTGTCGTCACACTGTTAAAAGTTTATAAGAATCATTATTCGTAAAATATCATTGCTTAGGTATCTACAGTCACTAAAGGTTAATAAAAGGTTGTAAAAATGTACAATGAAATGAAAAGATTTTGCGGAATGAAGAGGAGTACTCAGACACAGCTGACGTAATGACGTGTCGTGTGCACCTGCAGTTATCTTCTGTGCAGCACTGTCAGACTGCAGTTCAGTTCAGTTCTGTCAAAAGTTCAAAACATCGCCAAAAAAAATGTTTTTTTTTTTTTTTTTAAATTCGTCCATTCGGACAGGCTAAGACCATGGGCAACAAGGGCCAAAAAAAATGTATTTATGATGCAATTTATGGTCATTACACACCAAGCAATTTGTCACAAGAAGCCCTTTCAAAGCGAATGAATAGAATGTTTACGTCTCAGACTCTATGCACGGCTATCACGCGACGGCGCGCGAGCTTACTCTATTTTTCTCGCACTATCCGTCTTTCTCTTATTAGAACACTTAGAACAAGAGGTAGAGTGCGAGAAAAATTGAAAGTATGTCGCGGCGTGCAGATTGTTGTGACAAATGTGTAGTAGGCATTAGAATGAAAAATATATATTTCGATCTTATTTGAACTGACTTAGGTGTTAAGGTATAATGTGTATAGTTTACTACTGACTGCCACCGCCACCGCAGGCCTCGCCTGTCTGTCTGTTTTTAATTTCATTTGTGTATCTCCCTCCTTGTCGCTCAAATGAACAACTTACTAATAAATAGCAAGTGCAAACATGAACGAACTTCAGTTTCGTTTCTCGGTAGGGTAGGGCCTCAGCAGGTTGCACTGTAACAAATTGCAAGGTATGTAATGACCTTAAATTGTACAATTTCTCGTAGAAGGTTGAATACAAATTAATAATCTGTGGCATTTGTCAAAATACAGTTTGGCACTGTTTGGCACATGGAATAAAACGCTGTAAAACTAAAAAAAAAAATATTGCTGTCGATATCAATATCAATTATGAACCTAGAATACTCTGGACAGGCTATGGTAATAATAATACCACGTGCGAGCGAGCTGGTAGCATACAATTCTCGATAAGTGTGACAGAAAGGGAAACATCATTTAATTGTTCTTGTCATAGTTCCACTTTTTTTTATTTGCCACAACTGATTTAGTATGTGTTTAGTATGAAGTTATGGCACACAAACTATTACCCGTCCAAATTAAATGGGTTGTTTATGACAAGTCATCAGCCATTGTAGGACCAGTTCCTAATTTAGCTGCATAAGAGCCTTTCCGTTCCTCACTGTGGCAACACATATAGCCTGTCCAGAGTAGTCTGTGTCAACATTATTATTATCAATAATCTGTGGGTTCAATTTAATAAAAATACTTGGATAAATAATAATTAAATAAAAATCTTATTTATACACAATGGGTGATGAAAATACAGAGGATAACACGGCCAGTTTATCTAGCGCAACGGAAACTTTGAAAATCGAGGATAAAGACAATGGTGACGCCGTGAAATCGGACAAAGTTAAAAGTAAATATCATTAACATATTCATGTTTTAATATTTAAATGTTGCATCTCTGCAACACTGCCTATTGTTTTAAATCATACGGTTTCCAGAGTCGACTCTTTGCCACCGAACAATAATAATCTAAGCAGACGAGACGGTAATTTGAGGTTATCAAAATAAATAAACATTACCAAGGAGACTGAGTTTACTCTGTGAAAACGCGGAGAAAACGAATTTGACCCAGTTAAATCGATTTTTCGCCCCCCTAAATACATGCCCTGTAAATTTCATCAAAATCGTAAGAAGCCGTTTTATGTATGTGGGCGAGTACTACTTTTTAGTGTCCTTCCCGTTTCTACTATTTGCTGTTTAAAAGGAGATTACAAGAAAATACTATGTCTGCTGTTGTTAATTGTTACTGCATTCCTTACTCAAACCGTGAAACTACAACTGTATTAAGTTATATTTATTTGCCTTCTATTTCACCAGTTACAAAATGTCCCCGAATTTGTCTGAACATAGTGGTTTGTCCCGTTGACAACAATGTTATCTGCTATAATACGATTTTTTGCGAGGTTCAACATATTTGTTCAAATAGATTAATAGATGTTGTGGTAACTGATAATGAAGAATAAACTAAGGAAAAGTTATCCATAATACCCCAAAATGTGATCACAATTTGAAATTTTCCAGTTGACATATTACTGAAGGCGACCGGCAACGCCCCAATTATGAAGAAGAAAAAGTGGGCAGTGGACGCAGAAAAGCCTATTGGCTGGATCATGGAGTTCGTCAAGAAGTACCTCAAGCTGGAGCCCCATGAGAAACTTGTAAGTTATTAAATATTATGTACTTAGGTGTCAATTTTACATGAACAAATATCTGCCAAAGGCAATTTTGGGGCTTAAACCTTTACTTCCCAATGTAAAGACTAATGTATAAGATACACATTTTTTATGGTTTTTCCCATGTTTTTGCATTTTTTTTATAAATATTCGTAATAAAGTTTTTTTTTAAATATGTGAATTGAAGGTGTATTTTGTAAGGAGAAATTCAAAAACTCTTAACATGCATAAAAGGTCACAAAACTGTATCCCTATTACAGAAAACAAACTGTTTTGTGATCATACAAAAGGTAGCCAAAACATAGGTATCATATCATTCATCAAAATCGGTTCAGTATCTTAAATGCTATAGTGTAACACACATAAACACAAACATAGACCGCTAAAATCTTATAGTACCTTTTAATATTTAAAAAAACGTACTTTTTTTAATATATTGTATAAAATGTTATTATTTTCAGTTCCTGTATGTCAACCAGACTTTTGCACCATCACCGGACCAGATAGTGAAAAATCTTTACGAATGCTTTGGCACCGACGGCAAGTTAGTTCTGCATTACTGCAAGAGTCAAGCGTGGGGGTGAACATAGATTTTTATATAACTCGTATATAAAATTGACAGGTTCATTTATTAAAGGTCTCAGGGCTTAATCCATACAAATATTATTTGGGTTATTTTGCATGTGTATAGAACAATTTCACTTATAGTCAGAGTTCTTAAAACAGTACTGGCGTTCAGGTGAAATAGGATTCAAATACAATACAAAATAGTTTATTTCACCAAAAACAAATATTAGCATAATGAGTATTAATTAAGTACCTACATCTAGCGTATCTACAATTAACATTATGTAATCGAGGGATTCAACACTATAGTGTAGTGAATACTAGTTGATTCCAATTTCAATGCCATTTTGTATTGTATTGTGGATCTTAGCAGGATAAGCGTCTAAACAAGGTGTGTTGCGCACAATAGATAAATAAAACAACATGAAGGAATTATAGATACAGCAAGTAACCTAAATGATTTTTGTATAAAAAACACAATGTAAAATAAATAAATATTATGGCGCAATCTTACTCAAATCAAACCAGCCCCACAGTAAAATCAATAAGCTTGTGTAAGGGGTACTAGAGGATGATGTATTTAATAGATATACATAATTAAATATATAGAAAACACCTAAGACTGAAACAAAATTAATATTCATGCTTAACACAAACAATTATTATACACTTTACCAGGATTCGAACCCAGGTCCTTCAGCATCATAGGCAGCATTACTATTAACTGGTTGTCAATGTATTGTAAAAGCTACTTTAACACCATTATAGTAAAAATGGCTCCATAATTCGTTAAATTGTAAAAATGTAAAGAAGTTTTCTTTTCCTTCCGCGGTTCCTGACCCTGTTTATAATTTACTCTGTTATAATATAATTACATTTATAAGCTTTTTTACATGTGATACCTAATTTAGTAATTAGTGTAAGAATATATTTATTAAAATAACTTAAATGGTATTTATTTTCTAAAGTAGGTATATACAAGGTGATAACTATAACATTAACTAAATTAAATTAAAGCTAAGTTGAATCTAAAAAAGGCCCTCGAGGCATTGTACCGAGGATGCTGGCGGCATTTCCTCGCTGAATTGCAATGCTGATGCATTGCGCGAGAAAGCCGCCAGCTATTGAAATTAGATATTTGCATTTTATTTTATTAGGTAAGTAACGTGTAAATTAGGTACAAAAATGTTAAAAGCAGGCATAGGTAACAAGTAAAACCATAGAATATTTCAAAACGTATATAAATAGGAAGGTATATTATATATTAACAAACACTTCAAGTAAAGTAAAGATGTTTTCATTTTCTATCGCCGCCACCACTACTGTTGACGAACTCCTTGCTCGTAGTCTTTGTTGGCAAATTATTTGTTTTATCTGGAATAAACCAAACGATCTCTATAAAATAAATTCAACGGTTGTTCTGGGACAGTATGGGTCAGAGGCGAATTAATCGTAAATGTCGAGGGCGCCCTAGGCAACTCACCGGCGCCCCTCTAGCGGCCATAGATTAAAAAAAACCGGCCAAGTGCGAGTCGGACACGCGCACGACGGGTTCCGTACCATTATCTATAAAAACGGCAAAAAAAATCACGTTTGTTGTATAGGAGCCTGTGCCGACTAGGCACTTTCCCTAATGCTTAGGCTACACACATCGCGATAACGCGAATATTCGCATTATCGCGATGTATGTAGCCGAATATTCGCGAATACTTCGGCACTTCGCCCGAAGCCGCAGACCCTTCGCCCCGCTGTCGGTAAATTTGCGCACATCAAAGGCTTTTATCGCAATGAACTTCGCTTGCGCGGTAGGCTTGTGCGCGCTCGCTCACTGAGCGGATCGCTCCAAACTAGTACAATCGCTCAAATGTACTAGTTCGGTCTTTTAGGTCTTTTAGTTCACTAGTACACTAATTCTATTCACACAGTTTTCGTTCCTTGTCGCTCGCGTACACCGAGAGCCATTCGGATACGTTCGGTCGCTCGGTCATTCATTCGGATCGCATCGTTTTTCTATCAGTGTCACTACTCGCTCTTCTCTCTCTCTCTCTGGTTCTCGCTCCGGGTGAACTAAACGTACTAAAGAGCAGAACCGTTGCGGAATAGTTCGGTCTAGTACAGTGTCGGGAATTAGGTCTTTTTAGTTCTTAGTACATGTATCACACAAGCCTATTGCGCGGCCACACTTCAGTCGGTTCAACTTCATCGTGCTTAGCGGACGTACTGTCAACTGTTCTTGCTCGACGAATAGTAATCAATCATCCATTGCCGCCTTTTCACTTTTTTTCTATTTTTTATTTTGCACTAAGCCAAAAAGTAATTGTTGAGCGCCATAAAATACAGAGCGACAGCTTCGTCCATTTTCGCGATAAACTCTGCGGCATTTCAGTGTGGCCATGCACATTCGCCGTAGGCCGAAGAAGTTTTATCGCGATAATTCTATCGCGATGTGTGTAGCCTAAGCATAATAGAGATTAGATATTGAATAAAACGTGTATACTTGTATATATACTGTGTTCATTAATGAATAAATAACCATTGTATTGACAGTACCTACTTCAGAGTGTCTCTCTGAGTGTGGACTGGCATAAACCCCTCTGGGGTGCACTACACACTCGCCCTCTCTACTCCAGCATCAACATCGTAATTATTGCCATGCAGTGCACACGATCCTGAACCATCAAAAACTGCCGGCAAAGTGGTGGTGATGGTTTTTATTACCCTTTGCGTACGGAACCCTAATTATAACGAAGAAACATTTCAAGTGCGTGACGCCGGTTGCTCGTCGCGCGTTTTTGGAGCCGCGCGCCACTAGGCACGTGCCTAGTTTGACTATATGGATAATCCGCCTCTGGTAAGGGTGCGAATCCATCAGGTATGCGAAGACAAAATCCAACAAACGCATTACGCACGCACTGGCTGACACCGTTCGATAGAACGAGACAGACGCGCTATCTTGTCAGTTATCGTGTGATAAAGCCGACCATGATACGGGCTCTGGACTCTGTGTGAGTCAAGTGTCGTCCTCTCCTGTCTTCACCGGAGTAATACCTGGCGGCTTGCAGCACTTGTTCCCGCCGGCCGGGCTCCGCTTGGGTCCGGTCCCGGTCCCGGTCCCGGTCCCGGTCCCGCTCCCGGTCCCGGTCCCGCTCCCGGCGCCGGACGCGACGGACCGGCCCGTGTCGCACGGACAGCACGTGTGCACGCTGCTGCGACTCGTGTCCATCGACTGTATCTTCTCCGCCTGTCAAAACGAGGATCAATGACACGACTTAAAACCACAACCAAACTCAAATTTAGAATGTCGCCATCTCTATCGCACGTAGTTTGAGTGATAAAGATACGAATTTAGAGACTGGATTTTCTTGGTAGCACCGAAGCGATGATTGTTTTTTGTTCAAATAGTACCTACGCTTAGCTTTCCATAGTAAGTAATGTATTTTAACCTTTCCGCCGCCACAATAGATTCTATAAGTGTGTCTTTGTAGCAAAGGTCTAAAAATGAACTTACTTATATGTCGCCCCTACATCGACGGTGGCGACTTTCACGGTTTTCAAGCGACGGCGCGCCAGCTCTGGATTTTTTCTCACGCTATCCGTCTCTCTCTTATTAAAAGGACAATAATTAGAACAAAGGTATAGTGCGAGAAAAATCGAGATTATGTCGTGGTCGTCCCACGATAGACGTTTTGTTATAAAGACATATAGCGTGTGAGGCACTAAATGTAAACTAGTAAGTACTGACTTTATATCAAGCCAACGGCGGCGAAAAGGCTAACACCACGTGGTTAGCAAACAAGCGTACGACCCGCCTGGTGGTAAGCTCAACTTAACATAGGGGTGTCACATGCGCGTGGCCGAACCTTTAAAAATGTATACGCTCCTTTCTTTAACAACCCCATACCGTCGAACCCACGACAGCCGCATGCCTGATCCACTAGTACTCGCACTATATAAAGTTGAAATAAGGGTTCCTAGTTGACTACGGAACCCTAAAAACCCCGACATTTTCATTTCAAAATCCAATATCTCAAAAACGGCTGAACAGATTTTCATGAAACATGGCTAAGAACATTCGGGATAAAATTATCTATGACACAAAAGAAAGTAAACGAAAATCGGTGCATCCGTTTGGGAGCTACGATACCACAGGCAGATACACAGACAGACACGTTAAACTTATAATACCCCTCTCTTTTTGCGTCGAAGGTTACAAAAAGAAGACCAGCTTTTCTCATCTCGCGTCGCGGCCTCAGTTTATCTAGCCTGGCAGCACGGCTATCACGAGACGACGCTAATTTTTCTCGCACTATTCGTCTCTTCCTTATTAGAACACTTCGAACAAGATAAATAATGCGAGAAAAATCGAGAGTACGTCGCGGCCATCTCATGATACACGTGCTGGTGTCAAAAGATGTTGTCAAGAATAACATACATACATACGAGGGGCGGCTGATAAGTCCTAAGCCTATGGTAGAAAAAAACAATATATAAAAAATAACTTATGTTTATTTTTATTTATACAATCCTTTTAGGCCGTTAAAAAAATATTCTTTAGATTGGCCTTCAAAATGCTCCTCTACAGCCGCCTTCATCTCTTCATCACTGCCAAATCTCTTTCCCCGTAACTCTCTCTTTAAATTACTGAACAGAAAATAATCGCTAGGGGCTAGGTCTGGACTGTAGGGTGGGTGGTCGATTTCATCGAAGTCAATTTCCTTCAGAGCCTGCCTCGCAACCCGGGCGGTGTGAACGGGTGCATTCTTCTTCTTCTTTTGCCTCGCCACTTCCCGGTTAGATGGGGTCGGCTTTCTTAACCATGACGCGCCATTTGCTGCGGTTGTGAACGTCATTATCCTGGAGATCCATGCATTTCATGTCCTTCTGGACAGTCGTTAGCCATGTAGCTATGGGTCTACCTCTTCCCCGTTTGCCTGTTGCGACGGAAAGGCACTTTTTCACAACATAATCTTCCGGTCTTCTCCTTACATGGCCGTACCACCTTAACCTATTCTCCTGCAGTTTATCTGCTATTGGGGCCACTTTCAGACTACCGCGAACAAATTCATTTCGGACTTGATCCTTCAGCGTGACACCTCCTGCCCAGCGCAACATCCGCATTTCGGCGACGTGGAGTTTCTGTATGTGTATATTCTTTGCGGCCCATGTTTCACTGCCGTAGAGCATTGCCGGTCTAATTGCTGTTCTATACACTTTGCCTTTAGTTCTTACAGGCATCTTTGCATCGCATATAACTCCTGTAAGTTGGCGCCATTTGCCCCATCCTGCGTTAACCCTGTTTGTGACGTCCGCCTCTATTATTAGTGCCGTCGTCTGTTATTACCGAGCCAAGATACTTGAAATGGTGAAGTTGGGGTAGCAAGGTGTTGTCTAGCATCAGGTTTGTGTCGGACGGGCGTACAGAGTTGAAGTGACACACCATGTATTCTGTTTTTGTTCTGCTGACTTTCAGACCATTTCTCTCGAGGGCTTCTCTCCATTTTTCTAGACTATGTTGGATGTTTTCTTTATTGTCTGATATTAAGAACGGGTGCATTGTCTTGCAAAAACAAAATGCCTTTCCTTAATTTGCCCCTCCTTTTCTCAACTACCGCTTCTCGCACCTGTCTCAATAGATTAGCATAATAAAGTGCATTTATTGTAGAACCTTTGGCCAAATAATCTATTAAGAGAAGGCCATCACAGTCCCAAAACACAGTGGCCATTAACTTAGATGCCGATTTTTGCACTTTAAACTTCTTCGGTGGTCTTTCACCCTTTTAAATCCACTGCATGAATTCAGACTGACACTCCGGATCATACTGCCTGATCCATGTTTCATCAACAGTTACTATTCGGGAGCAAACTTCATCTATACCATCTCCGCACAGATCTAAAAACGGCAGGGAAGTTTCAACACGACGTTCTTTATCGAACGCCGTCAGCATTTTCGGTACCCAGCGAGCACTGACCTTAGTCATGCTCAAATGTTCATGTAAAATCTCCCCAACCCGTTATTTACTAATGCCTACAGTATCCGTTATTTGCCAAACCTTAACTCTCCGGTCTTCTAATACTAATTTTCTGACTTTTCTTACATTTTCTTCAGTCACCACCGATATTGGCCTCTCTGAACGGGGATCGTCTTCAATCGACTCCCTACCCAGTTTAAATAAGCAACTCGACTTTTTGACCGTAGCATAAGGTCCAGAGAGGCACCATAAATACTAGCCATTTCTTTAAAAAATACATTGCGGTGATTTAGCACTTTTTGTAAGGAACCTAATTACAGCACGGTGCTCAATTTTCGTAATATTTGTTGATAATTCAGACATGGTGGACTTTTCCGTTGAATATCTCAAGAAAAATTCAAACAAATATGAGATGATTTTGTTTTTAAATGGCCTTTCTAGTGGCCAGTACCATAAACGCATATACGACCTCGAAATACCATTAGGACTTATCAGCCGCCCCTCGTACATACATTCACGGCTTTATTCCCAAAAGGGGTAGGCATAGCACATGAAACGTATGTTCCAGCGTCACTTTTAGCATAAATGTGGGTTTTTTTTCGTATGGCAATAGGTATATTATTTCGCCTTTAAAGTTTGTCACTCTTTAGCACCACCCAGGGGACACGTGCAGCATAAATGTGGGTATAAAATATCGACAAAATGTTATATTGCAGTGATAGGTTGCTTGCTAGCCCACAACACACTTCAACCCAGGTAGTTGAAGTGAGTTGAATTTCAAAAAACAAGAAGGCTTTCTTTCAGGTCAAGAATAAATGTTATAGTATTGTATTGTATAGTGACCTTGGAGGGCGCGGCGGGCAGCCGGTGCTGGCGGTCGCCCGCCGCCTTCTTCTCCGGCTTCTCCGCGAGCGGCAGCTTCAGCTCCTCCTGGAGGCTGCGCGGCGCCGCGTCTCTTTCACTCGCTTGACCTTCGCTCTGCTTCGCGGATGACGGCTGGGACGGTTTCTGTGGCTGCAAGTATATCTAAAAAAAAAAAAATAGAATATAGGGGTGTGGATATACAGGGTGTCATTTTAATCAGTGTCCAAATTCAAGTATAAGATTCTTCAGCAAAACTATAAAATACGCTTTGTTTGTTTCATATCATTCAGTACAAAAAAAAATAGTAATTGCTGCTTAAAGTTATCCCAAAGAAACCTTACCACGCGGGCACCTCAGCGAGTAGTAAGGTTTGCGCACGGCACGCCTCCCCTCCCTCGGCCCCGCCTCGCACCGCGCGGTACTGAATGCCCCGTAACCACGCAGTACGGATAATTCTTTTGGGATAGACAAATTATAATTTTAAAAATATACGAGTTTTTTTTTTCAAAAATGGAGTATTAGTGATACCAAATGCCTACAAAAAATTTGGACACTGATTAAAATGTCACCCTGTATATAAATCTGTACCACTGGTGCCCAAGATACAGGCTGTGCCTAGTTTGGGACCAACGGATACCGTAAGTGCTGTTATTTTCCTTTACATGTGATAATGCCATTAAGTAAAATGTATTCGCATAATGTACGTAGGATAACCCGAGTTTCGGGCGAACTTCGAATTTCGGAGTTTGTGGTTATAGCTCGGGTTACACTTATCTCGGTATCTACGGTAAATAAATATTTATATTTATATTTCTATATATTCAAAGGTGCATGTGAAGTCGCCAACCGTCACCAGGCAAGCGTGGGGACTAGTGCCCCTCTCATCCGTGAGAGGCCTGTGCCCAGCAGTGGCCCGTATATAGGCTGATTTATTATTATTATTATTATTATAGGGGTGTGATCTTAAGTTCGAACCAGTTTTTAAATATTAACAAAGGTTTGTATGGGAGCAACTACAAAGAAAAAACATAAATACCTACACTGGCGGTAGCCGAAATGCTTCATACTAATTGCCATAAAAATATGACGTCACGGTATGCTATTTGTACGAAAAATACCGTTGTATGGAAAATCTAGTAAACTGCTGTTTCAGTCGTTTAGGTCCATTGATAGTTGCCGTACAATAGGCATGATGACACATTTTGAAAAACTGTTCTATAATGTTTAGAAACATTTATTATGTACAACGAATAAGATTTTTCAAGAGAATATAACAGTTAAGTAGGGAAAAAATGCATTTTAGTTTTTAAATTTCAAATTGGCGCTAAAACGCTTGTCAGTGTCATGGCGTCCCGAGTGACGTCACGTTTGTATAACGGTGGGTACACACCAAGCCAACAAACGGCTATGTATCTCACTCTAACAAATAGCTGTCACATAAATGCTTCGCGTTCGTTGGTCGTTCGTTTGCTCAGTGTGTACCCACCATAAATAGAACGCAAACCTTTGACGTTTGCTACCTAGATCGCTCAATTGCTCATTGAATGAACATAAATTAAAAAGTTTATAAGTCTTGCGCGAGCGAGAAAGCGGGACAATGACGTATGAAGATCTGACAGATACCATGGTTCTATCCCTGTCTTACTATTCGTTCAGTACGTAAGTTTTCTCTGTAATCTGTGGTAATGGCTGTTATGGGTATTTATTTATACAAACGTGACGTCATGCGCTCTGATTGGTGTTTAACATATCATGGCGGGCGTCTGTATTTTTCAGTTTAATTTTATCAAAATAAATAATAATCTCTTACTTATAAAAAAATATGAGCATTTTTCGAATTCTGTGATTAAAATTTTACTAAGAAAATACCATATTTTAGTGATTTTCAATTACTGTCATCATGCCTATTCAAGACGTAATTTTCAAGCATGAGCACGCCACGCTCCTACGTTCCATGCGCCCCTGGTCTACCGGACAACTATAGCGTGCTTCTAGTCTGACAATCTGCCGTAGGCACGGTCACGCTGCGTGCTATGCACTCCTAGTACTTTCGAAATCAAACACTCCCGTCTATAAGGGTGGTTAATGGTTATACCACTTGTCCAAGATCTTTGTCCAATGTATAGGTATTTTCGTCTCACATTTTGCTTAACGAGTGAGTGAGACGCAATGCACATTGGACATAGATCTTAGACAAGTGGAATTCCAGTCTACGTTTGGGAACTTCATTATAATCCTCCTAGCGTATAGCTCAGGGTCCGCTCTGGCGCCTATAATCCTTTTGGCACCGATCCAAAAGTTGTTGGTGGGATTTGATGCTTTGGAATTGATATCTCTAGACCGCGCGGCTGAAACTGGCATAGATCATTAGCCGACCGTACCTCCGGGGTCCTCCACACGATGATGCTGCCGGCGGCGCACGCGCTCACCACGAAGCGCCGGTCCGGCGAGAACTTGGCGCACGTCACCGCGCCCGCGTGCCCCAGACCCATGTGCGTGTATATGCCCTCCTGGTACTTCCACACCTGGGACACATAACCATCAAAACCCTTAAAAAACATTCCATATAAAAAGACTCTGCAACTTAGCAGATTTAATAAAAAAGACCAGGTTGCACTCCAGGAGTGCCGGCAGAATTGAAAACTTGCGAATTGGTTAAAAAAAACTTGAATAATTTTAACTTTAAAAATCCGCGTTTTGAAGCGCAACTCCCGCTTTTTGTATTTTGGCAATTGGCAACACTAAATCCTACACGACTACAAGTCACGTGACCTCCTGCGCTCCTACACCCATCCCAAAAGAGTGCACAGCGCCGCTAAAGAAGTTTTCACTTCAAAAACTACCTACGGCATTCTCAATATTTTTTTAAATACATTCACTGCCAATAATATCGTAGCTACAAGCGAAAAATCGTATGTAGAGGAAACCGTTATAGGGTGGAGTTAAAGACTTAGCGTCATATGCTGAGTGAGTTAAATTCGTGAGTGAGCCGTTCTCATTATATTTTAATATGAGTACTATGTAATTCTAAATCTGACAAACAATTGTAACAACTATGATATCATACCTTGACGATTTGATCATTGCAACCGGTAACGAAGAGATTCCCGTCGGACGAAATGTCGAGCCCGTTTACCGCACCCACTTTGCTCGCCTCCAGCTAAAACCAGATAGGTACATACATATACTTACATAGATTCACGCCTGAAAATATCGACAAAATGGGATGTCATCCATCGCCCACAACACATTTCAACCCTGCTCCCTTAGTCGAATCTTGCGACACCCACGCTAAGAAAGGGGATAGGTAGTGAAACTAACCTGACACTACACGGGGGACCCGACACCAAATAGGTATGTACCAGATAAATTTTCATCAATCTCTAAAATGTGTAACAGCTTTTTGTGTGTAGGCATGTCATAGACACAGATTCATAGTTACATAATCAGTCGGTATATAGGTATAATGGCCACGGAATATTTTCCGTAATTATGGCACCTGCTCCAACCTATACAACGGTGAAACGTGGTGACCACTCATGAACTACTCGGGGTCTTCCTATATCTTTCCTTCAATCATATTGAGTATGAACTTGTCATGTCGTATGAGGTGCCCTATCATCTTCCCTATTAATAGTAACGCTTATCTATCCAAACTTATTTCCGTTGTATTGAAATCTGAAGAGTTCCAGGAGCATTGAAAGAACTCTTCAATCCTCATGTAGCTATTCGAAAAGTACTATCCGGGTCGAATCAATGGAAATCGGTTGCCATAAATTAGATGTATAACAAGCAATACAGTACCTCTCTCGCCAGATTTCCACTACCAGCTTCCCAATAGGCGACACGGCGGTCCGTGCCACCCGTAAGCAGCTGACAGCCCAGCGGCTCGAAACACACGCACATGAAAAGTGTGCTCGCGTACATCACTTGCCGACGAGACAGTGACCTGAGAACAGACTTACAAAAGATTACTAAAGCCGAATAGAGAGCCGAGATCGTCAGCGAATGTAGCACAGCGGACGAGAAACTATACCTTCCTCTTTCTAAATTACACGGAGCGAGTGAGAGAGTCAGTGAGTCGCAGAACAGGTTAGCCAGACTGTTCCGAAACTGAACGCGCTCCTTATTCTTAGTGTTAAATAGATGATATTACCCGACCGAGGGATTAATAAAAATTTTGATCGTTTCATAAGAACGCATGCGAGGCATTTTAGGAAGTTTTGTAAATGGCAACACCGAGGCGCATTGGCTAATGACGAATGACTTTTTTAACCCCCGACGACGCAAAGAGAGTGTTATAAGTAGCTCCCAAACGGATGGACCGATTTGAATTCGGATTTTTTGTGTTATAGACAATCTTATCCCGAGTGTTCATAGTCATGTTTCATGAAAATCTGTACAGGCGTTTTTGAGAATTTGGAATGAAAATGTCGGAGGTTTTTCAACTTTTTTAAGTTGTAGTTATTATTCAGTGTTGTCGGTGTGAACTTGTAGAAAGGGATGTTCAATTTTCGGCGTGAGACAGAAAGCGTCGAGCAGGCTCTTCTCGTCAAATATACTACTGAAATACAAGCCACTCTATCGTTTCTCCTATCCTGGGTATCATGCATGGCTAGTAACGTATTAAGACTCTTGTTGCCCAAGTTGGGGCTGAGCTACGGGCTACCAACGGGGTCACAGGTGACGGATAGTGAACGGCCATTAGATATGGTGGTTAGCGGCGAATATAACGAATGAGCAGTCCCCGATCAAGCAGCGACAGGGTTAACAGGGCGTAGTGGGTTAGACGGTGGGACGGACTTCTCAATAAAAGTTACGTACGCCTTATGACGACCTTGCGACATGGCGAGTAAACACCGCCATCAGATAAAGCGTTCATCAGTATCATGATGCATCAGTATTGGCAGAAGGCCGAGGAAGTGGGTTCCGGTAGGACTTTTGAAATTTTGACCAAATAGAAGTAGGCATATATTCGGCCATTACAATGCGATGTAAGAATCCAAACCACATTAATATTCCCTATTATAGAGTAACAAGTGGCGATTACTCCGCCGACGAGAGCCAGCTCTTAAGTTAAGGATAATGATGATGTTGCGGTGTACTGACATCAAGTCCCAGATGATGCAGGAGCCGTCGGTGCCCGCGCTGACGGCCTCGCAGTCGTTGGGCGAGACCTGGATGGCCGACACCGGGCTCTTGTGCTCCTTCAGGACCTTCTTCAACGTCTGCTTCTCCGGCTTTATATCCCACACGCGGACCTGGCATTCATTAAATTCACTTATCAAATTCTTTATTAGCTTATGAAACCTAGGAGTTGCCTAAAATGTTCACAACTTCAGTACAGTTACCTGCGAATGTCATTCGTAAGCCAGGTTCGCAGACAATTCCGACGAGTGGCTTTAAATTGTCCGTATGGTTATAAACAGCTTATATATAGAACAATTTGTCCCAATTGTTAACTTTTGCTACTACTTATGTATCATCATCATCATCAGATCAGCCGAAAGACGTCCTCTGCTGGACATAGTCCTCCCCCAAAGAGACCGGTCCTGCGAAGCCCGCATCCAGCGGACTCATGCGACCTTTACCAGGTCATCAGTCCATCTTGGGCCTTACCCACGCCACGCCTTTCGGTACGTAGTCGCCACTCGAGAACCTTCCGCCCCAACGGCCATCGGTTCTACGTGCTATCTATGTTAGGTATATATTATGACAAGTGATTGGTGTTATAGTAAAGGCATCACATTTCCTGTGGCCCGATTCCCGAAGTTACACGTTACAATTTTACAAGATTAATCAGGCAATCCATCTCAAATAATGACTCCATAGTTTGTCTATCTTTTTGTTCCTGATCTGCACTCTATTCCTCGAAGGTTAACTGGAAGAGATCGCTTACGGGGATAAGTTCGCCTTTGTACCGATTTAACCTATCTTGTCTGTATTTTTACATACATAGGTACAAATAGCCAAAAGTACCCTTAACCGACGAGCATGTATGAGAAATGTTAAGAAAGTGAGTGAAGCGAAACTGGTTGGTCAGGATCGTAGCAAATGGAGATCCGTGATCTCTGCCTACCCCTCTGGGCTACCCCCTACAAATGGCCAGTTGCTTATGTAGGCGCCTCTGGTGTTGTCTGTTGACTTGTAATATTGTTGCTTGCTCGCAAAACGGGTCACTGGTTCTAAGGACCCCACGACTAGCAATGTCTGATGCTCACTGTATCTTCAAGACCAGGGTTCCATACCTCCGTGGACAGTCAGTGGCGTGCCTTGATATCTCACCTGACCCTCGCACCCTCCGGAGATGAGCGTGTTGCCTTTAGAGTTCATGGCGAGTGCCGAGGTGCCCTTGTTGTGTGTGTTGAAGATGCAGTACATCAATCGCCCGGTCAGGGGCGTGAAAGCGCGGATCGTACCGTCGTTCCAACCTGAAAAAGGACTTTTTAGATACCACGGGGGCTTCGAAGCTATTTGATCGTATGTTTTTTTTATATAACGACAATTACTCAATTATAAATTGATAATACACTGCTATCAACATCTGAATATAGTGCGCCAATGGCGCCTATGCAAAATATAACTCGTATGAGATGGTACGAGGTAGCATGAGCGCAGAACATTTATTGATTAGAAATTTGAAAACGGCTGAACAGATTTTCATGAAACATAGCTAAGAACACTGGGGATAAAATTATCTACGACACAAAAAAACCGCATTCCAATCGGTCCATCTGTTAGGGAGCTACGCTACCACAGACAGTTAGGTACTCAGATAGACAGGTTAAACTTATACGAGTAACACCCCTCTTTTTGCGTCGGGGATTAATTTTTTCTACAGTTGGGTGGTTTAGTTCATATAGCCCCCTGAGCAGCTACCATGATAGGTTTTACTTATAATCATGTTTACGAAAGAACCGTAATGTACGATTCTCATCGCACGGGCCGGGCCGGAGCGAATTCTATTACATGCAAAGGAATTTGAACCGTCTATCTGTAAAGATTGTAATCAAATACAGCCGACAGCGTCGGTAGCTGCCGCTTCGCAGTGGATGCACGATGAATTCAAATATGAAAAGTAATTACTGTTTATACGGTTCAAATTCCTTTGCATGTAATGGAATGCGCTTCGGCCCGGCCCGTTCGATAAGAATCGTTAGTTAAGGGGCTCCCATTATTGGCGTATGGGATCGTACCTTCGATCTGAATCTCTTAGTTTTCTTAGGTTTTTTGTAGCTTATTATGTTAACAACAACGGCTTTAAGCAATATAGTATCCCATATTTACTTCAATGTTCATTGTTTTCGAGATATTTGGCATCAAAGTTGAACAATTTTAGGCCAAAAAACCGGTTTCTGGCCATAACTTTTGTGTTAATTGGTTTAAAATGAAAACCCTTGACCAGTTTTTAGGGACGTCACAGACGAACCCAAATATGTAGATTTCGTATGTGTTAGAACTTTCACGTCAATAGAGATACAAAATAAGTGTTATTTTAGACAATGTTTAAAAAGATCATACCAAATGAAGTATTCATTTGTTTCAAAATCCGGTAGACCAAAATGGAAATAAAACATTGAAGAACCGATAACCGTTTGATTTATACTTCTATCTGTAGTGCAAAAGTAGGAGATATTCATATTCATATTCATATTCATATTCATTTATTGCGATCATGTTCATTGTCCATACAGTAGATCTTAACGTAGGTTATACAGTCGGTACATGATACCCTGCTAGGGCATTGCAATGACCTTACATACTAACATGCTAGCGACGTAAGTTACTTAGGTATAAAGAAACAGAGTTTAAAATATACATATTACTGTATATTAATATATATGTGGGTACTTGGGTTTCCGATGCCTACCGCACGGATAATAAATGTCAGTCTCGAAATACGTGAGTTTCTATAGCCGTCCCTTGATACATTTCCCTAGTACATACCAATTGGCGACGAGTCCGGTTATTAGATTCAGTTATATACAGTTGTGATTTAAGTGTGTTAATCATGGCAACAGAAAAAAACCCGATTTGAGTGGCTTAAAGGAGTTTAAAATAAATGTCGACGTGTGGTCGACTTACGTCAGCAGGCTACAGGCGTGGTTTACAATTCAAGACGTAAAAGTGGCTGAATTCTCAAAATACCTAGTGGCAGTGGTAGGCACCGAGCCCCTGGATTTAATTATTGACCTTTGTTACCCAGAGAAACCGGAAAAAGTGAGTTTCGAAACTATCGTAACCTTAGTCGAAGAACATCTCTCACCAAGAAGGTCTATAATCGCAGAGAGAATGATTTTTAGGTCATGTAAGCAAGTCGAAGGTCAAACCATAAGCGAGTACCTCCTGCAATTAAAAAAGCTGAGCAAGAATTGCAAGTTTATGAGTAACGCCGCTTTGAAGGAAAACTTACGCGACCAGTTCGTTTATGGGTTACAAAGCGAACGCATTCGGCAGCGAATGCTCACAGAGGACGACGAGCTCACGTTCAAACGCGCCACTGAGTTGGCGTTGTCGCTGGAGGCGGCCGTTCGAGACTCCAAGCCGGCGGCGGCAGCGACCGGGGCGGGGGCGGGGGCGGGGGCGGGGGCGGGGGCGGGGGCGGGGGCGGGGGCGGGGGCGGGGGCGGGGGCGGGGGCGGGGGCGGCGCCGGCGGCGCGCGGTTTCGAGGCTCGCGCCGCGCCGGAGGCTTCCAGAGACCGCAGCGCCGAGGCTACGGCGACGACGGCCGGGGAGGGTCGGCGTCAGCAGGAGGGCGATGTTACCGTTGTGACGGACGACACCCAGAACATCAGTGTTCGTTTAAATATAGCGAGTGTTATGTCTGTGGTGATGCAGGGCATATCGCGAAAATGTGCCGTTTTAGGAAGGATCCTAAAAGAGTGCATCGGGTGCACGCGGAGGCGGAGGAGCAGGCGCCGACTGACGGGTCGGAGTCCGATGACGGACCTCTGCAGGTCTACCAGATGAGCGATTCCGAGCCGGATGCTAAGTGGACGGTTAAGGTAAAAGTTAACAATGTTTGGTTAACCATGGAGGGAGACACTGGCTCCTCTATTACTGTTATATCCTTTTCTACTTATAAGGAACATTTTAATAATTGTAAACTTCACCCTTATGAGTCAAATTTAAAAATGTACAGTAGTCAAAAGGTGAAACCGAGGGGTAAAATCATTTGCACGGGAGAAATAGATAGCCGAACGGTTAACGACCTTAACTTAGTAGTCATAGACAATAATTTCAGCCCATCGTTGCTAGGTCGTAATTGGATGCGGGCTTTCGGTATACATTTCCCGAGTGTACATGGTAACAAGACCGTAAACTCGTTGGACCTTAAACTACGTAGTGAGGATATTTCGGAGAAATTAATAAAACGGTTCCCAAACGTTTTCGCCGACGGTATTGGCACGTTTAATAAAACGAAATTAAAGTTGGAAATAATGAGTGAGGCCACGGCCGTGTGGCGGCGCCCGCGACCCGTACCGTTCGCTCTGCGGCCCGCCGTGGAGGCCGAGCTGGCGCGGCTGCAGCGCGAGGGCATCATCTCGCCGGTCGAGTGGAGCGACTGGGGCACGCCCGTGGTGCCTGTTATCAAGAAAAATGGGGATGTGCGGCTATGCGGCGATTTTAAAACAACGGTTAACCCGGTTTTAGTCGATGATAAGTATCCTATCCCGCGGATCGATGACATATTCTCGTCTCTTCAAGGCGGAAAATATTTATTAAGATCGACCTTAGTCAAGCTTACTTACAAATCGAACTAGATGAGGATTCGAAGAAGTTATGTACTATTGTGACATTGCAAGGTATGTATTGCTATAATAGGCTCCCCTTCGGAATAAAATGCGCGCCAAACAAGTTTCAAAGGTTAATGGATAAACTATTTAGAATGCGATATGTGACTTGCTATTTAGATGACTTGAACGTATCGGGTGTAGACTTTGAGGATCACTGGCAACGATTGTTAAAGGTTTTTAACATTTTGTCTGATTGCGGTTTGCGCGTGGCCTCTAATAAATGTAGTTTCTTTCAAACATCTGTGTCGTATCTCGGTTATGTTATAGACGCGAATGGGTTGCACACCGAAATGAGTAAAATAGACGCGGTAAACAATACACCGTTGCCGACAAACGTGAAGGAACTAAAAGCTTTTCTCGGCTTAGTAAACTATTACGGCAAGTTTTTAAGAAATTTGAGCGACGTGTTGAGTCCACTATACGAACTCTTAAAGGTGGAAAATGAGTTTATATGGAGCGCGGCGTGCGATGCAGCATTTAAAAAGGTAAAACGGTTACTAGCGAAGGCTCCCGTGCTCGCGCACTTCGATAGCGCGCGAGCGACGTCGGTGACGTGCGACGCGGCGCCGGGCGGCGTGGCCGCAGTGCTGGCGCAGCGCGGCGCTGACGGACGCCAGCACGCCGTGCTGCACGCCTCACGCACACTCAACGCAGCCGAGAAAAATTATGCGCAGATTTGTCGAGAGGGCTTAGCGGTAATTTTCGGGGTGACGAAATTTCACGATTATATTTATGGTCGGAAATTTACGCTAGTCACAGATTGCAAACCATTGGCATCAATATTTAGTGAAAAAAAAGGGATACCGCTCATGGCCGCTAGCCGACTTCAGAGATGGGCAGTAATATTAGGTGCTTATAATTACGAAGTCAAATGTATAGGCACACAACATAACTGTCTGGCAGATAGTTTGTCAAGAATACCGGTTCCAGATATTAACGAACGGTCCCGTGTCGATTCGTACCTAAATTTTGTCGAAGACTCGGCTCCGATAAATTACAAAGTCATCGCGAAGTGTACAGCATCGGATAAAATACTACAACAACTCACCACTGCTATTAAGACTAATTGGTTGTACTGTGACTGCAGTGATCTTAAGCCTTACTTTAATTTAAGGCAATATTTGAGCGCAGAACAAGGTTGTCTTTTATACGGGCACCGGGTGATCGTCCCGACTAGATTACGCGAGCAAATATTGAATCAGTTGCATGAGACTCACCAAGGCATGGTGAAGTGCAAGAGCTTGGCGCGCAACTTTGTTTACTGGCCCGGCATCGACGCCGACATAGAACGCGTGTGTCGCGCGTGCGACACATGCGCGCGAGAGCGCGCGGCGCCTACGCCGGCGCCCCTGCACCCATGAGTGTGGCCGCGAGAAGCGTGGTACCGTTTGCATTGTGATTTTTTTTCACTAGCGAATAATACGATATATTACTTTGTTATCGTCGATGCCCATTCCAAATGGATCGAGGCTTTTCGAGTTGCCGGTACCTCCGCAAAATCCACGATTGCGAAATTGCGTCATGTGTTTTCGCAATTTGGGTTTCCGCTTGAATTGGTCTCGGACAACGGACCCCCGTTCAGTAGCAAAGATTTTGCATCTTATATACAGGGCAAGGGTATTCATCATATCACTGTAACACCCTACAAACCTAGCAGCAATGGTTGCGCCGAGAATTGCGTGAAAATTATTAAAACCGCATTAAAGAAGGCCATGCGTGATAAGGTTGACCTTGATTCTGCGTTGGAAGATTACTTGTCCATATACAGAGCGACCCCACATACCATTACCGGAAAAACACCCGCCAGTTTGATGTTGAAAAGAGAAGTGCGCACGACCTTTGACCTGTTACGGCCCAGTGTGAGCGAGACAGTGCGACGCAAACAAACCGCGCAGATTAATTATAAGAAAGGTTCAATGAGAGAATTCGCGGTGGGCGATAGAGTTTATTTCAAACTATATAGACATAATAAGTTTACATGGGAAACCGGTACCATATGTGATCGAGTGGGTCCATTGACTTATTACATCCGGAGCGACGGAAAGGTATTTAAAAAACATATAGACCAGCTGCACCGTGATTACTCCTTTGCCCAGGATGATTCGGAAGAGGTAGCTATAGATAGCTATGCGGCTGCAGCTGTGCGCGCTGAGTCTGCGCAGACGCAGGCCGAGCGCAGCAGCGCGCCCACGAGCCCCGCGGTGCCGATGCCGGTGGAGGCCGCAGCGCCCGGCGAGCCGCGCGTGCCAACCCCGCCGCGGCCCGACGACACACACATCTCTCGGCCTAAACGAAATCGCGTTCCACCACAAAGATTTGGCTACGAAATAGACTAATTACCCATCAGTTTCACCTTAAAATCATATGAAGTCATGTTATAATAAGTAGGTATGATCATATTTAGGTACCACTACGGCACATATTCTTGTTTCATCTAATTACTTATGAGTGCCTTATAACAGCCACACTTGTATTAGTATAGGTATAGGGTTAAATTTACGTTTATTTGTATACATCCTCAGTGAACTAACGAATCGCACTATGTTTCCTGTACCATACGGTTCAAATTGCAGCTTGCAGTAGCAACTGCAGGGTGATGAGTAAACAATTTTATTTTTATTGCGCTGTGGTAACGGGAATTACTCATGATTGTAATAAATGCCAATAAGTTTAGGTTACCTAGTTTAATGTATACAAAAAAACTAACATAAAATAGAATCCTATCAAGATTGCTATTTAAATATTAGTCATACTTAATGCAATATGTTAATAGTATAAGACCAAAGTTAGCAACAAGATCTTGCGATCTGTATTTATTTTTTCCGTTTTGAATTGGTTTGTAATTAAAAAAAAACTATGAGGGGAGAATACTGTATATTAATATATATGTGGGTACTTGGGTTTCCGATGCCTACCGCACGGATAATAAATGTCAGTCTCGAAATACGTGAGTTTCTATAGCCGTCCCTTGATACATTTCCCTAGTACATACCACATATCTATCATCATTATATTAAAAATTATTTCATTGCTTATGTCATGTTATAGAAAGATTAAAGTGAGATTTAAAAAATTAAAAATTATAAAATATTATAATAATGGATAATAGCGATATTATTATATATTAGGAATTAAAAATTAAATTAAGATTGTAATTTTGATTAGGATGATACTTTATCCAGTGATTGATCATTCAAAAACTCAGCAATTGTATAATAGGCCTTATCAAGAAGTAATCTTTCCAGTTTGTTTTTGAATATCTTATCGTCCAACTCCTGTTTGAGTGCTCCGGGTAATTTGTTTGTTATGATGATACAACGATAGTGTGGGCCTTTTTTATACATAGTTAGCTTGGAGTTTGGTATGGCTAGTTGATTCCTATATCTACTGTTACTTTTATCTTTCTTTTTTATAAATAGATCTGAGTGTTTTCTTGCAAAAAGTGCAGCCTCCAAAATATATAAACATGGCAGTGTTAATAATTTAAGTTTTATAAAGTGCGGGCGGCAGCTCTCCGGCACATGCGTGTTGGTCAATATGCGGACGCATTTCTTCTGCATGACAAATATGTCATGTGCATCGGTACTGGCACCCCACAAAACCACGCCATAGCGGAGCCATGCATGCGCATATGCGAAGTATGCTGTTAATGCGGATTCAAGATTTGTATTCCTTTTTAGTATATTTAGCGCATAGACAAACCTAGACAATTTTGATTTTATATTTTGGATATGACTTTTCCAGTTAATACTTGTGTCTATTGTTAATCCTAGTAAATTAAATTCGCTGACTTCCTCAATAGGTTGACCGTTGATTTCTAGTTTTATTTCAAGAGGTTTTTTTTGAATGGGTTTAAATTGAATCATTTTGGTTTTCTGTAAGTTTATCAATAAATTTTGGTCTGTAAGCCATTTAGTTACATTTTTAAGAGTTTGTTGTAATCGTTCGTTACATTCGGTACTACTCGTGCAGCCTAATAATAGCGACACATCATCAGCAAACATTACACAAGACGCATCTACGGCTTTCGGCAAGTCATTTATATATGCAATAAATAGCAAGCAAGAAATCACTGAGCCTTGGGGTATGGAGCAGGAGGTGGCACGCAATTTAGAGGTTATAGTTTTAACTTCTTTCAATTCTTTATGATAGTGATCTATCTGGACCAGTTGGAATCGATTTTGTAGATATGACTTTAGCCATTGATAAGCTTTCCCTCTTATTCCCAGTACGTAAAGTTTGTTTAGTAGGGTGGAATGGGAGACCCTATCGTAGGCTTTGGACATGTCCAATAGCAGCCCTACTGCGTATTGTTTATTGTCTATGAAGTCTAAGGCGGACTGTATGTACCTATACACTGCAAGCACCGTGGAGCGTTTTTTTCGGAATCCATACTGGTTATTGTCTAATAGATTATATTTCTCTAAAAACTCGTAGATCCTATTTGACATTGTTTTTTCGTATATTTTCGAAATAGATGACAACAATGAGATTGGTCTATATTGGCTTAAAACGTTTCTATCGCCACCTGGTTTCAAAATTGGAATTATCTTGGCGACCTTTAGGGCGTCCGGAACGATTCCTTCCTCATACGACTGGTTTATCAGTCGCGTTAACGGGGGGCTGAGTTCAGCTGCACACAGTTTAATTAACGCTGGCGGGAGCTCGTCTATGCCACAACTTTTTTTATTTTTTATACGTTTTATAATATTATATATTTCGTGCTCAGTTGTGTCGCGTATGAATATCGAATTTAAGTTTAAATTTAACGCGGGAGTAAGAGGCAGGCGCTCGGGCACATGCACTGGCGCGGCAGCCGCAGCCGCCGGTGCCGCGGGTTCGAGCGGTGACTCGCCCACCGTCGCAAAGTGCTCGTTGAAGGCATCGGCTATTTGTTGGGGCGATTCTAAAAGGATATCACCAATTCTTAGCGTTATGTTTTGGTATTGTTCTCTTTTGTTTCTTTTCGTAACGCTTTTTATAATAGCCCACATTGATTTAGTTTTGTTGCATGATTTTTTCATATAATTCGCATACCTATTTTTCTTTGATATATATACACATTTTTTAAGGATTTTTTCGTATTTTTTATAATACATATTTAAAATTTCATTTTTGGAGCTATTTATCAGTATTTTAAGTAATCGTTTATTTTTACATGATTGTCTTAAACCTTTGGTTAGCCACGTATTTGTATCTTTACGGTCGGTCTGTAATTTTATACGTTTTTTGGGGATATGTATATTTAGGATATATTTTAGTTGGACCATAAACAAATTGAAATTTGTATTGGCGTTATTATTTCCGCCGAGGATAATACTCCAGTCGATGTCTTTAAGAGCTCGTTTAAACAATTCCATATTATTGGTGCTAAAGATTCGATTTGTGGTATACCAATAGTTCTGTCTATGCCGAGGTTGTGTCTGTGCGCCGAAGCTTTCGATTTTATACAATAAGCCGTTATGGTCCGATATGCCGTGATCTTTTACATCAATGGTGTGGTTTGTCATGTTAGTAAATAGTAAATCTATACAAGTGCTGGCATTATTAACTTGCCTTGTCGGTTTATTAACTATTTGCTTAAGATTATAACACATCATTGTATCGATAAGTTTTTTTGAGTGTATAGTATCTGCACTAACATTAATATTGAAATCACCGGTTATGATAATGTTTTTGCTCTGCTCACTGTGTTTAATTTTACTTATTATTTTATCTAGGCAGCAGAAGAATGTGTCTATTTCACGATCTGGTCTGTATATGTTAATTAAGATGATTTTTTCCTTTGGGATCTCTATTCCACAGCATTCGAAGATATATTCCTGGGACAGGGTTGCAATGTCGGGTCGTTCTTTATATTCCACGCCTTTCTGTAGTAGAATTGCCACCCCACCTCCTTGTCGTTGTTTGCGGTAGTAAGCCGCCGCAAAGTCGTACCCGTTGATTTTAATTAGTCCTTTTTGCATTTCTGAAATCCATGTTTCGGATAGGCAAACTGAGTTGATATTTTTGTCATTTAGAAACGATTCCAGAATATGCGCTTTGTTTTTCATGCTTTGCATGTTCTGGACATATATCAAAAAGTTATTCTCGAAAGGGAGGAAAGGAATTGCGATCTCCGTGATTATTGGTTTGAGTCACGGTTGTTTCTGCTTGTTCTGGAGTTGTAATGTCGCTATTAGAATTTGCTAACGTCTCAGCTGATGGTAGTAGGTATTCTTGGCCATTTACAAATACCTTGCCTCTCCTAATCAATGGATGGAGTCCTCTTTTTCGCGCGTCTGCTAAAGTTTCTTGTAAGAGTTGTCTTTTCTTCAGTGCTGCCGCATCCATAAACTCGGATATAGCCAGTCCTGTATTTTTAAAACTGTGCTTGTTATCGAGTATATAGTTTCGCATTCGTTTACTAAGCAATTCAATCTGCAATGGCCTGCGATAGCCCCTCTTGCCTATTCGTTTTATTCCTTCAATGAATCCATTTATATCCGTGCCCAATATGTCATAGAAAATATAACTGACGCGTTCAATAATGTTCGATTCGTGTTCGTTCGAATATTCATTTAAACCATAAAGTACTATACTATTTTTATTTTTAGCCCAAGTTTCCTCGTTCGGTAGTTGTTGTGGTTGGTGTTGGTGTTGTTGTTGTTGTTGTTTGTCTTTAACTTTTTTGTCTAATTCTTCTAAATCAGCGCGTAATTTCGCGTTCTCAGTTTCAAGTTTCTTTATGGTGTTATTCGTGTTGTTTATTGTTTGCTGTAATTTAGTTTGTTCCTGAGCTAAGAGTGCCGTGCTCTTCGTTATACTTTGCTCTAATTTACTTACTTTAGTATTGAATTCCATTATAAGTGCTTCTTTGATATGGTTAGTAATAGAGTGCGTAAGCCGTGTCTCCATAGCGACTATCTCGCTTTTTATTAATTGGCTGAATTTATCATATGATATGGCGTCTGGACTTAGTATTTCTCTGTTTGACATGCTTATGGCTTCGGCCTGTTGGCTTAATAATGGTGGTGGTGATATTATGCCCGTGTCACCCATGATATTTGAGATATTGCTTTCATCACAGGACATATTGGTATCTTCCAGAGCTCGTTCTGCCTGCCTCGAAACGGCCGGGGATGCGGGGGTGTTGTCACCTCGCGGGCGGCGGGTAATTAGTTCGCATGAGGGACATTTCCACCTTGTGAGGAGTTCATTTTGTTTCTCTCTAAAGTATGCTGAGGTGTAGTTAACACATTGACAGTGGTAGCATCCTTTGCAATGCACGCAGAATAAGCTCTCAATTCTCTCTACTTTTTTATCACAAGCTAAGCAATTCATTTTAATGTTTGTTCAGATACGATTCAAAACTTGTCAAAAATCGATGGAAACCTCGGGTAGCCCCTTAAACTTGACCGTGTAATCGATCGCGCAAGCAGGGGACCGATTTTTGACTTTCGAGCGCTCGGCTCTTGCGCTCGAAAACAGTCAAAAAATACAAACGCTATTTCGAAACAGCGGTAGAAAATTTAAAAACGAGTGGTATTGACCACTCGTATTCAATTCTATTGGTAGAAAGCACGTGCCACTTTGACATTTAAAAACTTATTTAGGTACTTTTGTTTGATTTTCGAAAGCTCGAAAGTCAAAAATCGGTGCCCTGGGCTGATGCAGGCTACATACCCGAGACGATGGACTTGCCGTCCCCGCTGAAGAGCACGGAGCTGCAGGTGAAGTTGGGCACCGACACGCGCAGCAGCTCCCGGCAGCTCGCCACGCACCAAACACGCACGTCGCCCGCGCCCGCCGTCGCGAACACGCCCGACATGCCTCTGCGAGTGCGGACAAACACATCCTTCTACAACCTTGCAGAGGTACTAAATGTTCATGGAGACCCTAAGGAACTGGCACGTCTCCCGACTGTCAGAGGCAGAGGTACCTAGTGAATACGCCCGATCTACCCCTGCCGACGTCCGAGCTTGTTCTAGAATATACCAGAGCTGGTGTAAGTTTAAGAACCATTCTTTCACTACCCTCAAAGAATTTTTGAAATCAGATGAGTACTACATGCGAACTTCTAAACCTATGCAACAATATAATACTTTTTATACTCGTCGACCTTAATGTTTGAATTAAGACTTTGTACACCAAACTTAAATCACATACTTTTTACTATGGAACTCCCAACTCAACATTTCATAACTGTTGAGACAACTAAAATGAAATTGACCAATCACGTGGCGCCTTTACTGAACTATAATGTATTTGACCAATAGGACGCCGTCATGAGAAAGTCAAAAGGTAAATAGACATCAACGCACAAAAATGAAAAAGCGTTGGTTACACTTCGTTTTCAATAGGTACCAAGTTTGTTTAATTTGTTCAGTTGACTCGTAAAAAAAGTATTGTTCACAATCGTGTCATAATCAAGCTTTTTAATCTCGTACCTTACTTAGGCCACTCAGCAAGCTTCGTGGCCTAAACACGGTACTCGACTAAAAAGCTCTCTATTATAACACGATTGTGAAAAATACTATTAAATACTTCATTAAAATAATTGGCCCTAATTATTGGCTGGCATAATTGGCAGGTTCAGTGTCACGGTGGGCTTACATCAGGGATCAGCTTTAAGCCGTCTTCTTGTTGATTATGGACGCTCCGTGGCTCTGTCGTTGGATCGGACATACTAGGAGGTACCCTGGTGTAGGCACTTCGCCGATAATATGGTTCTAGTCGATGAAGACACATACGAGGGACAGAGCAGACTGGAGAATGTTGGCCTAAAGACCAATATCCAAAACTGAGCTCGTTTTGCGATTTCGGCGGTCTCTCCAGTTTGACGGCCATACAACTAGATGGCGCTACCCAAAGTACCTCGCCTCACTTGTACAGAATGGTGATATCCACCAGTAAAACCGAATGAGCACTGAGTGAATAAAATGGCTGCAGCTCTCAAAAATATGAGATTGCACAATGCCTGTTCGGCCGAAGGGCGAAATCTGTAAAACCATTGTGAGACCTGTCGTAATGTATGGATCTAAATGTTAGGCCTTAAAGGTGACAGATGAAAAGGGACTGCGTGTTACGGAGATGAGAATGTTGAAATGGATGTGTGGTGTGACGAGGACTGACAGAATAAGAAATGAGTATATTAGAGGAAGCCTGAACGTAGTACCTATCATCGACAAATTGAGATCCTATCGCCTTGTACGGGCATGTAATGCCGAAAGATGAAAGTTATGTGAGCAAAAGAGTGTTAAGTATGAACGTGGACGGATAAAAGAGACGAGGCCGCGAGACGAATCGTGGCAGTAGTACATATAATGAATTTAAAAGGAAAACTATCACGGCTAAGGCTACTTAAGCCAAATTGGACCGAAAAGGAATTCAATCTGCGATTAAACGTCAGTCGCAGTTCTCTGAGCACTTTGCTAGAGGCCACAAAGCAGCTCAGCCAAACAAAAGCGGATAAACATTATACAAGTCAATCCACGTAAAATGAGCTCTGGCCGCCATACATTTTATATGGCACCCGGTTCAGTTCTCAAGAAAACGCGTATATTTTTTTTATGTATGACCACGCATAACTTTTTACATAGTAGTCCGATTTTGATAGTTCTTTTATTATTAGAAAGGGTATACCTCGAAGTTGGTCCCACATAAATTTTAAATAATAATTTCAACCCTAAGGGTAGGAAAACAGGGGATGATTGATTGTTCACTTACTGATTGAAATGCATGAACACATATGCAGAGAGTATTCAAATATATTGTATGTAAGTAACTAGTAATTAACTAAAGTAAGCCACAGAAAATTGAAAAATAAAAACTTTTTAAACAAAAAAATTAAACCGCCGAAAAAAAACTGAAAAGCAAAAAATAATAAACCTTTCTTATTTAGTTTAATAACTAAGTTCTTCAATTAATCTAAGTGTACCTAATTAATTATGAGTCGGCGCAAATTCAAAATTACTTAGGTACACTTAGATTAATTTAATAACTAAGTTATTAAGGTTAATAAAAAAGGTTTATTATTTAAATGATTGTTTGGCGCCGACTCAGAATTACTTAGGTACACTTAGATTAATTTAAGAACTTAGTTATTAAACTAAATAAGAAAGGTTTGTTATTTTTTGCTTTTCAGTTTTTTTTCGGCGGTTTAATTTTTTGTTATTTTTTTTAAAATATGTATACCTGGGGAAGGCAATGTCGTTGACAGCGCAGCGGTGGCACGTGACACACAGGACAGGTGCCAGGGTGTCCACGCTCAAGGCGTATATCTCGCTAGTCCGCGTGGCGGCGAGGAGTTTCCTGGCCACGCCCCGTTGTGAGGGAGACTCCATCAGCTCTAGAGACGTGATGCAGCCAGGCAGCTTGGTGGACTTCAACTGGAATTGGATAATCGAAAATCAGTTAATAGGGTACTTTTACGAGTCGGACCTGACAATCTGTACTTCCTTCTGTACGTAAGCGTCTAAGCTCTTCCTGGCCCCGTATAATGGTCGGCCGTATCACGCAATAAGTGACAAGATAGAGCCTCCGTCTCGTTCTATCGAACGGTGACAGCCAGTGACGGACGCTCTATCTTGTCACTTATCGCGTGACAAGGCCGACCTTGATACGGGGTCTGAACTGTCTACGCGCACGCCAGGTACCTACCTAGGTATTCCGGCTAATAAGGCGGTGGGGAAGCGGCACTGAGCTGGGACTTACTTACATTTCATACTTAGAGCCTAGGGCGGTCAGAACTCTAGATCAGGTTCTGTGACAAGTGATGCGGCATCAGGGGCATTTATTTTTGTAATTAAAGTAATCATCTGATACCATATAATTTATAACTTATAAGTAGGTATGACAGACATCGATGTGACACCTTGAAAATCAAAACGTCTAATGTTGTCTACAATATACTTCTCAGAGTGACTGGGTCTTTTTTCGAAAACGTATTTTATGATGTGGTAATAATATTTTAATGCTATTATAACTTTAGAAAAAATCCTTGAGAAGCACAAACAGAGCTTATATGCTTATTATTTATTAATTTATTATGCTTGTAAGGTGCAATAGAGAACAGGAAAATTTGTTTTCTAGAGGCATTTAACAGTCTCGCTTGACAGAATAGTGTTCCTAATTTGGAACTAATCTTAACTTTACTAAAAATCTTGTAAGACCAAATTATAACGGAACTCGACGGTCCTGAATGTCGCAGCTTCGAATCCTGCTCAGAGCGATTTTTTTTTCTATACAGAGTGTAACTAAAATGGGATGTGAACCGATCAAGGGCATAACAGTTATCGTGATCTGACAAGGAAAAAATTAAATGATTTTTTGTCGCGATTTATTTTTTACATTTGCATGTTGCTACAGCCCCAGTCGGCCAACGCTCCATACAAATGTAAAAAAAACGCGGTTTTTTTTTTAGTTTTTTCTTGTTATGCCTTTGATCGGGGTTCATACCCCATTTTTGTTACACCCTGTATACACCTTTAATTTGAAACTCACAGCTTTAAAGTACGGCATGTTGGGTTCCAAGAGCCGGCCCTTGGTGAACTCGCCCTTCCAGTTGATCTCGTCGAGGATGTCGATCGTGCCGTCGCCCGCGCCCACGATCAGGCACCCGTCGGCCATTATTAAGATAGTTTCCACTCCTGCGCATTACAATATAACAATACGGCGGTCGTCACACTGCGACGCATCAACGGACGGAGGTGCGGCGCTGCATACAAATTTCGCCGGACGGAGAGCGTTGCTTTGTGTCGTACCTCACGGAATTTATATACAAACTGAGGTACTTGCATACAACGATAAACGCACCTCCGTCCGGAGATACGTCGCAGTGTGACATCCACCTAAATCTGTCATTACTAGGGAACATTAACCATATTAAGGCGCTACAGGGAATAACATTACTTAAAGCGCCGTTACATGATGCAACATCTCGTATGCGATTTTCGTTACATTGCGGGGCTGCGGGCTGCCGAAATACGACGAATCCAATCAACCTGCAATGGTTGTTGCATCGCATCGCATGCGAGTAGTTGTACCATGTAAATGACCCTTTGAATTTTATTAGACAAAGTACGGACCCAGCGGTTACTTTTAATTTTGGGAACGCCACAAATAAACAAGTCTAAATGTCAAGCAGTACTTAGTAGGATTTAAATTGTTAGAATTCCGAAAATAATCAAATGTTTAAATCAAATTCCAATGAATGTGAAAAACTTAATAATTAATCGCCACGAGTGGGATTTGAACCCACGACCTCTGCATAAGATGCATCGCTTTAAACCAACTAGTTAGGAATTTGAATTTGGAATTTCGATAGCAGACGTTTCTGCGTATTAGACCTAAAAACATTTAAAAGTCTAAAACTTTGTCCAACCTCGAAAAGCCGTAGGTAAGTTTTAAATACTTAACACCCAATACAGTTTCCCAGCCATGTTTGGGATATTGTGACTAATCCCAGGATGGTATTGTTTTTAGATACCATAGATATGCTTAGCAAATGATATCCTAGAAAATATAAGAATATTAGTTTCATTTCCTTAGTGTTAAGACGAAGGATTTGCAATACCCTTACAGGGTGTCATGTTGTACTATAGACTAACTTAACTTTTACTTTAACTTTTTTGTAAGATATTTAAGACCTGATGTAATGTCTACATGACAGCTATAAAGTATTCTATTCTATTCCCTTCAGATTGGAAGACATGGAAAATCACATGGCATTTGGTTACACAATACTGTGCGCCTAATCCGCCAATCCTTCAGAGCGGACATCTGGCTACTTCAGATGCATGCAGGTTAATGGTAAGTATCCACCAGATCTGTGCGTGGCAGCGAAGCGGTGTGCGAGGATGATATCCACCAACATTCATGGCCAATGACGACACATATGCGTCAGACCGCCGTAGTCGCTTTCCGCTACATACGAGGAAAACCACGGAATCGGCTACGAGCGTAGCGCGTAGCGATTCTTGGCCCTGAATGGGCATCTAACCTTACGCATCCTTCTTACAGCCGCGTATATAGATATCCGAGCGCGGCGGAATGACGAGGAAAGTCGAAGGGAATCGAATACGGGGTGACCTTGGTTTTGGCGGGCTTAAATCACAGCGGACTGTGTCTAGAGGCGCCTATTGGTGGTTTTTTTCCTCTTTCAACTCTCTGATACCTAGCACAGAGTCGAGTTTACCTTGACTGTAACACAGCGACTCCGGCTTCTTGCCTTTCTTCCACGGGCCGCACTTGGCGAGGCAACCGATGAGCGCCGGCTTGCAGGCCGCCACGCTCGCCGCCGGGTCCGGCGGGTACTTGAGGGAGAACTTCACCAGGTCGCCCGTCCTGGGACATAAATGGTACATGCTAAACAAAATGTTGAAACAATATCAATGGATTAATATACATATTTTCAGTTTATCAACGATAATTTAGATCTTATAGAGACTTGAGATTTGACACCTAAAACACCCAAAAAGGGGTGTCCGCAAGCTTTTTAAACTGCACAGCACAACCACAACTGCTCTGCCAAGATTACACAGCTACTTAGTCATTTGGTTAACGTTCCACATTTGTCACAAATGCTAGATGCACTATTTTTAGTAAAGTCAGCGTCATATACTTAGTCAAACAGCCACAGTCCAAAGCCCCAAATAGTTTTTAAGTCTATGGGAATAACAATGTGTGACGAAATATATGGTGCTTTGGATGCTACAAACTATACGACGCTGATTGTACCACATCGGTGGCAAACAATCGGTGCCAAAGCAATTGGACACATGCTATAGGTACACCAGGGGACCCCAAAGTCACGACTCACGTGGTGCCCGCGACCCCGTACGAGTCGTCGTCGCTGACGGCGATGCAGCGCACGGTCCGGCGCAGCTTGCCGAGCGCCACGTCCACCACGTCCAGCGCCTTGCTCCCCGCGCTGATGTTCCACACCCGGAGGTTCGCTGCGGACGGAGAACCGATATTGCTATAGCATTAGACAAACACGCGTTATCGCTAGCTACGCGAGGCAATCCAGTGTCAGAACTAGACACTTCTGTTGCACGCTCTATTATGATGTAATAGGTACTCACCTGCCATGATTGGCGCGACTGAGAAGACTTAAAGGAGCCTAGCTCCTCTAGGACGCTTTGGCACTTAGTCCTAACATTGGGCGAAGGCACTAGTTTTTATCGGCTGCTGTCTAACCTTCCAACCCAGAGGGAAACTAAGACTTTGTTTGGGATTAGACCAGTTTCCGTCGGAGACGCTACTGTTAAATCATAATCGGACGAAAGACGTCAAAAGCTAAACCTGCCGTCCCTAACTAAAGAGTGCCCCAAGTACCGGTTCTAGACTAAAAATAATTAAACAAATGAACTTGGCGAGTACCCGTACAGTGCGTTTCGATATCCTACTTACTCATAAACACTTACCTACCCGTGGGCGTCTTTGGAGCATTCTGTCTGTATGATCCACTCTACTCGCCTATATTTAATAGTTACCATATCACGCGCGCCCAGTTAGTTAATTAGTTAAGCGCGGTTAAGCGTTGTGTTGTAGGTACTCACACTCCCCGCCCGTGACGAAGGAGTTGGGCCGGCAGGAGAGCGGCGCGAGGGCGACGGCGTCGCCGGTGGTGAGCCGCGCGGCCGGCGCCGTGCCCGTGGCGGCGCCGGCCGCGCACTCCCACAGCACCACGCAGCCGTCGTCGCGCCCGCCCAGCGACACCATGTAGCGCTCGTCCGAGGTGAACATTAGCGCTTCTACGCGGACCTGGGGGAGAACGAGCTGTGTTACAGCGCCCCGCCAGTAGCGCTAGCGGCGTTAGGGTGGGGCGCCGGACACAAAGGGGCACCGGCGCCACTTTATGTCCTCTCGCTCATTGAGTTAGGGGGGCACCCTAGAAATCTCGCCCAGGGCGCTGGTAGTGCTAAAACCGGCACTGCGCCCAGCTTAAGGCTCGCCCGGGGCGCCTAGATTAACCTTTCCTAGAATTAAGTTAAAATTAAAAGCCAGCGTACCTTGCTGGTAGAACTGGAGATTGTGGTGTATGACGCAATATCGAATGATCACATAAAATGCAACATTGTTAGAAATAACCTTGAAATATAGTACACTAGCAAATGGTTTACGCACGAGTAAATACATCACCATTAAAATGCAGTAAAGATAAGAATCTACATCGTTAACCCTCTGTAAGCATCACTCACACAACGACACAAATGACCATATATAAACCCATGTTCTACGGAAATAAATGTTCATTATATCACCGAGTTTCGTTGTATTATTTACTCTCTACGACATACGTCTCATGGCGACTTTTGCCAGGCCTGGCAGGACATTTTCATTAGTGTTCCTGCCAGGGCAGGTCGCTTCGCCGCGACCTGCCTTGCGACGATAAAATAAAACCGCGCCGCGTTCCACACAATTTGCTGCTCGACGAGACCCTACCCTAGCCGTAGCCAAGGCTAGCCAACAAATCAACGCAGCACATCGACCAACTCTTCGTGGCACACATCAGCAGCAACGGTCCAGTTAATCCACGAGCCACGCCGCGCAACAGAAAGAAAATACAAGAGGTGTCCAGGGTTATCCCGGCCCATGTTCGAGGGAGTCCAGGGTTTTCCCGGCCCGCATCAGTAACCAACGGAGCAGCCGTCCCGAAGAAGCACACTGCAACCACCAGCCAGCCAGCTTCAAAGACGAGACCACGGCACAATGAAGACGTCAAAAGCGTATCGTATTTTTTTTAAATCATTATATTATATATATTTTTTTACTTAACATATTGTAGAAAAGTAGATAACTAAGAGAAATTAAATTCATGTATTTTAGATTAATAATGTGTAAAATTAGTGTCACTAAAATTAAATAAGCCCAAGTTAATTTAAATTTCGCAATATTACAGTATTTTTTTTTTAGTATAAGCAATTATACATTAGCTAGTTATTGGACTGGCCACCTGATAACTTAGCTATAGTAAAATTGTTTATAACTTATATTTCACATTCTGGTACGGTACAAAGGTATATTTTTATTTAAAGAGCACTAAAGTGACTCAAAATACGGAAGGTGCTAACTATTATGCCATATTGAAAAAGGTGCGCAAAAGACGCATAGCCTTATTATTATTGGGAGCCAAAAGACTCCGACGGCAGTTAATATACGCGACGACATATTATTTAATAAGATATACAGTACCGAGATCATGATGCAATATGCACAATAAGTAGAAAGCAATGCGATAAAGTGTAAAGTAAAGATGGTTTCAAAAGGAATATATACAAGATAGTAAAATAAAATAATAAAGAAAAGAAATTAATATGTTAAATTAATTATATAATAATTCTAAATAAACGGATTTTTTTATAAGTAATAAACAGTGACACTAGATTATATTTAATATACACAAATAAGGTATTACTTTCATTATATTCAATTCACTAGATTATATTTCATATAGGCAAGTAAGCGATTACTTTTATTATATCCATTATATTTCAGTTCACTAAATAACTTTAAAGAAAAAATAGACTATCATTTTTTTCAAAGTGTACACTTAAATTCAATAATTGACCAACAAAATTAATAAATAAAAGAGCAAAAACAAACATATCATTCAGTTTTCAGAATAATACTAATAATAATATCAGATTTAATGATTATTTTTTTAAATTATAAAAACGTCAATATTCCAAACACTGGAACAAGCAGATAGTGTATCCAGTAAAAGTTACAACATAATATACTCGTCATTCGCACAAAACAAACACCTGAGCTTTTCGTCAGCATCAGGCGTCCGAGGGACTCCTCGCGCAGTCGCGGAACGCGCACATGCTCGACAAAAGTATAAATCCTTGAAACCACATGATTCGGTCGAGATATCAATCGTGAAGGTCCTTGGACACAGAGTTTGTTTAAATAAAAGGGAGTGTTAAACATAAATTAAAAAGAATAAAAAAAGTGATGAATAAAAGATACACACTCGAGTATAATAATTATTACAAAAATAACGTAATGAAAAAAAAAAGTATTGACGTGTACAACTAAATAAAGAAATATTGTAACAAAGACAAAGAATTACATAAAAAGCTCTGAAAGATAAAATATAAAAGAAAAATATTAAAGGTCATAATAAAAGTAAAAATATCAAAAGGTAAAAAACGTACTTATTAAAAAAAAAAAAACATAAAATCTCAGTTTCAAGTTTTCAAGTTTAAACACTAACACAGTAACATTTAATATTGTACACAATCAGAACCAAACTATATTACTATAAACATAAAACACAAATTAAAAACTTACCACTTGCAACAAACTGCAACAAACTATAATAGACAACGTTATTGTCCAACTTTCACAGTTTCATGTACACTGCCTACCCCTTCTGGGAATAAAGGCGTGAATCTTCTCATTAATTTACACACAGTTTAGCTCATAAAAACCGGAAACGCACACTAACACGGCACTCAACCATATAAACTTTGACTAACACATTTAAACACTCAAAATTCTTAATAATAACTTATATAGAACTCAAGCATAGTTTAAGCCGACTAACCCACAGAACGAACTGATCTAAAAATAACTTACACCTACACAGCGACCAGTGACATAAAAATTCCACAGAACGACCACCCGCGAAGTTTTGATAACTGCAACAATGTATTCGTAATGCAAGCATTAAGATCGTAAGTCGATCCAGAAGCCATATATATACATTGTTATACAGGACATTCAGAATGTTCACAGTAAACAGTTTAAGAACAGTAAGATAGTATAAGAAACAAAATTGTAACATCCATAGTATTGTATACAGTTATAGAAATAAGATATATAACTTTTATTATATAAGATAGTTTTAAGCCAAAAATATGTATCCACATTTTTGTCTTTTAAAAAAACGGGGAACGTGTGGTGTATGACGCAATATCGAATGATCACATAAAATGCAACATTGTTAGAAATAACCTTGAAATATAATACACTAGCAAATGGTTTACGCACGAGTAAATACATCACCATTAAAATGCAGTAAAGATAAGAATCTACATCGTTAACCCTCTGTAAGCATCACTCACACAACGACACAAATGACCATATATAAACCCATGTTCTACCGAAATAAATGTTCATTATATCACCGAGTTTCGTTGTATTATTTACTCTCTACGACATACGTCTCAAGATGCTAAATACGGTATTGAGGTCTTTCCTCTCGAAATCACGCTCTCAAAGTAGATATTTTCAATGTTCTCCTACAGATGCAATGCATTTAAGTTTTTTCCCCTCGGTAACTTCAGCTTCCAAAACCCGTGCATTGCAGAACATCCACTTTTTCAACGTGAAGCTTGAATCTATGTAACAGTCTGGTAGCTACATTTTGGATGCAGCGAAATTAGGGAGTGAATTTGAACCGAGCTGCCGATGCGGTCTCTATAGGATAGGATTTCTTATAGCTCCCTTCACGTTGTCTTTCCCCCTTAGAAAGAAGATTACCTTGTGCAGCTCATGGCTCCCGAGCAGCGTCTTCTTCTTGAAGTCCCACAGCTTGGCGGCGGCCTTGAACCCGACGTGGTTGATCTGGCCCGAGCCCACGTAGCGCCCGCCGGGGGACACGCCCACCGCAGACACGCTGTTACTGTGACCGCTCAGGAACCACATCTGCTTGCTGACCCAGTGCTGGATGCAGACTTTGTTGCCCATCGGGTAGATGATGTGGTTGCCATCCGGGTGCACTTTGAGGCCGCGGATCGCGGAACCTGGTGAAGGGCTTGATAAAGCACGCTACGAACGATGTAAGTTGTCCCAACAATCCACACAGTTCGGGGGTACTTATATTTAGGAGAAAGCAAAAGCGAAACTGTTAGCGAAAGGCACAGTCCACAACGTTGTTAGTTTCGTGAAACAAAATGATCAGCATTTGACTCTAGCTAGGTACAGTCAAGTGTGAAAATATGGGTGCATACAAATCCATACTAATATTATAAATGGGAAAGTGTATGTTTGTTTGTCCGTCTTTCACGGCAAAACGGAGCGACGAATTGACGTGATTTTTTAAGTGGATATAGTGAAAGGGATGGAAAGTGACATAGGATAGTTTTTATCCACGAAATCATCCCCTAAGGGAGTGAAATGGGGGAGGGGTAAAAGTTTGTGTGGAGCTGCGGTATATAAACGAGTTCCACGCGGACGGGACGAAGTCGCGAGCAGAAGCTAGTATGTGCGTGCCCATTGAGGAGCCACGTTGGAATTTTGAGCTTTTGAATGTGTCAGTCTATAGTAAAAGTTCTCAAACGATTGTAAATTCAACCTCTAGTTTGTAAAAGTCGGCACTCAAAAGTTACATTCGGTTAAAGGTGGACCCTCAGGCGTGACTGTAACAACAGAAAGTGTAACAACTAAAAAATACGTAAATTGGTATATTTTTATGGCAAACGTTTCAATTGAGAGACCACCTTTAAGCGATTGAAACTTTTTAATGGCTTCTTTTACAAACTAAAGATTGAATTTACGATGATTCAAGTACTTTTACTTTACTAACTTTCAGTCACATCGACATTTTAAATATTAGTATCGTTCTCACTTAATGTGAACTTATTGTGATCAATTGAGGGACCACCTTCTGCATGCTACTTTTTCTTACTGAGTTAGCAGAAAGGAGTGACAATTAATGAAATTCGTTTTACAAATCTTTCACTAATAGTAGCCATTTACAGCAGTTGTAAATTTTAAGTAGATTATTCAATATGGATACCTGACAGTCATGACTGAGGGTCCACCTTTAACCGAATGTAACTTTTGAGTGCCGACACTGCCGACATTTACAAATTAGAGGTTGAATTTACAATCGTTTGAGAACTTTTACTATAGACTGACACATTCAAAAGCTCAAAATTCCAACGTGGACCCTCAATGGGCACGCACATGAAGCTAGTTACTCATAAATATGTCCCATAGCTCTTATTGTCAGTTATCGTAAATACTTCTCCTACGCTCCATTCCACGCGCGCTAACCGGCCACTCAGCCGTTATTCAAACTTCGCGCCCTAAAGCCATAAAGTTCACATTCGCGCGGCACGCGCCCAATTTTGCGCGGCGGCCATATTCCGCGAAGCAGTCCACCGCTGAGCTTGTAACGACGCGCATACATTTTAACTATTAATTGGTTATCCTAATTAGTTATCTATTTCAGACTGAGCCAATAGCCGGGGTTTACAGTTTTCCATGTTTGTTTACAATAGATTTAACTATTAGTGCAGTGTTTTGTCGTGTTTTCGAGCCAGTGTTCCATAGACTCATAGTAATACCATTAAACTTTTATTTCCACAATCGCGTCGTTTTCTCATTTAATTCCACAATACAGTGAATTTATTGGTTTAGGTACCTACATATTTTTGAGAGGATTAAATCGATACATATGACTTGACTATACCTGCTTGTTTGTCATGATCATGAGACTAAATTAAGATTATACCTACAGTCATATTAAGAATATTTTTCTGTATTGCTAGACATTGCCTAGGTACTTACTTACTGCACTTAGCTAATAGTACTTTGCCGGCAAAAGTAGCTACTGCTTCAAGCATCCCAGTTATTCAAAAATTTAGTTTTACAAATAAAATTTCAACTTACCATCAAAACCTATAATGGCATGCGTTTCCAAATTCTTAACATCCATAATAAACTATTGATTCACTCGATTATGTAGGTACTAAATAAATAAAAACTCTACAACTAAAAGTTTTATGATCAGAAAGACAATGCGAGTGTTCTGCCAAGTTTGACGCTGTTTATTTTTTTACGGTTGCTAGGAAACAGGTTGTATAGGAGATTATAGACATAACAAGTAGGTTGCAATGCTGTACGTGTTTATGGTCGCATTGCATGATGGGATGAACGATCATCGAATTCATTTCGTTTTTTTTTCTGTGCTTCGAGAAGTGTCCTGAGGTTGTCTGGAAGAGATCTACCTAGGTACTTGATAGTTTTCTTTCTTATAACTCTCGTTTGAGAGAGACGTCCAATAGTGTTTCTATTGTAATGTCAATTTTCAAATTACTGTAAAGTAACTAATTAGTTACACATAATAGTTTCATCATCATTTCAGCCGAAAGACGTCCACTGCTGGACATAGGCCTCCCCCAAAGAGTGCCACTACTACTCCTACTAGTACATAGGTACTACCAGTATGTAATTGTGGGGAATCATGTTTTTTTGAATGTCTGAAATTGTAATCAAAATCATATTCACTATATCATCAAATAGGTCCTAGGTACCCGTGTGGTGTCGGGTTAGAATTTCACCTCCCCCTTTCTTCCCGTGGGTGTCGTAAAAGTCAACTAAGGGACCAGGGTTGAAGTGTGTTGTGGGCGATAGGCTAGCAACCTATCACTGCAATATCACATTTTGTCGATATTTTATACCCACGTTTATGCTAAAAGTGGCGCTGGAACATACGTTTCATGTGCTCTGCCTACCCCTTTTGGGAATAAAGGCGTGAATGTATGTATGTATCAAATAGGTCTTTATTAAAATAAAATTATAATTCATTCACAACTATAATTTATTATACAGGATAATCATCATCACGCTTGTTTGTATGTCAATACATTGAATTAAAAGCTTTTATTTAGTTTCATAATAAACTTTCTTTCTGTGCCCATCTTCAGGGCATACAAATATTTAAAAAAAATATAAAGACACCCTTTAGTAGTGGGGGAACAGAAAAAGGTCAAATTAATATACGAGCTGGAAATAGAACAAGTAATCATCGCCAGCTGGAAGTACTTCTTCACCAGACAAGACAAAGATGTGTGGAAAGCAGACACCGTGTGATTAAAATATGCAGATAACCAAAGGCGGAGCAAGAATAACTTTGAAACAAAACAAATGCAACTCAGCATGATTATCACAAGACTGTGCGCGATTTGTGTTACAGTGATATAGACAATACGTCTTTCTCTTATTACAACACTTAGAAAGAGTCATAGTCTATAGACTAGGTATATAGAGATAGATCTCCTATCAGATGTTTTGGTGATGTTCTTGGTTTCACACTGTACAATAATGCTGTGAGGAAAATGAACACAAGTATACAGGGTGTCCTAAATTGAACACAAGTATACAGGATGTCCTAAAACTCGATGTCAAACCAGAACAAAACTGAAAAGACTGTCACAGGGTGTGAAGTTTCTTTCTTTCTTTTAAAAGGCCTTTGGGCTACTTTTTTCTTATATCCTTTTCATGGGGCCAGGCCTCTACATTATATAGGCTAATGAAAATGCTCTCAATAACTTTATTCAAAGACATGTTGTACAGTAAACATCAAAGATATGTTTACACTTGATAGGACGCAAATATATACATATCTTTATAGACCCTACTTATCTTTACTTTTTAAATCATATCATAGACAAGTTATACATACTCAATTAATTGTAAGCATACCTTTATCTGTATATAAGTAACTAGTCTAAAGTTATTAATAATCCATACTAATGCTATAAACGCAAAAGTGTGTAACTCTTCACATTTAAACCACTGAACCGATTCAGATGAAACTTGGCATAGAGATTACAATCTTACACAAATCCACCTAGTCCCAAAAAAAGAAAAGTTCGTACTATGTATGGGTACTAGGCTACGCTACTGAAGTTGTCTTTGTGAGTGATGTAAAATTCATAACATAATAATGTATAAATTTTTTAAATATTTGTACCTAATAAGTATTTGTATTCAAATTTCAAGTCAACTGTACATTGGGTGACACAAGGCTTACAGTTTCCACTGCTTCTATACATAATACAGATAGGTCCATATCTTTACCAAGTTGTGACCAAATGTTTACACTAACATATTATATTTTCAAACAAGATCTCCGCACTGTCTTAGCTTTGCTGTCTATCTGTGTCTTAAAAGCTTCTGCGTGTTGGTTCAGCTCGTTGATCATGTACTGTTTCACAACTGACAGGAACTCCGAACACTGAAATAATTGTTATATATCTTAGCATACCTAATCTTTGTCTAAATTCTTGGATAAGGTTTTTACTTAATAGATAAAGTAGTATATACAAAACATAAAATCATTATGAAAACCTAACCTAAGTGCCACCAGCATCGGTCATATCTAGTGAGTCTTTTGATATATTTCTTGAGACTTTTATAGTAGTCATTTCTTATTGGCTTCAAAGTAAATTTCACAAATAGATTAATTAACTATTAAGTAAATATTAGGGGACCAACTTACAGTCGTGTGGCAAAATGTAAAGAGCTTTATTTATTATACCTTGATTCCCCTCTGTAATCCACTGATCTCACAGATGGTTTCAATACAGGACCAGCGTTCAGACCAGCATTAGACAGGTCTAAAGGCCGCTTTAATTGTACAAAAACGTTTCAAACATTGACTAAAGGTACAGGAAAGGACATACCAAAAGCTCGTCCTCTTTCTTTCCAAGCTGTGCAAAAGCGCACTTAGGTGCATGGCTTTTGTGCTCTGACCAGGGATCGTCATTGGGTTCCCATCCATCCAGCTCCTTGCCGCAGAGGAAACACTTCGCGGCATCGGCGTCTTCGTCACCCGTGGCAACCGAATAGAACCCAGCTTCAGCCATGTTCCGCACATTACATCTGTTTTTATTGTCAAATGGCCAGTTTTTAAACGTTTTCATTCTTTCATCAACTGAGTATAGCGATCTACTTTCTACGCGCATTTCGTTTTTAATTTTTACAAAACAAGACGAAGATTGATCGTAATGGCAGTTGACTTGAGATTTTGAAAATAGTTGTCAATTTGTCATTGTCAAATTCAAACACCAATGGAAAACAAATGTCACCTAAAATTAGTCTATGGCATGAACCTAGTAGATTACTGGTTTATGGTTATTTCTTGGGGATGTATTATGGGATAGACAGATTATGTGATTTTACCCCAATTTGTCAGTACTACATGTCGAAGTCATGATGTAACAATCCGACAACATGTACATCATGCAAAATGCATGTTCCAACCGTCAAACGAGTTGTACGGACTAATTGCATGAAAATCACAATTTGGACCATGGAATTTGCATGATCTGCCAAGTTTCTTTTTCTCACATATTTCATACAAGTAAATTTAAAGGATAATTAAAAAATACATGCTAAAGAACATTGTATCAATATTTGACCCTGTAATTTTGTATATTTTTTTAAACCGGTGTTTTGCAACTACAATTTCATTCAGTGTGGCCAGTTACAGTAAGAAAGCGAAAATTGCCGCATTCAAACGGTCCTGCGAAGCGGACTGCAAGATTGTTACTAACCGATGAGATAGGGCAAGACAGCACGTCGATCATGAGGTGGCCGTGACATACTCTCGATTTTTGTGTGCTGCACGGCTATTACACGACGGCGCGCGAGCTCTCTCAATTTTTCTAGCACTATCCGTCTCTCTCTTATTAGGACATGCGAGAGAAATCGAGAGTATGTCGCGGCTGTGTGTTAGACGTGCTGTCTTGCCCTATCTCATCGGTTAGTAACAATCTTGCAGTCCGCTTCGCAGGACCGTTTGAATGCGCCAATTTTCGCTTTCCTTCTGTTAACTGGCCACACTGAATGAAATTGTAGTTGCAGTTGTTACGTCTGTACGCTACACCCAATTCTGACTTCGACATGTTGTACTGACAAATTGGGGTATAATCACATAATGTGGATGGCTCATCTAACGAGTTGTCCGGACTAATTGCATGAAAATCACAATTTGGACCATGGAATTGGCATGATGTGCCAAGTGTTTTTTCTCTCACAAATTTCATTCAAATAAATTGAAACGAAAATTTAAAAAATTATACTGAAGATGATTGTATTAATATTTTACACTGTAATTTTGTAAAAATACAAATGTGATTAAACCGGTGTTTTGCAACTATTGCGCTATCCACATTATGTGATTAAACCCCAATTTGTCAGTACAACATGTCGAAGTCAGAATTGGGTGTAGCGTACACACCTAACAACTGCAACTACAATTTCATTCAGTGTGGCCAGTTAACAGTTAGAAAGCGAAAATTGCCGCATTCAAACGGTCCTGCGAAACGGACTGCAAGATTGTTACTAACCGATGAGATAGGGCAAGACAGCACGTCTAACACACAGCCGCGACATACTCTCGATTTCTCTCGCATGTCCTAATAAGAGAGAGACGGATAGTGCGTGAAAAATTGAGAGAGCTCGCGCGCCGTCGTGTAATAGCCGTGCAGCACACAAAAATCGAGAGTATGTCACGGCCACCTCATGATCGACGTGCTGTCTCACCCTATCTCATCGGTTAGTAACAATCTTGCAGTCCGCTTCGCAGGACCGTTTGAATGCGGCAATTTTCGATTTCTTACTGTAACTGGCCACACTGAATGAAATTGTAGTTGCAAAACACCGGTTTAAAAAAAATACAAAATTACAGGGTAAAATATTAATACAATGTTCTTTAGCATATATTTTTTAATGATCGTTTGAATTTATTTGTATGAAATTTGTTAGAAAAAGAAACTTGGCAGATCATGCAAATTCCATGGTCCAAATTGTGATTTTCATGCAATTAGTCCGTACAACTCATTTGACGGTTGGAACATGCATCCACACTATAGCAATTATTCAGATTCTGATGAATTGGGGCTGACAAATCACTTAATGTGGATGGCCCATATAATTTCCTTCAGTGTGGCCAGTTAACAGTAAGAAAGCGAAAATTGCCGCATTTAAACGATCCTGCGAAGCGAACTGCAAGATTATTACTAACCGATGAGATGGGGCGAGACAGCACGTCTATCATGAGACGACTCGATTTCTCTCGCACTATACCTCTCGTTCTAATAAGAGAGAGACGGATAGTGCAAGAAAAATCGAGAGAGCTCGCGCGCCGTCGCATGGTAGCCGTGCAGCATACAAAAATCGAGAGTATGTCACGGCCGTCTCATGATAGACGTTCTGTCTCGCCCTATCTCATCGGTTAGTAATAATCTTGCTGTCCGCTTCGCAGGATTGTTTAATTGCGGCAATTTTCGCTTTCTTACTGTTTACTAGCCACACTGAATGAAATTATAGTTGCAAAACACCGGTTTAAAAAAAATACAAAATTAGAGTATAAAATATTAATACATTATTCATCAGCATAATTTTTTAATTTTTGTTTTTTATTTGAATGTAATTTGTGAGAGAAAAAACACTTGGCAGATCATGGAAATTCCATGGTCCAAATTGTGATTTTCATGCAACTAGTCCGGACAACTCATTTGATGCCGGGACCACACTTCGCTATGCGCTATACTGCGCCGTATTTGCGAAAATATTTGTTATGTGCGCGAACAACAAACATGCCCACCACACTTCGTGCCGGTGTGCCGAACATGCCAAATATGTGTGTTGTTTGCGTTGCAAATGTCAAAAGAGGCGATGGAGTTGACAGCAGCAGCTTATTGTTATTATTATTACCAATTTAACTTACCAATACCTGTTGTGTAAGTACAAAATTGCTGAGAGACCGAAAAGTAAGCGCTAAATACAGATTTACTAAATGAGTGAGTGAACAGTGAACGAAGTGTGGTCAGTCGACGCGCTATTCGGCTTATTCGCCTCCTTTGATGTGTATCAAAAAACCGACAAGTCGACGGATAGGCGTATTCGCTATTCGCGCTTATGCGTTATGCGTGCGAATAAGGCAAACATAGACGAATAAACCGTCCACACTTCGTCGAATACAGGCGCATGAGCCGAATAACGAATGAATAGCGCATAGCGAAGTGTGGTCCCGGCATAACGGTTGGAACATGCATCCACACGATAGCAATTAGTCAGATTCTGATGAATTGGGGCTGACAAATCACGTAATGTGGATGGCCCATTTGAGACTATGATAAAGATGTTTGAATTCTTCTTTCTGGACCATCCACATTAAGTGATTTTACCCCAATTTGTCAGTACAACATGTCGAAGTCAGAATTGGGTGTAGCGTACAGACGTAAAAACTGCAACTACAATATCATTCAGTGTGGCCAGTTAACAGAAGGAAAGTGAAAATTGGCGCATTCAAACGGTCCTGCGAAGCGGACTGCAAGATTGTTACTAACCGATGAGATAGGGCAAGACAGCACGTCTAACACACAGCCGCGACATACTCTCGATTTCTCTCGCATGTCCTAATAAGAGAGAGACGGATAGTGCGAGAAAAATTGAGAGAGCTCGCGCACCGTCGTGTAATAGCCGTGCAGCACACAAAAATCGAGAGTATGTCACGGCCACCTCATGATCGACGTGCTGTCTCGCCCTATCTCATCGGTTAATAACAATCTTGCAGTCCGCTTCGCAGGACCGTTTGAATGCGGCAATTTTCGCTTTCTTACTGTTAACTGGCCACACTGAATGAAATTGTAGTTGCAAAACACCCGTTTAAAAAAAAATACAAAATTACTGTGTAAAATATTCTTTAGCATATATTTTTTAATTATCGTTTAAATTTATTTGAATGAAATTTGTGAGAAAAAAAAACTTGGCAGATCATGCAAATTCCATGGTCCAAATTGTGATTTTCATGCAATTAGTCCGTACAACTCGTTTGATGGTTGGAACATGCATCCACACTATAGCAATTAGTCCAATTCTGATGAATTGGGGCTGACAAATCACTTAATGTGGATGGCCCATTCCGGATTAGTAATTTTTGTATGGCAACATTATTTCAACCAATGAAATTATAGCACCTCGTCGACTAATCATAGCAAAGGAGTAACAATTTCGGATCGTAATTCGTATCGTATCACATTCCGAGCTCCTCCGAATCCTTCGACCCGATTACCCGAACAATACAATCGAGCATTAGCCAGTTTAGCAGTTTTAGCATCGCTGAAGTTTGCGCTTTAATTTGCTTCAGTTCCTCACTCAAATACACATCGTAAATTCATGCAAAACTAACTGTAAAACGATTATTTTGCTGCTAAAATAGTCAATTTTAAGAGTTCTTCCTATAAAAATAACGAACCAAAGTGCCTAACGTTTAGCTAATTTGTTAATTTTTGTAAATAATTAGCGCTTTCTTTTGTTTTCGCGAGTGTATTGTGATTCCCGCAGATCCTGCGATGGTTGGAGCTGTTTTCTAGCACAGTCCGGGTTTTAAAAGTATTTTGGTGAGTACAGTTACATACATATATTATTTCGCGATTTGTCGGTCAGTCGTCTTGGTAAAACGAAAGTAAAAGGAGCAGTATTACATTAAAATAAATTTGCATTAACCTTTTCGGGCATAATTCGAATACAGCGTTTTCTTGGTGCAAAGATGTATAGATTATCACATAGCACGTGCTATTTTGGTACAAATTTATTCATACAGCTGAAATTACGTTAAGAATTTGGTAATTTTGTGGCTAGTCAGGTAACTAGGATATGCTAGTAGGCAACAAGTAACAAAATGAGATGAACAGAAGGTGTATATTTATTTATTTTAATCTTTATTGCATTAAAGACAGCATTATCATGCAAATGACATTATCTACCTATCAGTCAACCTTCAAAAGCAGAAAAAAATGTTGGCCATGCTTGAAATAAATGAAATCTAAGTACGACCATTAATTACCTTTACTCCAGCAACAGGGCTTGCTGACTGGCTATAGTAAATGCTGGTGATTTTCATCATTATTGACCTCATTTTATTTTGATATCATTATTAATATCCGGAACACTTATTAACCAACTTTAAAAAAAGAGGTTCTCAATTTGTCAGAATCATTTTATGTATGTTCCCCGATTACTCGGAAACGCCTGGACTGATTTGGATAATTCTTTTTTAGTTACAAAGGGTATCCTTCCCAGATGCTCCCATGGTCATCACATCAGGATCTGATGATGGGATCCTGGAGAAATTGAGGGAACTCTTCGAATGTTATAGGCACACTTGAAGATTTGGGTAGTGATTTGAAGTTGGTGAAACTTTGGTTTAGTTTTTAAATTATATTATTGAGAATTAACTAAGGTAGGGTCATTGCTCCTGGAACGCGACCACTTGAAGGGCTAGGTTTCTTCAATTATATTATAATAAAATTTCTGTGGACCCTGAAAAACAGGGAGCCTTATTTATTCATTAACACATTTGCAACCAAGAACCCTCCTAGTGGGCACTCATAATGTTTGCTCAGATGCCGGCTGAGCCCACTAGACGGGCAGTAGTATGAACTTATACGTCTACATAATTCTGTCGGTTTCTGGTGAATCGTTCCATTTTAAGTCCGGTTGCGAAATTGTTAATACATGGAAAACTAACAGCGCAACATATTTATAGACATTATGCAAGATATTATACAAGATATTATCATGGTCTCGCCGGAAGACCAGAGCTGGGTCGTGAGCCAGCATTATTACACATTTCGTAACAAATAAATAGTTTTAAGTAATTAAATAGTGATATATGTATGTATTTGTTTGTTGCGAATAAATAAATTTCAATTTAAATTATTATTATTAGTACGTTTTCCATATCTCGGGACCATGGGGTCCTGAAGTTTTGGGAGGCATGCGTGGGGCCGAAACCAACAGATGTGGACCTTTAAAATATATTTACAGGCATTATGCAAGATGTTATTATTAGGATTATTTTTCTTTTTTATTCTCAGTATTTTAATACTGGTGGTAATGGAATGAAAATTATTATTATGCTAGGTTTTCATTAGTTATACAAACGGAAACTACCAAGAAAAATAGAAAGTACCACTAAGTCATTTAAGTGGTTGCAAACTGGCACATTCAATTAGGTGCTGATATCTTATAAATACTAATTTACACCCCATTTCTAATATGTTCAGGGAAAGTATAATATAATTGATGAAGTTTGGGCAGTATTTGTTAATATTATTTGAAGCCCTCTAAAGCATCCCGAGTTTTTCGGGGACAAATCTTACATTAAGTTAAAAAGTATCTCATTTTAGTGGGGGTAAAACCCTGGATACACCAACAGTTTGATGTGACATTAGAAAATTAAACCATATCTAATAAATTATTAAAATAATTAATAGATTTGGTAATAAATACGGTTTCCAAATTATAGGTAAATGAACGAGCTTCTGCGCGCGACTCCGTCCGCGTGGAATTCCTTTATATCGTAGCTCCATACAAACTTTCACCCCCAATGATATCTGGGATAAAAACTATCCTAGATGTCCTTTCCCGGGACTCTTTAATCTCTATAACATATTTCATCCAAATCGGTTCAGCGTTTTAAGCGTCAATAGGTAACAGAACAGACTAGTTCCGCGCGGACGGAGTCGCCGGCAGAAACTAGTTGTTACATATATATGTTTTCCATTGTATGAACTATGAAATGACAATGAGTGGTGGATGAACCTAAATGAAAATGCCTTCCTACAAAAGCCGAGTTATATTTATCGTTATCAAACCTGCCTAACTACCTAGATATAAGATTTTTTTTCACAAACGGACACCGTACGCTATGAACGCCTGAGACTGCAGATGAGTCACATGCGAGTCGCCTTTATTGATCTAAACATACGCTGTGTCGACAGCAAGAGACATGTAGACCCCAAATTCTCGACTCAACACATCTTCGTAGATATGTTTTTAACCAATTAAAGAACTTATGTATTGCATGTAACGCAAAGTAGTAAAAAGGTAGGGCTCAAACCGATTACCTTTTTATTAAAACGCAATTTTACGACATCATATAAATTCTAAATCTTAATCCCCAAGTAACTACGATAACTGAAAGTTATTATTCCATTTCTGAGGCTGCAGTAAATCTGCGGGGAGATTTATGGTTATGGCCGTGATAAAGTTCTGACTTAAAACTATCACAATGGTAGAGGCTGAATATATACATATACGAGATTCGGAACCAAGGGTAAATCTGAAAAAAGCTTCTTATTGCAAATGGATTACGTGACTTTTTTATTACAAGCTTTTATTTCACTTGACACAGCCCAACAGGTTCATTTGTCAGTGTGGGACAAATCTTGTAACTGAATTTTGGACCAATTAACTTAAACCGACTGAGCTGAAATTTTGGGTATAAATATAGTTTGGTTGGATGAAATTCAATATTATGGTACCAACGAGCTGATCGGATGATGGAGACAGAAGAACACTAATGCAGATTAAAAATACTTGATTCGAGCTATTCATGAATCAAGAAATTAACTAGGAAATGGTAAAATTATCTCAAACTACGCGAAATTATGTTCAGCTAGCAACATTTTATCTTGGTTCCAGAGAACCATCTTAATTCAAGATGATTTCCGTTTCATTCAGTATAATGGCGGTATTCCAATTTTTGATTTTACTGTACCCGACTGCCCGAAGGAGCGTATGTATGTAGGTATGTATGTGGCATATTCTTTGGCACGCCCTGCAGCCTAAACCGTTTGACGGATTTCGACATATGAGGTGTCGTTGGATTCCTTTTAATCATGGGAGTGACATAGGCTATAAAATTTTAAAAAAGCAGTTGGGTTTTTTGAAAAATCTTTTGAATTCACTTGTTCTACGTGCATTTTGACAAATGACATGACTGTCGTCCTTGATCTTTCGTGTCAGATCCCTCATTCTTTCATATCGTTGACTTTAAGACGCCACAAATTACCACTATTGTGGTCTAAGTACCAGGCTCTTAGAACTGCCGAAGAGATATATACGACCGTTCCAAGTTGCGCTTCAATGGTCTGCGTATGTGGACTGTGAACTAATCAAGTACCGACCATAGCGAGACAAGGTCCTAACCGAGGTTGGTCCAGCGTAGAACATTTAGCCCGTCTATATTGTCTAAAAGACCTTTGCTGAGGTTAAATGCTAACATTCTATGAAATCGTTTTGTCTGTAAGTCCGTATGAAATTGATTTAGCGAATTGATGCTTATACTTGGCTATTTTTTAATTATATCAGGGGTGGCTCACTCCGTGATTTGGCCGCGCCGCTATGTTAGCGCTGCTACGACACGCACGCTTTCTATCGCAGCGCTTTGCATGCGATAGAAAGGGATGGCGACGTTAAGGCTCGTTCAGCATACCTAAACAGGGGATTTGTTAACACGGGCCCTTCTGTACGTAGTACTATTTTTTTATTCTGTAACTATATTAAGAAGTAGCGATTTACTTTTTTCTGCGTTGGGTAACCTTGTCGCAGCAAGCCAACAATGGGTCTGTTAACTGACTCTTCGTATCATTTGAACAATGGGCGCTACTGTGTTGTCATGACAAAGTTCTTCGTTATTGCATGAGAGCAGAAATGTGTAACTAAATATGTCTTTATAAATATTCGAGGTTATATAATTATGGCATTCTACTTTTTAGCCCCCGACGAAAAGAGGGGTGTTATAAGTTTGACGTTCCTGTGTGTATGTGTATCTGTGTGTCGGTCTGTGAAATCGTAGCTCCTAAACGATTTTAATGCAGTTTTTTTGTCCGAAAGCTGACGTATTCGAGATGGTTCTTTTCTTAGCCACGTTTCAACAAAATTGGTTTAGCCAGTTTTGAGATATAATGTAGAACTGAAATTAAAATGCCGTGGGTCTTTAACTTTTCTAAGTTGTTAATTATTGTCAAATTAGTTGACGCTGACGAGATATCACATAATAATCAAACTTTCATAACGAGATCGGTGTCTGTTATGAAATCGAAACTCATCTTAAATTACCTCCTTTATGTATGTTACGAGTAGTCTATGGAACAAGAAATCGGATAGATATCGTTGAAAACAGGAGAGGAAAAATGTTAGGACATTTGTTACGCCATGATGATTGGATGAAAACAATAATAGAGGGGAAAAGGAAGAGGGAAGGCAGAGACTATCTTATATGGAGGAAATAAAAAAATAAACGCTTCATCATATACAGAAATAAAAAGGAAGGCGGAATGTAGAATAAGTTGGAAATTACGCCACCGACAGCAGCCTGGTCAGATTATGACGTAAGCCGGTCGGCAGCGTACATGAGCAGATGCAGCGTCAATAGGCAACGGTGAACTCTTATCAAGCCGATCGTACGTTTGTTTGCCACCGACGTAGTTACAAAAAAATAACTGTAATACAGAGCGCAATCCCATCGTGCTTGGGTTCGTTACTTCGTCTTGTGTTTATAACAGAACATAGTTCGAAGATACGGTAGCCTAGTGGTTCAGGCATGCGGCTGTCGAACGGCGGTCGTGGGTTCGAGTTCAGGCATGCGGCTGTTAAACGGCGGTCGTGGGTTCGAACCCCGGCTCGTACCAATGAGTTTTTCGGAACTTATGTTAGCTTTTTGGTGAAGGAAAACATACTGAGGAAACCGATCTAATCCCAATAAGGTCTAGTTTCCCTCTTTGTTGGAACTGTTCGAAGGTCAGATGGCAGTCGCTTTCGTAAAACTAGTGCCTATGCCAAATATTAAGTTTAGGTGTTAAAGTGGACCCGGGCTCCTTTAGCACAACTATAGGAGAATGACTCTGGAAATCGTGATAGTTTCAATCAATCGACATAATCAATGACATTGGCTCGACACGTCAATATTCCCAGCTACATCGTAGTTACACGTGTGTTTCGAGTATCAGTGGCGAACCATATTGTGCAAACACTCCATTATTACTCTTTGTTCAGTCCCACTTACGGTAAAGTAATTGATAGAGCATGCACAGTACCGTAAAGGACACGTAACTGCATATGAAGCTTGATTATAAGTAACTAGCTTCTGCCCGCGACTTCGTCCGCGTGTAACTCGTTTAATATCTTAGCTCCATACACGTTTTCACCCCCCATTTCACTCCCTAGAGCGAGACGATGTCCATTCTTGGGACTGAAACTATCTCTATACTATTTACTGCTTGCGTGCCGCGCCGTACAAAATACCGCATGCCGATTCCGCCCCGCGCGGCTCCGCCTGGGTACATTGTAATAGGTACAGCTTAATTTGAAATAAAACTTTAAAACAACTTACAAATCTCGAACGACACATTTATCTCTCATACGGACCTAAGTCATATCTTTTTTATACTTTTCAGCACTTCTAAACGTACGATAAATCAGAGTCTGAAAATTATTTATTGCCACAAAATAATACGTACTAAAAGTTTACAATAGAACTAAGTGTAATTTTATATACTTAATTCAAAAATCTAATCAAACAGTAAATTACAAACTAAGAGAGCGAAAACTTAAAATAATGGATCTCAGTCTCGGCATGTGCATGTGCCGGGCAAATGGCTATATTTATATAAATCTGAAAAGTTCCGTTCCGGTTAAATATGAATCGGAAGAACTAGGGCTCAACTCAAACCCACTCTTTCGACTTCAGATTTACTGTGGGTCAGTTTGCATTTGAATGGGAATCGTATTCGGCTAATGTAATCCATGCTAGGGTTGCCACTCGTGTAAAAATGTTAGCTATAGGTTTCGATAGTCAAGGGAATTTAAACCTATATATTGAACAATGGCAATAAGGGCACGTTTAGGCACAGGCGTCATATTAAGCGACGTAGATGTCGCTTGTGCCGAAACGCGGCCTAAGGGGCAACGTGCGGATTTATGTGTCCTTTATCGTACCAATTTTATTTGTAACGATACGTAGTAGGGGCACGGGCCTCCTTGCACATATGAGATATAATCGGCAATGGCTATGCAGAAAAGCTGGTAATTAATGGTAACGCACTGAACACAATCAGAACGGCTCTCATAGGACGGCCCGCGACCTGTGTCGCGGCGATATAGTCTATACTTTTCTTTCTAATTATAACGCTGAAAAAGAGATGTCTATGCTGAGGCATTGGTGGGTCAGGCGTTCCTTTGAGCGGGCGGAGCAAACGCTACGAGGCAGACGCCTTTTTTCGTGGAGAAAACCGGCCAGTTATCCAGCTTTCAGTCAGGATTATGTGGTATTTTGACAATGGAACAAGTCGAAATAGAGCTACTCTTCGTGTACTTGCTAACCCCTTAACTTGCTTTTTCAAAAAAAAACACAAACCAGAGGTTAATTGAAATGTTGCCCCCTACTCCCTAATCTCTAAGCTCTAACTGTCAAAGTGAAAGGATAAACTCTGCGTTAAAAAAACGTCTACAGGGGTGTAGGGTTTATTAAATTAGTTTTTACTAAAGTGGGAACCCTATTCGGTGTGAATAGCGCGGCGTCCGGGATGATACGGGACAGCGCGATCGATGCGCTCGCCGCACTGCGGTTCGCGATTAACGTGTCGGCACCGGGGACTCCTGGCTGAATGTCCAAACCGCGTTAGTCCTGAAAAAAAAAATAGGTATGCAATCTTGGGCTTAAGTTCTGAAACGAGATTTTTTCAATGTGCGCGCGATATTGCTTCAAAACACCAGTGACTCGTGAGTGAAAGCGCTACATATAGTTGTATTTCTCAACCGATCGTGATGCCGAGTGAGTGATTGCCGAAAGTTCGTATTTTTGAAACTCATCGGTGACTTACATTTGTCATACCCATGATATCGATTTACGAGTGCCCCTACCCACTCGTAATTGAAATCACCATGCGATTGTTTTTGACAGTTGACCTATGTGACATCTGCCAAGAATTTTTCAAAACTTTAATTTTCGGTTACATGACACTGACACATACGCTACGTTTTACGTTTGAATCTGTTTTAAGTTATAGTATGAGAAAATAAAAATCGGTATCAAGGACAACATCTGCGTAAAAAGGAACGTAACGGGAAGATTGTCTCTGACTGACATTGTAAAATTTCTGCATGTTGGTAAACAGTGTGTGACCTTCAAAAATACGGCTTTAGGAAAATGGTGACATAAAAGTCATCGGTGATAATTTTAGTCACCGGTGACTTTGATATCACCAGTGAGATTCAAAAATCGCACTCCAGGTCAGATTATGAAATAAAAGAAATGATTTACTTATCATTAAACGATTGACATGTAATACTATGTTTTATCGAGGAATAAATGAAATGAATGAATTTTAGAGAAACATAATTAGCCATACGATAAAAATAATAATAAAGGCACAGTTATACGAATCAGGGGGCCTATTATAGACAAGGTTACAATTAGGGTTTGCAAGATCCGCCAATATTTCGGATCCGGATATTTCGGATCTCCAAATTCAACACATATCCGGATTTTTCGGATAAAACGGATCCACAGGGTTTTTTTGGTATAAAGTAGGAATTGTAGGGCTAGACCAAGAAACAACTAAAAACTGCTATACCATCGTATTTTAAGACCTGAAAGATTTTAAATAGATACGCATTCCCGACTTCATAAGGGGTATAAAACTTTATTTTGTCTAAAATTTTTACTTGACAATGAAAGTTGTCACTTGAATAACTACAACCAGGTCACGTTAACTCCGTACGCGGAGCTTCATGTTTACAATTAATTCTATAGGGTTGTAAAAGAACATGACATGACCTAGACGCCTTACTCAGTAATCGATTGGCGGAATGCCAGTGTGGCTGACCAGATCAGACGGTACACCATGCCATCTTTGAGTTGAGTGTCCCATTACCAAATTTAGCGGGAATTCGGCTGATTTCAAAACTTTCGGCGGATGCAGTTGCTTACCTTAAATCTAATATAATAAACAATTGAGTGAGTACGTATTACTTCTTACTTCCTATATAGTTCTTCAATATTTCTTTAGGTACATCTAAACTAAGTCTTTAGTAGGTAGGTATAGTACAACTACAACTATGGGCTTGCTCTGAAAATAAAAGTATTTGAATTGAATTTAATAGTTCCGGCACGTTCCGGTATTATTGGATTTATATAATACCTACGGTAGATTAGTGTATTTAAACCAACGCCATTTTTCGCCATCAAACTTCGGAAGTTTTACTGGTTTGTGGTTTAATTATTTTTTGTGACTAATAAATTAAAAACAATACTTAAGATATAATCTGGTCTGGGATGAAGGGCGAATAAAATCAGAGATTGAGAATGATCTTCATTATACCATTCCGTTTTCAGCGTGGATTCGGTAAAAACTTCATTTTGTAGCGGTATTTTTGGTTTCCATGGTTGTATTTTAAGGATTCGTAATATCCGAAAAATCCGGATTCAGGAGCCTGTCAGATCGGATCCGAAATTTGGCGGATATCCGGATCTTTCGGATATATCCGGATTGCTAACCCTAGTTACAATCGACAAGCGCTAACGCCAATAGAAAATAATAAAATCTATGGGTATGACAGATGCCGACGACAGACTTTTCGTTAACATCTGTCATTCCCATAGATTTTATTAGTTTTCTATTAACGTTAGCGCTTGTCGATTGTAACCTTGTCTACGGCCCCTGGAGTCAAGAACGAACTATAAAGTTGGCGCAAATAGCAACATTACAAACTATAACTATACAACGGACAAATTCCCAGCACTCTATACAACTTTGCCGAAACGACTGTTGGTGCAAACTTTTGATTGAACGAAATGAAAGAAGTTCAAAGGACTGTCCTTTAGCGATGACTCCGTTTGAAGGTTACCTACGCCAAATGATCGTTTTTCAAACGCTAGATGAGTCGGTAATTAAAAAAGGTCATGTTTTGGTATTTCATCCATAAACTGGACGTTTTGTAGAACATTAATACCTACTATGTAAAAAAAAACCGGCCAAGGCCAAGTGCGAGTCGGACTAGCGCACCAAGGGTTCCGTACAAACCTGTAGGTATTAAAGGTAATATAGACCTGAGTATTTGATATGAATTTATATGTAATACCTCTACGGATTCATGAGGAAAGGGGTAGAAACTAATTTTTTTAAAATATTTTATTATAGGTATGATGTAACTTAACATTTACGGTTTTCACAATTTTTCCTTTATCTGTGGTATAAGACGTTGCTTCATACCAAATTTCAAGATTCTGAGTTCACGGGAAGTACCCTGTAGGTTTTGATTCCCTTGCGAGTTTCGGAAATTTGCGGCATAAACGGCTGTATCTTTTGATTGCGTTGGCTTAGAAGTTAGGTTTTTTCACAGCTCCAAGGGACAAAAGAGCTGAGTATTTGGTATAAAAATCTTGATACCTCCAGTCGTTCCTGAGAAAAAGGGTCTTGACAGACGGACGGACGGCCGGATGAATGGACAACAAAGATTTAGATTTAGATTTATTTATTTCATAATATACAATTTACAATATAAAGTGATCCTATAAGGGTCCCTTTTTTTCCTTTTGAGGTACGGAACCCTAAAAAACTTGAAAAAGGGCTGTTTTTAACTTAATGGCTCATTCTTCACAATGTGCCATCATGGCCGCAGAACAGGACGAGATGGAGTTATGAGATGGAAGTCTTTCTCGCTTAAACGCATAGTTGCGTTCTGTATGATGGGCCATGATATCCGATTGTGCAGAGGAGTATTTTTCTGTACTTTGTGTGCTAAATAAATAAATTATTATTCTAACATAAGCGAGCGAGACAAACTATTAGTGACGTCGCCTTACAACTACTGAAGTAAAACTCTGCCATCGTTGACGAAGTATTTTTAAATGCCCTTGTTACTGGAATAGTTCGTATAATAACTCACAATATTAAAAGATCGTCTACACTCGTGACGGTTTAAAGAATGATCATTTGCGCTGAGCGGAGTACTTTTAACTAAGGCTTTTATTAAATTAATACATATGTTTATTTTCTTATGTCTTAGAGCGTCTTACGTGCCACAAAGTACTATAATTGAATATTGTTTTTACTTTGTAAAAGCAATTTAGTTGTTGTTGTCCTAAGGCACCCCGGAGGTGCATTAGCCCTTCATAAGCTCGCGCCACGTCTTCCTATCCTGAGCAACGTCCCTGGTCTCGCTCCAGCTCAGTCCCACTGCTCGCAGCTTACTCTCGACTCTTGCACTGTCGCGAATTAGTTGTGTAGTATAATTATTTTTTGGGTACTCATGAACCAACGTATAGCTGAGGGTGTAGGTACCCGGAATCATCGGCCAGCACGTTTATCATGGGACGGCCGCGACATATTCCTTATTTTTCTCGCACTATACCTACCTCTTGTTCTCTAAGTGTTCTAATAAGAGAGACGGATAGTGCTAGAAAAATCGAGAGAGCTCGCGCGCCGTCTCGTGATAGCCGTGCTGGGCTGTTATTCGCTACGCGCTAATGCGGCTCACCCCGCCGGTCACCCGTCACGAAAATGACCTCTATACGGGTAAGGCCGCGAATTTGACCAATGTGACATAGAACTAACTTAAAAAAAATACGTGACGTCACTATAAAACGTAACATAAGTTGTTGTTAAGCTTAGATTACACTGGTTAATGTTCAAAAAAAATACTTAAAAATAAAGTATTTTCACGACAGCATTTTTTTAAATTAAGTAAACGCTTTAAAAAAAATAACTTAATATTTATCAATAGGTTTTCATTTTCAAAAAAGTTACTCGACAAAAAAATCTATAATGAAAACCTCTGCTCACAAAACTTCACGACAATCGATTGGGAAATGCGATAGAGGAAAACAGACGGACAGACGGATGACGGACACGGGACAGATACTGGACATAACGATTTTTGGCCCAACCTGAAGCATAAAACTTTGTTCGCTTCGCTCGCTCGTTCGATTAAATACTTCCACGCGGACGGAGTCCAGGGCAGAAGCCACGCAGAAGCTCTGCCTGCGACTCCGTCCGCGTGGAACTCGTTTATATCGTAGCTCCATACAAATTTTCACCCTATATTTCACCTCCTTAGGGGATGATTTTTGGGATAAAAACTATTTTTATGTGCTTCTAAAATTTCATCTAAATCGGTTCACTGGTTTAAGCGTGAAGAGGTAACAGACACACAACACTTTCGCATTTATAATAATACTAGCTTCTGCCCACGACTCCGTCCGTGTGGAACTCGTTTATATCGCAGCTCCATACAAATTTTCACCCCCCCCCATTTCACTCCCTCAGGGGATGATTTCGTTGATAAAAACTATCCTATGTCCTTCCTCCGGACTCAAACTATCTCTATACCAAATTTCACCTAAATCGGTTCTGCGGTTTGGGCGTGAAGAGGTAACAGACAGACAGACAGACACTCTTTCGCATTTATAATATTAGCATGGATATTAGTATGGATTAGTATGGATATGGATAGTAGATGGATTGGTCAATTCTCTCGTGCTAGCTGATCCCTGTACCTACAGTACATACCTACAATTTCAAATTAATACTTACTGTATTTGTCGTTGGAAATAAAATAAAAACTCATTTTAGTTCGTATTTATCTGTGTGCACTTCCCTTTACCACATGTTTTCGTCACGTTACACAAAGAATACGTTGCATTTTGTAAAAATGCAACGTATTTGTAACGAAAATGTAACGTATTTTTGAAAAAATATTGATTATCATGGTGAAATAACGATATTTTGAATATAGTAATACATGTCACCTGCGTGAATAACATTAACCTATCGTATGAAAAATTACCGATTAAAAATAATCACTACTTACCCTTTAAATCACACAAGCACTATTAGCGGTATTTAAAAAAACTTTGTCCTCGTTACTTTCGTCCGCGATTTATGAACAAACTGAGGAGTTTAGGTTTTCTGTCTGGTGTCGCCTTACTAGAATATGAGTTGCCAGTGCACAAAAACGAATTTCTACCACAATCGGCTATAAATCTAGCTGTATAAAGCGTCACGTAAGTAATCGTAACGAAAACGTGGAATTGTGGTCCCATAAAAGAATGTAAGATAAAACAAGTAAATTATTTAAATTAAAATGTTTAGCAATCGGTAGAACTATCGTCATATCATAAAATTTTGTTTAAACAAAAGCATGATCATGAGAAGTTGAAAATCGTGAAAATAACAGGGCTTTAAGTACACAGGGTCGAAAAAAAATATCAACTTTCGTTACGTTTTGGACGGAAACATATTTTTATTATTTATTTGAAAGGATTTAAATCAATTATGTCACTTGCGTTCTTGACAGTTTTTATCGCTTGATTTAATAAAAAAAAATTGAAACCTCTCGGTGTTACCAATTTTTTTTTATGAGCATGTTAAATTTGAAACGTCCGAATTGGTCAAAATTCGCGGCCTTACCCATATACGCTAAGTTACTACGCATCGCGGTGTCTATTTAAATTTGTGGGTGAGCGTTGAGGTGAGCTCAAAACAAGATACAGAATAGGGGGGCTGATGTGTGAAAGTGAGAAGGAAATTAGTATAACGACGATACAGTTAGAAGAGCTTTGTCGGTATTCAAACAAGGCTTCGACAACGCGCTGCCACATGCGCTTCTATTAGTTACACGCATTGGGCACGATGACCGCTTGCCATCGTGGCCAAGTGTTTAATGTATGCTTTTAACGGCTTACACAGATTACCATTCCGGTCAATTGCGAACGTCCTTATAAGGAGCCTATTCAACCAGTCTAATTTTAACGTCACTCTCAGAAAAGGTCATCGAGTTATGATTTACAATGCTATATGCACACGTCCGCCGACCCATCAATTGTCTACTAACGAACTCCACTTGCTCTTCGACCTGGCGCAATTCCAACATGGCTGACGTTGGAAACAATCGGCAGGCAATAACTCGCACGTGCCATGAAGGGTAATTAAAAGTATTAAATGCGCCTATAGGCTCGTACTGACACCAGTATTTTAGGGTTATGTACTAAAAAAGGAAAAAAAACGGAACATTATAGGAAGGGTCGGCTCAGCTACCTTTTAGCAAGCAAGGTCAACATTCTAAGTATAACGACCTTTACATGTAAAACAGCTAGGGAGGCTCGCGGTTGCCGACCCCTGCCTTATAGGCTCACTTTTTTGTCCGTCTGTCTGTCGGTCAGACCCTTTATCTCGGGAACGCGTGAAGGTATCAAGTTGAAATTAAAACCATATACTCAGGTCTACAGTCCTTTGTCGCTGTGAAAAAAAGATACGGCCGTTTATTCGCAAAAAACTTAGGTAAGTATATTTCGACACTCAAGGAAATCAATACTTAGGGTACCTACCTACTTACTTTCCGTTGACCTAGAACTATGAAATTTGGCAAGTAATATAGCTAAACGTACAGGGAAATATCTGAAAACTATACATTTGTAATTAAGTACGGAACCCTCGGTGGGCGAGTCCTACTAGTCTGGTTTTTTAATAGCCTGGGCTGGGCAAAGTCCGGCCCTTTCTTCCGCCACACGTCCGTCATGTTCTAGTCTCGTCAATCCGTACAAAACCCATGTCAAGCGTAGATACAGGATTCAATAAATGGAATCCTAGCCTAGCTAATGCCCAAAAGGGATGGAGGTAAATTAACCTGACTAAATTGAGAAGGATTAGAAGACTAATACCTACATCCTCGACTTCTTACCCTACTATCCTACTAATATTATAAATGCAAAAGTTTGGATGTTTAGATGTTTCTTACTCAAACACGCTTAAATGGTATGTATGTATGTATGTAAGCATTTAATTGTACAGAATAACTGGTTAAATGGTTCTATCGATTTGGATTATTTTGTTGAAATATAACAGTTAGACGATTTATGTCTTATGTCGGACTCTCGCACTACCTTGCAGTATACAGTCGATGGTGCTAGCTCGGCTGTTCGCTAGAAGGTTGTAAATAGACTCAGTTTATTATTGTATCAAAAGAAAAAAGGCACAAAATATGCCCAGTGACGAAAATCCCATTGAGATACATCAAAAAATTACGAAGCTACAACCGTTTTAATATTGCTTGTGTGACATCTCGACACTCGGGCGATGACGCTCTACTATGAAGTAAATAAAAATCGTTTCATATGAAGATGCGTTTTCCGGAAAAGAGACAGAATATACCCCCTCTTAAAATTTTTGGACACTTATAACTGTGTGATTTTGTAATCCCCTGCTTTACTTTTTTCTCCATTCAATATTTTAAATCCTTATTCGAGAAAATTCGTCATTATTGGTTATTTTATTTGGTTTCTACCTATACGGGCAATAGAGCTCCCCGACGAAGTAGTAGTGGATTTGTAATGTAATGCCATAAATGTTGAGAACTAGATATTACAAAATGGCACCTAAATTACCGTGTGAACTTACTAAAATCCAGAACGGTTTTATCCGTTGATAATCGTAAAATGTAGCATATAAACACAAATTATCAGAAAAATCTCGCTGCGAAAGCCCTCTCAATCTTGATTAAAGACGCATTGTACGATAATGGATCATTCCACGCTGTGTTGTGTTGTAGCTTAATAGCGTTTTCGGGTGTGTGTAATGATCGGTATAAAAACAAATAATATAATTTCATTGAATATAACCATTTATGATATAATTTCAAAGGGTAATAGAATCATTCATTGTATATAATAAACGTTTGGTATATATATTTAATGTGCAAATTGCGTTTTATTTACCTAAGCTAAACTACTTTTTTCCGGTCAAACCTAACGTAAACCTAACCCAACCGCCAGCGTGTCGACGTCACCCCTATGGGGTGCCTATTACCGCCCTAAGGGACACAAGTGAACCCTAGCCTAACCCACTAATACTTAGTAAAATTGTTGCGAGTGTTTTTTTACTGCGGGGGGCTCCGCCTCCCGAGCCCCCCTTTTTCTGGCTGCCGTGGCTTGATTATATCAACTGTACATTAGACGGAATGAGCACTATATCCAATGTTCAATATAGCAAATATGCATTATACTTAATGTATGTTATACTAATTATTATAATATCAAATGATCGTTGTATAAAATGATAATTATGTCATATGAAAATATATTAAGTGTTGTTATAGAACTTGAGAATTATATCAGATGAGCGTTATTGCGAGTAATATTATATCAAAAATATTTATAGCCATCGTTACGCACCCAGCGTTTTCAGGTCGTCTAAAGGCTGTTGTCGATACCGTTATTAATGACTCTAATCAAGGATGCTGACCCAAAACAAATAACGAAGCGGCAATGATTGGTTGGAATCGATTGAATGGAAGCGAATTTTCAACTGTTACGGGCTCTAGGCAAGGTCTTAACCAAAAGTTAGTTTAAAACTCGTTAAATGGCTCAGTAGTAGGTTTGAAGCATGTTTGAAGTAATATTCCTTAATTTTGTTTAATTTAATTTAATCCCTCGATTATTTTTGTATTAAACGGCCTGTGCTCTTTTGGCCTCGGCCCTACGCATGCCTTCCAAAAGTCCAGGACCGAATTGGTCCTGAGATAAAGAAATAATAATAATAATAAATCAGCCTATATACGTCTCACTGCTGGGCACAGACCTCCTCTCATAGATGAGAGGGAACGGGCAGTAGGCTCCACGCTGGCCCAGTGTGGATTGGGGACATCAGATACACCTTTCTACGCAGACGTAAGCACCCTCCGTCACTGATTGTGCTTATCGTTACGACTCAACATGAACAATTTACGAAGTCCGCCGTACAAATGGAAATGGAAACCTGAAATATACACATTCAATATACACACAAATCAATTTAAATCAACCCTTAGCGCTATAAAGTAGGTATCCAGACAAAGTGGGTCACCGCGCTATTCCTATCGGCTTTTATTTGATAATCTGTTCCCTGCTATTGCCCAGGCCATATAGGTCAACCCCTGATGCTTTGGGGTTGGTAGGCTTACAATTAGAGCGTTTGTGATACGAGGATAAGGGGTTAAGTTAGGGCAGACGAAGGCAATTATTTGGTGCTGTCTGTAAAGAAATAAAGTGTTTCAAAGTATTGCAAATGGGGTATAAAGACTGAGAATAGGTAGTTCCTGGGAATCAAAACTGTCTTCATCTTCTTTTATTCAGCGACTTAATAGTGAAAAAGACTGACAAGATTTTTTGCATTTATAGTTAGTATGTCTAACCAGTCTTACCAGTGGATGACTTATCGTACAGTCTGCATCATGCATGATCTAGACAGTTCATATCCTCCTGACGTTGAGAGTCGTGTGTAGCTGTAGGTCATGTTGAGCACTTGACCCGCGTGGCAACTTTTGACACTGACTGTACTAAACGATCAGAGACACGGCTACCTTGGCTACGCTATTCAGTTAGAGATAGCCTATTGTTCACGGGCTGGCGTTAAACAAAGCCACATTATTGTCTGCGCGACAATAACGTACTCTGTTTTATAAATTCAATGGGATTCCGAACAATTTGACCGACCCGTCTTAGTGCTTGTGAAAACAATTGCACGCGGATGGGAACTTCGCATTTAACACACAACTGATACAGCGAAGCGACGCGAGGCGAGAAAACCTACCCATCTTTTTACAAGCCTTTTATTCACTGTTGGTGAGAGACAATTCTTGAATTTCGAACCAGTTAACCGATTGAGGTGACATTTTGGGTATGAGTATAGTTTGGATGATAATTCAATATAATGGTACCTACTATCGAGCTGATCTGATGATTGAGACAGAAGGTGGCCATGGGAATTCAGTACTTAACCGACGTAACTCCGTTGAGTTTGGGCTCGTTAGAATCTTCTCAGTGTGTACTTGATGACGGTAGACAGCATACAAGCTTGTACCAAAAGTGAATTTTTTGACAGAAGCTTAACAATTTGCCGTGTGCGAGTGAGATAGGTCGTTGAGTCGCGCGCGATATGGCAAGAACGTTATTAGACAGAAAATAACCATTTCATTTCCGTGCTATCTTTTTGGAATAAGATTAACCCTCCTCCTCTTCCTCCTCTTGACAGAGTGGTCGTGGTTCAATGTGGGTCAATACTCGTAGGTCAAGTTAAAACCATTCTTTGCTAATTTGACTTCATTAATTGACACCTTAATTTGCTATGGTTTCATCTTTTGGGACAGTGTTAAGCTTTGGGACATTTACATTATAACTTAAGTTTCTACGTTATATTACGTCAGCTGTTTAAGTCTGATGATCAGTGATCGTAACTTTTGTATCATTTTTGGTGCAGCGTAGTGTTGTTAACGGAATTAGTATAAAGAATTTCAATCCTAATGCTTAATTAGCGTTAATAACGTTAATATTAACAATTTTGATTAACATTGTCTATGCCAATTCCGTTAACGCTGTATTAAAAATGCTACAAAAGTTACGATCACTGCTGATGGTAGATGTCTCAGTAATTTCCAGAAAACACTATACATGAACATTCATCAAACCCATTGTAGTTGGCACTAAAATGGCAATAACATTCCTGTATCTTCAACCGGTCCTTTGATAGTTTCGAGAGCGTGCATGAGAACACAAACACAAGACAACTGTTCGTTTTGGTTAACAGAGGTTTGTTAAGTTTGAGTTTAGGAAACATCAACATTTCTCTATTTTGTGCTCACGAAGTGTAAGAAGGAAAAGTTGATCGAACAGTTGGAAGTGGACGACCTCGTCGATCTTTTACTAAATCTGACGATCCAACCAAATCGGAGAAATCCTGAAGAAAGCACAGAGAAAGAAGTACCTTACACCGACGAGCATTGTGTGAAGAATGTAAAGAAAGTGACTGAAGCAAGAAAGGTTTGGCCCGTAACACAAGCCTTATTGAGCTTACTATGGGACTAGCTCGATTTGTGTAAGATTGTCCCCTTATATTTATTTATTTATTTATTTATTTTAACTGCCTACCTCTCCGGGAAACATGCCTGCTTTCTTTTCTCGAAATTTTCAGCCATTGACTCCATTGTTATAATCTGATGTGTGATGGTGGTGTATTTAAAATGAATTGTATATAAATTACGTCCAACTCCAACCGATGCACCACGGATTTAAGAATCCAACTACCTCGTGGCTTGCAGCTTTCAAAACTGCCGTCTTACTACTAAACTAGTTAATGGAATGTCACGCTCACGTCTCAACAGTCTCAACACTGTTATCTTTATTACAGCATAGATATGACATACACGTGCGGAGTACGGCGGTACAAATTGGTTTAAAAGCAACCGAACACCGCTAAAACTGATAATGCAATAAAGTCCTGTTAAACATGCTTTGTTGCATTTTTTTACGGATTAGGGTTTGTTGCTTTCTTTACCAGTCAAGTTTTGTGATGCACATTCCTTGGTACTTAATAAATGCTTCAAAAGGAATTATTTTCAAAATGCTGGTGCGTGTGTGTTAATTTTTTACGTTCTAAATATAATAGCAATACTGGATTCGTATTTTATTTTTACTAGCTTCTGCTCGCGACTCCCGTGCGTGTGGAACTCGTGTATATCGTTGCTCCATACAAACTTTTACTCCCTTTGGGGATGATTTTCGGGATAAAAACTATCCTATGTCCCCGGGACTGAAACTATATCTCTATACCGAATTTCATCTTAATCAGTTCAGCGGTTTATGCGTGAAGAGGCAGACAGACAGACAGACAGACACTTTCGCATTTACAATATTTGTAGGTAAGGTGAAGTTATTTCTTCTTTCCCAGTGGGACTGCTCCAAATATTATTAACGAACGAGATGGCCGCAGTGCCTCTCTCTCTTTTTTGTCTTCATCGGTAGTATTAATCTAATTCAGGGAATTTCGACCAAAATCTCGACTGAATTTAAACGTGAGAGCCTTATTTGCCAATTTTGGTTCGACGTTGCCCTAACAGCATAATAAATACTTCCTTTGAATGTCGGTGAGCACTCCTGTCAGTATAGGTATATTATGTTTAAATACTACCTCTAAAATCCCCCAATCATTCTCGACTCAATATGTGATAAGTAGTGTAGAGTTCGTCTATGCAACCTCTGCACAGACTACACCTCTACAGTGTTGGTTGGGCAGCACTATTCGGAGTTCAAATCAAGCCGTCTGGAAGTCTATAAATAGAAGAAGAGTTGATGACGTCAAGCAGTCGCTCCCGAAAGCTTTGGCCTCTCGCAAAGTTATTAAATAAATATGTTATACTCGTAATTCTATTGCGTATTCCTCTACCTCTCGCTAGTAGTAGCTATTTCAAAGGTAAGCTAGAAGTGCTATCCGTAACAATTTTGCGCAATCGGAGCTCAAACTACTGGTTACTCAGTAAACGTTGAAAATTCCAGCCAATGTAGTCTCGTGGCGTCCTATTGAGGGCACGGAGCTATTTCGAAGCAGAGTTCACTGTCAGTACGGCCATCTTCAGAATAGACAGGTTTCAGGTCATGTGGGATGTGAGCACTGTATTTCGAACCGCGGTGATCGCGTATTTGGGTCAATTAGCAAAGTCTAAAAACTATAGTCTTTCCTGCCTTCCCTCTCGGTACATAAAAGGTTTTTGCGGATTAAGAATGCAAACATATATATTGTCTTTTCATATATACGAAATAAAAAAAATATATAAAAATGAGTAAAATAAAATAGATACCAACACCTATAGCTTTATTTTATAGGCCTTAACACTCGGACCAAGAAACAAAGACAGACGGAGCGCTACGAACAGTCATGTGAAGTCAAACAACCACAAACAACATACAAACAAAACCAAGCTACATTAAGTTTAGCACACGCTCACGCACACATATACAAACAAAATTGCACAAAACTCTTCAGCACGTGTCGCAATGCTGTCAAGATCATTTATTTCGAGTTTCGTGCGATTTAATTTGTATAGCGTGTGCTAAACTTATGGGGCTTGGTTGAAAACCGGTTGGCTTCACTAGACTGGTCGTAACGCTCCGTATGTATATTTTCTTGGTCTGAGGCCTTAACATTGCAATGACGACGGAAAAAACGATATCCTAAACGAGTATCCCTCCTTTTATTAGGCTTGTCATAACGTAGACTAAAAAATAACGTTAAGTAAATAACGTAATGAGAAAAAAAATACTAGATCGTTCAAGCGCCGTGGGTTCACGAAGTTAAGCGAACAGAGTTTTTGAAACAATATAATGCGTCTGTTTATAATAATATGGTTTCAATAAAATACGAATAGTAAATTTGAGGCTTATTTGCAGCGAGATCAGTGCTGAAAAAATCATGAACATACACTTAAAACATTCGTAAGAAAGCTAAAAATATTAAAATTGCTTCTAAAAATTGGCAATATCATGTTTGAGAGAACTCAGTGATTACTTTTTTTATTTATTTAAACGGCCAAAAAATTAAAATTAAAAAACATGATATCCACGCTGCTCGGAAGCACGCACTTCCACTTCGCTGCTCAGTAAGAGGGAGAGAAGACCATGAACCTACGGCGCCTTAATTAGCAGTTTCCATTAGGAAAGACGAGGAAAATCGTTTCTTGCGAATATATGGTACGTTGACAACATAAGTATTCGAGCATACGCTCCTCACGCCTGGCTAGGTAGGTATAATTTTTTTTTGTATAATGACAGTTGAGTTGTTCTGTGGTTTGAAGATTTACGGAATTACTCATGAAAGATTTGTTAATCCATCGGAAATAGGACGCATAATTCAGTCTGAAGTTCATTTCTCACGACCCCATGACACGATAACCAGTCACTTTCCCCGTTCCAACTAGCGTTGCGCAACCTTGTTGATAAACTAGTAGACTACGTTCTAGGCGGTTCTGAGAGACGTAAGTCAACAGTAATTAACATGTGGCTATCCTATGACGTGTTCTGTTTTGTTGTCCGAATGCCAAGCGAAATTCTTGGAGGTTGTTAACTGCGTTCTTTGAAACGGAAGTATACGTCTGTAAACAGAGGCTAAGTTACACCTAGGTATTTACATTTGAGGGGATGGTGTTCAGAATCCATTTACAGACTTGTAAAAGTGAAATGTCGTTTTTGGGATATTTTATAAAATTCTACAATAAAAATCCAGAACATTACCAAACACTTACTGACTCTTAATTCAAATCTGTCGTAATATAGGCACTTATGTATTTCAATAACATATTATTAAAAAATAGATTACATCATGGATAGGGATGTTTCGCGTGATAAAGTCAGGACTAGCAGTTTATCGAAAATTGAATAAATAATAAAATAATACTCTGATACTGAAATAATATATTGTATAAATATATTCCTGGCCAAGTTTTTTACGCCGGCTTTTCTCGTGGCAGAGGTTTTGGTTGGTACTTAGTTTATCGACATTCGCAGGTGCATATAATATTTAAACTTAAGAATAAATAACTTTGACATTGAAGGGTTTGCTGTGAAAGGAGAGGTGTACCCAAAGTGTTGAGGATCGTACTTCAAGCGCTCATGTATACGCCTAACCACATTCTAAAAGAACTAAGTAACTAACTACAATGCCAAACAATAGACCACATACTTAATTAAGCAATACCTCAAATATAATGAAGTCTGGGTCATACTCAAATTTAAGTTCGCGTCTTTCCCGTGGACACTATAAAATAAAAGTTAAGGGCCACGAAGCCTTATTTTGGCTTGTACTCTTAATCCGCATAAACAGCGTCTCCTCTTCTATATTACTATTCGATAAAAACCTTATTTACGAGGGTGGTTTGATAAGTCAGTGACTTTGAGTAAAAATACAAAAAAAATTCTATTTTTTTTTATTACTTTTCTACATAATCTCCTTTCAACTTAATGCATTTCATCCAACGGTGTTCCAGCTTTTGCAACCCCTCCAAAAAATATTTATTGTCGAACCCTGAAAAATAGGCCTCAGTTTCAGCTATGACTTCGTCATTCGATGAAAATCTTTTCCCACCGAGCCATTTCTTCATATTTGGGAATAAAAAATAATCACATGGTGCCAAATCTGGAGAATAGGGTGGGTGCGGCAGTATTTCATAACGCAAAGCATGTAATTTGGCTGTTGCTACTGCGGACGAGTGTGCAGGGGTATTATCGTGATGAAAAAGAATTTTCTTCTTTGCCAGATGTGGCCGTTTTTTCACAACTTCTGCGTTAAAGTTTTCTAACAAGGTAGCATAATAAGGGCCATTTATTGTTCTACCTTTCTCCAAAAAATCGATATAAATAACCCCTTGGCTGTCCCAAAAGACGGTGGCCATTACCTTTCCCGCCGAATGAATGGTTTTTGCTTTCTTCGGGGCCCGTTCACCACTAGAAGTCCACTGTTTTGACTGACTTTTCATTTCTGGCGTATAGTGATGTATCTACGTCTCGTTCACCGTCACGAATCGACGTAAAAATTCGCTAGGATTACGCTTAAATTTCGCTAAGCATTCTTCGGAAGTTTTTACACGCTGTCGCATTTGATCAGCTGTTAGCAAACGCGGCACCCATCTCGCGGCAAGCTTTTTCATATGTAAAATATGATGCAAGATATGAAAAACTCGCTCAGACGAAATGTGTACAGACTCAGCTATTTCCCGTATCTTGACTCGACGGTCATCTAAAACAGTATCGTGGACTTTATTCACGATATCTTCGGTGGTCACTTCAATCGGCCTTCCAGAGCGTTTTGCGTCATTAGTGGTGATACGTCCAGTACGAAATTCGGTAAACCATTTGTGTACCATTCCATGAGATGGAGCAGATTCCCCATAATGTTTTTTTAGCCGATCTTCAGTCTCTTTCATACTTTTGCCACGTAAAAAGTAATGCTTAATCAACACACGAAATTCAATTTTCTCCATTTTCCAACAATTTTCCGATCGCACCCAACATATGACACAATAACTTTTTTCTTTTCCCGCCTTTAAAAAAAATATCGTACCAGCCAGCTACCAAAGAGTTAAGAATGAGAAAAAAAAAGTTATTATGCCATAAGTTTTTTTTTTCTGCTCAAAGTCACTGACTTATCAAACCGCCCTCGTATGTGCACGTGAGCTCTTAATTATTGACCACAGGAGAGACGAATTTCGTTTATACACTGGGTTCACCCGAACACACTGTATAAGCAAAATTCGTCTCTCCTGTGGTCAACAATTTAGAGCTCCCCTGCATATAAATCAGGTTTTATCAAATAGTCATACATAAGAGGAGACGCTGTTTATGCGTCCAAACCAAAATTAGGCTTCGTAGCCCTTAACTTTTATAGTTTCCACAGGAAAGACGCGAACTTAAATTTGAGTATGACCCGACTAAAGACTGGATCTTGAAATAACATGCAATAAACTGGATACTCAGCTATGTAACATATTTAATATAACGCTACAAAAATATCATCGATTAAATCATTCACAAGTTAATTAAAAAATAATGAATACTACTCACTAATAAATCCACAGTTAAACTCACGTATTTAATAAATTTAATACGTGAGTTTAACTGTGGATAACCGTGGATTTGTTGGCAGTATTTTAAAAACGTCTCACGAAAGTTTTAATTTGTAATTTTAAATGGTCTTAAAAAGTTCAATTGTGCAAAGTTTGCCCGTATATCACTCCCGGAATCTTCCCTGCACTTACTTTTTTTTACTTTGCTTTAAAAAGAAAAGTAAAAAAAAAACTACAATGGCTTTCAACCCGAAGCAAGTCTTGACCTCCGACACGAGTTGCCGCCACTTGCTCTGATCATGCCCCTTCCTGTCCGTCTATAAAGCTTTTCTGAAAAACACTTCATTTTCATATCCGGTAGTTGTCTGGAAATAGACCGTACATATTTCGCCTAGATATGCTGCTCTATACATATACTTACCGGTGGTGGAGCGCCCATGCAAGCCGATGCCCACGGGCTTACCTAAAATTTATTTTTAGGTAAGCCTATGGGTATATATTCTAATCTCTTTCATAACTTGTTTTGTTCCGGGTTACCCATCGAAAATTTTCACGCGCTGCCAGCCTGCCACTGATACTTACCCTTCTCTCTTTCTTAGATTTGTGTCTCTTAGAAGTTCACAGGCAACCGGTTGTCCAAGAATCTGTGTCCACATTGCTCAAAATAAGGTTAGAGTGTTATGGGACTCGCATCAGTCGCATCCTTTCCTGCAACAGTGCTTGCGTCCACACAGTTTTCCATAATCGCAATAGATATATAGTTACCGTTAGCTTTTCGGTGAAGGAGAACATCGTGAGGAAACCGGTCTAATCTCAATAAGGTATTGTTTTCTCTCTGAGTTGGAAGGTCAGATGGCAGTCGCTTTCGTAAAACTAGTGTACGCCAAATCTTGGGATTAAGTGTCAAAGCGGACCCCGGGGTCCTTTAGGGCACAACCGGGAATAAAGCTAGGAGGATGATGATACGAGTATTAGATCGTTACAATGGAATTGTAAGTTTATGCCGAGTGGGGTTGGTTACGCAACGGATCTGTAACAACAGTGTCGAGTTGCTCTGATTCACGACACCGCGGCAATCACGCGCAGGGGATGATTTATAACGCTGCACCGCAAATTGAAACATTCGGGAATCAGCATTTCAGGGTATTTCCAGTAGTTCTGCAGAACTCGGCGTTTTTTGCGCGGCGTTGAACGCGTTTGGTTAAAGTGAAGTTCAGTTGAAGCCACTAGTATAGCGGTAAGGCACGCGAATTCCAATCTGGCGTTCGTGGGTTCAACCAGTCTCGTACCCAATGTACACCATTATGTTAAAGTGATATCACGTGTTATGTCTGTCGTGTGACATATCACATTCCCATTGAGCCCCAGTTCTTGTAACCACGCCACGAAAGGCAAATGTGATTCGGTCTTATATTTCCAATTTATTCGAAATATTACATGGAGCAAGCAAGTTGTTTATATTCAAAAGCTAATTAGATTAATAGAATCAAATTAACTTAAATGTTTCTGATAAATAAATGCTATATTTGCTGATGTTACTGAATGCTTGGATTATTTACTCTACTACGAGTAGCTTCACTGATGAACATTATCCAAAAACCATTCGAAGAGGACCTTTTAGCGTAATATTATATATTATGTTATATATTATGGTTAAATTTTATTAAAAAAAATGAATGTCCGAGGAAAATTCTGCTCTAATCTACTCCACTCCCAATTTAAGAGCGTAGTCGGTCTACGACAAAATTGAGAAATAGGTATTTGTACAAACTATTGCCGTCGCGTTGCGCCCAAGCGACCGGCTATCAATGTGCGATAGGGACAACTGCAGCTCAGACCGATTTTCACTACAAAATCTTGACCAGATCGATGCTTTGTATTCCCCTGTTTTCTCCGCCAAACCTGCGCCGATTCAATTATGTTTGGTGTCGAAATTTAGAGGAAGAGCAGATCTATGTTTCTATTATTTTATTTTAACGTAAAATCTTTTCATATTTGTCTGGTAGTCATCTAAATATGACAGTAAAAATGGGGTATTTTTTAGGTTTTCGAAAATTCGTATCTGTTTTGGTAATTATTTTTTGGGAAAAAGTAAATGACAGGGGCATACATACAGTAGACCTAGATTTTATAAAAAAAAACGAGTCCTCTAGAGGGATAAACCAGGAAGGAAATAGGGGAATACGTTTGTATGGAAAAATGCTGCTAGGATACCCTCTTAAGCATCAATTATAGCTACTATGGTAACTAGATCTCTTCAAGGAACTAATTTGCCTGTTTTACGGTTCCGTACCTCGAAAGGAAAAAATGGAACCCTTTTAGGATCACTTTGTTGTCCGTCTGTCTGTCTGTCAAGACCCTTTATTTCGGGAACGCGTGGAGATATCGAGTTGAAATTAAAACCATATACTCAAGAGTCCATTGAAACTGTCAAAAAAATAAACTCCTAAGTTAACGTAAAAAAAGATACGACCGTTTATGCCGCAAGTGGAGTACGTACCGGACCAAATACAGAAAACTACAAAAAAAAATGGGAGATAAAAAATAAAATTATTAACTGACCAAACCACGTGGACAATCGAAATGTATAGCTTTTTGTGCTAGTTGTCTACTTCTCTTGATCGGGTTGTAGTGTGGAAGGAAACCAAAAATTGGGAAAGAATTTCCCAACCGAAAAAGGAAAGTACTTGTTTGACTGGTGTAAGTGTCCTTCAGTGCATGTCGTAGACCGTCTACGACGCCCACAGGGTCGTCGACCCGCAGTATTTATTGCACAATATATTTTGCCAAGTGTACTCAACATAGATCTGGATAGTCTGCATTAAATTAGGTCGCCTTGATCTTGCAGATGCCAAGCTCAACATTACGGATAGTGTTTTGAGTTAGGATCATACATAGTCGTTTCTCGGCACTTGAAAGGTCATTTCGGGTTCAGGATCTCGCTAACTCTATATCTGTTATTCGAGAGTATGTATAGGCCAAGTCGTCGTCGTCATCATCATCATCATCATCATCATCATCATAATATCAGCCGAAAGACGTCCATTGCTGGACATAGCCCCCCTCCCCCCCCCAAGAGGGCCTCGTGTATTTATCTCTCTGCAATAGTATGCAGAATGCGCCTTTAGACAATCTGCAATAAAACCATGAACGCCTCAAAATCGGAAGACACACTCTCGAAATCAGATCCGATCGCACCGCACGTGAATTGTGTGTTCATACAAACGTGGTACGGTGAGATTGAGGTCGATTAAATGTCGAGAACGCCCTAGGCAAGAACCTCATCGTCGGCACCCCTCTATAGGCCATAATATATTACATATTATAACGAAACAAAATTTGTGCGCCCTTTTCGGACCCCGCGTCCATATGCGTATATGGATAATCCACCGGTGAGATTATTTAGTTTACTTTCAGAATTTGTGAAGGTTATACGAATTTAAAGCATAATAAAACGTCTCACTATGACCTAACAATGTCATGCTTCATAAAGCTGAATAAACAGAACGATTTAGAATCTTTTCAATGCGAAAAATTTCTGATTGTCAGACAAATGAATTGGAATATTTCTTAAATGTTCACTAAAACTCAAGTGATCTATTTTCCGTAAATTACACAGTATATTAGAATTGCTCGGTACCAGTCGGTACTATTATTCCACAAATGACGTGGCGTATTGGATGTTTCTGTTAGCTCTTTAAAAAAACGGCATATCTCTAGGAATAGTTCTAGGCAATCCCTAAAACCATACAACGATGATTGCTTATTGTTTCCTCCGTAACCACTAAATCAATATCCAATCCGTGACGTTTCAATTAAGGGTTACGCTCGATCTAGTATATATTTTGTCCCATGGGTGATTAGACTGAAAGGTTAAATGTAAGAAAAAAAGTAATTTCGTCGAATTACGAGGTTTTTGCGGGCAAGCGTAAGTACGGGTAGGGGTCGGGTTGCATAAAGTTTAAAGTCATATTTTTGGTAGGCCTACGTGGATTCGTCATACTCATCATTACGCATAACTGTAAATAGTCATACATTTATGCGCATAACGTTTTTAGTCATAATGTTTAAGAACATATTGTGTAATGCCCATAAATTTGATGCGCATAAAATTATTTAAGCATAATTTATAATGGACGTAATTGATTGCTCATAAAACAATTAAACCATACTGTATAAACGCACAAACTGCAAAAACATAAGTCTAAATTTCTTAGTAGTAAATGAAGATCTCGAATCAGAAGCAAGTAAGTTACAAAGTTGTCTTTTAAATATGTTGGGTCACAGTAGCAAAGGGCGATCAGTATAAAAGTTTACAAACAAGTTTTATCTAATAACAAGTTTTTCTGCTCTTATAAAAAAATAACCTTCTAACCTATCCGAGTCGGTTTTTTCACTAAGTCCCTGTTCCCTACTGCCCACGTGAAAACTTGAACTTTATACCACTAGTAGCATTGGTTGATCTCAGAGGAAAGTTTATTTGACGGCCACCCTTTGTTAGGTTTTTTGATAAAATATTATCATCAATATTATGGCTTGATAAATGTATGACATTTACAATTATTACTAAAAATAATTATAATTATCAATATTATGACTAAATAAATGTATGATATTCTACATTATGGTTAAACAAATTACGACTTCGTATAATTGTGACAGTTAAAAATTGTGCCATAGTATAATTTATGCCAAAAAAAAAAATTATGAGCATCAACTTTATGCGTAATGTTGTATGACAATCGATATTATGACAATAGTTGTTATGCCACCAGACGGCCGCCCGTAATTACATATATTGTGAGGTAAGTTTATAAAATGCTAGCACTTGCCCCCGTCTTAGGTCAGTCAGTGTTTTTCAATCTGTGGGTCGCGACCCCCAGGTGGGTCACGAAGCCTTTTAAAGGGGGTCGCGGCTACTCGTATTTTAAAGTTTATTTATTCCTGGTCTCTAACGTAACGTAACAACATCATCTAACGTGTCGACTTCCATCGCCAATTTCCTCCTAGTCCTGAGCTAAATGTGACCACAGCGATCTTTTGACAGTAGCAATATTATTACTAATAATTACACGGTTAAACTCACGTACTAAATGTCACTAGGGGCGACATGTTTTGGACTCTTCGCGAGTTCTTCTTCAGGATGCGTGTTCACACCTATGTGAGTACTGACACTGCCGCTTAAACACTCGTCCTCGAGTAGAACTCCCGGAGAGTTCTAAACATGCCGCCGTAGTGCCATTTAATACGTGAGTTTAAACGTGTAATTATTTATTTTGTCAACACGTCTCATGAAAGTTTAAATTAAAGTAGCAGGATTTTCTCCAACACTTTCCCTTAGCGTCTTTACATTACACAATGTGTTACTGCCACAACTACCCCGCCGAGGCCTTGACCTCGCCCGGGCGAGCTCGATGGTGCTATACTGTTCCGAGTCGATGGCGTGGCGGTTTCTTGCCTTACACATAAACGATATTGAGGGTTACGTCATCAACACCGCGCCATGACCAAACGATTGGTTTTGGATAGACACAATCGAATAACATCAAAAATTCGTTTCACTGGACGGCCCGCGAGCTGTGTCGCCGCGACATAGACTATCCGCCTCTTTCTAAGCATTCTAATTAGAAAGAGTCGGATAGTCTATCTCGCCGCGACACAGCTCGAGGCCGTCCTGTGATCGCCGGCCAGAAAACTAACTAGCATAATTTCGAATCGATGGATAACTCATTCATCAAAATCGGGACAGTATCTTAAACCTAATTCTTAGACATAATTCGGGCGCCAGATTAAAAACGACATTGTATTTAGAATACCATTTACGCAGCTAAGTAAGTTGAATAGACCGCCTAAAATAAGAAACGTCAGATTCAAATTAGCGCTGTCATGACAGCTGCTCATAGAAAAGCAAACTGTTTTAGCGACACCTAAATAAAATTACGAAGCTTAGAGGCCACTGTAGAATCGGGTCCATTGACTGCTTAAATCATACCCCATCAACTAAGGGACGCAGTTAGCAACACACTCGTAAACTTTCTTGAGGAGCTGGGGTGGTTAGAGTAGCGCTAACCCACCAATCCACGCAAAATAGGCACACTGGATGTCGACTTGTGGAAAACGCCCAGTATAGCTAACTAACATATCCCATCCATTGGGCTCTACCGTAGTCAGGCAAAAATGTAATAACTCATTTTCTGTGCCTCGAACCCACTAGGCGGCTTGTCTTGCTACAAAGCGTCGCTACACATCCGGAGAACGTAATATGTTTTCGACTACGCGTTAGCGCTACGAACATGTTAAGACTGAATGTTTTAAGGGGCACTTTTCGTAAAGTAGATTCTGCCCGCGACTCCGTCCGCGTGGAACTTGTTAATATCGTAGCTCTGTATGCAATTTTTCACCCCCTTAGGGGAAGATTTCCGGTATAAAAACCGTCCTATGTCCTTCTCCGAGAGTCAAACTATCTCTATACCCAATTTCATTTAAATCGGTTCAGCGGCTTCAGCATGAAGAGGAAACAGACAGACAGACTGGCAAACAGAAAGACTGACAAACAGACACACTTTCGCAATTTTAATATTAGGCTGTATTGTTTTGGATTTTGGATGCATTGTTTCTGAAGAACCACGTCCAATAAAATCTGTTTCAGAAACACGGAGAGTTTATTTTTGTTGTTTATTTACGTCTGTACCTGTGCAGTAATTACGTATTGATTAAATAACAAGAATTTCGTCAAATAGTATTTGCCCTTTAATCGCAAAATAACATGAATTCTCTTGGATATTCATCACCTCGGCCCTCAGATATAAGAATCGCCGTTCGATCTCTTAACTTTTAACAACAATAATAAAGCTGAGATATAAATTGCTCCAGGTTCCGTCGAATCCTTTAGATTTGCCTTATCGCTTTTGCCCTAAAAGAATTGTTTGGTGTAATTTGTCAGTCGTCTCATTTCCTAAATCGTTTTCTTGCTTTTGCTAAGTCAGACGCCGTTCCCATCCAGCCTTCCCGGCGGAACGTGATGTGCCTCGCAAGGGATTGTTAATGCCTTTAAGAAGCTATTCGTTTTCTCGAGAAGTGTTACTAGCACTCTCTGTTCTTCTGAATCTGAAACTAGAGGTAATTGTGCTTCCTTTCTGAGTGCTAGAGATCTTAACGTAAAACATGCAATTACATGCTCAGAACTGCTAGTATCAGTTCTCAGCATGTAATTGCATGTTTGAAACTAGATAATGGTTACATTATTACAGGTCTATATCGGGTGGCATAAAATTGTTGGTCCTACTATATTGTAGCATACCAACTTTATGCCAAATAACGTATGGCATAAACATTGTTGTGCATATTTTTTATTTGCCGAAATTGTTGTTCCTAATATCGATTGTCCTAAATATTTATTGTCCGAATGTTTATTGCGTCGAAGTTTTTTTTAGAATGATTGATGTGCGTAACTTTGATGTTACTAATATCTAATGTTCTAAAAATGTTGTGCATACATTTTGTTACGCATATATATCTATTTAATTAGAATTGCCTATTACTTAAATTACTTATGACCCGCCCTCATGTCGACGGAGCCCCGCTTCGCGTGGCCCCTATTTCTGCTCTGAGGGACAAAAGGCAACTAACGAACCTATCTAATTAATTTAAATTCAATAGGTTGGCTCTGCTGAGAATTGCCTATTACTTGAATAACTTTTGACCCGCCCTCATTTCGACGGAGCCCCGCTTCGCGGGGCCCCTATTTCTGCTCTGAGGGTCAAAAAGCAACTAACGAACCTATCTAATTGATCTAAATGAAGGTTGCTCTGCTGAGAATTGCCTAATACTTTAATAATCTATGACCCGCCCTCATGACGACGGAGCCCCGCTTCGCGGGGCCCCTATTTCTGCTCTAAGGGGCAAAAGGCAACTAACGAACCTATCTTATTTATCTACATGTAGGTCGGGTCTGTTCATAGTTTAAAAATAGTATACAATTTAGGAAAAAAATAGTATAGGTGGTGTAACTTTAGCAAATTTAATAATAGGCAAAATAATTACTATGACAAAGAAAATTGGAGGGGACGAAAAAGGACGATTACTTTTTAGGTAATTCGATGTTCGAGTAATCAATATTAGGTTAAACATACTTTAGAACTTTTAAATGTGTATGCGCAAAAATGAATAGGCTAAATAAGTAGTATGCCACTCAACATTATGCCAAACATTCTCGGCCAAAAATTTTTAGGACGAATAACATTATTCGATACGACAGGCACCCCATTATTACATAAAGGTTTCTTGATAGAAAATGTAACATATTTATTTACATGAGCTCACCTCGCCTTACGGATTTTTTTCCCGCTAAACTCGCATTTTCTCAATGAATTCATTTCTAATAGTAGTTTGATTCGAATTCTTCCGGTTTTTCTGTCCGTTCAAATAACCTTATCAAATCGGTTGTATAATTTGACATGTTCTGGATTGATTAATGTGGTACTTTATCAATAGTTATCGCAGTTGACGACATTTATCATGTGGATATGTGCCGGTTACGGACCTCGGGCGCAAGCCACGTCCGCGTGGTGAGTAACGATGTAGCAGTTTGATACTTGGTCTGATAACGCGAAAATGACAAAGTCATAACTTTGATTGCAGATCTCAGGTGTGAAGGACGGAAAAAGAGTGAAGAGACCAATTTCTTTTTTTAATTTGCTTATGTTGTGTTCCTTATGCGAAATCATCAACGTTATTCATTCTGTTATGAAAAATTATTTCCTCCGTTCATACATAACTTTCATGTACTTATCTGTATAATTTAAAGATCGATTGTGCTGTTATTATGATTCTAAATAGGATAAAACCAAAATTTTCAATAATGAAAAAAAAAAAATTCGTGTATTCATATGTATGTCATTTATTTTGTAGATTGTGCGTATTAAAGTGTATCAGATTTCCAATCGGACAAGTTTCTATTGTCGGTAGTGATTTGATTAGAAGATAAATCAGAAGTACTTAATGGAAACTTAATTTACTATAATCTTAAACCCAAACTAAATACTTTAGTATTATATTTAAAGAGTACACTTGCATTTTCGGTTTATGGACTTTCGTTACTATCACGAAATGTTCCAGAGTATTATTATCTTTTGGAAAGCCGAGTTAAAAATGCACAGTTATCTGAAGATGAATATATTTGCGCACATTTCGATCACACGATCAACTCCTCGCAGCCCCATTCAGCGATAGATACGTAATTTAGTGTCATATTGACCGAGGACGCCTCAATAATCTTTTATCTGACTAATAAATAATGAGTGGTCGCAAACGCGCGCGTCTCGCTGGTCACTTCGCGCGCGTCGTCTTCGCTACACACGCGCCAAATGCCAAACCTGATGTATCCGCGTATATAGTTTTAGAGCATCTACAACCACGTATTTTTTAGCCACTTCAATAAAAAACTTTTTCTTTATCAGTGCTTTTGTTATAAGTATCGATAGTGTCACTAAAACTACGGTTTTTCTCAGTGTTTGTGGCTTCAGTGAATGTACTGTGTGAAATGCTGATTTTAAGAATATCGGATCTTGGCATGATCGAAGCGGACGTTGCCAGAATGTCACACGAGGTGCGTCTTGTTTATATTTTAGCGTCTTACGTGCATCACGTGTCTGGAGATACATTTAAAGATCGGTTTTAGAAATTATGAAATGAATAGCTCGTTGACACTTGTTTACGAAGGTAGGATTTTGTAACTCTGCAACAAACTTCACTTGATTTGTAAATTACAATAGATTTTAGTCAAATTTAACATTCTTAAATAAATTTGACCGGAAATTATTTAATCTAGAGGTTAAATGATACAATGTACTTCCGTAAATTAGATCATGTATTAAATCGTCATTTAATGTTTGTAAATTAAATTCCGTAAATTTACTGTTTTAATCCCGGTTCGTCATTCGTGGTTTACCAATTTAATTAGTGACATAATTCACAATTCACAAGTATTTGAATATTGGGCAGTTTACGGAAATTGCTTGATTATTCACTAATCGGGCTTACAATAATTCCCAATGAAATTTTCATTATGAGAGTGTAATGAATAACTAATTAACTAGCAGATTACAGTTACGTTTCTAATTGCCGCTTGAGTAATATCATTAACGTCACTCGCGACATGTGTATATAGCAAGTTCGAAACATTTGTGTGAATTGTGTGCCAGGTCTAATATTTTAATTGTCGTCTCCCGAAACGTATTACGTAGGTACTTTGTTTTCCATGACATTTCACTCGATACCTTCTACTAAATGTTATCTATTAAGTCATTTAAATAATTTTGAAGTTTTCATTAGAAGTTTTATCAGAAGTTTTATCAGAATCGTCTTTTATGTCGTCTTCTTTCGATTTTATTACGAATACAACACGAATACATTTCGTGTCCGTGGGCATCGAACCGACACTTGCGTCTTGCCTTGTGGTCAGATAACCACTGGCTATCTGTCGACCTCGGACCCCGGCAGATTACAATTTGTGTAGCACTATTTCAATAATGCGGATAATTTCATTCTTTTTTAAATAGATAATGCGAAGTAAACGACCATGTGTGTTCTTGTGAAACGAGTACATTATTGTTATCGACGTCCATTTTTAGTATGGGAACAAGTAACCAAACATGGAAATGGTGAATTTTATTGCAATAATATACAGTTAGCCCGGTCTACCACTTTTCCCACTCTGTTATGCGTGCATTAAGTCTTAAGACTACTTACTATTGAGTGGTAGACCTCTTCCTTGACTGACTGTACCTACTTAGAAGTACTTTTTCGAAAGATGAATTAAATATTATACATATATTTAATAATCAGTATTTTTTGTCATATACTCGACTTTAAGGCCACTGAAAGTCGATAACTGAATGTGTATGATTTTAGAATAAAAGTAATTTTAATTAAATGTTTCTAATTTTACTCAGTGACTGAAATCCTACTTCGCTTTGTAAATCAGATTCAAGTTTTAGTTCAAAAGTACTTCTGTATTATTTTAGTAATAACTATCTTCATAAGGTAATGACTTTATTACTGACATCTGGAGGAAACGAAGGTGATTAAAATTATTGATGGCCGCACGTTATCATTAATGTTTCGCCATCTTTTGTTTTGGTTATCCCACTGAGTCTCTAGTTTTGGCGATTAATTATTTGTGTTCATTACTTGAACAATAAATCTGAAACCTAATTTACCCAACTGATATCGATTAAGCTATTTTCATGCTTCCTTTTAGGAAAAAATATATTACGAATTCCTATTACTTTACTTTTACTTTACATTGGTGGTTCTTAAGTTCGTAAAATTCCCTTTCTTATTGCATACTCGAGCGACAATTACCTGTTGTCTGTACTACGTCTGGTACAGTTAGTAGTGGTAGTAGTTAGTTGTCTACTACTCTTACCAGTAACTCGTACAATACAAACTAGCACCATGACCCCCTGTTAAAAACACTTCTTATCAGTCAATGAGCTGAATAAAATGATACTTAGGAGGACGTACACACTAAACGGCTTAGACTAATTAGAATAACGAAGCCACACTTATAAAATACACGACATATCAGAATCTCTCCGTAAAATATAACGCTATTTCCTCAGAATTGAATTATCCAATGAGAATGGTTGTTATCACATTAGTCATAAGGGCGACAATTGAGTGACAAGCGACATCCCGCCGGCAACTGGATAATTTGACGTTGGGAACAAGCTAGCGCCGGCGTTTGTTTTAATGTCTTTTATATTGTTTATGTTCCTTGGAGTAGTTGGGAGTCATTTGAGTTTCCTTATCCATGGCTGTTTTTTCATTTATCACTTTCTTTTATCATACGTCAATGAGGAATGGAGCGGAAAGATGAAATAAGAAAACAATCGGAGCGCAATCGAAATAGATTAAGTGAATACTAGTTAAGGAAGTCATAAAAAAAAGTACTAAAAATTAAACTTATGATAGTTATGATACAAAAATCTGCGTTGTTGCTCGCAGTATAAAAAATCTTTAAAAAAACCTTTCAGTCACTATGACCAGTAACATGCTACCGTGGAACCCACTTAACGAAGTTATAGATTCATCATAACTTTAGTCAAACTGAAGATGATTTATGCCATATCGTTTAGATACCGCTGAATCTTCGAAGTTGTAAAGATGAAGTCCAATATTATCTTGAGTTTATTTGGCCCTGCGCCGTATGTATTGTATAATAATTGTAATCACCACTTGGAATTGCTTCATGTTTAACTAGACGTCCCACAAGAACGTCTCGAGTACCTACGTAGCGCAGGTGCGTCAATGTCATTACTAGGCTAAAAATGCTATCTGATGCTAGTTTTTTTTCTGTTTAGTGTCATTATCATCAGCCTATATACGTCCCACTGCTGGGCACAGGCCTCCTCTCATTGTATGAGAGGGAATGGGCAGTAGTTCCCACGCTGGCACGCTGTCTGTTTAGTGTGCTTTTATGTTTTGTTTCTGTATCTGGTATGTTGTGTGGCAATAAACTACTATTCTATTCTATTATATCTATCTGCCTGTTAACCAAACGACCTCAATACTGTTGGTTCCGCGGGTTCCAATTGCTCTAACTGCCACGGTATTTTCACATTACTGTGAAGTATATTATGACTAATCATACAGTCTTCGCGAGATGGCTTAATTCATGAATTTGAAGTAGAACTTTTGTTAGTCAAGAATGATTCGTCATTTTATTTAGGCCTACCCTAACATGGCGTTAAATTAAAAAGTAACCAACATCGTCTAAGGAAAGAACATATTTATGAAAAGGAAATGTTCTCCCAAAAAACGCGACGTTCCTTTTTTTTCTTCGAAATATAATCGTAATTACTTTATACTTGGCCATTTGTACCGGCGTTAAAGTTCTGGCCTGGATAGGGCTTTAATTAAGATAAATAAGGGATGTGGGATAATGTGCCGGTAAGGTTTGTTGAGAATAGCGAGGTGGAACTTAATGTCCCAAACCCTATTTGCGGCTGCTGCGATTTCAATAAAGGTTTCTAGTTCATTCGTGGTCGGAAATAAAATAAAGGTAATGGGTGATCTATTTTACCGTATCTATCTCCTTAGAAGTGTATAGCAAGGACCTTTTCTGTACTTACTATAAAGATTCATAAATATTAAATCCGAAATGTAAAAAATATATCTGTAAACGCCTCTTTTGTGATCCTCACAAATAACCGAATGAAATTGCTGTTGGAGATAATTCTCATTTTATTTTCTACATAGATAAGTAAAAGTAAGATAAGAAAAAGTAAAAGTAAACTTCTATTGCAGGCTCTCGTGAGTTCTATATTTTGCCTTTTGGCCTCGATACGAGCCCTGAGGAATTTTCACAATTTTATGACTTCTTGAGGTTTTCAAATTAAGGCGTTATATAAATGTTTTCGATGTTTTTGTCAAATATAATGCTTTCATTACTACAAGAATAACCTGAAAAAGCTACAACTCATAAACGAAATTGGCTCTATCATCTCGAAAGCGCTGGAAATGTAACTAATCCTTCGCGTCTCGCCAAGTGATGGATTAGGTGTTGTTCAATTCCAGACGGGATATTGTTTGGAGAAGTGCAGACAAGGGTATTTCATGTACCTACTTCAGTTAAGAGGCCAACTTGTCAAATTAATGTTAAGCGACTGTAACTATTTTGATCCTATGAAGGGCAAGTACGGCCCTTGAATACGTAATAAAGCTTTAGCAAATCAGTACTGAATGTTCTGATTCTACAAACACTTACGGAATTTTAATGCCTGTACTAGTCGACAAAGGAAAGTAATTACTTAATGCCTGAACTTTCCAGCTCTTTGGGGATTCAAATGTCACCCGTCGCAAAACAAAAACGGCGACCTTTTACCCCTACCTGACAAGGGACAGGCCTGAAATTCATAGTCCAAATGTCTCATAGCAACTATGTTCAATTTATGAAATGGTCATCGTGTAATAGTTTGTTTATCTCTAGTTTAGAGAACATACACTGTCGCCTACTGGTGGATTGCCAAACGATCGCATATATTTCCAAGACAAAATAGTTTCTCGAATGTTCTTGCAGCCATATCCGTACGCCGGTTTTGGCTTGTTGGTTACGTCGCCAAATATTTCGATTATTTATATATGTTTGACGTAAAACGTCGGCTGGATGTTCGCCAATCGAGTACGCTTCATATGCAAGATTTGTTAAATTGTGTGCGTGGTTGATAACGCTGTTTCGTTTGTTTTTTTTTGCGTTTCTACTAGATTGTTTTTATTTTCTTGCCTCTTGAATAATTTGTTTATGTCGTGTTGCAGTTTACGTAACGACCGTGTGTTTATGCGTCAATGCTCGTGAACCAATGTATTATTATACGCAAAGATATATTCCATGTATGATTTGCAATATATTGATTGAATCGGTACAATGTTTATTAATTATACTCCAACAAGTGCCGTTTCATTTTAATTTAAATTTAATGTCATATTTATTTCCAAAAGTTGATGTCACCCAAGGAGTAATATTTAAATAGGTGAATACGGACAAGTCAAGACAATTCCAGAGCCTAAAACCAAGTCAAATTGAAAAAAGCCAAATGCTTAGTTGAATGTTATTGCCATGATGTTATGACGTTTTAGACATATTAAGAATTATTTAAGAAATATATTTTAATTAAGCAATATATATACTGCGAGAGGCGGATAAGTAATAAATAGACAAGTGGGCAGAAAAAATATCTTATCGAGATTGTAACTTTATGATAGTTATAAATAATATCCCAACCATAAAATTAAATATTAAATAAAAAAAAAGTGATTGCAAATGCAGCATTGAGACTTTCCTTCTGTGTCCTCTGAATTAGTAAATCGCTTGATTTCTATGTTTAGAAGATCACAAACTTATCATTACGTGACTTGTGGGTCACTTTGCTTCCTCTATGTTAAAGTCACACAAACTTTATGACTAAAGTCCTAAATTTAAAGAGAAACAAATGCGAAATAATGAACCAAGCTCTGATTAAACTCCCATCAAAAACACCAACGGCGTTTAGAATTTCCAACAACGATTGAAATAAAATTTTCAACTTAAATGTTTTCGCAAATGGCATTGAGCGTGAGATTTGAGCTGCCACATTCCCCGGGCCACGAATGAAAGCTTATTTGATCCCGGCTAGGCTAGCTCTTGCTCGGTAAATGGCGAACTATTTTCGCGTAATGCCCAGGTTTTTGTACAAGGTGAAAGGTGAGGCAACCTCGAGGGAAAGAAGTTTGTTCAGTAGTGCGATTAATAGCAATACAACATTGCTGGGTACACTAATAAGGATTTTAGTTGTCTTTTGTAGCTCTTTCTCATGCTCTAAATTAAGAGTGTATTCAGCTTTATTATTGCTTGAAACTGTTATACATAATGGTTGTTTCTATTTGATTAATCTGTTTATGGAAAATTGAAATTCCGCCTTTTCATATTACCCAGAAATAAATATAAATTCCTGAAGTGCCTTATGACGTGTGCTGATGGAATTTAGAGACAACAGTTAAGATAAGTTAAGATTTTCATTGAGAATCGCTTTTCACAGGGGATATTTATGTACATCTTGGAATATAAGGGTTAATATTCAACAAATCCTGCATCAATCATCATCATGCGATTTCAAACCCATTCCAAACCCATTTTATAAATCAAGCATTTACATTGTCGTTTGAAAAGCACACGACAATCCAGATTAGTAAAACTAGAACAATATCATTGAATTTCTAGATAAAAGAAGAATCTATCCGTAACAAATCTATTGTTAATATGGAACGAGGTATAAAACCTATTAATCCAGACAAATATAATTCAGCCACACAAATCGTCGAATAACTGGGTAGTCACTTAAAAAATCATAAAGGCGAATTTGCATCTACAACGCCGTATGAGCAGACAACGGCTTCTTACTCCATTTGCCTTTCATGCGTCGTTATCAGGCTAGTGCCTACATGAAACATTAATGTACGAGGGCATTTCATGTTCTGCGTACCGTATACGGGTCAGGACTGCATTGCAGTTGGGAATGTAAAGGGAATTTTTAGTTTTACGATTGGGGAAAGAGAATACTTGAGCTTTAAAGAAGATACAAAGCAAGCATTTTTGCTAAAATGAGTTGCGGATTAGCAAGCTTCGGTTTTCTATTGTTTCAATTTATGTGCTGGCGCAGTTGTGAATTTTCTCAGCATTTCAAGCCGAAGAAGTGCGTCGTTTCCTTTCCAGCCTTGTTTAAAAATTGTAGAAATACTCCAGTAATATGATAAGTATTCGCCGGAAGCAAGCAACTAGTAATGAAATAGATGAAATTTTAGCGTACGTTAACATTATCGCAAAGGAAAACAATGGTCGATTACGTTTTACTAGTATACGAAATAAAAAATTCTTTTCAGTGATGTTTTTTACACATCTCAAAGTCGTTTCCGTAAAAGGCGAAGCTGATTTCCACGTAAAAGACTTGGCCGGATTACATCAATGTCGATGTTGCAAAACGTCTGATACTTAAACTCTTATCGTGACATCTTTGAATAAGACATTCACACTGCGTCGTAAAAATTATATCAGTACGTAAAATAAAATATTGATAGTAGGTGAGCAATAGTAATGGAATTGGTCTGATAGGAAAATATACTGACCTACACGTTTTTATAGTATTACTTCAAGCACTGTAATAAAATATACAATGGAAAAAAACATATCACTCGAGTCGTAGAAAGAATCGTAACAATACCACTTGTGGCTTAGAAGCAGTAGTATTTAAGTGGAAATCAGCCTCATTTGAAGGTTAATTCTTGCTAAGTGAGTGTTCTACTAGAAATACAAGACGTTCAAATTATTAATGAATCTATTAACTTCGGGAGACTTCTGGGCTTAAACATATCAAAGTATAATATAGGTAGTAGGTATATGTTTCTCAGATTTCAAAAACGGTTATCAAATGCAACTTCTCCCCTTCATTATATTTGTGTAACTGAATGAATTGGTCGTTACACAAGAGATGTGTGCTAACAGGTCTAAAAAAATAGAATAAAACAACTTACGATCGATGCTTAGGTTCATTCATCTATAAATACGTTTCTGCGGCCTCACATTGTGTCCCAATCAGCGATGCAGAAGATCAGGCGATTTAGCACTTTGGGCATCCGCTGCAAACCTGCCTATTATGCTGGCTTCCTCTCCACAACTAGCTTTCGTAACCAATCGCGTAAAAGACGTTTCAAGTGGACCAATTTAAATATGACGTTTGTGTCCCTATGCACTTTCTGCCTAACAGAAATGGTGTTGTTGAAAATATTGATATAAATTATTTTAAAGTGTTAAGTTTAATAAGAGGTGCTGATTCGTTCGTCTTAATTGAATGTATAAGGGGGCATCCCTAGGACATCGGTATTGTTTAATATATCTATTATTCTGATTTCGAAAGGTATGTATGTGTGTATGTAAAATTCTTTATTGTACATGGAACAGAACACAACAACAATACAATTATAAAGGTCTAGACGTGTTTGTGTGTGTGTGTGTGTGTCTAGTTGAGGACGTCAATCTCTAATCAGGCTCCCGGACTCGCTTCACCTCTTTGTTAGAAGGGGTGATGGCATCGCTTCCGTAAAAACTTGTGTCCTATGCCAACAACTTGATTAAGAGTAGTCGATTTCCCTTTAAACGGTTTTTCGCATGTTATCGGTTACGAGCGTAGCGTAGAGCTATGAATTAGTTGGCAGTGAATGTATTAAGTAAGGTGTTTTTCGTTGGTTCCAGCATGAGGTCACGGCGGGTGCGCGGTGCCCGTATGGAAGCCGGGCGGGCTGGTGACCCCGCGCAGCTCCGCCGCCGCGCCCTGCCGCTGCTGGTATGGACGCGCCCGCGCCCGCGCCCGCGCCCGCGCACGCGCACGCGCACGGTGGGCCGCTGCAAGCACCAGCCGGCGAAACGCTCGGCGCGGCTCCGCCCGCGGGCGCCCTAGACCCAGAGACTCTGCGGCCCGCGCCGCGCGCGCTCACCCCTATCCCGGAAAGCGAACCGCTACTTTGCGACCCGCTTAGTGTCAGTGATCAGAGGAAAACGAACGGACGAACGCTGCACGTAAAGTTTGACGCGCAGTCCCCGCCCGCGCCCGAGTCCGTCAGCTCGAGCTCGTCCAGCTCGTCCGATGACGAGGAGCTGTCGCTGGCCGAAGCCCGCCCGCCCGACGGCGGGTGGGGCTGGGTCGTCGTCTTCGCTTCCTTCATGGTCAACCTCATCGCCGACGGAATCACGTTCAGCTTCGGGGTGTTCTTCCCGTATTTCTTAGAGTACTTTGGAGAGGGAAAAGGCAAGACGGCATGGATTGCCGGCATATTTATGGCGATGCCGCTCCTATCGGGGCCTATCGCCAGCTTTTTAACCGACCGTTATGGCTGCCGACGGATGACTATCTGCGGCGCGATATTGGCGGCCATCGGATTCGTGATCTCGGCATTTGTAGACAATATGGAGACGCTGTTCCTCACGTTCGGCATTATGGCCGGCTTCGGACTGAGTTTGTGCTACGTGGCGGCCGTGGTGATAGTCGCCTACTACTTTGAGAAGAAGCGGTCGCTGGCCACCGGCATATCTGTTTGCGGAAGCGGCATCGGCACCTTCATATTCGCGCCGCTGACCAATGTATTACTAGACGAATATGGTTGGAGAGGAACGACGTTAATCCTAGCCGGATTTTTCCTAAACATGGCCGTCTGTGGACTCCTCTTCCGAGATCTCCCTTGGACGACGACGATGAATGCAGAAAAAGCGAAAGAGAGGAAACGGAAACGAGAAAGGAAGCGAAACAAGCGTTACGGATCTTCTGCTGATAGTTTCTCCGACAGCAAGAGTAGTGCTGTCGGGTCGGCTAAGATACCGGAGACGGTTGATGTTGAGACGGTGACGTCTCCGATAGTGCCGCAGTTCAGTTCTTTAGTAGACTTGCCGACATTCATGACAGGAGGCGAGAGCGTGTCCTTAGAAGTGTTCGAACTGATGTCCAATAAAGGTCGTGCTTACGCGATCTTGGCACAGAACTATCCAGGCGTGATGCTGCCTTCTAGAAGCTTCAGTGACAGCGGCAGGTTACACGAGCAATCCACGCCTCGGGCAGTGATGTCGCCCGATACCATGTCGCCTGGTCCTTTGTCACCTACATCAGCGACTAGAACTCAAGAGAGGCCGTTGGGTGACAAGGCAGCTTTGTCTCTCTGGTTGAAGAGACAGGCCGCCCCCGGGGCGACAGCAGTGGTGAAGAAGCCGCCGGCTTTCCTGAAGGACTTGAGGATGCACCGGCACTCGCTGACGTACAGAGGAGCCATGTTGAACATCAACAGGTACCGGCTGCGAGCGTCGTCGTGCCCGAATATCTTCAGGAACTCTATGACGACCATTGCTAAAGAAAAGGTGAGTAGGTTTGACAAGCTTTTTGTGGTTATGACTTATGCACGCTTGTAAACTGTACTCGACTTTGATGCCAGTTACGTACACATTTATTTGCTATAAAGACTCTGTCTGTCTGCAACACAGAATGTCTTACTTGCAGTAAAGTCTCGTTATGCTCGAGATATAGTGCTGATTGTTAAACTTTACTCATTACAGACAACGCTCCTTAATGTCGTATATTCCAAAAACTTGACTGGTGCAGATAGCTAATATACTGTTTTCTTTTTACTTTAGTTTCCCATTTTAGCTTCATTAAGCTCCATCTGCACTAAGTTCATACTTAGGCAGAAACGTCTTCTAATTAAATCCAAATGATTTATCCAAAAGAAAAATGTATAAGTAAAACAATATTTGACTCAGACAGCCGTTTTACGTATTTAAGGGTGGGTTGCACCAAACCGTCTGTAATCGTAAGCGGTGTTCGTTAAAATCTGAATGTATGGAAAGTTTGACAAGGTTCTATGGAATTACAGCAGCCGGCGCCATGTCGGTGTGCAACTGCCTAGAAAGAAGAAGGAAAGAATATGTTTGTTGTCTCACAAATGAGCAAAATAGATAATAAAGGTAAAACAATTAACAAACAAGATTATTTGCGTGACAAAAGGAACGGACTCATCATGTGCTGTGGCAGTGGCATACTGTACAGCGCTGGTTTTCACGAAAGTTTTGCCTACGAAGCCGGATGTCCCGGGTTCGAATCTCGGTAAGGGCAATTTATTTGTGTGATTAGCACGAGTATTAGTTTCTAATTCATGGATGTTTTCTATGAATTTAAGTATTTATTTATCTATATACTCGTAATATAAGTATGATGTATATCGTCGTCTAGTACCAATAGTAGCTTTGCTCAGTTTGGGACTAGATCAGAATAAGATTGTACCCAAATTTTTATTATTATACGTATTAAATTCACGGGATTAAGCCCGGTCATTTGGAAGGCGTGCGTCGGGTTATAGATCCAACACGTAGAACTCCTTTTTGGAGACTGAAGTTTAATCTGATTAGTACATTATTATTCTCTTTATTCATATTACTTTTAGGCTAGGTTTTTACAATAGTTATTTTACAAAGTTAGCATATTTATTATGATATTTATTTCATTACTTCTTCCCTTCCAGCTGCAATGGTACGCCGGGCTCTGGGACTTCTGGGACCTGGTGGTCGACGTGCTCGACTTCTCCCACTTCCGCAACCCCGCCTTCCTGCTGTTCGCCTTCTCCAACTTCCTGCTGTACATGTGGTACGACGTGCCCTACGTGTACATCGCGGACAGCGCCATGGACCTGGGCTTCGACAAGAACGAGGCCTCCATGCTGATATCGGTTATTGGCATTTTGAACATGTTTGGAGAGGTGAGTCGGCTTTCTGTTCTTGTCTAGGCAAGCGCTTGGTACGTATGTCTGAGGGAGAGACGTGTATGTATGTGGTTGCCAATCGAAGTACGGGTTGATTTGGTAATGAAAAATTTCAAGCAGTTTTGGCTACCTTTTTTAAAATCCGAAATAAGTGAGCGGGTATACATATTTCTAGTCCACAATTCGTTGCAGGACCTTGTAACATTAGCGATAGATAGATACAAAAGCGTTTTACCTCGAGAAGCGAGTTGTTAACTTGACCCGTTTCTCTGTAGCGAAGCGATATGGCCCGATAAGGGACGGTAACTGTGCATCGTTAGTTGCTCAGTTAGATGCAGTGCATTACTGACGCGCCGGCCACCATCACGAGCGCCAGCGGTAACCTTTACGTGGGAGCGAAAAAACAATACAAAACACGATTAATACAAGTAGGTAATATTAGGCGGTCTTATCGCTAAAAAGCTACCGCTTCCGGGCAACTTTGGGGAGATTCATTAATATTTTGACTAGCAACTCAAATTAATCTAAATCTAAGCGAGCAAACAAACCAATGAAATAAAGGAATCCTACAACGAATTCCCAATATAACGCTTTTAACGCGCTTTGAACACACTTCCTAAGGCTGTGAGCATTTCAAGAAAAAATACAGAGAGGTAGCTACTAATAGCGGCGAATGTGATTGAAAGATACGCTTCATCGGTCACTGTCCTCGTAGCTTAGTGGTGTGAGCACTGTACCGGCAATTCAGGGGCACAGGTTCGAGTCCTGTCTAGGGCTACATACGATAATCGTTTATTTTTCTATTATATTCGTTATCGGTATCATATCGCTTTGAACACATTTTAAAAAGATTACACGGGTGTAATCGGTAATGAAGTCGTGTAAATGAATGTATATAGTGAACTATTCATTAGCATATTAAACTCCTGAGGTTTGCACTGGTGGAAAAATGTTGTGCTAAAGATATTGGGCAATAAATAAAAAAGAAAAACCAGGGTCAACCAGGGTCTAACGTTATATTTATTTGACGTTTCGACATGGGTTGCCTGTCAGGTGATGTCTGAAACCAGGGCCGATGCAACCCGACATACTAATTCTCAACGTATTCTGTGAATTCATATAGTCGTGCTTCATCATGAAGCGGTGACATAAGGCCGACTCGCGCGCATGATACAGCTTAACTGATAAGGGCTTCCTACTTGTAGACGGAGATTACAATAGAAAACCTCTGCGCTATTTACTTTAGCGATAACTCTGTACAGATTTGAAAATAATAAAATTATTTAGGTGTTTGTAAATATTGATTAAATTGAGTGTCGATATCGCTGGGTATGCGGTCTCGATCAATATCTCAAAATGTACCTTCGCATAGACGGAATGTTATTTACTATGATGATAGAGGTTTGTGACGTCACGAACCTGTACTGTACCTAGCAATAATAGAATGGTTGCCTTTTTAGCTGCAGCTTTGTATTTTTTTAAATATTTGGATTGTATTTTCGTATGTATATAGTTTTAGTATGTATGTAAGCACTTTATTATACACATTAACCCCCCCCCCCCCTGTTTGCGTTTTCTCTCTAACAAGCAACATTAAAACGGTTGTAGCTTCGTAATTCTTTGAGATATATTTTGTGCCTTCTTTCTTTTGGAGTGATAATAATTTTCGAGTGTTCACCCGTATTGAGTGATGAACCAACCCGTGTCCGCAGATCCTGCTGGGCTGGGTCGGGGACTGGGAGTGCGTGAACCCGAGCCTGGTGTACGCGGGCTGCATGCTGCTCTGCGGGCTCGTCACCTTCCTCATGCCCATGCTGCCCTCCTACTTCGGTCTAGGTATGTCCTACCATACAGGGTGTAACAAAAATGGGCTGTGAACCGATCCAGGGTAGACCCCTCAAAGATGCGCGAGGACCAAATTCTTGGCCAGCAGTTAGCCTAGTTAATTGGTAGTAGTTAAAAATTAACCAGAGAATTGTATGGCTAATTTTTGTGTCACAACAGAACTTTTTAACTACTATGACTATGACTAGCCCCGAGTTTGCAAACCCACATGTGTTTTCCTCTTTATAATAATAGTATGTCTTCAATGTAATGAAAATTTATAGGTACATTCTTACGATTGTGTCTCACATCCTTTACGACCCCATTCAGACACTTTGAGTAAGTGGCGTGTGAAAAGATTATACGAAACAGTTGCTCGAACAACAAGTTTTATGGGTTTAGTTTATTACCTTTGTTTACGTTCGAGGAATGCCAGGTATCGGATGTATTGCGTTCTTAGTCAGACGGAACACTAAACGACACGATAATAACGGGTGGTCGCTGAACTTGCTACAGCTCTTAATAAATGGGCTTGTGTCCTAAGATTTTTTTACGATGCCAACTAGTTTTTGGGGAGGAACAAACGTTTGTATGGAAGCAACTACAATTAAAGAACATTCGATTCCCAAAATTTGATTCGAAGATGGACCTCGGTGGCGGCTGTACTAATCGGTGTAAGGAGAATCAAGTAAATTGCTGTTTCGGTCGGGTCGCGAAATAGGTACTGCGTTTGGGTCCATAGTTGTGATTCAATTTTGTTTCTATAAAAGCTTAAGAGCCTGTTTCACAATCGCTGGATAAGGTTATCTGCCAGTTAAAATTATTGCTATCCTTTTCTCCCGTCATATAAAAGAAAAGTGACAACCAACATTTATCTGACGGATATGTTTTAACTGGAGATTGTGAAACAGGCCCTAAGGATTCTATAAGTAGCGTTAAATTGTTATCGGATAGTAAAAGAAATGTATATTTTTCTAAACTCCGACTTCCATATATTATTTTTTAATTTATATTTTATCAAGTACAATAATTTCATGGTTTGCTATCCATTTAGCAACGTTAGGTTATTTGTATTTCTTGTTATAGCGGCAACAGAAGTATATCATCATCTGTGAAAATTTCAACCGTCTAACTATGATGGCTCATGACGCACGGACAGACCTGGGGACAGACGGACAGCGGACTCTAACAGGGTCCCGTTTTTTACCCTCTGGGTACGGAACCCTAAAAATAGTAATAAATAGGTAGTAATGTTGAATAATGGTGCATTGCAGCGTCAGTGTCGGGGCTGTTCGGCGCGTTCATCGCGGCCAACTACTCGCTGACGTCCATCATCCTCGTGGAGCAGATCACGCTCGAGAAGTTCACCAACGCGTACGGCCTGCTGCTGCTCATGCAGGGCGTCGCCAACCTCGTGGGGCCCCCGCTCGCAGGTCACTACACCTCACCTCACTTGTACACACACATCACATCACCTCACTTGTACACACACATCACATCACCTCACTTGTACACACACATCACATCACCTCACTTGTACACACACATCACATCACACCACTTGTACACACACATCACATCACCTCACTTGTACACACACATCACATCACCTCACTTGTACACACAGATCACATCACCTCACTTGTACACACACATCACATCACATCACTTGTACACACACATCACATCACCTCACTTGTACACACACATCACATCACCTCACTTGTACACACACATCACATCACCTCACTTGTACACACACATCACATCACATCACTTGTACACACACATCACATCACCTCACTTGTACACACACATCACATCACCTCACTTGTACACACACATCACATCACATCACTTGTACACACACATTTCACTCTCCGACGCAGTATTCGCATTAATTCTAGAAACAAACAATTAAACTCAACACTAACCTTATTGCGAGCGAGCGGCCTCAGTAAGAGCCCTCAAGTGACAGCTTAACGTAGCAATTACAGAGACCATTAGACTGAATAAACATTTTTTTTTAAATTAACGAATCAACAAAAAACACATGTTTAAACTAAAGTTAAACGGTAAGAAACACATATTTCTGTTCACGAGTTAGGATTCACCCTGTATTACTAATTAGGAAAGATTAATCACTCGATACCCATCCCAACCAACTGCTCGCTTTCATGATAACTCCCGAGATTTCAGTTTCTGAATCACTGGTCTCCAAGTCACCGATAAATTGAAACCATCTTCCCTATTGAAATGCCTTGGGTGTTTCTTGATTGCAATTGCCTCTCGTGCCATCCCATCCCACCCATATATCCGTTGTTGCTGGGACGACAGTCATCTGCGGCCATGACCCAACCACGTTGCACGCGTAGCGAAACGTCAGAAATAAAGGTTAATAAATATCGGGTTAGACCAGTGAAGAACAATAATGCAAATATGTTAGTATAGACAACTCTTGTCTTCTTATTCGGTATTCTTTAAAATATTAAAGCGACCGAGCCCTAATAACGCCCAGGCTGAAACCAGCGCTGACCTCTTGTTGTTCAGCACATGCTGAATCTGGGACCTATTGCCCCAAAACAATTGAGCTGTACTTACTCTTTATATTTTTAGAATATTATTATTCTGTATTGTCACTGTTTGTTTATGTCAACACCAGAATGTTTTATTTTTGCATGGCGATGGATGGCTGTGTGTTGTGCGTGCCTGAAGTACTGTGAGCTGATGGATAATAGAATGACTAGTGTCCCTACCTGATTGTTACCTTGTTTTAATTTAGTTTCACAGTGTATTAGGTTAAGTCTGTAATGCTGTGTAATAAATTTACAAAAAAAAAACTCTGTACTTTATTTTTTGGCAATAAATGATTATACCATTCTATTCTAAAGATCCATGTCCTCGTTCCAGGCTGGGTGTACGACATGACCGGCTCCTACGACCTCTCCTTCTACCTCGCGGGAGTGTTCATCGGCATCTCCGGCGTCGTCATGCTCATCCTGCCCATCTACTCGCGCGCGAGAAAATACAACGAGATGCGGAAGCAGCCCGCGACAGACCCCGCACCCAACGGGGTTATCAAGCAGAACGGGAAACTTGGCGTGTAAATATACATATTAACCCTGGACTTGGCAATCTAAAAATCGTGTACGTATAAAAGTTCGGTCGTGCTTGAGAAAAGGCCTGTGCCCAGCAGTGGGAAGTATATGTGCTGTTGATGAAAAGACACATTTTACATAAAATGTGCCCAAAAATGTGTACGTTGACGTTGCAAGCACAGGCTGCAACCGATTAGTATCAGACACGACGGTTGTTTGCCACCAACGGTAAAAATCTGGTTTCAAAACCGAAACCAACCAACTTGATGTAGAAAAAATTAAATCAGAAGTTGAAACGGAATGATACAAACGATACACGTTTCGCCGGATATGAGATTGAGCGACATTATGGTCGAAATTGAGAAGACATTTTGAAGAAAATGATTAAATTAGATCAGAAGTTAAGAATGGGAGTGCTTTCTAAAGGATGCGTGACTCTAGACTAGACATAAGATTAAGTGACGCTATAGAATATGAAGATGAAATTTTGAAGAAATTGATTTTGGTGCCAGATGCTAAATGCAATTGCATGTTTATAGAATCTTTTAGAATAACGATTTTTGCTGATATTACTAGCAATTTCGATCCCCATAGAACCTTAACAGCTATGCTGTATTAGAATAGTTTCCTGAAAAAAAAAGCCTTGAGCAAATCTGAAGCAATAACCAGGAGTAACTATAAGTATTGAACAAGAGAGAATAACAGAATAAGAAATAGCGCTAATAGGAACTAATGTGTTTTGTGTGTTGTCAACGAACAGTATCTACCTCGTTGCTGTCTTCAAATTCATGTGAATTAATATTAAAAAGTGATAGTTTAAAGTGACAGCAAAATATTTGGTGTTTTTGTGAAAATTGCGTGAAATTGTAATGACGGGTATGATGAGTAATTATGACTTTTTAATAATATTGTCCTTGTTTAAGATTAGTTTTTGATTCAATTCGAGTTACTTGGACCAAATATTAACTTGCCAAAGGATATAGACGCGCGATCGGGCGTGATTGAAACCTAAACTTACCATATCCATGAAGATAAACAAACCTCTGTTAACTACAATGTGTCGCCCCGTTCTCACGAACACATGTCAAAAGACGAAGACGATATATAATCGGTATTTTAGCTAATAGAGGCTTGCTACATTTTAGTAAGCTGAGTTTGGTCTTAGTCGCATATTGGTGCATACTAGTTACCAGAACTGGGTTGCTTTAACAAAAGTGATTAACCATTGAATGATGACATTAACAGCTAACCTTTAATAATGACGAGAACACAATGATTGCAGAGGTTCAGTTATTTTGAAGGAAACTTGTGACCAAGTAACAATATATGAAATATGTGATGATTGTATAAATGTGAGTATAGTGGTTAGTAGATTATCTTACATATTTGGACGCATTTATCATCAGTTGCGGCAAACAAAAACAAGTGGAACTATGACAAGGATAACGAATGACAATTCCTTTTCTGTCGCACTTATTGCGATGTGTATGCTACCATCTCGCTCGGACGTGGTATGATTATTACAATACCTTGTCCTGAGTACTATAGGCCCATGCTGTTGCATCTCTCGAAGTATCCCTAAGGCCTGAATCACACTGGCGCGGCCTGCGGTGGCGGTCAATAGTAAATTTGGCATCAACTGTCAAGATTACTATCGGCCGTTACCGCAGGCCGCGCCATTGTAAGGCGTGCAACACACTGGCGAAGCCTGCGGTGGCCGACAATAGTAAATTTGACAGCAAATGACAATTCTAGTATTGTCCGCCGCGGCCAGGCCGCGCCAGGGTGATGCAGGCCTAACCCACGACAGTCAACTTTACAAATTAAACATGATTGGTGGATTTTGACACCATGGCTGTCAGCTGCTGTCATAATATTATGATACATCCTCTTCAGGTAGACATTATTATCAGATTTAGGTAGTATTTAATTAGTTACACGCTGTACACAGTGAACCACTTGTTAATCTATTAACCACTATGAAACTGACAATGTCATATCTATGGAAGCGTATATCATATGAAGGTTGAAATGTTCCATAAGGGTGAGTCTCCACCAGAGCTGTGCGTGGAGAAAAATGCTTTTAGTGTATCTTTTCCTAAAAAGCTACGACGACCTAGTGGTTCAGGCACAGCGGGTGTCAAGCGGCGGTCGTGGGTTCGAATCCCGGCTCGTACCAATGAGTTTTTCGGAACTTATGTACGGAATATTTACTGTTAGCTTTTCGGTGAGGGAAAACATCGTGAGGAAACCGTTCTAATCCAATAAGGTCTAGTTTTCCCTCATGATTGGAAGGTCAGATGGCAGTCGCTTTCATAAAGTGCCCATGCCAAATCTTGGGATTGTGTGTCAAAGAGGACCTCGGGCTCCCTTAGGACGCGGCCGGGAATGACGCTAGGAGATATCGAGTGCTCACTACACCGCACAGCTCCGTGGATACTTGCGCAGGAGTCACTTTACATATTGTTACAAGTTTCTATAGGAATGGGTTTATGTAATGATAGATTAGTAAATGTAAAAGATAATATATTATGACGGTAGGAATAGGCAAGTTGAAGTGTTGCATGTATGCCGTAATGTAAGATCATAGTTCCATCCTATTTAGTTCAATTATATTTAGTTTTATAACAAAATGAAAATCAAGGTGATAAAAACAACATGAGGAAACGAAAAATAAATGCAATACACAGATACATCCTGTATTCGGTTGAGTTAAATAAATAAGATTAAAACTAACTCAATTGTGTTATTTGCATGATTTAAGACGCGGAGACTAAAGCCCTCTTTGTGAAGGCATCACACGTAGCGAGGTAAATCTAATAATGTCTCAGACTCAGGCAAGAGCGATAATGCCGATAATATGCGAACAGAGACTTTCTTAATTACCGCCCGTGGCGAGTACAGAATTTTATGGCTACCGCTAGCCAGGTTTAGGTTTTTCCGCACACGTAATAGGGTATTTGACAACGGTGAAAGTAAATTGTTTTTTGATTAGCAACAGATAAACATTACGAAAATACTCGGAGAGTATCAATCATTCATTTATGTTTGCTGTTTTAAGATATTTTAATTCATGAAAACGAACTATAAGGTCGTTGTTTGTTTGTGACGTCACAAGGAAGTAAGCGTAACATAGTAACGCGATTTTGACGTTTCATAATTAGAAAAAACTGATGGTCGAACCTGTAGGTCGGTCACGTGACGCTTTTCAAGCGCGACAGATAGATCTAAATGTCACTTTTTGTATGGGAAAGTGTCCTAACGTGCGTTCGAAAAGTTACGTGATCACCCCTCTGTTGTCAAATACCGTATTGCCACTTTATGGACGGGTATGACGCAAAATACGTTGTCGCCGCGCCACGCAGCAAAATGTATGTCAAAATACGTTGTCGCCGCGCCACGCAGCAAAATGTATGTCAAAATACGTTGTCGCCGCGCCACGCACCAAAATGTATGTCAAAATACGTTGTCGCCGCGCCACGCACCAAAATGTATGTCAAAATACGTTGTCGCCGCGCCACGCAGCAAAATATATGTCAAAATACGTTGTCGCCGCGCCACGCACCAAAATGTATGTCAAAATACGTTGTCGCCGCGCCACGCAGCAAAATGTATGTCAAAATACGTTGTCGCCGCGCCACGCACCAAAATGTATGTCAAAATCGTGACGCATGCGCGTCGTCAAGCCCCAGTGTCGTGAGTTCATCACGGTAGCAGATAAAGTCACTGCGATCTTTAATTTCCAGCAGTTGTAATATTGTTCGCTTATGATATGACACGAAAATTTTAGAGGCCTAGGACAGCACTGACGTAGACGTAACAACTGAACTATATATAATGTCCTTATTATAAAATTATGATTGTTTATTTATAGTAGCTCTGCGTGGCATTTAAAAACAAAAGGAAAGGAAGAAATTCGTTCGTTTTTAACTAACCCGTTCTTCTGTATAGACGTCTATAGACGTCCAGTGTAAGTAAACGATCAATTGAAATACCTAATGGGTTAAAACTGCGATTATTTGTTTAAATGTCATGCAGGACAGTTGACCTGTAATTACTATACATTTTAGAATCGTAAATTAGTTCCAAAAGATTTTGAGGTTGACTTTTGAATAATACTACTAAGTTTAAGACTTAAATATGTCGTGATATTCACGATGTTTCTGATAATTGGATTCACTAATTTATTAAACTTTGAGGCTTATAGAACGGGTTCCAGGGTTTCCATAATTTTATTTCCCATAAATGTAACCTTTTTATTTAGTGTTATAATTTTAGTAGAATGTTTGAGTTTGAGTTTTAATGAAAATATATATTTATTCATTTAACTTTGCTATATATAAACATTTGCCATAAAGTAGTTTTTCTCAGATTCTGACAACTTTTTTTGTTAACAGACTCGAAGTAACCTACAGAGATCTATTCTGCATTTATTTAAATTTAAAATAACTGGATTCAGTGAAAATTTGCTTTTATTGCAAACGCTACATGATATGTCAAATGGAATTATGGATATCGAAGTGGTCCCTTATAGAATCTAAGAGGCTAGTGTATATGTAAGGTTTAACCCTTTTCGAGTTAAATTGCACTGCCACGGACATTAAATATCGAGACATAACGTGGCTAAGTTATTCAATATAGTGTAAACGTTTTACTGGCGATTACAATACTGAATTTTGAATGGTTTCATTAGATCTTGGTAGCTGACTATCTAATATTCGATAACAAAATAAAAAAAAACACCTAAAATTGTAGTGTGGAACAATACACATACACATTCAAATCGGTCATGATTTTCTAGGTACCTATGTGTTCCTTTTTGTGACGTCCACAATCAGATCCAATAATAAAAACCTCGTACTTTATTAGCTTCTCGTCTGGATACTGAAAGACGTTATGTAACGTTAATAATATCTAGATAGTTGAATTCGAATCGTTTCAAAGAAATATATAATTCACTTAGGATTTAAACTTAGTAATCTACAATCACCAAAGACTGCCTCACATTTTGAAATCAGTGAATAAAGATCTTCCCGTAGACTAGTTGTAGGAGCGGTTCCTCGGCTGGACCGTTGTCTCTGGTCTGAATGAATGCGCGGTCAGCGAGAGTCGATTATCTAGTATCGAGTTACGGATGCGATCGGAAAAGTTGGTAACTAATTTTTTAAAGTTTGATCTGTCAATTTTCATTTGACTTACAAGTTTAAAAAAATATATATTTAAATTAGATTTTTAGATTGGTAATGTTTGTTAGTTAAATGAGTTGGTCGCATCGTAGCGTGTATAATCGAATGTTAATCGATAAGGATAAGTCAAGAAATCAATTACTTACCAAAAACTTTTGATTCTTCTTCCTTAGAATATATTCGATATAATAATATCGTATACCTATATCTTTTTACGATTAAAGCGTCATTTAAATCACGTTTTTTAAATCCGGACGATAGACACCCTATTAATGCACATTTTTAATAATCATGACAAAATATTGAAACAAAAATTATGTTATATGTGATATTCATAGAAGTTAGAATCTTAGTAGATAAGTGACATGAAGAATTATAACTACTCTTGCCATAAGCAAGCATTTGTCGAATGTTGGTTCTACCGCGTATGGGTAAATATGGATTTGTCACCTAATGAATGCCTAATTTATAAGAAAACATCTAAAATACAACGACGAAGTACTGAAATGCCTTAAAACAAATATAAGTTAAAATGTATGTATATACCTAAGTACTTTATTGTACACAAAACCGGTGTAATTGTGTTCTACGGAAGCCGTTGTTCTGAATCCATTCAATCGTATGCGGTATATCCAAATGAATTCAATTTATTTTCAACTATACAAAAACTTTGCTATTTTACACCAATGATATCAGAAGAAAAGTGGACGAATAACACTTTCATTATCCACGTCGTTTATAGACGTCACTCGTCGGATATATACGATGGTTAGTAAACATGAAATCGAAAACATCCACTGTCTTGCTTCTGTCGAAAAAGCGTTCTTTTTAAAAAGATTGAACATGTCCGACTCGCTGCACACTAGCTAGAAGAATACATAACAGGAAAAAATAACTTAAAAACCTTAATTCAGCAGGACCTAAGACTTAAGTTGAACTGACTAGTCGAAACATTTGAATAGTTTTTTTTTCTTTGGTTGAAACATCACATACTTTCATTAGATATTTCTTTAATATAATTAGCCTGTTGAAGTTTCAGTATGTTGAGAGCTCTGAGCTCTATCATTGAGATCATAGATGGCGCTATTATGTTATGGTGAGGACTTATTATCACACGAAATTAATGGTATAGTTTTAATAATAGGAACTGAACTCTCGAATGGGCATTGTTTGTGGTAGCCCGTGCAATATTCTGCAAATAAAGATTACCTCCACGTAAAACGTTCATTGAATAATGAACTCTAACTCCGTATGTAATAGATTCAAAACGAACTACGAGCTAAAATACCACACACAGCGTGCCAGGTATAAGACACAAATGCCCATTCATGAGTTCAGTTCATATCATTTAAACTATAGAGAGACTTCTCTATAGTGAAAGTAGCTACAGCACTGCAGGCAAATTACTTTAAAGAACTTCTTGTATACATTGACAGACTTATATTGTATTAGATTTTGTTTTCACTAAGGAAGGAATTGTAGCTTGAAAATCTGATATTAGGCTAAGCGCACACGGCGAAGCGTCAGAGAGTATTTAGTTAGGAACCTTAGTCTTTCTCGATTGATTTATATTCCAAACTGATTCTAGGTCTATCGGCCTTACGTTAAAATCAAATGTTTCTTGAAATTATACAACTGTAATTTACATTTGAAGAGATCAAGATATCGAAATTTTGAACAAATGTTTGTTTCAATCAATGAATTAATTTAGTGCTTGTTCTGATTATTTGTGAAATCGCTTCTTAGCTTTGATTTTAGTGACCCCTGTACCTGTGTTCTTCAAACAAACCTATATTTTAGGGGACAACTTTGAATATTAGGTATGTATAATCTTAAATATGATACCCAATATTGTAAAACTTCATCAAACTGGAAAGTGCTGGCGAAAGATCTTTTGCTGATTCTTTTAATGCTGATATTGATTAAAAAGTTTCATAAACCATAATATATTCCATAAGTATAGCCAACAGCAAAAGTAGATGATCGTTTTAGTACCTTGTCACTTTCACTACTTTGACGCATCCCAACTGTTGCAGTATTGTTGCGTTAAGTGCGACAAAGTACTAAAATGATCATCTATATTTGTAATTGACCAAAGCGCGATTTTCTGGGTTTCTTGAGGCAACTCGTCCTAGATGCTCGTTTTCCAGATCTTTCGTCAGTTTCCCAAATCTTAACCTAAGTTATAATTACAATTACAGCCTAACCTGTAGTTGAGAAAGATAGTCCTAATAGCCAAGTAATCGCCGCGAGGCAAGCAATATGAGAAGTGATTGTTTGGAAACGGGTAAACAAATGTATTATCTATGTGTTGCTGTGGGTGTGTGGTCCCTTAGTAAAATTATTTTTTGCATTAATTAGACGTTTTTTTTAAGCAAACCCTATCACGATTATCCCTTAATGTTAAGTCACATCAAAGAGAATACTAAGAAAAAAATAGTCATCCAAAGTATACCTACTATACATTTACTACAGAGAGGAATCTGAATTTTTATTATTTTTATTATATAGGTATGGTATTCTATATAGAGGATGGATGCGTGTGACGCAGGACCGGTCATTGTGGCACTCTTTGGGGGAGGCAGATGAAATTTGGTATAGATATAGTTTGGGTCCCGGGGAAGATCATAGGCAGTTTTTATCCCAGAAATCACACTCTAACGGTGTGAAATGGAGGGTGAAAGTTTGTGTGGAGCGACGATATTAAGGAGTTCCACGTCGTTGGAGTCTTGGGCAGAAGCCAGTAATATTATAAATGGGAAATTGCGTCCGCCTGTCTGTCACTTATTCACGCTTTAACCGCTGAACCGATTGGGATGCAATTTGGTATGGAGATCGTTTTCATCCCGAGGAAGGACATAGTATAGTTATTACCCCGGAAAGATCCTCTAGAAGGGTCAAATGGCGGGTGAAAGTTTGTATCGAAGTACGATATAAACGAGGTCTACGCGGACTAGATGGAGTCGCGGGCAGAAGCTACTAAATAATTTGTCGCATCGCCCTTATATGTCAGCGGATTAATATTGCCAACTGCGTATTTTACAGCAATACCTGAATCACATTGGCGAGGCTTGCGGTCACGCCGCGCCACTACATAAGGCTGTGAGCCTTTCAAGAGAATAAAGAGAGGTCGCTATTCGTAGCGGGAATATAGTTGAATGATACGCGACTTCAGTCACTGTCTTTGTAGCTTAGTGGGAAAAGCACTCTAGTGTTAATAGAGAGATCGCAGGTTCCAGTCCAGCCGGGACCTACATACGAAGATGGTTTATTTTTCCATTATATTCTTTCTCTTTGTATCATATCATTAAATTTAGAATATTAGCGGGGTAACTTCCTCGTTAAAAATAAGCAGTAGCATAGTTATAGGAATCATTATTTTACAGTTGGTACATATGGTGCTACTTTCCCGCACTAGTGCGGAAAAGAGCACTTTCCGTGCATATGTCAAAACTTTAAAGAGCCTTAAGTATGTGCCTTAAGTGTGTTCTGTTTTCGGCACTTGTATCGTAATCTATTGTATTTGGAAGGCAATTTAGTAAAATTTTTAGTTAAAAATAAATATTGTGATTGTAATAATGTTTTTATTTTACCTATATCTTTCGGCAACCAGACCACATCTTGGAAAAATAAAATAACTTAAACATTGTTTTATTGAATGTTTTTTATGGTGTAATCTTTTTGTGTGTGGTTCTTTTTGTAGCACGTGGGCGAGGCATCGTCGCGCCACTCCCCGCCCGGTCCTCACTACCTTTGTCTGTGTGTTTGTAGCGTAATTTTCATTCACGTTGGTATCAAGCTAATCACGATCTCGCTATTCTAATACAAACAGTACCAAATCTGCACTCGAGTAATACACGTCATCAGCGTCTTTAAGAAATTACGTGTGCAAGTGGTATTCGTGATCGGCAGGTTACGTGTGGCCGTTATTAAACTGGCCGGCGTGTTTAAGCAAAATAACGTACCGTGTGGTGGTCGTGATCGGCTCCCAAAGTGTTAAGATCCCCGGGAAGGAGACAATATCTCTTTGCCCTAGGACGAGCCAAATGTGGCGAGACGCGAGGGGGGCTCCAGTGCGTTCAGCATCAGATCCTGGAGTCCCCTGCATGAGAGCGCAGATGCAGGGCGCCGTGGAGGTCTTAGTAGATAGAAATACCACATAACCCAGTCATCCCCCGGTGATTGGGTAGGTGGCTCGCCTGTGTTCACCACTCCAAAAAGAAAAAAGGTAACCTACTCGTAGTTTTGCCCGAAGCCTGCCAAGCAGGGAATTCTCATGGCACTAAGTCCAACTCTTTTAAAGATCAGTCTTCCCTTGTGCAATGAATAAATATTAAATAAAGAAATAAACAATAAATACCCAGTGTGCTAATTAATGTAGGTACTTTAAATATGGAATACGCGTAGAAACAAACAACAAGTGACAACCCATGACAAATACCTATTTGTCATGGCCTCATGGGCTACTTACATTTCAAAAGGCGAAATCTGTTTTATTTATTTATTGCATTCACAAAACATTGAATCATAATACTTAGGGCACAGAATAAGTAATAATACTACGTACTTCTTCTTCTGTCACCTCTCGGTTCAAGTTATACATATACATATAACTTGAACTTGGGATCTCTTACAGCAAATTTTTAAGCAAGTGAGTTTGAATAAAGTTCGTTAGACACGCAAATCTACTGCAGTTCATAAAAAAATCATCAGGAATAATGCTATTGAATTCATGTATTATTCAGAAGCATATTAAACTTATTGCTGTACTTTTTCAGGCTTAAAATTTCAATTAAGAGACGAGAATATTCAAATCATGGGCTTAGAACGCTGTAAATTGAACGCGGTCTTATAGGCAACCATCTTTGTTTCTGTACTACCGACCGCCTAGCATCGTGTAGCTCGTTAAAGGTAACGGTGCTCCTTTAACACTGTATTTTGTTCCTTTACCGTCTACTATGCTCTGGGCGGACTGTACTCAAGGTAGGAAATTAAACAAATAGCTATCTAAACAGCTGAAAGGCGCGCGAGAGACGAAATAATTTATTTTAATTGCAATTTGCCTTAATATATTTCCTTTGGTGAGGTTCAAGCAATTAGATTTAATCGAATTTTAAATGAGGCTTTCGTACATAAACGTTCATAGGCATAATTAAGGTACCTCACTACTTACCTGCGTAAAGCCAAAGTACCTACCTCCACGTGGATCGGCAGTATTTTTTAATTAGGTCGCGTAAATAACTGGAAATGGTAGGGTAAACCATTTACTGGCACATAAAGTAGCAGGTATTGCCACTTACATCGTTAGCTGTCACCGATAAGTCCGTCTTAAGATTGAGCGTGTCCGTAATTTAAAGACTGTAGCTGAACTCATCTAGAGTTGTTTTAGCGAGCACCGATTAAGTGGCAAGTGCCCACAATGACCTGGTAAAGGTCGCGGGAGTCCGCTGAATGCGGGTGGCGCAGGACCGGACATTGTGGTACCGTGGTGGTATGTGGACCGGAATATGGAGTAAAAAATATGAATTAGTACTAGGTCATGTTCATATTATTGCCGCGGTATAAGACGGTAGGTAGACGCTATAGTAAGTTATGTTACTTTTTCAAAGGAGTAATCTTTGCTCTTCATAGTGCTAACGAACAGTATTGTTGAACGAATCTTATTCAGCCCCGTAACATTTTAAACGGCAACAACAAAAAGCGCCCATTCTCTATTCAAAACATGCTCTACGGCTATCTACAAAGTTGCACTGCGCAATCTTTTGACTGACAACATCAGAGATATTTTTCCATTCAGCCGGTGTAGGTAAAAAGTAAACAAAACCTATGTAAGGCGGGATGTGATAGCATTCATGTTACACCTAAATAAAAGACGCGTTCAATAAATGTGGCTGAATTGGATTGGATTCTATTTTGATCCTCCATTTTTAATGGTAAATAGGGTTATTGGCAAAAAATCCAATTACATTGGCTATAAAGATTGCTCTGTTTATGTGGCTACCTTCTGTCTGTATCATCAGATAAGCTCGGTGGTATCATAAAATTGCATTGTCACAAAACTTACATAAACTAAGTAATCATGCCAAATTACAAATTAATCGTTTGAAGGACAATTTATAGCCTAGTTCTCCATTATGTGCACGGACACATAATCAAAAATATGTGAACACGACTTTATTGTTAAGGGACTATGGTAGCTCAGATATTTTTGAACCTTTGGGAATGTACATATATTTATTAACTCGACTGTACCTAATGTGCCTAGGTACTTGCTATGACAAAGCTTGTAATAAGGTACAATGCGAACTGTGCAAGTTAAGTAAAAATAAAGCTTGTAAAAAACTTCATCATATCAGCCGAAAGACGTCCACCGCTGGGCATTGACGTCCACCAAAGAGTGTCAAAGTGACCGATCCTGCGCCACCCGCATCCAGCGGCTCTTGCGAAGTCGCGGTCCTTACCAGTCCACCTTGTCCGGGGTCTGCCCACGCTGCGTCTTCCAGTCGCCACTCGAGAACCGTTCCGCCCCAACGGCCATCAGTTCTACGTGCAATGTGCCCCGCCCATTGCACGTAGAACAAATTTGGCACTTGAGTTTAGCAATTAGGAGGGCTATATCTGTTACTTTAGTTCAGCTGTGATAACCTCATTTCTGATGCCATCGCGCAGAAAAACTCCCAGCATTGCCCTGTCCATTGCCCTTAAGAAGCCTATAAACAATTGATATCGTAGAATTGAGCATATCGACTTCTTTTAAAACTCGGATCAAATGATGTGTTTTATTTTGTCCATTTACCAGAACAGTTTCATTTCTTGGTATCATATCAGCCAATTGTCTATCTCTGCAGCAATAGATCAAGTGAATTGGGACAAATGTAGTATATTACGAAACAAATAACTAACAAAGAGCATGAAGAGTAAAATATTGCAGATGGTTCGTTTGATAGATATGTGGGCTCGATTCGCCATGACTGGGTGTTGCCCCTACCATGTTTTACAGGCCGGTTAACGTTAGATATGGCGCCGGCAGCTGTCATTTCAATGATTAGAAAACTGTCAAACTTCCTATTTCAGCTCCAATCCCTGCCCGCTGCCTTACGAACCTAGACCACAATGACAGCAATTTATCTTTATTGCACAATCGAAAAACTAGTAGTACCTTTCTAGAGAGGACGCGAAGTAAGAGGTTGCGGTTAATAATACGAGACCGAGCTTAGTCTTGTGCTCTTCTCAAAAAACTGCTCGGCCATTTGAAAAAAACTTGAAAAAAATCGAGAAAAATTTCAGTATTGAAACTGCTGGTGCCCCGGCGGCGGCGTGCGCTCTGCGCCAATTTCCTCTACAAATCCCGTGACAGGCCTGAATTTGTGACACCCGAATAAGGGCATGTTTAAAAAACACCTTTCTTAAAGATGTGCAATAAAGACTATTTAATTGTAAAAGGCGAACTTATTGCCATATGGCATTCTCTACCAGTCAACCTTAAGGCAAAGAAGAAATAGTACATTGTGATACAGGTGAGGTATGTTGATAATTACATCAGAGGCAAAATTGTTCACGCGAACCGCAGGTGAGCGTGATAAGGAAGCCAAGGATGTAATTATCAAAGCTCACGCGTATCATACGAAGTTTTTCAACACATTTTGCGAGGAAAAAATAATTTTCATTATATGAAAATGTTATAGGCCTGCCAAATTATTTTTTTTACATTAAGATGACAACAGGTTTTTACTCACACTTGCACATCGCCAAGAATTTCCAGTGGCGTCCATTCTATTTATCACTTTTCTAGTCACCACGAGTCAACATTTATTTGTGAAATAACCCAATAAAAAAACCTAATGGCGCGCAACAGTTTTTTTTTCGTGAAGTTTGCGCTGTGTGGGCACAGAAATCTCTAAAAAGCCTATACAAATAAAACAATATTTTCGTATTAAAATGTTATCTGTATTTAATTCATGTAAAATGTTATCAAAAGTGAATAGTTTTACTAAATTAAACGTTTCTATAAAAATAACTAGTCAATTAATTAACAAAAATAATTTAATTTGTTTAGTCGAGTAAGAATCCATTTGCAGAGAATTAAAAAAAAACTGTACATTCTGTACAACCCGGTTAATTTAAGAATGCACCGTGTTTATGCATATATCTTGATGCAAGGTGCCAATGTGACTTAATCGGGATATAACCATAATTAACACACAAGAGTTGTAATGTTATAAAACACGCGTGTTTAATATCCAGGATTCTGAGCCTAAAAGCGACACAATAAGAGGTACGTTACGAGTAATTGTGTTGAAAAGATTATTTCAGTAGAATACTCCTCTGGTATACTTAGTCAGTATCGCGCCGGCGACAATATTGCGCTCACGTCCGGAGTCAATCAGGGCCGGATCCGTTCCGGCTCGGTGCGCCGGACCGGGAAATTGCTCGGAAAGTATATTAATAATCCGATAGATTACACTGGGCTTGCAGTGGGGAGCAAAATAAGTGGTCATCATTATGTAATAATTTATTTTGCATTTTTTGTCATGTAAGGTATAGTTTTCCCTCTAGGTTGGATGGTCAGATGGCAATCACTTTCGTAAAACTAGTGCCTATGCAAAATTTTTGGTTTAGGGGCCCAGCGGACCCCGCTCTCATTTAGGTCATTACCGGGAATAACGCTAGAAGGATGATGATTTTTGTCTTGTATGAGAACTTTAATTAAAATGTTCTACCCTGGCCAGGCGCCCACTACCAACTGAGCTATCGGAATCGTTGCTGGGTTAAATGAATCTTCCCGCCAGTTCCCTCATATAACGTCTAAGCCATACAGAGTTATCATCTTGAGTACTTATAATGCTTAATAAATATTTGGGAACAATCTCACACATCAAGTGCTAGTCCTAAACCAAGCAAAGCTTGTACTATGGGTACTAGGGGACGGTATGCATACTTATTTAGCGATACCGTAGTTCACAGTCGTACTAATTACGGGGAAAAAAGTGGTAAGTATGATAGTGCTCAAATCATAAAGTTGCAATTTCAGTGACGAAAAAAAATTAATTAGTACGACTGTGAACCAGGGTATCGATAGATAAATAATGACTTAAATACATAGAAAACATTCATGACTCAGGAACTAATTTTCGTGCTCATCCTCAAATAAATGCCGTTTCTTAATAAATAACCCAGGACCTCTAGTTTCGCAGGCGGGGTCACTACCAACGTTGAGAAATCGTCAATGACTATGGCCACCCCATATTCAATTTATCAATATTTTCCTTTTATATCGATAGCAGACGCCACTGCTTACTACAAATAAATAAAAGTAATTAAAAAAAAACATTTTACATTACATATGGTGCTACTTTCCCGCACTAGTGCGGAAAAGAGCACTTTCCGTGCATATGTCGAAACTTTAAAGAGCCATATGTACAGTAAAACGTCGTACAATACACGTGCGAATAGGTAATTCGCAATTTCCTATTTTCGGCACTTGTATCGTAAATAAGTATTTCACTTTGACCGACCTATATCATAAGTCCTCTAAATATGCGACCAGTTACCGTAGGCAATGGCCAGAAGGAAACCAAAAAAAGTAGGAAACCATTTTTTACGACCAGTTGCTTCAATTCATTTATTTTTAATATCAGGATCATTCAGAAAACTGAAATAAAATTGCAATATAGAAGTAGGTAACCATAACCTGTTTGTTAATAATATTAGCTTTGCACTACGTACATTATACACGGTGTTTTTTTAACCGTCTCAGAGCCGAACCCCAGTTAATGTATACATTACAACGAATTTTTTTTTTTTTTTTTTTTTTTTTTTTTTTTGATTTTGACATATTGGTTACGTGCACTATTATTATGTATACCATAGCATTAGTTTAATCCAAAACAATAATTATTTGACCAGGGACTCTTTATATCTTACTTATTTTATTTTATTTGATGCTGGAGACTTTACATCTCCATTATTATTATTGTATTTCATTTTGACGCTGGAGACATTACATCTCCTTATTATTAAGATTATTGTGATATAATGGAACCGGAGACTCTATACATCTCTCGGGAATTATGTGCCCTCATGTAATGTTAATTAATTTATTGAATTTGTAAGCTCAGACATGCGAAAGAGCCCTTGAGGCCTACTTGCAGAATAAATATTTGAATTTTGAATTTTGAATTGAACTTAAAAAAAGGTTTTTTTTAGTTTTTATTATTCTAAAGATTTTTTTTAATGCATCAAATATTGATTTTTTGTATTAATATTAATTTTAATCATCCAGCTGAGTGACCGCAGTGTCCGGTAGCCGCCATCTTATTTAGATAGGTACGAACTCTAACCGGGTGAATGAACTTCGCTCCGTGCGCCATAGAGAATTTTTCAAACTTAATTACCTTTTATTACTAAAAACTTAACTAAAAATATATTTTACAGTTCATATGGTGCTACTTTTCCGCACTAGTGCGGAAAAGAGCACTGTCCGTGCATATGTCGAAACTTTAAAAAGCCATATGTACAGTAAAACGTTGTACGATACACGTGCGAATAGGTAATTCGCAACTCGTGTCGATTTAAAACACTCCCTTCGGTCGTGTTTTAATTTATCACCACTCGTTGCGAATTTCCTATTTTCGGCACTTGTATCGTAAATAACTATTTTTTCACGAATGATTTGTACATTTTGGATACTTTCAGTAGGCTTCGGCTCTAAGACGGTTAAAAAAACACGTTGCATAATAATATAAGAACGTAATTATCATTTCCTCTGTTTTCAAAATCGATTTTAATAATTGAGAATAATTGAGAGAATGACAGAAAAAATGAGAAATTGACCATGAACGTGACTCGACAGTTTGAATAGCTTATTTTTACATCGCTGGTTTTGAACGCACGCCAAGTCTGGCTCGTCAAATTAATGCCGCGATGGCAAACTAGCTTTGGCACACAATCGCCCGCTACTGTTTTTATGAAAATAATAAAATAAATCGTTTTTTTAATTAATAACAGACATTTAAGGACAAATTGCACTAACCGACAAAAGGAAAAACCTCGATTAATAGCTTCAAATTTATTGGAAGTGTTTGAACAATTAATTATTGCGCAACAAACCATTTTCTTTTTAAAACCTGACGTCGCACGCAGACCGCGGTCGAGAGCAGACTGAAGCTCGCGGCGAGCAATTGTGACACCGTGTCATAATTTCGCCACGCGAAGTACATACACTCTTTCCTTCTATCTTGATATATTTCTGTGGACGCACGGTATGCAGAGGTCGTGGGTTTAAATCCCGCTCGAGGTCATTTTTTTCACTTGGATTGGAATTTAAAATTTCGATAGTAGACGATTCCACTAAGTAAACATTTACTGATAATATAAGTAGTTCGTAGTTGAGCCTTTTCCATGGCCCAACGTGTACTCTGACGGTTGTCGCCGAGTCGGGATAAAGATCATTGTTTTCCTTTGTATTGAACCGAACATTTCTGTTTGCTTACTATTTACTACAACACCCACTTGCATTCAACGAAGCGCTTAGTCCGGCCGACGCTTGCAGCGACGCGAAGCATGGGACGCCTATTGCAAGGAACGCAGACAAACCCGCGGGATATAATATAGCCTATAACCATCCAGAAACTCCATTCAACACGCAACAATTTTTGAAATCGGATATGCAGTTCCCGAGATTACCAATTACATACAAACGTTAAACTTACAACTTAGGTACAAAACTATAATCTCACAGACTTTTCCTCTTTCTACTCGTAATATAACTGCCAGCGCAGTGGAATAATGCACAAATTAAAAAAGTATTCTATTTTATGAACCAACTATTTTGTTTGTATATGTGTGCGTGAGCGTGTGCTAGACTTATTTGGCTTGGTTGAAAACCGGCTTCATTAGGTTGTTCGTAATGCTCTATCTTTTCTAAGCAACGCTCAATAAATCGATGCGACGCGCTACGGTGTAGCACACTTAGCGTTGCTGGTCCTGGTCCTAACAACTTCACATGTGCTACGCTGTATCAAGTATTTATTTGCAAGAATATGGTAACATAAGATCTTAAAGCTAGAATAAGTGCAAGTACATATTCTACCTGCATGCAGGTGTGCAAATTTTAAATAGTCACAGTAGTATATGAATGTCAATTAGATTTTATAGGATATTTAATTACGAATAAATACAATTAATCAATTATTAAATTAAAAAAAAAATACATTAGGCGATTACATTGTTATTATTAGTCATATATTCCTTAACACTATAAAAACATTTACTTTGCAACCAGTCACTTAACTTCCTTTTGAATATCGACTTACTTTCTAGTTTAATGTTGTCAGGTGGGTTACACGAGTGTACACATGGTGGCTGAAGTAAAAGATTTCTGTATTGAGCCCTAGTGTGTCTTACTGTCGAGTCAGTACGATTGAGAAAATAGTCAGGATGTTGCTTGACAAAAAGACATCCATCTCTTATATATAAACAAGGCTGTGGTAGTAACTTAAATTTTAAAAACAATGGTTTGCAGCTTTCCAAAAACCATCCTTTGCCTAAGGCCCGAATAAACCTTTTTTGCATTTTAAAAACTCTGTCAGGTTCTACTGAGTTTCCCCACATTAATAGTCCGTAGTTTATAATTGAGGAGACATATCCGTGGTACGCTGTAAGGGCTGCCTCTGACGATACAGTTTGTCGCAGTCTTTTTAGGGCGAAAACAAACCGTTCTAATTTGTTACAAACATAATCCACATGGGCTTTCCAATTTAAGTGTTTGTCAAGATTAAACCCCAAAAAAGTTACTGTGCCCACTAATTCGACATTTATATTATCATAGCTGACTTGCAATGGGTTTCCGTTGTAGGAGTAGAACTGAACGACCTTTGTTTTAGTAATATTAATGTTCAGCTTATAAGATTTCAGCCAGCTAATTGCATCTGTTAGTGTATTTATTGATTTTCAATTCAAATTGCGAGTGGTTTTTCTTATCACCTTTAACAATAAGAGTAGTATCGTCAGCAAAAATTATGCAATCATCGATATAATTTGGAAAATCGTTGATTGCAATAAGGAACAATAAAGGGCCTAAGATGCTGCCTTGGGGCACTCCCATCTTATTTAACAAGAAATTAGACCAGTATTTTTCTTTAAGAAGACTTCGATTTACTTGCTGTACAATTTTTTCAATCTCTGGACATTGCATTCTTTCCTTCAAACTTGTAGTAGCGCTTTGCAGTCTATATCCGCTTCGTAGCTTCCTTAGTGGCATTATTATTATTACTCTGGTAGAGATTTATGGGTTGTGAGAGCCCTTGTATCACCAATTACTACACAACGCGAACTCGCTTTTTCTGCGAACTCGAAGAACTGCACGATTTTGTTGAGATCAATTTTGTTCTCCTCCGGGCACATGATGTGTTTGCCCAGAGTGGCGCTCAGTTAGGATGTGTGTAGGCGTCTCCTCAGCTTCAAAGCAGAGTCTGGCCCTAAGTCACGCAGTCCTAACGTTTTCATGTGGTTGTTTAGGCAACAATGCCCCGTAAGCACCCTTACCAGTATGAGTAGACGGTTCCTGCTTAGCGCTAAGGCATCAGAAGACACCTTTTTGGTGAAGGCTCTAATTAGCGCTTTGGAATGTTCCAGCCCCTGGTCCATAGAGGTTTTTGCCTCTTATGACTACTAAAAACTATTTATGTACAAAAACATACTTACTGAATTCAACCCCATTTTTTAACCCCTTTCCACCCTTATCTTTATAATTTTTATAGCCTATTACCTGGCCGAAGATCCATTGAACGTTTTAGTGAAAGTTGGATATTAATCCATTCGTCAGTTTTCCCGTGATACCCGGACAGAAACAGACAAACAGATAGATTCAGATTCAGATTCAGATTCAGATGTTTATTTGCTTAGCGTACAAGTACTATCGGCTGCATAAATGCATGGACACCTTACGGTCTACTTTCGTTTGGATCATTTGATATACAGCTCTCGCATAGTTGCACGTCGTTCACAAAGTGTGAACTAGATGGCGTTGCTGTTGATACACCTTTGGATATAGAATAATATAACTAAATGCACTATTAAGTGACACTTGTAATCATCAGAAGTGTTCTCTTACGGGTATAATTATTAACAAGTCTAGCAAATGCTAATACACAGGAACTGTATTTGAGTGTGACAACTATAGTATGTGTATGCTTTATTCCAATGCAATCGATAAGTATCGGTAGCCTAGTGGTTAAGCACATTAACTCAATTAACTCTGCGCTTTGACGAATCAAAGATCGATTCCCAGCCAGGGTATGGCAAAGGTAGCTTTTTCCTTTTTTTTTAAATACATTTCTTGAAATTGTAAATAACAGTGAATGATAGTCTTTAAATAAAAATGTTATTCAGTTTTTAAGGATTAAAACGTTTTTAAATGTTTTAATTATCTTTATTCAGTTAACTACAGTAGATATCTAATTGTTAACGCAGTTTTATAGTTAGCAATTTCCTACCATTTTATTGAGCTTTAAGGCTTAAGTTTCATTTCCGAAAATCGGAAAAAGATTGAAGCCTTACCCCAATACATATTAAACTATTGACAATTATTAACTAAAGGCCGGGTTAAAAATTAAAATCATAACATTCATAATTCAAGTCAGCCGAACGCTTGTATAGTGTGGCGTGGCGTGTGATTGATATTTGCAATAATGACAATAATGTTATTCGGGCTGACATGGTTACTTACGTTACAACATCATAATAACATTTCTCAATAATTATGTTGTTTAAGTAATAATAATTCACCATCACTTTTTTAATAGTCCAAAAAAGAATACAATCGGCAGTTTAATAATAACAGCTAAGGTCTACTTACTTTGGTAATTTGTTTATTTTGTTAGCAAACATTTGTTTTGTTAACCCGGCCTTTCATTACCTTAATAAATAAATCTTAATTTACGGCTTCAGCTAGTATTTAGTGTAACCTCCTCTTTGGTCGATAACAGTTTGCAAGCGGGAACGCATGGATTCAATGAGTCTTTCACATAAACTAGAACCACGAATACTTCCCCATATTTTTATACAATGTGCCTCTAACGCTTCTGGGCTTCGTTCATTGTGATTTTCCCAGCGTTGCACAATAACACCCCACAAATTTTCAATAGGGTTCAGATCCGGCGATCTAGCAGGCCAAGAAACTACTTGCAAGTTATCTTTATAACGGTCAAACCACTCCCGCACATTACGCGAACGATGTATAGGGCAATTATCTTGCACAAAAGATATCACAGGTAATTCTTCTTCTGGATACACATTTCGGACGGTAGGTAACATAGTTTCCTCCAGGACATTCATGTAATCCACGCTGTTTGCGCGACTCGGCATCCTCATTAGTTCACCCGGACCGGCTGCACTCATCCAGCCCCACATATTGACACTTATACGACCAGATTCCATGTTCGGCACTACGTGACCACTATCATACCGCGTATTATTGCGACGCCATAAACTCAAACGTCCGTGTTGACTCGATTTAAAACACTTTTCGTCACTAAATATAACATTACTCCAGTCATCATTTAAATGCCTTAGGGCAAATTGTAATCGTGCTGCTTTATGTGCTTCTGTAAGCAACGGCTTGACGGCATGCCTGCGATAGTGCAAACCCTCGTCATGAAGCACACGACGAACAGTGTCTACACTAGTATGGAATAAACCAGCGTAGTGACTTGTTGGTATAAACCCATTTTCTTCGTACTCGGTCACCATCGCTGCACGCTGCGCGGTATCAATGAGACGAGGTCTACCCATTCTTTGCCGGTGTAGCAAAGATCCTTCCTCTTGGAATCGCCGTACCCATAAAGCAACCGTTTTTCGCTGCAACAATGACAATTAATAAATAGGTATAATAAGCGAATAGTTACCACGGCGTCTATTAAAACAATAAAAAAAAACTACTTACGTTTACACCGGTTTCACTAGCAATTTCTGAGAAATTGTGGCCTTCGTTACATAAGGCTATTATTTGCGCCCTTTTAACAAGATCAATATTAGATCGAGAACTCATCATTAAATGTATAAATACGGAGGAAAAGATGAAAAACGCAAGTGAAATAGGGAATCGAATTAGAAACGGCTGACGAACGAACACGCAGTGAATCTTTGTTATAAAAAAATATGGTAGTTTCATATCATCTATATCTACCCTCTTTAGTTATTATACGAATCCTAGTCGTAATGAATATAAATAATTGAGCATTCAAATTAACTGATAGTGAATTTGAACCATGCTGTCAATTAACCCGGTGGCCCAGTGGTGAACTATACAGGTCATTATCAACCTAGGCCGAAGGTTTCAGGTTCAAATCCGCTCCCAACCATGATGTTGGGAAAAAGTGTTTTTGGAATTATCTTTAGAATATTCGTTGTGCAGAAACACAAGGATACAAAAGAATAAATAAACAAAGCCAGCGAACAAACAAAAATCGGAAATGTATTCCAATTACGTCGTATAAATCCGCCATTATCATAAATGCTATTGGCAAGATTACTGAATAATAATGTTACCCAAGAAAATACAAAAAACTATGACGAGAACAAAATAGATCATGTGCCTTTTTATTTATTTTTTTGTTAACAACGCCATCTAGTTAAATCTTGCAAATCCTCTGAGGTCTCCATTGACATCTATAATGATATTCACCATCGCGCCACATAGATGGCGTAGGATTCGGTCGCCAAGCCAAACTATTTCTGCATTGACCATGCACTTATGCTGCCTGCTGTACATGCAAATACAGGAATACAAGAATATAGAACTAGCACAGTTACAAGTTACAGTGGTAAGCTTAATAATAATAAAATCCGTTCAATTATTCACAAATGTCAATATGAATTACAAAGTGAAATAAGTACATTATAAGTGAAACATTAAAAATAAAGAAAATATAATTAACCAGATTATTCAAAAATGTCAATTAGTCACAAATTATATAGTCATCACAATTCATAAATGTCAAATAGTTAAAGAGTAAATATACATCACAATTAAATCAGTCAAGTGAATTTGCAAAAAATTCATTGATTGTATAATAGGGTCTATTTATAAAGTATTTCTTTAATTTCTTGTCAAAAGTTTTTATGTCATTACATTGCTTTATTTCGTCACTTAATTTGTTAAAAATTTTAATTGCAATATTGTTGTAGCTATTATTAAAGTGAACATAAGTGGATTTACTTTGTACGAGTTTATTTTTATTTCGGAGATTGAAACTATGAGTTTCTTTAGCTGTCTTATAGTTACTCTTATTTATATAAACATGGAGACAGACTCGATACAGATACAAGGAGGTAATAGTAAGAATTTTGTGATCTACAAACATGTTTCGATGGGTCACTGGTATGCATTTAGATCCGGTGATGAGTCTTAAAGCCTTTTTTTGTAAAAGTAGTACCGAGTTTATATTCGAACCGATAGATGGCGCTGGTGCGCAAAGTAAAGATTACTTCATCCAAATATTCTCAAATTTGGCCTGTAGGTCACCGTAACTCCATCAAACTTTTTTATACGTCTAATATGGTTTGTTGGAGTTCAGACGCCGACAGAAATCTGGAGAATGACCTTCTAAATGCGTGGAAATTGGTGAAGTTCTGCATCGCGCTATTGAAGTTGTTATATAAATATATATGTATGTGTATGTTGTATAAATACAACTTCCTTCAAGCTCTACTTATTATGTCTCACTGACAACCTCAACGAACTTTCAGAATTATTATATGTAGAGATGATACGACTAGCGGTTATTTCATCACTAACCAGCTGGTCAAACATGTAACGTTTAGTACGCCTGTCGGGTAGATCTAAAGGTCACTTTTTGTATACAGTTCCTATCGCGCGTTCGAAACGTTACGCGATCAGCCCTTTGTACCTACTTTTAAAATTGGTGATGTCACGAAAGACAATAAATCAAGGCGAATAATGTCACTTCATTTCCTGCGTCACGTAGCCCGTAACCAAGTGTGGCTCGTAGCACTCCGTAGCAGATTGCTTCGTAGCCACGTAGCACGTCCGTAGAACTTTAAACTAATAAAAATCGAGTTATCTGGTAAAAGTTTATGAAACTAGAAGTTTCGTTAGTTGTGTACGCGATCGTGACACATATGTCGTAGTTATTTAATTAAAGTTATCTTGTTCATTTTGTGATTTTGGCCGTTGAGGCGGAAAGGTTCTCGAGTGGCTCTGGTAAAGGTTGCCGGAGTCCGCTGGATGCGGGTGGCGCAGGGCCGGTCTTTGTGGCACTCTTTGGGGGAGGCCTATGCCTAGCTGTGGACGTCTCTTAGCTGATAATAATTTTGTGACTTCCGCGTAGACGCCCGCCAAGCGGGTGCCTTGGCACTGAAAGTGTTAACTATGTAAGTAAAAATAAAGTAAAGTAAGTTGTCCTTCGAAACTTACAAAACGTTGCAAATCATAAATAAATAAAATAAATAAATAAGTATTAATACATGCATAGTCATCGTATGTCTTCTATGTATTGAATAAGTATTTATATCTATTAAATATGTCGCCGTCTCTTACCATAATGTGTCAGATTGTTCCCTAATATGTTATTTATTTATTTATTTATCAATTCGTATTCATCACTCTATCATCGAACTGTAAACATACCGTGGCTACCATTCAGCTTCAAAAGACGACAACTTCAAGTCTAAATTGAGAATACTTTCCGCGGGAATGTCGTCTATTAACATTTTTATTGCGTGCATAGGGAAAATAGAGAAAATTGCCCCGATGTTATTGAGTAATAACAACTTTATGGCCCAACTTGTGATAAAGCGAGATCCCGGGACACGTCCTGGACAAACGTTTACATATTTATTGGAAATTAAATCCTTTCTTGGTATATTAAAAAAAAACCTTCAGCCAAAAAGGAAAAAAACGATCAAAAACAGGATTACACTGATTTACACTTAAATTGCCAGGAACCCGCCTAGCGGGTGCTCTATTCAGGCATCGGCTACGATCGTAGCGCTACGAAATTGTTGGCAGTGAATGTGTGAACACCTTCACGGCAAGAACCCGCCTAACCTTTCTCGTATGTAGCGGAAAGCGACTACGTCTTAGACACCAACTACCCGCCTAGTTAACACATTCAGTGCGTAGTGCCAGGCTCTAGTCCGTAGCAGTTTGAAACCCATTTGTAGCGAACATCGCCCGTAGCACTATGACATATGTGTCGTGATTGGCATTAAATGGGTTAGCGAGTAAATAGCATAGGGGTTGATTAGATATATATATCATGCATTCAAATATGATTTCAAAGTGTTTTGCGCGCTGATGTTTGAAGATGTGTTTTCATATATTTCGTATGCTGAACACAAAATACAGATTCGCTTATATTTCCTTAGACAGTCACAATACAAAATATAATACATTTTTATTTATTAACCAGATAGCCTTTGCACGATAAAAGTACATTGTGATACAAGTGAGGTATGTTGATAATTCACGCGTATCATACGACGTTTTTCAACACATTTTGCGAGGAAAAAATAATTTTCATAAGATGAAAATGTTATAGGCCTGCCAAATTATTTTCTTTACATTAAGTAAATCATTAAGATGACAACAGGTTTTTACGCATAATTGCACATCGCCAAGAATTTCCAGTGGCGTCCATTCTATTTATCACTTTTCTAGTCACCACGAGTCAACATTTTTGATAATAACCAAACACACATAGACAAATTTTACAAATATTTGTGAAATAACCTATAATGGCGCGCAACAGTTTTTTTTCGTGAAATTTGCGCAAAATCTCTAAACAGCCAATAGAATATAAAATAATATTCTTGTTTTAAAATGTTATCTGTAAGTATTAATTCATGTAAAATGTTATCAAAAGTGAATAGTTTTACTAAATTAAACTTTTCTCTATAACATACAAAAAGAAATAGTCAATTAATTAACTAAAATTATTTAATTTGTTTAGTCGAGTAAGAATCCGTTTGCCGAGAATAAAAAAAAAGCTGTACATTCTGTACAACCCGGTTAATTTAAGAATGCACCGTGTTCATGCATATATCTTGCTGCAAGGTGCCAACGTGACTTAATCGGGATATAACCATAACACACAAGTGTTGTAATGTTATAAAACACGCGTGTTTAATATCCAGGATTATGAGCCTAAAAGCGACACAATAAGAGGTACGTTACGAGCAATTGTGTTGAAAAGAAAGAAACACAAACTTGACCTAGTAAATTTCGTTTGAGAAATCAGTGGTCCTCACACTAGTTCGAACCTGCGTCGTGAGCGGTGTAAAGAGCTCAAAACATCAGCATGTGTTCATTGGGCACATGCGGTAACCGACGACAATATTCGCTGAAATACTGTCATAGAAATCCACACAACAATATAGCTATCACTTTGTTCACATAAATCCTCAGTTCAGTTCATCTCTTTCACATTACAATCACGTTTCAATGTGTTGCGCGCCCGCTCTACCACGTAAGGCCACGTGTATTGACAGGCGACGCTTGCTGATAGGCGTTCAAACATGTAAAACCTCAGCCACACCCACACTATGCTCCACCTTGCCGCGATGTTGATGTTGCCATCTCTGGCCACACACTGCTCTACTTACGCGATTATTCGCACCGCTCCGCTATAAGATACTTGCCTTTATTGCCGCTCCTTATTGAGTCGCGCCCAAAAGACTAACAAACAGCGAGCGGCATGACAAATAATGTTCCCACGCACATCTGTCTACCTCCTTTCCTCGCTATTTTCCACGTCAGTCGACGAGTCTGTGGCAGGGATATGGGTGAGGACCAAATTCTTGGCCAGTAGTTAGCGTCATTCATTGGTAGTAGTTAAAGTTAGTTTGTTGAAACCAGTACTGAGTGGAGTACCGCAGGGAAGCATTTTAGGGCCTTTGTTATTCCTTGTATATATTAACGACCTTCCCGAACATGTCAAATATCCAATGGTCCTATTTGCAGATGATAGCACAGTCTTGATCGAAATGAAGAACAGTAATACATATGAGGCTGAAATTAATAAAGCACTAGCTTCCGTAGCATATTGGCTAAAAATTAACAAATTAAAAATCAATATCGAAAAAACAAAATTAATGCAGTTTCATCAACCGAAATCGAACACCAGAAGTCTTAACATTAATTATAATAATCAAAGCGTTGAAAATATAAGCGTAACCAAATTTTTAGGTATAAACATAGATACTCGTACACATACAAACTGGAAACCACACACGGATTCATTATGTAAGCGCGTAAACAGTTTCGTATTTGTTCTCAATAAAATCTCGAAAATATCAGACCTTAAAACAGCTTTACTTGCATACCACGGTTACATCGATTCGATCTTAAGATACGGAATTATATTTTGGGGTAATTCCACCAATAAGTTGCAGGTGTTTAGGTCACAGAAAAAATGCATTCGAGCCATATGTGGCCTCAAACGAACAGAAAGTTGCAAACCTCATTTTAAAGAACTCAAGGTCCTCACAGTAACCTGCCTATATATTTACGAGATCGCAGTATTTGTCTAATCAAACTTCTCACTGTTTCCCTTTAGTCTACACATGAATTCGAGAAACGTCCGTTACAAACATGCAATACAAACCGTGAGTGGCAAAACAGCTTTGCTGAGAAAGAGTATACTAGGCATGGCTTCCAAAATATATAATTTCTTACCAGAAAACCTAAAGAAATTAAATTTGTCAATTTTTAAAAACAGATTAAAATTAAAACTTTTAGAGAGAGTATATTACAGCATTGATGAGTTTTTTTTAGATAGAACTTTTCTAAATATGTGAAATATTTTATAAAAATATTATTTTAAGTACCTAAATGTAATGCTCAAAAATTAGAATTAGTTGTAGGTTTTTAGTTCTTGTAAGACTTAACATTTGTACACCTTTTAGGTAGGTCACAGCGTACTGTATTTTTTATTCTATCATCTATTATGTAACCTGTGTATCACAAATAAATATTTACTTTACTTTACTTTACTTTACTTTACTTAAAAAGTTCCGTTGTGACACGAAAATTAACCATAGAAAATGTATGGCTAATTTTCGTGTCACAACGGAACTTTTTAACTACTATCAGTTAATTAGGCTAACTACTGGCCAAGAATTTGGGCCTCACCCATATAACTTTGGCTAGTGATGTTTTACTGATCAGAACCCGCTTTGTGAACTCGTGGCAGTTTCCTCAGCACAGTGAACTTTTGTACAGACATGAGCATTTTGAGAGTCGCCTAACAAACCGCATGTCAGAAGGCAAAAGAAGAAGAAGAACAAGTGAAAACTAATGATTTTCCAAAAAACCCTAGTGTTCTAAACGGTTATTGTAACTAAATAATGATTTAAGAAACCTAATAATTATTTTGAAACACCTATTCAACGATACTCCACATGACAGTAGTCTTTTTCTTTTAAACATTGTGACGTCTGGTGGCCGCCATTTTGAAATTTATGTGACATTCCTAGGATCCCGTGGTTTTCCTCGTATGTAGCGGAAAGCGACTACGGCGGTCTGACGCATATGTGTCAGCATTGGCCCTGAATGGGATAAAACGAATCGATTGACGTTATTCGTTAAAATCGACCCACGCGTTTGATCTCTAGAAAGCCACAAAGGAACAAGCACACATACATATAAGAGACACGTAAACTGCCCCGGCCAGCTCCCCTTTGCGTCACGCTGTTGGGTAAAAAAGTTCAGTGAAGCGAAAGCGAACGTGCTAAACACATTAAAATGTGATCGGAATCGAAAGCGACGAGCGAAAATCGACCTCTAGCTCACACCCGGTTACCCGGGCCGGGTGCGGCCGGATAAGGTCGCCGCTGCCCGTGACAGCGCCAAATTAAACCCGCACAATGGCCGGCTTTTTGAGAATCGCGGACACAAAGAAATGTACGACGCGAGGGTAAACAATACTCAATGCCGTAGTTGAGTCACTTTGGGCGTTTTTTGACCAGGGAAAGTTCGTTCGTGAAAAATATACGGTTTCAGTAAAAAGTAACCTATCGGAAATGAAATTTACCCGAAATGAAACAACGCGGAAAATCTAATGCCAAAAGTCAGTAAAATCGAACATACAAACTTAGTTTTTCAATAAAGTCTTGATTTCACCGTCCAGTTTTATACTTTTAAGATCCTGTGATGTACTCGTAGTGGGGTGTCTATCATTTTATCGAAACGCATTACGTCGATTTACATTTTGCCGAAAACTATTCCACGAATTTCATTTCGTTGTATTTCTTGTTCACATAATCATCAATTCATAGTTTTTGATTTCATCGAACAACTTTTCATCGTTAATCGTTTCGAATTTGTCTCAAATCGTAGCGTAACGATTCATCGAATTTACTTTTCATAGAATAGTCAGTTGTGTATAGTATTAATTTATCGAAACGCGGTTCAATGTTGGTACGTTCCATATATTTTTGTTGCCACGATCAATATTTCATTTTTCTACCAAGCTGTTTACCTATAGGTCATTTCGTCTAAGTATATAATACCTAATGGATAAAATGGGTCCACGCTTCATATACGATGTAGACGTAACATTAAGCCTAAGTAATATTAAAAAAAACGGTTCTGGCGCTTCACCGGCCGCTGCCGCGGCACGCTCGCTGCGCTCGCTCGGCTCGCGCGCTAGGATCACAGTTCACCTAACACTCCTCCTCGCTTCGCTCGTCTTCGTACCTACACTGGCCTGCCTTAAAGAAGAATAGGAAGGTAATCCGATATCCAGAGGGAGAGGTGGGTAGGCTTAGAGTTCTATGTATACGTCCAAAGTCTCGGTGAAATGTACTATCGCCCAAGGATACGGGTTCACATTTTCTGAACGAAATCGTCTGCAGGCACAATTTTATGTATTCACGCCTTCTTTCATGACAACCAATTAGGCTCGTCCAATAATACATAGGCCTTTTTTTGTTTGACCTGACCAGACCCAACCATCCCAACATCTGTTGACCATCGACGTCAGTCTATTAGTTGAGTTGCATCACTTGCACATAGTCATTTTTCACAAAATGCGTGGGCATTACCCACAGCCATAATGCTTCACCTTCTAATATTAAATATAAATCGTCCCTCACCAGCACCGAGTTGGGATCTATTACAACGACCATGTTTATTGAGAACAACCAGCGTGTGAATCGCGTGTAGAGAAAAGACTAAGACTAACAATTTTGAATTTGAACGACAAGGGTTTCTCATTTGGACCGAGTACTCGTAATTATCCAAGTGAGAAACCCTTGAAACCCTGTTATCGCCTAACACGAAAATTTATTAGTTTTAAAAATAATACTTACTTACTCGAACATGCTTGAACTGTTTTTTTGCCCTACCTATCGAACTCACTCACAAAATTACTTAGGAACTGGCGAGAGATGCGACCTATAGAGGGGACAGCCGGACAGCCGGACGGACAGTATACGAAAGCATTCTGGCAAATAAATAATTCAACTTCATTCATTCATTCAAACTTGTTAACGTCCAGTCCAGGCCAGTTGGCCAGTGTTTGACACACAATAAGGTGTATTTGCTTCGAATCTAGAGATAATTTTTTTGTAGACAACTTCAAATGCGACTTTATCGCAAAAAATGGCAGGAAAGCCGATCCAGATGCGTTCTTTTACAACCTAACCCTAAAACATTTTTTTAAGCCGACTCGCTATTATTTAATGGTGTATTTGCTTCGCATCTAAATAACAATTTTTAGTAGACAACTTCAAAGGCGACTTTATCGCAAAAATGGCAGAAAAGCCGATCCAGATGCGTTCTTTTACAACCTAACCCTAAAACATTTTACTAAACTATTAAACCTAAGCAAAAAAACGATAGTTGCGTAGATGCGAATGTTTAAATAATTGTTCTCTTCCGACTTTGGCATGTTTTTTCTTTGGAATGTGCACAACAAAAGCTACTTTATAGTAACAAGTCCAGATCACACGGTCGCTGTGGCCGAAACCGTTCATGACAGCATCGTCATTGTCGGTAATATTAAAGTTGTTTACAAGTGTCCTTTTGCCCAAAGGTGTCGACGCCATACGGGGGCCAACATATTTTGACCTTCCTGTTCCTACAGTTGGTCTAGTCCAGGGGTCCAAAATATTAGGGTCCGCTCATTAGACTATTATAACAAAGGGCTGTTTGTTCCTTGAACGAAAAAATATAAACACTCGAACACTTGAATATAAAACCATTGCAGACTCTCATACACATACGCAATTTGCTTGACGAAAGAGGCAGGCAAGGCAGTGAAGTGAGGTGTTTTATTATGAAATTAGTAGTTAATTAAGGTAGTGACTTTTTAATTTTATAATGGTGATATTTATGGACGTTGAGCGTGTATTAGATAGATATGACTATATTTTTATGTTAAATAGTGGGCTCATTTGGCCGTGGGACCTGACACATGTGGTTGTGAGGCGAAATTGTTATTGTGGGGCGAACATTATTGAACAAGGACATTTAGGACATTTTATGGTTGACTTAACTTTCGGACATAATATTTCAATTATGGTGAACCAATCCTATTTCTGGTGCAGTGTTTGCCACACGTGCATATATGACCACTACCTACCAGAGGAGTGCGCCATGTGTGTGTGCAATGAAGAAATAAATTAGGTGAGTAGTTAAATTATTTGTTAGTAGTAGTAATTGAGTAATTCACAATATTTAATTGATTACAATAAACACAACCGTGGGTCTTACACGGGCCCTTATGCGTTTTTCGTTGGCCTGTCAAGCATCGAAAAAGGGCTGAACTGCGTTTACCTGCTGGGGTCCTAAAGGACATGACCAGATGTTGCATTTCAAACAGATGACCGATACCGATACACATTTTATCAGCTCGTTAAATATTAAATATGGAACATCCCTGTTTGCAATCCATGTTTTATTTAAAGATTTGTAAGTAATTAAATTACCTACCATGATCATGAGGGCTATAAAGTAGGGTGGTCCTTAAAAATCGAAATGTTGAAATTTCATTAAGGCACCATCTTATATTGTTCTGATGTATGAAAAACTAAAATATTTTATTTATTTTTGGATAAGATTTAGGGGTCGCGACCGAATTTTAAACTTTTTAAGGCTTCCATTTCTTCATACAAAGTTTTTTTGATTTTTTTTAAATTTCTACATTGTTTGAGCTACATTTGATAACAAGGAATAAACATTTCAGAAAATATGACGCTTTTCGACGCTTATTTTAAATCAAATTTAAAGTCGCCAAATCATCACCATAGTCCGTTTTAAGCATATTAGCACAATAAAATTCATTTTTGAATTAATGACTGATCTGACGACCCAAGGTTTCCAAGGTTGGTTCGGTTTCCTATCATCAAACGTAGCTCAAAAATGTAGCAAGAAATTAAAAATGAATAAAAGAACTTAGTATGCAGAAATGAAAACCACAAAATGTAAAAAAAAAGCAGTCGCGCCCCTTAAATCTTATCGAAAAATAAAAATAACAAACATGTATTATTTTTTACGTATTAGAACAATATAAGAGGGTGCCTAATTGAAATTTCAAATTTTCGGTTGTTAAGACCACCCTACTATAAAGGACTCAAAACGTCGGAATTGAATATTACAATAATGATACTAGGTATCCGTGATACAATCAATTTAATCATACTCGTGTTCCGCGTGCATGACACCAAAGCCTATACTAAAACTTAAACCTATATTGAAAGTTGGTTCAGCGCACGAATGCACTCAGGGGAGCTAGGATTTAGGGTGGTCGAATGAAGTGAAATGAAACAAACATCAAAATGTTATTAAATAATGAAATCCATGGAAATACCAACAAGCTTGGTTAAGAAACTAAAACTGGCAAGCTGGTCACCGCATGTTTGGTATAATAGCGATCTATACCATTTTGAACCATATTCTTAGGGTACAAAAGTTGATAATTATTACATGGTTACACGCAGTGCTAAAGAAAGACCTTTCCAGGAATTTTCGAGTCATTCTAATTTGTACCGTATTGTTAAAACAGTATAAATTAAAATGAATTCACAAGAGTTATACTGGTCAAACAATCACTGGCCGTTTCTATTGGTGGATGATAGTAAATAGCAAACGCTTTGGAGTGCATTCGAAAATAGCCCTAGAGGTGTGAACCCGTACCCTTGGGCGATAGTACCTACTCAGTTCGTTGAAAGGTAAATATTATCAAGTGACAAACACAGATGAAACGATTTTCTATGTAATAAGAATTTTGGGAACTGAAACTTATGTTTAAACAAAATTACAGTAACGGCGATTCGATGAACGACTATGTCGATGAACAAATAAAATATTGAAGTGAAATTCGATGAGTTCATTTTTGTGTAATTTTTTTTTTTTTTTTAATTTATTTATCAAAAGTACAAAACAATAAACAATGTTATGTTACTCGCCAAACTGCGATAACAGTTTGTTGGCGAGATCGCGCTCATTTTAACTAATGTTAAGTACCTATGTTAAAAACTGTTAGGTTATGCTACATGAACTACATGTGATCTTAAACACTAATTTATACACTAAACATGATAATGCCTGAACAAGTGAACACTTCACCCCGTTTAAAAACTGTGAGCATTATTTTTTTATCTATGTGAGTATTAATGTAATTTTTCCAAAAACGTCTTTTTTAATCTACTTTTTAATTCAACTATGCTGCATTTGTTTTTTTCTCTTAACCAATCAGTCTCGTTATATATTTTTGGTATCATAAAAATATTAGCCCTTTTGCCATAGTAGTTTTTAGCAGAATTCTGTACATATTTCTTTGCCCTTACATTTTTAGTTCCATATTTATTTTGTTTTAAAACCTTGTACTCATTATTAAAATAGTTTTCTACTGCTATCATATATTGCACCCTTTGATGTATAGGCAATATTTTACATATCTTGTACAACCTCTCATAATCACCTCTAAGGTTATTTTTAGTCTTTTTACTGACAAGGTATTTCATAGATCTTATTTGTAATTTTTTAATTTCATTTCAATATGTTTGAAAAGTTCGGCCGTAAACACTAAGCCCATAACCAATAACCGAGTCGGCTAACGCATAATACACAACAAGCATGGTTTTTTTACTTACTACCCTATTTAAGTGGTACAGCTTACTTAGAACTGAGCGAAGCCTAGAACAAACTGCAGTGACATGTGTCTTCCAGTTGAAATTATTATCAATGTGCATGCCTAAATACTTATACGTCTGCACGTATTCTAACGGTTCACAGTTACAATTTTTATTTGAATGGTTGTGTAAACAGTCGTACCCGTGACCGATGACACCAAAGTCTTTATAGTTGACATAAGGAGCCCTGCGATTGTATGGAGAGTAAATGTGCATACATTTAGCTTTTGTTAAGTTTATAATAATCCCGTTGTCATGGGCCCATTTAGTTACATTATCAAGGTCATTCTGGATATTTTTATGAGCTTCCGTCATATCTGCATGTGAATACAGTAAACACATATCATCCGCATACATGTATACTTTACAATTGCGCACAAATGGTATTTCGAGCAAATGTATGAGCGATCTAACGACGTTCGATGAATGATTCCTGTGTGATGATGAAATTCTGCAAATAGTATTATGGGAAACGATAATCGATGAAACTATTTTCGGTAAAATGATGGATTCCCCTCGTAGTGTATTGGATGTGTACATATGCATGTGCTAGGAATAACAATGGTTTAACGATGCCGTTTTATTATTTTGTGAAATACACTGTATTATATTTTAATAAATAAAAACCCTATACCTACTGCCCATCTAATTTAGATTCGATTAAAGTCACGTTCGTTTAAAAATTATGACAGCTGCTGATGACGCCATATTTAACAGTAACCGATCCGTTCAAATATTGTTGACACAATGCACTTTAAAACGTATTTAATCCCTCTGTACCGTGTCCCGTCCCTTACATTAAAGAGTTTGCTGTATGCATTCATTTGCTACAACACTTACATCTGTCAACGCATTGGCACCATGTTTTGCGAGATTCCTCATTGAGTTCTATATTATGTCACTGTTGTGTTAGGCATTGCGTTATTACCATAAGAAATTAATAGTATCTCTTAAATAGGTATAGCGAGCTTATTCTTTTAAAGCAGTGGGGTACATAACTGGGGCTTTAACGAAATTGACGCGGGCCACACTTCTTCACATTTAGTGACTGTAACAGGCAATTTCAAAATTCTAAATATAACGACCTTTACATACAAAACAGCTAGGGAGGCTCGCGTGCCTCAAGTAAGGAGCTGGCGGGCCGCCGGTTGCCGACGCCTTCTATAAAGAAACACGCATTATATGGACATAGCAGTCTCTATAATTTGGTTGCCGATACAGCGGGTACATTTTAGCAGATACTGGTCTGCTATATCGCCATTATTGGCACTGTAAGGGAAACAATTGAATGGAAGCGCTGTACCCACTTAGTTGCTTCTGACAACTGTTTGTGCAGTTTCTGTAGTTCGAGGGTGGCTTACATCAACTTTGGTACACTAGGACGTATACGCCATGAAGTGGTATTGGAAATGTGCTGTTTGAGTTGCGGTTGAACTATTACCCGAACTGAAGGCGGGAGAATGTAGCTGATATATGTTACTACAAGTAATTTTGTGAGAAATTGATTGGTTCGATTCCTATTGTTGTTCAATGGGAAGGTTTCTTGTTAAAATATCAAATGTCTTCACAGAATGTGGAGTGAACGGACGGGATTTTAACGTGAGACAGTTGGATACAATTACGTATGATCTACTAGCGTCTGCCCGCGACTCCGACCGTGTGGTACTCGTTTATATCGTAGCTTCATTCAAACTTTACCCCCCATTTCACACCGTTAGGGGATAATTTCTGGGATAAAATCTAGTCTATGTCGTTCCCCGGGACGCAAACTAACTTCATCTAAATCGGTTCAGCGGTTTAGGCGTGAAGACTTAACAGACAGACAGACACACTTTCGCATTTATAATATCAGTATAGATATGATTTAGGCGCCATTAACACTTTGGGGAATGCTAGTATATAGAACACACAGCATAGCGAGAAACTAAATTAAATCCTAAAGCATTCTTTTTAGATTAAAAAACCGACAACCTGGGTATTCATCTTACATTATAAGTAACTGTTCAATTGCAGTGAAGTCCCAATAAAGCTAGCATGTTCAGCTTTAATCAAACCCTTTTTATTATTTTAAAGGTATAAAAAATCTATACCAATGTTATAAAGAGGAAAAGTCTGTGTCTTCTACCTCTCTAAGTTTGTCACTTTGTACCTACGTAGTGGGTTAACTCCAAGTCGCACTAACATTCAGGTGAGACTACAATAAAATTAGCTGTCAAAGAGACCCCGAGCTCTCTCCATTCGAACAGAACATTTGAGGTGTGAGGAGTACAGCAAGATGACTCCATTCATTAATGTAACGGATACGGACGTTTCACGCACGAGTGCATTTGCTTTATCTAATGAATAACTATCCTATTTCCTAGCATCTCAGAACCTGATACTATGTCTCACATTACCAAATCCAATTAACAAGTAACCTCATTTCAGTAACCTTCATTGTTAGAGTATGCCTATATAAACCCATGTATTTCCTAATAAAGCGTTCATTCTATATCCGAGACTCATCTTATTATTTACTCATCTACGTACAACATCTCACTTTGATAACAACTTAGAAAATATTGAAAAGCCCAGACGTGTTCATATCAATGCTCAATATCTCAAACGCTGAACCGATTGTATTAAAACGTAAAAACCACCTAGATCTCGTAAGCCCGCGTTAAAATCGGTCCATTCGTTTAGGAGCTACGATGCGACAGACACACATACACGTCAAACTTATAACTCCCCCTTTTTGCGTCGGGGGTTAATAAAGACCTAAGAGCCACCTTGAGTATACAATAGAGCACTAAATACTCTTTATCGCACACCTCAATATAAAAAAAACAACTAATACTGAATATATATACTCTTAAAAGTAGAGGCAAATGTTTACTTCAATTTGATTAATTTCTACTTTTGGTTGCCCCTTCCTATTTCGCCCTCAATCTTTCATCCTACAGAACAGACTGAAAATTACGGGTCCAAATCCTCATATTCGTATGTTCAGCAATTATACCTCATACCGAGCATCAGGCGAAACCGCCGCGTATTTTACAAGCGGCTGGCACATCCGAAAATTAATTTAATAATACGAACACCGCTTAATATTAACGCCGGCTGCGGGGCCTACGGCACGAGAGACGGCGGGGTGTTTTACACATACGAGTATTTCACTTTTTTATACTAAGTACGACAATGGCAAACAGTAGAAGAATCACAAGCGCGTTGCTTGTCCCTTATTCGTATGATGACCATGAACGGCTCCTTTTATTCCTACTCTGCTCTCACGTAGGTACTTCCGTGGTGCGATTCACTCGAACGCGTTGATCATATAACTAGACCACGATTTATGATTTCTTTTGTGGTAGAACGTGATGCCATAGTTTGACTTTTTTAGCTGTCAAACATCAGCTATAATAGACATTCTGAACATTCTACGTACGTATAGTCTATTTTTTAATTCCGTAGACTAAAATGACATTTCATGTATTGCTAGTTTTTTACGTCTTATAAATAGTGATGTGCAACAATCGGTACTAACCGAAAATAAACGATTGGGAGGTACTTTTATTTGTTGATGAAGCGTCTGTAACACAATGAACGGATAATCCGTGGCGTGGTAAAAACGAGAGAACACGCACTGAAAACATCCGATCACTATACGAGTAAAATAACGAATGCCAAATACGTAAACCAAAATGGGGTCGCGTCGCAGGTCGGCTATACGCCAATGGCATTTTAAATGTTTGAGTACATTAGCAGTGAGTTAATTTTGTTTATTGTTTATTTCGTATCATTTTGTGAGTGAATTTCATTTATTGTTTATTTTGAATCTAAATTTAATTCAAGATTTTATCGGTTACTCAGAAACCGATATCAAAGATCAGCACTGTTTGTATATAGCTGGTCACATTATTTCTACTTTTGACATTTGTGGTTGTCATTTTTGTCTACGGAATAAAAAAATAGACTTTAAGTAAGTACTAGTATTCATCCTAGATTTAAAACACGGCCTATGCAGTGTCACGAAATGGACTGAGCATGTAGACTTAATAGTCAGTGCTGGTCTTCCTTAGACTTCCATTTAGAAACGCAACACATGTCTAAAAGCCTATCACGATGATACGCCACCATGATATGTCAAAATACGACGGTTAAGTATTTCATTGCGACCAAGTATCGGAAGGTGCAGTGGATAGGCTCCCCACAAGGTGGACTATGACCTGGTAAAGGTCGCAGGAGTCCGCTGGATGCGGGTGGCGCAGGACCGATCACTGTGGCACTTTGGGGGAGGCCTATGTCCAGCAGTGGATGTCTTCCGGCTGATATGATGATGATGATGAAGTATTTCATAAAGCCTCCCTTCCGCCTGTATCTTGCACCGTATTCAGGTTTCATATCACCGACGTCCACAGCTCCTGGATTACCATTGTGCGCGAAAGAGCAGTTTTTCCTTTAATAAGTGCCGAAAACCGAGTGGGGTCTTAATTCGCGCTGTCACCGCCAGGCGACAGTGAAACGGTTGTATTTAAATTCTGTGTTGAAATGGATACGGAAATGGAAGCTTGAGAGAACTGTATAGATAAGATAGTCGTTCAATTTAATGGCGCGTTTTAGGGTTCCTATCCATCTATCACCAGCGATTTATCTGTCCACGGTTAACTCAGAATCATTTAGAGTTACGAAGCTGTAATTTGGTAGATCTTGTGCAGAGCATAGACAAACAAATAATTAACAATGGTATCATTCATTGGTATGAATACATAGCAACAATGAAAACATAAACATCTCATTCATTTGCGTCACGCATATAACTTGCACCTATGAATTGCAATAGATTATTACCGGTTTGGAAACAAAACCTCTTCCTCGAGAGGAACCGGCGTACAAAACACGGGGTATTTTAGAATCAGAGTAGTTTATTTTGAGCCCCTAGGTATGGTGCCCATTGCACAGCAGCAGTCTCTGTGCGAGAAAGTGCCCGCGCGAGAGTCGCTTGTTGCCTGCCTTAGCCGCTTGCCAAGCGCCTTGTGGAGCTACCGAGGGCCCTCACCACCACACGGGACACGGGCCAAGTGTGTCGACGCCCAATAGGCACGCCATCTTGCATTTTGTAACCGTGTGGGGTGGTTGAAGATCTTGCTATGGATTGAAGCCAAGAATCCGTTGTTGTTCGTGGTACACCTCGTCAGTTCACCTAGGTGGACCACAAACAATTTATTTTGTTGTTCCATTCTATAAAAAAATATCGCAACACCTGTAAAAAATCTTAGTTATGATATTTATAATAAATAAAAATGACGTACCTATATGGTCAATCACGTATTCTTTTTTTTTATGTGATAGGAGGCAAACGAGCAGACGGATCACCAGAGGTGTTGTGAGTGCGTTGCCGGCCTTTAAGATGGGAGTACGCTCTTTTCTTGAAGGTTTGATGGTCGTATCGGTCCTTACACGGTGTTAGGCAGATTCGGAATAAGGCAGAAACTTGATACGGCAACCTGGATTAGGCAGAATCGTGTTTTGGCAGGAGGGGTACACTCAAACAAAAAAAATACTTACCTAGGTATTTACCTATAAACATTCCTTAACCGTAATACCTACCATCAAGGCAGGTCTCCGTTAAGGTACGACGACGAGCGAAGCGAGGAGGAGTGTTAGGTGAACTGCGAGCCTACAGCGCGCGAGCCGAGCGAGCGTGCCGCGGCGATGCACCAGAACCGAAACCTTCACTTCCTCATATAAGATAATCACCTGTACTTTTGTGCCGATTGACATGAACCGATTTTTTTTAAATATTTACATAGGTAAGCACAAAAGTCCAGGTGATGTGACATCTCTATTCCGTTACCTTTTCCATACTAGCCAGTATGGTGGGTAACAGTAACATTTTTCTCCCAAGCGATTCTGAGTAAGAACTCCGATATCATCAAAATTAAAAAAAAAATACTGTACACAACTTTACGTAAAATAGCCCAACTAAACGTTACGCAATCGACCAGCTGGAGATGAAGCTATATTAAGTCGAATTTACGAATCTTTGACGTAATAGTATCATTACATTACACCCGCGATCTGTAATATGCTCGTAAGCCCCGAAGTTAAAGTCGCAGTGCATCGCTTAATTACTTAACTGCGAGCTATCGTTAACCTCTTGCGTTAACGGTCGGAGTTAACGGTCAAGATGTAATCGTTTTGTAGAGCTGTAAAAACTGATGACCTCTATTAAAATCTCCATTTTGTTGCATATATTCGTTCCTAGCTTCTGCCCGCGAACCCGTCCGCATGGATTTCGTTTATATCGTAGCTCCATAAAAACTTTTACCCCCATTTCCTCCCTTAGAGAATGATTCTCGGGATAAAAACTATCTTATGTCCGTAAAACCGAGAACGAGACTCAAATTATTTCTATACAGAATTTCATCTAAATCGGTTCATCGGTTTAAGCGTGAAAAGGTAACAGACAATCAAACACTTTCACATTTTTAATACAAGCTTCTGCCCGCGACTCCGTCCGCGAGGAACTCGTTTATAATATTAGAATGGATATGGATGTTTTTATACGGCTTGCCTGGCGGTGAGCAGACACCGCAAACCTTTGGAGTCGAAAGCGTTCTTAAGCTGCGGACACCGTGATTTTAATGATTATTTTATATTCAAAAGTAGGTGAAAGAATTTTTGAGATTGGTCCGTTCCGGTCGTGTGACGAGGAAGCCATCAAACTATGTCGGTAACTTGGCACTACAGCTTTCCGTCTCTGGTCGAAGATACAGGGGCAGACACAGAACATGATGGAAGGATGTAGTGCCAAGAGACATAAGAGAGTGCAAGTTCTAGTTATATATATATGTATATAGTTAGAGCGAAATGGAGAAGAAAGTCGAGGAAAGATGACCCCACCCACCACCATGTATATATAGCTAGGAAGAGAGAGAAAGGGCCAGTGGTCCAGTTTAATGAGCATTGTTATTCTATCATAATTTTATAAAGAGGATAATCCTGTGAGATTGTAGCTTTGGGAATGGTTTACGCTAGAACCATTTAAAAAAATATTCCATCAGCGTAAAGTATTAACTTTAAAAAAATATTTCTCAACATAAATAGACAGTGAGCCAGTAAATTCAGTACCATCTAAGCGTCCATATTTCCCCAGAATAGGACCCCGTCCATAAGCCATCGTAATTTTCCATTACAGCGATAAAAGTAACGTCTCGAGGCGAAAATATCGCATACTTTATCACCTTCGATGCTCTTAACGACAGAATTATTCGCCATTTGGGAGTTATTTGGTAGTTTCTGACCTTTTGAGTTTCGTAAAAATGTACTCAAACGTTTGAACACATTTTTAGGACTGAATGGGAAATCTCTTTATTTTAATTGCTTTATAATTATACTAGCTTCCGCCCGCGACGCCGTCCGCGTGGAACTCGTATATAGCGCAGCTATTTCACCTCCTTAGGAGATGATTTCCGGGATAAAATCTATCATATGTCCTTCCTGGGGGCTCAAACTAGTCGCTTCATCGGTTTAAGCGTGGAGAGGTAACATACAGACCAACAGACAGACGCACTTTCGTATTTATTTTATAAATTACTTGAAGAGTTCGTTTAAAGTAATAATCATCATCGTCCTTGTAGTGTTTTTCCCGGTAGTGTTCTAAACGAACTCTGAGTCCGCTTTGGCACCGAATCCGAAGATTTGGCGTAGGCACTAGTTTAAAGTAAAAATAAAAATAGACTAGCCCAAGTGGCAGGGCCGACTAGGCTTTGAGGCTTCGACCCGGAATGTGGTATAGATGTATCTCCGTGTGGTGCGCATAGAAATATTAACTTTCATCATTTAGGTACAAGAGTACGCTCAGCATTCCTTAAAAAATTGCCACTACATTGTTTACGTCATACCTGGCCTTATAGTAGCAATTACCGCACGCTACGAGTGCTGGATGCGCTGGTTGCGGGTGGCGCAGGACCGATCACTTTGGCACTGTTTGGGGGAGGCCTATGTCCAGCAGTGGACGTCTTTCGGCTGATATGATGATGATGACGCTAGGGTAATGAAGAAAGCCCCGTATCGTCTTTTCATCACCCCCGCCTTCAGCTCGGGCATCAAATACCTGCGATCTGAGATATTTTAATTTACCGCCCTAGGTAAGTAATATATTACGACATTTTCTGCAACTTTTATGTTATTTATACTCAGAATCACGATCTCTTTCCCATAGGCGAAAAAAACTCCCAAAATTTCCATAAATTTTAGTACTTTCCTATTGCCCCCATAAAAAGTATCTAGGAAATACTAACACTATTGTGCAAAAAAGCATTGGGACATTTTTAGTCATAATGAAATAACATAAAACTCCTAGTTTTTTTTGTAAATAATAATTAGTGGTATTTTTTGAGAAACTCTCGGTTTTGGAATAAGATTGGATTGTGTTTTGAACGATAGGGAAATCTAGTTTTAGAATTGGCACACAGGACATTAAAATTTCATGCGTTCTGTCAACTCCCTTTGAATGAATATTTGTTATATTTCTTGTGTTTTTGATGTCTTAGAATGATATCTATTCAAATATTTATCATTCACAGTGCTAAAATATCTTTCAGCGGTATTGTTTTAATATTGTAACGTAATAACTCGTTTGGAACTTTGAAACTAAAGAGAACTGAATTTTATTTTCGCTCGTAAAATGAACGAAACTACGTCCAAGTCCATATACAGTAAGAAAAATAACCACTTCTTTTATTGTTTTCGAAACATGGAAGAACTTGGGAGTTGCCGGAACGAGGTTCCTTTTAAATCATATTGAGGTAACGTTGGGCAACGAATATTGACAAAATACAATATTGTGATCCTGCTATAAACAATAAAATGCTGCAAACAATCCTACGGCCTGATAGGTAGGATGTCGAACCTATTCCATATAAGATTAGAAAAATCGTACGTTAACCGATATAGTCCTCCAAACCGCTAATATTAAGTAGCGGGGCACGTTGCACGTACAACCGATAGCCGTTGGGACGGAAAGGTTCTTGAGTGGCGATCACAGACTGCGGAAGGCGTAGCGTGGGTTGGCCCCCCACAAGGTGTACTGATGACTTGGTAAAGGTCGCGGGAGTCCGCTGGATGCGGGTGGCGCTGGACCGGTCATTGTGACACTCTTTGGGGGAGACCTATGTCCAGCAGTGGACGTCTTTCGGCTGATATGATGATGATGATGATGAATTTATGAGTACAAGCCAATGGACAATCGTACACAAATCGATCTAGCCCCAAACTAAGTAAAGCTCGTACTAATTATGTAGACGACGTTAAACATACTTATAAAGATAAATATTTACTTAAACACATAGAAAACACCCATGACTCTGGAACAAATATTCGTGCTCGACACAAATCATCACAAAAGTGTTTACCGCGAGTTGAACCCGGGACGTCTTGCTTCGTGGGCAGGGCAGGGGGGGTTACCAACTAGGCTAAAGCAGTCTACAAATTAGCACTAAGGTACCTGCGGGTAATAAGGCCTGTCGGCTAATAAGGCCTAAGTAACCAAAATCGTATTAAATACGGGAGCTCGCGCTCAAGGCTACGCGTCCCTGATGCCAAACAGACAAACAAGGAACTACACGTTCGAACTGGCACGATTCCCCGCTCCGGGCCGCCAGGATTAGTTCATAAATTTCGGCAGGTGAGCACGTGGCACGTGGTAAAAAAATCGGACCGAAACAGACCTGAGTATTTATTGTATTTTGTACTCAGTTTTTCTCCCTAATTTACGCTTGTAATATGATAAAAAGTTCAATAACGTATTCTGATGCCAATATTTTATATTTCGTTTTATTTATACACGTGGTCGGTGGCGAATAAGGCCTACAAAATTTACCTGTAGGCATTATTGCCCTCTATGGCTTGGGATTTCTTTTACAGTTTTGAGACTGATTATTTCTATATATGTTAATTAGATTACTAGTTAACATAGAGGTATATTTTGATGTAATTTTGTACTAAATATCCGTACAATGACTCATATTATATCTCAATAGAAGAATGTAAACGCATCTGTTATAGTTAAGTGATTATTGATCTCGACAACAAGTTTGTTTTAATTATTTAAGTACGTTAAGATCTTGGGCCTTTTTATACCACCACATGACAATAAGGCCTATTAGTAGGGTTTTAAAAAACCGGTCACTGTATGTCTCCTTATGGGAATTACCGTAATTTTTCACACTGATTGTATACTTGTTGAAATTAAAGACTGATTCACATATAAATATGTTAATGAAATATCATATTTAACATTTTATTTACATTCTCCCTTAGCTAGGCCTTATTACGCGAAAGTACCTGATATTTGGTTCGAAAACTTAGACCAAATCTACCGTTTTAAGTTCTTCGTTATAAAATCTAGCGTCACCCGTATTTTCTCTCATCCACGTTGTGCTTATCAATGTCATGAAGAAGTAGTCTGTGAACAGTGACTGGGTGATCACTTGATTCACGCGTGACTAGCGCTCGGTACTGAATTATGCCGTCTTGAATCGTGGACGCTTATAATTATGCGAAGCTATAACTGTTAAACAATTGAAATGTTTTACCGTCGTGTGGTGTCGGGTTAGAATCTCACCACCCCCTTTTTCCCCGTGGTCAAGTCGACTAAGGGAGCAGGGTTGACGTGTGTTTTACTTATTCTATTATTATTTTGTCGATAACCACATTTATGCTTTAAATGGCACTGGAACATAAGTCTCATGTGCTCTGTTTACCCCTTTTGGGAATTAAGGTGTAAATCTATATATTATGTATTATGTAATTGAAATATTTGAGAACACCACGACAGAAAACAAGAATACGGCCACCGTTCTCCGTGTCTCTACAGAAAGAATAAAAGTTTGATATATATTTTACAAGATCGTTATGATTCTGTCAACTTCAAGGTAAACAAAGTAAAGATCACTAACCGATACTTTTATGCACTCCATGTTTTATAGCCTCCATTTCCTCGAATCCTTATTTCGGAAACTTCAGCTAATGCATATTAAGCAAAGCAGTAACTTGTTTTGGAAATTCAAATGCCAACAACTCTTTCCTGTTGTTTTGTTTTCTCGTCACGTCAAAAACCCAGCGATCACGCCAATAAGCCTTGATTAGGGAACGTGGCTGGGGTCTCGGTTGTGTTGTTTCACGACTGTGTTGGGCACATTATTTTATACAATTTTATTTATTTGGAACACTTTCTGATAACACACATTATGCAATGCATATTCAAAAGTTTATAGACTAGCACGACATCCAAAGAATGAGAAAAAATCGGCCAAGTGCATGTCGGGCCACGCGCAGTGTAGGGTTCCGTAGTTGCCTGTCTATCTTAGATACATCGACATGCTGGTGCCAACTACATGGTGCCGTTGTGTCGGCCGAATTTGGCCTTTCTAAGTACATTTTTAAGTTGGTCGACTATTACTCGGTAACTAGTTATGCCAACTTAGCCGTGACAGTTTTCCTTAAAAATTCATTATATGTATTACTGCTACAATTTTTTCACATTCTCCCCAGTAGTAGGTAGCTTAGCCGGCAGGTAGTGGGCATTATTTATTTATTTGAATCATAGGAAATGTAACATTATAGCAAATGCCAAAGCGTTACAAAGATTCGATACTAAAGCTAAAAACTTAATATCTAAATAGGACTAGGGTCCATCTACAGGATACCTGTCTCACTTAAGTAGCACTCGCTTCCATTCAGCCAGCCTTGCTATCCCTGTCACAAACAAGTCACATCTCGGAACTGCTGTGAGTAGGGAGTTGGCTCGAACGGGCCACAGAGTGAGACGCGCCGATGCGGACGAATGTGATCATGATCAGACATTCGGGCATTAGTAACTTGCATAATTATGCACAGTATACACTCTACATATTGTCTAGTGGCTCGGCAACCTTTTAGTAACCAAGGGCCGATTGTCGCTAAAAAAATTGTCGCGGGCCGCACTTCTTCATATTTTGATTTCAAAAATCTGAATATAACAACCTTTACATACAAAACAGCTAGGGAGGCTCGCGGGCCGCCGGTTCCCGACCCCTGGTCTAGTCCACCAATATAGAACAGGGTTCACTCCGAGTACGTACAATTATGACATTTCATATCTAACTTGTCCTACTTACTCTATTTTAGCCAAGTCAGACCAGTATTTAGATGAACGTTAAATTGAATTCCATGGAATAAAAGGCCAGGTCTCGAAACTCTTCCACCGTAAAAAGTTGAGAGATATTTAAACTAAGGAGAAAAGTGCTATTACAGTGATAGGTTACAGGACACAACCGTACCGTTCCCACTACTGGGACTGGGGCCGCTACAGGCTGCCTGAACCCCTAGGCCGGGGCCTCGTAAGCCTAGGCGGAAAAACGGCTCTGAAAACGCCTTCGCCTCCCGTCGCGTCGTCGACTTTACGACATTACGACACGCGGGAAGAGGGGTGATGCTTTTCTACCCTGACACTACACGGAGAAATACCGATTAGGAGGGGTAATTTCATAACTTTTCGAACGTGCAACTCTAACGAAACGATACGCAATCATCCAGGTGAAATACCAATTTAGAAATACCTATCATATTGTTCACAAATAAAATCCTTTTTAAACTCGGTTCAGCGGAGCGTGTAGTCATTACCGGGGTTCTGTTTGGACAGATATGTATAATCATCTCTCTCTCGCGGCCGAGTGAGCTGGAATTGTTTCACAGTTATTTTAATTGAGACCTTGACCTGTTTAAATAACCTTTTGGCAATAAATGTGAATAATTCTGAAAGATAAAATGAATCAAACGGGTTCTCTCGTTTTCGTCGTATCCTCATGGGTGAGGGTCCTGATTAAACAAGGTCGTTGCTTTGCGCACTAGTGCTCTCTAGGCCATTTTTGTAGATATATATCCAGATGCCTATGCCAAATCTTGGGTTTAGGTGTCAAAGCGGACTCTGGGCTCCTTTAGGGCATAACCGGATATCACGGTAGGAGGATCATTATAGCAAATATCGTGATATGGCCCATCTCGTATGATGTTACTAATGATAACCCAAGCATTTTATTTTCATTAGTATGAAAAAAAAATGGAAATTTGGAAACAATTCATAACAACAGCTTTTTTGTGTGTAACTGATATATTATCATTTTAGTAATTACGTACTCAAAATCCACTAAAATATTAGTCATAAAAATCGGTATTTAACCAATTACTGATAAAAGAAGAAAAATATTAATTATTAATTTTTGTATTGGTTAATTTACAGGTCTTCAAGAATAATAAATTAATCACACAAAAAACATAATGGATGTGTCATTTATTTTTATATATTTACTTCCCGATGGAAATTTTGTAGGATTCTTGGATAAAGGCATCTTAGAATAACATTTGAAAATTAAACAAACAAAAAAACACTGTTATAAATTAATGTTTGAAAAAAAAAACGTAATTTTCCTGGGGTATGAAAGTTTACAACGACTTCACACAAAATATTGTTTTGAAGTCACAAATTCAGTGTGAGTGACAGTCATGACCAGTGTCGCGCAACTAGGATCAAAAATCGGCCAAGTGCGTGTCGCGTCACGCGCAGTGTAGGGTTTCGAAGTTGCCTGTCAAACTTACTCGTAGTTGCATCGACACGCGCGCGCCAACTAAATGACTGTTTGCGTCGGCGGAATTTGTAGGAAAGGTGGCCTTTATAAGTACATTTTAAGTTGGTTGAATATTACTCGGTAACTAGTTATGCCTACTTAGCCGTGATAGTTTTCCTTCAGGTGTTCACAGGTCACTTCGGGGTCAAGGATCTCTTGGCCAAGATGGGACTATCGGACAGTTTAGACTGTAGAATGTGTGGCGAGGAGGATGAGACTATGGAACACTTATTGTGTGAATGTCATGCCCTTGCCAGACAAAGAATTAATTACTTCGGTAACGGTTATCCGCAACCAAAGGAATTCAAGGTACTTCCGCTGAGCTGCATCATCCGCTATGTGGAAATGATGGAGCGAAGTTGGGAGTGGACATAAGGAGAGGGCAAATGCACAAAAGATCCCACTGGGTCGAAGTGCATCCGAAAGGGCCCTCATCTAGATAAGATAAGATAAGAAGATAAGATAGTTTTCCTTTTATATTCATTATATGTATTCCACGAAGACGAACGATACGATATAATCAAAACATGCTAAAATGGTCGCCACTCAGCTTTAAGTCTTAAGATGAATCAAATTTGTGCCACGAAATAAGCAGTAAGGTTATATTTCGCATCGCTGATTTTCAGCGGCGCCTGGCTACCGGGGGATAATTGTCATGGACATGGAGAGCAAGCGACCAAATCGGTCATGTGGCTTCAGCTGTATTGAAACTCCGTTAGCTACTTCCCTGAACAACTTTTTCCGATAATCTTCGTGCTGACAGGCCGCGGGCGGTGGGTGCGGGTGTAGTGGGGTGGGGAAAGAAATAAAAAAAAATTGGGCTCAGCGACTTTAATTTTTTTTTCAAACAGTTTTTCTGTACTCACTGTGCACCCATAAAAAAAAGTTAAATCGATCGGGTGATGGGAAGGGTTTGCTAGCGTTAATTAAAAACACCTAAATAATAATAATTTTCATGTAGGCTCAGCTATATTGGCTTTTTTTCTGACGCAAGATTAATTAATATATAAGCCCCAAAAAATAGCCGTGCAAAATTATCGGTGGAAAGGTATCGAAAAAAAATGTTGAAATAGTTTGGATTCCGTTTGAATATAATATAATTAACGGAGGAGGTCTCTTATATTATATTATTAGATTACATGTAAGTGTACTTATACTTTTTAGCCATAATGTAGCAGACATACGTACAGTAAGTACCCTCAGTAATTAGGTACCAGTCGAGTTAGGTGTAGAACATCGGATTCAAACCCAATATGTTAATAACTAGAGTTTTAATCACATGTTCATGTTAAATTTTATTCTTAGTGCAGGTGATCCACGAATTCCCTGGCTGTGATTTATCGATATCCATAACGTTTTAGTACTACATCCATGTAGACCGTATCGTCTTCGTTATATTGTTTTGACTTTCTGCCGCATTAGGCGATTATTTTTATTTGTTCTGTGGTATGGCAAAAAAAGTAAATCATGGATCGGTTGTCATGTCAAAATCAAATAACAATGTCACTGTCATCCAAAACCTAGTTCGAAGTCCCGTCACTTAGAACGTAGTGGTTATATTCTCTTTGTATGGTATGGCAAAAAAATCGAAATCATGAATGAGTTATGATGTCAAAATCAAAGGACTATGTCACTATCATCGTACAAAACCTTCTTCGAAGTCCCGTCTCTTGGAACCATGGATCTATAATACTCAGGATGTGCGAGCGATCTAGCTGGTAGCTTAAAAATCCCGATAAGTGTGACAGAAAGGGAAATATCATTCGTTGTTCTTCTTATAGTTCCACTTTTTTTATTTGCCACATTACCCGTCAACATTGAGTAGGTGGTTTATGGCAAGTCAGCAGCCATTTTAAGACTAGTTCTTAATTTAGCTGCATACGGGCATTTCCGTCCCTCGTTGTGGCATCACGTATAGCCTGTCCTGAGTATCATAGGTCCATGCTCGGAACGTAGTGCATATAATCTCCATGGTCATGACCCTCGAGATAACGAGTGACTCGGTGTCATTTAATGTCATCATAACAGTTTTTATCTTGTAACTTACTAAATTATAGGTATTATAATATATTCTACATTGACCCAACGCAATTAATCATAGTGAGAAGGACCCGATTCCCAAAAGGGGCACTTTTATAATGCTGCAAACGAACTTCTTCAAACCGCAATCATTAGTAACGCTACTAAAACATCATAGGTATATTCATAAAGCAACTTGCCAATCTGATAGCAACGCATACATTTTAGAAAATAAAGTTGCAGTCATATCAGGAGGCGCAGTAGGCATAGGTCGTGAAATCGCAGACAAATTTTTAGAGAAAGGTGCCAAAGTTGCTGTATTGTTGGATATCAACGAGAAAAAAGGCGCAGAAACTGTCAAGAATCTGAATTGCAAACATGGAGATGAGAAAAGCGTCTTCATTAAGTGTGATGTCACAACAGATTTAAAAATCGTTTCTGAAGAAATTACCAGCTCCTACAAACATGTCCATATTCTGGTGAATAGTGCGGGGATCCTGAACGAGCCTATGCCTAAGAAAGTTATAGATATTAACCTGGCTGCTCTAGTGGACTGGTCGTTTGTATTCTGGAATCACATGCGAAAAGACAAAGGAGGCAAAGGAGGTACTATAATGAATATATCGTCTATCTATGGCTTCAGAGTGGACCCGTTCATACCAGTCTACCAGGCCACTAAATTCGGTATAATGGGCTTTACCAGATCTCTAGGACATCAGTACCATTTTAAAAAGACCGGTGTCAGAGTTGTATCAATAAATCCAGGTTTTACTGAGACTGAGTTAACGAAAAATTTCACGCCATTGCCCGAAGTTCGCGAGGATTTTCAGGCATTTGTGAAAACACAGCCATGGCAGAAAGTAAAAGAAGTTGGAAAGGCTGCAGTACACGTATTTGAGAGAGCAGAGAGTGGGACCGCATGGCTCACTGAAGGCTCCAACCCTGTTGTCGAAATTAAACATTGCTTTGAATTAGACTACTGTAAATAAAAACATTGATTCAAATAAATGGCATACTAGGATAATTATAAAGCTGTGGTAACTCTTTATATTTTTACTTTTTGGGATGGGCAAAAATTGTTAAACTCGCGACAGATTTTGTGTGTGAGATTCGGGACGAGGCTTGGGGGCGAGGGGGGGGGGGGGGGATTTGACTAGGGCCAGATAGTTCTAATTTGTAATTGAATAACTTTATTATAAGGTCGTAACACATTTTACGTAAATGTAAATTCCATTTTGTTTTATCAAACTTTTATATTTTGCTATTAGCCGATTCGACTTCATTCAAAACTGAACACTATTCATATGCATTATGCAAATAAATTTGTAATTTTGTCCACGCGTCCTTTACCGTTTTGCTATTGAGAAAATTCGAATAGTTCGAATTTGGACGTCATTCTTAAGAGATAAAGTTTTGAAAAATATTTGGCAATGGCAAAAACAAATTGGTGCTGAAGTTAAAATTTTGCTGAGTTAAGTTGAACTATAGCGTACTACTACTAAGGTTGTTATTAGATATAGGTATTGGCACGCAGGGGGAGGGAGGAGGGAGGAAGGGATTTTTTTTGCAATATTAAAATTATTCAAGTTTTCACTCCTGCCGGCACTCCCGGAGTGTAACCCGGTCTTTTTTTTAATTCACAATGCAATTATTAACGTTAGCGACACGTTACATAATAATTAATTTGAGATAATGAATACATACATACATACATTTATCCCTAGTAAACAAGATCACGTGATTCATGTCATGACAGATTGATTATCGACTCGCACAACGACATCTATACAGAACTCGGCGATACACTACATGTGCGATATTGCTTACGACCAGCATTGACATCAGCGCCATCTAACATAAACGAGAGAAACCAATAACACAAACATTCAACCTAAAGTAACCTTCTATCACGAACAAGTCAAAGCGAGCTAGTTACACAAAAGACGAGAGAGGGCGCACTCGTACATGAACTGAGCTGTATGTTATAATTCATCGATAACATGACAACGAAAACCAATTTGAAACATGTAACTCGCGCGGGAAGCAGCCGCAAGATGGCGCCCGTATGCGTATGTTGCTACAGATGTAAGTCTTCAGTTGACATAAAAAATACCCTAACATGCTCAATGTGTAATAATATATACGAATTTGATTGCGCTGGTTTCTCTCAAAAATTATATAATCTGATGAATGACGATTCGAGGAAAGCCTGGAAATGCAAATCATGTATTAAAGAAACAAATATCACCCTGAGAAAACCACACAAGCAAAACTTTGATATACTTAGCACGAATGAGGTCCAAATGTCTCCATCGAGGAGTTCTTCTGGTATCGGAAATAGGGGTTCGCCTCATCCAACACCTGACAATATTACCACACGAAAGAAATACAACATTAATGTACCTACAAAGAACTCCTTCGATTCATTATCAGGTTCAGAAGACATGGACGAAGAGTTCTCATCCCTTCCCTCTTCATCTCCACAGAATAAGCTGAACAGAAGCTGTCCAGAGATCGCTGAGAGTTTATATCTACGACTTGAATCCATGGAAGGTAAAGTAACATACTTACAAGGAAAACTGCTAACTGCAGAGCGGGAAATTGAAAATTTACATTTAGAGAACAGTGCATTAAAGAAAACTCTTAATGAGTATACGACTAAAATTAATAAACTTACGCACATATGTGAGACTAACCCCAAAAACACCCCCAAAACAAAGAAGACGAGCGAGAAAAAAAAGCGATTATTTTCTTCACCTGTAATAAGTCCGAGCCCGAGCTACAGAAATATACGTTCCAAGGACCATGAAAACAGTATTGAGGAGCTCGTATCAACTAAAAAAGCTGAAGGCATCGTGAACTATGACAATAAGCATGCACACTTAGAAAAAACCATACGCGACAACGTTTCCGAGAATATGCCGAATAACAAATCCGGTTCGACGAAAAGAAAAGTATGCTTAATAAGCTCAAATAAACGTAATGCGATGTCACGGACCGCACAGTTTTGCCTGGGTGAAGAATACCAAGTCTGCCATTTTTTAACCCCAGGGGTTGGGACCATGTGTCTGCTGGAAAATTTACATATCAAATTAATTAATTACACTAAACAAGACTACTGCATCATTTTCGTGGGTGAAAACGACTTCAAGGAATTACAAAATTACTCGCGTTTGGTGGAAAATATGAGAGAAGTCTTAAGAAAGATTGAACACACGAATATAATATTATGCGTGCCGACATTCAACTGCGGAAAGTATGGAAGTATGTATAATCAGAGAGTCGAATTATTCAACAAATTACTTTATCGAGACGTTGTGAAAAATGAATATGCATACATCCTAGACAGCAACCGAAATCTAACCTATGACTATAAAATGTTTCATAAACAGTTCGGATGCATAAATAACTACGGCATGAAAATAATATTCCAAGATCTAAATCAAATGTTGGGACAAGTACATATTAACAATGAGACGACAACTGTACCACAAGTAACTTCATCACATTCAGAAAAAAAAAAACTCAACGTAAAACTGAAGATTTTTTTCGTGAGTAATCAAATATGTGTATTACATCAGAACATAGCTGGCTTAAGCAGTAAGTCTGATCTACTTACGGTCTGCCTAGATGACCTTCGTGATAAAAATGTGAACATTGACGTACTCTGTATCACCGAGCACAACATGACAGCGAGCTGCAAAGACTTGATAAACATCGAAAACTTTCAAATGGCGGCATCCTATATGAGGGACAAAAAACGAGGAGGAGCGTGCATCTTAGTCAAATACGGCTGCGTATTCAAAGAACTCCCGGAAATAGCACATAAGTCGATATGTGGATTATTCGAATGTTGTGCCATAGAGTTAGTTAAGTATAAGATAATCATTATATGCGTGTACCGAGTACCAAAGTCAACTCAAAGGTATTTAAGTGTATTTTTCGAAAAACTTGAAGCAATTTTGCATATTGTTAGCAAGAAAACTCGACATTATATTGTACTATGTGGAGATTTTAATATTAATACTTTAAATAATAACAATGTTACCCAGGTATTAGTTAATTGTCTAAAATCTTACAATCTCCAGTTACAAGTTAAGCAAGCCACAAGAATCGCTTCGGGTACGTGTATAGACAATGTAGCACATAACATACCGAAAGCATGTGAAACAAATGTGATCGAACTTGCTTTATCAGATCACACAGCACAGCTGTTAAAGATACCTACTAAAAATACTTGTACTGTCAGCTCTTGGCGGATAGAAAAACGGGATTATTGTATCGATAATCTTAAGAAATTTAGACATTGTATGGAGAAAATTTCATTTGATGACATGTTGCATACAAATAATCCCAACGACGCTTTTAATATGTTTCACAGAACATTCAAATTGTATTATGATCTCTGTTTCCCCATCAATACAATTACTATTAAGTCAGTTAAGAAGCCGACCTGGATCACGCCGGGTATTAAAAAATGTAGTAAAATTAAAAGGAGGCTTTTGTGGGCATATAGGTCCAAATCCTCGTTAGAGAATAAAATAAAACTGAAAAACTATTCTGTGTCATTCAAAGCTATTACTAAAATGTCGCAGCGCCTGCACAACATGAATGCTATACGAACTGCTGACAATAAAACAAAAATGGCTTGGCAAGTAATCAATAGAACAAAATTTAACCATCCTAAGAACTACATACAAAAAATTAAATTAAATGACTCCGTCATCTCTGACCCAAAAAGTATGGCGAATGCTTTTAATGACTATTATATTAATAAAACATCGAAACTAAGTAAAGATTCAAAATTCCACAACAAAAATATAATCGCTAGATGTTCATCTATGTTTATGTCACCAAGTGCTCCTATGGATGTCTACAAAATTATTAATGAATTAAGAAATAAAAAAAGTGTAGGACATGACGGAGTATCAACAAAAGTTATTAAATATGTTGCAGATTATATCTCGCCACACCTAAGCTACCTGATTAACCTTGGTATAAGTGAAGGTGTTTTTCCTGAAATACTAAAGATTGGCATCATCAAACCAATGTATAAGAAAGATGACAAAGAAGATATGAAATCATATAGACCTGTTGCACTCTTGTCAGTGTTCGCGAAAGTATATGAAAAGTTTATCCATAAAGAGTTGTACAATTATTTTGAAAAGAAATGTTTACTGACAAAAGAGCAACAAGGATTTCGTAAAAATAGGTCAACAGCTATGGCCATATTCGATCTCCTTAATATCGGCACGGCAAATGTTGACAGGAGAAAGCCAGTTTGTAGTGTATTTATGGACATGACTCAGGCGTTCGATTTTGTTGACCACAACATCCTTCTGAAGAAGCTGAATGCCTATGGAGTCAGAGGTAATGTTAATAAATTATTGGAATCTTATTTAAGTAAAAGACAGCAATATGTAGAAATATCTAGATTAGATTCGAAGACAAAAAAAGAAACGTCATTCCTATCTGAAAGCCGTACTAATACTTATGGTGTACCGCAAGGATCTGTGCTCGGACCATTGTTCTTCATTATTTATATTAATGACCTACCAAAAGTAGTAACTAACCCAATGACTTTATTTGCCGATGACAGCACTGTAATTGTTGAATGTAATGATAGAATGACATATGAAAATGATATTAACGATTCAATAAATAATATTATGTACTGGCTCGAAAAGAACAATCTTAGAGTAAACCTCTCGAAAACCAAGATCATGCATTATGGGCAACGCAAGTCCAACATACCACACACTAGCATATCATATGAAGGTAGTAAGTTGGAGGACGTAGACAGTATTAAGTTTTTGGGGGTTTATATTGATCAGTCTCTTAATTGGAAAAGACATGTTGAGGTAGTGTGTTCAAGATTAGCCAAATCGTCATATGCACTGCATAAACTAAGGCAAATAGTGAATGTAGAGATTGTTTTGTCAGCCTATCATGCACTAGTAGCGTCTATTTTAAGATACGGGGTCATATTTTGGGGAAATTGTACGGATCGGGAAAATGTTTTAATAGGTCAAAAACGATGCATTCGAGCTATGTTTGGCCTGAAGCCATACTTTAGACAGCATAAAATATTGACATTCCCTTGTATCTATATTTATGAAGTAGCAGTATTTGTTCGCAGCAATCTTGATTTATTTCAGCGGGTAAATGGCGCCAGTAGTGCTCTAAGACCACGCGACAATAGTAAAATAAGACGCTTATTCGCCAACACTGCTTTACTAAAGAAAAGTGTGTTTGGTTTAGCCCCTAGAATTTATAATAAAATACCCAAAGCAATTAGGGACAGCCCAATTAGAATCTTTAAGCGTAAGTTGTTGACGCTATTAGTTGGGAAATGTTATTATAGCTTAAATTAATTTTTCAATGACATTTTATTAAATAAGTGAAAGGATATAGATAGATTCGAGGAATGATAAATTATTATTATTATTCTAATGTGACTGTATGCATGATGATTTAATGTGACGAATGTAGGTTTAAATAATTAGATATATATTATGACTGTAATTTTATCCAAAACATTTTAATAATCAATTTATAATTTTGACATTCTTAATCTTTTATTGTTTGCACATTGTAGCCATATAAAATAGTTTGTACGCCGAAAGGCAAAACATGAAGGACATTATTTTGACAATGACAGCTGTATGTATTTTTACTCATGTTTAGACAAATAAATTATCTTTATCTTTATCTCTTTATCTTTATCCTAAAAGGGGTAGGCATGAAACTTACTGTTAGCATAATTGTGGATATAAAAGATCGACAAAATGTAATATCGCAGTGAAGGTTGTTATCCTATCGCCCACAACACACTTCAGCCCTGTTCCCTAATGTGTAAAAGTGAACGTACATCATACTGTCTACCAATTCATCCACCACCAATTATTATTATTATATGGCTACATTATTATACCTATAACTAGATAAGAGTAAAACGTTCAATTTTGTTTGGTATTGATACAGAGGCCGTAACCCGTACATAATAGCATTGCATTGCATTCTTATAAACAAGTGTCAATAACGATATCATTCAGTCTTAAGGGGCGCATTCAATAGTGAACACGAAAATAAGCCATGGCTAAAGACGTCAAAAATAAAACTGTCGTCATCACTGGTGGAGCGGTTGGTATAGGCTTGGAAATTGCCGATAGATTCCTTCAAAAAGGAGCCAAACTCGTCATTATTCTTGATATCAACGAGAGACAAGGGGCAGAGGCGGTCAAAACTTTGAACTCCAAACATGGGAACAACAAAAGCGTCTTCATGAAATGTAATGTAACGTCGGATTTAGAAGCGGTTTCCAAGAAAATTATCGACGTGTATAAACCTGTTGATGTGCTCGTCAACAACGCTGGAATCCTGGATGAGCTCTCTCCGAAGAAAACTATAGACATCAACGTTACTGGTGTTATTGAATGGTCTATTAAATTCTGGAACCACATGAGAAAAGACAAAGGTGGCAACGGAGGAACAATCATGAACTTGGCATCTGTATACGGTTTCAGGGTTGACCCGTATTTACCAGTGTACCAGGCGTCGAAATTTGCCGTCCAAGGTTTCACCAGATCCTTAGGAATTCCGTACAATTTCAACAAGAGTGGCGTGAGAGTAGTGGCCATAAATCCTGGTTTTACAGAAACTGCTCTGACTGATAATCCAAACGGATTCGACCACTCTGATAAGCAACGCCAGAACGATTTTGCCAAGTTCCTCAAAGAGCAGTCGTGGCAAAAGGTGGAGGCAGTAGGAAAGGCTGCGGTGGAAATATTCGAGAGGGCGGAAAGTGGTACCGCTTGGATGATCGAGGGCTCGAAACCTATTGTGGAAGTCAAGTAGTCACCATTTATATTTATGTTTTTGTAAAATTCTGAGTTTTCATGTATTTTTTCTACGATATAAAATAAAATATTTTGTTATGAAATTGTTGGTTTATATTATGTGAACCACCCGATCAAAGTTACAATGACTGCATAAACTAATGATAAATTAAAATAAAGTAATATTTTGCTTAAACAGACTGGTTTTACGAAAATATTATTGAGCATGAAGATAATGTTTTATTCTGATTAGAGCTTCTTTATTATCCATTCATCTATTTATATAAAGCTCTTGCGTTACTAATCTATTGACAGACAGCGCACAGCCTAAACCGCTTACGATATAAGCATGAAATTTGGAACATATATTCTTTACGTATGTGGACGTGTACTAAGAAAGGATTTTTCGAAGTTCAAACCTTAAGGGGGTGAAATGGTGTACCCTTGTTTTGTCGACAACCTTTTCATCGAATATTATTACATCGACAACGATTCATCGAAACTTTAGTACTAGTAATATTGTTTGGCGTTATTTTATTTCAACTACTAAATATGTAGAAATACTATTCAACGAATATTACTTAATCGATTTGTTTCAAATTATCTTAATTGGCACAACTACAAAACATTGCAATTCATTTCTTGGACGTATTACTTTAGTACAATTTTATATGTCCTACTCCACATTTATACATTATTCAACTATGTAGTTAATTGTGTGACATACAAATATGTATAATATGTATGTACAATAAAACTAAGAATCATAGGTGTAGATCGTTTATTACAAAAAAATATCAGGCCGGACAATGATGGCTTGTCATAAGCGAACTCTGTTTAAGGTCGGTTAGGTTAGGGTTCACTTGTGTCCCTCAGACCAGAAATAGACACCCCGCGCAGGGGTGGCGTCGACTCGCTGCACGGCAAAAATAGGCTAAAAAACGTTATGGATTCAGATATCAATCCGAAATAATTTTATGCGGAATAAATATTATTACATTTAAAATGAATAAAAAAACCCGAAATGAAAAGCCATGACATGAATTTTATTGAAATAAGTCAATTACCAATTTAAAGACCTCGGTTCAAATTACCTAGTATCAAGTCCTCGACGCAATGACTTGTCGATGAAACAAAAAATACTTAAAACGTTGTCTTTGAAATAATATTCGATTAAATGTTTGTCGGCAATTAAATGGTAAACCGATTCAGGCAAAAATAATCTAGCAATGTAGCTTAGTAGACATGAACAAAATCCGTTGCACATTATGACAAGAAAAACTATTTAAGAAGAAACGTCTGTTGATGATATATTTAATATTAATATTTATAAAACCAGACATATCAATTTAGATTTAATCATTCAAAAGTTTTACGCTTAAACGTAAAACGTTCGTTCTGTGTGTAAACTTTAAATCCAGAACGAATCTAGATGAGATTTAGCGTATAGATAATTTGAGACCCTTGCAGCCTTGGAAGGATAGGATAATTATAGTTTTTATCTCGGAAATCATCCCTTTATTATAAGTTTGTTTGGGACAGCAATAATTAAGCTTGCGCCAAACACCTAGTCTTATTATAAACTTATTAAATAATATTAAAAATGCAAACGTCTCTCTGAAAGACAAGTGCTTGGACATTTAGGTATTTTATGCGATAACGATAACACATTTCTAACGATAATCACTAAATAATGTACTGATAATGAAATATCCTTACATTATCTGATAATCATTGAAAATGTATCAAAAGCGTGAGTCTTAAACTCGGCAATATAATAGTGTTCCGCAGTACTAACCTATGCTCGATTAATATACATTTTGCATGTTTACATTTGATTGACTATTGATGTTGTAAATTTGTTTTATGGAAAATACATAAATAAATAAAGGATATTAATATACATACATAAATAAACACATAAATATCAGTCCAGGTTTAAATTGTCAATATCATACAGGTGTCCATAAATATTTATATTCTTATATATATGTACATATTTATATTAATACTTATAAATGATAAATCAAGCGATCAGCGTGGGTAGGCCCCCGACAAGGTGGACTGATGACCTGGTAAAGGTTGCGGGAGTCCGCTGGATGCGGGTGGCGCGGGATCGGTCACTTTGGCACTCTTAGGGAGAGGCCTATGTCCAGCAGTGGACGTCTTTCGGCTGATATGATGATGATGATAAATCAAGATCACCAATGTTATGATTTTAAACCGGTGTGCATAAAATTATAAGCAATACATGTAACCAATGGATGGCCAGGGAGATAACACAACAAAGTGGTGTGTCCTGTCTCACTCGCACTGCGCATACTACAAAAAGTTGTATTTATCATCTCGTTACTTATACGATTGAGTGATTGGAGTTTTGTTTTGTTTTATGGAACACTGAAAAGATAAACGTACTTAAATGATAACAATTAAACGTATTTTGGAGATTCTCACTTCACAACGGTGATCGGTCACAAGTAGACAGTGGAAACAAGATCAGCGGCTAAAAGTAAGAATCATGGCTTACGAGCTTAAAGGCAAGAATGTAGTTGTAACCGGAGGAGCAAGCGGCATCGGCTTTGAAATTGCTGATAGATTTCTAAAAAAAGAAGCCAAAATCGTCGTCATTCTTGATATCAACGAAATACAAGGCCAAGAAGCTGTAAGTATCTTGAATTCTAAACATGGCAACGGTAAAAGTGTATTCATTAAGTGCGATGTGATCGCGGACTTAGAAACCGTCTCTAAGAAGATCTTTGATACATATCGGCAAGTCGATGTATTAGTCAATAACGCTGGATTATTAGATTCCCCAAAGAAAACGATTGATGTAAATGTGACAGCTGTTATAGAGTGGTCTTTAAGGCTTTGGAATCATATGAGGAAAGACCAAGGTGGCAACGGAGGGACAATCATTAACTTGGCATCGATTTATGGTTATAGAGTGACTCCGTTTGTCCCTCTCTATCATGCATCAAAGTTTGCTGTTATGGGTTTCACTAGATCCTTGGGATATCCGTACAATTTCAGCAGGAGTGGAGTAAGAGTTGTTGCCATCGCACCTGGCTTCACCGCTACTTCCTTGACGTCATCTCCTAAGGTATTCGATGTCCTTGATGACCAATTTCAGAAGGATTATTTTAAAATGATCAAAGAACAGGAGTGGCAAGAAGTAGGAGCTGTAGGGAAAGCAGCAGTGGATGTATTCGAGAGAGCTGAGAGTGGTACCGCTTGGGTCATTGAAGGGTCCAAACCTATTGAGGAAGTGAAGTTAAACTAAATAATTTGGATGTTATATTGATATCGCTCTATGTAACATTTTTGTTTTATAATATTTGCATCGTGTTCATTTATTTATATCCTAACCAACGAGTTCAATAAGTTATATCGTAGGTAACAAACAACCGTACAGGACTGTGTATTTTATGGAGGCTATTTTAAATAAAATGACTGAACAGCAGAGTGGTCCATTATTGCGACTATTACCATTATAGTCCACGTGTAATGCAATGTAACGCTAAAATAGTTTTGGTATTTGATACAAGTGGTAAATCTCGAGCAGACCAAATGCTGCAAAGACGATGAATGAAATGATTTTGTTCACGTGCGAATGATAAACTTTTTCACGGCACTACCACAAGTAAACTTTAAGGAAATACTTTCTTAAAAAATATTTTAATATCATCGCGATATTTTTAGAGTTCCGTACCTTAAAAAAGAAAAAAAAACGGAACCCTTAGGATAACTTTGTTGTCCGTCTGTCTGTCTGCCCCATTACCTCGGGAGGTATCGAGTTGAATTGAAAACCATATACTCAAGTCTACAGTCCCTTGAAGCTGTGAAATCAAATTTTGGCCGTTATTGCCGCAAACAACGTAAATTTCGACACTTTCAAAGGAATCACATTTTTTAGGGTTTTATTTATTCCGTTGACCTATGATATAACTATGAAATTTGACAAATAATATCGTCTCGTTCTACAAGTTCAGGGAAAAATATGAAAATTATACGCTTGTGATTAAGTACTGGAAGGAGGAACCCTCGGTGGGCGAGTCCGACTCGCGCTTGTCGGTTTTTATTTAATTATCTCTCCTAATTTCCATTATCAATCGACTACAGATTATGTGCTGTCAGTGATTCTGTGTTATAATTTCCTTTTTCATTTGTCCGTCGTTTAATAGTAATTTATGCGACTGATCCATAATGAGGCCTCAAAATACGAGTGTGGTTTTATGAAACGAGCGTCAGCGAGTTTCACAATAGGATCACACGAGTGTTTTATGGCCTAATTATGTACAGTTGCATACACTACTTTATCTACACACATATCATAAGTAAGTAACCGCAAAAAACCAACAAATAAATGTGGTTTTTATAAAAATCATAGACAAACGAATGAAGTACTCATATGACTCGAGATCAAAATGTCGTGCGGTTCGTATTAAAAAACGTACTGAATTGACGTTTCGTATCGATAACTGTTTTAATGTCTATGGATACTAGAATAGAGACCCACTTGAGTTTTGACAGCAGTTCCAAATTTAAAATCATAACGATAAAAAAATCTGTACTGTAATAAAATTACAGTACAGATTTTACCTAGTACCACAGACAAGAAAGTTCCCATACTAAAATCGGTTGCAGTAATGCTGGTCATCTCCTACGATTTCCGAACGCATTTTAGAGCACTAATGATATGTGCGTAGATAAAAACGTAACGTTACTACCTGAGTTTTTCTCTCGAACAACATTGCCATTTTAAATTCGTCTGCAGAAACAACGGAGTAGTCCAACCCTTTAGCTCCAGTTTGTAATTACGTATACTCTTCCAAGGTGTGCGGGTAGCATGCTGCTAAAAGCTTCGGAACATTAGTTGCCATCAAATGGGCCGCGTCTTGACTATAGAACACACGGCCATTTATTCTGTGGAGCATCCAAGAACAAAAGTGTCTATAAGTTACAGAGTTACAGGCAAGCTACTTTCTGGCTCCTAGTTCGCTAGCATGACAATGCGCTGTAAATGACTTGGGTAATAATTAAATGAAGATGGTTGCTAGTTAGGCAACCCAGCAATGTACGGTAATTGCCATTGCAGGGTGACAATTCAAAAGGAAAGGTTCTCAAATGGCGACCACGTACCGACAGGCGACAGTAGACCCTCCCACAAAGTGTACTGATGACCTGGTAAAGGTCGCGGGAGTCCGCTGGATGCGGGTGGCGCAGGACCGGTCAATGTGGCACTCTTCGGGGAGGCTTAGGTTTTCGCATATAAATTTGGCTCTTTATCGAGGTACTAGCGCATCAAAATTTCTCAACGAACATGCTCGCCAAACTTCTGCTCGTAAACTAGAAGTTCCGTTTTATTATTCTATGTTTGCGCGCTTCGGGGGATTTTTGCCGGTGTTCCCATCGTTGTGCAAAAGTCGCAGGCGCCATTGCCTGCTCTTTAACATACGTTATTACGAAACCGAAAACTGTGTTGTAAAGTTACTTGACTCCAGACATTAACTGGTAAGTGACGCTGCGTTTCGTCGCAAAGTATTTATTTATGAAATTGCGCGGACGATTTTATAAAGGAATTCGGGGGTATAAGGTGGATGCTGGAAATGCTTACTTTGTGATTGTGATTAGTATGAATTTTTATAAATTAGCTTGGCTAAACAAAGAAATATGATGTAGGTAACCTATTGAAAGTGAATACATTTTTTTTACTGTTTAATGAGACTTAACCGCGCGAAATCACAATTCTTTTTATGTTACCTCTTGTCAAAGTGGTTAACAAATAAACATATTCAATAATAATAGGCGATAGAAACGTGGAATAATGCAAACATTACAGCGTAATCATTGTTATTCATTGTTTGTCTCTAGAGATAAGGTTTCAATGTTTGCTGTAAAATTGTCAGTTTTATTTCACTGATACGTAATTCTAGTGGAATAATAGACGAAGATCAACTGCTCGCTGTTATTCATCGCAATTGGCGTTATAATTATAACCGCAAGATTGAAACAACACAGTGAGGTGATTCACGTTTTAAAATGACTTATTACTGTAATATTTGTGCAGGTTGGTATTAGGTACTGTAAGTAGGCTCCCATCAGAGGGTGTATGGTTGTATGTTGCTAGGTATTCCTAGTCATCGTCATCATCATCAAATAATCATCATATTTAACTCATCATATGTTATCATATCACGACTTTCACGTGCGCCAGAGTGCTTGGCGCACGTGGAAGCGAATGCTGAAACAAAATACACACTCTCAATGTAGGCTGGGAACTTCGCATACACCTTTGAATTTATACTTAGTCATGACTAATATAAATCAAATTATTTTATAAAATATTTTTCAAGCCATAGGTTACATGCGATCGCGGATTTATTCCCTTTGTATTTGTTCCTTGTATCTAATGACCTGTGAATTTATTTGCAGATATACCCATAAGCAACACTATTGACGCCGCCGCTCTCGCCAGGACGGCAACTTTCCCATGATAATCTCCGACATCCGTCAGGATATGGCACCCTTCACGACGATTCCTTTACTAAAAAGCTATTGCCAAATTCTTATACATAATTTCTCCTCAGTCTCGATTATGTGCTTCTGTTTTAACATACTTCTACGTCGCACTAAACTTACCTATACCTCTTACCAAAGTTACCTTTTAATCGCTAGACCAAGAACAGTAGATTTCCGAACCGACCCGATCACTTAGTTACGACACCTCGAGTGCCGCGAGTCGAAAACAGATGGCAATCGCACTTTGATCCCTCGCGGTAATGAAACTTTTTCCCGATAGCCCCCTCATTAGGGGAGAAAGACGATTATTGCAGTTGGCAACTTCACGGCACGCACTAATCGCGATGGCGGGGTCGATGGAGTTTGGCGCAGATGCGGGATTGAAATTGGCGAAAGAACTTGCACTAATTGGAATTTCCTCATGTAAAAATGTAATCATCAGATTATCACAATACGTTGCAAATAAAAAAAGAAACAATTATACTTACATTCAAAAAAACATGGATTCATTTTATCGCCTAAGAGTATTTAAGAGTGAATTAAGATTCTTCTGTTTCAGATAATGAAGAAATAATCCGACAACTAGGTACTTAAATGGAGCATTTCATGTCCAAACAGCAATTATAGGTACTTAATTACAATATGGATTCAATGCAGCCGGGATGCCCACCTCCATGCAATTTCATAATCCGCTTTTGACAGCAATTGCTTGGATTAATAGTAAAAAAAATAAAAAAAATTAACTGTTTATTTCAATAAAAGACAGGGGTTAAATTACATTCTTAACTACTAATCTTAATTTTAAAAGATTTTTTGAGTTAAGGAGCCTGCCTTAAAACGATTGTAAACTATTGTATTGTTCTATTGTTGTATTGTATTGTAAACTATTGTAGTACATTACGTAACTAGGGCGGTGAAGTCGTGAATTCCCCAGATCGCAGGTGTTTGTGATAGAGATAAATATGCGCTCTGGGGCTTTACGAATTACCGCCCGTGTTAAGTACTTACATCATTTTACGTCTTCACCTGGCCACAAGCGCAGCGCATTATGGCCAGGTGTGACGTAAAACTTATTTTAACGGTTAACAGGATATTAAATTCACAGAATGGTATTTATTTTCTCGTATATTCTTGTGTATTTTCGGATGTACTGAAAGAAAGAGATTAGATACATTTAGTAACAACTCAAAAATTACATTATAAGTAATTGGCATTGACTCTCATCTATCCTTAATAGACCAGCATGTTTTTTGGCGGAATAGCGAAGGAATATTGTTCTCGTAACAGTTCACTTTCGTAAAACGAATGCACCTTCCTTTTCGCATCTAAACTACAATTTATCTAAAATCTGTGCCAATTGGTTGTTATCTCGGCGTTGACGAGTCCGAGTTTCGATTGTTTTCGAAACGCTGTGTTTTCCCTGTCGAGCATTTTTACTTGCTCCTAGTATTTTCACGGAGTATTTACGTATACTTGCTCCATTCTGCTGACAATAGAAATAAAAGTTTGACGATTTGAAGGGAACGAGGGTAGTGTTATCCTGGCTGGCAACTTTATTATGTTTATCAAAAGGAGTATGTGTGTATTACGCCTACAGTTTGTTATTTCACTTGTCTGCCGTATATTTGGTAATTGAGAAATATCATGTGAACGAACGCTCTTAGTTCTATCATACGACAATGATCATTACCTAACTTTTTTTTTTTAACCTGACTGTTGCTATAATAGGACGGACCCAATATAGCGGTCGAACTGCGTGGTTGGAGGGTGGCCTGGGGAAAATCCAGGTGAAGCCTCCGGCACGACCACGCGGGGAAGTTTGTACACTGGAATACTTTAAGAGTTTGCGCTCCAGTGAGATTGATTGAACGGTGTCAACCGAATCTGGGGTGTGAGTGGTATCGAACTACTGGGAGTTTTATCGCTGGTTCGCTAAAACCTAGCCTAGCTGAGAAGAGTCCAGCAAGAAACTCAGCTAGGCCCGACTTGCGTCGGAAAACGGCAAGGCGGGCGACGGCGGATTATATAAGCACTACAACTCGTACGCTCGGTGACTCGAGTCGCGAACAAACTGAGAAACATTAGGCTTCTAGTGGAGGTGTTCTGTGGCCGGGTCTAAGGGCTGCTAGTCCCTAATCACTTCCGCATATGGCGTTGCGGTACCAGTCAGCGGACAGTGGAAGTCAGTACAGATGTTTTTTTTTATTCAAAATTCTAAATTATTTATTTTTAACAAAGGTTTTTCACATGTGTTCGTTTCCCCCTTTCAAGTTAAACACTTGTATTAGGAGGAAACGCTCTTTCATACAGGTGGTAACTGTATGTTAAAAATAAAACTAAACATAGTTTGTTTTCAGCTTACTACTACTAAATAACAGGTTTTATCTATCTACTATCTTATTATTGTACTAAGATTGGAGAGGTGCTCAATTGTTTTTAAGGTTACACATGAGTTAAGAGAACTTAAATTTAAATTAACTTAATCTAAATGGGTGAAATGATTGAAAGATACGTGCAAATATGATAAGATTTTACGAGATTAGTGATTACCTCGAACGATATCGAATCACTTATGCTGGCTAACTGCTAGTCATAAGTAATTCGATATCGTCGTAATTTTGGCTTTTAAGCCAGTTATAATGATTATCGTCAGTATTAAATACTTAAGTGCTTTCTAATTGACAGACGGTATGCTGTAATACTACTAGCTACTACTGCATAAATATAATAGTGGTAGTCTAGCGACAACAAAGGGAAGTATAAGAGTAAGTTCTGGGCAACGTTCAACATACCAAATGCCGCCCTGCCAAATGCCAAAGTGACCTAACATATGCCGACATGCAGGCTGTTCGATATCGTAGGTTCACTGCACAAACACATGCGATGCACAAACGTAGAGCGATCCCAGCGATGCCCCCAGAGATTCTGTGTGTGTTCGACGTAAAACAAATATACCATTTGTCGCTCCATGTGACATCGCTGCGGTCCAAGTGACAAGAACTGGAGATGAATTGGTCGTTAATTTGCATCGCACGACGACGGTGGAGAACCAGCACAGCCTGTCTGATGGTGAAACACAGTAGCCTATGGCGCCAGAGAACTCATAAACGGGTATTTCAAAGCGGTGCGTATAGCATAGGCACTTTTACGAAAGCGCCTGCCATCTGACCTTCCAACCAAGGGGGAAAACTAGACCTTATTGGGATTAGACCGAAACTGGTCTAATGTATGTATGTATGTGTGGGTGCTAGCCTAATCAAAGAAATACAATAAGGCAAACTCCACGATTAATGAATTATATTCTTTCAATGCCAACAAAATGGTGGAAGGAAAACAAAAGCGAATCTTCTCGTTCGGATGAGGAGCGTGGACCCGATCTGTACGGCAGCCGGCAGCCGAATGTGTCGCCGCCACCGCGGCTCGGTCCGGTGCGCTGTCGTTCCACGCGCACGCGCCCTGCGCGCCGCCGTAGCCGTGTAGTGATGCGCACGTCACCAGCTAGTGACGCGCCACACCACCCCCTTTGGAAAAGTAAGGTCCATCTGGAGAAAGAAATTTATTAAATTTGACGACCCGACCAGAGCGTGTTTTCGCGATTGGCTTCTCCGGCTGCACTTGGTTCGCCAGAGGACTTGTGTCAACAGCATAACGGCGTGAATCCTGATCAACGAAAGTGAACGCCGGCTTTACTCGGTCGATCGAAACAGTCACCGGCCCTCTACATAACTCAACGGTGATAGTTTTATTCGTCCGAGAAAGTACTTTATGCGGCCCTGTGTATGGCCGTTCTAGTGAACGCCGCACGGCGTCCTTACGGATAAAAATGTACTTTGCCGTCTTCAGGTCTTCGTGGACAAACACTGCCTTATGTGAGTGGTTAGATGCCGGCTGCGGTTTGAGTTGACCTATGTGCTCTCTGAGCCGTGACACAAAGTCGTCAGGCTGCAACGTGTCACGTGTATTGGATAGGAAAAACTCACCCGGAATGCGTAATGGCTCACCATACACCATCTCCGCAGCCGAGCACCGCATGTCCTCCTTCCAAGCTGTCCGCAGCCCTAGTAGCACGACGGGGAGGACGTCGGTCCAGCTCCTCTCGTCGTGGGCCATGATGGCGGCCTTGAGCGTTCGGTGGGCGCGTTCGCACATCCCGTTGGCCGCCGGGTGATACGCCGTTGTGTGGCGTAGCTGCACGCCACAAAGGCGAGTCAATGCCTGAAACAGCTGTGAGGTGAACTGGCGGCCTTGATCCGTGGTGACTACCTGCGGACAACCAAATCTTGAGATCCAAGTATCACAAAACGCTCTTGCAACGGACTCGGCTGTAATATCATGCAGCGGTAACACTTCGAGCCAGCGCGTGAACCTGTCCACGGCCGTAAGACAGTATCTGAAATCTCGTGACGGCGGGAGAGGTCCGATTAGGTCGATGTGGACATGGCTGAATCTCTCACCCGGCAGCCAGAACTGGCAAAGGGGAGAGGAAGTGTGTCGGTGCACTTCTGAAGATTGGCATGTTACACAGGCTTGGGTCCAAGAGCGGCAATCTTGCCGTTGGGCCATATATACCTTTCTGTGACCAATTTGGTTGTAGTCTTCACCCCAGGATGACTCAGACCGTGGATGGCGTCGAAGAACTTCCGGCGAAGTTCACGTGGAACGAACGGTCGTGGTCTGCGCTGAGAAATATCGCAGAAGAGTGAAATGGCAGACCCCGGAACTTGCACTTCTTCAAGGATGATTGAGGATTTGTTCGAGTCCAGAATCTCTTGGAGCTCTCCGTCTGCCTTCTGCGCACGAGCCAGCGTCTCCAAATCTGGTGGCTGCGTGTTCAGCCGTGTGTCAAGTACATAAGTTTTGTCGATTGGTCGCTAGATGGCGCTGTACCGTTCGGGTCGGTTTCTGAATCGTGCTATAGAGATTTTTCCTGCGATAATGACCTCTGGCCAGTACTAATTGATTTTTGTACAAGTGTTAACAAGATAGTTCTGTATTTGACTCAATATATACAGTATTGGCAAGTAACAGTGGTATCATTTTGGGACCCCTTTCAACATGGTCCTTCGAGCCGGATGGTATTCGAGGTTGATCTGGCGGCAGGAGTCGAAATCATCGACACAGTAGCGGGTTGCTGCTGAAGGTGGACGCAACGTCATCGGAACATCGCGTGACGTCACCGGATCATCGAGGAACGTCACTGGAATCGTGACGTCATCATTAAGTGTTTGCGTGTGAGTGTGTGAAGACAAACTGTGAGTACTTTCCATTATGTTTAATTGAAGATTAACTTAAATGATTTGGACTTAAAAAATTCAGCTGATATTCAGACTTAGTAAATTTTGAGAAGATTTGGACTTAGGAAAAAGTAGAGCCCTAGGGACTTAGAATAATTCTCTCAAAGGAGGAACTACGGGGAATCCATGCCCAATTTCAGCCCGAGTTGTTTAAACACTTAGAAAATTTGCCTTCATTTTGGACTTAGCCGAATTTGCACTGTTTGAGACTTGCAAAAAAATCAAGATAATTTGAACTTTTAGTATTTTCTAATAACTGACAAAATGGCGGATAATACTAAATTGCAAACTGATTTATTTAAGCGCATTCAGAGAGCTAAGGACAATTTCAAAAAGTCACCTAAAGAGCGATTAAAGTCTAAAGATTACTTGAGTACTAGATTGCAGATGTTAGAAGAATTGTGGTCAACCTTTAATTCTACGCACACGCAGATTGTGTTAGATTCAGATCCAGCAGATTTGGAAGCTAGTGCGTATATTAGAGATGATGTGTACAACATGACAGAAGAATTGTACATAGATTACAATCTGGATCTGAAGGCAGCACTGACCTCGTTAGGGGTTAATTCGATTAACAACACAGATCTCGTTGTAAGCGTTAGTAAGATGGAGAAAGAAAACACCCCGAATATACGACTTCCAAAAATTGCCATCCCTGCTTTTTCTGGAAAGTACTCAGAATGGACAACATTCCGTGATCTTTTTATGTCACTCATTCACCAAAACAACTCTTTAGACGATGTCCAGAAGTTACACTACCTTAAAGGCCATTTAGTTGGAGAATCCGAGCAACTTGTGCGGCATGTCAGTATCACTAAAGATAACTATCGGATGTGTTGGGAACTGCTTGAAAAAAGGTACGATAACAAGAAATATCTTGCAAACCACATACTGAAGAGGCTTATGAGTCAACGGAACATGGGATCAGAATCTGCAAACGGCTTAAAAGAATTGTTGGATACAACGCAGGAATGTTTGCACGCTTTAGAAAACATTGGCGTCAATGTGTCTAGTTGGGATATCATTGTAATCCATATAATATGTTTAAAATTAGATCCCGAAAGTAGGAAACAGTGGGAATTAAAAGCCAGTGAATCGTTTGAAGATTTACCCACTCTGAGCCAATTTTATGGATTCTTGGAGACACGGTTCAGAGCCTTGGAATTTGTTGAACCCAAAACATTCAAAGACAATTACGGTAACTTTGTCAATAAGGGTTACAATCCTAATGTCAACAAAACCTCCAGCGCTCTCGCCAACCCAAAGGTCCATCATGTATCTGCTTTGTCGTGTACGTTTTGTTCCGAGAATCACAAAATTAGTAACTGTAAGCAGTTTGCCAAACTTGAAACTGATGATCGTCGTAGTTTCGCCCAGTCCAGTCGTTTATGCTTTAATTGCTTAGGCGTTAATCATTCGGTGTTTGCTTGCCGTCAAACCACTCGATGCCATATATGTACCAGAAAACACCACTCTCTCTTACATCCCAAAAGTACCACTACATCGACTGATTCTGAGGTTTCGAATCAATCAGTCGAGCGGAGCGTAGCTGTGCACACAGCTTCGACATCATCGAAGCAGAATGAACCCACTTGTACCAATGAAATAAAGACTCATTTTTCGACAAGTCGTAATCAGGTTTTGTTAGCAACGGCTTTAGTCAAGGCTCAATCGAAAAATGGCTCTAAAGTCACTCTTAGGTGTTTGCTTGACCAGGGATCACAGGCTTCCTTGATAACGGAGTCTGCAGTCCAGTTGCTGGGTCTGAAGAAAATTCACCACGAAAGTACCATTTCGGGTTTAGGAAGAGACGAGGGTGCTTCTTTAGCATCTAAGTCAAGGGTAAATGTAAACATACAATCACTTCTTAATCCAAATCATGAGTATAATGTCAATGCTTTCGTGTTAAACAAGCTGACATCGGTCCTCCCGGAGAAACTGATCGTTGTCGAGCTGTGGTCTGAGTTGAACAACCTGGAGTTAGCTGATCCATCTTTTAATATGCCCAACAAAATTGACATGCTTCTGGGAGCTGACGTCTATTGCCAGATCCTAGAAGAAGGAATCATCAAAGGATCTGCTGTATCACCAGTAGCCCAAAATACTACTTTGGGCTGGATTTTGTCGGGACCTATTCACACACCTAATTCAATTGGAACTCAAAATATCAGTGTTAACCACATTCAATCAAATGAAAACGAGCTTCTTAAAAAGTTCTGGGAACTCGAGACTGATATTTCGGTTAAATCCCCGCAAGAGGACCGAGGAAGAAAAAAGGTGTGAAGAAATGTTTAAAGCTACCACGAAAAGAGATTGCGACGGTCGATACATCGTCAGACTTCCGTTTAAAGATGAAGATCCTAGTTGCAAATATGGAAACTCTGAAACTATTGCTACGAGACGTTTTATGCAACTAGAGAGAAAATTTCAAAAAGATCCTGAACTGCTGACACGATATGCAGCAGTCATTGACGAATACCTCGAACTTGGTCACATGGAGAAAGTAACTGACATAGAAGAGCAAAAGTCAGATGTGGTGTATTTACCTCATTTTGCTGTGATTAAAGAGGACAGAGCCACGACAAAATTGAGAATCGTCTTTGATGCCTCGTGTCCTGGAACTAACGGAGTGTCATTAAATCAAGATTTATTAGTAGGGCCGGCGTTGCAATCTGATTTACGTCACATCATTTTACGGTGGCGCACGCATCCCATTTGTTTGGTAGCAGATATTGTAAAAATGTATCGGCAGGTAAAAGTTGATGAAAATGATGCCGATTTTCAGCGTCTCGTATGGCGCACAAAGCCTGAAGATGAAATTAGTCATTTCAAACAACTTCGAGTGACTTTCGGCACCGCTTCCGCACCCTACCTAGCAGTTCGCGCGTTACATCAAGTCGCTTATGATGAAGGTGTAAACTTCCCTTTAGCTGCTGAACGTGTGTTGAAAGATTTCTACATGGATGATTTGCTGACCGGATGTGAAACTGTGGAAGAAGGAAAGAAGTTATATGAAGAATTAACAGAATTATTGAAAAAAGGAGGATTTGAGTTGCAAAAATGGACAGCCAATAATGAAGAGTTAATGCAAGAAATAAAAAAAGAAAATGTAACAGAAAACTTACCTCTTAAAATTGATTCAGTGATGAAAATTCTAGGACTTACCTGGAATAGGAGTACCGATGAGTTTGAGTATACAGTTCAGCTGACCCCACCAAGAAAGCCTTTAACGAAGAGGAATGTATTATCGGATATCGCACGTTTATTCGATCCGCTCGGCTGGTTAGCACCAGTAATAATTTCAGCCAAAATTTTCATACAAAAACTATGGCTTTCGGGAATTGATTGGGACGATGAAGTCCCGACTCAATTGCTGGGGGAGTGGTTAACATATAGAGAAAATTTAGGTCAACTAACCAAATTCAAACTACCTCGGTGGATCCATTCAATCACTGGCGACGAAAAACTGGAACTTCAGGGTTTCTGTGACGCGTCGTCGGAGGCCTACGCTGCTGTGGAATATGTGCGTGTAATCGATAAGAATGGTCTAGTACATGTTTCCTTAGCCACTGCTAAAACGAAAGTGGCACCAATTAAACAAGTTTCGATTCCAAGACTAGAACTTTGTGGCGCAGTCTTGCTAGCGAAGTTATTGACGGAAGTTGCGACTGTTATGGGCATAAATAAGATGAATGTTCACGCCTGGACAGATTCATCCATAGTGTTATCCTGGCTTAACAGTCGGCCAAATAGGTGGAAGACATTCGTAGCAAACCGCGTTTCTGAAATCTTAACTTCGATGGAACCTCACCAGTGGTCTCATGTGGTTTCAAAAGAGAATCCCGCTGATTGCGCCTCAAGAGGTACTTATCAGTCTGTAAATGAGCTGCTCTGGAAAGAAGGCCTAGCATGGCTGAAACATAAAAACATACATTACAAGAAGATGACTGTCAAAGAAACAAACCTAGAAGAAAAAGTGAACAAACTGTGTCATGCCAACACCTGTGGAACATTTGATGCTGGTATTTCACCAGATACAGAATTCATGGCCAGATTCTCGAATCTTAGAAAGCTGATTCGTGTAGTAGCTTTCTGCTTGAGATTTGCTAAACTGTGTCGAGGTCAAATGTTCAGTAAATGGCTAACAAGTGAAGAGATTAGACACAGTTCGATTGTTTGCATAAAACTAGTGCAACATGAAAACTTCAATGAAGAAGTATTGAATTTAAAAGAAACAGAATGTGTTAATAAGAAAAGTAAACTTACCTCCGTAAATCCAATTCTTGATGAAAATCACATCTTAAGGGTTGGCGGTAGACTCAGGCATGCTCATATAAGTGAAGATCTGAAGCATCCAATCATTTTGCCCCACAAATCCCATTTCACAGATTTGGTTGTAGCTGATGCGCACCAAAAGACTTTGCACGGCGCACCACAACTAATGCTGAATTATACACGGTCTAAATATTGGATAGTGGGCGCAAAAGCTCTGATAAGTCACTTCGTACGCAAATGTGTAACCTGCATAAGATATGCTGCTGCAACCCAGCACCAGTTGATGGGACAGTTGCCTTCAGCAAGAGGTAACGTTACTCGTGCATTTCGTCAGAGCGGCGTAGACTACGCAGGACCAATTAATATAAGAACCTCAAAAGGCAGAGGTCATCGTGCCTATAAAGGGTACATATGTCTTTTTATATGCATGGCAACAAGAGCTATACACCTAGAGCCAGTTAGTGATTTAACGTCTCAAGGTTTTTTAGCTGCATTCAAAAGATTTGTGGCACGTCGTGGCCCTTGCACGGACATCTGGAGCGATAACGGCACGAATTTCGTTGGTGCTGCACGGGAGCTTAAACATTTATTTGCAAATGAAAAAACATCAATGCTCCCAGAAATAATGGATGACTTAGCCACAAATGGAACCAATTGGCATTTCATACCTCCACATTCTCCGAACTTTGGTGGTCTTTGGGAGGCTGGTATTAAGTCCACAAAATTTCACCTCAGAAGAGTTGTGGGCAACTCAACTTTAACTTTTGAGGAAATGGCAACAGTGTTGTCACAAGTTGAGGCGTGTCTTAACTCGAGACCAATTTCACAGATCACCGATAGCTGCAACAATCCAATGCCTCTAACGCCAGGCCATTTCTTGATTGGAGAACCTTTAGTTTTGGCACCAGACTACAATTATGGAACTGCAAATATAAGTAATCTCAGAAGATGGCAGCTCACTCAAAGGATGGTCCAAGATTTCTGGCGTCGCTGGTCTTGTGAATACCTGACACAATTCCATCATAGGTATAAGTGGGTGCATCAAACAAGCGAGCCCGCAGTAGGAGATGTAGTTTTAGTTAAAGAGGATAACCTTCCTCCGGCTAAGTGGTTATATGGTAGAATCACTATGAAGCATCCTGGACTGGACGGAATAACGCGAGTCGTTAGTTTGAAATATAAAGGTGGTATTATAAAACGATCTGTTGGAAAACTATGTATACTGCCTATTGAAACCTAAATGATTTATATTTTGTTATGTAACGTGTAGAAAACAAAAAAATGTTCATTTTTGTCTGTTATTGCAACTGCGACAGGTCAGTAAAATTAAACTGTCAAGTTAATGTATTGTTAATGTGTTGTTTATATTGTTATGTTATGTATGTTATTTCTTTGTATGTTTAGTCAGGGAGTTATGTTTAAGTTGTAGTAATTTATATCGGTTGCCAGAGATCATTTCCACTGCCATTAATTTAGCCATTTGCTCATGGTGGGCGGTCATAAGGACAATTTCCCCATTTTGTCCTTGGTGGGCGGAATGGTCAGCCGTGTGTCAAGTACATAAAGTTTGTCGATTGGTCGCTAGATGGCGCTGTACCGTTCGGGTCGGTTTCTGAATCGTGCTATAGAGATTTTTCCTGCGATAATGACCTCTGGCCAGTACTAATTGATTTTTGTACAAGTGTTAACAAGATAGTTCTGTATTTGACTCAATATATACAGTATTGGCAAGTAACAGTGGTATCATTTTGGGACCCCTTTCAACATGAATGTGGTTAACACTGATATTTTGAGTTCCAATTGAATTAGGTGTGTGAATAGGTCCCGACAAAATCCAGCCCAAAGTAGTATTTTGGGCTACTGGTGATACAGCAGATCCTTTGATGATTCCTTCTTCTAGGATCTGGCAATAGACGTCAGCTCCCAGAAGCATGTCAATTTTGTTGGGCATATTAAAAGATGGACCAGCTAACTCCAGGTTGTTCAACTCAGACCACAGCTCGACAACGATCAGTTTCTCCGGGAGGACCGATGTCAGCTTGTTTAACACGAAAGCATTGACATTATACTCATGATTTGGATTAAGAAGTGATTGTATGTTTACATTTACCCTTGACTTAGATGCTAAAGAAGCACCCTCGTCTCTTCCTAAACCCGAAATGGTACTTTCGTGGTGAATTTTCTTCAGACCCAGCAACTGGACTGCAGACTCCGTTATCAAGGAAGCCTGTGATCCCTGGTCAAGCAAACACCTAAGAGTGACTTTAGAGCCATTTTTCGATTGAGCCTTGACTAAAGCCGTTGCTAACAAAACCTGATTACGACTTGTCGAAAAATGAGTCTTTATTTCATTGGTACAAGTGTTAACAAGATAGTTCTGTATTTGACTCAATATATACAGTATTGGCAAGTAACAGTGGTATCATTTTGGGACCCCTTTCAACATGGGCTGCGAAATGGCTTCGATGCGAGACAGGGCATCCGCTGTGACGTTATCCTTACCAGAGATATGTCTTAGGTCCGTGGTGAACTGTGAAATGTAATCAAGCTGGTTAAGCTGCCGAGGGAAACAGTGGCGGTCTCTCTGCTGGAAAGCATATGTGATTGGTTTATGGTCGGTGTAGACTACGAAATGCCTGCCTTCAACCATAAATCTGAATTGTTTGACGCTCTCATAAATTTCGAGTAACTCCCTGTCATACGCGCTGTATTGGCACTGTGCCTTGCTCATTTTCTTCGAGTAAAATGCGAGCGGCTGCCAATGGTCGTCCACCAACTGCTGTAGCACCGAGCCCAAAGCCGAGCTGGACGCGTCGGTCACGAGAGCTAGCGGTGCATTGATCACAGGGTGAGCTAGGAGAGTACAGCGGATGATACTTGCTTTACAGTTGTTGAAAACTTGAAGAAGCTCAGGTGTCCAACTGGTTGGGTGAGAGCCTTTCACCTTCGGACCACCTAACAGATCATGAAGAGGCGCTTGATCCTCTGCGGCATGCGGGATGAAACGCCTGTAGAAGTTTATTATACCTAAGAATCTCCGAAGACCATTCACGGTTTTTGGGGGCGAATAATCTCTGATTACCTCGATCTTGGTGTCTAGCGGGCGTGTACCTTGTTCTGATAAGTGAAAACCCAGAAAGGTTAACTCGCGCTGCCCAAACGCGCACTTTCCCTCGTTGATGAGTAGACCGTACTCCGCTAGACGCTGGAAAACCCGCTCCAAATGCTCTTTATGCTCGCTGTGGCTTCTGGAATATATCAAAATGTCATCGATATAAGAATAACAGAAATCCATGTTACGGAGTACTTCGTCCAGGAAGCGCTGGAAGGTCTGCGCCGCATTTCGGAGACCGAAGCTCATAAATGGGAATTCAAATAGACCGAAGGGCGTTGTAATGCTAGTCTTGGGAATATCTTCCTTACAGACAGGTATTTGGTTATATGCCTTCACTAAGTCGATCTTTGAGAACACGCTGCAGCCTGCTAACCTATGCGCGAAGTCTTGAATGTGCTTTATGGGGTACCTGTCCGGGATCGTACGCGCATTCAACGCGCGGTAGTCCCCGCAAGGTCTCCAACCGTCCTTTTTGGGAGCGAGGTGTAGGGCAGAGGCCCAAGGCGAGTCGGAACGCCGCGCTGTTCCGTCGTTCACCATTTCTTCAAACTGCTCCTTGACCACCTTCAAACGATCAGGAGCGAGTCGACGCGGCCTTGCGAATACCGGCGGGCCCGGTGCGGTGTGTATGTAGTGGACGGTGTCGTGCTTCACTTCACGAGGTATACCCGACGGCTTGGTAAGTTGAGGGTACTGTGACAAAAGGCTGTGGTACTCACTGTTTCCGGATATAGTTTTTACGCTGGGTGCATCGCAGCTCATCAACGTTGCTGCCGAAGTTAAAGTTGTCAGGCTGTCAAGCAATCTGCGATGTTTGCAATCAACCAGCAGTCCATAATGAGACATGAAGTCAGCTCCGATGATAGGTTTGTCCACGTTCGCCACGACGAAATTCCAAACAAAATCGCGGCGTAACCCCAGATTAAAATGTAGCTTGATGGTCCCGAATGTCTGGATCGGAGTGCCGTTGGCAGCGGTGAGATGGTACTCAGTCGGTCTACCATTAGGCAAATATCGGCGCGGCAGCACGCAGAGGTCGGAACCGGTATCAATCAAGAACTGCATCTTGGTCTTCCTGTCAGTAATGAAGAGGCGGCTGGTAGCGTGACAGTCAGTCGCCGCATCTATTGACTGCCCTTGGCTTTTCCCGCTACGTAGTTGCACGGCGATGTGCACTTTCTTGCCTTTTCCGCAAATACGGCATGGTACCAACACATACCTGGTGTCCTGCTGCGGCTCCGACCTCGGCTTCCTGTTCTGCTACCTGACTGCCCCCTGCGAAATCTCGACCGACTCCTTCCTTGCTGCAATGACAGCTGGGCGATTTGGCTGCTTAGCTCGGTTTGAACCCGAGTTTTAATAAGGTCTTCTATCCGCTGCAACAAACCGTCAAAGTTGGAGGTGGACGCAACCTCTAATGGCGCGGCGGGCGAGGTTGCCTCACACAGCTTGTCCGCCAGGTCCGCCAGGTCCGCCAGGTCCTCGAGCGTAGCTGAGGACTGCGAAATTAAATACGGCTGCACGTGGGCTGGCAGGCGATGCATCCATATCGAGCGCAGGAACTCGTCCGACACGCCACCGTCGGCCATGGTTAGGAGGTGGCGTAAGAACTGCGACGGCTTGCGGTCGCCCAGCTCCTGGTTGTTGAGCACCTCCCGAATCTGCTGCTCTCGCGAAATGGACAGGCATTTTGTTAGTTCCGACTTTAACTTTAGGTACTTATCTGTCCTCGGTGGGCTCTTGATCAGCGATTTTATCTCCTTGGCATACCTGTGGTCGAGTTGCGCGACCACGCAGTAAAATTTAGTAGCGTCGTCCTTGATGCCCGACACCAGAAACTGCGCCTCGACCTGGCCAAACCAAACCTCCGGGTCGTCCGGCCAAAACGGGGGGAGGCGAAGCGCTACGCGCTCGACGGAGCCGGATGCCACGACGTCTCGCGCATCCGCGAAGCTTTCTTGAATCGGGGCCGCGGTTGAGCTACGCGCCCGTTCGTCGTTCGACATCGTTTTTAATAATTTTCTTAACAATTTTGAAAAATAAACGCGTTACTTTGTCAGGGGTCACCACTGTGGGTGCTAGCCTAATCAAAGAAATACAATAAAGCAAACTCCACGATAAATGAATTATATTCTTTCAATGCCAACAAAATGGTGGAAGGAAAACAAAAGCGAATCTTCTCGTTCGGATGAGGAGCGTGGACCCGATCTGTACGGCAGCCGGCAGCCGAATGTGTCGCCACCGCCGCGGCTCGGTCCGATGCGCTGTCGTTCCACGCGCACGCGCCCTGCGCGCCGCCGTAGCCGTGTAGTGATGCGCACGTCACCAGCTAGTGACGCGCCACATATGTATGTACAGGTCGACACACGTAAAAAGAGCCCTGGCGGCCATATAAAAAGTATGGCCGCCAGGGTTCTTTTTACATGAGTCGACCTGTAAGCACTTTATTGTACACAAAACAAAACAGGTTAAAACAAAAACATTAAGGAGGATTAAGGTACAAAGGCGAATTTGAGCAATTGAGTGGAAAGTAGGAAGAACGAGATAGACTAATACACCATGTACAAAAACACAAAGAGATCTATGAAAAATACAGACAATGGCAATCCAATAAGGTCTAGTTTCTTTCTAGGTTGAAAGGTCAGAAGGCGATGTTTTCCTTCACCGGAAAGCTAACGGTAAATAATAAATATTCCGTACGTAAGTTCCAAAAAACTCATTGGTACGCCGACTCGTACCAATGAGTTATTCGATCACACGACCACCGCTTGACGGCCCCATCCCTGAACCATTAGGCTACCTTTACTGCTTTCATCTTTATAATAATATCAGTCTTTACCTACTGCAAGTGTTTTTCATTTCCCTGCAGGGTAATGGCGCTCGCTGTCTCTCGATCCCTTCACTTTGTTAGCCGAGTATCCGATAGCGCATGATTCTGGAACAGACGCGCCAGACGTCCTGATTAATACAGTGTCAGCACTCCATATTAAATTTACGCACGTTTGCCCACAGCTAAAAATTACCCAGTACAACTTTATAGCAAAACACGCAAACACTAAAATAATTGTTGAGGTTATTTTTCAGTCTGTGGCGGAATTTTAATGGTTGTTTTTCGCTTGATGATACCATGTTCAGGCGAGCATGGTGGATGTTGATTGAGTGCATTTTTCAGATTACAGCGGTGGATATTGAATAAAAGGAAATTTATGATACCTACTGCTTTCAATGAATATTGTAACGTACATTTTCGTTTCAGTTTTGTTAACTGATAGCACAGGGAGTGTTGAGGTTATCGGGCTATTGAAACATGAGTAATTGTCTCGTTCCTCATAGCCTTTTGTACGTTGATTGCCTATAAATAAAACTTGCCACTAAAGGTATCACCACAAAAATTACTCAAGCTTAAAAATGATAAAATTCGAGTTGTACCAAAAACGCAATTTTGCATAAAGTCGCCACATCTGTATCCGCCAATAACAACGACAAGATGAGAAACATTTATTTATGTTCTTCTTTCTCATTGTACCCTGATGGCTGAGGGACGTGACGGCTGAGGGCGTTCTTCACCATCACTCTCCAAGCTGCTCGGCCCTGGTCTTGGTGCGTGCTGGCCTGTAGTGTGGTTCTACTCTCCGACGTTTCCGTGTCCGCCCAGCGCATCGGCAATATTATTTATATTCTTAACTTTGAAACTTTTGACATTCTTATTTTTTGATATTCCATTTCTTGTTTTATATTTTGTTCTATTATTGCTGCGAAATTGCGCCTGACGACCATTATACAATAAGTAGTATATACAAAGTGTTATTGTTGTATGAGAATTGTGTAATGAGATGAATAAAACGGGGGCGCTTTGTTTCACCTATTTTTTTAAGTCCTATTATTGGAAGTCCGAAAATGTTCGTCATAAAATTTTACGCCATAATAATCGTTAGTCCTAATAATTCTTGATCCTAACGATCGTAAGTCATAACCATTCGACGTCATAATGACAGTAATCATAAGTTTCACAGGTCCTAATTTTTATTCTTCTAATTTTTTTCGTCATAACACTCACTTGCCCGTTTTATTTCAATTCATAATGACACTAGTCATACATTTTTTAATCCTAAATTTGTTTTTCATAATATTTCTCATCATAAATGTTACTTGGCGTTATCGAAGTAAATAAACGTGTGGTTTTTTATCGCTAGGCACAAGACGAGGTCAAAGGCTCTAGCTAGACGTCTCTACATTGACACATCGACTCTACATTGACTCTACATCGACTCTACATATAGACTCTACATCGACTCCACATTAACTCTACATCGACTCTACATATAGACTCTACATAGACTCTACATTGACTCTACATATTCGCTCTATATCGACTCTACAGACTCTAGCCGCCTGTCTGTGCGGACGTAGCCTAAGGCAGGTCCGTGTAGGTACGACGACGAGCGAAGCGAGGAGGAGTGTTAGTTGTACTGCGACCCTACGCGCGCGAGCCGAGCGAGCGAAGCGAGCGTGCCGCGGCAGCGGCCGGCGAAGCGCCAGAACCGATTTTTTTTTTCAATTTACTTAGCGAAAGCTTTTATTCATTAGGAAAAACAAAATTAGGAGTTAAAGTATGTTCTTAGTTATGATATTAGGACTAACAAAATTATGATGTATGTCGTTTTGAAGAAAAATGTTATGATTAACAAAATTATGACTTTAAGCAAGTTCTTAGTAATGAAATTAGGAAGAAAAATTTTAGGACAACTGATCATTATGACTTCCAATGATAGTGACAGAAATTTAGGAACAAAAAAGTTAGGACGAAAAAAATTAGGACTAGCGATGATTATGACTACAATACGTTAGTACAAAAAAAATTAGGATCACGAATTTTATGGCAGCCAATATGGACCCGAATAAAACTAAACTAAACTAAACATCCATCCTTTACTCATCTTCACTGCCATAAAATTGCTACATACGTAGACAATTATAAAATAAATGTAAATTAACAGATTTGAAAAAGAAAATGATCCCGACACTATTATAGTAAATGCTACTTGTACTCCATGATCACGTTGCGATATTAATGTTTAGGGCTCAGAACAATTCTCAGATGTGAAACAATTGACAGAGTATGAACAAAACCGCCAACAGGGAATTTATTCCCATTCTACAATGTTTTCGGTGCTACAAAATCTTAACTTCTATCGGTTCATTGAAAGAAACATTTTGTATAGCATTCAATTCAGGCTCAACCACAATCCTTCAAACACGCCTTAAACTTCGTCGGAGCATTAATAATGAAAACTTCAAGTTTCACAAACAAGAGTTGTTCGTGTAACTGAATTGAAGAGTTCACTTGGCGCTTTGCGCATATTTTTAGTATAGCGATTTAAGCTTGTGTAAATGTTGAGAGCGGTGGTAAATTTCGGAGCATTTCAAACGCGGCGTCTTTTTAAGGGGTAATGGATAAAAAAAATGATTACAAATGGACTATTAGTTCAAAAATAACGGTTGCGGTTTAAAGACTTATATTTTTAGGCATTCATTAAGAAAGACAATTAGAGTCACTTACATGAGAACATAAATATAAAGTGAAATTTCAAAGAGAAACAGGCATTTTAACAATGTTTAGTACGTGCTCAAGTATGTGCTAATTTAGATTTTAGATAAATTAAGTGAGCCTAAACTTCACTTGTTAAAATAGACGGCAATCTGTTATATTATAACTGTGCACCTTCATTATGTAAACACTTTTTCATCACACTTGCTCGAAACGGGCTTCATAATGCGTAGACATAAAGATGTACAATAGCCTATGTAACGCCCACGGGCGTAATGGTTTTTTTCTTAAACTGTATCTGTCACTCATGCGGCAGTTACAAAGCAAAGAGGTTTTATGTCAAATACGAAGTATGAAAACGTATTTATGTAGTTATTTAATGTCTATATGTAGAATGTTTTTAAGTATTTTCAAATCGTGGCTGTATACCGAACGGTATTTACCATACGCACCTTACGTCAAATTCAACAAAGTGGACGACGGACATATTGCATTTTTATTACGATTTGTATTAGTTTAATCTAACATGTGTTTGTTTTCTCGCAAATGTGATGAAAAACATTGTGTGTAACACGGGCGTAAGAATATTACAAACTCGAGTCAAACAATGTACTATTTTGCCTAATAGGGTTCTTGTTATTATTTGATGCATTGATTCGAGTAGTAAAATGTATCAGTTCACCGAAAAGTGTTTCGTCGACATCTGTCATTCCCATACATTTTATTATTTTCTATTGGCGTTAGCGCTTGTCGATTGTAACCTTGTCTACGGCTCCTGAAACGAAAATATTAGTTAATTTTTTACTCGCACTTTCGAGCGTTTTTTACGCGTAACCATACTGATATTGTTATTGTAACTGTGCTTTAATGTACCCACGCCTACTGGAATTTGTACAACATCGAAAGTTCGTTTTATAATCACCCGAAGTACCGAGATATTGCCAATTTCAACTGTTTTGATAATGGTTTTGTTATAAAGTGTGTTTTACGGAACTTATACGGACCCTTTCGAAATATTAAATCGGTTCAGTTTAAATACATATTCTTAACCCATTAATTGCCGCGGACGCGAGATCGCGTGAAGAGATAAATATGTTACCTAAAGTGGCTGTGAATAAAATTTGCTAACTATGTAAATTAGTAAATTTGTAGTTAGTAAATTCTATTGACGGCCACTTTAATCGTATCGTAGCCCCCCGGAATTTAAATTGCTTCGTCATTTGTCTTTACATTTAGAGCTAGTAATATTAGTAACAAAAGAACTGGTACTAAAAAAATACACTAAACTTTTGAAGGACAATTCTCATTGCTTGCTGGCTTTTGGTTTATTGGACTTAGTCTTTTTAATTTTTTCACGCAGGTGCCTCAGACGCGGAATTGCGTCATTAATTATTTTGATTTTAAGAGCTGGCAATTCGTTTTAACTAATTTTACTTTTAAGTATGCAAAGTATTTCTGTTACAGTTTAATAGAGAATATTGTATACACAAAGTAATAATATTACTGATAGTATGGTATGTGTTTTTAGTTTCCCACTTCATCTAATATTTTAATACCACTATACTATACTTAAAATATTTCCTAGTAAGTATAGTAGTTGCAAAACTGGACTACGTTGGTAGGTGCTTAGTAACAAGACTATTCGACTCCTATTGATATCGTGGCATTGACGGCTCGCCGTCTTCATACCTACGAGGCGGCTTCCTTTGACTCCTCCTTTGAGTGAGCTAGCGAACCCGGCAACAGCGCGGCCCCGATTGAAGCATATTGTCCATCATTCCCGAAGGCTATGTGTGTGTGCGTACCGAACACGCGCGCATGTGTGCAGCCGTGCGATGTACGATGTACCTTTGTTCGAAGTTTATCTACTGTTCTGTGCTGCGGACATGAAATCGCGTCACAGTGCGAGCTGCCGGCATCGCCAGTAAATCGCGTCGTCATCGTGCCGTGTGAATGTCATTATATTAAAATGATGACCGGTTTGTCGGTCAACATTTTGAGATAACTATAACCCACCAAAAACATTACATGTAAATTGATTGCCAAGACTCCCTAGCTCATATATAGCTTTCAGCGTTAAAAAGATATCAGATCATAAGTAGCGCCAAGCTTCCTATCGTACACAGCGTAACTCTACCACTACCAGCCACGCTCTACAAATTCTACTTCTTGGCTAAAAAGTATAGCTTTGTTGGTCACGTCCCGGTCGCCGCGCCGCATAGACTCTCACGCGTGTCTATACTTTTTAGCCAAGATATAGAATTTATAGAGCGTGGCGTAGATATCAATAAAATCTTAAGTATAAGAGCTATGTTACTGAAACTTTATATTTTTAATAAGTCCACTATTGACATCATATCCCGAGAATTCTGTTTATCTGGTATAATCCAAACCCAAGTTACGAGGGTTAAAAAAACGACGAACCGCTTGGAGAAAAGGTAGGTAGTGCCCTTGCGTTGCGCTTCGCTTGGTTCGTCTTGGCGGGGGCACTGCCGTGCCCCCAGATTCTATATTGGCTAAAAGTTAAGGTAGAAGTCCTTTTAACAATTCCGAAGTATCGATTGTTTCTGCTAGGTGCTCGTTGCTAATTGAAGAGGTACTTGGTTAACAGCCTGTTTCACTAACTAGGTATTATTAGGTACCTGATGGAGTGCGCATCCGATTGTATCAATTAGGTACCTAATAGTCTCTGTTTAACACGACTGTTACCGCTATACCACTCCATAGGTAAATTTTACGTTTTATAAAAAGTCATCTCATAAAAAAAATCTTATTAATCTTTATTTGCTTGCTAAAATTAATAAGAATGTCCGCGACTTGGCTCTACGATATATCTCACAACTTTTTACGGTGGAAGAGTTTCGAGACTTGGCCGTTTTTTCATATGGAATGATTTTTATGGGATCTCACTTCTTTTTGTAGGTTATTGTGGTATCACCACGTATCACTTATCAACGACGACGATCAGCGCTGTAGGTAGGTATCCGACACCTCAGCATTAGCTGAGCCAGTGCTCGGTTCACTACCGCAGAGACACACTTGTTTCATGTGCTTTTCTTTTGTATTTGTTTCACTATCAAATTGAATGAAAGTTTGAATATACCGTGTTTATACAATGCCTGCTTGATAACTGATAATTCCCCCTAACAACATCCCTATAACTTCGTTGTGGATAAAACTAGAAAGTTTTATCCACAACGAAGTTATAGGACTTATAGGGATGGGGTGGGATGGGGTAGGATGGTACGGCCGCTGTTTTGATCGAATATTGGCTAAACTATATTGAAATAAGCTACGTTCAGATTTATTATTAATGTAAGACCTATTTTTTTCGAGTGTTCTGAAGTAAGCAAAGCCAAGTAGTAGCAAATCTAAAGCTGAAGACCCTTTTCAAGAATTATACTATAGTGTTTTGTGACACCTCAGAAATTAAAACGTTAATTATGATTGACGACTACTCACCGCTAGCAATACTCTCGGTTCGCTCTCATACTGTTTGGTGAGTGGTGCCTTTATAAATCTGCCGATCGTCCTTTCCCTTTGAACTGAATGAAGCGTTAGGTCTCTCGTCGCCCTGTCATTCATCTGCCTGTCACTCAAAACGGATGAACCTGTTCCAATGCCTCTATGGCTGTAAAATTCGTATTTACTATTCTATCCCTAAGGAATATCGTAAATACTTTCCGAACTCCAATTTTCCCCTCCATGATCGCGCATGATTACGGGGTACATGGCAACGTTTGGTTAAAAGGGTGTATATTGTTAGGATATAACTGGTGGCTACGACTTTTTTGTATGGAAGACCAGGCAGGTATCATTCATCAATCCGGACCCATGTCGACGTTATCACATTACGGGCGAACAAGTTTGTATCATTTTGTGTCTATATGAAGGACAAATTGATTTCAATACAATTTAAGGGAGGTTTTTGTGACATCTCGTGGCATTTCCGATTATGGGATTTGAATGTTGATTTGAATTTGCACAATTATTCACATTATTTTTGTCTTTTTTTTCAGTCTGCTGGTGAACAAGGTTCTTGTTACACATTCGGAAAGTCCTCGAAGAAGCAATTAAATTATAGGTCCATACTAATACGAAAGTGTGCCTCTTTGGGTCCCAGGGAGGATAAGGGATCTTATCTTATCTAATCTTATATAGATGAGGGCCCTTTCGGATGAACTTCGACCCAGTGGGATCTTTTGTGCATTTGCCCTCTCCTTATGTCTACTCGCAACCTCGCTCCATCATTTCTACATAGCGGATGATGCAGTTCAGCGGAAGTACCTTGAATTCCTTTGGTTGCGGATAGCAGTTACCAAAGTAATTCATTCTTTGTCTGGCAAGGGCATGACATTCACACAATAAGTGTTCCATAGTCTCATCCTCCTCGCCACACATTCTACAGTCTAAACTGTCCGATATGGCCCCATCTTGGCCAAGAGATCCTTGACCCCAAAAGTGACCTGTGAACACCCCAGATATGATTCTGAGCTACTTTCTACTGGATTTCCAGAGTTCGTTAGTCCAGCCCAAGTCCACTCCTTCTATGAAGAGCTTAGAGTGCGTTAAGCCCGCCTCATTCCTCCACTCGTGTCGGTGTTTGGTTTTGGCGTAGGCTTTAAAGGCCGAATTTATGGTTCCCTGCGAGAGTCCCACAAATGGTTCTGGACCTACAAAGTGATTTGTAGATCCCCCTCTTGCAAGCTCATCCGCTCTTTCGTTGCCGATGAAGCCCTCGTGCCCTGGTTCCAAACTAGTTGCACCTTATTATGCTTTCCAAGCTTGTTCAGTGCCTGGATGCCATTATACATAGACTAGTCTAGATTCCACTTTCGGCGCCGTAAGTGCTTTAAGGGCCGCTTGACTGTCATTGAGTATATAGATGGTCTGCCCTCTGGTTTTCCTGTCTATATTCTCCTGTGCACAGGCAATTATGGCGTATGTCTCCGCCTGGAAGACGGTTGCCAAACTGCCCATGCTTACACTACTACTGTAGTTATTCGCATAAATGCCTGTTCCCGTACCGGATCCCATTTTTGATCCAGGACAAGGGATAGTTTTTATCCCGAAAATGATCCCCTAAGGAGGTGAAACTTTGTACAGAGCTACGATATAAACGAGTTTCACGCGCGCGGAGTTGCGGGCAGAAGCTAGCAATCTATATATGTGATTTTTCTTGGACAGCGACTAGCGTAATTCTACGTGCAAGTATGTAAAAAGGAAAATTGAGGATTTGGGCGCAGTTCTTTCGTTCCTTATCGACCCGGCGATGTATGTCAAATTAAGTCATTGTCAGATCACAATTAATGAAGTTGTTGATAAATGGGCCAGATCCGAAACAAATGCTTACCAAGCGTTACGTACAATCAACTAACGGAAACCTATATACCACTATCATTTCCAAGAATTCATGATATCAGCTTTATAAAAGAAAACCCACTTTCTGTTCAGGTACGGAACCCCTAAAAAGCAAGCAAAACAACAATAATCTCCACTTTTTACAAACACGTATTTACATTCGTATTAATAGAATCCATCGGCCTTAATTCAATCCTCTATACATTTCAGCGCTTCGCTTATTGGATTTCAAAACGCTGCTCCTCCCATATCAGAAGCTTACCACTGACTTTATCAAGTTAAGATGAGAGTGCATGAGAGTTTTAAAATAACGCCGCGTTTTTTATTCCTGTCGTATGTCCATTCAACGTCGATCTGGCCTGCCGTATAAATTTTGCCATTCATCATTCATCATCAACATATTCTCCACATTGACATCCAACGTCTATGTATAGAATAGAATAGAATAGAATAGAAAAACTTTATTCATTGTGGTTCCAGAAAAACAAGGTAGCTTAGTCATTCTTGCCTATGTCACATAAATGTTGCCATTGAGCAAAGTTGGCACACAAATGTTACCATTATTCAGTATTAACACAGACTGACATTTTCCATAACGAACAAGGAGTTTCGTTATTGCATAATTAGTATTAAAACATACAATACACAACAATTTATTAAGGGTGAAAAGACAAATTTACCTATTCGAGTGGGATAGAGATAGAGATACATGGACTTACGAAATTTGCGTTTCACGGTAGCTGCCTTGGATACTTATTGAATCTGACAATACCAGTACTAAACGAAGAGAGATCTGCACGTCTATAATGCGACGGCCGCGACATTTTCTCGATTTTTCTCGCACTATCCGTCTCTCTCTGATTAGAACACTTAGAACAAGAGGTATAGTGCGAGAAAAATCGAGAGCATGTCGCGGCCATCTCATGACAGACGTGCTTGAGAGAGGTGTAGGGCACATCAACATGTATTTTCTTTCATATTAGGAGCAGCGCAATTGCTACATAGCAAGTTTTAGGAGAGTCAGGAGTCATTAAGGAATATAAATTCGCATTGATTGGTTTCTCTGGAATCCTCCAACTCCCAGCCAACATAATTCACTTACCGACAACGTAGTGTAAATTAACATGATAGGAGAAAAATAAAGAAGAGAAAAACAACATTCTATGATCAAAATGTATTTTTACAGCATAACTTACACAGTTATATACCCAATAGTTGGTTAATGTGAGCTGGTTACACTGCTTCGAATATTCTAGTTTTAGCAATAACTCAGCATCTCATCCATAGTGCACGGTTTGTCGCAGCACTCCGTCGCTATACCTGTCCTCTTCCCTCTTCCACCAGCCAATCCATGAGCTGCCGACGCCGTAAGCCACGGCGAATTGTACCCTGCCTCGTAGCCGTACGATTCAGAACCGGCTGTCCTTTTATCGTCCGTGTTAAAGTCCTCCGAGCAGAGCACTGCTAGGGTTGTCGCTAGTCGTCTCCCGCAGTACACATGGGAGTCCTGGGCTGCTAAAGCACTGATGAAGGCGAGAAGAATTACTACCTGGAACTTCATATTTTTAAGTAATTCTTGAATTGTGGAAGGATGGGAGGATGATCGAGTAATGTGAAGTGTGATTTAAAATCAACCCTTTTTATACTGCAAGTTAATTGTTATGCAAAAGGTAAGGGCGTATAACGAATGGTCAGGTTAATGAGAGACGACGTTTACGCGTAGGCTATTCGACGTCAGTTAGTACTTCATAGGTAGATTATTTATGAAATTCATAAGGATTCTGCGTAGGAAGGGTTAGCCTACACCTTATCTTCGTCTTAAATTATTACTTTCATTGATATTCAGACGTAAGCGGCGTCTATTTTTGTTAAACGATTTATTCCATTTGAACGGTTACATGAGCAATTTGTTTTTAGACAGTGAATGTATTCGTTGCGTCTAAAAGAACTCGTCTCGTTACGGGATAAAAGAGGTAATGTTTTTTGTCTGTTCACTGCATGTGAAACATCATTTGGTAATAACAATCCTCAATGACAAAAAACCAAGATATGCTTGTCATAAACAGTCGCTTAAAGCTGGCAATTAAAACTTTCTGATTGACTAATCAGCAGGGGTTTTATGGGGCTTGCCTCAGAATAGCGCATGCTGGTTTTGGGGCAGACCGTTTGCCCGAATTTCATTTGTCCGAATTTTGTACAGAATATACATTTAGCATTCCGCCATAAGAAACTACATGTCTGCGAGCCGTTCAAATGTTACTATTTTCGGTTCTGGCGCTTACAGGTATGTCATTATAACACCTATTTTGAATGATTGTTACACGTCTTTTACTTGGAAAACTTTTCTCTAAAGGTTTTTTTTCGGCTCTTTTATAAAAAAAAATTAACTACGAAGACGGCGGCGGGGCCTCTGCTCCCGCCGCCGTCTTCTGACCTATCCGCCATCCGAGTCGGACTCCAGCCCTCCGCCTCGAAACTCACTTCTTCGGCCCGTCGTTTCACGTGCGCACTCGACCTACGCTCGCTCCGCTTGGGAGGTCGCCGTTCTACTCAGGCCCTCCTTCGCGAGCTTCTGTCTCCGCGGGCTCTTATTATGCACTAAGGGTAGGACAGATAAGGCCACGTGGAAGTGAGGCCCGTTGATTCGGGTTTTGGTAGCAGTTTTTCATAACCCTTCAGCTGTGGCGAAAAAACATGGCCGCTTACCCACGTCTGTGGCACCCTCTGAGGGGCGCTCCACTAACAAGGTTTGTGGAGTGAAGTGATTTGGTAAAATTAAATTTTCTTTAGTTTTTTACATGATCACAGCCAGGATTTTGGATGAAACTCAATATTTATTAAATTATCTAACAAATAATTTATTGAATCAGGCGTTACTTTGCGGAAGTCCATGATATATTAGGAGAACAATATTTCTTTGCTATTCCGCTAAAAAACTGCGCCACGTCCACTGAGCAAATCAGTTTTGCTCAGTGGACGTGGCGCAAGCAACATCTCCTGCCAGCATCTCCTGATGATGCCTCGTAGAGAGGCGAAACACGTGTCGAGGTTTTTGTCATTATTGGTGGTGGTTTGCTGTAATTTTTTGCATGTTTTTACGCAAATAGTTGCATCTTATCTTCACTAATAGACCAGCACGTTTTTTAGCGGAATAGCAAAGAAATATTGTTCTCCTAATAAATTATCTAACTGCAACGATATATCATCGTTACATTAAAGTCGTATTAAGGCTATCTACCTGACCTCGTCACCACCTCACCGAAGTTTACGACGTATTTTGGTTATTTTAAATATAATCAATTAGGTTTTTGGGGTGTTAAATGAGCTTAATTTGAAGAAATTTGTGTTATACTTATTCGAAAAACATAAAATGGCAGGCTCGTGAGTATTTTTTTTACACTAGACCATTTAAAATATTCTACCAAAATAATGCCTACACTCAGAAGTTGCTCGTGTAGGCTTCGATTTACATGCTTATATCTGAAGTGTTTTATACTGTTTGTAATCAAATTCATGCCTGAACAATAAATATGGGTCATCAACTAGGTGTAACCGTAGCTTTTTTTTTGTAAGTGCAGCAGGTTTTATCTGAAAGTAAAATGAAAAAAGTATGTCTACTTTCATACAAAATAACCTCTTCCAAACGAGTGCAATTATCACAGCAACTATATGTTTTAAACCAAACAAATATGGTTTCTTCAAAATTCACATTAAGTGTACTTTTAGTTAAAACTATAATATAACCATCAGTTAAACAAAAATCACATCAAAACATGATTTGAAAACGGTATAAATCAAGGTCATGATTAGTATAGAGTGCGGAACGTAGTGACGTCACGAGGTATCATGTGGGCATCCCTCGGAGGGAAATTCCCGGTCGGTTAGGTCCCCCTCTGAGGGGTTTGTTGTGATCGTTACCAACTTCAATCGATTTATTTACTTTCGGGCCATTGATAATCCATTTAAGTTCATTTTAAACAAATGTATGATAACTAACGGTAATTTTAATAGCTAATAGTAATATTAAATTATTAGAAAAGCGCTAAAAAACGTGTTGCCAAATTTTGACCATGAGTAGGTATGTCATGTTAGTCACGGTTTTATTACTGTTAACCCGTTGAAATAACACTTGTTTCTATGTAATTCTAAAGATTACTTACATGTCTACAAAAACTGTCCTTCTGGCACTACAATTCAGCACTAAACCCACTAATTTTCACTCGCGAACACCGACCGTGTCAATCGTGCCACTGACTATTTTAGACTAACGACTAAATTGATTTTTTCCTCCATTGGCCATTGAAGTTTTCGCTTGCTAGCTGTCTCACTGAATTGGCTATACGTTTCAATGGATTAAAGCGAGATCGATATACGAATGTCGGTTTTATTTCTAAGAAAGTAAGCAAAGCCATTGCGCCCCTCCGAGGGCCGCTCCACCGACCTGCAGGAAAAAATATGAACCCCACAGAGGGATGAACACAGCTGAAGGGATAATATCACCCATTTCAAACAGTAATTTGTTATTTTTACATATACTCGTGGCTTTTGAAAGGTATGGCAAATGATTTTATTGCATATGAATATTATGGATTATAAAGTTTCTGGAAAATGATATTATGGAAAATAACAATTCTGTCTTATGAATATTATGGCAAATAACAGATATGGCACATGAAATTATGGTAAACAAAATTATGGCCTGTGAATATGATGGCAAATGAAATTCCGGTAACTTCGCATATTCCAAATTTAATTCATATATGGTACTTACTTACCTATAACTTAAGTTTTCGAGAAAAAAGCCTCTGACATCTAGACGGATATATGACGAAACGAGGGTTCCCTAAAAATTTCGGCTACGCAAACCTAAAAAATGAAAATTACAGTCGAGCCTAACCTAACCTAACCAAACAAAATAGCACAAAACTCACACACACTTGTCGCAATGCTGTCAGGATCACATTATGTCGAATTTTGTGCAATTTTATGTGAGCGTGTGTAACTTGTCTAACTTCGTTGAAAACCGGCTTCACTAGGTTGTTCGTCATGATTTTTTTCTTGGTCTGAGGTAGATAGTTGTAATATTACAGGAAATGACGAAAAAAAACGCCGCGTTTTTTCACCCACTGCGTCGTCCCGATAGTCTCCAATAACGATGTTAGGGGTATTAGAGCGGGCCCGGATTATAAATTATATGGGGTATCGGCCCGTTTTTGCGACCCTGAATCAGCCCAGGATCCGAAGGGCCTACACGTTTTTGCGGGTAGTAAATAGAGTTGATACTGATTCTTTGATGTTACTTGAACGACCGGACCTAGGCTAAGGTAGGTTCCGCACTTGCTTGTGGCAACCACAGTTTGCCAATTTCGCGGACCACTAAACAGATTGTGGCAACTGTGGTTGCCAAGCAAAGATTTTATGGGTTGCTTTGATGCAGAAAAACTAGAAGCAATTTAGGCTACCTTTTTTTAAAATCCGAAATCACGTGAGCGGTTAATTTAACTGTGTGAAAATGCATGCTGATATACATATAAAAAAAAGATACTCGTACTAATGAAAGAAAAAATGTTAGAAAGTTGGGAATAAATAGGCTTTATTATTATTATTACTTTATTTTAACTGCTTTTAGAAAACAATGTCACTTTAAATATTTAAGGAGACTTTAGAGCCTTATTTCTGATTTTGCAATAATCTTTCGACGTAGTTTCGGTCTGTGTTTTACGTAAAAGCAGTAAGTATATCTATTTTTTGGAACTTATGACCGAGTTGCACATATTCTAAGGAGTAGCCCTTCTGTTTTTGTAACCCCGTAGCTGTGAACTCAGGCGCGTCAGGTTGATCTAAATATCACTCTTTGTATGGGAAATAATAGTTGAGTTTTCAGAAGAGCGATAAGACAACTCATCTGTCAAAGCCACATTAAGCAATATATTTGTATAAGTTGTTCTAATAAATAAAAACAAGTGCGTGTCGTTTTCCGTAGTTGCCGGTCTGTATTTGTTACATCGACACGCACGCGTCATGTAAATGGTGCGGTTGTGTCGGCCGAATTTGTACGAAAGTTGGCCTTTTCAAGTAGGTACATTTTAAGTTGGTCAACTATTGCTCGGTAACTAGTAATCTTTACTTAGCCGTATATACCTAAGCTGGGTAATAGTCGACCAACTTAAAATGCACCTACTTGAAAAAGGCCAACTTTCGTACAAATTCGGCCGACGCAATTATTATTTAATAATATTCTTATTATTTAATTATAATAATAACATTATTTATTCATTTTAAATTGTGTCGACTATTACACGATACCTAACTAGTAATGTCTACTTAGCCGTGATAGTTTTACTTTTTAATTCCTTATATAATTATGTAGTTTCGTTTCAAGATTTAATTCCACCATTTTGCCCGCGTAATTGATTTATAATACTCATGCCGAATTACAGCTTTTTAGCAGCAAGGGACTCTGAGCTAAGCCGTAGACAGACACACGGACATGGGTAAACTCCTTGTTGATTACGGAACCCTAAAAAGCTCTGTGGCTTGGTAATGAAGGCGTGAATCTATGTATGAATCATGTATTATCTAATTATATGACTTATACCTACCTACATAACTTTACGCATTCCATAACAAGACCAAGTCCAGTATAATCAAAACCACCTGATAAAAAATATCTGAAACCCAACAATAGCGTCCAAGTTCATTGAAATTCCGGTATTGGGTTATCCTAAGATAAGATATAAAGGGCGAGCTTATCACGCCTTAGGACCCTACATCAATATGCGGAGAATCGCCCTTCCCAATGTTACTGTGTTTGAGGTCTGTTATCTACTTTCCTGGGGTCTTCTGGAATCAGCTTTTAACGTATTTAAATCTACGCACTGACCATACTCCCTTTCTGTTTAGCTAACCCTTTTACTAACCTATATTTTACATACCTATATTGTACCATATTTTCAGAAATAATGAATTATGAAAATTCTTACTATTCGCAGCTCAAACGATCCCGTTCAAACGTTGATAACTTACCATTTGACTTCTTGTTCTTCACCAGCAGCCATGACTAAGAATTTTGATATAGGAAACTGCATGCTGCACTTTAGATATTACCGGTGTTATGGTTCAATTCCATTAGGGCACCAATCCACTAGCGACTGCTGGCAAAGATTACGAGTCGGGGCCGGTATCGGCCGGCTGACATCGAGCTTAAGGCGGCCAATCCGTGAAAATGGCCCGAGTTCTGCGTAATCTCATTCTGGGATGATCTAGCCCGTTCGCTACATTATGGTGAATGTAGACGGTACGGTGCGAAGGGTAAATAACTTGATGATCAGATTTTACTTTTAACACACAGGTATATTTAAAACACAAGCAGTGACATCTTCTATTAAGCACGAAAAACTTCTTTTGTTTTTTATATGTTCCCACCCAGCACCAAAAAAATTACATCATAATATAACTAGTAAAGGATGCGTCGCTGACTGTGAATATCTGAAGATTTAAAAAGTTGTAAGTCAAAAAGTTTGTCTGCATTTATGTATTTTCGATTTCAAATCAAGTTTTGCCTAAATCATTTCTATGATTTTGATTCGAGTACGATATTTTAATAAATATTAGTAAACCATTATTAAATAATAAACCATATTAAAATGTGCGCCCCTGTGTAGTGAACGGGACCGTATTTGCTTTGAAACTTGAAGGCTCATCTAACGACAGAAAAAATATTTTCGGTCGAGTCATCCAGTAATTTTGTCAAACCGATTACTTCGTATCTTGGGGCTTGAAATATGTACTAGGCCAGAAAAGACGCAGTTTCTCCACGCTTTTGAGGGAAAAAATGTCTGGGGCCGTGTTAACGGATGTTTTAATATCATCACGTGTTAGGCGGTAAAACAGCTGATTACACGACAGCTTAAAAACCAATTAATTAGCTATTGAGAGAAATAGATTTGTTCTAATATAAATTCTGTTGCTTCCTCGGCAAAATCCGCTACTAACTAGAACCTAATTTATGGAACTTGAATATCACTCGAAGTTTGCTGGAGCGAGTTGTTGCTATGGTTTCTGAACTATTAAGTTTCTCATTGTATTTAAAGTTAGTCTCAAATAATACATACGTACATACTTACCTACATCCTGGGAATTTCATACGGGCGTATAAGTATTTTCCAACAACAGTTTTCGACCGTACAAATGATATGATAAAGCATCTTCCTCCTAGCATTATTCCCGTCTGTTTCTAAGAAGCCCGGGGTCAGCTTTGACACTTAATCCCAAGATTTAGCGCACTAGTTTTACGACTGCCATCTGACCATCCAACCCAGAGGGAAAACAGACCTTATTAGGATTAGACCGGTTTCCTCACGATATTTGCCTTCACCGAAAAACAATAATATCGCTAAATATTCCTTACATAAGTTCCGAAAAAACTCATTAGTACGAGCCGGGATCCGAACCCACGACCGCCGCTTGACAGCTGCATGCCGGAAACCACTAGGATACGCTAGCTTCTTATAATATGAGAAATTTTGTTAAATAGTTCAATTAATACAGAGTTTTTTTAAAGTACGATCAATCAGCAATGTATTACGTCCAAACGTGATTTGACTTAACAAACGTTTTGACTTTTATGGATATCGTAGACAAATGAATTAACGTAGTGATTACATAGCGTGCTCAATTATTTTGTATGAATAAAAAACGGAATTTGACTTGCCCACCGAAGGTTTTGATAGCTTTCAGAGACTGCAAACTTGTGTATATGGTTATAATTTCAACTCGATAACTCCACGCGTTTCTGAGATACTTGAGTTTTGACATACAGACAGACGGACAACAAAGTGATCCTATAAGGGTTCCTTATTTCCTTGTGAGGTACGGAAACCTAAAAATGAAGCAGTTAACGAAATTCATGTAAACGTTTTGCTCGGCATCAAAATATTCGCCTGTGTAAAATGTACACACTGTAGGTACGAGTATATTAGTCGATAGTATATTTATGAGCGACGAACAAAAGGAAGATTAAACTATATATTGAAAGTAAATGTATAACTTTGTCTACCGAGTAAATAATTATGTTGCGTAAGGCTTTTAGTGTGTATAAAGCGAATACTGGGAATTGCTTTGAAATTAGTGAGTCGACTTTGTTCATAAGATCTTGCGTTAGATAAGTGTATGCGAGCGCGACGCACTTATAATTTAATTAATAAATATAGAGGCCTCGGCAGAGAGTACAACTTTGTACCTTTTGGCGTCGAGACCCTCGGTCCATGGGGTCCCAGTGCGCAAAAGCTATTTGCGGAAATCGCGAAACGTTTGGTTGACGTAACTGGTGACCGAAGAGCTGGCGGCTTTCTCGCGCAACGCATCAGCATTGCAATTCAGCGAGGAAATGCCGCCAGCATCCTCGGTACCATGCCTCGAGGGCCTTTTTTAGATTAAACTTAGCTTTAATTTAATTTAGTTAATGTTATAGTTATCATCTTGTATATACCTATTTTAGAAAATAAATAATGTTATTAATAAATATCTGCAAAAAAATCCGAAGATATTGTTTTTATCTCAGGCTCATTATCTTTCAGCTTTTTTAAGAGCCTTATATAAATAAATAAATATTAGAGGACAATCTTACGCAAATCGATCTAGTCCCAAACTTAAGCATAAGCTCGTACTATGGGTGTGGGTTGTCTACTAAGACGGCGATAAACATACTTACATACATACATAAATACTTAAATAAGTACATAGAAAACATTCATGACTCAAAAGCAAATATTCTCATCACACAAATAAATGCCCTTATCAGGATTCGAACCCAGGACCTCTTGCTTCGCAGGCAGGGTCACTACCAACTAGGCTAAAGCGGTCGTCAAAACAATACAATACTTTATTGATAACACCATAGTTACAAGTCATATGATTAATGTAAGCAGTAATAATTATTATTATCTTGTGGCTCTGTGAGCTGTAGAACTCACGAGCCAGTCTTAGTAATGACTCAAAAAAAAACTATAATAAGTACTCAATTAACGAACCTGCTCACAAACTTTCACTAGAATCGGTTGAGAAAAATGAAACCTGTAGAGGAGAACAGATAGACAGACAGACACCAGACACCAGACAGACAGAAGTTTTTCGGCCCACAATTACAACTATTTTTACAGGCATCGAACCTAAGACAACAGTGTAAGTATAAAATAATAACATTATTTATTTTCAGAGAGCTCTTAGTAGCAATGCTGCCTTTGTGAATTCATTATTTCCCGCTATAAGATTAAGGGTACGCACTGCTCGCGTCATCGGTGCCCTACCAAGCACCAGTAGGTTGGTGCGCCCTATTGAACCCAGAGGAAAAACTAGACCTTATTGTGATTAGACCGGTTTCCTCACGATGTTCTCCCTTGGTACGAGCCAGGATTCGAACCCACGACCGTCGCTTGACAGCCGCATGCCTGAACCACTAGGCTACCGTAGCTTGTAAACGAATTTTAACTGTATTTCAACTAAAATAGGTTTGTTTAACGTTTAAGAATAACCTTAGCGTTTCAAGACGACCATCTGGCGTACTGACTCGCCTAAACTAGGGTTATCGTAGCGTGTTAACCCGTTTATGCCGCAGCTCGCGACCGCTTGCGGTCCAGACACGCTGAGTTACGATTGACCGCACTGGGTTATGTTATGACCGAATTGATTAACTGTACACAGTAAATTGCTATTTCCGTTGTGAAATTGAGGCGTATCTAAACAAACAGTAGCCGTTATGTGTGAGGTTATTCTGACGATATGACATACATTCATAACTCAGATTATAAACATAACTATAATAACAGAAGAATATAAATAAGAAATCGAGTAATATTTTCGAATAACACATTTTTAAATCAATACAAACTCTCATGAAAATGGACGCACGGAACATAACTGAAATTGTGGAAATTATTATGTGAAACGGTCTCGAGGGAATATTCTGAATGGAAACTTGCCGTTCGCGTGAACGATTCCATAAAAATACGAGAAGACTATTCGTTTAGAAAATCTGCAACAAATATATGGCTCATTTAGGCCAGTGATGGTTTATTGTATACAGTTTTAGTGTCGAGTGAATTGTCCCACTAATGCACCGCACGCGTCCGATCTGCGGTCCGACCTCCGAGTTACGAGTGACCGCACTGCGTTATTATTGAATTGATTCACTGTAGCCACTAATCTGGAAGTTAAATACGTATTAAAACTACTTAATATTGGCTTTCCAATAGAGGCAGTTTCCCCTGAATATCTTTGCTAGTGGCTTTGTGAGATGTAGAATTCCCAAGTCTTTTTTTCGAAAATATTTTTTTTTACTTTAAATCGACTAACAAAATCTATTATTAAACTTGCTCGTATACTAGCATTTGTTAAACTTGCTCACATAATTTCACGAGAATCGGATGATAAATGCGACCTTTAGGATGTTTGTCCACCGCCGCCGTCACCGTCACTTCACCGAGAACGAGATGACGGCGCCGAAGTAGCGGTACATACATTTACTTAAGTCGCGTGTCCACCGCACATCCGTCACCCGAGCGCCGTCATCCCGGCCGCCGAAATTGCGAGTAGATCGGCGTGACCGCTAGAACGTGGCCCGAGATTTTGATGGGCCGATGTGCCGGCAATACAAAACACGTATGAACTTGTCCACACACTGCCGCCGCCGTCGCACCGTACACGTACGTACACCATCGGTCGCGGTGGACAAACGATCGCCGTCACGTCATATTAAACTCGGCCCGAAATAATCTCGTTCTCGGCGACGGCGGCGGTGGACAAACAGCCTTAGGGGAGAACAGCCGGACAGACGCCGGACATACGAAAGATTATTGCCCGAACAGAAACGGAGAATTTCGGTCGCTTCGCTCGCTCTTCCAATAAAGGGTTAAATACCCTTATTTGGAAGTTAGTAGAGTAGTATACGAAGTTAATACTAATTGGCAACTGAGAATAAAATAGCATAAATATACAACAACTGATTCTCACACGCAATTTCACGCATTCCCGTGCCCCTTGCAAACGCGACGTTTTTGCATGTGTCTCAAATAGTTTCCGTTTTTGGTGGAAAAATACACTTGCGATTCTGTTTAAACAAAAACAGCGGGAAATCATTGATATTTTCACGTTGTGCAAAGATATTAATTAATAAAGCTTGTTTTCAAGTTATAGAAAACATCCCTAAAAGGAACACATCTCGAAAACATTGAAATTCCATTCCAAAAGGTATGTAACTAACTTATATTTTGAAATGGTTAACGATATCTAATATAAAACTTAACACTAACACTTAAATCTACTTAACTACTAATATCCATGCACTCTCCGAGGTCGCTGCCCCTTGGAAGGGTGCCCATAAGGCTGGCCACGTTTCCTCGTTGGATTGCAATTCCTATCCGTTGGCCGAGGAAGTAGCCAGCTCTATGGTCAGCCGTATTTTCAACCATTTTTTTTTTAAGTTAGTATTTTTTTCCCCATTTTTGAGAAAAGCACTATTAACCTCAGCCGGAATGGCACTATAATTAAACGGACTCGCAAGCTCGTCCGTTTACACAAATACTCAGCCTGCAATTGCCTTCTTCCCGGCCACGACAATAATGTACTATTAACGCCCTCTTTATCATCGAAGATAAAAAATATCAGAAATTCCAATAACACAACACACATTTCCAGCTTCATAATAAAGATTCCTTGACAGATTTCTACCATCGCAGAATGAACTTTGAACGAATTCACAAAAATATATTCAGACAATAATTTCCCGTTTTGTTCCACAGATCTTTATTTCCCTGAAAATTCTTTTAGGCGGACAATCAGCGTCGGTTTTAATCGCCATCAGTCAAACATCGGAGTCGGATCGAACAAGCCGGTCCCACAGCTCATTAATCCGCGGTTTGAATGTGTACGCGGCTTGGCGCCAGTTTCAGCGGAATTGGTTTTCATGGTCGAAATATGCCCCCGTAGATAACCAAGTTCGACAATTTGTTGTACACAAGGAAAAATAATTCTTCCTTGTTTATCGGCCCGCATTCTCAATGCATTAACTGACACATATCACTGTGGCATAGAGGACAATTCCTGACCCAATGGTATACATTTCTGTTGTATTTAATTTACTAACATTTTAAAACTCATAATAGTATTTTATTGTGTGTACCATCAAATTGTACGGATTAATTATATATCTGAAATACTGATTAAATATAAAATAATGCCCATCCTGAAAATCCATTCTATTTCCATAACTTTTTTTTTTATCGTAGGAGTAGTTTAAACTTCACACACATCACACACATCATCAGCCTATATACGTCCCACTGCTGGGCACAGGCCTCCTCTCATGTATGAGAGGGAAACTTCACAGACTGTTCTTATTTATATTATTAAGTAAGAGTACAATTTACTTCTCCAACTCCCTACTCTTTCCGTGAGTATGCTAAAAGTCATACGGGATCGGGTTAAGGTTTGTTGTGGGTGATCAGTCTAATAGCCTGTCACTGCAATGTCACATATTCTCCATCTGGAAATTCGTTAATGTTATAGACCATATTAAATGAATAAGCATGTATTTATGTTTCTTATTTATAAGACATCTTTGCTGCGGCAAACAGCAACGCGCGGGGAAATAAGCTTCAGCGAATAAAGCAAATCATTTCAAATTCAATACGCATAAGGCCGGGGCCACCTAATCGAACGAGCGAGCAAAGCAAACGAAGTTCTATGCTTCAGCTTGATCCGAAAATCGTTCGTATGTCCTGTGTCCGATGTCTGTCACGCTGTCAGGCAATCCGGTTGATCTCCTCTACATGTCCCATTTCCAACTGTTTCTCGTGAAATTTCATCATGTGAGCAGGTTTGTTAATTATATAGTATTTTATCGTCGAATAAAAGAAGAATTCTATAGCTCATAGAGCCACTAGTGAGTTAACGGCATGAATAGAAAAAACGCTCGCAGTGGCACTCCGCAGTCCCTCAATTGGAACAATTAACATTTTGTGGAAACTAATACATCACCCGGGAGGAATACATTTCACCGCCGTAACGAGTTTTAAAATCATTTCGCTGAACACGTGTAAGCGTGTAACGCCAGTCAGTTCGCAGTAATGGATGAAAGTGTTCATTTTAACAACATTGAGGTTTTTGGCTGAAATTGAGTATGTTTTTAAAAGGCTGGGTTGGATAATTGAGGCTTACGTCATCAGCCGAATAACATTATTGGTATTAATTACAGTTACACTATTCATCGAAACGTATTGAATGTTGTAACTATTCATCGAAACGTACTGAATTTAAACATTCGTTAGTCATATTTAAAATTATACTGATAATTTAACGCTATGGTATCCTAGTGGTTCTAGCATGCGGCTGTCAAGCGGCGGTCGTGGGTTTGAATCCCGGCTCGTACCAAAGACTTTTTGTACTTACGTGCGGAATATTTACCATTAGCTTTTCGGTGAAGGAAAACATCGTGAAGAAACTAGTTTTTCCTCTGGGTTGGACGGTCAGATGGCAGTCGCTTTAGTAAAACTAGAGTATATGCCAAATCTTGGGATTAGATGGCAAAGCGGACCCCGGGCTCCTTTGGGGCACAACCGGGAACAACGCTAGGAGGATACTGGCTGATAATAACGCTTAAACTCACTTAGTAATGTTAGTATTTGTCACTACGGGCGACGAGTTTCGAAACCATTGGCACCCCTTTTTTTTTCTTCGTGCGTACGAACCATAAGGCGGACGGAGCGGGTAATGTGCGGGGTCATACGACCGCGAACATTCGTCCTGAAGATAACAACATTTACGTGAGTTTCTTTAACACATTCACTGCCAAGAATCGCTATGCGCTACGCTCGTAGCCGATCCCGTGGTTTTCCTCGTACGTAGCGGAAAGCGACTACGGCGTAGAGACCCGCTAGGCGGGTTCCTGGCAGTAAAAGTATTAATCGTCACTTCGGGAGTCTGAAGGGTTCAAGACATGTTGCCCGTATTGACAATGGATGGGCGAGTTTATCAGTTCTTATTACTTGCTGAAACGTGACTCCCTAAAGTCGAAATTCAATGAATTGTTCCCAATTCTACAGATTTCCATTACATATTCCCTTCTCTACAGATTCCCAATTTTTCACATTCCCAATTCTACTGATTCCCAATTCTGCAGATTTCCAGTTCTACAGATTCTGAATTCTGCTAGTTACGTGCACTTCAAATAATCATTTCAACTTTAGTACGTACACATAAATTCCTACGGACTGACGGACGGACATGGCGAAACTATATGGATTCTTTGTTGACTACGGAACATAATATTGTATCTGATATTGTATGCATATAACATATAGGCATACAATATCAGACGAGTCAAAACCAGTTAAGGAACAGAAGGCCGGGGTATGGACCGCAAATTTCAAGTTAAATAACAGCGGTCGAGTTAGCTAAGATTCCCGAAGAGCGCTTTTGATACCAGAGCGTCAACTTCGCGGGAACACGGATGCTTTAGCACAGAGTATGGGAGTTGAAAGCCTCTCACAAACTAGCATGGCCTGCGTTGACCGCCACCACAGACCGCGCCAGTGTTATTTAGGCTTAATATGTATGTGAAATTAAGGGCCTATGCAGACTAAGTTTTTTTCACGCGCCGTCGACGCGCGTTCCCCTAATACCTAGCGGATGGATGTGGTTAAGAACACGGAATAAATAATAGTACAAAAGGTTCTCTGTTGACAAAATCCCTGTTTAGGTATGCCAAACGTGGCCATCCCTTTCTATCACGTGCAAAGCGCTGCGATAGAACGCGTGCGTACCGTAGCAGCGTTAACTTACCCCCTGGGGTCGGCAGGTCATGTACTTGTAGCGGCTCGATTAAATCACGGAGTGAGCCACCCCTGTTAAAAGATCAAAAAAGTTGTGGCAGATGGTGACATTGACTGGCCTTTAAAGTTATGTTTTACAGTAGTCTTACTACTTTGCACCGCCAAATGCTGAAATGGGCTTAAAGCCTACGATACGTACAGTCACCGGAATCAATATCTGCCGAAACAAAGCCGGCAAAAATACCTGACACGTCCTTATGGCATTAGACATAGAGTCGTGTCAGATATTTATGCGTGCTATGTCGTGGCAGATCTTATTGCTGGTGACTGTACAGTGCTAAAAACAAAATTAGCAGAGAGCGTGTTAGATCACGCGCAGTGTGGGATTCTGTAGCTGCCTGTCTGTGTTTGTGACATCGACACGCGCGTGCATAGTTGGCCTTTTCAAGTACATTGATTAATTCAACGTTAACTAGTTATGCTTACTTATACGTGATAGTTTTCCTTACTGCTCGGCTTTAGTGGATATTCGTGGAGTGGAGTGTTTACCGTGGTCGCAGCATACTCTGTGGCGCGGAATAGTTCCGCGCGGGAAACTAGACGGTAAAGGTTTATGGGGACGAGGTCGTCTCCCTGATTAGTTTACCTCTGCCTCACCAATAGTTTGATATGGGCCGCTTTAATTACGCCTTTATCAAATTTAACTTATTTTTATGTAGGTAATTAATTATGAACCTACGTATTATTTCTTACAAATATTCTCTTGAGCCTTTGACAACATAGCCTAGGGTATAGGTATCGGCAACAGAGGTGAGGTCACGCAAACATGTCATGTAGATAATGACAGCGAGGTTTGAAATAAGTGTTCTTTTTTCATAACAATAACAAGTTCAGCAGCAAACTGTAAGATTGTCAAAAAAATCTTCAAAGTATTCAGTTTCATGATTTTTTCACTATTTTATATTAAAGCTTTGTTTTGTAAGCAAATTATTAATTAATTATGACAACTTTTGGTTTTTTACAAGTGAATCTTGTGCGTGTGTGCATAGGCCGCGTGAGCGAATCGCGCTCATATTGCATTACAATTGGAATAATATTCCAATGAATTACTAGTCGCAAAATGGAGGCCCTGATGTATCACAAAACCACGAAAATAGGTGCTTGGATTTTAACAAGAAGGAGCAAAAGTTATAGCACTTGTTAGATCGATATCTTCTTAATGCGTGAGTAATGGGTTTGCCGGGGTTCCCGAAACTCGAAAAGGTTTAATGTAATAAGAAATACGCGGTGTTAACGTCAGCCGAAAAGGACCCTAATTTGTGATGTTTCAGGAAATTCGTACGTAATTCGGGATATCAAACGAGTATTTAAATAGTAAGCTGTTTTTCGTCTGGAGAGATTTTTCTACCTGTTTAAAAGGAGGTATTCTCAAATGGTTTCCTTTGCTAAATACGCATGCCATGTGGGGTCTACTTGAATTCATAATGTGTTATAAATTACCCATAAATTAAATAACTGAACGAGTGACCGAAACGAACGAAGTTCTCTGATACATATTAAGCCTAAAAAAATATTAGCACGGATTTCCAAATGTCAGGCTTTTCTACTCTACAGCGGGTCGATCATGTAACGCATTGTACGATCGTTAGCTAGGCCGCGCTAAAGGCCGTGGAGGCCTTTAGCGCTAATACGGCTCACCCCGCCGGTCAGCCGTCACGAAACTAGACTTCTACCGACGCGTAGTTACTACGCATCGCGGTGTCAAGATATATTTGTGGGTGAGCGTTGAGGTGAGCTTAAAACAAGTTATAGAATAGGGAGGCTGAGGGGCAATCACGCAACATTTCAAGTGTAATTTTTCTATACACATAATATAATTTGATCTATCTAAAGTACGTGCAATTCGTTACGTGATCGACGTGCTGGTAAAGGTCGCGGGAGTCCGCGGGATGCGGGTGGCGCAGGACCGGTCACTTCGGCACTCTTTGGAGAGGCCAATTTCCAGTCTTTCGGCTGGTATGATGATGATGTTCGCTTGTGCTCGCTGTCACTCACGCGTTGGATTGGCGGTGCGGGCTCGGTGCGGTGTCAGTAAGCTGTCGGCGGTCCGTGTCTACTGTCGGTCAAGTTAGTACAGATGATTTACTGCGCGTCCTGGATTCGGCACTATAAAACTGACAGTAAGTATAATGATAAGGAAATGAGGGCTCGCTGAAGTACAAAATACGATTTAGGTACTGACATTCGGCAAAATCGTCAACACGACATGAACATTTTGAAATTGGACCGAAAGTAATAGGTAGGTACCACCAAAGTGAATTAGTTTTAATTGTGTCTATAAGTTTTTATGACCAATTTTTTTGGTGTTCAAAATGAATCCCCAGTAGCCCAAATATTTTTTTTCCAGTATGAAATAGGTTCATATTCAAATACCTGCAAAGTAAATTTAATATTTTGTAAGTACAAATTTTGAGAATAGATGAAAATCTAATATTTTGTACAAAATTCATATAAGACGAATTTCCGATTGGTCTTTTTTTGGAGTTCACGTAATGCCATATAGACCCATACATTTTACTTTCGACTAATATCAAGTATTTCAATCTTAAAGTATTTTACATTTTAGTATCATTCAGGCTGGATAATTTTCAATTTCGAGGAACTTCAAAGTAACATTATTCAAATTCGATCAATAATTTAGACTTGTCAATTTTCTGTTTGTGCTTAATCAGAGAGAACTATTATATACTTAGGTAATCTGTGGCAGTTGCGGCTGCTCGGCCCGAGGCTGCCTCTAGTGGATACGCGGCTAAACAACATCCATCGTTTTTTTTACAATTACCTACAGATTTTACCTAACTTTCGGATGAAATATCTCGGCCATTTTTGATTTTAGAGAAAGAAGTTTCAAGCGTGCGTTTGAGGTTGGTTTGAGGAGTGTGTTTATAAGTAGGCTTAAAACATTATGAAGTGTGACACCACCAAGACATTGAATGATATGACTAACTAATCAGATGACTAGCAATCATTATGACTTGCGAAAAAAGACCTTACAACAATTATTATGAACTAGATTATTGCCTTTAACATTATGTAATTGCATACCACCGGGACATAGAATGTTATCGCTAACCAATTTTATGACTAACACTAGTGATGACCTGCATTAATCGGAACTCCAATTAATATTGTTAAATTTTATGACTTTCGACAATATTATAATCACATCACAGTAATTCCAAAATACTGCATACTGATTCCGTTACGCCAAATGCTATAACTATCTCTATATCGTGATCTCAATATCGCGTTCCATTCTCCGAAGCGATAGTTTTGCCTTCTTACGAGTATAATATCTTAGAGTTTATTAGTATTACATCAATAGTGGTAGCGTTCTGCTCAATTAGGCTCGTCTCATTTATAACGCTCTTTCATTAGGACAATATAACTCGACACATCACAAATTAACCTGACATCAATGTCTTGCGGGCTTGCTGTGATTTGACACGTTTGCTGAAGAATGTATGTGCAACACCTTATTATGATATGTATAGTTAGTGAGTGGCGGGGCGGCCCTTAAATTTAGTGAAGAAACAATGTCGCCAGTTCGGCTTTGTACTTGAATGTAACGCGGCCGCGTGTTTAGATAAATTCATATACAGTTCAGAAAAATCGTTTTTCACACCTTTCATTCGGAAAAGTAAGTTTTGCTCCACGACGAGAGGGACCAAAACGCTACTTTTCTGTTCAAGCTACTTTTTTAATTTATACATTGGCATTGAAACATTTGTACGCAATGTGCCAATTGAACACAGATGTTAATAAAATAATCGATTGTAATTTCATCGTAGTCGATTCAAAACGAACATATTTCAAGTTTTAACTATAACAACGTTGTATAAAAATTTATGAATATTTCGTAATATTTAAAAATTAGTAATAAAAATTAAGATAATTTAGATATATTTTAACAATAGCTTTTTTTAAATTTCCTCATAGTCGGTGTGAAAAATAGTATGTGTCACTCGGTAGCAAAATTATTTTCGTCTCGGGCGTAAACACTTGTATCCTTCACTACGCTCAGGATCCTACGTTAGAATCCCTCGCTACGCTCAGGATTCTATTGTAGAATCCCTCGCTGCATTCAGGATACAATACACCGCCCTCGCCGTAAATATACTATTTTGATCCCTTGTGACACAATAGTTATTTGTTATGCAAGGCTGCAAAGTTGTTGTTTGGCGCAAGTGCTTGTATTGAATACCGAGCCAGCGAAGGATTGTAAAATTGAACCATGAGCGAAGCGAATGGTTCAAAAGTACAATCCTGAGCATAGCGAGGCTTTCAAGGCACGAGACGCCAAAAAATTTTGCTGCCGAGCGCAACACACAACTTTTCACCTCACCACCGCGAGGAAAATTGTAGGTAAATGTAGGTAATGGAAGTAATTTGGGCGTTATACTCATTTTCGATAAAGGTTTGTTTACATCTCATCAAGATCTAGCATTTTATAATTATTAAATGTAACATATATTTTTGCATCTTTAAATAAACCCCACGCTTACTAAGAAAGTCAAAGTATTTTTGGGTACTCACGGGTAAACTAAGGCTCAAATTCGCTTATGCTTAGCTAATAGCTGTGTATCTTCTGCACTAAAATCTAACCACCATTATTTTGGTTTTACTGTCTGTGGATTTAGAACAAAACAAGTTGAGTTTTTTCTTAAAGTAACTATTCAAACGGTGCGTTCCAAATTTGGAAGAAGCGAAATTTTTTGAAACATAAAACTACATTTTATAATTATTTATTCGTATTTTATCCTTATAAATCAGTCTAAATATTAATATTTCGTATGTACCTACTTAATTAAGAAAGAATAAGTATTATTAATTTTAATTTATCAAAATAAAAACAATTAATTATAAGCATAACACCATCAGTTTCTGAACGCACCTCTCATTCTGTATAGAAAATGGTTGGATCTCGAGATTGGCCGTCACGTTCCAAATTCAAAAACTCTTTCCACGCTAGCGGATAAAATGGACTTTTGGGCGCAGATTTTGAGCGATAAAGCAAGCCTTTTCGAGCCGGTGAGGTGAAAATAACTATTGAAGTGTCTCATTGTGTCATTGTGCACCCGCGTAATCCTACTTAATATTATAAATGCGAAAGCTTAGATGTTTGGATGTCTGTTACTCAATTACGCTTAACGGCTCAACCGATTTGGATGAAATTTTGCACAAAGATAGTATATAGGCTGGATTGAAATAATGGATAGTTTTTATCACGGGTCCACGCAGACGAAGTCACGGGCGGAACTTAGTTAATTTATGATTAAACGTACAGATCAACTATACAGTTCAGAAAGTTTATCCCATGATTCAAGAGAATCTCCTACAACGTTAGCTTAGAAAGTGAAGCACAATGATCAATGATACACCTACCACATTGGTACGCCATTGGTCGATCCAGATTGTCTTCCTGCTCAGTAGGCTCTCAATTCATAACACTCCCTTTTGGGAGCTCCGCTTATATCCTGTTTCCGTTTAATCAAGTTATTTACTCAAACAGAAATTAACGTCGGGGGCGATCGAGTTTTGACGTCAAATTGAATTGATAATGTTAATAGCTGATTTTGCGATCCTTACGGCGATATTTTTGTATTGCTAATTTAGATGAAGAAGCGCGAAAACTAATATACGATATCTTTATTATCATTTAGGTATAAAATACAGTTTCTGGGGCCTCCCTTTAGGCTTGCAGAACCTGTGTTACGACTCTCCGCTCTTCCAAGAATTTTTACAAATGTAATTTTACTAACATAATGTAAATGTAAATGTTTGCCACTAAGTTTTCAATATTGACCAAAAACCAAAATATCACTAAATATAAAGTTTAGGAGGAACATTAGAATATTAGTTCTTATTGTGTTACTTGTTCTTTGATTAATATTATAAAATTGCACAATTTATCCCACAATTTTGGTGTTTTATAAGCAAATACAATAAAGGTAGGTAAATGTAATCGTGTGAAAATCTTGTATTAGATTAAAAATTGCTTTGACAATTTGGCAAAGATGTTATTTCTGTGTTACCTTGATAAAAATACACTTAAGTATAGTTTTGTTAGTAAAGTAAGAATATCTGAATAACTTTTTGTATATTATGTTATATTAAAATTGCGTATTCATGTGTTCTATTAGTACCGAATTATTAATTTTTATGTAATGGAAATGAAATAAAACGAAAAAAAAACGACACTGAAAATGTTACTACAGTAACAAAGAAGACCACTGATAACAAAGGAAGAAATGATGTTTATAATGTACGACAGTTGACTACATAAACATGGCCGCGCCTAGGAATTATCATTGGTTTGTTTTCCCCAACGCAAATAACAGTCTTGGTAGTTTTTATTAAATTTAAATGGGTCACACAGTAGAAAAATATTTTTTGGAAATTTTCCTGGGACATGAGTTAAAAAATAATTGTTACCATATTACTGGTGTTAAATCAACAAATCATCATTCTCCTTCATCATCATTCCAACCCACAGTTCCAGACCTTATTGCGATTAGACCGGTTTCCTCACGATGTTTTCCTTCACCGAAAAGCTAAAGGTAAATATTCCGTACATACGTTGCGAAAAACTCATTGATACGATCCGGGATTCGAACCCACGACCGCCGCTTGACAGCCGCATGCCTGAACCACTAGGGTACCGTGGCTCTACGCATGCCAAATCAACTATCGGTGTCAAATCAACAAAGAAGTTAAAAAATGAATTTTAATACTACTAAGCTTAGAAGGACGGCGTTTTGCAATAAAGTGTCAACCCGCAAGAACTCGAAACTGAAGATAATAACTAGTATATAGTACATAAGGTACACATTTGCGTTTTGAAAATATGTGGGTTGACACATTATTGCGAAACAGCGTCCAGAAAACAATTCAAAAGTTTATTGACCGTCATGAAGATATTTTAATGTAAAGTTAAGGATTTTAAAATGGGAGAGTCGTTTTTTCATATTCTTATCAGATAGAGTAAGTACATGAAAGCGCTGTTCTTCTATCAAATATTACGCATGGTTATTGACTCAAGGATTTTTTAATGTTAATTTAACTTTGCCTGTCCTAGGCAACTGATTTCCACTGGGCAAAGGCTAGAAAGTACTCAAATAAAACAACTTCAAAAGAGTCCCTACCCTTATCAGAAGTTATTTTATCTAAAGCAACTTTTAACTTTGTTATAGGACCATTATATAGCCATTATTGGACTCTAGGGTGTAAAGCGACCAGAGAAGTTGGCGCAAGTCGTTTAAATATGGAGTCTTAAATTTCAACACAATAATAGGGAGGGTGGAGTCAATCTTTCAATTAAGGGAGTTGTAACTTTATCTAATTCAACTTGCAAATGACAAGTAGGTCGACGCACTGGGAGATACATAGAGTGATTTTTCAAAAGTCTTTTTGGTTTATTTACTCTTACTTTAGTTTTTAGTACACTTAAATACAGCAGGGTACATTTTACACAGAAAACTTTTACAAATAGAAGCCATTTCTTACTATTATGATGACAAATATCTCGATGATTTACCATCACAATTCAGGTAGTATAGGTACTTGACTTATTATTGAAATTACCTTGTTATTATTGAAATAAAGTTCAAACGATCTGAAAAAAACACCAACCTAGAGCTACTGAGAGCCGCATCCGTTTTGGCCAATGATGGCAGGAGTGCTTTGCCAATTTTCCTCAGCTCCAGTACCTACCAAGCCGACTTAATTTTGTTAAATGTAAGCGGCGCTAGGCTATGGTGGATTTCCAACTTATTCTAATTACATTCTTTTTTCTTTATAAGATGCAGCTTTTATGTTTTTTTTATATTAACTGACTTTAAAAATGGAGGAGGTTCTATGTTCCACTGTATGTACTCGTATTTTATAAATATGTTAACCGATACCTCGGTTAATTTTGGACCGATATTCAATTTTTTATTTTATTAGAAATAATATATTGTGAATAATTGTGTTGCTTTGATCTATTGTGTGACAATGTATATTTTTAACCTGATAATGCGTACAATAAAGTGCTTACAATACATATTCCTGAAGTGATCTCACTGTCACCAATGTAGGATCTGATGACAGGATCCCAGGAAGTTGGAAGGACAACCCTCAAAATATACAGGCACGGGTGTAGTAATTTCGGTATTTTTTATTATAACTCGTGGAACTGATTATGAAGACCACATATGATTTATGGAACTCATCAATGATGTAAAGTACGGAAAAAAACTGATATTATGATTTCGTTGAAGTAGCAACTAATGAAGTCCCAAAGACGATTCTGAGATGCTTGAGGAGTCGACGGAATAACTCAAATATTTTCGGCCCACGTATAGCAACTTGGATTTCTTCTGTAATACCGCTTTTGCTCTGGGAAAACAATTCATGTGGTAAAGTGGAAACAAAATGTAGCACAGGTATTGTATACTTAAAAAGAGGCACCATCAAATTACAATTGTCAACCACTCTGTGACTGAATAAATGATTTATTATTATGTATGTCTTTCCCGTTCACGGGACAATGATGTCCCGGACCTTTGGGAGGCGTGCGTGGAGCTAGTTACCTACAAAGTACCAACTGAGCCAACACGTAGAGGTCCTTTTGACAATTTAATGAAATGCAAGGAGTACACCGAGCGGATGCTGTCCCTGCCCGTGTCATGGGACGCACACAGAGACAGCACCCGCTGGGGTGTATAGGGACTATTGATGGTTGATGGAATCTAAATAAAACGGGTTATTGGGTTGAAATGATGGACTAGTGGCTGGGCTATTGGGTGAAACATCGGACGCCTGCCTAATAATAATTATTATTATTATTATGTGGCGTGGCGAAGTACCTACTGAATTCAAGTCGGTATAAACTATGTTTTTAAAGTAAAAATTATTCCTTTCCCTTGAAGTCGCGTTACCAGATACAAATATACAACGTAAACGCTAACAAAAAACGCGGCGTTTTCTCCACATTTCTGTCCAACGCATCCAAACACCCAAGTGATTAGCTGAGTACACTCAAACTAAATCCAAGTTTGTCTTTGTTTCGCGGCTGACTGTACTTACTCTCCTAAACCTTTAATTGTGGAGTGTACCCGCCCCTCCGTGACTTGAATATGTAATTATCTTATGAAATTAGTCAATGTTACTCATTTGATGTTCATTTTGCATACAGTGACAGAGTTTGCATAATTATAGTTCGAAATTTCACATTATATAACCTTTTCCTCTTGCGAACGAGCGAGCGAAGCGAAAGAAGTTCTATGCTTCAGCTTGAGCCGCAATTCGTTCGTATGCCCCGATGTCCCGCTGACCGGCTATTCTCATCTACAGGTCGCATGTATGAATCATTTCTCGTGAAATTTTGTGTGCATGTTCAATAAGTTTGTTTGTTTAGTTACTTTCATAGTGTTAAGTATGTGTTATGGTATGTTGCTATATGGCAGAGCAGCTGATATCGAGTAAATTTTTGTTGTATAAAAGCGAGCAATTCGCGCCATAATATACAGTTTGAAAGGACGTGACTCTCTCAGAGAGGTGTTAAAAAAATTGGAATTATGACCGTTCCAAGTCAATATATTTACGGAAATATCATGTACGGAAGAAAAAAACCTAACGCTATTTCGAAGAGGTTGTGACATTCATGATAGAAACACTAGGAATAAATTAAAGTTATTAGCAGATTTAACTAGATCATGTAAGAGTTTCAAATTCGTTTGTCGGTCTCTGTACGCTACTTTTTGACTGCCAGATAATAAACTTATGGCAATTGTAAAGCAAACGCTGGAAAGAAGACCCTATTATAAAGTCAACGAATACTTAGACGATACGGACATACCTATGGGCAAACCTGCAAAGGCTATCGCTGTACCGAAGTAGACTGTAAATATACAGGGTGACAGTGTCCAAATTCAAGTATAAGATTCTTCAGCAAAATTATATAATACGTTTTTTTTTGTTAATAAAAAAAATAGTAATTGCTGCTTAAAGTTATCCCAAAAAAACCTTACCGCACGGGCACCTCAGCGGGTAGTAAGGTTTGCGCACGGCACGCCTCCCCTCCCTCGGCCCCGCCCCGCTCCGCACGGTACTGAATGCCCAGTAACCATGCTGTACGGATGACTCTTTTGGGATAGACAGTTTTTTTTCAAAAATGGAGTTTTTTAGTGATGCCTACAAAAAATTTGGACACTGATTAAAATGCCACCCTGTATAATATTGTTTAACCTCTTACCTTCAAAAAGTCTTCTCTAACAATTTATTTGATTAAATGATTTTGACTTAGACTAAGCTTAGAGTAATTCAAGATGACGACATGATGCGATGTTGTACGTGTGACCGCGCGTAAGGCGATAAATAATAATTTGACCAATATGGTTTGTTTGTTACGAACAAATTATTTTCATTTCATTTCATTTCAAAGTTAAAGAAACAACTGGTCTCTATTTCCACAGCTCATAGAGCCACTAGCACAGAATAAATATGAGTACCTACTACATACAGAAGGTTCTCCGTTAACAACTCGGTATGCCGAACGAGCCTAAACATGGCCATCCCTTTCTATCGCATGCAACGTGCTGCGATGGAACGCGCGCGTGCCGTAGCAGCGCTAACATACCGGCTGGATGTACGAGCCGGGATTCGAACCCACGACCGCAACATGCCTGAACCACTAGGCAACCTCCAATTTCACTAAAACTACCACTTGAAATTCCAGTCCAGTTCTTTCATATATCTTACCTAGCTACTTTTAATACATACTTAGTCAATAAGCACTTCCAAAGCGCTAAAACTAAGGGCAATAAAAAGTAAAAGTTTGCGTTCGGAAATGAAGCACGTAACGGTTCGATCGGTTACCACCGATAAGTGCGGCGATTGGCCCTCAAGGAGCGCATATATCCTGCAACTTTCGAAGGAGTAACAACACACAGTTCAGTCTCTGAAGTGTACTCAACTGGTATCTCTTTAGCGTGTCAAACCATTTGGGTTGATTTTGCAGAAAACTTGACTCGCTGCCTGTCAGTTTTAGAATTCAAAAGATCTTTAAGAGCGGTATATTTTGTTTATAAATAAAAAAAATACGTTTCATAAAGCTCCAAGTTTACAAGTCTAAACAAAACAAGTGTGTTTCTACAGGTCTAATGCCAATTTGAATTTGGAAATTGTAACTTGTAAAAAAGCGAGTTCAAAACAAACATATTAAAGTTCCAGCCAATATCAGACAGAGTGGCCAGACTGGACTGACTTATAGAAAACACTTGCCTCAACATAATTCAAACGTATGCACCCACAGAAAAAGCTACTGAAGACGAAATAGAGACATTTTATGAGGAAGTGAGTCTTAGCCTGGAAGATACTCACAGAAATGTCATTCTAATGGGAGACTTTAACGCAAAAATTGGACTCCCGACCCCGGACGACACAACATGTATGGGACCGTGGGGCTACGGGATACGAAATGCCAGAGGTAAAACTTTAGTCGATTTTTGCAAGGAAAACCAGCTCTACATTATGAACACACATTTTAAAAAGAAGCCTAAGCGTCGATGGACCTGGAAATCGCCAAATGAAAAAGTTCTCAACGAGATAGACTTTATAATAACGCGAAGCGACAACATAAGAGCTATAGAAAACGTTGAAGTTATTAATACCACGCACCCAACGGACCACAGGCTTGTCCGGGCAACATATTCACTTCGATACAAGCACAAGATATCGAGAAAGAAATTCAAAACAAAGAACACGGGATTCAACGTCATCGAAAAAGAATCAATTAAAAATATTTTCTCAGAGTCCATACAGTCCGTAAATCTCACCAACGTCCAAGAAACGTACTCGACTATAAATAATAAAATTAAAAGTTGCACTGAGAAGTTACCTCACACGTCAGAGAAACAGAAGAATAACGTGATAATGACAGAATGCTTACAAGAACTAGTAAAAGAAAGAACATCGCTAAAAAATATAATAAGAAAAACTGCCCATGAAAAAAGAAGACTTCGTAAATTGTACCCTAAAATAAGAAAAAAGCTTAAAAACGCCAAATTAAGCTATAAAATGAAAATAATCGAAGAAGAACTCGTCAAAAGGGGATCGGCGAAAAGGGGTCTCAAACGACTAAAAGACCATAAAACGTGGATACCATGTCTAAAAGACGACACCGGACTGAAACTTACCGACCGGGACGACATAACAAAATTAGCCTCTACGTACTACCAGGAACTCTACAAAACCGACCAACAGAACTTTACCACAGACCACAACCACTTAGGAAGTCAAAGTGTACCACCCCTGCTTCAAAGTGAAATACGCAAGGCCATCGACTCTCTGAAAGGAATGAAAAGTCCGGGAGATGACGGAATAACGAACGATGTCGTGAAAGCAATCCAGGAACCATTAACACCGTTATTAACGAAACTGTTTAACGAAATTATAGAAAAAGAAGTCATTCCAGAACAATGGGAAACATCGGTGATTACTCTTATATATAAAAAAGGTGACCCACACAAAATAAATAATTACCGACCGATAAGTCTCCTTCAATGCGTCTACAAGTTATTCACTAGCATATTGCGAAATAGAATGTTGCAATCTCTTGATTCACAACAACTCGTAGAACAGGCTGGCTTTAGATGTAACTTCTCAACTATTGACCACATATTTACGTTAAGACAAATAATAGAGAAGTATAAAGAGTACGGAAAAAGCCTCTACATAGCATACGTCGACTACTCAAAGGCCTTCGACACAATATCACATGGAGCTTTATGGGCCGCACTAGAAAAACAAGGCATCGAAATCAAATACATTAACGTAATTCGAGAAATATATAAAAGAAGCAAGGCGTTTGTAAGATTAGAAAGAAAGAGTAAAGAGTTTGAGGTCAAACGTGGTGTAAGGCAAGGTGACCCAATATCGCCTAATTTATTCACGGCTCTCCTAGAGGATATCTTCAGAAAACTTCAATGGTCAAACCGAGGTATAAAAATCAACGGAGAGTATTTTCATCACCTACGTTTCGCGGATGATATTGTCTTACTGACAGAAAACCACGAAGATCTCAAATACATGCTTGACTCACTAGACCTCGAAAGCAGAAAATGCGGTTTAGAAATGAACCCGGAAAAGACCTGTGTGATGACCAATTGTAAACATGACCCTATCTACATTAACTCAGTTACAATACAATATGTAACCGAATATATATATCTGGGCCAGAACATCAGCATTCAGGACCGATTCCCTTTAACTGAAGTAGAGCGACGAATAAAAAAAGCATGGAGCGCTTATTGGTCATACAAACATATATTCAAGTCGAAGATGGCTATTAACCTTAAAAAGAAAGTAATGGACTCTGTTGTGACTCCCACCCTAGTCTACGGATGTCAAACCTGGCCCATTACTAAGTTAACTATAAAAAAGCTGCAAGTATTCCAAAGAAAGGCTGAAAGGAGCATGTTAGGGCTAAGACTGAGCGATAGAATTAAAAACACAGAAATTCGCAATAGAACTAATATAGCTGACGCAGCAGAGATGGCGTGCCGATTAAAATGGAGATGGGCAGGACACACGGCCAGAACCACAGACGGAAGATGGAGCGAAAAGCGGTTGAAATTGAAAAAGATTGTATAATTTATTATTTGATTTATAAAAATTAATTATATGCACAATAGTATTGTAATTTGTAATATAGTAAATTATAAAACTAGTGTAATCAAATTTGTAATCTAGATATTGGAAATAAAAGGCTATTATTATTATTATTATTATTATATAACTTGTAGCGTCGATGCTCGTTCTAAGATATTTTTTTGTAAACTGAAATGTGTCATTTTCGCGCATTCAAAATGTCATTTATAACGAACCAACTTCTGCCCGCGACTCCGCTTACGTGGAACTCGTTTATACCGTAGCTCCATACAAAATTTCAACCCCCATGAAATAAAAACTATGTCCTTCCCCGGCACTCGCATACTGCCTCTATACCAAATTCCATCTAAATCTTTTTTTAACTGTGATGAGTTAACAGACAAGCAGACATACACATTTCCGCATTTATAATATTACTATGGATGATTCAATACGAAGGTCGAAAGTACAGTTTTTATTTTGAATTTAGCATCAATAAGTGCGAAATGGGCGAGCAATAATGGCGTTTCGACACGGCCAATGACATTTGAATCGCAATAAATACTCTACCCGACTTGCTATTTTCACCACTATAGAAAACAATGTCTGTTGGAATTAGAAACCACTGTTCCTAAACACTCTACAGCCATATCGCCCCAGCGGGCGATTAAGAAAGAATATTACTAATAAAATAAAGAGTTCCACAGTTATCGCACAACTTGGTAATCCGGTTTAAGTTGTAGGGATGAGACGTGGGGCGAAGTTGAGAAAAATGGCTGCCATTTTGAAAGGCTTTATGGGAAAAGTGGCTTTCTGTCTGTTTCAGGGTTGAATGGTTCTTAGTGGGTGTTTTATAGTATAACAATTGGATTGGATATGAAAATAAACAAGGTGGAAACAATACAACTGTCAATACCTCAACTGATTTATTTTGTTTTAACAGCTCCTGCATTCATGAGAAACGTAAAAAAATAAAGCTCAGTGCAAATATTTACAGATACCTAAAGTTTGCCTTGAAGAGATCCCTCGTCATAAAAGTTTTAGTCTCGTTCTGCATACCTAGGAGAGGTGTTAATAGATGACCTTCTCCACGTAGTACTTTTATTTATACTATGACCGTGCCAAGTTCGTCCCATGTCACCCATGTCCAGTCCGTGCTCGGGTCGACGCCGGTGCATATATTATACAGTGTTCACCACACTCAGATATAACACTTAATTATTGACATTCAGTTGCAAACACGATTTTAAAGCCGGGCGGCATACGGGTGATCCGACAGATAAGTACTTGTAACCAATGACAGTAACAGTCTCGCATTGTGTAATCCAGCCTTTACGCAACTTTGTTCCGCTTCCGTAAAAAATCTTCGCAGACAGGTCCCCCAATAAATCATACTCGGACGGTCCTTTCCGGAAGGTTGTTCTGTCTGTTCGTCTGTCAAGATTTATGTGCAATCTACGTTTCAATGGGTCTTGTTTTATTTATATATATTTTTATGTATTTGCTCGACGCGACTGCACGTTTCCGGATATTTTTGTGGAAAATGCCTCTTTTAATCGCAGCGGGGGCGAGCTCTGTGTTTTTGTCGTACCGCTACAAGTACATGCTGGCCTGCCGGCTCCAGCGCATGAGCGCTGCTGCGGCACGAACGCGTTCTAGCGCGTTGCATGCGATAGAAAGGGATGACCAAGTTTAGGCTTTCAGCATACCTATACAGGGGATTTCTTACCAAAGAACCTTCTGTAGAGACCATTTTATTCTGAGATCACATTCCAAAACAATCTTACACACCATTTAATTTTTTTACGATATGATTTCCCGCTTCAGTACCTTATTTACCTTTTCTTTTAAAATAGAATACGGGAAGACGTAATCAATATGTATGATTTGGATTTAGGTAAGACTATGAAGCGGAAAAGTCAGTGACATTGTAGCTTTGTCTTTTTGTACGTAGGCTGGGGGGTACTCTCCGGAAATTTAATATTCGGAAAAAACACTTGTGTACAGATTGGACCTTATGGACGGTAATGATGACAAGCTCTATTTTGTCCGGCGGGATTGTTTGCGTTCTTTGCAATATGTACCAAATAAAAGACCCAAAAAGTAGTAGACTAATTTCTTGGCTGATAATAATAATAATATATTTATTTATTGCACCAAAATAAAAATAAAATGGTTACATAACAATAGCTCAACACTAAATCAGGTAGCAACAGACGGTATTATAGCTAAAAGCGATCTCTTACAGACAACCTTTGGGTAGCAAGAAATGTGCAGAAAATTGGAAATGGTTGTGCAATAATAAAGAAAAGTAAGATAACACAGTACACATATCTAAACTAAACTAATGGGACATGACAATCACATTTGCAGCTAATTTTACTATAGAACTCTATAAACTATAAATTTCTAATGACTATACAACAGTCAGACAGATATTATCCGGGATTTAGTTTTCTTTTAAATGAAATGCCTGCACCAAATGTTTCTGTTTAGCTCAATGGTTGACTGATAGAGAATGGCTTAAGGCAGTAAGTCCGCTACTTGTGCCTACTTTATCTTATATTGTGCAATATCGTTACCTAAAATAAATAAATAAATAGTCACTACTTTCGAGCATAGCGTTGGGGAGTATTGTTTAAAAACAGGTGCTGAGTTGGAAACAATTCGTTTATTATCCCCAAACACTCAGTAGCAGGGCAATTAATGTTACTTTCAATCAACTAACAGAAATTCGATACCTTTGAGCACTTTCCTTGACACTTCGAATCAATACGGAAGACACCGCTCTCGAAGTACAGTCATGCAGGAAACAAAAGTTTATTTAATATGGAAGACGAGTCAAAGCGAACGAATTCCGAGTCTCTTTGAAGCGCCCGCGGAGGGTAGTTGGTGAGAAAAGTGCATCGGTACTTATATTTATCAAGTAATATCGTTTTTTGATCCGGAAATTTCGATTTTCTGAAGATAACCTAATTGTTAGACTGAAGGTATTTATGTATGCAAGCACTTTATGGTTCGCAACACGGGTTATAGGTTATAACATAAACATAATATATAAGATTAAAGTAGGTACAAGGCGAACTCAGGCGTAGGTAAAAATAGAGAATAAATAATATATGTAGGCAGAGAATGCCATTTGGCATTAAATTACCAATTTTAACTATATTTCAATGTCTTGTGAAATAATGTTTGACGAAATAAAGAAATGTAAAATGACACTGACGGAAAGGCATAATTTTCCTTAGCACTACTTTACTCATCTGTGTCTTTTCACCTTCATTACCACGTCAAGTTTGATATTGGGGTCTTAAATGGCCATTTTTTTTCATTGATGTACCTGAAACGCATAGTTATGGATAGTTACAAATCCAACAGTAAATGTCAAAAGCATACATGTAGTAACAAAAGCAATAGATTAGACGTGACTTAAGCATCACATTAGTCCCACCTGAACGTGCCACTTTTTTTGTAACTTCCCAAATATGGCTTACACTTTAATGTTTCTCAACCCCTTTTATGATTCAAGGGACTACGACACCCTACCAGATTCGCTGTTATAGGTATCATCAAAAGCATATGTTTTATTTATTTGCAAAATCATTCAGTTCCAATCTAAAAACGAAAACGAACGAGAACGATTTTATATTTTATTTAAACAATTGAATTGAAAACACTTCTGAGTGCGAGCGTACAGTACAGAGGAACATTCGACCGCCGCGGGACCAGAACAAAATTGTTATGTAAAAGATGACAGCGCTTCTGTGCGCGCCTGTACTTTGCCGTACTGCAGCTGGGAGCATATTTTCGTAACACTACGAGTTATGTGCAGAAATGTGTGATGTGATGAGTGATGATACCTATGTAATATGTAGAGGGGTAAGGTTGTAGTTTTTACTAAATGTTATTTAAGACCGAGCTCTTGTCGGTGGAGTAATTACAAAATACCTACCTAATATAATTTTGGTCAATGCATTACCATTGGTCTAGTACGATAATTGATCAATTTAGCAGTGATTATGAGATATATATTAATGGAATGTGTGCAGAATAACACGTTTAGATTTAGATATTTTATTACATACAATAACAATATAAGTTAAAGCTAGCTTAATCTATATGAATTTATATTATGATCGCCAAAAAAATATTACTTGTAATAAAATGTCAAGTTACAGTCGAGTTCTCCAAGCAAGCTCTTCTTGGCATCGAGTCCGCCATTTGTACGTATTTGTTTTATGAAATAACGTTTAAGTAAATAAACTAATCACATTCACGTTAACCCCTTCATCAAATTCACCGCGCAGAAATAAATGCCAACTATAGGGTTAAGAAACTAAATCCCGAATACTTTTGGAACTTGTTAGAATCGAACCCACGTCGAAATTCCAAAGTTCTAACACTGGGCAAAGTTAGAGTAGCGCGGGGCGCGCATAGTTCGGGTGCGCTGCTTTTTGGAGGGATTTCAATGGGACACCTTAAACCCGCGCGACTTGTGTGGGTTAGTTTGAATATGTTGTGTAGGTACCCTTATCGTCGTTGACAACTTGCTGGAGTCAGTCGTGTCTTACCATCAGTTATTAAGAGGAAACTCAAAGGTCGTTTTTCCATACAAACGTAGTCCCCTGTTTTCTCCCTGGATAATGGCAGCAGAGCAAATTTTGTTCCATAAATCTATGGCTACTATTGACATGTTCCTATGCTTTGTGTATTGCATAAATTTAAATTATTACATAACGTGTCAAAGAGATTCAAAAAATATATGTATTGAAATTGTGTAATGTTACTACATAGTATTGGTGACTGGCTATTTTATTTATTTTAGCATGATAAATATTCCCTATCGGTATCGGTTTACAAAGGAGGAAAACGATTGCATTAACTTTACCTTAAGAGGTCAGTTAAATTCCTCAAGAGAATTTTCATTATACTTTCCAATCACAAAATAAATCATTTCACCCCAACGGAGCAAATGAAATAAACGAGTAAAGGATTATAAACAATGCTTAACTCAAACCTTACCGAATTCATTTTATTATTCAATCCAATCATTTATTCAGTGAACGAGCCAAACCACGGCCAACTCTTTCAGAAAGAGACCGAGTTATGCCAATTGCATAGTTTCATCCCCCTCTATTGATGTCGAGGCAGTTTTAGAAATGGGTAGATTAGGAAGCGGCGGCGCTGGCTCGGAAATTATATCGTTTAACTCGAAAAGAATCACTGTTCAGTGATTTTTGCGGATTGCCGGCGGCTTTGGAACGGACCCGTTTGCCCGTGGATTATGCGCACAAAAGAGCGTATTTCCATACCAAATCGTGGCGCTTGCATTCGAAGCGAACCATGCGAGCGGCTTGCCATGGAATCGACATTTAAAAAGTATGGAATAAGGAGCATTGACATGTATCCGATTTAAAATAGGGTGAACATGGTTTCCAAAAACGATGACTTATATAGTATGTAGTATACCGTGCTAAGCCCAGGCCGGTGTAACATAATAACTCGACTAAATGGAGTGATCATCACCTGAGCATATTTTATGTATAGTCTCCAGTTTATTCGTTTTTCTGACTGGTGTCACCGTTTGTCAGCTAACGCACGATATGGGCAAAAAACAATCTGCGCAGAAACTTTTGATCGATGGGGGCCTTGCCCCCACGACCTGTTCAATGAGATCTGTAAAAGGCTGGCATAGACACTACAAGACCTCATACCTGGCAGCTTCCTCGGCCAATGTACGTACGTACGTACGTTCCGTCGGGGCTATTAAGGCATAAGTATCATGGTGCGAGACACAGTAAAAGGAGAACATATTATGCAACGTACAGGACCGGTCTCACCGGAGTTCGATGGTAGAAAGTGGTGACTTGCCTTTTGCTTATGATATTGATATATATTTTTAACCGACTTAAAAAAAGGAATTTAATGTTTGTTACCTCAGAACTCGGTCATTTATGAACCGATTCGTACAATTACTTTTATATTTAAAAGTATATGCTTCCGGATTGGTCTCATTGTTTTCAAAAAACCAGTTGGATAATGGGGACTCATCAACTTTATTAGGCATGCGTGTTGTCACCTCCTGTATTTAATACTCGGATACCACAAATTTGGTGAAGAGGAACTGACGATGAAGACTACAGATGATTTTTCAATGATGTAAAGTATACGTCACATAAGTATTCTGATAGGAATGAATACTTATGTGACGTAGCAACTAATGAAGTGCCAAAGGTTCTTCTGATGTTTGAGGAATCGACGGAACTTCTCAAATATGCTCGACCCACATTATAGCGACATGGGTTTTTTCTGTAAACATCAACGCATTTGCTCTCGGAATGCAGTTCATGTAGTAAAGTGGACAGGACATGTTCCTGTGTGTTCCTCGACGAAGTACGTGAGTCGAAGTTGGTTGAAACTGTATAAATTATGTTGCATCGGCTTGTATTGTGTGGGACACAGCGGGGCAATGCTGCCAGCACCTTCGTGCCTTTCTTGTATTTTTTAATCCTTATCTGAGTCGAGTTTTTTATTATATATTGCATGTTTTTATCTTTGTCTTGTTATATGTAGGTATACAATACGTATTGTTCATCTAAATAGTTATTATAGTCATAATACATAAAAAAATAGAAATATTCTCTTTATCACGAAGGAGTGATTTGAAATGAGCTTAATAAAAATCAGAATAGTGATATCTCCCCGTTCACTTTTGATTGTGAATTATCCGAACAACTTTAGATTTAATACGAAACATACCGCAGAGTGGAAATTCGGATATAAATTTAAAGGCCCGATTCGGTGACAGTTCCAAGATAAAACTCGGATAAGTTTGCTCCGCGCCGCTGATAAGGAGTTACACCGGAAACGGGAATTTAGATGCTTTGTCTGATATTTTAACAAAATTTGAGGGTGTTGATAAAGAAATAGGGGAATTCATTTATTTTTATTTGCTAAAATAAGTGAAATGATTATTAACTTTTTGAACACAAAGAAAAGCAAATGCTTTCTAGTCTATTATATTGATTGAAACGTTCACAATTCTCTGTGTTTTTGCTAAACGGGATTTCATCATCATCATCATATCAGCCGAAAGACGTCCACTGCTGGATGGATATAGGCCTCCCCCAAAGAGTGCCAAAGTGACCGATCCCGCGCCTCCCGCATCAAGCGGACTCCCGCAACCTTTACCAGGTCATCAGGTGAATATTTGTTTCCGAGTCATGGATGTTTTCTATGTATTTAAGTATTTATATCTATTATATATATCGTCGTCTAGTACCCATAACACAAGCCTTATTGAGCATACTATGGGACTAGCTCGATTTGTGTAAGATTGTCCCCTTATATTTATTTATTATTATTATTATTATCAGTCCACCTTGTGGGGGGCCTACCCACGCTGCGCCTTCCGGTACGTGGTCGCCACTCGAGAACCTTTCCGCCCCAACGGACATCGGTTCTACGTGCTATGTGCCCCGCCCACTGCCACTTAAGTTTAGCGATACGGAGGGCTATATTGGTTACCTTGGTTCTGCTGCGGATAGCCTCATTTCTGATGCGGTCACGCAGAGAAACTCCCAACATGGCCCTCTCCATTGCCAGCCGGATCTTCGCCGGAGATTCTTCGCGATTCTTCCCTGGACTGCAGTGGAAATACTGCGATCGCCAACCCGCATGCCAAGCGTGGCGATTATGGCACATACCCCCCAAATGGACTGTACAATTAAACCACGGCCCCAAGGTTCCGGCGACCCCCGGTACCCAGGTTGTGGTAGAGGCCAGGGTACCAGCGGGGTCAGGGGTGCGAAACGGGATTTAATCGCGTATAATTCACTTGTTTATTTACCTCTCTGAGGTCTTCCGAAGTTTCGGAAGTGTCACAACATCCATGTTCATGGGACAACTCAGAGAGGTAAATAAATAAGTAAATTTTTCGCGACCTTGACACATTAGTAAAACTTTAGTACTTTCTATGTAGTCTGATAGTATTATGACAGTCAAATTTGATGGTTTCGAGGCTTGTGATTGTCTATACGAAAATTATTTTCTGTATCATCATCATCACTAATTAAATCCAGTTTGCCGGACTGCAGAAGTCACAAAAAGGGATTTGATTTGAAAATACACGTGACCTCAGATACATTATTATCTTTAAACGGTTGTTTCTAACCGAAATCAAGTCGTCTATTCAGTCATTTAATTTTTATACGGGGCGCAACTATGCGTAAGGGGGAGAAAGACATACTTCCATCTCATTCCAACCAAGTCGATAATGGACCATCGTGTAGAGGATCCTTGAGTTTGAGGACGTCGGCTCTATACATATAAATCAATGCTAAAATTACACTCAACCAAATAAATATATGACCAATTAATCGCATATAGTATGTTTCCGATGGAAAACACTACACGACTTAAAACCAGTGTAAATTTCCCCGGTAAAAACACTACTCCAATCAACATGCGGTACTTTTAAAATGAATCCGTGGTATGAAATAGACGAGTGTAGCTCGGAAAATACCGTCGATCGTTATAATGAAGTGCGATGGCGGATTCGTTACGCGCCTCGAGAGGCATCACCCGAGGGTGATGACGTACTTTAAATGTATTTCAATTTGTTTTTACAATATTTGTTACTTTGAAATATCCTCCTGAGACCGTAATAATAAAACATAAGTAGACACATCTCTTCCTTCCGGCTCTGCCGTGGTCGGGCAAAAACCGAAATTAAGAAGGGCATATGTTTAACGGACCACCAGATATAGTGAAATATAACGCCAAAAAAATACTTTTTACAGCCAAAAATACTAAATGATCACCAAATTTTTATCTCCATTTTAATGTGAAATAGTAACCCAAATTATAACATCTTACTATCCTATTAAAGAAAATGCTATCCTAATAAATCATTACTTACCCAAAAATAGTAAATGATCACCAAAATTGTATCTCCTTTAAATGTGAAATAATAACGCAAATTATAACTTCTTACTATCCTATGAAAGGAAATGCTATCCTAATAAATCATTGCTAAATCAAAAATAGTAAAACAATTTCCTAAATTCGACGGAGCACCGCTTTCGTTTCTGGGACTCAGTCTCCCGCCGTCCGCCCGGGCTCCCGCCAAAATCTCGCTTCGTCGGCCCTTCATTTCACGTGCGCACTCGACCTACGCTCCGCTCGGGAGGTCGCCGGCTCGCTTCGCTCGCCACCTTCCCCCACTCGCTTCACTTGGGCCTCGTGCACCCCGTTCAACTCAGGACCTCCTTCGCGAGCTTCTGGCTCCGCAGGCTTTTATATACACTCTAAGGTTAGGACAGACAAGACCACGTGGCAGTAGGGTGCGCTGATTCGGGTTTTGGTAGAACTTGTAAAGGCATCATTATACTTTATTTACCCCGACAAGGTGCACTGATGGCTTGGTAAAGGTTGCGGGAGTCCGCTTGATGCGGGTGGCGCGGGTTCGGTCACTTTGGCACTCTTTGGGGGAGGCCTATGTCCAGCAGTGGACGTCTTTCGGCTGATATGATGATGATGATGATGATGATACTTTATTTGGTAACATTCATATTTTATGGCAATCATAGTGGGTTATTTAGGTAGAAGTATTGTATTAATTTGGTCGCAAAGATTTGGTGATCATTTAGTAAATTTGGTGTTCGAATACAATTTAAAGTGCAGTCGTTACTAAAATAGCTAGTACTATTGTAATGGTACAATTATTATTTTTGGTGTTTAGTATATTTTTTTGGTAAAAGAGCTTAGGGTATCAAAGCATTTTTTGGTGGTCATTATATTTGATGCCATTAAGAAGTAGTGTGAGATTTTCCCTCAATGTCCTTACAGAGAAGATTCTCCGAATGTGAACCTCGGCAGATTATTAAATCCGTGTAAATTTACAGAAAAAGATATGAACTACATTAAATAGTAACATTTTACGCAACTACGGCTAACCCCAAAATAATGTTAGGTAATGGATTGAATCGTTCGTTAAGTATTGATAGATTGCTATCACCTCCCGGTTAAGACACCGGTGTTTGATTTCTCTTAATGCCGACAATGTGCTGGCGCAAATCGAGTAAAAAAAACAGGCCGGCGTAAAAAAGTAGGTAACCGGGTACCTGCTAGCTGTGGATTAGCATGGGTTGTTTTATTACAGTTATTTAAAAAATGTTGTACCGAAAGGGTGAATGAAAAATAAAAAAAACTACTTCACCTATTTCGTCTAGTTTCAGACTTCATACTAACCCCTAAACCCAAGAACTCTTTTCATATTCCGCCGCGAAATAAGGTAGGTGGACCATGGAAGGCCACGCTCCTTTGAAGGCCAACTATTAAAAAGTCGTAGTTATCGACATGTAAAGACACATCCCTTTTGCTAAATACTAAGCTCCATCAAACTCAAGGCCACAAACGCAGCGGCTTGACGACCGCGCCATTATTGTGGCAGTGCGAGCTCACGTTTCGTAGACTTCGGTCGTCGACGTTGCAGTTGTTATTCGCGCGCTTAGCAAAACTTAAGTTTTTAGTCAATAACCTATTATTATCTCATATTTTTTACTGTATATTGTTGTATAAGGTTATGTTTATGGTTTCTAAAGAATAAAAACATGGTTTTAACTCGATTTAAGTTTAAATATTGGCAGTGTTCCTAGGATGGCCGGTGGTTCCTTAAAAGGCCAATCGAAAATTTGACCGTTGGCCTTGCTATGGTACATGGGCCTTACAAGGACCATTCACTAACCATGAACATATGAACATTTACTTTTTAGTTATAAATAAGTACGTACCGTTACAGTTAAAACAGTGTTTTATATTATAACATTTTTACTTTTAAGCGTTTAGGAACGCGTTCTTAGGAACATTGTGGCCTTACAAAGAACGGACCCATAAGAAGGCCATTTTGGATAAAAATAAAAGTTTTTTATTTTATAATAAAACACGTTGGCAAATTCTTTGTTGCTAATATGATACTTAATAATACTATTTTTAAATAACTTCCATTAATATATTCTTAGTTACACGATGGTGTTCAAGTAATGTTCATTAAGTTTTTTATAGATGATTAAAATACATTGAGCATTTAATGTTTCCCTTAAATGATGGAGCTTATTATGTAGTTTTTGTAAAAGCAGATATATATATTGTTACCACTCTATTTTTAAGTTTAACGACTGATGTATAATATTGGCCTTGTTTGGAGCCGTGTTCCTTGCAAGGCCATTTGGAAGAGCTTTATAAAACTTAAATTTAATAAATAGTGGTTAAAGTTAGGTAAAAAGAAAGTCAATTATATGGTGCGCAATAGAACATAATATTACTGAATAAACGAATAAAAAGTGTTTACTCGTTAGAGTGGCCTTCCATGGTCCACCTACCTTACTTGTGCATTTCAGCTGAAAGGTATTCTATTATCTACAAACTGCCGCTCCACCTTCGTATTTAATTACAAATAACTTAGGCAAAATCACGGAGTAAAAAAATACCTTTGTCCATTCTGAAGCTCCATTCTTATATACAAATAACTTCACTTTCAGTTTTATTCGGTACTTATGTATATAGGATCAAGCAAACTCTACAAAATAACCAGATACCAACTACAATGTATGAATAAAAATAGTCCTTAATTTTAAGACATAAAAAGTTACAAGCATTCCAATGTTGCGCTATTTTGCATTTCCATGCCAAAATGGCGTATGGGTAAGCTACTTCTTAGACAGTGCGACTTGTTGCCTGGCAGTAGTACATGCAACATATTCACTTATTGCCGCTGTTTAGAGTAGAGTGAAAACGTGCTCCTGGCGAATAGCATAATCCGTCAGAACTGCAGTAGCCCAAGGGAGAAAAATTGTAAGTACGTGTAAATTTTAGGTTTATACTGCGCTTTTCAACTGGAGAGGGTTCTGGAGTACAAAGTTCTTGGATCAGCGGACATTTCAGGATCTCATTGTGTCAGACACTTGCGGTTTATGGATGTAGATTTCTCGTGGTGGAAATGTTGTATATGCGTTTATAATTTAAATTTAATTTATTTTGAATTACATCACCACTTCATAAAAAAAAGTTACTTTTTGAACGAGCGTTAGAACAAGTCAGCCTGAGGTACAGTCAAGGGTATTATTATGAATACGTGTACATCAACATATACCGCTGACTGAACGTAAAATGTGTTGCGTACACATGCAGGGGTTCACTCCATTTTTAAAGGCCCCCATACTGTAGACCCCCGGAAAACCAAGGCAGGAAGAGAGTTCATATTCGAACCCGGGACGTAGGCAGGGTCACTACCAACTAGCTACAGAGGTCCTCGTACTAACATAAGTAGTATTTGTTTGGCACTATAAATGTGCAGACATTAGTAGTAGGTAAGTACTTTTTGTTAGCTTTCTAAAAGGATACAGAATAAATCTTCGCAATAGTATTCTAAGTATGTAGAATATACAACTTTTTACCTGATGCACTCAAACAACTACATGTAGAAAAGTTTAAAAAAAAATTGAAGGAGGAACTCATCAATAGGGTATATGATACGACCGATGACTTTTTTAAAGATAAGTTTTAATTTAAGATAGATATTTGCATGCAATATAGAATGGTATTAAATTATGTGACAGCTAAAACAATTAAATTGTTTGGCACTTTATGATTTGAATGACTATTGTAAATATATCATTAACTATTTGTTTTATTAATTGGATTATGTGACGCGAAAGACTTAAATTAATTTGTATTTTTATATTTCATTGAATAAAATGACGGCTAAGACTGTAAAACTGAATGAAGCTAATATGAGATTGACATTTGAACTTGTTTGCATGGAAATTGTAAGAATTTGACTATAGTTTCAAGGAATATTCACATGCCTATCGGCCGAATATATAATGGATCGATGTATATACTATAACACCCTATGTACCATATATTCTGATGAATAAATTATTGATTGATTGATTGATTGATTGATTGATATGTTAAAAAAAATTGCAGCATTCAGTAAGAGTAAGTAAGTAAATTTAGAAGATTTAAACAAGAATTGCCTTCCCTAAAGATAAATTTGCTAAAAGCATAAACCAAATTAATGTCTATTTTCCTCTAACGATATTTTATAATGAGTCATTCATTAGAGAGCTAAGGTCACGCCACGTGGCCGGATTAAAAGACAGAAAAAGGTGAAAAATTAGGGGACGCATTGACGAGATTACAGCGAGCTTAGAGCGCGTCATTTATCAACTTCATCTGAGGACGCGCAGCCTTGGGGTCCAAGTGAACGCCCTACCATCATCCTCCTGGCGTTATACCCGGTTGTGCTCCAATCTATTAGGCTCTAGCCCGCGGTCCGCTTTGACACCTAATCCCAAGATTTGGCATAGGCAGTAGTTTTACGAAAGTGACTGCCATCTGACCACAGATTTTCTGAACTTCCAACGCGGAGGGAAAACTAGACCTTATTAGAGTTAGACAGGTTTCCTCACGATGTTATTCTGCACACCCTATAATTTTTTTAGGGTATTTATGTTGGGAACACAACAAAATTCTGAAGAGTAATTTCTCTGAAACCATCTTTACTCCGAAATTTCCAAATTCCGAACGCCATTTTCCGCTAAACGATTGGACACAGATTATTTAGTGGAATATATAAATAGGTTGTTAGGTTGGGTTAGTATTATAGAATGAAAAATTAAAAAAAAAACTATCAGCGGAATATGGTTAATGAAAAAAATACGCTTTCGGAGAAATTACTCTTCCGAATTGTGTTGTGTACCCATTTATTTTGTGCTTTCCTACGTCGTTCCTAAGCGAAAGGTTCCGCTTTGCCGATGTCTATAGGGACTATGTACCTATTTCGAATTGCGTCGTTAGGAAAAAACACCTTATTGACAAGGAATCTGTTTTTTGTGAATCACACATTTACTTAATCACTACTTTTACTCGACGCAAATCAAGGGTGTTATACTTATAAGTTTAACGTGTGTATTTGTGTATCTGTGTGTCTGGCTGAGACATCGTAGCGTTCAAACCAATTTAGTGGATTTTCTTTCACTATAGCACATACAGCCACACCAGTATTTCCAGAAGGTGCACAAGTAATTTTCAGTGCCACTATATCTTTGCAGGTTTTAAGATGTGACATTGCAGTGACAGGTCGCTATCGCTCAAAACACACCTCAATTCGATCCCGTAGTGGACTTTTACGTGTCCCAAGAAGGATACCACGACGGTGGCAAATACCTAATTAGACATCATAGCCTATGGCTGAATTAATACCTCGAGTTGAGGCGGTGCCGATTTGGTACCGAGGTTGTGTGTGTTCGCTTTAAGTACTTTTACTACAGCTTATGTCGGCCCTGTCGCAGGTACGATGACTGATGGAGCCAGCGAGTGTTGTCATGGAGACCTCGGGAAGTCCTGTTACATAACCGCCCTTTACTTACATGTATTTTTTTCTTGTACCAAACCCCAAAGCGTTGGCAATGACGCACCAGCCGCGCCCGATATCCGCCCGAATAAAAAAACTATTTCAATTATTCTTCCTCAATTTAGGTCCTTTTGCAAGTATTAAAAATTCCTTGGGATCCTTTCGAACATTCATGGTATAATTTCACTTGAATTTATTGACTGAACCATATTAAAACATTGAGTTTTAAAATTTGAAGATTTGCTTGCATTCGTATTTTGTTCAGTGGCTTAATACAGAGTAGAGAACCCTATCATAATCATCATCATATCAGCCGAAAGACTGCTGGACATAGACCTCCCCCAAAGAGTGCTAAAGTACCTAGTAAGTTCTGCGCCACCCGCATCCAGAACTCAGAAGGCTTTTGCGACCTTTACCAGACCATCAGTCCGCCTAGGTTGCCCACGCAGCGTCTTCCGGCACGTGGTCGCCACTCGAGAACCTTACCGCCCCCGCGGCTGGATTTTTTCCTCGCTTACCGTCTCGCAACTGCGCACAGGTCTGGTGGATCCTCACCTTAGTCTTTTATGTGTACGCAGCCTAATTTTAAGATCTTTTCAAGCCTAATTTTGGCGCTGCACCCTTACACACAACTAATTTGCATAAAAGTAGAGATGGGCCTGACTATGGATTTGGCAACTGTAGCCGACTAATAATTAATCTAGATCATGATAATAAAAAGTTAGTATTTGTATATGACAATAATTTGCTGTATTTTAGTAAAATAATTAAAATATAATAGTACATTACGTAACTAGGGCGGTGAATTCGTGAATGCCCCAGATCGCAGGTGTTTGTGGCCCGACCCGAAGGTGAGGGCCATAAATATGCGCTCTGGGGCTTTACGAATTACCGCCTGTGTTGAGTACAACATTTTACGTCTTCATTTGGCCACAATGCGAGCATTCCCGTACGCGCAGCCTGCAGTAAAACTCGCATTAAATTATGGTCAGGTGTAACGTAAAAGATATTAAATATCAAATTAAAGGAAAAATTCATAACGTTACGTGAAACGTTACCATCTTTTTTCTTTAATTTGAAATTTTTAAATTTCTTTTTTTGCAATAAGTCATTGAATGGCAAATATTCGATATCTTTCGTTGATTACTAGTCGCGGAAAAAAAGTGTCGCCAGGTATTCGATTTAGACCAGCATTTCATTATTTATATAGCGTACATACATACTCGCGACAATTTCTTTTTTTAATACATTTTTTATATTTCCACCCCAGTCCAAGGTGGCTCAGTCGGAGTGGCACAGGGTGGTTCCACAGCAATTCGGGAGCTTAAATACCGCGAGCCATCCGGTTGCCTCTTAGACACTGCAACAACGCGGCATTGCTGCGAATATTACTGCACTATTTCTCTTTTTTATTTTCAAAAGAAGCCATCGTATGTAATATGATAAACGAATGTAAATAATACGTACAAAACACGTATTCCCTTGAAAGTAAGAATCCAAACCTATTAGCCTACTGCATGCACTTTATATGCAGATGTGCATTATGCGTCCGGGCCATGCCTGCAGTCTCATTACGGATACACGAGATATGCAACTATATACGAGAGATGACATACAGGGTGTCATCTAGCCCCCTTTATGCTGGGGATCAGAATATAAACATGGCTGAAGGTTCGAGACGACCCATTTGGTCAGTGGACGTGGGGCAAGCAACATCTCCTGATGATGACGCGTCCAGACAGAAGCGAAACCCCTGTCGAGGTTTTTTCTATTTATCCTAGTTTACGAGTTTAAAAAAAAACCTTTACGTATCCCGTAGTAGGTACCTACTAAAGAAAGCCTCCTATCACGTATTTATCGCCCTTGTGTTCAGACGTCTAATATCTGAGGCATTCTTTGTAATTCTAGGTGAGTAATGCAATGTTAATAGTAGGCGCGCGGTAAAGAATATGACTACTGGCAGTTGTAGTTGGCGCATAGATTACAAATTTCGGATGTGGCCTTTGGCGGTTTTTTTTTTCTTTTGTTACTTCCATAATTTGATTAGACAAAATACAACAACGTACAAAACGCGTCACAGAAACTACCGATAAAATTTATTTATTTATTTATTTATTAACAATATTTATTTACACGGCATTACAGACAACCGAGAAATTAGACATTGTAAAAATACCAGTATACAAAAACACGTTCAGTACGGACAACATCTAGGTCACATCAAACAAAAGTACTGGACAGCCTATTATCCATCGACTCACAAAACCTTAGACATTCATGGCACACAGTCGCCCATCTCCACGCAAACAAGTCACATTCAGGTGCCGATGTCAGAGTAAGCGCGTGAAGGAGCGGAGAATGTCTATGCGATACCTAAGATAACAGAAAGATAGATAAATAAGGTATTACCAAAAGACAACCGGGAATAACGTTAGGATGATGATGTATGTAATCGTGTACACGTAGTGTAAGCACCGGTGCTTGGATTAGGCTCAATTTGCCTGTTTTCATTCACCCTGTACTTATACTTTAGATATGCAAGCTACTAACATATCTCTACGCTATCTTGACGTCACACCGGATTTATATTATGAGCACATCTCGAAGCAAATGCCCAAATGTTTCGGAATTAGCTCCATTATGAGAACAACAATCGCCGTCAATTGGATACTTGCTTCATGTTAAAATTTATTGGCGTCGCTATAATAGTACATTACTTACCTAAGACGGTAAAATAAATAATTTCTCAGATGCAAGGGCGATAAACATGCAAACTGAGGCTTTATTTATTACCGCCCCCGCTCAAGTACACATTTACGTCTCTCCGGCCAGGAAGTGTGATATTCCGCACGCGTAATAGCGCGGGGTAATTGGTACTTTATGCCTAGTTATGACGTAAACTAATTTGAAGAGTACCTATAGAACCTCTTTTTACATGACTACTGTGCAGCCCAAAGGAAGCTATATGATTAAGCAATCTGTGTTTATATTTAAACTTTAGGTAAACGTCAGAGTGCTCGCCGCTGTACTAGTAGGTATATGGCATGGGCAAAAGAACACTATGCAAACAAATAGCCAATATTAAATATGTATTACTTATATTCTTTAAAAAAACAACTCATTGAATATTTCTTTTTAAATATTGGTTTACGAAAACATGCGTATTTAAACGTTAGAGCAGGCTTCTGAATCAACAAAACTATGGATGAAAATATTTAAGGTGGTAACAAATATTTGGGAATTTATTTTAACACATACTCGTACACATGCTTCATGTTTCATGCCTACTAACGTCAGTTTGGTATTATGTTCTGTGCTTAAGGCATCGTAGGTTCAGCGAAGTGAAGCGAACAGAGTTTTTGAAACAATATATAATGCGTCAAAAAAGTACGAATAGTAATCTTGAGGCTTTTCTGCAGGGAGATCAGTGAATCGAAACATGATTAAGCAATTTTGGCTCTATAGAAAAAAAATACGAACATAGTCTAAAAGGGTCTAAAATACAAACATTTTTTTCACATACATACATTCACGCCTTTATTCCCAAAAGGGGTAGGCAGAGCACATGAAACGTTTTTCCAGCGCCACTTTTAGCATAAATGTGGGTATTGAAATATCGACAAAATGTGATATTGCAGTGATAGGTTGCTAGCCTATCGCCCAGAACACACTTCAACCCTAAAATACACTTAAAATATATGCAAGAAATTATGCACAAAAGCTAAAAATATTAAAATGGTTTCTAAATATCGGCAATATCATGTTTGAGAGAACTCAGTGATTACTTTTTTATTTATTGAAACGGCAAAAAAAAAAAATTAAAGAACATGATATCCGCCCTTCCGAGCACGCACTTCTATATCGCTCACGCTTATGGTCAGTGAGAGGGAGAGAAGACCATGAACCTACGGCGCCTTAATTACATCAGTTTTGTATGATGATCTGTGCCCGCTAACGTCAGTTTTGAATGATGTTCTATGCCTACTAATGTCAGTTTTGTATGATGTTCTGTGCCTACTAACGTCAGTTTTGAATGATATTCTGTGCCTGCTAATGTCAGTTTTGAGTTCCTTGAATTAACACGTGTTGATTATTCTTTATAATGTACAATGTATGGATCTTTGTTATCTGATTTAAATGAGTATTATTAAATTATTATCATACCTAACCTACTGCCTGAAGATCACCGCCGGCTCTTGTGTCCGCATTTTGTACTGAAGCGGAATGTTATTTGTGGTTGTGGGACATTACCTACAACTTCAATTGTTTTACTAGTTTTGCGCCTCTTCAATTCTTTGTGTCACGAAATGTTTTACATAGTTAGTTCATACATTACTAGCTTCTGCCCATAACTCGGTCCGCGTGGAACTATTTTTTACACCGTAGCTCCATTCAAACTTTCACTCCCCATTTCACCCCATGGTACGGTTTCCGGGATAAAATCTATCCTATATCCTTTCCGGGGACTCAAATTAACTCTGTACCAAAACTTATCCAAATTGGTTAAGCCGGTTTAAGCGTTAAGAGGTAACAGCCATACAGACAGACAGACCGACAGACAGACGGACGGACAGACAGTCAGGACAGATATACACGCTTTCGCAATTATAATATTATAGTATACCTAGTATGGATACACTGCACGCTCGACACTGGATACTAACTTGCACGAAGCACTCCACGCTGCCGAGGGCCGGAACAGATGGAGAGACATAGTGCGGGGAAAATTTACTTCACATCGGGGAGTTCAGGACCCTACCCATGAGGATCAAGACGCAAAGAGGAGAGGTATACATGAAATAAATAATGTGTCCCAACATTTCTACCTTCGGAACCCTAAAAACTATGTTGGTAGGATCTCGTTCGCTCTCAATCATGTTGCAACCTGGATACATCAGAACGAGCTTTTACGCATTAAAATATTATAAGGAACGTCTTGATACATGCTCTCTCTCTGTCTTACTTACCGCATAAGAGCATGTGTGTAAGCGTGACGCAATCAATCAGATGCGACTGTAATGAAATGAAATTGTTATTTGCAACATAGACCCTGTGTGTAAACGTTTTGAAATGAATTTGCAGCGCTTTGCATACTCCATGTGAATAGGAGTATGTATATTACATTCAGGTGGACATACGACGTTTTGTCAGTGTGCTATGTTTGTTTACTGGATAGACGAGTGTTGCTTTAACCAAATATTGCCCATCGTTATGATGCACCGGACGGGTTCGTTATGGAAAAGGTGAGGAATCCGTACTATCCAAGTATCCATACTTACTAGGTAATAATATTATAAATGCGAAAGTGTGTCTGTCCTGTCCATCTGGTACCTCGTCACACTTAAACCGCTCAACCAATCAATAGATACAGATAGTTTGATCCCTGGGGAAGGATATAGGATAGTTTTTATTTCCAAAATCATCCCCTAAGTGGGTGAAATGGGGGTTGATAATTTGTATGGGGGTATAGGTAATATATAAACGACTTCCACGCGGACGAAGTCGCAGGCTGAAGCTAGTAATTATCATCTTACTGTTGTTGCAAAAGTAGTACGTCAAATTCCTCGGTATTGGCTACCGTCAATATAAAAAAAAAATCATTGCTATCCAATGGCAGCGGATGGTTGTGTATTTTACCTTTTTAAAACATCTCTAAACTAAATAAAAGACTATAGCCATAGGCAATCAGTTAGGGGCCCCTTCGGGGCCCAACTTGGAAATATAGGTATTAAGGAAAAAAAAACTAGATAAAGCAATCCATTTCGTGATCACAGCCGAATGATCACAGATTGAAAATATTCCAACGTATTCTATTTTTTGAATTGCCATAATTGAATCAAGTGATAAATAGAGGCGGCGTATCTAAAATGTCTTGAATAGTTTCTAATTAAAAAGTAAATACACTCGCAAAATAAGTTATCTTCGTTAAAAGTTTTAATGAAAATACGAACCAAACAAATTGTCTCGTAACTTCCATAACTCGAGTTACTCGATTAACTAAACTACAAACGAACTTGCCGTGCACACATGAAGCGAGTTCCTTTAAACACCCCTTTTTGTGTACAGTCAACCTCGTACCTACTCATGTTTACAATTGTGCACCCTATGCTAACGTAATAAGGCGGAACTTGTGACATATCTTTGAGGTTGATTGCACAAGTTTTTCCTCAACTCGATGCGACTTCAAGCACTAATTCACTTCAAAGGAGAACTAAATCAGAGCAAGTTTGCGGGACAAACGGAATGGGGAACTTATTGAACTGAGATTTAGAACCTACAAGTTGTATGTGCAAATGCAATCCTGTATAACCTTAGTGCGCTCGCAGCGAAGTTGGTGCATGATTTGTGAACTTTTATTGAGCTTATAGTTGAGAAAAACTTAAGGTATTTTTAAGAAAGCGAAAAGATATTTATTTTAACGAATTGCGATGTGTCAAGTCTTGTGATAATATGTATGAGATATCAGTGTTATACCTACAGAGTGATTGAAACAAAAGTAGTTTTTCCCGTGGTCTATAGTTAACAGCTTACGTGCATAAAAAATGGGCCAAGGGCGAATCGTTTTTTTTGCTCGGAATGCAGTTAAATAAAATAAAATAAAAATCGATTATTTCGGACCATAAAAAAGCCATATTTTGTTAGTAAGGCTTACAATCTAAGTTAAATAGTTATTAAAAATACAGTATATTGATAGTCCAGTGCATTCAGCCGTCGTGCAGGCGTGCAAAACATTTTCGACGAGCGTTAAAGTAATAGTTATAAAAATTGCATTTACAAGTCAATAATAAAATTGATTTTAAGCAAAAATAACAAGGTCTAATAATAATTACTATAATAAAAAAAATATAGTAACGTTAATGAGGAGAAGCGGAAATAAAATAAAAATAATAATTAAATAACATACACCAAGACAAATTCCATCTGACCCAGACCCATTCCCCTCTATTAGAAATCAGGATGTAAAGCCATTTTGGTAATACAACGTTCCAATTGACCCCAGTCTCCCCTACTTAGCGCTTAGGCGTCAGCAGTCCCAACCCTGTCAGATTTTCCTTTATAAACAGATTTTAATGGACTTAGCTCTTTTAGCGAAGCTTTGAAACAACCACAGCACAATCTAGGCCGAGTTTCTTATTGTTTTAGTAAGAGGAATAAAGGGTTAACATTATAAGGGGATGTCCCAAGGATGTTTTTCTTTCATATATCTCTGATATCCAGATTTTAAAAGTATTTCGAAGAAACATGTTTCAATTCTGTATGTTCACGGATCTCACGCCACATTTATTTGTTACTTCAATACCTTTATGTCATCTGCGACCATGACCACCCACCCGTGTCACAACATCAGAAACGAAGGCAAATATAAATCGCATTAGATCCGAGATAAACAACAAATTAAATATATGTACGAAGCGCGAGTGTTTAAAGTGTTATTTCGGACAAATAACTAAGAAATTTTGAGGTATCTTTAAAAAATGTGTCACCTGGAATGTCTAAAGCTAGGTTTGTGCGTGCGTGACCCTGATGCCATTCTTTGTTGTTCAACGTGTTCGTAAATTGGGGACCGAGTACCCAGTAAGCCTCTTACGGTCTTCCCAAGACCAAATGGATCCTTTAGATACGAGTACAACACACGTCGCATGTATTATTTACTAAAACAATGAATGTTTTAGTAAATAAGGGTGCTCTGTTAATACATTCGTTAAATGTTTACTTGCTTTTTCATTTGCATGGGATTCAAAATTGAAATGATTTTAGCCCTTACTGGCTACGGTGTCCGCTCAGGCAGGCCGTTCCATTCGAATAAAATAAACCGGACAAGCGCGAGTCGGAATTGCCCACTGAGGGTTCCGTACTTAATTACAAATGTATAGCTTTCAGATTTTTGCCTGTACTTGTAGACAACAATACCCTGTAAATATTGATTCCCTTGAAAGAGTCGAAATGTTTTTTGCGACATATAAACGGCTGTATCGTTTTTTACGTAAAGTTTTTCAGAGTTTCCAGGGGCTGCTAAGTAAGTATATGGTTTTAATTTCAACTTATACCTTTACGCGTTTCCGAGATATAGGGTCTGTGATCCTATAAGGGTTCCGTATTTTGAGGTAGAAACCTAAAAATAGTGGTGATATCACCGTGGTGATATCACCACTGTCAACATAAAAATCAATATGGTCGCTATATCACGAATTGTCATTAGAATGAGTCGAAGAAAGCCCAAGATTTCGTCTAAAGCGGCCGTCAATAGAATTTGCTAACTATGTAAACAAACCGCCATAGTGAAAGACAATTTCCATATGCCGGTTTGTTAGCAAATTCTATTGACGGCCACTTTAGATAACACTCTCTGCTCCATTTGCGATTGTGCGCCATGTTGCTTGATAATTTAAAGCATAGTCGAAATTTTCACAAAACTTCGATGTCACTTTATCTCCACTGCCATTAAAACAAGTCAAACAACCAGCAACTGCAACAACGCGCTCCCAACTAAAACATCGCCTTAATTGATGAAGTTACCTTTACTGAAAATGCCTTCTCTCCAGTACCCCATTTCAAACGCCTTCTCATCTAGAAAGACGAGTCCGACAAGGAAGCCATAACTGAGAAGCAGCACACGACAAGGCAACAAGGCTATAAAGCAAATAGTGACTTGTCACGCGCCTTCGTGCCACACTAATCGTGGCTGACACTTCGCCGTTCATCGAGCAGCGGTTAAAGGTACCTTTTTTCAGATTTTTACTCATATCTCGAATATCTGTACGAATAACATTATAATTACTTGGGACAAAAGTTTTTGCATAAAATTTCCCACAAAATACTTACTTTGGGAGCTACAGGATGTTTCCTTTGCTTTGATATGGTTCGGAAGGTGGTTGTAATATTTTACTGCCGCGTAATGGGGGCTATTTTGGTATATTTCTAAGTTTGGTACTGGTAATATTATTTTGTACCTTTATTTTTTTGCTTTGAGAACAGGTGAGGATTTTTTCGTGGAAACAAGCCTAGTTCTAAAATATATAAACATGGTAAGGTAAATATACCATGCTAGCAAAATGGGGTCTACAACTATCCGAATTGAGTAGGCCCACAAGTATGCGTATGCATTTTTTTGCATGACAGGCATAATAGGCGGATAGAGCTGTGTCAAAGTTTGTAGTTTTGTGTAGTGTGAATAGTCCATAAATAAATTGAGAAATTTTAGTTTTAATATTTAAAATGAGAGTTTTCCAATTCATATTGCTGTCTAAATTTGCTTGTCAGCAGCCGAGCAGGGTTCAGTAGTAGGGTAGTAACCAGGCATAAAGGGCTGGAAGCAATCCTTTTAGTTAAATAAGGTTCAATCCTTATAAACCAGTGACGGCTAAATGAGGCTTGGATTAAGTTTAACAAAAATTATATACGGAACACAGAACTTATAGAATATTCATATTCATATTCATTTATTTGTAATTGTCAATATTACATGTCAGAATGTTAATAGTTAAAAGAAAGAATAAAATAATGTCAGCATTATTCAAAAAATGTCTATAACAAGTTGGTAAATAATACAATAGTTGGTAATAATTATTCTAAGTCATCAAAAATTCAAGAATTCGTCGTAGCTATAGAATGTGTGCTCGAGAAGCCATATACAAAACATACCTGCATAAGAGGCAGCCGTTGTATGCATGTACATGTACACTATTTACAAGCAGAGGTAATCTCGAGAACTGTACATTATATAAATCATTAACATTTATATTATAAAATAAGTTTTCACCAACGAATGCGCGTAAGCTGAGCGTTTTTATGTGAAAACATTTGACAGGAGAAAACAAAACACGGCCGTGAACTATTATACTGAAGGATGCGGGACATCATTAATTAACCACTTATCAATATATATATATTTTTTAAATTTATTTATCAAAAGTACAAAACAATAAACAATGTTATGTTACTCGCCAAACTGCGATAACAGTTTGTTGTCCAATACTTAACAATAAAATAGAAAAATGTGAGTGGCCCTTATTTTGTATTAGCAGCGTTAGGTATCTCTACTAGCGCCACTTTTTAGGCCTGCGTTCCAACTAGAGATGCAACGGATAGTTGTTTGACCGGCTACCGGATACCGGATATTCGGCCTGATCTCCGGCCGAATATCCGGTATCCGGCCGCCGAATATTCGGCCGGCCAAACGATACCTACATTTTAGTTTGGCGGCGCAGCGTTGTGCAGGTTTCAACCTGTTACGTATTGTAGGTTCGCGCGGACCGTTTTCTAAGCAAGAAACGAGTTTTATTAGGTCAGTGTACGGAACTATTTCGTATGCAGTAGGTACACGTGCGCCCGCCTGTTGTACGTTAAAGGTAATACTAATAAACGAATATTGATATTTTATGTTGTTTCTTGTTTACTAACCATTTTTCAAAGTTAAATATCAAACAGAATCACTATTCGGTATCCGGCCGCATAGTGCGCAACAACCGGTATTCGGCCGGATAGTAAAATAATGGCCGGATAGGCCGGATACCGGATAGCAACCGGATATCCGTTGCATCTCTAGTTCCAATCCAGTTCTATGAGGCGCACGCGTGGCACGCCAAATTAAGTTACTACCCCGACTTGCAGGTACATATCCGCTTACTGTGTCGAAACATGTCGTTGCGAGTGTCGTATCTCGTATATCGTATCGTATCGTACTCGCTAACTGAGAACAGAGTCAAGGAGTGTTATGCAAATACACTTTAAGTGAGTGTGCATTGCATTCTCTATAGTTTTGTCTACTTGACTATATACAATCTACATATATTTAAAGTTGGTGTTAAGGATTTTTTTCTCAGTTTAAAGGACTTTGTATCCCTACATTTCACAAAAAAAATAGATGTCGATACTGTGTATTAAGCCTCGTCTACCGCGAATAGACGAAACGATTCTGGTCAAAAAAAAGACTGTCTAAATATTATATTCAGTCAAGTCAGTCTAAGAATGAAAAGATTCGCCACTTTTTTACCTCACTCTACTTTATTGATTTATTTATTTATTTAATTAATTTATTTATTGACAAATACATTTACGTGACATTACAGTAACAACCAATGCGTCACGAAAGCAAAACAACAAATAATACTATTTAGGCGACGAAACGGCGTGGCCCCATTGCATCGTCGTCTCCGGTGTAGGATTCGGCAGATTGCCCCGGAACCGTCGAAACACTACACCCTTCGGCCAGAAGTCAGCACATGCGACGGCCTCCTGCAGTGGCCGCGGCACGCGCACCACAAACGAGCTGAAGTGCACATAGTGGCGCGAACGCAGCTGGAACACCCTCAGCGAGAAGCCGGTCTTCTGACGAACGTACTCCACCATATCATCAGCCGTGGCGGAGTAATGCAGGCGCGATACATATAGCGCCTTGCTCGGTGTGGCAACCCGAAGACCGGAACCAACCGGTTCTGCAGTACCACACTGACTCTTGCGCGGCTTGCGCTTCCTCGACACCGTTGTAAAACCCTCCTTATCCACATCGGTGCGCGGAGGCTTCTCTTTTGGAGGAACCCGAACTTCGCGCGCTCTTGAGGTTTGATATTCATCGAATGATCCTTTGGGGCACCTCCGGGAATAACAATAGGAGGATTCCTAGTGGAATTCCCGGATGTTCCCTAAAGGAACCCAGGATCCGTTTTGACACCCAATCCCGAGATTTGGCATTTGTATTAGTTTTACGAAAGTGACCATCTGACCTTCCAACCCAGAGGGAAAACTAGACCTTATTGGGATTGGTTTTCTGACGATGTTTTTCTTCACCCACGGTAAAATAAACAAACTAAACGGTAAATTTTACTTCAATGAAACTAAGGTCTAGCAGTGACAAAAGTTTTAATTTCGGAATTGTTCGTCGTAGTTGATTCAAGTATTAGATAGGTATTCATGTTATGCATGCAATGCTGCATTCGCCCCTTTCCATGCATTCCACGCCAACCATGGCGGTGTTCGCCCCTTTCCATGCATTCCACGCCAACCATGGCGGTGATCATGTGACTTTTCTAATGTACGTTAAGGCGCCGTAGGTTCAGCGAAGTGAAGCGAACAGAGTTTTTGAAACAATATTATGCGTCTGTTTATATTAATATGGTTTCAAAGAAATACGAATGGTAATCTTGAGGCTTTTCTGCAGGGAGATCAGTGAATCGAAACATGATTGAGCAATTTTCGCTCGATAGAAAAAAATTACGAACATAGGTCTAAAAGGGTCTAAAATACACTTAAATATTCGTTACAAATTATGCACAAAAGCTAAAAATATTAAAATGGTTTATAATCGGTGATTCCGAGTCAGAATCCACGTATTTGTGCCATAAAAGTGCAGTCGCAAGATAAATGTTTTCTAGTATTTAGTATATACATGCCGACGGACTCGACCGCGAATCTACCGGATTTTACACAGTGGTTGAGTGAGGTAAACGCTATAGTGGACGACTGTGAGGTGGCCTCCGTGTTTCTGCTGGGGGATTACAATGCGCAACCGGGAGAGCTATTTTACACTGAGCTGAATAATTTTTGTCGGGAGGTGAAGTGGCGCATTGCGGATGTGGACTGGTTGGGCACTGGGTCTGATGCTTATACTTTTATCAGTGATGCTCACGGCTGCCAGAGGTGGCTTGACCATTGTCTGGTAACGGAGTCAGCGGGGCGGGCTGTGTCGAATGTTACTATCCGTCATGATGTCTACTGGTCAGACCATTTTCCTATGTTTATTACGTGTAATCTGCCTAAAATGAATAAAATAATTGTGACATATAAAGACTCTAAGGATGAAAATAGTGAGGTATTATGGGGCCAGAGAGGAAAGGAACAGACATTAAATTATTATAAACTATGCAATGATGGTCTGAAAGACATTGACTTCCCGTTAGAATTGAGCACCTGTGGTGATAAATACTGCAAGGATGCCTGTCATAAGCTGATAGTTAATAAATTGTACCAGGACATTGTATTAGTTTTACGAACATCTGCGAAAGCAACGTCTTGTAAGTCGACGAATAATAATAATAGAAAAAGGCAATTCATAGTAGGCTGGAACAAGCATGTTAAAGAGTTTCATGGATCAGCTAGGGCGAGTTATCAGCAATGGTTACTTTATGGGAAGCCTCCTAGGGGCCCTATCTATGATGAGATGTGTGCTTCCAGAAAACTATTTAAGGATAGGCTTAAATGGTGCCAGGACAATGAAGCAAACATTAAAATGAGCATCTTAGCTACTCATCATAAAGCCAAGGACTTTCCTAGCTTCTGGAAGCACATATCTAAGAACAATGCAAAGAAGTGTGCACCCTCGAGTGTAGAGGGTCTGTGTTCTCCTACTGAAATTGCTGAACTCTTTAAGGACAACTTTAAAGTGAAAAGCCCGCTGGGAAAGGCGCAGAATGTGCTCGGTACTGAGGGCGAATGCGGTGACTTGCAAGTTCGTTTCACGCTTAAACAGGTCACTGACGTCATCATGTCAATGAACCGTGGTAAATCGCCTGGCCATGATGGACTCAGTATTGAGCACCTTCAGCATGCTGGACCTCACCTACCTCGTGTTCTGAAGATGCTCTTCAATCTTTGTCTGGGCCACGGTTTCTTGCCGGAGGGCCTCATGAGAACGATAGTCGTGCCAGTAATTAAGAATAACACTGGCGATGCCTCCGACAAATCCAATTACAGACCCATCTCGCTAGCCACCACTGTGGCCAAGATACTGGACAGTTTGCTCGACCGTGTACTTTCAGAGTATGTACCGTCACACGATGCTCAATTCGGTTTTAAACCTGGGTTATCGACGGAAAGTGCCATCCTTTGCTTGAAGCAAACTGTTCAGTATTACACGGAAAGAAAAACACCAGTATATGCGTGTTTCTTGGATTTGTCGAAGGCGTTCGACTTAGTATCCTATGACGTCCTCTGGCGGAAGTTGACGGCCATGAGGACGCCCATTGAAGTGGTCAATTTGTTTAAATTTTGGTATGGGAACCAGGGCAATCAGGTTCGCTGGGCGGGAGCGTACTCAGACTTGTATAGGTTGGAATGTGGGGTGAGACAGGGGGGTTTGAGCTCACCAAGGCTTTTCAACCTATACATGGACGAGCTTATTGTCGGGCTCAGTAATACCAAGGTGGGATGTTCGATTGGTGGCGTTTGCATGAACAACATCAGTTATGCTGATGACATGGTTTTGCTGAGCCCGGCGGTAAGCGCTCTCGAAAAGTTGCTTGCGGTCTGTGAGAGCTACGCTGAGACGCATGGCCTTCGATACAATGCGTCAAAGAGCGAGCTTCTGGTATTTAAAGCGGGAAATAAATTGCCAAAAATAGTCCCTCCTATCACGCTCTGCGAGTCACAACTGAAACGAGTGGCGAAATTTAAGTACCTGGGGCATTGGCTCAGCGAGGCTCTCACAGATGATGCAGATATGGAGAGGGAGCGCAGGGCGTTTGCGGTGAGGTGCAATATGCTGGTCCGAACGTTTGCAAGGTGTGAAAAAGCGGTTAAGACGACTCTCTTTAAGACCTTCTGTCAAACGTTTTATACCTGCAGCCTTTGGACCAATTATACCCGAAAAACCTACGACTCCCTGCGCGTCCAGTATAATAATGGGTTCAGGATGTTGTTGGGACTGCCACGATATTGTAGCGCGTCCGGTATGTTCTTCGAGGAGCGCACGGACGGTTTCCGTGCGATAATACGTAAGCGCGTGGCCTCCCTGACGCGCCGCCTTCGTGACAGTCCCAACAGCCTCCTGAGGGCCATTTCTGAAAATATTAACAGCCCACTATGGAGGCACTGGAACTCCATTCACATGGAGTCCAGACAGAATATTTTTCAATTAACCAATTAAATTTCAATGTTTTATTTATTATTTATCCTGATCTTATTACTATTTGACATGTTTTTATTTTAATTTTATTTCATTTTATTTTGCTATATTCATTAAGGTGTTATTGTATTATGTTGTATGTTTGTATTGTGATATGGGCAATGCCTGAAATAAAGAATAATAATAATAATAATAAAAAAAATATAAAAATCGGCAATATCATGTTTTAGAGAAGTCAGTGATTACTTTTTTATTTTTTTAAACGGTTAGAAAATTTTAATTAATAAACACGATATCCGCGCTTCCGAGCACGCACCTCCATCTCGCTCACGCTTATGCTCAGTGAGAGGGAGAGAAGACCATGAACCTACGGCGCCTTAACGTTAGGACAAGTCAACTGTCTATCTGATCTAGCCGACGCGCGTACAATGCGTTACGTGATCGACCTGCAGGTGCAGGACGCACATTAATGTAGGTGCGCAGTAAAGCATCTATACTGACTTGTTTGACAGTTTATACTGACAGCTGACAGCTGCGGAAATAACCTTAAATAATGATTTCAAGGATAAAAAGTGTCCTATATTGGTTTGGAACCGTTGGCTCTAAAGGCAAGGTCAAGTTCGTTGCCAACTTTACTAGGCTAATATATATATTCGCAACCTGCGAAATTACTCCTGAATAACTCGATGAATGTTCCAATTGTTTGAACGGAACTCACTGAACTCTGAACTTTTGACTAAATAAAAATGTAACCCAGCAGTTTTATTTCGCCCGAACGGGCAAAAGCCACGAAACGGCTTTCAATTACTTGACTAATGCGAGACTAAAAATAAACAATGTTTTTATTAAAAATGTCATAGGTGTACAACGCACGCGCGGTTGGCGCTATGTTGCCGGGGGGTTGCCAGGCGGGGGAATTTACCCCATAAAGTTTGGACATTATTTGTGTTGGTGCTTGATAAAGTGAGCTGAAAGTTGGTGAGTTATTGCTAACTCTAGCTAAGTAGACTTGTGGCCATTCGTACAATGTAAAGTAGTAAATTAACTTTCACCTAAGTTTTTTAAGGCATTTAAATTACGTATAATAAATAGATCGTTCTTGCGTAATAGCGACTAACTTGACGATTATATTGAACAAGATTAAAATAGCAATGTTCATTAATATTGTGGCGTAACTCATTTAATTATATATTACATACGAAATACATACCCGACATACCATACAAAATTTATAAGCTTATTAATACAAGTATTATGTCATTGGATTTAATACACTTGTGTGCCTTTGTGGCCTCTTTGCAGCAAAATTTTTGCTTTTTTTGAGTATGAATAAAGTCAACACAAACATTTTTCTGCACTGTCGTTCCAAAGACGTATGTTCTTGACGTGTGATGACAAAAAACGTGAACAAAATACCGTGAAACGATTTCTTCAAAGATCAAACCTACGAGGTTATTTCCCAAACCAGGGAGAAAACACCCCCGCGCTGGCAATACCGTCTATATCTTATCACTGTACTGTGCTCAGTGAGACCCGGCCCGCGAAGGGGTGCGCACGCTCGTTCGAATCCCGTATCCCGGTATAACGGACTCGCGAGTGACGTACTGCAGAAATGTGAGGTGCACTTTAGAAAGTTCTGTGTTCAAGTTGTTAGTGATGTGCGTGAAGTGATTGACATGAAGATGGTAGTGGTTTTGTTACTGGGCATGTTTTTCGGTGAGTTTTGGAACAGTTTCTGTGAGATCGTTTTAATGGAGTTAAGTAATCATGTTTTAATTTATGCAAGTAATTAAAAAATATAAATTTTTATAGAAATCTCCATGAGATTATATTTTAATATTAACTTATTTCATATTAATTAAACCACGTGTTTCTTTACGCTGTCATTAGATGTATCGTATCTATAGTGAAGGCTTAACTAGTCATATTTAACCCGTGACTTAAAGTTTTGTTAAGATTGCTTAGCATAGGTAAGTACTAACTTCACTAATCTGTTAGGAAATATAGGAAACTACTAATAAGATAAATTTAAGTCAACAATGTAACTATTTATAGGTATAACATTTGCATCAAAATCCACCTACTGTATGTACTATTAAACGAGCAATACATGTATATATATATTTGAAATCACGTTCTCGAAAACCACTAGAACGATTTCGATGAAAATTGAAATATAGGGGGTTACGGAGGCGAAATATCGATCTAGCTGGGTGTCATGTCTGGGAAAATTAGTATACTTTATGTTCACCCGAGCAGAGCTCGGTCGCCCGGGGACTGACACAATAATTACATTACCAAGTATTGAATGACATCCAACGATTCTGATGTGTCTATTTAATTCGTCACCAAATTGCTTGGTATAATACGTCACCCGAGTAAATTTTATAACTTCTTGAAAGATTTCAGATAAATCATATAGGAATGACAGCTGTTGAAAAACAGGCACCTACTCAAGCTATATGAAAAGCACTACTTACCTAGGTATTATTATTTTGATTTTGATTTTGATTTTATGGTTTAGTAAATCTTAATCGAATTATCCTGAATCTCGTTTTTTGTGGTAATTTTTTTTAACCACCAAATATTATTTACCGAATTTTCTTTTCTATCTCTAACTCCGGGCTTCAAAGTGGTAAAAGATTCTGGAATTTCGATATTTTCAAAATACATACATAAACCGATACATATAATATATTTCATCCCTAGAAAAATAGAAAGTTCCCCAAGTGTAAATTGCCGCTGCGAAGATCTGGAATGATCTGCCTCCACCAATACGAGAGCCTATGCCTTTGGGCAAGTTCAAAAATTTGGTTAAAAGGCACTTACTTGAACTTCAGAGGCAAATTTGACACAACCTTTGAACATACATGTAGTCACTTTTTAGAATAATAAAGCTTAATTACTATATATACTTACGCCACACTTTACATAATTACAATATACGTCACACAAATTGCTACACAATTAAAACATCAAATTACACGTCACATCACGCACACACTTACACACACACACACACACACACACACGCACACACACGCACGTACACATTATTATACTTCATATTGAGTACAACCTGTTGCACTGCGCATGTTATTTAGTCTATAATGCACCGAAATGACCACCTGAAAAGGGGCCAAGCTGAAAATCAGCGCTGGACAACAGTTCAGCATATGCTGAGGTTGGTACCCATTGCCAAAACAACGCATTTTTAATGATACTTTAAGATAATATAGATAAATTATAACTGTAAATTTTTGGATTATATTGTAATGTAGGTTAAGTGTATAGTTTAAGTTATGGCAATAAAGTTAATTTGAAGTTTGAAGTTGAAGTTGAAGTTGAAGTTTAAACAGTTCTGCCGCAGGCTACCCAATAATACTGCTTTTTTCCACACACTCGTACTTCACTTGTATCACTGCAAAAGCAGCCACATTATATACATAACATAGTCTATTTCAAAATAAAAATGTCAATTTTAAACAGTTAAGATATCTTGATAAAAGTCAGCGAATTTGATATCATGCTCGCCGAAAATATCGCTTAAGTCCTTCAACAGTAGTTTTGCTACGGTTCTACGAGTCACGACGTGTGCTACGCGCGTAGCGCTACGGCGTAGCTTAGCACTTTCAAGCCTTAAGGTCATAGCTCACTAGAGCCATCCGTCGCCCGACCCTCACCGCCTCGCCTCGTAAATGTACTAACTACGGAGTTGATACGGAGTTGATGCAGTGAGCGTGAGAACGGTGCGGGTCGGGCGACGGGTGGCTCTAGTGAGCTATGACCTTTAGCCTGCCAAGAACCCGCCTAGCGGGCGCCTACGTCGTAGTCGCTTTCCGATATACGCGAAAAACCAATAACCTGATAAAATTAAGCTGAATATTGGCAATCAGGGGAAATATTTCGTTTAGTTTTGTAAATTGGTACAATAATACCTTGTGGTGTCCAGACATAGTAAAAGTCCTCGAGGGTGGGGGCTGTGCTGAGGGTGTAGGGGGGGATTGAAGGTACCTGTTTTCAGATTTTTGTACATATCTCGAACATTTGTAGGAAGAGCGTTATAATTACTTCGGACAAAAGTTTCTACATAAAATTTCCCGCAAAATTAGTCATAATGATTTTTACTCTACGATCAATACTTTGGGAGCTACAGGGTGTTTAAGTTAATATGTTGTTTTGTTGCCGATGTTGTGGCGGCGCGCCGGCGGCTGAATTTGTAGCGGCCGCTAAGTTGGCGGCCGTGATTTCGCCCTGGGTGGGGCGGGCCAAGCAGCCCGAGAATCCCTTGGATCAGCTCGATTGGCCTGGAACGGGACTTCTCCGGCTCCCTCGCTGGTCGGCGTTCCGGGGGTACTGGGCTTCGACGCGGCCCTATAGGCCGCCGCGGATGCGCGCAGGACGTTCTTGAACGCCATCTGGATGCGCGGTTCGCGGCCGGCTCTCGCTGCGTCGCTTAGGCCACGGGTGCGGCGGAAAGTCCGGGGGCGGTTTACCCGCTCCTGTGGGACTCCCGAGGGGAGCGGGGTCAGCGGGGACATCTTCGGCTTTGGTGTGGGTAGGTTACCCACATGATTTTTTGATCTGGCCCCACCTTGGAATAACTATTTTTTTATTTCTTTGTTTACTTTAACATCCTGTAGCTTCTAAAGTATTGACCGTAGAATAAAAATAAATATAACTAATTTTGTAGGAATTTTTACGCAGAAACTTTAGTCCGAAGTAATTACAATGCTATTCGTACAGATATTCGAGATGAGTAAACCCCCCCCCCCCCCTACTCCCTCAGCACAGCCCCCACCCTCGAGAACTTAGTATGTTCACCTGGACACGACAAGGAATAACCGTACCAATTTACAAAACTACACGAATTATTTCCCCTGATTTTATTAATTAGCTTGACTTACAAGAGATCAGCTACGATCGTAGTGCGTAGCGATTCTTGGCAGTGAATGTGTTAATGGAAATGAAATAACAAAGCCAAATGAAATGAGTTACGTTTTGAAACCGGGCTGTGAGATTGAGTGAGCTCCGTCTATTGATATTAAGTTAGCAGACGACAAAGCGAGGTTTTTTACAATTTATTTCAAATTTGAAACTCAATTTGTATGAGTGTCGGCATAGAGTACGTTGACTTGTTCCACGAAGCTACAGGTTAACTCTTATAATGACTAAGTGTTTTAAATAATAAATTTGATTAATTTAAAGATTGCACACATAATTAATCAATTAGTAATAAATAAATTAAGTTGTATTGTCAAAATATCTCATGTAAGTGATTTTTTTGTAATTATTATGGCAATAAAGATTCTATAAACCGAAGCTACAGCGACATCAGTATTTTACATGTCCTAACACATTCACTGCCAAGAATCTCTACGCGCCACGCTCAAATTCTGGGTGTCAAATAGCCAGCCTTGGAATCGCCGGAAAACGCCGCCCTACACACACACACACGCGCGCACACACACACACACACACACACGCACAAACTTCTAATCCTATCCCGCTAAGGCTGAGACTGGTACCCATTGCCCAGATACTTGTGTTCAAGTTTTTAGAAGTTTGTGCTTTGTTTGATAGTATATGTTATTTCTTTTGTAATTAATTTAAAGTTGTGGCAAGACATTTAGATTTTTATTTTTTAATAATACTTACTGTTGCTCGTTTGCAATAAAACCACCCAGCTTCCCAGCAACGATATCGAAACGTAATCGATATATTTCAATTAAATTATGTTCGCCGCGTACCTATTGGAGCATTCTATTGGAATGGTACAGTCGGCCGCAGAGAAACGAGACTTCGCTTGCATACAAACTCCTAGCCAGAAGGTCAGTTTTCCCCGCTTCTAATTGTACTCGTACCTACTCACAAGGTAACTTGAAGAATATCTCAGTGACTGTTTCAATAAAGGATCTAAATACTTACGACGTGTTACTTTTACAATGTATTAGCCTTAATTTAGAAGCGACATGAACAAACTTATTTCCTTTTTCCTTTTTTGTGTCCCCTATACAGCACTTCATTCGGTTCAACTATTTCACATTCCATTAGCATTTCAATTGGTTTTTTAACCGCCAATTTTTTTTTAAAACGAGATGTATTACAAGTCTAACGTGTGTATCCATGCGAAAGTGTGTCTGTCTGTCTGTTACCTATTCTCGCTCAAACCGCTGTACCGATTTGGATTAAATTTGGTACGGAGATAGTTTGAATCCCGGTAAAGGACTTAAGATAGTTTTATCCTGCAGAAATCATCCCCTGGGGGAATCAATGGGGGGTGAGAATTCGAATAGATGAACTGATTTAAATACGGTTTTCTAAAAATTAAGGCTCTATAATTGTTGTGTTGGGGGTAATTAAAACGATTCACACTTAAATGGTTGTGAACAAGTTTACGGCCCGTCCGAAGATAAAGGAGACATCGTAGCGTATGGACGCTTGGGACTCCACATAATAAGTGAGTTGCCCATCCTTTATTGATTTAAGGATTCGATGTGTTTGCAGTCTAGATACGATTCAAATACAAATCCCGCAACAGCACGGCCACGGGAGCCCTCTGGCGACTTCACCTTAAGAAAGAAAGAAGACAGTTATTCACTACCCAAGAGACAAAGGGAGAAGAAATGCAATACCATTGACACATATTGTGTGTCTTCGCGGCAGTGAATCGGTCGCTGTCTCAGCATTATGCCGAGGTGTCAGACACCTACAGAGCTGATTTTCAGACAACACCGTACTACGTGACCCACGGAACGCAACACAACATACTACAGATACAAACGAATAAACATAATAAATAAAAAAATTATATAATAAACCTTACTACTAACTTTAGACGACCGGTTAGCCTAGTGGTTAGTGACACTGCCTACGAAGCTGAAGGTCCTCGGTTTGAATCGAATTTGAATATTTATCGATTCATATCGTCGTCTAGTCCCATGACACAAGCCTTATTGAACTTAACATGAGACTAGTTCGATTTGAGTAAGATTGTCCTGTAATATTTATTTATTTCATATTCCCACTACCATAAATATGACATCGAAGGGCAAGTAGTGTTTCTCTCGCTCTTACAAGTTAGCTCTTTGCGCGAAGAAGGAAGCGCGCAAAACATTGTAAGTATTCTGCTTAAGATCGCAAACGTATATTCACTACGAACACATGTTTGCAGGCCTAGGCAGGAAATAGGTTAATTGCTTCCCACTAAAAGGGTTCCGTTATAAAATTTATCGGGTTAACGACCCGTTGTAGGAAAATGACTCGGAACTTTTTAATTTTACGTACAAGGTTTAAGTTGAGTCACGTGTTGTTGCGAGGGAAAAAGCTGTTTGTAAATTTGCATGTTTGAACTTTGCTTTGATTTAAAGTTGGTTGAAGCCTTTCTGTGCTAGCGTAGTGCAGAAAGCGGAAAAGGAGTTAAACTGTGCATGTGTTTTTTTTTAGCACCTGGTGTATAATGAAATAGTAGCCATGTAGTGCGGTTGGTCGATTGCGTAACGCTTTGTATACATACATACATACATACATTCACGCCTTTATTCCCAAAAGGGGTAGGCAGAGCACATGAACCGTATGTTCCAGCGCCACTTTTAGCATAAAGGTGATTATTTACTAATTACCCTTTTAAGGGGTAATTACCTATCTTTTAAAACGCCCGTTAGGACAATTTGTAATTGTTCCACATAAAACTTTCTTATACAAAGACGGTGGCAAACAAGCGCACGGCCAGCCTGATGGTAAGCGGACACCCCAGCCTATAGACGCATGCAACTCCTAAGGAGTAACATGGGCGTTGCCGACCCTAGATATCTTTGAGGATTCGCCGTGTTGACAGCTGAAGGAAAAAAATCCTCGCTCTCAACGCATCCTCGGGAGCTCGACATTTCTCTATTTGACGCGCGTCCAAGCGTTACGTGATCGACCTGCCACACTAAACTGGCATGATAAAGTGTATCTGTATATAGGTACATACCTTTTTTAATCAAAATTTATTTTCTTTTTGTTTTATCATTATTAACGTGGTTCTCTATCTCTTTCTGTGCCATCTGAAGGTTAACTATTCAAATGTTTGCACGCCACTGAAATTTTCATTTAAATACATTAAGCTTAGTTTTAAGCTTTTAAGCTCGGAAAGGGATTAAAGGCTCCGTTTAACTAAAATTCTATTTAAAATTTATGTCAATGTTGTCTGATAATCAGTGTGTTGCTCACAAACTTAATAAAGAACGTTACGCAAGAGTAGAGATTGCAGGAATCGAGAGGTATATCTGACGATGTCAATCGAATCGAATTTATAGTCGTAATTTGTTATAATACAACCATCCGCGGTGATTATGTGGTCACAAAGTGTAGGTTTATGAGAAAAAGGTGCCAGCAGACATACATTATTTACATAATTACATATTAGGGGACAATCTTGTACAATTCGACTTAGTCCTAGAGTGAGCTCAATAAGGCTTGGGTTATGCGAACTGGATTGGATATGGGATATTATTATAGATTTTATTACTTAAGGGGATGCCTTGATTTGAGTTGTACACGCCCCCTAGACAGAGACACGCTGATGCCCACGAGAAAAAGAGATGTAACACTGTAAGGGAATCGCTGTTTTGGACAAATTTCGATAAATACCTAACTTAATGAAGTTTTATTAAAATTTCATAAAAGTGAGATTTTAGATGGGATAAAATATTCTAGTATTAACTTGATTGTTTCGTAAAATAATGTATCGTTTGAGTAAGCTAAGTAATAAAAGGAGAAATACAGACCCAACTTTGGATTTTTTTTCTATCGAGGAAATTTTAAGCAATCATGTATAGATAAAATCAGATGAACAACCATATAATCAAGAATCATAAATATCTGAAAATCAGACCTTTTCGTTTCTTAATCTAGTCAGAACGGCGTTTCAAAACACCCGATAATTTCCAATGCACCGCCTTAAGAGGCTGACGAGACCTAATTTAAATTGATGTTATTTTTTGTGTTTGTCACTCTGTTACCTCTTCACGCTTAAGCCGCTAAACCGATTAAGATAAATGTTGGTGTAAATATAGTTTCATATCTTGGAAAGGCCATAGAGTAGTTTATATCTTGTAAATCATCCGCTAAAGGGACTTCACCCCTTTAGCGAATGATGGGGGTGAAAGTTTGTATGGAGCTAAGATATAAGCAAGTTCCACGCGGACGGACTCGCGGGCAGAAGCTAGTGTGTTATAAAGCTTGGAATGTAAACGTTATAGTGCCCAACTTCCACCATGAATCCCAACGAGGCAGGTGTCAGGCCCACGGTACTATTATTGAAGGTTCCCGAGGGAAAATTATGTGGGATAACTAAGAATTACAATACGGTTACTATTATTGTTCGGATGTGAGGGTTAGGAATGTCCCCTGACATTGAAATCTAATCATATTCAAATATGTATGTTATTATATCTTGAACTGACCCTGCGCATATTAAAACAATGCAATCAAATCAGCATAAATATTGTGTGAATTATTTGTTGAACTAAGTGACTATACTTTGTGATTAAAAAATGCAAAAAATTTTTTTGTTATTAAGCACCGTTAACGTAAAACATTATTATGGAAAGTTTATGCCCTCTGTCACCTTTATTAACATTGTTTGACGACACATCTGGCAATTTTTGTAATAAACAATTAACTTAATTTATTTTTCACTTACTTTTTGTTCCAATCAAAATGGCGAATAAAGGTATTAAAATTGGCATTCTCTAACAAATAGCCATATATAACCATAAATAGATTTATTTTGGTTTACCATCAATACAATTGTAATAATTTTAGAACTGAAGGAACTGTTTTTTGAAAAACTAAATAGATATAATACTTAAACCTACATGTTATTATTGAGCCTGGTCACAACATTTCATAAAAATCGGTCGAGTAATGCGACCAGAGGAGAACAGCCGGACATCTCGACATCCGGGCATACGAAAGAACGTTGATTTAAGCTTAAACAGAGAACTTCATTTGATTCGCTCGCTGTTCAATAATGAAACTACCCAACTATGAATAGTTTTCTCCGCCTACACGAGTACATACATGAGGATTAACCGTCTTTGGTGGGTTTACCGAGGTAGATCAACCTGCGTAGCTGTCTCAATTACTTGAGGAGGCAGGTGTTTTGTTTGTGTGTGAGTGTGTGTCTATGAATGCGTATGCCATTGACACGGAAATAGGATACTGGTAACAAAGGAAGCAATTCGTTGGCTTAGCAACTGGATATCAATTGGTGAAGCAGCCTGCGAAACACAAAAGAGTTGCGGGTAGATAATGCATTCATTTCACCATCCTCCCAGCGTTATTCCCGGTTGTGCCCCCCAAAGAACCCCGGGGTCCGCTTTGGCACTTATCTCAAGGTTTGGCACAGGCACTAGTTTTAAAGTGACTTCTATCTGACCCTCCAACCCAGAGGGAAAACTAGACCTCATCGATGGGATTAGACCGGTTTCCTCACGGTGTTTTGCGATGATTTTAGGGTTCCGTATCTCAAAAAAACGGAACCCATATAGGATCACTTTGTTGTCCATCGGTCTGTATTTTGACTGAACATTTACGTTGACCTAGAACTATGAAATTTGGCAAGTTTTACTTCTTACTCGTCTTATAGGTACTACAAGTACAGGAAAAATGTGAAAACTATACATGTGTGATTTCGTACGGATCTCTCGGTGGGTGGCTTGCATTTGTCCGGTTTTTTTAGAGAATGCTTTCATTTACTGCGCAGTGAAATCTATTTCTGATTTGTCAATTAAGTAGCACAAAAAGTAACCATCTGCGATTATCATATAGAGAACGAAACAACGCCAATTCAAGACCATTAACTCACATTAAGGGGCTACCCGAGGTTTCCATCGATTTTTGACAAGTTTTGAATCGTATCTCCTACTTTCGCACTACAGATAGAAGTATAAATCAAACGGTTATCGCTTCTTCAATCTTTTATCTCCATTCTGGTCTACCGGATTTTGAAACAAATGAATACTTAATTTTGTATGATCTTTTTAAACATTGTCTAAAATAACACTTATGTTGTGTTGTATCTCTATTGACGTGAAAGATCTAAAACATACGAAATCTACATATTTGAGTTCGTCTGTGACGTCCCTAAAAACTGGTCCAGGGGTTTCATTTTAAACCAATTAACACAAAAGTTATGGCCAGAAACCGGTTTTTTGGCCTAAAATTGTTCAACTTTGATGCCAAATATCTCGCAAACAATGATCTTTGAAGTAAGTATGGGATATTGCTTAAAACCGTTGTTGTTAACATAATAAGCTACAAAAAACCTAAGAAAACTAAGAGATTCAGATCGAAGGTACGATCCCATACGCCAATTATGGGAGCCCCTTAAGAGTCATTCCTCTATGGGTGGTTTCCGCTGAGCTCAAATGAGTTAAAACTGGAATATTCTTACCCAAGCGGAAAGCCTTTAAATATTCAAAATTTTCAAAACATTCCTATAATCTCCCACTACACCCGACAGCTAGTCTTCTCTCTCAAGCTCTGCTCTATTAATAATTCTCTATGTTCCTTAAACTGCATTTCGGCTACTGCATTTTACTGCTGAGGTTTAACTTTAAGAAAGTCTCAAGTCTCTACGATGCTCCTACGCTTTTACGACCTTTTTGTTTTAACAGAGCAGGGCGAGCCCCGTTCTTGCCAACTGGGAGAATTATGCTAATCTGGAACTTAAGTGCCACTTTAAAAGTCATAACCAAAATAAACAATATATGATGCCGAGACATTGCCTGAGAGATGATTTATACATTATACATTTACCCGAAAAAGACTTACTTTACGAACACGAAACTTTTTGTTTATTTGCTGAAACGTTGCTATTTTTAACCGACGAAAAAAACGGAGGAGGTTCTCAAGTCAACGCGTATATATATATATATTTTTTTCTTATTCAGTTAAATTTCCGTAGTCTAACGACTATACGGTTTTTTTTACACGTTTTGAAAAATGACGTGTCTATCGACTGCTATCTGGTACCACTCAAAACGACATTCAAACGATTGTCGAACCCAGGAAATGGAATATTAATGGAAAAGTCGTGTTGTTGGAAATTTTCGCGATGGTTAAATCATTGTTAAAATTTAGTCGTTGGGTAAATTTAAATTTTAACTTAAATACACACTGTTTGATGTGGGCGCGTTTCAGGAAAATTAATTGTGGTAATTGTTAACTGTATTGTTATGCTAACAAAACATAATTTGAATAAACGATGCCATTTCATTAATATTTTGTTTTGACTTATCCAAAACTTATCCTACTTTTAGTGGTAACCACCAGCACCCCAGATTCCCGTTTTATGTACCTATCCATAGTTAAGGCGTTATCACAAATAAACAAACAGAAGACGGGACTACCATTTCAACTATATTCATCTCGCCATAACCTCAGAAACAGAAATAAATTAACTAGTACATTTACGAAACTCCAAATTGTAAGATCGGGTACAAACCACATAGCGATAAAAGTGTACAATAGTGTTCCTTTATGTATAAAGCAGGTTGAAAACAATAAGGTGTTCTTTCAAACGATGAAAGATTTTTTGATCATGGAAAGTTATTATACATAAAGGGGGTTCGATCGCCATACAAAACGTCTTTTGACATTCGCAGGCTAGCAGAATAACTTGTATAAACTAGAATAATTTGAGAAATTAGTTTGGCACGTGATACTTTGCGAAAACGATTATTCTCAAATTATTCTGGTTTATACAAGTTTATTCTAACAAATGGGTAATTTCGCGCAAATGGGAAGCCAATTTATGTAAGATTGTTACATAAGTTTCTTAAAATATCATGCCGTTAGCCTGCGAATGTCAAAAGACGTTTTGTATGGCGATCGAACCACCTTAAAAGAGTATTTTAGTTATTGTACATCAAAAGAGTAGTTTAGTAATTAATAGATGCATGTAAATCTTATCCTAACATTAATATTATTGTAAATAAATATTATTTCATTGCAGTGCCCTTACAGGGTTTATAATCATAATAATCATAATAATTTATTTGTAAAACCAATTTACACGACGATATTGGGACGTAATAGTACATTACGTAACTAGGGCGGTGAATTCGTGAATGCCCCAGATCGCAGGTGTTTGTGGCCCGAACCGAAGTTGAGGGCCATAAATATGCGCTCTGGGGCTTTATGAATTACCGCCCGTGTTGAGTACAAAATTTTACGTCTTCTCCTGGCCCCGTACGCGCAGCGTGCAGTAAAGCCCGCGTTATGGCTAGATGTGACGTAAAATATTGTAAGACCACTTTAACCATATAAAGTAATTAACAATATGATTATGAACTAGTTCATTCCCTATAGTAGACACCACCATCCCCTCCCGCAACGAGCAGCTACCGTAGGTTTTACGAAAGCGACTGCCATCTGACCTTCCAATCCAGAGGGAAAACTAGACCTAATTGGGATAAGACCGCTTTCCTCACGATGTTTTCCTTCACGGAAAAGCTAACCGTAAATATTCCGTACATTCGATCCGAAAAACTTATTGGCACGCGCCGGGATACCCACCGACCGCCGCTTGACAGTCGCACGCCTGAGGCGTGACGCCTCAACCACTACGCTGCCGTAGCTTATTTCCGTGCAACACGAAACGATTATTGGACACAATTGTTCATGTTTAGTGACTTCTGAATACCCGCTTAGGTCGTGTTTTACCCAATTCATTAGCTCCTACAAACTGATCGTCATACGCTCTGAGTCGTGCAAAGGCTTTCCATGGCTACCTAGCGTGGAAATGCCGCCAGTATTACGAGGACTTATGCACGGGAACCGCTGGGGGCGATTAACGTTAAAGTTGTTCATTTTGTGCGGTAGCATAATATGTATTATTGTAGTGATTTAAATGCATGGAATAAAAATATTATTCAAATTTTACATACATACATACATACATTCCCGCCTTTAATCCCAAAAGGGGTAGGCAGAGCACATGAAACGTATGTTCTAGCGCCACTTTTAGCATAAATGGGTATAAAATAGCGACAAAATGTGATATTGCAGTGATAGGTTGCTAGCCTATCGCCCATAACACACTTTAACCCTGGTCCCTTAGTCGACTTTTACGACACCCACGGGAAGAATGCGGGAGGTGAAATTCTAACCCGACACCACACGGGTACGGACGGGGCACGGACGGGTAATCAAATTTTAAATAATAAATAAGACAGGTTTATCTTAGTGGACTTATCTGAAATTACCGTAATTAAATGTTTCTTAGTTAATGTTAGTTAGATCCCTATTGAAAAGAGCGAGTGAAGCGAACGACGTGCTCCGATTTAGGTTGGGCCAAAATTCTTTCCTATATCCGGCTGTTCTCCTAGGTGTACTAGTCACATTTCTCAAGCGAGTATCGTGAAATGTTGGGAGCAGATTTGATATAGCATATAGTTTTTTTATTGCTGAATCAGTTTTTCGAAATCAATAATGAAAAGAAAGACAGTACAGCTCACAAAGCCACTTACTAACTCAATGTTATTAGACTCATAAGATAATAAATAAGGGAGGTTTGCCTTATCATCTACCTATCTGAAATTACCGTCTTTGAAATAGTAGGTCACGAATAGATAACATAAATATAGATCGTAGCAATAGATTACCTCATTTTCATGTCCACAGATCTTTTCGCAGATCACAACATCGGAACACGATGATACCATAAATCTCCGTCACCCGTCAATATGTTACAACTCCACTGTATGTCAATATGACGTACCTATACCGGTCATGCCTGGCATATACTCCGTTTTGGTATTAAAGGTATTGTGCTGCGTCGACCGCTTACTATCGATACCTCATCTTACGAATTTGTGGCAATGCAGAAAGAACCGTACCGAGCAGAAGATAAAGTTCAAATTTCAATAAAACGGAAAGAAAATTGGAGGTTGTAAAAGTAAGTGCATATTCGCACTCCAGGCGCTTGATTTGAAAGACAGAACTCGTTCTACTTTTAACCGTGTTTATTTGGAGATACAGTTTAATTTTGAGTGAGGGTTTTTGCAGATGAGTCGTTTCATTTCTAAGGCAGGTTTTGGATGAGCTATCGATGGTCGCTCATATTGTGACGGCGTTGGGGGACAGTCACGATCACTTGCCTGTATATTTATTGGAGTACTGTTTTTATGCAGTTTTTGTAGATATTTATAGAGTGATAGATATTTTGGGGAGTTTGCGGGATATAATAATAAATAGTTTGATAAGAGAGAGTTGTGGAGTGACTAAAGATTATAGTGCCGAAAATTTAGAAGGGTATGTTAAGATGGTTTGGGCATGTAGAGAGGATGGATGAAGAAAGAGAGTGTACGGGGGAAAAGTAGATGGTACTGTTGGAAGTCGAACTTTTTCCAACCAAATCGGAGAAATCCTAAATAAAGCTCAGGTCAAGAGTACCCTAAACCGTCAGGCCTGTATCCACTTACTTGATTTCGAATTTTAAAAATTAAGCCTAAATTGCTTTCAATTTCAAGCAAGTGACTAGGTATGAAGAATGTCATGAATGTCATGATAGTGAATAAAGCGAGAAAGGTTTGTCAAGATCGTTGAAAGTGGAAATCCGTGATCTCTGCCTACCCCTCCGTGAAATAGGGGTCTAATGGCTGCGCAATGTAACTGAGTTCGCAGCGCAGGGCGTCTGCCGTTTATCAAATAAATCTGACATGCGATGTGGTGACGTCACGCAACGCATTGCAATGAATTCATAATTATGTAGTAGGTCATCAGTTCACTTAGGATCTACTCACAGTGCATCTTCTGGTAAGTGGACGACATAAGAGAACCTTTCCGCTCCAACGGCCGTTGGTTCTACGTGCAATGCAACGTGCCCCGCCCACTGCCACTGTAGTTTAGAGATTCGCAGGGCCTATATATAAATAAATAAATAAACGTTAGGGGACAATTGAGTTTCCCGTGGGTAGTCAAACAAACAACAAGTCAAAATAGTAGAGCTGTATTTTAAAATAAAGGAAAAATAGTATTTTACATTTTCTGAATGTAGTAACCACTTCCATGTGATACTTACTGCCTCATTGCTGCCCTCTGCTAATATCCACCTATTTCATCACTTTTTTTTGGCATAACAACACAAGTTCAAAGGTCACTTTTAGTGGACACGCCTTTCTGCACACAATGGACCACCTAGCACAGCTGCAAAAGAGCATGGACGACATGAAGGCCATGTTTACTTCCCAAATGGCCGCTTTTGAGAGTTCCGTGGCCAACCAGGGAGGGGATTTGTTGGCGGGTGGCTACGGCACCTTCAAAACTCTGCTGTGGAAGGCCGTCGAGACACTCCAGGAACAAATGGGCTTCGTTTTGAAGACTTTGGAGGAGATGGAAACCCGTTCTCGAGCTGGAATTCTGCTGCTGCATGGTGTTCCGGAGGTTACAGGTGAAGACATCACAGACACAGCGATGGACATCATCAAGCAGGACCTCAAAGTGGATGGGGTCTCGGCGCATTCCATGATGGCCTGCTACCGCCTTGGTAAGACCCCTATGCCTTCAAAACCACGGGCTGTGCTACTTAAGTTCAGCTGTCACAGGGCTCGGAACGCAGTTTGGACCTCGAAGAAACTGCTCAAGGGCTCTGGTAGAACTCTCTCTGAGTTCCTCACTTCTACCCGGCATGCTGTGTTCGTGGAGGCTCGCAGGCTGTATGGCGTCAGAGACAGCTGGACAAGCGACGGGCGTATTGTGGTACAGTGCAGCGATGGAGTGCGACGGAAAATAACGTCGATGGAAGAACTGCGGTCGTTGCCTGCGCCTGCGGCTACGGAGGAGGACGGTCCTGCGGCGGGGGCAAGTGCGGGGTCAGCGGGTGCTCCGAGGGTGCCAGGTGCTGGAGTGCCTCCTACGCAGCCGCGTCGACCCAAAAACCCTTCCCGAGTTGGCGCTAGCGTAGCGGCACGGCGTGGTGCCCATACTTAGTATCCTCTTATGTGCTGTTCTTATTCCAAATTCCAATCTAGATCATTTTTATTTTATTTTTTTGTACGCGGTACACCTCAAAATATTTGTTCGAAATGTCGTGCATCACTTGTCATTCTTGTCAATGTCACTAGTAGGTTAATTTTTTTTTTTTTTTTAAATTCGTCCATTCGGACAGGCTAAGACCATGGGCCATACTGCCTAGTCTTCAGTAACTAGTAGGTTAAGATTTGTTTGACGTTTTGTGCGTTTCGTTATTGCGCAGTAAAATTATATTGGTGTATTTTTCTAGGTGCATATGTTTATACTGATGGTGTGTCCGTAATTTCAGTTTTCTTTGCGTTACTTTTGTTTTTTTTTGCCATTTGTTGATGTAACTCTTATTTTAGCTGGCGAGCGATTGAGGCAGATTGCTCTTTAGTGTAATTAGTAGTTTGTTGATTTAGCTAGTAGCTTAGGTTCTTTTATTAATTATTTATATTTCTGTATATATATATCTATATATTTGTATTCAACCGTATTTACAATGTCGGACGTGTTTAATGCTAGTTTGGACAGCGAGTTTTTTTCACTCTCTTCTTCAAGTTTTTACGATTCCTTGAGTGACGCATCAGATATGCCTGATCTTAGTGAACGCTTGCACTGTACTTTTAAAACTTCTACTAAAAACTTCAATGTCGTTCATATAAATGCGCAGAGTGTGCCGGCTCATTACACTGAATTGCTTGCATCGTTCAGCTCCAATAACAATATACATGCAATTCTTATCTCCGAGTCATGGCTAAAGCCCTCTCTTCCTTCAACTTTATATCCCTTGCCTGGGTATATTCTGATTCGTAATGACAGGATTGGCCCTAGCGATGGCGGTTCGGGAACTGTGCGGGGCGGCGGTGTTGCCATATATATAAAAAGTAATTTCGCTTATCAAGTAGTTGCTCAGTCGCCATCAGTCTACTCGAACTCTTCCGAGTATCTTTTCTTAGACGTGACTTTACATCACTCCAAAGTTCTTCTTGGCGTTTTTTATAGCCCTTCATCTCAAATTAATTATTTTGATTCCCTCGAAAATGTTTTAGTCAATATTAGCCCTCAGTTTGATCACAGCATTATTATGGGTGACTTTAACACCTGTCTCCTTAAAAATGACCATCGCTCCGCTAAGCTCCGTTCTCTTGCAACTTCTATAAATCTAAGCGTGTTGCCACTTGATGCTACGCATTTTCCTCATAACGGCCCTCCTTCTCTTTTAGATCTCATTCTTACTACTTCTCCAAATCTGGTATCCCTCCACGGGCAATTCAATGCTGCAGGTTTCTCCAATCATGATTTAATTTACGCCTCTTTTAACATTCGTCCCCCGAAGAAGAGACAGAAGATAATCATGCGTAGAAATCTCCGCGATGTAAATCTGGAAGCGCTCTGGGATGATGTTTCACATGCTGATTGGAGCAGTGTAGGTCGTCATGACGATGTTAACATGAAAGTAGGGGCTTTCAATGCCATATTGCTTGCGATTTTTGATAAGCATGCTCCTTTGAAACCAACGCGAGTTAAACACTTTCCTGCACCGTGGCTCACGCCGGAGATCAAACAGTACATGGCCAAGCGCGATCGAGCTCGTATTAAGTTCCGGCTGGTTCCTTCGGACGAAAATCGCCAGAGGTATATTTCCATACGTAACTGCTGCAACAAAGTCTGTAGGGAAGCAAAACGCCTCCATATCCACAAATCAATAGAGGAGTGTCCCCCTTCTAAGTTGTGGAAATTTTTAAAGTCTCTTGGGGTCGGCAAAACTCAGCAATGTTCTTCCAATACTCTTGACATTGACGCTATTAACAAACATTTCAGCACGTCGCCGGTTACTCTTGACCCATCCATTAAGCAATCCACTCTTTCACTTCTTGCCAATATTACACACCCCGACCTATCTCCCTTTGAATTTGGTTTGATTTCACCGCAGGAGACGCTTGCCCTTCTCAAATCTATTAAGACGAAGGCAATCGGTGACGATGGCCTCAGTGTGGATATGCTTATGCTCGTGGCGGATTTTATTGTTCCTACCCTTTCGGATATTATAAATTTCTCCTTGTCCACTGGAACCTTTCCGGCATCGTGGAAGTATGCTCACGTAATTCCTCTCCCCAAAATCCCTAATGCTGTATCTTTCACTCAATACCGCCCTATTTCTATTCTCCCAGTTTTGTCAAAGATCATTGAACATTATGTTAATCGTCGTCTCCTTTCTCATCTTAACAGAAATTCTTTGTTTAATCCTTTCCAATCCGGATTCCGCCCCGGGCATAGCACGGTCACCGCTTTAGTTAACGTCACCGATGACATTCGTCTCAATATCGAGTCCAAAAAGCTCACTGTCCTTGTTCTTCTTGATTTTAGCAGTGCTTTTAATACGGTAGATTTTGATATTCTGCTAGGTATTCTCCGCTCTCTTAACATTTATGAAACTCCCTTATCCTGGTTTCGCAGCTACCTCTTTGGCAGGCGCCAGCGCGTTACGTTCGATGACAAGATGTCCGAGTGGTGCGAACTCTCCGCTGGCGTTCCACAGGGCGGGGTGCTTTCTCCATTATTATTCTCTGTTTTTATAAATAGTATCACCGAATCCCTAACTACATCATATCACCTTTACGCAGATGACCTACAGATTTATGCAGCGGCTACTGTGGATGATGTCTCCGCATTAATTTCGGAAGTCAATCGAAACCTAGAATCTATACGCTGCTGGGCGTGTAAGTATGGTTTACAAATTAATGCGAAGAAATCGCAAGCGATTGTTATTGTTAGTCCTTACTATGTAGATAAGCTCTCAAAGGTGGTGGTGCCTGACATTATTTTTGATGGAATTTCTATTCCTCTTTCCTCTACTGTCAGGAATTTGGGTATCACCATGGACCAGACGCTTTCTTGGTCACCCCATATAGCTGAGGTGAGTCAGAGGATCTTTAGATCCCTTCACTCCCTAAGACGTCTCCAGAATTTCCTTCCTCTTCGTACCAAGTTGACCCTTACTCAATCTCTTTTGCTTCCTCTTCTGGACTATGGCGATATTGCGTTTCTGGACCTCAACGAGGAGCTACTTGATAAGCTGGAGCGTCTACAAAATGTATGTATCAGATATGTATTTGGTCTACGCAAGTATGATCATATCTCTGAATTCCGCTCTAAGCTTCGATGGTTACCGATTCGCCGGCGCAGGGATGTGCATATCCTGTCATTACTTTTCAATACACTGTTCAGCCCTACTTCCCCTCCTTACCTTTCTGAGCGGTTTAGTTATATGGCAGACGGCAGTGGCCACCGCTTGCGGTCGAGTACTAACCTTACTCTTGCTGTACCGTCTAGAAAGACGCGAACATACTCCAGATCTTTTACTGCGCGCGCTGTTAAATTGTGGAATGAGTTGTCTTTGTCGCTGAGACAGTCGCAGTCTGTTGCGTCACTTAAGATGAATTTGAAGAAGTTGTGGCTTTCCAATGACTTGTGAATTGGTTGAATATAGTATTTATTTATTTATTGTATATTTGCGATATATATGTAACATATGTTAGTGTGTATTATATTTTATATTGTATATTTATATATGTATTGGCATGTTTTTATTTGTCTAGTATTAATACTAATTAGGATTTGCTTTATTTTCTCTGTTTTTGTACACGGTATAAGTTTGCCTATCTCGTTCTACCTACCTTCCTCTCAATTGCTCAAAGGTTAGCTGGAAGAGATCCCTTATAGGGATAAGTTCGCCTTTGTACTTTGATCTATTGTGTGACATGTATATTCCTTAACCTGTTATTGTGTACAATAAAGTGCTTACATACATACATACATACAATCTTACACAAATCGTCCTAGTCCCAAACTAAGCAAAGCTTGTAGTACTGGGTACTAGACGACGATAAACATACTTATATAGATAAATAAATACTTAAATACATAGAAAACATCCATGACTCAGGAACAAATATTCGTGCTCATCACACAAATAAATGCCCTTACCGGGATTCGAACCCAGGACCTCTTGCTTCGTAGGCAGGGTCACTACCAACTAGGCTAAAGCGGTCGTCGTATAAATTATTTATATCCCTTACCTTAGTTCTGCTGCGGATAGCCTCATTTCTGATGCGATCACTCAGAAGAGAAGCTCCCAGTCTCCATTGCCCTCGTAAGATTTTGAGCCTTCTTATGAAGCCCATAGTAAGCGACCGCATTTCAGTGCCAAATGTCTTCACACTATTTAACTAAAGTTGCCTCTTAGGTACTGTAAATGATATCACGGCCCTATTTATTTAAAAATCTCTATTCTAGTGAATCACATCGTAAAATAATGTTTTACGAGAAACTGTATTTTGTTAACATAGTAACAATGTACCCTGTATAATTGATAGTACGCTTGTAATAATACCAGTGGTTCAGAAAACTAATGGAGTTGAAAACTAACATAATTATACTTTTAATTTGGAAGCTAACCTGACGAGGTTGCTCATACGCCTACGTAAGGTAAAATACCCGGTGTTGGGATGCCTAAGTAAGTAGACTTCCAAAGTATTTTATTTTATTTTATGGACTGTTCTTTAACGGCTTCGGTTCTAAAACCTCACAAATATGTTTTTGCAGACGCCAACACAGCGAACTGTCCATCCTGTATTTATATTCCTAAAGGAATAAATTACAATAAATAGAATAATAATAGTAATAAATTACAACGCACATAAAGTGCACGGATAGCCAGTTAACTGTGTTGGCGATAGAACGTTTGATTTATTATAAAGGTTGTATAGGTACATACGCTACAGATAACAAAAAAAACTTAAGAAACTCAAACCAAGCAAATGCTTCAGCGCAAACAAAGGGGAACACCAATAAATCCTAACAGTCATATTATGTCCGTTAGTTTCTGAACTTAGGCATTAGCTCATAATGCCACATTATAATTCGATTGTTTATTACAGCCAATTTTGGACAGCCGTCATGCCGGTACGATAAACGTCAATGATGACATAAATTGTACTGGGATGAAATCTATCAACTATATATTGGATGTCGCTACGTTTAGCTATGCTTTTGATTCTATCTTGATTCTAACGTGAGGCAATTCTGCGTAAACCTAGGTTTCTGCCTGTATACTAGCATATACATAACGACAAGAGATCCTAACACTAATGTATGTCATTGACATGCATTTGCCTAAATACAAACGGGATAACGTGTTTCTAAGTATTCATTCTTACCAGGTTCTTACGAGTATATTCAAACTTTCATTCTCATATCCTTTCCGTTCTAATTTCTTGTTGATGGAGCTTCTTGCTCCGTACGATCATCCAGCCACCCCTTAGATCGTTCCATACCACACCAATTCTTCCTTATACCCATGGCGTTTTCTATTCTAAGATTATAGGTTCATGTCACAAGACATGGACCCCACATCACACCCGAGTAAATACGTTTGACATAAGGACAAGAGTTCTATCATGTACACTTTACATTGTGAAGTGTACCTGCAAAATATATGATACACGAGTGAGAGGTGAAGTGATTTCTCTTGATTCTCATTCTAATTACGATACTGATTCTATTCTTGTTCTATTCTGATTTCTTTCTATTCTTACGTATTGGCGGGAATTCTGTTCCCGCCGCGGGCCTCCACAACTCCCCTTATAGCCCGCCCCTGTCCTCTCATAACCATTTGGCATATTCTTGGCTATTTCTATTCTGTATGTTCCTCTTACTTGAATATCCCTTCATCTCTCAACTCATCCTTTTAATAATACACATAAGACACTCACCGGGATCCCCAGCTGTCTTGTCTATCTATCTGTCTATATGTCTATCCTCGCGGGTACTTACTGTTCATGTTTCTATTTCTTACTTCTATGTTCAGCGTGCCTAATATGATGAACATTAGCGTGATTGTAGTTCTCCCACAATCCATTCTTTCCTGCCTTGCTAAACATATCTCTCACTGTTCGACATTTTCCTATGTCTTCACATATTTACTACGATTGATACAGTTGTCATTGACTACTGATCAATCCTTTCCATTCATATCTATTCTTAAACTCGTTCACAATAACTCTCACTCTTTATTTCTATTACGGTATAGCTTTTATTCGAGATATAAAAACTAATTCCTTTTGATCTCCGTTACATCCATTTTTTCTGTCTGACAGTTCAATTCAAAATCCCGCCAGTGTTGACAGTTGAGTTCCATTGAGTCCGTTTCAAACATATTTTTACCGGCATTGATCGATGATCGCGTTCGTCGCGACACTCCCGACCGCCGGGCGAATCTGGACTGCTGCCAGTTCTCCAGTCTATAGGGCAATCCTTACCTTAGCCATACTGCCTCCGTTCTTTCTAGTTTTTACACATTATTATCTAGGTTTTTTTTACAGGAGCAGAGGCACCAGGTATATCTACCGTTTTAACACTATCTTAAACCACAACATTTCCATGCACCTGTGTAATGAGCTCTTTGGTCAGAGCCAGTGGTTCTATTTAAGGACTTCCAGTTCTTTTGGGGGAAAGGTGTCGGTTCTTTTGACTCTTGTAACATATCCTGGTGTCCAGCATCTTCTACTTCTAAAGGATATAAATGTCATAAGAAATTCATGAAGTTATTTCCTCAGTCAGTCTTTATGCTCCATCAGTTCCTTTCTCTATAGTGGTGACCTTTCCCACTTTCTATTTTCTGTGTTCTTTGAGTCACCTTTGATTTAGACTAGGTATGTTGGCTGGGCATTGTTTTGTTCTGACCCGCGGCTTCTTGTGATAATGTACCAGCATTCTCTTTCATTTCGGGCAAACTACACATGTATTGTTTTCATAAACATTCTTTTATAATTCTTCTAGAACCTATACACTAACCATTCTTCCATATTTCTACGAGGTTTTCTTTTGCCACTGGATCATATTGCATCATATTGATGGCAAGAAACGTATACCATAAGTCGGTGATTCTGCTAGCTTGAATAAAAAATCTATGTCGAAACTTGCACCGGTTAGAGGGTTTTAATTCATGACATCTTCAATTTCTTTAATGACTGTCTGTATTCAGCGATTTATCTTTCTACCTAGCTGTTTTTCTTAGGTGAGTGTCATACAACGTTTACTGTGCCAACCATTCTTGTATAAGACCCTCCATACGACGGGCTTAGTCAGAAAATAATAATAAATTCCCACCTTATTGACGCTACAATACACTTTTGACAGCACTTTTGCCGTAGCTGAATAGCATCGCAATATTGGAAGCACTTAATTCTACATGCCTCTTGCTTACGTCATTTTCCTCGTAGTATGCGAACTTTCTACCTTTGTCATATCACCAACTACTTCTACATCAACAGTAGGTACATTTAGTTAGGCAGGTGTCTAAGCAACCTTATTTCTTCCTTACAGTTGGTAGGTACTTTTAAGGGCATTCAAGTATCATTAACTGCCCTGCATCTTAATACATCCATATTCGTCATTAATTAAGTATTTCTGGATAGACTGGAATTTCCCGATAATTCTTCAGGTCCATGACGTGTTTTTGTGACCTAAAGTTTCTTCTGCATCGAACTACCATTCTTCTCTTCTGGGGTCATTCTTTTTATTTTTACCTGATATATCCATCTTCATCTAATTTTCTTAATCTCGATTCTAATTCCATAAAATGTCAGCCCTCCCTACTTAGCGAGAGGAAATGTGGTCCATTGAACCACAATTCTTCCTTTGAGTATCATAGGCAGATCCAGTTTCTTAGATTAGCTAAATTTTATTCTATGATTTTTCCCGTAATCATTCACTAGAGAACGGTATTGATAAAGAACCAATTCTTTCACTATATTCACTAACCTCATAAAATTTACAAGAATCGAGATATGGACACGTTCTATTATATGTTATGTTATGTTATTTATTTATTTATACTTTATATTTTATTATATTTTCTGTATACGATGAAGCGTTTATTTTTTATTTTATTTTGCTCCATGTAACATATCCTCGGCCTTCCGTTTTTCTTTTCCCTTCTATTTTCCTTCTTCTGACAATATCGTTCCCATCTCGATATTGATTTGATTTCGATTGGGTCGTCATTACCAAACAATAATAACTGTTCTTGATCCGGACTTAGCTCCAGTTTCTTCACAAGCCTACAAGGCTATACATTACTATTCTTTGTTCGGTTCTGTTCTTTAGTCGCCTCACCTACCCTTGCCATTCTTTGCACAGTGTAGCCGGCCCGTTGTAGGATGCTTAGAGCTAGCATCACCCCTCTCTCCACTATTCTATATATGCACAACATTCTTTAAACGAGTATTCTTATACTTCAATTGGTTGAGACCTTCTGCTAATTGGATTACTTCAACTTCAAACAACCAACTCTCAGGTATTCTATTTTGTCAACATCTGGTAAGCCGCTATTCATGGACTTAGCTTTGAACCAGGTTCCATTATATACTTTGGTAGTTTGGCTTTGCTAGTTACCAATATTGCCCTTTAAATATTTTCAAATTTTGTTCTGTTTCGGAACAGGGACATATAAAACTTCATTTTCTCATGTGACGTTCTGCTGGCTTTGGTTAATAAAAGTATGTAAATTATATTTCTTCATAACGTTTGACACTTAGTTTATGGTTACATTCGTACTTCAATTCTATTTCTTTAAGCAATTTCCATTTATGTCCGCCTGAATTTGATCATTTTTTATTTTCTTAACGACATTGATTTAGCTTTCAATTAAATTATACTCAAACAAATTCAATTTTTAGTGAATCATATGTAACTAACGCATAACACAAACCAACTTCATCCAAGAAGCGTAAAGCTTAATTTCTTCCTTACTTGATTGTACTATCGACAGCGCAACTAACCGACCATACGTGCACTTTATGTGCACTGTATTAAAGGTTCTATATAAATACAGGACGGTCAGTTATCTGCGTTGGCGTTTTTCCTTTGATGTATTGACAGTACAATTAATTCAAAATGAATGGAAAAGATTTCCTGCCTCAGGACATTTAACAATATTTCAGGTATTTGTATGCTAGTATTACCCAATACAGATAGCAGAACAAGATACTTATTGTCATATAACTAAGAACACCGATGTACCTACTTATTCTAGGCTAATAACGATTCTATTCTACTCTATTCATATCGATGTTTCTTGTATGAATTCTTGCTATGTAAACCCCAACTAAGATAAAGAAAAGGAAAACATATTTTACTTCTGTATCCATACTAGGATTCCTAGGCTATGGACGTTCTTAAACATTATCCTAACTATAATTAATACTTTATTTATGAGCCCGAACTAGGATTCCTAGCATAGGGTCCAAAACAAAAATGTCGAGATAAAGAAGAGAGACTTTTAATTCTAACGAGACCACACTAGGATTCCTAGGCTAAACTCTTATCACGTTTTTTTACCCAGGTATGGGCACACATTTAACTTCTTAAATGTGTGTACTGTGTAGGTTTCTAGGTCTTCTCTACTCTAGGAGTTTCATGGTCTCCACCGAACTGTGAGTTTCTAGGTCTCCACCGCACTGTGAGTTTCTAGGTCTCCACCGAACTGTGAGTTTCTAGCTCTCCACCGAACTGTGAGTTTCTAGGTCTCCACCGAACTGTGAGTTTCTAGGTCTCCACCGCACTGTGAGTTTCTAGGTCTCCACCGAACTGTGAGTTTCTAGGTCTCCACCAAACTGTGAGTTTCTAGGTCTCCACCGAACTGTGAGTGTCTAGGTCTCCACCGAACTGTGAGTTTCTAGGTCTTCACCAAACTGTGAGTTTCTAGGTCTGCACCGCACTGTGAGTTTCTAGGTCTCCACCGAACTGTGAGTTTCTAGGTCTCCACCAAACTGCGAGTTTCTAGGTCTCCACCGAACTGTGAGTTTCTAGGTCTCCACCGAACTGTGAGTTTCTAGGTCTCCACCGAACTGTGAGTTTCTAGGTCTACACCGAACTGTGAGTTTCTAGGTCTCCACCGAACTGTGAGTTTCTAGGTCTCCACCGAACTGTGAGTTTCTAGGTCTCCACCGAACTGTGAGTTTCTAGGTCTCCACCGAACTGTGAGTTTCTAGGTCTCCACCGAACTGTGAGTTTCTAGGTCTCCACCGAACTGTGAGTTTCTAGGTCTCCACCAAACTGTGAGTTTCTAGGTCTCCACCGCACTGTGAGTTTCTAGGTCTCCACCGAACTGTGGGTTTCTAGGTCTCCACCGAACTGTGAGTTTCTAGGTCTCCACCGAACTGTGAGTTTCTAGGTCTCCACCGAACTGTGAGTTTCTAGGTCTCCAACGCACTGTGAGTTTCTAGGTCTCCACCAAACTGTGAGTTTCTAGGTCTCCACCGCACTGTGAGTTTCTAGGTCTCCACCGAACTGTGAGTTTCTAGGTCTCCACCGAACTGTGAGTTTCTAGGTCTCCACCGAACTGTGAGTTTCTAGGTCTCCACCGAACTGTGAGTTTCTAGGTCTCCACCGAACTGTGAGTTTCTAGGTCTCCACCAAACTGTGAGTTTCTAGGTCTCCACCAAACTGTGAGTTTCTAGGTCTCCACCGAACTGTGAGTTTCTAGGTCTCCACCAAACTGTGAGTTTCTAGGTCTCCACCGCACTTTGAGTTTCTAGGTCTCCACCGCACTGTGAGTTTCTAGGTCTCCACCGAACTGTGAGTTTCTAGGTCTCCACCGAACTGTGAGTTTCTAGGTCTCCTCCGAACTGTGAGTTTCTAGGTCTCCACCGAACTGTGAGTTTCTAGGTCTCCACCGCACTGTGAGTTTCTAGGTCTCCACCGAACTGTGAGTTTCTAGGTCTCCACCGAACTGTGAGTTTCTAGGTCTCCACCGAACTGTGAGTTTCTAGGTCTCCACCGAACTGTGAGTTTCTAGGTCTCCACCGAACTGTGAGTTTCTAGGTCTCCACCGAACTGTGAGTTTCTAGGTCTCTACCGAACTGTGAGTTTCTAGGTCTCCACCGAACTGTGAGTTTCTAGGTCTCCACCGAACTGTGAGTTTCTAGGTCTCCACCGAACTGTGAGTTTCTAGGTCTCCACCAAACTGTGAGTTTCTAGGTCTCCACCGCACTGTGAGTTTCTAGGTCTCCACCGAACTGTGAGTTTCTAGGTCTCCACCGAACTGTGAGTTTCTAGGTCTCCACCAAACTGTGAGTTTCTAGGTCTCCACCGAACTGTGAGTTTCTAGGTCTCCACCAAACTGTGAGTTTCTAGGTCTCCACCGAACTGTGAGTTTCTAGGTCTCCACCGAACTGTGAGTTTCTAGGTCTCCACCGAACTGTGAGTTTCTAGGTCTCCACCGAACTGTGAGTTTCTAGGTCTCCACCGCACTGTGAGTTTCTAGGTCTCCACCGAACTGTGAGTTTCTAGGTCTCCACCGAACTGTGAGTTTCTAGGTCTCCACCGAACTGTGAGTTTCTAGGTCTCCACCGAACTGTGAGTTTCTAGGTCTCCACCGAACTGTGAGTTTCTAGGTCTCCACCGAACTGTGAGTTTCTAGGTCTCCACCAAACTGTGAGTTTCTAGGTCTCCACCGAACTGTGAGTATTATGGTCATCACTTATCCTGCAACAGTGAATTGAATTAGTCAAAGTAGTATTATAACGACTTTCTTAAGATTTTCATAACCTATGGAGCGCTGGCGTTATTATTATTTTACCAAAACATCGATTTGGATTATTATTCTTTTATATTCAAATAACATAGTAGTGCATTAATACAGGCACCTATAGTAATACAACCATGAGGTAAGGTCTGTATGTTTGCATGTTTATGAGTAGGGGTAATCCCCGGACCATCCATGCAATCTCATAATTTTTTCTCCAGTACAGGTATAATGGACCTTACGTAGATATAGGCTGTACCTTATCCATCATATGCAGGCAGAGCTCCGCGAGCATATATTCTAATTTTAACCAATCCTTTTCATGTAACCAAGCTGAATTTACTCAGGTAATATAATCCAATATTTCTTAGTTGGGGACTGGTAACTTTTTGTAAAAAATATTTCTACATGGGCCATTCATCTTCTTTAAATATGGTGGTCCATATACCTACCTACACATTCTGATAATACACAAACTTTCTTACTTTTCTACATCAGAAGCAATATTAAAATATCTGTGGTTTTGAAATGGATGAATTTAAACACCCATAGACCAACAAATATTTTAATCCTTTTATTTAATTTATATGCATATACAATATGACTTTTCTTTTAGTCCACATATTTAATTGCACATCAATGTAATCAATCATCACATCAAATCAATATTAATAACCAAACAATAAATAGAGTATCTCTTTCTACATTATTCTAGGTCAGTGTGCTAAATTTTATTGAAAAATTCTTAACAGTTCTAAAACTTATGTTCATTGCAGATCCCAATGAGACAGGTTTGAATAAGTGTTTCCACTTGGACATTTGTACATATTTGGAACAGCCTTAAGCCACACATCCACCATGGTTCTACCTACTCAGCAAATTCATACGGAACCTCCCGAGCCAAAGAAAGATGCTTTATCTATTTTCTTTATGCTTCGCTCAATCTATTCTTAAATACGATTTTCGCTCAGTGTCTCCACCAATTTGTCGCTACGTTTAGCTATGCTTTTGATTCTATCTTGATTCTAACGTGAGGCAATTCTGCGTAAACCTAAGTTTCTGCCTGAGTACTAGCATATACATAACGACAAGAGATCCTAACACTAATGTATGTCATTGACATGCATTTGCCTAAATACAAACGGGATAACGTAATTCTAAGTATTCATTCTTACCAGGTTCTTACGAGTATATTCAAACTTTCATTCTCATATCCTTTCCGTTCTAATTTCTTGTTGATGGAGCTTCTTGCTCCGTACGATCATCCAGCCACCCCTTAGATCATTCCATACCACACCAATTCTTCCTTATACCCATGGCGTTTTCTATTCTAAGATTATAGGTTCATGTCACAAGACATGGACCCCACATCACACCCGAGTAAATACGTTTGACATAACGACAAGAGTTCTATCATGTACACTTTACATTGTGAAGTGTACCTGCAAAATATATGATACACGAGTGAGAGGTGAAGTGATTTCTCTTGATTCTCATTCTAATTACGATACTGATTCTATTCTTGTTCTATTCTGATTTCTTTCTATTCTTACGTATTGGCGGGAATTCTGTTCCCGCCGCGGGCCTCCACAACTCCCCTTATAGCCCGCCCCTGTCCTCTCATAACCATTTGGCATATTCTTGGCTATTTCTATTCTGTATGTTCCTCTTACTTGAATATCCCTTCATCTCTCAACGCATCCTTTTAATAATACACATAAGACACTCACCGGGATCCCCAGCTGTCTTGTCTATCTATCTGTCTATATGTCTATCCTCGCGGGTACTTACTGTTCATGTTTCTATTTCTTACTTCTATGTTCAGCGTGCCTAATATGATGAACATTAGCGTGATTGTAGTTCTCCCACAATCCATTCTTTCCTGCCTTGCTAAACATATCTCTCACTGTTCGACATTTTCCTATGTCTTCACATATTTACTACGATTGATACAGTTGTCATTGACTACTGATCAATCCTTTCCATTCATATCTATTCTTAAACTCGTTCACAATAACTCTCACTCTTTATTTCTATTACGGTATAGCTTTTATTCGAGATATAAAAACTAATTCCTTTTGATCTCCGTTACATCCATTTTTTCTGTCTGACAGTTCAATTCAAAATCCCGCCAGTGTTGACAGTTGAGTTCCATTGAGTCCGTTTCAGACATATTTTTACCGGCATTGATCGATGATCGCGTTCGTCGCGACATTGGATGTAAGGGTATTTTCAATATAGATCAGGTATCCGACAGATATCCTATAAATCCTCGCTTTCATGTCTGATTCAATCACACTGGAGCGGCCCGCGGTGGCGGTCAATAGTAAACTTGACAGTTATGGTACTATTGAGCGCCACCACAGGCCAGTGTGATACAGACTTAACAAAGACAACAAAATACGCATTCAGTATTTCTAGACACAAATTTGACAGAACGCTGTCAAATATTGCGGATTAAGGGCGAGTTGCACCAAACCGCCAGTAATCGTAAGCGGTGTTTGTTAAAATCTAAATGTATGGAACGTTTGACAAATTTCTATGGACTGACAGCTGTCGGCGCCATATTCAACGATGATTTATTTATTTATTTATTTATTTATTGAAAAACAGGTTACATAACATTACAGTGTAGACACCAATGCGACATGAACCGAACAATTTTATTTAGGCGTCCAGGGGGGTTTATGATCCGTCTGTAATCGTAAGTCGATGCCTAAATACATGACCCAGTCAGTGAGTCAACAGTGAAAGTTAGGCCAAATTAGGCCAAGCGCAGTTCAGTGGATAAAAGTTATGCCTCCCGCGGGCCAGACTTTTGTTATTGTTGCTTAGTTGCCTTCATTTCGCTCCAAACTCTGGGACCTATATTGGAAAGTCTGAGCTAGCATTTTGCGGTAAGTACTAGGGAATTAGCCCGGTTCGTGAATTTCCGATCAACTTGGGATCACGAACGATGAAATTGGTATTTTGTTGTGCATCATAAATCTTTGCTAATATTCAATGTAAACGTTTTTTGCTACATCAAAACTAGGGAATGAAAACTCCCGAGATTTCAGACCTAAGCGACATCTCGCGAGACCAGTCTGGCGAGATTTCGAGATTTACGACACTAGAAGAAAAACAGAAGAAACTAAATTTATATAAGACAATACTAACGGAAAGTAGCCCTTCCAATAAATAACAAAAACTCCAATGAAGAAAAATACAATTAAGCAAAGTTATACGCAGACGGATATTAAGTATGGAATATCTGTAGAACCGGATTTAACAGCAAGAACGAATGATGTCTTTACACAAACGGAGATCTATACTCCGACCGCTGAGCAACCCTGAAAGCAATAATTAAAGAGACCTCTATCCAGACCGAAACCAACAACGGCATATCTCAGGAATAGGATTTGATAGTAACAACAAATGCTACTTTTACACAGTACAAATAGCTCAGAAGACATTCTCAACCGATACGCAGATATGTCACTACATGCTACCATCACGGGGAATAATGGATTTGTTCAATAATATCATCTCAAAAACACGGGATTCACTTTAAATGATTATTGCGTAATATTTATAGGAGAAGTTGATCTTATGAGCACTAACAACTATTTAGAATTAATCTACCATTTACGGGAGATTTCCCTTGGAATAAATCATACAAATATTATAATATGTTTACCAAAATACAAAATAAATGAAATTAGCAGCATGTATAATGCACGGATAGAAACTTTCTGTAATTTACTTCATCTGGACATAGAAACTCATAAGTACGCATATTTATTTGATTGTTATAATTCACTGTCCTATGATTACGATATGTTTTCAAGAAATAAAGGTGCTGTAAATAATCGGGGAATGCGCAACAAAGGAGCAGATTTGGAAAATGCAATTAGAACAATTGAACGGAATAGCGCACATGTAATTGACTCAACAACCGATTGTTTTCGTGACCAAACCGAGTAACACATTACTTATCTCATACGAAAATTGTGCGACACTCAGTCTCGCAAAATATGGACGAGATCTCGCGAGATCGAAATTTCATTCCCTAATCAAACGCAGCGATGGTAAGCAGACACCGTACCCAATGGACGCTTCCAACATCAGAGGAATCACATGCGCGCTGCGCTACTTATCCACTATTTGAGGATTAGTTGTTTTAGCAGCTAGAGACATGCAGGTTCTTCACTGTCGGAGAGGATTCATAGCGTCAGAGTCATAGCGAATCACTAAAAGGCATGGAGGTGTAGTCATCATCATCATATCAGTCAAAAGACGGCCACTGCTGGACATAGGCCTCCCCCAAAGAGTGCCATAGTGACCTGTCCTGCGCCACCCGCATCCAGAGGACTCCCGCAACCTTTATCAGGTCATCAGTCCACCTTTTGGGGGCACTACCCACGCTGCGCCTTCCGGTACGTGGTCGCCCCTCAAAAACCCTTCCGGCCCAACGCCATCGGTTCTACGTGCTATGTGTTAGAGGTGGAGGAGGTGTAATAGCCAGTCTGAATTGAAGAAGACTGATCTTCATCGGTTCTTGTCATCTTATGTCCATCGTAAATATTCTTTAGTCGTAATATATGCGTGATGTTAGTTTCAGTTGAATTTTTGACAGCTCGTAAACAAGTAACGTTTCGAACGTCCGTTAGGGCAATCTGTCATTTTTCCATATAAAAAGTGACATTTAGATGCAAAATTATAAATGTAAGATTATATTTTTTTATTTCTATTCAAAGAATTACAACAAATAAAACCCTTTCCTATTTTTTTTTATTTCACCTCACTGGCATTTTGACTCATGCCAAATTGTTTTTCTCCATCTGATCCTACTGGGAATAAAAGAAAAATATCTAATAGCTTATATTCCCAGTGTACAGAGAATTTTGCACGGAAATAATTTGTTCCGAGAGAGTGACTATGTAACAGCTGTGGGGACGCGGGCATATTGAGACGGAACTGGAAGTTCAGTGACAGAGGGCAAAGGACATAGTATGTTCTTATAATATCCTATTTCATTACAGAATGTAATGCAAAGTAGTACCTAAGGGTGTCTAAAATGTGAACGCGTGGACGGAGGTGAAGGAAAACATCGTGAGGAAGCCAGCCTTTTTATTAATCGTATGGCTACTCCGGGTATTTAGAACCGTGACATCTTCGAAAAGACAGTACGGTTGCCAGCGGCGCTACCACGAAAATCGAATCTCGATGATCGTGTACTTGCCTCCCTGTCCCTCGAGTACAGTAAGTGCGATAGAGATAGAGATATCCAAATTCGACATTCGAAGTTCGTGGTTATAGCTCAGGTTGCTGCACTGCTGGTCGCGTGTAGGGTGATAGCGGTGGGTAATTCCTAAGAAAGGTTCAACTTTCGACCTCATTGAGGTTTTGTTTTCCCTCTGGGTTAAAAGGTCAGATGGTAGTCACTTTCGTAAACCTAGTGCCTATACCAAATGATGATATTAATTGTCAAAGCGGACCCCGGGATCCTTTAGGGTACAACTGGGAATAACGCTAGGAGAATAACGGACCTTTTATGGCCTCTTGTAGGATTTGAACTCAGAAACACGACGGGTGTACCAGTATCAGTGGGAAGAAGAAGAAGACCCAAAGGGTAAAAACGGGACCCTATTACTAAGACTCCGCTGTCCGTCCGTCCGTTCGTCCTTTTGTCACCAGGCTGTATCTCAAGAACCGTGATAGTTAAGAGAGTCGAAATTTACACAAATTGTGTATTACTATTGCCGCTGTAACAACATATACTAAAAAACAGAATAAAATTTATATTTAAGGGGGCTCGGAGCAGGGAGGGGGGATATTTTTGCCGTTTTATACATAATGGTACGATACCGTTTTGTGCGGCCGGTTTTTTATATCTACAAAAGGTAACTTATGCCACTTGGAGCATACTTTCGATACCATAGCCATCACATTCCGTTCCGTATCATAAACGGCACCTACAGTGGAACACACTAAGTACAAACATAGACAGCTAAAAGCCTCTACCGGCTCTGCCGTACGCGGGCAAAAATATCACGCATGTTATTACGTTTTGAGACATTCGTTGATGATTCATCTTTCTGAGACATCTTTCTCCGACTTTCTTCGGTTTAGCTCCGCATATGAGCAATGAAATGAACAGGCTATTGCATGTTCATTAATATGTATGCCGAAATCAAGCCAGTCGTTGCAGTGACCACCAGTTACACTAAAATCCATTATTAAAGCGACCAAGTCGCAGCGTAACAAATTTTAATACAACTCTCAAGCTTGAGTCCTGCGTCCGACCAAGTCCCCGGGGCCGGAACTATTTAACTGAATTATTGTTGGAACCAGTCGGTTGTATACAGTTGGTAATGTTATATGCTTGTTACATACATGTTTAGGTACGGTACGAAACACTATCGCAAGTGAGTTTAAATTATCACTCGCATATTACAAGGAATCACTTGGATTAGCCTATGTCGACTCCGAAGATCCATTTTATGTGTTGGTGAAAGTAAAAAAAAAGGAAGTTTTAAAATCAGATACTCAGTTTCGGACATCCAACTAATTTTATTGATAATCGTTATAAAAGCTGTACATATATAATCATGGAAATACGAATACAGACAAAACTTACAACCTCACAAACTTTGCCTCTTTATAATATTAGTATAGATAACTATGAATGCCGTGTGGCCAGTGCGGTGCCGGATTAGCAATTTACCACCCCCTTTTCTTCCCGTGGGTGTCGTAAAAGTCGACTGAGGGAGCAGGGTTGAAGTGTGTTGTTGGCGATGGGCTAGCAACCTATCACTGAAATGTCACATTTTGGTTAATCTTTTATGCTAAAAGTGGCACTGCAACGTGAGTTTCATGTGCTCTGACTTTAGAATAACAATACAAACAGAATAATCAAGCTTAATTCCACACTCAGACCTAATTACTGTACAATTTCCAAGAGAGTTCCGTCATTGGCTATACATATATTATTATTATAGTATAAAAAATTGTTTATTATAACGTAAAGTTTTGTAAATCCTGTTGAACTTCCAAATAAATAAAGTATGTGTATTATTATGAATCTTTGCACGTATTGCACAGTACAGGTAAGAATAGGGGTGTAGATGCTAAAAAAATAATCAATAATATTTTTATTAGCGTTTTCTCTCTCTAACAGGCGACATTAAAACGGGTGTAGCTTCGTAATTCTTTGAGATATTTTTTTTCGGCACATATTTTTGGTCTAATAATCTTTGGTCAATTGTTTTTTATGTCGAAAATTGTTTGGCCGAAATTGTTTTGCATATATTTATTTGGCCGTAAATTGTTTAGTCTAACATTTGTATGCAATAACATTGTTCGGTCGAATATATTTTAGGCATAATATTGGTATTCCCAATATTGGTGTCACTAATAATCGCATCCAAACTGTCGCATTTATTAAATTGGGTTACCCATGTTTTACCGTTGTTTGTTGCTGAAAAGTGATAATTTGTCAAACACTTTTTAGTGTTTGACAAATTATCACTTTTCAAAGACGATTTTGCGTTTTGTGTAGAGGTCGCAAACATAGTGGGGGGTTATGTGGGGATCTCTTCTCCCGTCACCCTCCGCAGAGGTCGGAGGGAGGGGAGGAGCCTACCCACTAAAACCCCAGCGGCGTCACCCGCTCTGCCGTTAAGAGGGCGTCATGGGATGGACATTTCTAACCACGACGCCCCCCGGCGGTCCTGGCTACCTACGCCACCCGGACACCCGCTCCAAGAGAGGGGTAAGTCAGAGACGCTTGACTTACCCCCAGACGTGCGTGCGTGAATGTGCAATGTGGGTCCCCGACCCACTGGCCCTACTGGGGGAGGACGCGCCCTGCGGCTGCATACCGCGCACATCTTCGACCCCTCCGTCTGCGCCGGAGCGGGAGCGCGTCCGCACTGTCTTCGCGCTCCCGCTCCGCGGCCTCCTTCTGCGATATGACGACTTCGCAGAAGGAGGCCATCGCCTCCCAAGATCTCTCGCTACGCAACATGGCCGCCACGACGCTGCGCTGCGAGAGATCACTCACTCCCAGGGCCATCACCATTGCGCGGCGCTCGTCGGTCCAGCGAGTACACCACTCCAGGGTGTGCTGAGCCGTATCATCCTCGGCGCCGCACTCATGGCAGGCGGGGCTTCCCTCCCTTTTGATTTTGTGCAGGTAATGACCGAAACATCCGTGTCCGGTCACCACCTGCGTTAATCGGAAGTCCAACCTACCATGGACCCTGTCCAGCCATTCGTCCAGCGACCCGAGGAGTGCCCCTACAGTGCGGATTCCGTAGGGGGAGTCCTCTAGGTCGCTTTTCCACCGTTCGTGCAGCCTACGCTCGGTCTGCCGCCGCACCACCCTCACCTCCTCAGGAGCGGGATACTGCCTGGTCGCTCTCCACCGCACCCGCTCCCTGTACGCCTCAGCTAGCACCTCCGCGTCCAAGGCACACGCCAGCCAAGGCACACGCTGCTGCCCACGCCACCGTTACGTAGGCCCTGCATATGCGTATGGACACCACTCTTTGTGGCCTACGCAGCAGGGTCTTATTTGCCCTGCTTAGCCGGTCTGCCCAAATCGGGGCCCCGTAGAGGGCCATACTTCGGGCGACACTGGCATATAGGCGGCGGCACGTGATGGACGGCCCCCCCACGTTCGGCAGCAGCCGCCCCAACGCCGAGGCCGCGGCCACTATCCGGGGAGCAAGCTGGCGAAAATGCTCCCCGAAGTTCCACCGCTTGTCAAGGATGAGGCCCAGATATTTAATGTGGGGCCTCACCTGGACTATCTCTCCGCTCACTCGCAGCGCGGCACCCGCAGGCGGCCGCCATCCCCTCCCCTTGAAGATTATTGCGTCTGCCTTGGGGAGGGAGACCTTCAATCCCAGCAGCCGTATGCGGGTGATAGTTAACTCCGCAGCCACTTCCGCTTGCCGCAGAGTCTCCCTCATCTCCTCCCCCCGGACAGCCACCATCGTGTCATCAGCGTAGCAGATGACTGCCATCCGGGGAAGGAGGTTACCCCTGATGGCCCAGTCGTACCCCAGGTTCCATAGAAGGGGTCCAAGAACAGACCCCTGGGGCACGCCGCAGGCCATTGGCCACGCCCTTCTTAATCCTCTTCTTTCCTCGTAGAGCACTACCCGCTGTGTGAGGGTCACCCCCACTTAAACTAATATCGTTAGTGCTAATTTCATTACACCTAACAACGTTCGATATAATTTTCATTAGCCCTAATATTCGGATAACTAATTTTATATGGCATAATTATTTGCTGCGCCTAATTTCAAACCTCCTAATCATTCCTAATACTAAACATCAAGTGTGCTAATATATTGGAAACTAATAATCATTTTTCCTAATGACTACTAAGCCTAATGATTAATGTGCCTAATGATCACTATGTTTAATGTTCACTACACCTAATTTCGTCACACCTAACTATCACTTGACCTATTAACTTTTGCTCTAATGTTTGACTAGTACTAATTAATGCATCCCTGATGAACAGGCTACTTTTTACCGCGGAGTATGTCGCGGCCGTCCCATGATAGACGTCCTAATCTCGTCAAAGTGGGAGCCAATAATGCACGGCCAAATAATGTACGGCCCGATAATCCGTGTCCAGTTTTCGTGGACGTGGATTATTGGATCGTGCATTATCAGGGCGGACGAAAATGGCATGTCATAAGCGAACTATCTTAGGTCGGTTGGGTCATACCCAAACGCATGTTCGGACCAAAAAAAAATTAAGAATTGCGGAATGGATCTTGTCATATTTTTTTATGCATTGTACAGTATCTAATGTACATTATTGATTACTCAGATATAAAACAAAACAAAATCGATACCTGAAAAAAAAAACAAATTAGTGGTAAAACTCCCTTCTGTGGGCTGTTCAGATTCTTGGTTAACAAGTTCAACGTATCATAGTTTTAAAATTTATAGCGTAACAAAGTAGTGTGGTTTGTGTAGTAATTATGTTTATTAATGAATTTTAATTTAACGATTCGTTTGCTCCAAAATTTGTAATCCTCTTGACATGAGAAGCATTAAACATAGGGTTATACGGTTGAACGACTACTCTGTGGACCTTAGAAATCCAACCAAAATGCATAAAATAATAAAAACTTCCATAAACAACGGAGTATTTTACTGGCAACACTATCAAGCTGTCAGTCGCCATTTTGAATGTCGTGAGTTACAGTGCGTGAATTGTGTTTGCGACGTTTTTGATAAATATTTAGTCTAACTGTCAGAGATCGGTGCATCTTTTCTGTGATTTGTGTATATCGGTAAGTAAATATTTCAATATGTATTAAATATGCCTTTAGAACACCTCAGAAGGGCTATTTTTGCATAATCGAATGGCTTGGCTTCTAACCTCAAAACACATGCGTCAAATGATATTTTTAGTATTAAAAAAACCCTTCTGTGGAAATCTTTTCTGTGGTTTGCTGAATTTGTCACTTCTGTGGACACGGATCTCTCGAGTGGAATCTGTCCACCTCAGAGACTTATGTCCACAGAGGGTCTTGTAATTTAAAATAACTGAAGTTATCTTTCCTGTGGTTAATACTTTACAGAGTGTATGCATCACAACTCACGTTTTTATCTCACAAAAACATAAAAAATAAGGCACCGTTCAATGCGAATAATAGTCCATTCGGAAAAAAATGTACTTAAAATACTATAATGCCCTTTGCTTTAGGTATGTCCACAGGAGAGACAAAAACCTAGATCAGTCTATGATCCAAAATATTAATATGGCGTGAAAGTTTAATAAGATTTTTTTGGATTGGAGTTATTGCTGTGGTTGTCATTTTTTCGTTTTCGTGGTGCAACATAAGTCCATTTTAATATTTGATAATATATAAAAAACACTTTATTATAACTTCTTCGTACGCTCTAATTTTGATAAAAATGGTGCAAAATGGTGCTTATTTGGGGCTTATTGGCATGAAAATATTGTTTCTTTTTTCAGTTGCCAGTTCAGTAAAATGCCAAGAAGTAGAAGAACTGTACAGTTTTTGAGCGAAGAAGAGAAGAAAAAGCGTAGGCGTGAACAGAAAAAAAATAGCATGCGCAGAAGCCGTGCAAAATTAGATACAGCCGCTATTGAAGAGAGGCGTAGGAAAGATATGGAGAGATACCAGAAAAAAAAGAGGAAGGACTAGTTAAATCAATCAAGGACTTTACCCCAAGAGAACAGAGGAAGATTCTAAAAGTGTGGCGGGAAAAATCTAAGATAAGGCGTGAGAAGGCAAAATTAACAAAACGGACGGAGGAAATATTAAGAGAAGAAACACCTTCATCCAGTCCGAGTACATCGTTTTCACGAATAGCTGTAGGAAGGAAAGTCAGTGCACGAAATAGACGGCTACTAAAAGCTAGAAATGTGCGTCTGTCAAAAAGATTGGATGTTCTGGAGAAAAAATTGGCTAAATATAGGATGCGTTTATTAAGACTAAAAAGGAAGAAAGAGCACAATAAGACTGAAAATCGAAGGGAAGCAATACGAAACCAAATTACAGAGTTCTTACTTGACGATGAAAATAGTAGTGTTAACCTACTGGGAAAAAGGAAACCATTACGCGAAGGCAAGTGAAAAAACAAATACGACTTTTGAATGATTCACTTTTTAACCTTCATAAGACGTTTGTCAACAAAACGGGAGTAATCGTATCATACGAAACTTTTCGACGATGTCGTCCATTTTGGGTCGTTCTACCTAAAGCGGCTTCAAGAAACACTTGTTTGTGCTGTTCACGTGAATAATGATTTTGTTGCACAAGCTTTACATAAAGCAAAGATATTGCCTTATTCATCAGCCACTGATGTTGCTAAATCTCTTTGCTGCAATAAAATTCTTAACCTATCTTGTTTAGAACGAAAATGCTTACAATGCCGCTCCAAGGATCTTGATATTAATAGCACTGATTTAAGTCACACAATTATTTACCAAAGATGGATTACAAAAAATGTTACGGTGACTACTAGGGGTCAAGAAAAACAGTGTAAGAAAACAATAAAAGAAACTGTAAAAACAACCCAACGCTTGCTAATACAAGTTTTTCGATCGAATTTACCCAAATTCATGCAACATTTAGCCAACATAATCAACCAGTTTAAAGCTGTTCGCTTCATAAAACATAATATGTCACCCTTAGAAGGATTACTTCATATCGACTTCTCAGAAAACTACGGGTGCAAATATGGGGAAGAAGTTCAGTCAGCACATTTTGGCGGATCCAAAGCCCAACTTTCTCTGCACACCTGCGTTTATTATTCTAGCGACTCTCACCCTCCGGAGAACCGAGTAAAAGCAACATCATTTTGCACTGTGTCTGAAAATTTGAAACATGACCCAGTCCTTATCTGCGCTCATCTTAAGCCCGTAATAGAGAAAATCAAATCATTAACGTCAGATTTAAAAGTGTTGCATATATTAAGTGATGGTCCATCGACACAATATAGAAACAAAACAATGTTCTACATGATTGCAAAATATTTAAGTAAAATTTCTGAAGCTGATACTATTATTTGGCATTTTAGTGAGGCAGGTCATGGTAAGGGTGCACCTGATGGCGTTGGTGGGTGCATTAAACGGTTATGCGACAGTGCAGTTGCAAATGGCAAGGACGTCACAGGAATCGACAGTTTCTTTGAATGCCTGAAACATAATATTAAAAATATTAATATTATTCGGATTGATGACGAGTTTGTTGACGAAATTCAACAATTAGCAGCAGCTTGTAAACTCCAACCTTTTAGAGGAACATTTCAGATACATCAAATTGCATGGAGCAAAATAAAACCAGATTTACTTCAGGCTAGGAGATTAAGTTGTGTAACTTGTCCAGCCTATGTTGAATGTCCGCATTATAAACTAGGACAGATCACTGTGCCAAGTGTCACAAGTTTGAGAACTGAATCAACAAGAGGCCATTCTGAGCAATTTAATTATGTACCAGATCTTTCGAATTCAGCTGCATCAAGTCCTGTCCGTTACAGTTTAGACTCTCCTGGTCATGTGTCTTCTGGCCATTCTATCAGCTTGGAAAACACCAACTTAGCTCACTCTAGCTCAGCTTCACCCGACCCAACATCTTCTGGTGCAGCATTACCCAGCCCAGCTTCTGATTCAAGTCCTCCTAGGCCAGCTTCTTCTAATTCAAATCCTCCTAGCCCAGCTTCTTCTAATTCAGATATCCCTGGGCCAACTCCTAGTCCCCTAACGCCTGACGCTTCGACTGTCACTGGACCCAGAACGCCCCCAACACCAGACCCTCCAACACACACACCTCAACCTCTCACACCTAGGAAGAGGCCTTATTTTCGTAATACATTCTCAGATGACTCTGATTTGACCCCAAAAAGATTAAAAAAAACATTGCAACATTCTTCTATGATGACGAGAGTGATGAAGATATTTTTTGATTAAATAATTATTATAATATTAAATCAATAAATATCATTATCACGTTCACGTTATAAAAATAAAAGAATTCATTTTGACCACAGAAAATCTCTGGTGCTCAAACTGAAATAATTTCTGAAGACATTTTTTTGCATACAATCATATCATTATTAATTTTGTTATTCCTTTAATTTGATACACACGTCTATTAGATTTCAGAATCTTGTTGAAATAAACATAGATATAAGAGTACTTTTTGTATTAACACTGATTTAGCTCAATTTTGTGGAATAGCTGTCACTCCTGTGGTCTATATTTTGTTATTTTTTTATATTTTCTTAAATACCAAAAACCTATCTAGTTTTTAATTATGATACTCATGTTTGAAGAGTTATTTAATAAAAATCATGTGATGTGCAAGAAAATATAAACTTTTTTAATACCTAAAATTAACAATGCTAATTTTGTATCCATTCTGTGGAATAGCTGTCACTCCTGTGGTCCTCATATTTTTATTATTTGTAATATTTCCCTAAATACCTAGAAACCATCTAGTTTTTACTTATGATTATCATGTTTGAATACATATCTAATAAAAATAATCAGATTTTCAAGAAAATATGACTCTTTTTATTTCTCAAAATTTGCAATGCTAATTGTGTAACACCCGGTTAGGTTAGGGTTCACTTGTGTCCCTCAGACCAGAAATAGACACCCCGCGCAGCGGGGTGGCGTCGACTTGCTGTACGGCTATCACAAGACGGCGCAAAAGTTCTCTCATTTTTTCTCGCATGATACTTCTCTGTCTAATAAGAGTGAGCTAGATCTGCTAGATAGACATCGGATTACCCACCTATTCTACCTTAAGGCAGGTCAGTGTAGGTACGACGACGAGCGAAGCGAGGAGGAGTGTTAGGTAGAACTGCGACCCTACAGCGAGCGAGCGAAGCGAGCGTGCCGCGGCAGCGGCCGGCGAAGCGCCAGAACCGACATTATAAGAAAAAAAACAGTAAAATAAAATTAGTACTACTGACAATTCGGGATAATGACATTAGGGGTAAAATGCTTAGGCAAAATGAAGATTCGGGTTAGTGATTTTCGAGACATTGATAAAAAGGTGTAGTCATTATTAGGCATTGCAATATTAGGCCTAGGAAGAAATCGGTCAAATAAAATTAGTCTTAGTGAGAATTCGGTCATGAGAAATTAGATATTATGAAAATTCGGGATACTGAAATTAGGGCTAATGAATAATTAGGAACAATGAAAATTCGGGTTTGTAATTTTAGGGTTAATGAAATTAGGGCTAGTAAAATTAGGTATGAAATTATTAGGGCTAACGGAGGGGAACCGCTGTGTGAGGTAGTGCTCTACTATGCGCCTTAAGTAGGGAGGCTTTCGGAGGAGGCAGAGTTTGCCCTCCTTCCAGCATTGTGGGAACCGCCCCGTCTCCAGACAATCATTGTAAAGTTCTTTGAGGCGGCTCCCTAGGTGCTCCATCACCAGTGGCAGGACCCTACCGTGCACTCCGTCCGGTCCCGGGGCCTTTTTGCAGGCCCTCAAGCGGTGCACTGCCCACGCCAGCTCACCCTCAGAGATGGGTAATATCTCCATCGGCACCTCCTCCGCCTGCGGCGGCGCCATAGCCGGCGGGGCGAACACAACCTAACCCTAACCTAACCTACCAAATGATACAATTCCTGCGATTGCTTGTTTTTTACTTCTCCATTTTTGGCTGCCCTAACTTAATTTAACGCCCCTGCCTACCGACCTACCTAACCTAGTTTTAAAATAGTTTAGGTGCTGTGATTGTAACCATTGTTTGTTTTGTTTTAGGAGGTTTTATGTTAGGCTAAAGAATAATTATACCTAACAATGTTATACTTTTAGCCTTTTAGTAATTAAAAAAATATACTAAACAATATTAGGTCAAACATGTTTTAGGACAAAAAATATGTATACAAAAAATCTTTATGCTAAAGAATAAGTATACCATTAAATATTATGCTAAACATTTTCAAAATTTTAGACCGAGCGAAGGGCACCCTCAGTCTACACTCCTATTATTTTTGTATACGTCTTCTGCTGGGAAATGTAGAGTATGTCACTAAACAGAGCCTAGCTAGTTATGCACGTTCGGTTTGCTCTCAGTAATGATGTCTTGACCTTCTTTCCCATTCTTTCGTTTCCTTCAAACGAGGTTAAAAGAATCGGAGCGGCGCGAAGCTAGAATTGAGAAAAAGGCTTTGACGTCACTCTGCCTTTGGTTTAATACTATGGATGGTGACATTTCCCTTTTAAAAATTGCTCTTTATTGGATCACGGTGATGTCGCAAGTCGCAACTGTCACGCCCCTCTCTAGATAAATAATGTTACATATCGTTTGTTACTTTGATATTTCCTGAAGAACTCATAAAAATAAATAACCAAAACATCGCTCGTTTACTTGACTTTTAATGTTATATACGGGCTAGTAAATAACTACTCGTACACAGTGTTTACACAGATTAATTAAGTAACTTATAATTTTAGGCTTACTCTAAATAAAAACTACAACTCGTGTTGTATATTAAAAAATAAAATAAATAAATCAGCCTATATACGTCTCACTTCTGGGCACAGGCCTCCTCTCATGGATGAGAGGGAACGGGGCAGTAGTTTGTTGGTCCAGTGCGAATTGGGGACTTCACATACACCTTTGTATTTCTTTGCAGATGTATGCAGGTTTACTTACGATGTTTTTCCTTCACCGAAAAGCTAACGGCAAATATCTTATGATATTCAGTACATATGTTCCGAAAAACTCATTGGAATGAGCTGCGATTCAAAGCCGTCGTAAAAGGAGCAAAATAGGCAGTCGACGCGACCAATACAAGACTAATTGTAACAAAACAGGTTTTGTGGAAATATATTAACTAAATCTCCTCTTATGTTTCATGACGTTCATAGTCAATATTATAATGGGTAGGTAATTATTAATTTTAGAGTTACCTATAAATAAAAATTAAGAGTTGTACCAAAAGCACAGGGTTGAAATGTGTTGTAGGCGATGGAGTAGCAACCTATCATTGTGACAGCACATTTTGGTCATCTTTTATACCCTTTTTTTCAAACAAAAAACACACACACAAAACGAATTTTTCAAATCGGTGAAAGCGTCTTAAAAATTCCAACAAACCTTACCCTTTTTCAAAGTCGGTTAAAATGATACGTGTTTCTTATTTTCATAGAGAGACATTTGAATAAAAAACTTTGTTTTAAATAAATAAACAGCAAAAAAGAAAAGTAAGTACAAAGTTGACGACCTCTGTAGCCTAGTTTGTAGTGACCCTGCCTACGAAGCCGAAGGGCATTTATTTGTGTGGTGAGCATGAATATTTGTTCCTGAGTCACGGATGTTTTCTATGTATTTAAGTACTTACTTATATATTATAAGTATGTATATTGTCGTCTAGTACCTACCCAGCTTAGTTTGGGACTAGGTACTATATGTACTATATTTATATTTGGGGACAATCTCACACAAATCGACTATTATTTTATTTAAAGGGAATTTATTTCATAAAACTTAAAATGTCTCTGATAACTGTCTCTTGTGTTTTGTCCGTTTCTTACGAACATACATATCAAAGTGACAAATAAAGACAAACTAATTTCAACTGCATTTTAGCTAAATTAGTTTTTTCCAACGTTCATGGAAAAGTACAAAATTATAGAAGTAGTATATTATATAAGAGATAAATTACAATGCCTATATTTATCGTCGATGAGGGATCGAAGCGAAAGAAGTTATTTGCTTCAGCTTGGGCCGAAAAGAAATGAGAACAGTGGGAAGGGGCGGGACATCCGGACATACAAACGTTTTCGGATGTCCCGCCTTCCCACTGTTCTTATTTCTCAACCGATGCTAGGGAAATTTTGTGAACAATTCCTAGTCGGCTCACTTTAAAAAAATGCAGATTTGCGAGCTCTGCAGCTCACAGAGCCCTACCTACTGGCTTTAGTAGAAAGTGAGTTGAAATGACCCCCTGGGAACAAGTGCCACCGTCAGATTTCATAATGAAACTATAAATAATTTAGGACCGTAATGTAAATTTTGGGTTATTTTACCTACGTCAGTGTTTCGTGATAGGTCATCAATTTTGCATTAGAATTCTGATTCGGCGCTGAAACTATGGAGGCCGATTTGTCATATACGTTATGGAATTTAGTTTGATTATGATTTGATAAATATCAATGCTCAAGGTGGTTCGATCGCCATACAAACTTATTCTAGTTTATACAAGTTTATTCTAGGAAAGGGGGAATTTCGCGCAAATAGGAAGCCAATTTATGAAAGATTGTTACATAAGTTTCTTAAAATATCACGCCGTTAGCCTGCGAATGTCAAAAGACGTTTTGTATGGCGATCGAACCACTACAGAAATTCGACTAGAATCCATCCTTATTTATAGTACTTATGTAGAAAATGTCATAGTAGTAATATCCACACCATGGAATCGAGCAGCAACATCTACCAAACGTCTACTACTGGATCACACCTGAAAAACTGGCTACCGACTTTGCAGCATATTCAAGATCTACGAAACAAGACCATTATTTCATTCCATCTTACCCAAATTCTCACAGGACACGGCTACCACAAATCCTACCTATACCGCTTCAAGATAACCACCAATGACCTTTGCCCGTGCGATGGAAGCACCTCACAATCCGTCGACCACCTTTTAAAAGACTTAACCAACGAGATTTAACCACGAAATCACCTGTCATAATCTCCATATAGAACCATATAACCTGCAGGAAATCATTCGTAAAGAAAGTACAATAGCCTCTTTTTGCAAACTCGCCACCTCCATAGTTAATAACCTGAAAAAGTTAAATGGCACATAGTTCATTCTTCATTTCACCCATCATCCATTACAACCATACTCATCATCCATCACAACCATACTCATCATTCACACACACAACTAATTATTCATTCAGTAATCACTCATTACCATACAGTAATCGCGGATTCTGTCGCCCGTATCCTTCGCGTGGACTGTTTCTGGCAAAATCAGTATCAAAAAAAAAAAAAAGTAGTAATATCTATTCCTGCTAATATTTGGTAAAGTTTTTTTTTTTTAATGTCTTTATGTATGTATGTATGTATGTAAGCACTTTATTGTACACAATAACAGGTTAAGGAATATACATGTCACACAATAGATCAAAGTACAAAGGCGAACTTATCCCTATAAGGGATCTCTTCCAGCTAACCTTTGAGCAATTGAGAGGAAGGTAGGTAGAACGAGATAGGCAAACTTATACCGTGTACAAAAACAGAGAAAATAAAGCAAATCCTAATTAGTATTAATTCTAGACAAATAAAAACATGCCAATACATATATAAATATACAATATAAAATATAATACACACTAACATATGTTACATATATATCGCAAATATACAATAAATAAATAAATACTATATTCAACCAATTCACAAGTCATTGGAAAGCCACAACTTCTTCAAATTCATTCTTCTTCAATTCACTGCGACTGTCTCAGCGACAAAGGCAACTCATTCCACAATTTAACAGCGCGCGCAGTAAAAGATCTGGAGTATGTTCGCGTCTTTCTAGACGGTACAGCAAGAGTAAGGTTAGTACTCGACCGCAAGCGGTGGCCACTGCCGTCTGCCATATAACTAAACCGCTCAGAAAGGTAAGGAGGGGAAGTAGGGCTGAACAGTGTATTGAAAAGTAATGACAGGATATGCACATCCCTGCGCCGGCGAATCGGTAACCATCGAAGCTTAGAGCGGAATTCAGAGATATGATCATACTTGCGTAGACCAAATACATATCTGATACATACATTTTGTAGACGCTCCAGCTTATCAAGTAGCTCCTCGTTGAGGTCCAGAAACGCAATATCGCCATAGTCCAGAAGAGGAAGCAAAAGAGATTGAGTAAGGGTCAACTTGGTACGAAGAGGAAGGAAATTCTGGAGACGTCTTAGGGAGTGAAGGGATCTAAAGATCCTCTGACTCACCTCAGCTATATGGGGTGACCAAGAAAGCGTCTGGTCCATGGTGATACCCAAATTCCTGACAGTAGAGGAAAGAGGAATAGAAATTCCATCAAAAATAATGTCAGGCACCACCACCTTTGAGAGCTTATCTACATAGTAAGGACTACCAATAACAATCGCTTGCGATTTCTTCGCATTAATTTGTAAACCATACTTACACGCCCAGCAGCGTATAGATTCTAGGTTTCGATTGACTTCCGAAATTAATGCGGAGACATCATCCACAGTAGCCGCTGCATAAATCTGTAGGTCATCTGCGTAAAGGTGATATGATGTAGTTAGGGATTCGGTGATACTATTTATAAAAACAGAGAACAATAATGGAGAAAGCACCCCGCCCTGTGGAACGCCAGCGGAGAGTTCGCACCACTCGGACATCTTGTCATCGAACGTAACGCGCTGGCGCCTGCCAAAGAGGTAGCTGCGAAACCAGGATAAGGGAGTTTCATAAATGTTAAGAGAGCGGAGAATACCTAGCAGAATATCAAAATCTACCGTATTAAAAGCACTGCTAAAATCAAGAAGAACAAGGACAGTGAGCTTTTTGGACTCGATATTGAGGCGAATGTCATCGGTGACGTTAACTAAAGCGGTGACCGTGCTATGCCCGGGGCGGAATCCGGATTGGAAAGGATTAAACAAAGAATTTCTGTTAAGATGAGAAAGGAGACGACGATTAACATAATGTTCAATGATCTTTGACAAAACTGGGAGAATAGAAATAGGGCGGTATTGAGTGAAAGATACAGCATTAGGGATTTTGGGGAGAGGAATTACGTGAGCATACTTCCACGATGCCGGAAAGGTTCCAGTGGACAAGGAGAAATTTATAATATCCGAAAGGGTAGGAACAATAAAATCCGCCACGAGCATAAGCATATCCACACTGAGGCCATCGTCACCGATTGCCTTAGTCTTAATAGATTTGAGAAGGGCAAGCGTCTCCTGCGGTGAAATCAAACCAAATTCAAAGGGAGATAGGTCGGGGTGTGTAATATTGGCAAGAAGTGAAAGAGTGGATTGCTTAATGGATGGGTCAAGAGTAACCGGCGACGTGCTGAAATGTTTGTTAATAGCGTCAATGTCAAGAGTATTGGAAGAACATTGCTGAGTTTTGCCGACCCCAAGAGACTTTAAAAATTTCCACAACTTAGAAGGGGGACACTCCTCTATTGATTTGTGGATATGGAGGCGTTTTGCTTCCCTACAGACTTTGTTGCAGCAGTTACGTATGGAAATATACCTCTGGCGATTTTCGTCCGAAGGAACCAGCCGGAACTTAATACGAGCTCGATCGCGCTTGGCCATGTACTGTTTGATCTCCGGCGTGAGCCACGGTGCAGGAAAGTGTTTAACTCGCGTTGGTTTCAAAGGAGCATGCTTATCAAAAATCGCAAGCAATATGGCATTGAAAGCCCCTACTTTCATGTTAACATCGTCATGACGACCTACACTGCTCCAATCAGCATGTGAAACATCATCCCAGAGCGCTTCCAGATTTACATCGCGGAGATTTCTACGCATGATTATCTTCTGTCTCTTCTTCGGGGGACGAATGTTAAAAGAGGCGTAAATTAAATCATGATTGGAGAAACCTGCAGCATTGAATTGCCCGTGGAGGGATACCAGATTTGGAGAAGTAGTAAGAATGAGATCTAAAAGAGAAGGAGGGCCGTTATGAGGAAAATGCGTAGCATCAAGTGGCAACACGCTTAGATTTATAGAAGTTGCAAGAGAACGGAGCTTAGCGGAGCGATGGTCATTTTTAAGGAGACAGGTGTTAAAGTCACCCATAATAATGCTGTGATCAAACTGAGGGCTAATATTGACTAAAACATTTTCGAGGGAATCAAAATAATTAATTTGAGATGAAGGGCTATAAAAAACGCCAAGAAGAACTTTGGAGTGATGTAAAGTCACGTCTAAGAAAAGATACTCGGAAGAGTTCGAGTAGACTGATGGCGACTGAGCAACTTTATGTTCTTAACATAATTATATTATAATACTTTTTTATATGCACCTTTTATAAATCTCTGTTCAGCCCAATGGTTAGCTGGTAGAATGCCATTTGGCATTAAATTCGCCATTTGTACATTTCTGTGTCTTGTGCAATAAAGTTTTAATAGCGGGCGCAAGTGCGTCTCTGCGCGCTAAGTTAACGTATTTGAACGAGCGCGCGGAACATTCAAATCAAATCAAATTAAAGTTGAAAAGCGTAAAGTATGATTCAAACCAACCCCTTAATCAATTATGAACCAATATTGGCGTTACAAATTCAATCATATCACACGGTGTTGACTATTTCCTGACAGCAGATTTAAAACGAATCGTGCATATTTAGGACGTGCAGGATTACAATACCTACCTACCCTACGGGATAAAACATAGCCCATGTCCGATCCCGTAGCTAGTATTGAAATCCATCATCATCATACTCCTAGCGCTATTCCCGGGAATGCCCCGAAAGTAGCCCGGGGCCCGCTTTGACACCTAATCCCAAGATTTGGCATAGGCACTAGTTTTACGACCATAGTTCAAGCCTCGGTGACGCAGGACAGTCCCAACGACAAAAAAGAGTGTGTGGTTGCTGTTGTTAATAGAAACCGTTTTCCTAAGAAACTGAAATTTCATCAAAAAGTACCTATTGTCAGTCGCGAGCTGCTAGCTGCTGCAAAGTTATTCTTCCTTCTTAAACACGGCATATACTCAGGAGCTCTGGTGAACTTACTCACTACTTAAAACAATACTTACATCTTACACTTAACACAAGTGCTAAATGGCTGTGGTTGGTAAAGTGGCTTTCCGAAGTTCTCCCACTCTCAACAAGACACATCTTCAGAAACTCTAGCAACAACCGGGAGCGCAACACACACAAAGAACAAGTAATAGGTAGTCAGTGTCAAATATGCCCGTGGTCAGTGCATATTTGTAAAGGGCATTGCGATGGCACACGCATAAATCGACGCCGGTGTTTCGCACTGATGGTTGGCGCAACGGTGCCTGCTTCCCGAGCGGAATATTGATAAGGGAGTCGATTTGCGAGTTCTGTTTCGCAACAACGTGAAAGCAGCTAATTCCAAAAACAATTGCGGTATCATTCTCCCTGTTGTGCCGTAAAGGAGCCTAGGATCTGTTTGACACATGAATTTGGCATAAATAGACAGTAGTTTTACGCAAGCAACTGCCATCTGACCTTGCAACCCAGACGGAAAAGTAGACTTTATTGTCCTGTCCTTACGATGTTCTCCTTCACCGAAAAGCTAACGGTAAACATTCCGTAAATAAGTTCCGAAAAACTCATTGGTACGAGCCGGGATTCGGACCAACGACTGCCGCTTGACAGCCGCATGCCTGAACTACTGGGCTACAACAATTGCCAAACACAATTGTGGTAATGTCGAATTAGATTTTATACCACACAACAAAGCACAATCAACAAACATTTTTTTTATTGCACGTAACAAAGCGGTAGTATTTTTGGTAAAAAGTGGCGATTCACAGTGGATCTTTTAAGTAAATGCTATTGCAGATTATACCAAAATTCAATGTATTTATTATTATTTAAAAGAAGGTTTTAGGAGCTATGTTATTTATGGGTAAGGCCGCGAATTTTGACCAATTTGGACGTTTCAAATTTAACATGCTCATTAAAAAAAATTGGTAACACCGAGAGATTTCAATTTTTTTTATTAAATCAAGCGATAAAAACTGTTAAGAACGCAAGTGACAGAATTGATTTAAATCCTTTCAAATAAATAATAAAAATATATTTCCGTCCAAAACGTAACGAAAGTTGTTATTTTTTTTCGACCCTGTGTACTTAAAGCCCTGTTATTTTCACGATTTTCAACTTCTCATGATCATGCTTTTGTTTAAACAAAATTTTATGATATGACGATAGTTCTACCGATTGCTAAACATTTTTAATTAAATAATTTACTTGTTTTATCTTGCATTCTTTTATGGGACCACAATTCCACGTTTTCGTTACGCTTTATACAGCTAGATTTATAGCCAATTGTGATAGAAATTCGCTTTTGTGCACTGGCAACTCATATTCTAGTAGGGCAACACCAGACAGAAAACCTAACCGCCTCAGTTTTTTCATAAATCGCGGACGAAAGTGACGAGGACATAGTTTTTTTAAATACCGCTAATAGTGCTTGTGTGATTTAAAGGGTAAGTAGTGATTATTTTCAAGCGGTAATTTTTCATACGATAGGTTAATGTTATTCACGCAGGTGACATGTATTGCTATATTCAAAATATCGTTATTTCACCATGATAATCAATATTTTTTCAAAAATACGTTACACTTTCGTTACGAATACGTTGCATTTTTACAAAATGCAACGTATTCTTTGTGCAACGTGACGAAAACATGTGGTAAAGGGAAGTGCACACAGATAAATACGAACTAAAATGAGTTTTTATTTTATTTCCAACGACAAATACATTATACAGTATTAATTTGAAATTGTAGGTATGTACTGTAGGTACAGGGATCAGCTAGCACGAGAGAATTGACCAATCCATCTACTATCCATATCCATACAAATCCATACTAATATCCATGCTAATATCAGTGTTGGGCATTATTCGAATAATATTTTATTTAAATAATTATTCGAATAAACAATCATTCGTTACTAAAATATTCGCGAATGATTCTTTTCGCGAATAAATCATTCGGTAGCATTTTCAAATAATAAATGATTCATTTGTTATTTTATTCGAATAAATACCACAAATGATCCATTACACAAATGTTCAGTTCATCGTTTCCATAATTTTTAAAATTATTTCATCAATTTGTTTAAGCTGAATATGTTTTGTTGAATGTAGTGGTAACACACACCGCCGACACGTCAGTTACGTTTTTCGAACTTTTCTGAGATACCTCCTTCCTCCTGGATCCTGTTGTTTTACCAAATTTATTTTGGTCAAATTTCATTTCCCAAACAAATTTTAGCAACTATTTTATTTGCCAATGCAAACTTTGGCACAATTTTAATACGAATATTTTCATTACGTCAAATTTTCATTCAGCAAAATATTATTACGAAAAATTACATTATGACATGTGGTCTTTTAGCAAATGCTTTAATAAGGCAAAAAATTAGACACTAAACATTTCGTCAAGTTAATGTTATGACAATCTATAAATAGACAAAAATCACAGTTGTTTGGGTTATGACATTTTACCAAAATACTATTAATAAAACGGCACGGTCTCTTAAATAAAAAATGCACGGTTAAGTAGGTCGGTAGGCAAAGGCGTTAAATTAGGTTAGGGCACCCAAAAAAGGGTGGGGGGGGGGGGCGAAGCCTCCTAGCAGTAAAAAAACAAAAAATCGTAACAATTGCATTACTTGGTAGGTTAGGTTAGGTTTAGCTTGTGTCGCTTAGAGCGGAAATAGGCACCCCGCGAAGCGGGGTGACGTCGACACGCTGGCGGTTAGGTTAGAATTGCGACCTCTACACAAACAAATTTTCCCTACCCACATAACAAAAACAGTTTTTATTTTATTGTGTATCTTATACACCATTGAAATAAAGATGCAAATGATTTGTCATTGAAGAATTCCTCTGCTGATTAACCGACGGAATAGAAATGATCAATTAAATATTGACGATACAAATCATTTGCCTTTTTTTGTTTTGGTTAAAACATATTATGCCAACTAACATATTTGACTGAATGAAATTTGGTCAAAGTACCAGTTGGTAAACGAGATATTGCCTAAATATGAATATGCCAAACATAAGGTTTGCGTAAGAATTATTTGTCGAGTGTTAATTTGGCAAACGATTATTTTGGCAAATGAAATTCTACGAAACATGTTTTGGGAAGTGATGATTTGTCTAAATTTTTTTTGGTAAAACAAAGGTAACCCACCAATTATGTATCTATAAAGACAGATATGAAATTGATTTGGATATAATTTTTTTTGTAAATATATGTAACGAGGCACGAAGGTAGTTATTTTATTAGCTAATTATTCGGCAATATTATTCGCGAATAAATTATTCGTGGAGTATTTTATTCGCGAATAAATCATTCCTGGAATAATTTATTCGCGAATAATTTATTTGCCTAATTTCGAATAAGGATAATCATTCGATAAATGTATTCGTCATTCGCGAATGATTCTGTTATTCTCAACCGTTATTCGTCATTCGAATAAATTTTGCCCATCTCTGGCTAATATTATAAATGCGAAAGTGTGTCTGTCTGTCTGTCTGTTACCTCTTCACGCCCAAACCGCAGAACCGATTTAGGTGAAATTTGGTATAGAGATAGTTTGAGTCCCGGGGAAGGACATAGGATAGTTTTTATCAACGAAATCATCCCCTAAGGGAGTGAAATGGGGGGGGAGGGGGGTGAAAATTTGTATGGAGCTGAGATATAAACGAGTTCCACGCGGACGGAGTCGTGGGCAGAAGCTAGTATTATTATAAATGCGAAAGTGTGTATGTCTGTCTGTTACCTCTTCCTTCACGCTTAAACCAGTGAACCGATTTAGATGAAAGTTTGTCTAGAGACAGTTTAAGTCCCATAGAAGCACATAAAAATAGTTTTTATCCCGAAAATCATCCCCTAAGGAGGTGAAATATAGGGTGAAAATTTGTATGGAGCTACGATATAAACGAGTTCCACGCGGAGGGAGTCGCAGGCAGAGCTTCTGCGTGGCTTCTGCCCTGGACTCCGTCCGCGTGGAAGTATTTAATCGAACGAGCGAGCGAAGCGAACGAAGTTCTATGCTTCAGGTTGGGCCAAAAATCTTTATGTCCAGTATCTGTCCCGTGTCCGTCATCCGTCTGTCCGTCTGTTTTCCTCTATCGCATTTCCCAATTGATTGTCGTGAAGTTTTGTGAGCAGGTTCATCCATTATAGATTTTTTTGTCGAGTAACTTTTTTGAAAATAAAAACCTATTGATAAATATTTAGTTATTTTTTTAAAGCATTTACCTAACTAAAAAAAATGCTGTCGTGAAAATACTTTATTTGTAAGTATTTTGTGTTTTTTTTTGAACATTTACCAGTATGATCTAAGCTTAACAACAACTTATGTTACGTTTTATAGTAACGTCACGTATTTTTTTTATGTTAGTTCTATGTCACATTGGTCAAAATTCGCGGCCTTACCCTTATAGGTCTGAGTTGTAGCGTTTTGAGCGATGATGATAATTTGCAACATACGACTACTCGTACGTGTGTCACAATAAATGTTACTCTCTTAAAAAGTACATTTCTGATGGCATTATAAAAGGACATAAAAGTAATAAAATTGACACGATAAAATTGATCACACATTGTGTCGAAAAATACGTAGATTTCCCAAAAATAGAAATAAAAGTAACCACTATATTTTGTACATGGTCTCCGACATCGAGCGAGAATACGAGGAGTATCTTAGCATTATCTTAATCATCATCATCATATCAGCCGAAATTCGTCCACTGCGGGACATAAGCCTCCCCAAAAGCATTATATTGGCAGCTAAAGGAGCCCAAGATCCACTTGCGCCTGATCCGAAGAATGAACTAAGGAATCCAAACGAAAAAATATAAAAAAAAACTTTTCCCGCCAAGAGTCTTTTATACTAACATTCCCATATCTATACAACTTAGTAAACGAACATCCTAGCCTAATTTCAGCTTTGTCGTAGTTACTGGCAATCTGCAATATCAGCGAACTGAAGTTGCCTGCAATATCCAGTGCACAAAGCTTCCTGCCATTGTACCCCCACTTAATTACAGACAACCCCACATCTTGATTGTGAAGTTTGGAGAAGTTTCAGAATTTCTGGAACTCCACGATAAAACTGTCCCGGAAAACAGAGAGTTTGTCTCAACTGGAATATTGTGGCGGTTACGACTATTGCGCTGTCAGGTCTCCCTGTTTAGAGTTAGGAATATTACAAACACATACTTGGCTTTATGTTTAGTGTTCTGCCGAATGTATTTATTAGGGATGTCACACGTCTTTATCCGTTTGAATAGATATTGGCTTACTTTCATTAAAATATGTTGCTGAGATGGTAAACAAAAATAAAAACTTGTGAATATTATGATAGACGTGACCATCACAACGCATTTTGCCAATATTATGGATTTGTAAAGTGCGAATATTTTCATTCATTAATTAGTTCCTTATCCCACAGGTCGTGCTGACCCCGTCTCATGGTCGGCCTTGTCACACGATAACTGACAAGATGGAGCGTCCGTCACTGGCTGACACCGTTCCATAGAACGAGACGACGCTCTTATATTGTCACATGTCGCGTGATAAGGCCGGCCACAATACGGGGCCTGGCGTTCTACGTAAGGCATGAGCAGGCAGCTAGATTAATTATTTTATTTCAGGCATTTCACCAAGTTGCAGGCCACACAGCCCTACTAGCGGAATAAACAATAGTACTTACCTACGGAAGGTTCTTTGTTAACAAAACCGAGGTTTGATAGCTAGATAATTCTAATCATGGCTTTTCCCTTTCGCACGCACTCCCTGCATAGCACGAACTCATTCGCTCCTAGCACGATATCGACGCGACGATGTGTGCGAGAGCCAAGGTTAGCCGAAGAGGAAACCTGGTAGAGCGCGGAAGCCTCGGTTTTATTTTCTCAAACTACACGCACAAAAAATGGCCGCCATCGCGTGCGACGCGTTTGATAAAGTAAGACTGTTTTAACTATCACGTGACGAGTTTTAATTTTTGTTTTATGGGTCCTAAATTTTATTTTAATTATTGTTTCAGGTGTAATATCACCATTAAAGCGTAAAACAAAGGATTATTTTAATACTTATCTTAATTTCCACGACATATTCAAATAGTGTATTCGTGATACTTGGAGACTAAATTGACCATTGGGTGAATCAAATATCTACCAAGCATGCAATATTTGCATATGTTAAATTTAAGATTATTCCCAAATATTTATTTATTCTTTCAAATATTTTTTTACATGTTCGTTAGTAAATGAGCTCTCGAAAGCGTCTCTCAAACGACGACAGTTACCATACCCCTTATATTGTATGGGGATGGCGCCAACAAATCAACATAGCTAGAAAACTCATATCCGGGAAGCGAAGCTGAGTCTCCGACGCATGCCGGTGCCGGTGCTGTAAATTGATTGAGTTCCATGGTAATTTTCTTTAAAAATATACATCTGCACAGCTTATTGAAAAGCTGTGACAAGTTGACAGTTCGGATAAAATATAAGCACGTTCCACTTCCAATCAATATGGAGTAAAAATGAATTGTCAACAGAAATTACCATCTTAAAAATTGCGGTAGTAAATATTCTGTAAACAGGAGCGAAGCTTCTGAAAGCTTTCTAATTCTGCTTTATCGTTCAGTCTGGCTTTTGAATGTGGTGTGGTGCAATATGTTAAAGTCGTTTGTGAATCAGTGCAGCTTTATAAAGGCCGTGAATGGCTGAAGAAACCAATGCAATACGTGTGTTTTGAAATATAAATGCATTCATATTTCTGATGGCAAAGCATTGAAATTCCAACATCGAGGTACAGACTTTGCTATGAACAGTCATCGCGATTTATAAATAGAGGAATACGCTTATAACATATCTAAGTATCTATTTTTAACCCACGACGCAAACGAGGGGTGTTATAAGTTGAACGTGTCTGTCTGTGTATCTGTCTGTGGTATCGTAGCTCCCAAACCGATGGACCGATATAAATGCGGTTTTTTGAATGTCATAGATAATATTATCCCGAGTGTTCTTAGCTATGTTTTATGAAAACCTGTTCAGCCGGTTTTGAGATATTGGACTTTGAAATGAAAATGTCGGGGGATTTTCAACTTTTCTTAGGTTATAGTTATAGCTATAAATACATACATCTGTGATAGATGTTTTTTATCCTGTTTATCATTTTTTTTTACTACTCGTGGCGACCTACAAAGTTGGTGTTGTATGTGCCGGTCGTATTTATTATCAATTAATTGCTATGTTTGGTTTGTTTGTAGATTGCAACATAATTAGTGACATGAATTCTCGATACAGCTAGTGTTCGTGGGCATATTCACCTTAAACAAAGAAAATAATAAAAAAAGCATAGTAAATAGTAAAAAGAATTGCTCTGTTAAAATATATTCCAACATTTTTTTACGTGACAAAAGAAATTACATAGTTCTTTAGAAATACGTAAGGTCAGGTGGGGTAAGGGGAACATACTTTATTTTTCACATCTCATTTTGAGTTCTATACTACGAAGTATAAGGTTTTTAATAGTTTTGCTAAAAACAAAATACACTTATATGCGTTAGCTTTCCAGGATCAAACGTTTTTTTATGCTAGTTCTAATGTATATAGCCAGAAAATGGTTATTCGTTAGGCTAGTTCTATTGTTTCCCTTTCCCTGTTTTTGGGGTAAGGGAAACAGTCTCAATAAATCTACCAGTAATAATACTAGCGTGGAGTATACCTACGCAAATCAATTTTAAAAACATCTTTATTGAAATGTGTACTTCATGCCTAACGAAATACGGTTGCAAATAGAAAATATTTATCAAAATCGGAATTTAGGGTAAGGGGAACATACCAGTTTCAAACAGGGGTGGTCAACTGAAAATAAAGAAAGAAAAAACGAAGTGCAATGTTTATATTGTAATGTTTATTAATAGTTAAAATAAAGTAGCCTCATTCTAATTAATAATTACTCTTAATTTCAATGGGGTAGGATTCCTACTAATCAACATGTTATTTATTTTAATACCCTTGAAATATACCTAATAGGAATGACTCTTCTTTGGCATTCCAAAGTTACTACCTACTCAATTACCAATTACTTAAGACAATTGGGAATGGATGAAAATTTTAGAAGTGTCTGATTAAAAATTTTGGTGATAGGAATAAGCTTCCTTAGCACCAGAAAAAAATATCGATTATTCAGCTGCGTCGAATATTTTTGAAAAATATAAACAGTTTCCTCACTTACGTTCTGGGTCAAGGACGACGGCACTTTCCTCGATCCATCTCATAATACAAAAAATATCTTCAATATCTGTGGTAAACTGACACTGGCAATGATATTGACAGTTGCAGCAGCTATATTTGTCATTACCAGTGTCAGTGTACCATTGATATTTGAGTTTTTTTTTGTAATATGAGACGGATCAAGAAAAGTGTCTATTGACCGTCCATGACCCAATACGTAAGTGAGGAAACAGTTTTTATTTTTCAAAATCTGACACTTTTGACGTTTATAGGTAGTTATCGATTCAAGAGACTGATGCACTGTATTGCTCTTTTTATAAAATTTGCCTCTCTCAAAATGTTCGTGACTTCTGACATCGGGAAAGAGAAACATATGCCCCCCTTAACCCGGCCATGGTAGTTTCCCTTACCCCGCTTATGAATTAAATAAATAAATAAATAAAATAAATTTATGCATACAAACAATATATATGTATAAAACAATACTTACTGACATTTGCAGACTTGTTACAAAACTTTTTACCACATAAATCAGTATATAGATTTTTTGCGTCGAACTCGTGGTTTCGTAGTTTGCCAACTGAAGTTTTGTTTCTGTCACACTCGCACATTCACACGTCATAACGCCATCTTTTTTCTTTTTTTGGATCTAAATCTTAGTTACTGCTTTATCGATCGAGTAATCACAACGCTGCGGTCTATAGTTTTTGATATACCAACTACTGTTTCCTTTTCCTTGTAGTTCCCCTTACCCCACCTGACCTTACAGAATATCAATAATTAATGAAGTTATAATCAAAGGGGAAAATTTAATATTATTGGCTACGAGAGGATAAGAAACCCGCGACCTCTGGAAACCGTATATTGCTCTTATCCAACTGAGCGACCGTGGGCTCCGCTAGTGGCGAAGAATCTATCAATCCCTTCCAAACTTCTAATAACTCCTTAGGGAGGCTCGTAGTGATATCTACCGTGAAGTTGTTACAACTTCTGGAATCGATCGATGATTCTTGAATTTACAAGCGGACGTTACTGCTGAATAAACATTTACTATTATATTTATGATTTGAATGTCGACGAATTGAAAAGCTGCTACAGATAGTTCAACATATTTATGCGCGCAGTTGTATGCGTGAGCGCAGCTATGCTTGTCTGATTTGTGTGGTACGGTACGGCCCAGGCAAAGCACACACACCTACACAGCCGCACGCAAATATGAGTTAAACTATCTGTACGTTACTTTGTATGGTACAATAGTAGTTTGCCTATTTCACATCATAAAAAACAACATCAATTGCCGGAACGTTCCTTCAGGTAAATAAAAAGGACATTACGGGCAGTTAAAATAACATATTACGTAACTATCCCCATTTACCGGGGTCCAAATCAACTGGTCCGTAATTTACGGGGGCGGCCCCCTAAGAGGATGTTTATTATCTGGGTAAAGTTTTTGGTGAATAGTAGGATTGTGGACATTGCACCAAAATAATGATGATGAATATGATGATGATCATTTCTAGACGGATCCGTCAACGGTGCATGTCAAATTGATGTTTTAAGTTACTATTTGTTACTATGGCTTCTGGCCGCGACTCTCCATACTAGATGGGTCTAGCAATTTAAGCATGAAGAATTGAAGAGGTACCTCATAGATATACAGACAGACAGACAGATAGACGGACAGACATACAGACACACTTTCGTATGGATATAGTACGGATTTGCGTGCATGAGCGCGAGAGTACGAGTATGGTTTGTTGACATGAAATAAATTAAAAAGAATATAAGTCCAGAATAGGCACCGACGTCATATAAAGGAAAAATTATTCTTCATCGGTCGGTATTTTTGTGGATCGCTACCACATAATATTATGTCTTCAATAAGAGCGATCATATATTATGTAGATTTTGATTCCAACTTACCAATGCACCGATGACGTTATGGAAGGAAATTTTAGAAATTATGCACAGGCAATTTCAAGAATGTAAACTTACCCTTACTTCTTGTGAAAGTTACTATAAAATACTCAACATATTCCTTACTAGATATGCGTTGCAACATGTACAGTCACCAGCAATAAGGTCTGCCACAACATAACACGCATAAATATCTGACACGACTCTATTTCTATTGCCGTACTACTGTACTACGCGATCCAATCCAGACTTAATAATTTTACTGTAATTGAATTGACAGATTGCAGTAGCTCCTTTTTTGTGGAAAATCAGTACCGAACTTACAACAGCAGTTAATGTCGTATGTATCAGAAAATAAGCGATAAGTACCTTATACCGTATCTGCGCTGGAATTTAGGAACATATATCACGCTCGGGAGTGATTTAGTAAAATTCATGCGCCAGATAAATTCAATTTTTGATTCGAGTTTCGGAACACGGGCGACGTGAATTTGCTACGATAAAAACTGCGATTAATTCTGACACATACGTTCAGAATTTTATTCACAAGCCATTTCACACACGCGTATATGGTTGGTATGGGAGAAAGATATGCAACACTGTTATGATATCAGCTGAAAGACGTCCACTGCTGGACATAGGCCTCCCCCAAAGAGCGCCACAATGTCCTTTCCTGCTCCAGCGGACTTCTGCAACCTTTACCAGGTCATCAGTTCACATTTTGAGGGGATTACCCACGCTGCGCCTGCCGGTACGTGGTCGCCACTCGAAAACCAATGTGCACTTTTTTGACTAATTTCGATACATAGCTAATAAAAATAAAATAAACTTATATAATCTTTACTTGTATAAAATGCCGCCATTTTAACTCGATAATATTGCCTGTCATCCACATGACTATGCTAAAGAGCCACTGCTGTCAGACACTGGATGTTTGTTTATTTAATGGCGGCAATTACTCGCCTTGTCACACATGCGTCACCGGATATTGCAGCTTTTTATAGAGATGCCCTCCTATAAGTCTTCCTATTACATCCTGCTCCAGATAGCTCTCGCTGTGTTGTTGGGGACTGCTTATTAAACGAGCGAAACGAACATACATTTAGTTCTCCGTTTTAGCTTGAGCCAAAATTCTTTCGTATGAACGAAAAAGACACGCTTGCGAGCTCTACAGTTCACAGAGACACTAACTAGTTCAATATATTCGGATATTGAACTAGTAGCAATATATCCATTTTAATTATTTGCTGGCCATTCTGATATTCGCCACTTATGGTAATCGCTAAAAGCAAATTATGTCATTATTTATTTGCAATTTTACCATTTATCGTGGCCTGGCCTTATAAAGGAAAAGCAATTTAAGGCTTAGAAGCTGACTATTCAAGTAATTGTAGTCGTGTTTGGTTTAAATATTAAAGACTTTTATTATTAACCAATGTATTACAATAAGTATGTTTTTAAAATAAGGAATAAGTATACTAATATACATTTCAGTTAAGTTATAATTTAAATACATCAAAATTTGGGGCTACGGAAGCCACGGTAGCCTAGCGGTTCATAGGCATGCGGCTGTCAAACGGCGGTTGTGGGTTCGAATCCCGGCTCGTACCAATGAGTTTTTCGGAACTTATTTACGGAATATCATTTTATATTTACTGTTAGCTTTTCGGTGAAGGAAAAACATGGTGAGGAAACCTGGATAAATCCACGAAGAAATTCAAAGGTGTATGTGTAGTCCCCAACCCGCACTGGGCCAGCGTGGGGACTACTGCCCGTTCCCTCTCATGCATGAGAGGAGGCTGGTGCCCAACAGTGGGACGTATATAGGTTGATTTACTATTATTATTAATATTAGGGGACAATATTAAACAAATCGCCCTGCGGGCCTAGCCCATCTTGACCGCGAGTAGACAAATCGGCGCGACTTGGAGCTTTATCGCTCATCGGTAGCATAACTTACCCGAGAAAAGACACAGACTCGAAGTCAAATGTCATTGCGAGACACCGACATCGGCTCGCGACTTTGAACTGAAATTCGTAATCCAACTGCCTATTTCGCGACAAAATCATCTCTCGCCTTCACGTCAAACGGCGAGATGGAGTCTTCAAGCAATTAGCCCGCGACTTGCCCGCGACTCCGCGTTTTTTGATGATTTTATGCAAATATCACAAGGAAATTGAATAGTAAGTACCTAAGCATTACTCAGCTACTCTAAATATTAATGTATCCTCGAGCCTTTCATACACAACGAATGCAATTGTATTATTGTACAATTTGTAAATCATTCTTCCTGTTTCATTTTTTTTTGATATCAGCTTAAAAGGTTGTTTCATTAATAAGTACCCAATTTTCTACAGCTCTGCGTTCTAATTACTTACTTACCTATCAAAATTGATAAATAATTCTCAGTGAGTGCGTTTTTCGACGAAAGCTGCGGTAGCCCAGTGGTTCAGGCATGCGGCTGTCAAACGGCGGTCGTGGGTTCGAATCCCGGCTTGTACCAATGAGTTTTTCGGAACTTATGTACGGAATATGATTTCATATTTACCGTTAGCTTTTCGGTGAAGGAAAAACATCGTGAGGAAACAAACCTGCATACATCTGCGAAGAAATTCAAAGGTGTATGTGAAGTCCCCAATCCGCACTGGGGCAGCGTGGGGACTACTGCCCGTTCCCTCTCATGCATGAGAGGAGGCTTGTGCCCAGCAGTGGGACGTATATAGGTTGATTTACTATTATTATTAATATTAAGGGACAATATTAAACAAATCGCCCTGGTCCCATAGCTATCAATAAGGCTTGTGTTGTGGGTAGTAGACGATGATATATAATTATTTAATTAGATACAAATACTTAAATGCATTAAAAAAATCAAAAACTCACCAACAAAAACTCGTATTCATACTCTAACCACACAACTTGCCCTTACCGGGATTCGAAACCACGAGGTTCAGCTTTGTGAGCACCATGATTATTAAAAACAAACCATTATGTAAAACGCCAAGAGGTTTGATGGTCTTCTTGAGTAGTTAAGTAAAGAAACAAACTTTATACAATCACCGTTTATTCTCCTCTTTTCTATCCGTCACAATCCCTCGCCCCGGCAGTGCTGTCCCCTTCCTCTCTCTTTGGTGGCAGTACTGCCTGCGCGTTTGTTCGGATGCCAACTTAATCTACGCTTGAATTTATACATTCTTATGTTGGCAGTGCCTATTTGACTATGCGATTAATAACTCGGCCATCCTTTAAAGCCGAGTCCTCTCGGTAAGTATGAATACATATTAATTAAGAACATTACACAATTCTGCTCAAGCTCTTACAACTCTGGTTGGTTTTATATTAAACTTAGGATAAAATTACTACTTAAATCAATTAGTACAGTCTTTGTTTTATGGCATTATAGCTTAACATCTTAACTGAAATTTCCAGTGAGCACTTAATATCACCTAATTAATGAGATATGTTATTTTAATATAAACTTCTAGATAAAACAATTGAGGTAGACGTTTTTTGTGCCTCAACGTATTCATAAAACTTCTTTTTGGTATAAACTTACTACATAAAGCCATTGAGGTAATCTTTGTTTTAAGACTTAACATCTTAACTAAAATTTTCAGTAAACACTTAATATCACTTAACGAATGAGATATGTTATTTTAATATAAAGTTACCATATAAGGCAATGGAGGCAGTCTTTGTTTTATAACTTGACGTCTATACGTCGTCCTAAAGTAAATAAGTTTTCAGGGAATCCTTAATTATCCCTAATTATAATGCTTAACTTATTATTCTAGAGAAATTCTAACCCTGGTCTCGGAAGCTATATAATATGACCTTCTAAGGTAGTCAGCACCACTCACTCAGTGTCCTTCTCTGAATAGCCTTCTCCATTTTCGTCACTATGGAGATCATCGTCGTCAACACTACCAAAACTCGTCCAAGGGTATATTTTGTCAATACTAAAAATGCCTTCATATCGTTTTCCTTTTCGCGACAAGGGGGTGTCTTCTATTATGTATCTATCGTTTGGGAGGACCTTTTTGATTCGATAAGGTCCTCGAATTTTCGGCTCTAATTTTCTGGACTGTCCGTCCAGACCCGGAATAGCCCTTAACACCCTAACGAGATCACCCTGTTTAAAGCTTTTCTCGTTTATGTGACCCTTATTGTGCCTATCCTTATCTCTTGCTTGCTGCTTATCAATTAAACGTTTCGCTTCCTGTCTGACTTCGTCTAAACTACTAGTCGGGACTCCGCTACCTAAGTCATCTATAACGTCGCTCAAAATATTCTCGTGAGGATTCGTAACTCGTCTGCCGAATAAAAGTTCCGATGGAGTTTTCTTCGTGATGGAATGAATAGCCGTGTTAATACCCAATTGTATATCTGGAAAGTAGCTATCCCACGTGCCCTTGGGTTGGTCATGAGTCATCGCGCCCAGTGATGCCAGTATCGTGCGGTTATATCTTTCGACTTGTCCATTAGCACGTGGAGTAGCTACTGCGTTGTAGACATGTTTTATGCCTACGCTTTTCACGTATTCTTTAAACTTGCTTCCCGTAAAACTGGTACCCTGGTCCGTGATAAGTCGAGACGGTGCTCCAAAATAACTAATGTGTTCTTTTAATACACGCACGCTGGTAGATGACTTAGTATCTCGTACTGGAGTAATGTTGACGAATTTCGTAAACGCATCAACGATAACGAGTATGTAAATATTACCGCGTTTGCTTCTGTTAAATGGGCCTAAGTGATCCGCGTGTATGGTGTGGAATGGAACGTCTACTTTCGGTATAGGGTGTAATGGTGCAGTCTGAGTTCCACCTGGCACTTTATGATGGGCACACTGCAGACACGCGCTAACGTATTTTTTTACGAATCTGCGCATTTTGGGAAACCAGTATGTAGCGCGAATGCGTTCCAAGGTTTTATCAAAATCGAAGTGTCCTACGTTATCGTGACAGTTTCTTAAGATTTGCCAGCGCGAGGATCGCGGTACAGCCCATCTCAACATATCTGGGCTAACGATTCGAAACACTTTAATTTTGTAATTCTTTACGATATCCATTGCCGTCTCTGTATCGGGATCAGTTAGTACGCTTTTTATATATTTTATCTCATCATCATTATCTTGCACCGTTGCAATCCAATCTTCAGAATCCACTGCTAATATTTCAAGTGCGCGATCAGTTTCAGCATCGTCTGAAATAGGATGTCGACTTAGTGCGTCGACGTGTGACATCTTATCGCCTGGCCTGTATTCGATTTCGCAATCAAACTCTTGAAACTGAATCCACCACCTTGCGATTCTCGGGATTAGATCACGTTTTGTCAGAGTAGTGCGAAGAGCGTTACAATCGGACAAGATTTTAAAATGATTCCCTAACAAATAAACGCGAAATTTGTTTAATGAAGCTACAACAGCCAAGGTCTCTAGTTCAAAGGAATGAAACTTCTGCTCCTCTTTGGTAGGTAAAGTTATTTGTATTTGTATTTGTAGTTTGACGGCTATAAAATGCTACGGGTTGGAATGTGCTGGATTCGTTCCTTTGAACTAGAATCCCCGCTACACCTAATTTGCTTGCATCTGTGTGCAGCTGGGTTTCGACGCCTTGTTGATACAATGCCAACACTGGACGTTGGATAAGTTTATCTCGAAGCGTCTCGAATGCTGTTTGTTCAGTTTCGGTCCATTTCCACGAATTGTTCTTTTTCAGAAGACATATCAGTGGTCTTGCTATTAGTGCAAACCCCTCAACAAACCTTCTGAAGAAGCTCGCCAGGCCTATAAATCGACGTACGTCATGTACTGTCTGAGGTATTGGAAACTGCGCAACTACTTGAGTTTTATGTGAACCTGGTCTTATCCCTTCCGAGGAAATTTCAAAACCCAAGTAGTCTATTTTGTCAAAACAGAACTTACATTTTTCCAATTTTAGTGTAAGTCCCCCAGTACGCAATAAATTAAGGACTTCCTCCAATCTAATTAGAGCTTCGTCAAAAGAGCGGGCCGGAATTAGTACGTCGTCCATGTATACTAGAGCATACTTTATTCTAGCTTCATTAAGTATCTTGTTTATGGTCCTCTGAAAGACAGAAGGAGCGTTAACCAGTCCGAAAGGCATTCTGTTGTATTCGAATTGGCCATCGGGAGTTACGAACGATGTAACCTTACGAGATTTTTCCGCTATCGGGATTTGGTAATAGCCCGAAGCTAAATCTAATGCGATAAATATCGTATTCCCAGCAAGGAGATCCAGTTGATCCTCTATGCGGGGTAACGGAAAATGTTCTTTTACTGTTTTGTTGTTTACGGCCCGATAATCGACACACAGACGCTTTTCTCCTGTCTTTTTCTGTACCAATACTATTGGACTCGCATAAGGAGAAGACGACTCTCTTACGATACCGGTATCGAGCATTTCTTTCACCATATTACGGACTTGGTCCCTATCTGGTGCGGATAAGCGATATGGCCTGTAAACGACTGGTTCGTTGTCTTTTAAATGAATCTCCATTTCTGCTGCGGAGGTGAATCCTAGATCGTGTAAGCCAGAAGAAAAACAGCTCTTGTACTCACTCAACAAATTCACTAACCGTTGTTTTTCTTCTGGCGTGACGCTACCGCATATTAACGGCGATTCATTCGTGACTTCCACGTCGAAAATATTAATATACGCGTCTTTGAAGTTATTTATGCTCTGGGCTCGCGTAATGAGAGTGTTACTTGTAATCTTTAAATCGCTGTTACTCAAGTTTTGTATAAGTAATTTTCCCCGCCCATTCGTTAGCTCATATTCGCCGGGCAACAGATAATATTTTCCATCTGGATGACCTCTGACCGTGCCGTTGACGTATACCTTACCGGAGTATTTGGTCTCTGACTCAACGTTAACAGGGGTGATCCCAACAGATCCTACTATCGAGTCATTAATTGACTTGAGACTAAACTTACAGTTTCTTTTAAATTGGTGACGCCTCACAATCAGGTCGCTATCCGTTTTAATAATCGCTATGGTCGGGCATTCAGTGTAAGTGTGCCCTAATAGGACTGGGTGACTGATCATGTGGTCATCTACTATAAGGGCTTCTACATCGTGTTCAACAACCCCTTGCACATCTATAGTGACATGAGTGCGTCCTAATGGAGTATACGGTATGTTTCCTAGTCCTTTATGGACGGGTAATTGAACATTCTGCCAGTTTAGTCGTAACGCTTCTGCATTAGTTAAGCGAATCAGAGTACAATCGCTTCCCAGATCAATGTGTGCCATTACTGTTTCATAATTTACTTTAATGGGTAACTTATACTTATTATTATTGGGAGTTTGGTCTTCGATAACCTCCATCACCGATGATGAAGGATCTTGCTTGGTAGCCGATGCACTCCGCTTCGCTCTAGTGCAGTGTTGCGCTATATGTCCACGCCATTTACAATTCGAACATACAACTGCTGGTTTAGGACACCGGGTGAAGGGGTGACCAATTTCTTTGCAGTTGAAACATGTAACTCTATTAGTAGGGCCCTTTTTCCCTAGACTAGTGGATTCTTTGGTAGCAGCCAACTTATCTTTGTTTTTAAAGCTAATGTTATCGGGTTTACTCTGTCCAACTTTGACAGATTTGAAAAATTTTAGTAAATGTTCTGGTTCGGAGTACTGGCCAGACTGTGCACTTAATTTAATTCCGCGATCCTCTATCCCTGCTACCATGCAATCCACGGCCTTTCTTCCGAATATTTCACATCTATTTAATAAATTCAATTTGTCATAATAGTAAATTTCTAATGATTCTCCTACCGGTACCTTTTTCTTTATCATTTCAGTGAGTAGCTCGTAATAGTTATCCCGAGTGGGGAAAGATTCTCGCAACATATCTTTCCATTGAGGCCATGTGTGTAGTAAGCTCGGGAGACCTTGGTACCAGACCTTGGCTACACCACAGAGTTTGGGCAACGCATAGTGGATAACTTGTTTTTCACTCCATTCGTAAATAAGAGCGCATTCTTTTACTTTGGTTATCCAAACGTCGACTGTCTGTTCAATTCCCATCGGATCGAACTCTGGAATAACATTCATAGATGGAAACCTATCTTTACTGTCATTTTTACCCTTAATAGCATCCAGAAATTTATCAAAAAATACCTTATCGAGCGAGTCTATTTGACGCCGTTTTGGTGTTGGTTGTCTTTCATTTGAAGACTGATTCGAGCGGTTGGTACTGACTGACCTGTTATTTCGCTTGCGAAGTTCGCGACGTTGAATACTTGGTTCTCGTTCGAACGTTCTGCTTTGACGACTACGCGACCGATGTTTTCCATGTTGTCGAGAGCGTTCGCGCCTTCGCCTTTGGTACTGTCCCTGTTCGGTGCTGCGAGAGCTTGACCGGCTTCGCCGTTCCGATTGTCTCTCTCCATGTTTTCCATGTCGTCGAGAGCGTTCATGCCTTCGCCTTCGGGACTGTCCCTGTTTGGTGCTGCGAGTGCGTCTCTTGGCCCTTTCACAGGAGCCCTTCTCGCGTTCCCGTGATGGCCGGTCAGTGGTGTCCATCCGCAATGGAGGCGTCGTCGTCCGCCCACTATCGTCAGAGTCGGGCATCTGAAATTCACATTTAATACCATATTTCATTAAAACTGCCGACAAAATCACTAATCGTCATTAACAGTTATCATCATCAATCTAGACATCGTCATCGGTCATTGACAATCTTCATCAATTGATATCCTCCCGGATACCGGTCATCAGTAATCAATGTCCTCACAGACAATGACAATCATCAGTAATCGATACCCTCACAGACATCAACAGTTGTCAGTAATTAATATCCTCACAGACATTGACAGTCGTCCGTAATCAAGTTATCATCATCGATCTAGACATCGTGATCAGTCATTGACAATCACCATCAATTGATATCCTCCCAGATACCGGTCATCAGTAATCAATGTCCTCACAGACAATGACAATCACCAGTAATCGATACACTCACAGATATCGACAGTTGTCAGTAATCAATATCCTCACAGACATTGATCGTCATCGATAATCAATATCCTCACAGACATTGACCGTCATCGATAATCAATATCCTCACAGACATTGACCGTCATCATTAATCAATATCCTCACAGACATTGACCGTCATCGATAATCAATATCCTCACAGACATTGACCGTCATCGATAATCAATATCCTCACAGACATTGATCGTCATCATCAATCGATATCCTCACAGACATCGACAGTTATCAGTAATCAAAAGTTATTAAGTAGTCAATACATTCACAGACATCATATTCATGTCCATATATAATCATCGTCAGTCATCAGCAATCAGTATTCTTGTAAACATCGAGTTATTTGTATTTAGTTATGTACAGTGTGTGGCATTATACTACTAGTCAGCATAACTCGAAATAATTACACTTTAATAGTTTTAAAGTATGCCATATGATTAATAAATGATATGTGTACATATACACATAAAACTGCTAATAACTCTTTTGTTTAATGTTAGTTAGATTGTAGTTTCTTATGAAAACACACTGTACATAATATCTCTATGATCACATCATATTCAAGTAAGCACTATAATGCCCGCAAGAATACATTCATCAAGTACAACGCTTATCCTATTATTACAAAAGAGAATAGTTAAATAATAGGTTGTTGTTCATACACACATTCAATTTGATCACATCACGTGAACATATTGCCCTTGTATCAATGTTCAATATCCATCATTTGTATCCCTACAACCTAAATGCTAATTAAGTATGTAGGTACACATCATTCAAATTTAGTTTTGTCAGTCTAATAGATGTGCTTGCTTACAATAAGTTTATGACCAACAAGTTCTTGTAAGGTCTGCTAGGTAACCGCGTACTTACTGAACAAAATATCAACAGGTCTAACGTAGAAAAACTCACCCACTTTTGGTGAGGTTAAATTTACCGCCAAGTTACTATTTCTACTTGAATTGCTGTCTGTAATGTCACGGAGATTGTTTCCTCGTAACGTACGGCTCACAAAGTTGTTCAACTTACGATACGTGATTAAAACGTAATCAAATATGTCCCAAATGTTTTTAAGACTTCAATAACAAAACATAAACACCGTTGTGAAAATGCTTCAATCATACTTTCAATTGCCATGGATTCGATCTTATTACGAGTTGAACCCAACAAAACATGTATCCAAATGTTTCCATAACGTTATTGCATTCGAAATGAAAATTTTAGATACTTACTTTCGTGTCTCTCGTTCACGCCGAACTTGTGGACGTGTGAGCAAATTTCTTACCACTCCACTCCGCGAAGGCACTTAATTTGCTCACGATTAGATCCCTTCTTCTGAAGTTGTAAAACGCCAAGAGGTTTGATGGTCTTCTTGAGTAGTTAAGTAAAGAAACAAACTTTATACAATCACCGTTTATTCTCCTCTTTTCTATCCGTCACAATCCCTCGCCCCGGCAGTGCTGTCCCCTTCTCCCTCTCTTTGGTGGCAGTACTGCCTGCGCGTTTGTTCGGATGCCAACTTAATCTACGCTTGAATTTATACATTCTTATGTTGGCAGTGCCTATTTGACTATGCGATTAATAATTACGTCTGTCAAATAACATTTATATTAACACGAAAGCTTGTGACTCATTTAATGCTAATAAAATATGAATAACTAGGTCAACTTTGCCCTACAAGGTGCAGCACTAATTAATCACATTCGCTCATTTAATTACTTGGGCATTTCACAACTTTGCCAACTACCCATTCAAATGAATTCCGTGCCCATTTACTTTTGTTTATTTGTACCGACTCGACAATGAGCTCTTAAGCGTAGCTTACACAATTAAGTAAAAAATATAATTCCATTAAAACATTCCATGTAAATAAGAGGCCCTAGTATCGAAACTCTTCCACCGCAAAAAGTTGTGAGATATTTCGTAGAGCCAAGTCTCAGGCATTCATTTCTCCTTTATTTGCTTGCTAAATAAAATTCTGCATTATGGTAATCACACTACGAGTAGTTGGTGTATCTAGAAAACCGGACCGTAATTACACAATATTTGAATTTTTCCTTGATTTATACACTAAGCTATTTGAAGCTTCTATGTCTATTAGATGTGCCTTAGACTTAGTCAGTCAGTGAGTGAGTGACAATATTAAGAAATATTTGACTAGTAATAATTCTTATATTACTGCTTCAAATTAATTGAAATTTGAAATATACCGTGTTTATACAATGCCTGCTTGTTTACTGAAACTTCAAGCTTCTAGATTTATCCGCAACGACGTTAAAGGGGGGTTGAAAGTGGCCTGAACTGATTGGAGAAAAGGAAGGTTCGGCCGTGCCGATATTTTTCTCAACTTGGCGGGGGCCGAGCGTGCCCCAGATTTTGTCTATAAGTATTAACGAACTAATATTGAACGAGCGGGAGAAGAGAACAAAGTTCTCTGTTTCAGTTTGGGGAAAATTCTTTCAGTATGTCTGTTTTGGTGGAATTTTGCGAACAGGTTAGGTAATTAACTAATTATATAGATTATTAGCTTCCGCCCGCGAATTTGTCTGCGTGGACCCGCGACAGAATCTATCCTAATCCAGGCTATGAAACTATTTTCGAGTCGTGCATCATTGGTCGAGTCGTTTGAACGTAATTGAGTAAAAATCATCCAAACATTCCAACACTTTCCCATTTATAATATTAGTAGGTCTTCTGTCATTGGAATAAAAGATTCAGTTTTTGGAATAAAAAAAAATGTTTAAAGCCGACTCGCGATTTTCGTAGGTCACAGAACTCACAGAGCCACTAGTAGATCTTAGTTCGACTCATCTTTGGGCGCTGCTGTGTGTGCGCCTGCACTTGTAAAGGCCTCCACACATCGAACGCGTGCGCGGCGCGGGTCGGGCGGTATCTCTATCTCTTTCGCACAGTAGCTCGCCACTGTGTTATAGAGATAGTGAGAGAGATATGAAATCCGTTGGTAATGAGAGAGGTATACCGACCCGCCCGACCCGCGCCCGCCCTGCGCCGCGCACGACCCGCATTCGATGTGAAGAGTGCGCACGCGTTCAGTGCGCCTGTGACGACGCCTGCCAAGTCACATCAATCAATCAAAGAAGCGTACCTACGCACCCATACTACAGCCGGACGCAAACACGAGCTGAACTATCCAATATAACATACGTTAAAACATTCGTCAAAACTGGCCGTGTCGCAGTTCAGCCGAGAACGTAATACCAACTCAAAATGGTCTCGCCGGAAGACCAGCACTGGCTCGTGAGCCAGCATTATGCTGAGGTGGGACTATTTCTTTTTATATGTATGAATGTGAAAGATATATTTGTTTGATACGAATAAATAATTCTCATGTCATTTTCATTTAAAAAACTACAAAAAAGTTAAATAAAAAATAGTTTTGATCATTTCACCCGTATGTTAACGTATTTCTTGTTTTAAATAAACATATACCATTGAGTGCAAATCTACCTCCCATTGCTTTTTGAACGAGCGAGCGAAACGAACCTGTCCGTTTCAGCTGGAGCAAAAAAAAATTCGTATATCCGGATGTCCTGATGTCCCGCTGTATTACTGTGCTGTTCACCTCTACAGGTCGTATTTCTCAACCAATTCTCGTGAAATTTTGTGTGCAAGTTCGTTAATAAATATAGTATTTTTTGTAGAATCATGTATTGGATTTAAAAAGAAATAACCAATAAAAGACTTTCGCGAGTAACAGCTCACAGAGTGTATTGCATTAATTGTTTTAAATAAATATCCCGTTGAGTGCAAACTACATTCACTGCTTTTATTAGGCGTGGCAACTTAACACTACCAGTGAATCCACGCCCTAAACATAAAATTAGAAGCCTTGCAAGGGCCCGTCGGGCTCTAATCTCATTCCGTGTTTTAGTTTTCTGTTGGGGCGACAGTTTTCTTGAAAGTTTAATGGTTTAATGGTAGTGTATTCAAACAGTTTAAAGTTGCTTGTTGATATTAGATTTATAAGCTAAGAAGTATGCCTACGTGGTTATTTCGAAGATTGTATTTTAAACGAAGAACAGAACCGTCAACAAAATATACAACTAGCTTCCACCCGCGACTTTGTCTGCGTGGATCCGGGATAAAAGCTATTCTATATTTTAGTCCATCTATAAACTATTTTCATGCAAATTTTCATCTAAATCGGTTGAGTTGTGTAAGCGTAATTGCATAACCAACATCCAAACATCTAAACATCGAAACTTTCGCATTTATAATATGAATTTTTATTAGACTGAATAGACAGCCAGACGTACGAAAAAAAATTGGCCCAAGTTGAAGCAACTATCTATTCACCACTTCATTGTTCTAAATGATCATTCCCGGGTACACGAGGAAAAAACTGATTCGAACCAGGTCCTTATGCATTCAAACATCAGCAAATAAGCAACATTGTTGATTGCAGTGGCATTTGCCCGCATCGTGTGTCATAATACAGTTTGCAAACCAGTGTTGCTCTGGAGTACTAGATTTTTCACACTGTCTTTTTAAATTCACTATGGATGTGGATGGATGTTACCTCATGTACTTAACCAACTATCATATAATTCAAACGCAAGTAAAAAATACTAAAAATAAATTACATAGATTGACTTAACATGAGCATCAGCACTGAAAAAATCTTAATAAATACGAAATGTACTAGATAATAAACTATTGAAGTCGCGACTGATACGTGCAAATAAGTCTTATTCGATTTTAGTACGAATAAAATAAAAATAAAAAGTAAATAAAATAAATATTAAGGGACAATCTTACACAAATCGAGTTAGGCCCAGCCCATATGATAGTATAAGCTCAATGAGGCTTGTGTTAGAGCTCGTTCCCACTATGTCGGATGTCGTGGCGATTTTTAATCGTGTGTCGTTGCCGCTGTTCTCACTATGTCGGATGTCGGATCCGGATTTCAATCGGGTGTCGGCGGTACTGTTCCCACTAGTCGTCTGACGTGCACGATCGCAACGACGCGGCAGCGACGCGCGGGTGTGTGAGGGGGTGCCGCGCGGGCGGCGCGGGCGAAATCGTTCCGACATCCGACAAAATGTGAACAGCGCTATATTCACTCGTACGCGAGCGAGACACGACACGATTTTTTTCCGGGCTGGATGTCGTATCCGACACAAAATCGTTGTCGTACGAGTGTGAACAGCTTCATATAAAATGTACTGCCGCTACGACACCCGATTAAAAATCGGCCCGACATCCGACATAGTGGGAACGAGCTCTTACGGTTACTAGACGACGAATTAAAAATGTATGAATAAATAAGAGAAACACAATAATGGTCTGAATCTACAGTTTCAGTCTTCATGGTGTCAATTACAGTCTGTATATTTACTATTATATGTATGCAATTTGCGTATTCACTGAAGGTGGTAGTTGCCTCTGAATTGACCTATAAATATGTAATGGCTTCCATGTAAGAACGGACGTAATGGGCCCCACGGTGAATTAAATAGGTAGAAATACATATTCAGAAGACGTAGGGTGAAGTAAGATAGGCACATGTTACTCCATAATAGGCTCATTAAGTTATTTATGTTGTTGTTCTAGGGCAGCCAGAGGGCCATAGGGCATTCATAAGCTCGCGCCATGCCTTCCTGGCAAACCCCTTCGTTCCAAACAGTTGAGAATGAGTTGCGAGTAGTTAGACTGAGCTGGAGAGAGGCCACGGACGTCGCTATGAACAGGGTGGAGTAACTAGATCAATTCCGCTAACTTGTTATTTCCGCGTAGCAATAGTCCCAGTCGCTTTTTTCCCACTCCTGTTGGGACCTGTGCATCTTTAAACGCTTAATTACCTGTTCAAATTGTATTTTTCCCTGTCGGATGTTTCCCCAAGCTCAACACACATCTCAACAGTTTCGTCGGAGCTCAGTTAATGCAGAACTTCCGCGTCCTTAAGCCCTTCGGGCCACTGCAAAACAAACCTGAAAAATTTGCATTTATTAAACGTAGATTTGACGATATTTAATCATGGCATTACGGGGGATTATGCTCGCCTAAAGGTCTTTGCTTACGGCGTCGTTGATCGGGTCGCCAGCGCCACCTTCCCTAACAAACTGGTCGAGGGAGGCAATGGCTGAGATACGCGCAGATTGTCAGTATGCGAGTGCGTTTTGCAGCTGTCTTCTAAGTAATTGTTTCGTTATAAAATAACAAGTTTTGCCGTTATTTACGTCAAACTTGTTTATTTCTATTGGGTGTACAAAAAACACAGTGTTTATCTGAACTCTGCCATTTTAATGGCTAAAATGATGCTAGGCACAGTCAAGGGCACCAATCTACCAATACACCAAAAATCTCAAAAATATGTACACATACCTTATTTCTGTAACAATAAGGTACTCGTATATATGTATATAGTATGTAGGTACATATTTATGAAACTTTCACTGAATACATATTGGTGCCCTTGACTGTACCACAGCAAAAACTTGATTCGAGGTGAATATTCTTGAACCAAGATTTTTTGCTCTAGGTTCCTTATGATTTCGGTTTAAGCTAAGAAAATTGTGGTCTTTCAAATTAATTCCTTGGTTGAAGTGTTTCTTTCAGATAAAACATTATGTATTTTTCAACTAACTATAGTAAACCCCCGAGCCTTAACGCTCACCAAACTTACACTTCACCCGCTAGCGGAAGCCGGCATCAAATTGCCTTTTCCGCTGCCGGCTCCATTATTTGAATAAAAGTTAGGGGTCCCGCGGGGCGGTGCCGGTCGCTGTTTCACTTTACCGGTGGGCCGCTATATCGTACGAACGGGTTCTCTGGTATACTTGACATTTGAGTTGGCCGGATTGCATCAAAGTAGTCCATTCAAAAAGCCACTTTACCGTCTAATGTCCTAGATTCCAATGACAGTTTAAAAAAAAGTCCGCCACTTTATACCTCGTCCATACAAACAAACATGCTACCTTCGAGGAGGCAAACAGGCAACGTAACTTATGCTCATACCCTTCTGAAGTCACAAGTGCTTTTCCGATACTTTATTTGTTTGAGATTTCGTCGTGTCTCAGCTAGAGACAAATGCACGTCTAATTCAAGTCAGAACATCGTATGCTCGGGATTTATTGTTGCACGAGGACAAGTTAAAGCAATTTCCTCACTATTTGTTTCATTTCAGTGCTTGTTTGTATTGGTTACGGACATACCATCACACAAACACGGCTGATAGTTTCAAATAGACTACGTATGTTTGAAAAAAATTACCGAATCCGAAATTTTATACAACTTTAACTTGTGTTCAAGGGGCTCAATCTAATTACATTTAAATTTTTCGCGCAGGAGCGAGGTATCTCATAGTTAAGTCAGTCCGCCTAACATGATTGGCCTCCACCTTATACAGTGTGCATCAATTTTTATGGAATAGTACTGTTTGTGCGGCGACCGCTATTAGATCAGCATGGTTCCAAAGGATAATTTACTAGCTTGTAAAAAATCTGTGGCATTGAGTGAGCGTCACAAATTTAAATAAGGAATTCTCAAACAGAAGAATGTGTTTCATGGGCACTAGTGGGCGTAAAATGGCTGCCATGCAATTTATCATTAATCTGGATATCCGTTCTGATTCTGACCAGTGGGAGTCCGAGTACAACGGATGTTTTATCAACAGTGATAAGTGATGTAATGCTAACTGTTAAACGCCCGTAGAATAATTTGGTCAAGTACATTATTCTGTTTAGGCATTGATTAAAGCGTAGGCTTGTCGTGAGTTTTCTGGCTAGGCGGTCGCACGACCACGCTACACTCCTCACGGTCGCTAGCGCGCGCTCGACAACCAACTACCAAGGGCGTCCGAAGGTCAAATGAAATTTAGCTAGAATCAACTGTCTACAATACACGGTCCGTCTGGAATGAGGTCGCTCTGTCGGAGGAGCTCGTTGGTGATGGTTTAGCAGGCACTTTATTAGACAAAAATGATATCGCTGACTCCTCGATGGTTAGGTAGAATGTCGCGCACATCACCTTTAAAATATCTGCTTTTGCATATTTTGTTTATTTATTTTTTATACTTACTCAACCTTTTGCTTGTGTAATGTTAACGATATTTAGGAGATCGTTATCAGAACTTAGGATTTCAAATGACAAAAAACTGTAAGTCATATTCTGCCATTCTCCAAATTAAATTGCAATGTTTGATCATATTATATTAGTTAATGTAGTTGATACGGTTTGAGTTCCAAATACATTAACGTATTTATTCTCATAATATTTGCTGGACATGTCTGTACGCACTTAACAATATTTCTTACAAAATATTATAAGATTCTGGCAAAGGTAGACATAAACCACTTTAAGTAATAAAAATAGCAATGTGACTCTTGAGATTTTTTCTAACCTACTTTTCATTTTGGTCTATCTAATATTGATAAAAGCCTTGAACGTACAATACTCCATTATACGGGTCCATGAGGTCCTTATAATAGTTATCTTTTTTCTACAGCCTTTTCATTCTAGTCACAGTATTACAAACAAGAGAGCTTTTAAAGTTATTATAATGTTACTAGTGGTGGTGGTGGTTGTTTGACTAGTTATAGATACTCTTCTTATGGGTAACCTATCGCAATCACTGAAATTTATTGACCGAATATCGTTTGTCCGAAAACTTTTATGAGTTCTCCGAATTGTATATTCATTACTTTTTTCATTTACCATTTGATGTTATCCAAATGTTTCAGTTGTCCGAAAAACTTTTACCGCTACAGTCATTGGGCTTTGGCTTGTTACAACTTTTGTTTCACAGCCTCTTCTTGTCTTATGAGCTTACTTTTCCCACTGATTGCCCAAGCTATTAAAATTCCATACATCCTTATCTCCGCTTGTTACCCTGCTGTTATTGTCGGTACTCGGTACTCGGGCGCAAAGCCTTTTGTTCCTGTATCAATACGAGCCCTGCTCAAGTGTCAAGCCATTCAAATGGAATTACGGAGATAAGTAAATAAGGGCGACACGGGCGAGTTGGTCGTACGCAGAAATCCGAAACATTCGCCTATATCATAGTCTGGGTACCCTCGTGACCTACTACGGAGAATAATTTTTCAATGAAGTCACCATTACCTCCCGTAGAGCTCTTTCGCTTGTCTTGGCGGTACAAGGACAGACAAAGGATTGGTGCAAGCTAGGTTAGGAACCTATTTTTTGACAGCCGCATGCTAGAACCATTAGAATACCATAGCTTAGTTGACTCTAAACTTTAAACTGAAAAACTTACTGCTCCTGATTCGAAACAGCAACTTTCTGGCATACTGGCTACCACTTTAATCTACTGAGCTATCAGAACCGTGCTCGGCTCAACTAATTTTCAGACAGGTCCCTCTTATTACCTCAGGGAGGCTTATAGCATGGGCGTGAGAAGACTCGCGGGTCCTTCTAGTCACTGCTGCTAAACGCCTGTAATCTTGTGACCATTATAAATTGGACTAAGATCGCCAGAGCTCCCGAGGATATACTATGAGTGAGATGCGTGCAGCAGTCTCTAGCGGTCGGCACAATGAATATAGGGCTCCTCTGGTCTCCTTACCTCGGACAGGGTGTATGATTGCTTACCACCGTCGTGACATTAAAAAAAAATACGAACAAAATATACAATTGAAACCTCATCATTTTTCACTTCAAAAAATAGAACCGTCCGCAAAATAGAATTTCACCCGCTACAAATTCGCAACGACGTCCGAAAAGTGCTGACTCACCGCGTCCATTCAAAATAGTTCACCTTCCCTGACAAATAGATATAATAAAATAATTTATCGCTCGTAACGCCCCCACAGTAAAAACCCTACCCAACCCCATATTATTTATCGTCGTGAACGCTACAGGTATTTTTATGCGGGTAACCACGCGAACACGTAACCGAGTTAGGCTTCGAGGAAAACTTTTGCTATTAATATAGGATTTACTGTAATTTGAACTAGTGATGCTCATCTATTTTGGCATTTTTGCCGTTGAAGAAAGTTATCTAAGAGACAGAATGGTAAATACATGCAATAGACAATCTAAGATACTGATATTCTAAAGAGGAAAAATCTTTGAGATTGTAGCTTTGTAAAGTATGTTATGGGACTAATAAGTAATATCCGGAACCACTTCGTCACTCTCGTCTTCACGTTCCCGCCTTCGTCGTTCTTGATCACTTTGTTGTCTGTCTGTCTGCCTGTCAAGACCCTTTATCTCAAAAATGCATTGAGGTATCGAGTTGAAATAAAAACTATACACTCAAATCAACGATCCCTTGAAGCTGTGAAAAAATCAAACTTGTAAGTTAATGTAAACAAGACACGGCTGATTATGCCGCAAAAAACGTATATACTTAAGAACACTACAACTATGAAATTTGGCCGGTAATATCGCCTTATACTATAACCACATAGAAACCTAAGAAAATAATAAATTTTTAATTAAGTACGGAACCCTCGGTGGGTGAGTCTGACTCGCACTTGTCCGGTTTTATATGGTGTTATTTAAAACAGTTTTTAGACAGGATCAATTTTTTGTGTGGGACTAGCTACAATTATTTCGTTTTGTTTCTTCGTGCATCGAATGGTCAATGTAATAATCTAGTAAAATATTCCGCCTGAAAACTAACATTTCACTTGTATTTATATGACCAACGAGTATAACCTACGAACACCTCCACGAGCAAACTTAGTTCCGACGGTCAGTCCTGTGTTGAATAATTTATCAACATGACAGCGGCTATGAGAGGACGACGGAGGTTCTAGAAATAATAAAACAAATACAACCTTTCCGTTGAGTTGACTCTATATATTCTGGGGGTAAGTTAATTGAGTCCTTCCCTAGTCAATCAGCCAAAATCAATGTTTTACCACAAGTTACTTAATTTAGTATCCCAAAAGTCACACAAGAACGTCAAGATACTTAAAAAGAATGAAAAGAAGCTTAGATACTGAAAAATAATGAAAATGGAGTGTTTTTAAATAAACCCGCTTCTACTGCTCTTGGTCTATTTTAGTTTACTAATTCATAATGTAAAAACATTATATAATTTTCAAAATTATAGGGACTGGTATTGCTTTGAACACAATTATTTTATATTCGTTAGAAAATGAGGGTCATTATTTCTGTATCTGCATCCATATCAAAGTTCAGATACCAATCCCCAGGGAATGAGCAATATGAGCATAATAAATTATTCTACTACTACTAGTACAATGTAAGCTATTTCGATACGGAGTACAGTTGAATCAGAATCACAAGTGAAGTGGAAGTATATTATAATATTCTTATTTATGCAGATAGCATCTAAGTGTACTGCGCTTAGTAGAAATTATATTCTGATAATCATGCGTAACTTGTATATTTGATATAGTACCAATAAAAACTGTTCTAATATCGGTACACTGTTTCGACTGGAAAAGATTTAGTTAGTGTTAGAATACCCCCCCCCCCCCCCCACTTCACCGCATTTGGGGATGATTTCCGGGATAATAACTATTCTATGTCATTCACCCGGGTTCATACTATCTCCATACCAAATGTCATCTTGATCGGTTAAGTGGTTTAAGCGTGATGAGGTAATAAACAGACAGACAGACACACTTTCACATTGATAATATTAGTATGGAAGTCACAAGAATCCAATGTTCCCGGCAACAGCAGCAGCAGAACGCTAGTCACCCAGTGCATTGATTGGGCTCTTTAATTAATGAATTATAAATAATTTGAATTAAAATTAAAGGACCACACCCATATTTATGCTAAACGTGGTACTGGAACACAAGTTCCATGTGCTCTGACTACCCCTTTTAGGGATAAAGGCGTAAATGTACGTATGTAAAATTAAAGGAAAAATCAAAAAAATTAATGCTCCCAGCCGGATCCGAACCGGCGACCATAGGCATTCATGGCCCGTCGCTACTAGCCAACTGAGCTATCGGAACAATCCGTCTCGTTCGTGTTCCTTTATAATTTCGTTAGCAGCGTAACTTGGTTATACCAAAATTATATACTTATAATTTATATTCAGTTTATATTAAACTGGGAATATCAAGCGTTTAATTGGCACTTTACGGTATAAACATACTGGAGAACAGGCCTCCGAAAAAAATGTTCAAGTAATTAAAGAAGAGCCTCTTGCGAATAACTTGTTCGTAAAAATTTAAAAACCAAGAAACATGAAACGTTTAATCTAATACCCCAATTATGTGGCCAACTATATATTCATGGTATAACATCAAATTTCCAAGGTCAAGGTCAATGTGTAAACTTTATCCTTGAACCCCCGGTCTTATAAATCTCCAAAGTACTCATTACAGCGACGATCAGGTTCGCTTGTGTTTTATTCAGTAGGGTTCAAGTTGTTTCATGGCGACACTTGAGTTGCGAAGTCAATAGCCAAACAAGTAGCCGTGCGTGTGGAGAGAGTAGAATACATATTTTATAACAGGTTTTATTGAATTGTCTTGGGAAATGGATAGTGGATGTACTACTGCAAAGCTATCATTACATAAATTGGGCTTTAAAAGGAGTCTCACTCAAATTTCAATAGGTTTCTGGTCCATTTTTAGAATCCAGATGACTTGCACTACTTTTTGCAGAGTTTATCTCAGTAGTTAAAATCCTTTTTAGGGTTCCGTAGTAAACAAGGAATCCTTATAGTTTCGCCATGTTCGTCCGTTTTTCCGTCCGTCTTCGGCTTAGCTCAGTAACCGTTACTACTAGAAAGCTAAAATGAGTAATAAATCAATCACGCCGACAAAACAGAAGAAAACAATCTTGAAGAAAAATTTTTTTGGAGTACCTCGCCTACACCTATGTGTGAATGTACCAGTGGGCATGTTTTTTTTCTCGTTAAACCCTTATTGTGCGGTATCGTTGGATCACTTGCTCAAAAATATTATGGGTTTCTAAAATCGATTTTTCAAATTAGTGATTCGTTTGGTCATATGTCCCCCCCCCACCTGCTGACTATAAATGGCTGCTACTGTGAATGTGAAAAGAATCTTGGCAAGGAACACTATCACGGCTAAGTAGACATAACTTGTTACCGAGTAATAGTCGACCAACTTAAAATGTACTTAGAAAGGTAAACTTTCGTACAAATTCAGGCGATGCAACATTTAGTTGGCGGCCCCGTGTCGATGTAACTAAGAATGACAGGCAACTTCGGAACCCTACACTGTGCGTGGCCCGACACGCACTTGGCCGATTTTTGACTATTATAATGACGAGCCACGCCGTTGAAGATGATGTCGGTTTTAATCATAGTGTGCTAATACAAAATAATGATGTGCTTAATGGTTATGTAGATATTGATGATAATGCTTGTGATAATGATGACGATCATAACAATAGTTATGATAACGAAAATAACAATGACTTATTGTATATTTAATCCCGTAAAGTTAACTTAAATAAGTTGTGGGATCACGCCAAAGGATTTTTAAATGTTCTAGGATCTTAAGCACAGAGACAATAGGTTAAAATAAATGAATTTAAAAAAAAATACCTAGAACTAAAAATTATTCTATAATGCGTCTATTTAAAACATTCGTATTATGAATTATTAAAACGAAACAGATGGAATATGTAACGCTTTACCGGGGACTAAAATAGCCGGATAATATTATAACACTACAGCGGCGGAATGAAAATGATAATTAGGGTGGAATTCATTTTGAGGGTAACAACGGAACGCGAACGGTAACGAGGGTATTTTAATAATCAACATTGGAATCGCGGATGTATCGTTTAAGCAACAATACGTAATATGCACGAATTGTTCCGTAAGTTTACGACCGAATTTTGAAATAGAGACATAAATTAATTAAGTAATGATTAAGTAGGTAATACTAAATGAGACAAAGAAAAGTAGTATTTGCCGTTTAAATTTGAAAAAAACAAACCAAGATTACCTTCATTAGTTCCCGATACCCCTGAACGGAACGCGGGTCTAGCATCTGTCAAAACAGCTCGTGACTCGCTGGGGGAATGCAGCTAACAGCGTTGCGTAATTAACAATACGATTGGGTGGCCATTGCTGCCCTAGAGACGTATTAACTGGATTACAATACTGGCGGGTTGATTTTAAATCTGTACGCATTCCACTTTGATTTTGTGATAAATTTTCCGCGCTCGATGCCCCGTGCGCTGAATTAGCCTCCAAAGAGTGTCGCATCCACTGCTGGACATAGGGCTCCCCAAACAGTACTACAATGACCGGTCCTGCGCCGCCCGCATCCAGCGGACTCCCGTCACCTTTACCAGGTCATCAGTCCACCTTGTCGGGGATCTACTGATGCTGCGTCTTCCGATACGTGGTCGCCACTTGAGAACCTTTCTGTCCCAACTTCCATCGGTTCTACATGCAATGTGTCCGGCCCACTGCCACTTAACCACAGCAGTTTAGCAGATTTACAAGGATATATCCGGTAACCACCATAGGTAACCGCCTTGGTTCTGCTATAGATTTATTTATTTAGCCTATGGCAGATCAGTATATTTAGAAATTTTAGAACCGTGAGATCTTCGAAAAGACAGAAGATCATCCTCATTTCTGATGCTATCGCGCATAGAAATTCCTAACATTGCCCTCTCCATTGTCCTTTGGGTGACTAATCTAATCTAATTTGGATTATAAGCATATTGACTACTATTTCGTTTGAAAATGTTTGCGTAAACGTGTGTTAAAAAAAAAGCTAAATCACCTTAAGCAATTCAGTTTCTCATGTGCTGCATTCATTCAAAATCTAGGCATCCCAGTAGTCTAAAACTATCACACGACTAGCATTGCCATCGATTTTGTCATCACTCTAAAATTCCAGCACCGATTATCGCGGGCCGATTGAAAGGGTTGGCACAGATGTTCGACGCGTAAAACCCGAATTGGGACCTCATCGAGTTGATGGCCGTCCCATAGAAGGCATTAACGACGACAACTAAAATCAAAGGTATACATGTCCACGCAAATTGGAACAGCCGCAGGGAAATGGAACGTATTATGTGGGTATTGAGGTTAGGAGTGTTACACGCTGTGTGGTAGACTGTACAGCACAGGGAACACGGTAATGAGAGAGGCTGACCTATTCTGCCGTGTGATTCTATAAGAGCCTAAGTATGCTAGACTTAATGTACAACGTCTGTGTTTGGTAACAAGGTATTGTTTATATTAGGTAAACCTAACTATACACGGCTATGAATTAAATTATGAATACGGTGTGTACGCACCCGAAATTGCAATTACATACATTGCCGTGCCTTTTGTGTGGAAGTGGGACGAGATTCATGTTTCTCGTTCTCGCCATTCAGTGTGGCCTTGCAGTGGTGTGGGTTTGTTAATTGTTTAACTAGATGGTTAAACAGAGTGCTCGGGGGGCATTGAAATAGTTTTCACAGAGATTTTCTTAACATGTTTAGAAATTATGCCTTCTTATAACGTAAGCTGGCTTCGATTTTTTATGTACTTGAAGCTTGTCGCTTTTATTTATAATTTAAAAATTGAATGCTGCGACTCGGATGTGAACTCGCGACCACAACTACTGAGTATCGGAACAATCCGTCTCGGTCACTAAATCTTTCTATCAGTTCCCTCTAAAACGCCGTAGGGAGGCGTTTTTTTTAGCGACATCTACCTAGAAGACTTAGGTTTCTTAACATGTTAACTGCGGGTCCATTTTCAATGAACTTTCAGCCAGTGCTTTTGTGACCTATAAGAACTCGTAACCAAGCTTTAGTTCAGTGCGTATGAGACCCAATCAGTCTCATAAAAAAAAGATTTCGAAAATTTCGCTAATTTCGCTCAAAAAATCTGTCTCGTTATTATTTTTGTATATGATTGAAGGTAATCCATTGCTCTATCCTTAGACGAGTTCGCATGCAGTTTCGACACAAATATACAGAGTAAATAGAAAACAAATATAGGGTATTGATTGTATCTCATACCGCAACTGAAGTTAGTTAAATTTGTGGAGGGACTAGTGATGGGATTGAAATAAAACATAAATAGTCGATAACTATATTTTATTCAAAAAAAATTGTTTTAAGGGAAGTGCTTTTCGTTAAAACATGGTAAACACAAAATGTTTGTTTACATTGGACACAGTGGGTAATTATCCTTTTTGTTTTTTTCGAAGCTTCTGTGCTGTTCATTGTGAGCCTTAATTTGTTATAACAGCCCACGCAACGTCTTTTTTTATCACCGCGTTTTAAAACGTGGTCTGTACATCTTCCCTCAGGAAATTCTGCAATAAGGTGTATATGTTATTTAGTATACAGTTGGTATATAGGATCTCAAAAATATTTGTCCAAAACAATATTTTTTTATGAATACATAGTTAAAGTAATTTAAAATATCCCACTTTTTTATCAGTTACCCATGAACCCCCAAGCGATTGTGCACCCATAAAAGCACGTCAACAGGTAACTACTTTAGAATGAGATAATCGCATTAAAATAATTAGATAATTACAGTGACTATATAAAAAAATAGTTTCATTTCATATCAGTGAAATTTAATTTCCAGGCCCACCCAATTAGCAAAATTGTTAAAAAAATAAAAGTTAACTCGCATTAAATTTCAACAAAAACTATTTTTTTTTGTATTTGATACATAGAGAATATGCGTTTATTGCTTTAAAGAAACACGAATAATGTTTATTTACATAAAGGTTTCATCACATGCTTGATTGTCATCACAACACTGACAACAATCTCGCAATTTGGGTGGTCTTGTCCCTGAAAATAAATGTCCCGTCATTCTTTATTAGTAACGTGCTGTTATGGGTGCACAATCGCTTCGGGGTTCATGAGTAACCGATAAAAAAGTGGGATATTTTAAATTAGTTTACCTAAGTATTCATAAAAAATATTGTTTTGTACAAACATTTTTGAGATCCTATATACCACTTAATTGTAAATTACGTACCTAATGAAAACTTCATACAATGTAGATAACAATATGTAGACTATAAAGATATTTTACACTTTTGGCCTTAATATTACAACGGGATAAGACGCAAAAGTGTAATATATCGAAGACATCGGCTCTAACCTGTTATATTTTATTTGCTCTTGAGTGTTTAAGTGTAAGTGTTGAAACGGTGTACGTATGTGTGTATTTGAATGTATGCTTACTCGTGAATACTTTCAAAAACTAGAGAGAGCAGACAATTTCTATTTGGACAATTATGTAATCACCGGAGCTTCAAACGTGGACTGCAAATATGAACCTGTAAAATCTAAGGGCACAAAGTAAGATTAATATTCATTTAAAATGAAGGTAAAGACCCAAAAAACAGCTTCACAAAACCGTGCCCACTCAAATTCCAATAAATAGTCTGGAAAATATTAAGATACTGAAAATATAGGTTTGAAATCAGGCATAGAGTTAACTTGGTGCAACAGGTCAGAGTAAATTTACTTGCTGTGTTCATGCAAAGCAAGCTTTAAGAAGACTGTCATATTTTCCTTTAAGCATTAAAAAAGAATTACAGACCAATAATGTCTAAAATAGTCATGACAGGAAACGGGACATAAAATATAAATAATCTTAATGTAGTTTGTATCACAAACTGAAAGATTAAGAATTTAAGAAATAAGCTGCAAACAAACAAAACCAAAATGCTGAGCAACATTAGTAGTAGTAGTGTAGGGCAACACAACATTATTTCGTGGTAATTAAAAAAAAGAGTGAAGGCATTTCAGGCAAATCAAGAAATAGAACTTATTATTTCAAGTACAAAATAAAAGCGTCTGGCAAAGCTAGAACAAAGAACACCACACAAAATGAAATCGTTAATTTCAGTTCAAAAAAAGACCTCTTGATTAGAAATATATTATGTATGTTAGTGTCTATTGTAACATGTTTGAATATAACTAAGGCACATATCCCAGTGCTCGAGACTGTCCAGGTGTAGTTAGTTGGCAACGAAGAATACCTCGACAGTCTCGAGCACTGGGATTATGTGCCTTTAGTTATATTCAACTACTAGTTGGCACCCTCAAAGTTATTTTGATACCAATAGAGGTGAAGAGCACAGTGTTAGTTGGTGGAATAAGGGTGTCAAGCATTGGGATGATTACCTTTAAAAAAAAAACTTACCTGTTTTGGTGACTTTTTGGCCCGTAAGCCCTTCAATTATGGATTCTGTGAAATCCTTTTTTGACATTTTTTTATTCATATCTGTCTTATTGTATATTATCCAGGCATTTATGAATGCAGTACCAAAGAGAAACTCCATCATCACCTTTCGATACCATTTTAGCCCTCGTCGTAATGTTGTATAGTAGGAGGCCATTTGGTCACTGTAGTCTACACCTTTTTTATTATCATTATACATCAATATGCACGAGGGCTTTCTGATCATTTCGTTGGTTTTTCTTGTTTTCTTGCCCGTATCCACTAGAGTCGCATTGTGAGATTTACATGTCGTGATTATTAAGACTTGGCGTTTATCACACCATTTTATGACTTTCACGCCACTCGGTGTCATTTTTCCTGCAACTTGACCCTTTTTAATTTTTTTGGAAACAAATCGTTTGGGCAACCCTTTACGATTCGATCGAAGTGTGCCACAGTAAAATGTTTTCTTTGCTATGAGTTCTTCAGCCAAATCAACAGAAGAATAAAAGTTGTCGGCTACCAATACTCGACCCTCATTTTCTAAACCATTTATTAGCTTTAATACTGTATTTTTTCCATGATTTTGTTCCCGATTATTGCCTTCTTTGCCTGTGTATATTATTGTATTAAATGTGTATCCATCAGGTGTACATAATTTATATATTTTTACTCCATATTTATGGGATTTATTTTTTATATACTGACGAAATTGAAGCCGTCCACGCCATGGAATCATGGATTCATCGATTACTATAAATTTGCCAGGTCTGATCCCTTCTTGAAAACGTTTATTCAACATGTTAAATATTTGACGAATTTTGTATAGTTTATCTCCTGTATTTTCTCTTGTATCACTGCTAAAATGCCAAAATTTTAGCAATAAGATAAACCTGTCCCTTGCCATGACAGAACAAATGAATTCATTTCTGTAGATAGATTTCTTTGACCAATAGTCGTGTAGGTGTGGCACTCTATTGAGTCCCATTACAAATATAACACCAAAAAAAAATCGCATTTCCTCTTCATCTGTAGGCTTCCATGCTTTGGCCCGTGACTTGTCAGTTAAGACTTCTTCACGCTCTGATAGATATTTTTCTGCGAACTTATTAGTTTCTTCCACTATCCTAATTATAATATCGTCAGTTACAAACAAGCTGTAAATCTCGATGGGTAATTTAATGCAAACAGGGAATTTAGTTACACTATTTTCAGTACTCTCATCAAAGTTCACTACATCAGCGTCAGTAATATCAACCCAACCGTCATCATCTTCAGGAACTCGAATTTCATCTTCTAACATATGTTGTGATGTATCACTATCTTCTGATATATCAGATGATGAGTTTTCAGTTAAGCTTTCATTGGAATCACTGTCATTTGGAACTGATTCTTCACTCTCGCTTTCGTTAGTGTCTTCTGTCTGTATTTCCTGGTGTTTTTCTCTCTGCGGATCACGTTCTACTTCTTCCTGGATATCCTGATATTTGTTTAATTGTGCTTGCTGATAATTTTCTGTTTCTACTTCCTGATTTCTTTTTTGTATTGTTACTTGTTCATCGTTATTTAAATTCGTTTTTGATATTTTTTGCTTTATTTTTTTATTTACATCCAGGTTTTTATCTTCATATGGAGATACAGTGACTTTAGACGTTTTGCTTGTATTAACTGTTGTTTTGATTAACGTTTGCATACTACTTTCATTTAACTCTAGCGGTAATAAGTTAGAACAAGAAATATTATTCAGTGACGAGCACCTGCTTGATGTACATAAAGCATTTAATGAGTCGGGAGAAGATAAACCACTTAGATTTTGAGTTTTCTTTCTTAACATTTGAGTTGGTGTTAAAGCTGGACCAGCAGTGGACGTCTTTCGGCTGAATGATGATGGTGTTAAAGCGATCGGGTTAAACGTGTATATTTCTGGAGAAGACACACCGCTGTGGTTTCGAGTATTAGAATTCTTGAACCTTCGAGATGGTGTAGTTGGGCTTGGTAAAGTATTTTTACGCAGTAAGGTACTGGGGTCGGACTCGGAAGGTGTCTCTGCAATTATGTTAGAATTTTGAAGCACACAAAACTCTTTTCCTGTACAGGGACTCACGTAAATGTTATTGTTGCGTGGCTCCGATGCGTAACCGATGTTTCTTTTCCTCTTAATCTGATCAAATATTTCCAAATCAGAGTCACTTTCACTGCTAAAATTGGCCGAAGGCGGGCATATTTGAACATTTTCTAAGATTTTTATCTTACTTGTTGATGGGGTAGGACAATTTGGCATTTCAATCACTTTCTTGCATTTTAACTCCGAGTCTATTTCATTTATTTGATCTAAGCCAAAACAAATGGACTTTTTACACTTTTTTCTTTTTATGGCACTCATAATTGGTTCAAAAACACTTTATGTTTCAAACCATGCACTAAATCACAAGTTTTATCGAGATTTTTTTTCGAACCGAACGCGCGGCCTTTCGCTTCGATACTTGAGCAACACTAAAACAAAATGTGCGGCGCCCGCGCTACTCGCTCTCCCCTCCATGCGGCTACGAGGCCTGCGATTTAGGACACTCAAAAGATCTCATAACGCACCAAATGAATAAAGTTATTACTCAGTGCGTTTGGGACCTAATCGATCTCAAACTTTTATTTATACGTCGGTGTGTTCAATTTTTAGTAGGAAGCAAGTATATATATTTGTCTCCATCATACTCGTAGTAATTCACCTGCTATTGCCTCCCGCACAGAGGTGCGAAATACGAAATCGGGCGCCGCACTGAATGAAAGACTCGTAAGAGATGTTTTAGATCTCATAACGCAGTGAACGTGTTAACGGCACCATCGTCTCAAGTTACATTGAGAAATCGTCAGTAGGTAACGATGTACCACCCCGCATACTACTGATTAGCACGTTAACAAATCGCACCGGCGTTCATGCGTACAGAGTGGAGGAATCTCCAAAAAAGTATGAGAGAAATAAAAAAAAACAAATAAAAATAAATTTAAAAAAGTATATCTCTCATCTCAGTATTTTACCTTCACATTAAATGTAATATTACATCTGAAATCAAGTTTAGAATTAAACAAATTACTTTATATTTACATACTCGTTATATAGCCTTCTCTGAAATCTGATAAAACATTGAAATATCTGACCGAGAATTACGTCCATCCAATTTGGGCACGCACCAATTAATTAAAATATTATCGTACGATACCAAAAATTGCATATTTAATGACGATTATGCATTCGCAGAATAAATTTAAATATTTTGGGATGATTACATCCAATTTTCAATAAAATACAACAATGTCATTATATACAACTAACTGCACGCGCGGCTTCTCCCGCGTATTGCCTATATTATAGCCTATAACCGGAGATACCTATTACATACAACTTACAAACTTATTGACTCACAAAGCTACAATCTCCCGGACTTTTCTTTTATAAAATATGAGTTTCTACAGATGAATTGATGCTATGTTCATGATGCTTGGTCTTTAAAATATGTCTTTTTTTGTAACCAAGCAAACTGTGTTACTTTAATTATGTATGAAATTTAATCAATTACATTGCCCATTATCAATAAACATATCCCGTTTATTCTGGAAAAAGAAAAACATCAGAATTGGTTCAATTTAGAGCTAGGTGACGAAACTTTTTTTTATAACAAAGAAAGTAAGAATTCATTTATTTAAGAAGAATTCATTGAACCACCTTTGCTTCGTCATCAGCTACAACAATAGATACATAACATACGAGAAAAATCGCGCGAGCTCGCGGGCTGTCTCATGATAGCAGTGCTGTATCGCTCATACAAAAATAATTCTCTGGCTCGTTCAAAAAATAATCGTATTCGTACACAGAATTTAACTCGCGAAAAACGTGCCTAATTTAACACTACTATCCGCATAAAATAATATTACCTAGCAGACGTATTAAATCACTCCATAACCATCAAACACAGGCTCAGTCTGAGACACCGTCAAACCCTTCCCTGCGTAAGCCAGATATGAAGCCCTAAGCCGCAAGGCGGTACTGATTGCAGGTAAATATTAAATAGTTAATGAGGGATGTTGCTTTAGGGATACCAATTCGGGATTAGGGGACGCGGATTAGGGGTGTTTGATTAAAGAACACTAACGGTATTAGAGGTAGATGTCCGAGCCTTTTTGGAGAGATTGCAGGTTCGTTTATTCATGAAGTCGATCCATCGTTTCGTGGAAGGTAAAAACAAGCGAAGTAAATATGCAGCGTTCTTAAAATAAAATTGGTTAAACTGAACAAGTATATACATAAATACATAGATTCACGCCTTTATTCCCAAAAAGGGTAGGCAGAGCACATAAAACATATTTCCTTTTAGCATAAATGTGGATATGAAAGATCGACAAAAAGTGATATCCCAATGATAGGTTGCGAGTCCATATCGCCCACAACACACTTCAACCCATTAGTCGACTTTTACTACACCCACGAGAAGAAAGGGGGTGGTGATATTGTAACCCGACACGGCGCCAGCAATTATTCATTACATGTAACTTTAATGGATAAATAATTTTAAGGGATTTCATCACGTAGTATAACAATATACGCTTTGAGACGCAAATAGGTAGGCTGAGAAGTATCAATCGTTCAAATCGTTTTATTTAATGATTAGCTGGCCGCGCAGCTTTGCCCGTGTATCATAAAGAACGCAGGCAAACCCGTAGGATAAACTATAGCCTAGAAGCACGCAGAAAATCCAATTTTAATGCAGGTGAAACAATTTTTGAAATCGGATAAGCGGTTCCGGACATTAGCCGTAACATACAAACTTAATAAAAATTGTTTATTTGCTGAATACAACTTAGTTTAAAGATGGTGTCCAATATTTTCAATTTAAGCTTGGTGTGTCTAGCCTGCAGGAAATTATATGATTATTGATTAAAAATAAACAATAAAGAATTTCGAAAACAGTTCTAAAAATCTATAATAGTTATTTAAAATACAAGTGCGGGGCTTTTTTGAATTGTATTTTGAAATTCATTATTGTTTATATTTAAACAATAATCATATAATTTCCTGAGACAGCGTTTTAGGTTGTTGTATAATATAATAAGCTAAGAGCTACAATCTCACAGAGATACAGAACTACTAATTGCGGGAACCGAAAACAATTATTATTTATTTATAGTACAAACCCAATAAAACAAAAGGCCGTCATTTGCACATTACTAATGTGCAATACTTAATCTAAAAAAGAACATCAATATTTACCTCATATCCTAGTCCTACATACGAAAATGTGTTCTTACTAGGTATATGTATAATGTAGGTACTCCCTCCTGTCTGTACGTAAAATCGTGATTAATTACCCCTCGCTTTATTAAAGTTTTAATAATGCCTCGTTACGAGTTTCCCGTCAGGAACCTTCCAAGAGGTCTATTCTTATCCGTCGCTTTCAATACCAATCACGTTTCAAGGTATCGCGCGCTCGCTTCCACATCTGCTGAGTTACCGTGTTAGAAAGAGCGAGCCAATAGCCATTGGAAAATTAAAGGGACGAACCACAGGGGGTGTCTATTACTGTATCGAAATTGCATATCATTTTACACGGCTTCATGTGGCTGACTTAATCACTTAAGAGCAATAAAGTGGGGGTCTATTCATCGCTAAAATTGGAACGAAATTGTGCGACGAACATGTTTACGAACGTAATAGTGGGACTGAGATTTACGTTCGGACAAAAACTATTAATTCCATAGTTAGTTTTTTATTTGTTCCTCCAACTTTAACCGTTGAAGATAATGTTTTGTATACATAAATAGCGGTTCTAAGCTCGTTTAAACTCGCCAATCTGTCTTTAAAAATACCTATAACTGAATCGACTAAAAAGATAATTATTGAGCAGGCTCATAAAATTTCACGAAATCCGTTTTAAGAAATGTGATCAGTACAGGAGAAGGGCTGGACAGATGCTAGATATACGAAAACGCCTACGTTTGTATGAAGATTATGCTTTAATACAGTCGAATCTCTTAATTTAACGCAGGTAATATGAACAGCATTATGTCATCTATACTGTAACCAAAGCCGTGTTACCCTCACTATCCACGTTAATCATCCAAAGCCTCGCCGGAAACGAGTTAATTCATTTACTAATCGGTATTGTGGACATTTGTCCCGTGTCCCGGGCAGCTGCGGATCTAGACCCGGATTAATGTGACGGCCAGTTGCGATACGTTAGTGGATGTCCAAATATTATATCCATTAGACAAATATGACTGATGACCTGTAAATGTCGCGGGAGTCCACAGGATTCACCGGTCACTTTGACACTCTTTGGCTCGGACTATGTCCACAGTGGACGTATTTCAGATGATATTTTACAGATAAATTAATTATAGTTGATGATCTAACATCTATTTCATAAGAGACTTGAGCCCGGCAGAGGGACACACAACACATTCAAAGCCGAATAATTAAGTATTCTAGATGACCAATTATTTATGCTCATTCGGAAAGTTAAAACAATCAATATCAGTAACATCTTACTTACTGGGTATTAAAATTGTACTAAGTTGCATTAATTGCTGAGAAAGTTACACGATAAAAATACCATAATAATGCAACTTTACAACTTCATAATGTTCACTGCTTTAATTAGGATTCTGCCCTAATCTCTTAAGCCTAATATCATCAACATTGACCTTTAAGAGATTTGTTGATGCCTCTAATCAACCTTCACGCCCCAAACACGGATCGCTTGCGGATCGCATACAAAACAGCCAACGTAAACGAACCTTCCGTCCCGGTCTTTTGCATGATTTAAAATGTGCAAGATAGAGACAGGATTATTATTAACTGTGTCCGTATGGATTTGCCGTAGTGAGAAGGGATGGTGCATGCTGTAATGACTGGTTAAAGAGAGCTTGTATTCACGAAGCTCAATGGAATGTATTGGCCTCTGGGGAACCAGTTTAAGACTTTTTATACTACTGACTGTGGAACTCGCAAGCCCGTTTTTAAAAAAGATAATAGTTTACATGAATTTCGAAAAGAACTCGACGAAAATTGTCTATATGTATATTTAACGAACCTACTGAGAAAGTTTCACGAGAAGCGGTTGAGAAATGCAACCTGTAGAGGAGAACCAATACACCGGCCGATAGACCACCGATTTTCGGGTCAAGCTGAAGCATGGAACTTCGTTCGCTTCGCTCCATCGGGAGCGGTACGTATAGAATATTTGCTATTTGCCCCAAGCGCTGGTTAAATGTAAATGTGGGTTGGAGCGCGCCCCATACAAAATAATTGGTGCGCCTTTATTATTGAAACAAATTCGGCCCTTTGTTTTTTTTTAACGAAGAACGAGGTTTTATTTAAGTTTAATTTTATTTTATTTTAGTGTAGCTCCCAAACGAATGAACCGATTTGAGTGTGGTTTGTGAACATAGATTAACGACGAGTTGTAATATGTTGAATTTTCTTTTTTAATTTGACGTCGTCATAATGTCCAAACTACGGTAGGCGATTGCTCTATCTACTTTCAGCCTTTTATATTATTTCCTTATCTGAGGGCAATCACGTAACGTTTTGAACGTGCGTTAGGTAGATCCAACTGTAGTTTTTCCATATAAAAGTCGTTTATATCTATAATTATCGAATTGACGCGCGTACAATGCGTTAGGTGATCGACCTGCGGATCTACTCGCTTCACGCCACGCGTCACTCTCAACATTATCATCTTCGTTACTTGCAATCTCGTTTCATCCGTCGCTTTTAATACCAACAATTTTGAACAACATGATGACAAGTCTTACAATGGTTATAGATATCTTCAGTCCTTCCTTCATCACTGTTGGATTTTACAGCCCTGATGGTTTGGTCTCAGTCTCGATCCATGGTTGCCCTCACTACTATATGGAATTTGTTTGATGTTGTGGCTTCTTCGACATTGTCTGACCATCTAGTTAGCGAGCGTCAGCGGGCTCTTTTGCCTTCAACTTCGCCAACCACTACCAGTTTCTCAGACTATCATCATGTGATGATACCATTGTGGTCAATGGTCTAGATAGTTGTTCCCAGACTAGGGTCAATATATCTCTACTCCATAAATACTACTATACTAGGAGGCTAGACATATGTGGTGAGGCGAGTAGAAATGTGATTTTGTTGTTTGCTTGTTTTTTTATTTTTGTTTTTTATTCTTATTTTGCTATTTGTTATTTTGATCCTCAATGTTATGTTTTGTTTTTGTTATGTGTGTTACAACTTACATACCATGTCCTCTTTGTGACTTATGCTTAGACTACACACATCGCGATAGAATTATCGCGATAATACTTCGTATTCGGCCTACGGCGAATGTGCATGGCCACACTGAAATGCCGCAGAGTTTATCGCGAAAATGTACAAAGCTGTCGCTCTGTATTTTATGGCGCTCAACAATTAGTTTTTAGCTTAGTCCAAAAGAAGAAAAGGCGGCAATGGACGATTACTATTCATCGAGCAAGAACAGTTGACAGTACGCCCGCTACGCACGATGAAGTTGAGCCGACTGAAGTGTGGCCGCGCAAGCGATGTTCATTTTTGCGATAAAAGCCTTTGATGTGCGCAAATTTACCGACAGCGGGGCGAAGGTTCTGCGGCTTCGGGCGAAGTGCCGAGGTATTCGCGAATATTCGGCTACATACATCGCGATAATGCGAATATTCGCGTTATCGCAATGTGTGTAGCCCGAGCATTACTGCAAACCGCTGCCAATATTTACATCAAGTTTATATTTTAACTATTTTACTTACCTAAATACAACAAATAGTCATCGTATTGTAAAAATAGGATCTTTTTTTTCATCACATAAATAGTTAGAGATGTATCCACTATAGTCAGAAAAGACGGCTATCCAGTCATTTATAGTCGGCGAATAGTCGCCCACCGCAGCGCCGATTAGTCGTAAAGTCGACCAAATCTGTAGTCGGCACATCACTAATATATTTTTAAGTTTATTTTAGTACCTACATATACATATATCTGTGACGTCAACTGTATGTGAACGTAAACTTACCTTCAAATCAGAAAAATGTGTATTATTTATACCGACACAATATGGTAATGTTCTCGGCAAAATTGCCAGCGGCAGTATTCCTGCGGCAGAAAAGGGAATATTCATCAGTAATCAGTCATGTATTTGCTAAAACATGGTACAAATAGGTGGAAGGAATATAATAGAACTACATGTTTACTTATACAATTAACAATGACACATTAGTAGGTATCCTTTCAAACTGGAATAAAGGTACACTATTACAGGAATTTCGCATTACAGAAATTACGTTTGTAGAGTCTGTCCGGAGAATGATGAGCCCAAGATTTATATGGATTAAAATCATGCCACACACAGACACATCAAACTTATAACACTCCTCTTTTTTGCGTCGGCGTCGAGGGTTAGAAATGAACGATTTCACCCAAACCCGAATACAGTTCTAAGCGCTGACGGAGATGAGATCATACCCTCTGTTCGCCTTCAAAGTTTGACAAGCTCAACGCGTTAACGCGAAGGTGTACAAAGACCCGGGTGTCAGCCACGGTCAACATAACGCGGGAAATATTGGCCCGACCCGTATCATCCGGCTCCCGGTGTAACACTCGTCAACAGCGTGCTGCGGACAGATTGTGCACTTTGCTTGGAAGTGTTACAGAAAGACCGCTTTTAATCACAACCGCCGTTCTGTATTGTTAGTAAGATTTTTAGGGTCAAAAATGGCAAAAAACGGAGCCCTTATGGATTCGTCATGTCTGTCTGTAGGTATGTCTGTCTGCCCGTTCGCATGTCACAGCCACTTTTTCCCGAAACTATAAGAACTACACTGTTGAAACTTGGTAAGTAGATGTATTCTGTAAACCGTAAAGATTTTCACACAAAAATAAAAAAAACAATATAAGTATTTACGTAAGTTTATATATTTTCATGTAAGTTTATACGTGAGTGGTATCTATGGATAGGTCGTCGTCTTTTCTAAACTGAATAGTTTGCGCGAGAGACACTTCCAAAGTGGTAATATGTGTGTTCTCCCCCCTGTAACTTCTAAAATAAGAGAATGATAAATCTTAAAAAAATATATAATGTACATTACCTTGCAAACTTCCATTCAAAATTGGTTTGAACGAGATCTAGTAAGTAGTTTTTTTAATGGTATACTCTTGCTTGCCAGAATTTCATTTGCCCGAATTTTATCTGCCATATTATACAACTGCCATAATGTTGTTTTCTATAATTTTGTATGCCATACTCATTGTTTACCATAATTATTATATGCCAGAATATTTGTTTTCCATAATATCAATATCAATAATCTCATTTTCCATAATCATTGTAATCCATAACTATCACATGCCATAATATCATTTGCCATCCATCTCAACATCCATAATATTCTTATGTGATAAAGTGGGTACGTATTGCAGTGTCTAATATAAAAAAAAATACCTCGAACCTATCCGCGGTCCAAGTCGGTTTTGCCACTAAGTAAAAATGAACTTTTCTCTGAGATTACCTAATGCCAAGATAGTGTTGTATCGTAGGCAGTAGGGAACAGGGGCTTAGTGGGAACACCGACTCGGATCGCGGATAGGTTAGAAGACGGAAGCGGGAGCTTTGCTCCCGCTTTCGTCTTCGAGGTTATTTTTTTTATAAAAGAGCGGAAAAACCAGCCAATTAACAAAGATGAATCCGAATGCATGTTTAGTATGGCGTTTAAATATTCTATTAAGTAATATTATTGCAAACAATAATCTGGAATACAATACGTATGGCATTCGTATCATTATGACATCCAATATTCGGGTAAACAAGAGTATGTCAATTAACTATTATGGTAAACGAAACATTCGGGCAAATGAAATTCGAGCAAGCGAAGTTCGGGCAAATGATTATTATAGTATATGAATGTCGGGCAAACAATAGACAACCTTTTTTAATACGTCATAAATCGTAAACCGCAATTTACATTTCATTCAACGGATATTATAATAGTACGGAACCCTTTGTGCGCGAGTCCGACTCGCACTTGGCCGGATTTTAAATTATTAGTGCTAATCTAGTTATTTGGGCAAATTTTGGCAATCGTCGTCGTCCCCCTGTCGGCTAAATGACTGCTACTGGGAATGTGAAAAAGATCGCCGCAGTAGTAAATATAATTAATTTAAAAGGAAAACTATCACGGCCACCTAGGCATTACTTAGAAAGGCCAACTTTCGTACAATTAAATTAGGCCGACGCAACTATTTAAATGGCGCGCGCGTGTCTATGTAACCCTATACACTACGCGTGGCCCGACACGTACTTGGCCAATTTTTTAAAATGCCGTTTGTCTAGCTCGTCCTACTGGATTCGAGTAGGCTTGGTTCTATTATCACCAAGCCTCATGTGTCACATTAGAATGAGCGCGCGTAATATATTAATCCGATTCCCAATTAATACGACCGCGCGAATATAAATTGACGACCGCTTTAGCCTAGTTGGTAGTGACCCTGCCTACGAAGCAAGAGCTCCTGGGTTCGAATCCCGGTAAGAGCATTTATTTGTGTGATGAGCACGAATATTTGTTCCTAAGTCATGGATGTTTTCTATGTATTTAAGTATTTATTTATCTATATAAGTATGTTTATCGTCGTCTAGTACCCATAGTACAAGCTTTGCTTAGTTTGGGACTAGGTCGATTTGTGTAGGATTGTCCCCTTGTTTAAAAAAATACGGCCCTAGGGTCTGCGAATATACTTACCTGTATATTTGTCAAACAATTAATCACATTTATATACAAGAATACAGTTATTGGACGTTACATCGGGTTTGTTTCTGAGTCATGGATGTTTTCTATGTATTTAAGTATTTATATCTATTATATATATCGTCGTCTAGTACCCGTAACACAAGCCTTACTGAGCTTACTATGGGGCTAGTGCGATTTGTGTAAGATTGTCCCCTAATATTTATTTATTTATTTATTTATATATTAATATAGATATTTATGTATCATATATATATTTGCATAAATAGTATAATTATTTATATTTTATTTTTAGTCGAGCTACAATAATTGTCTTATCACTGTCCGAAGAGCTGGCGGTTTTCTCGCGCAACGCATCAGCATTGCAATTCAGCGAGGAAATGCCGCCAGCATCCTCGGTACAATGCCTCGAGGGCCTTTTTTAGATTTAACTTAGCTTTAATTTAATTTAGTTAATGTTATAGTTATCATCTTGTATATACTTAAGAAAATAAATATTATTTTATAAAGTGTAAAAAAAAAAAAAATTGTTATTATTATTTTATTATTATATCGAGCCCATTTTGTCCCACCACTGAGCAAAGGCCTCCCCCCTCTTTTTCCTCTTTTTTTTAAGTAAAAATTGTAATGTTGGTTTTTTTTTTCAAATAGATTAAACCACCTTAAACAATATTTCATACATTAATAATGATAAAAACATTTTGGTGTTTTTCTTTTGTAGACAATAAGTAAAATAACAAACATGAAAAAGTTTATTTTGAACTGGTTTGCCAAATGTAAGCTGTGTAAGGGCACGACCATTTGCAATAAATTTAAATCCAAACTATAGAGTAGGAAAACATTGGTCAGAGGGTCTCGGGGACCGCCATAAACGAAGGGGTTTTGGAAGCATATATGTATATGAATGAGAATGGTATGCAATATATCAAAAAAGAATAGCCGGGCGTCATATTATGATCCTCTATAGAAGGTATTTCAATTGATAAATTATCCCTGAAGTACATTTTTTGAAACCGTGCTTGCCGGCAGTAGACAGATAAAACGTTTATTTGTTTGCTACAGTCACACAGAAACAAATCGAAACAGTACTGAGTAAACAATTGTAAACAGTTTAAAGACCTAACGATTGATGTGTCACATGTTGACCTACTGTGATATTATTATTTTTTACTTTTATTTAAATATGAGGAGTGCCCCCCTAAAAAAATGTTTTTAGAGATTTGATTAGAAAACTATATAGCTGCTATCAACAATATCAACATCGATTATAATATATATTTCATTGAAATTGAATAAAATGCCTGCGACATATAGACAGACGGGCATGACGAAACTATGTATAAGGGTATCGGTTTTGCCATTTTGCCTACGGAATCCTAAAATGCGAATGGGAAGGGTAGCTAAATACGACTACAACTTTACCGTTTTTTGTTACGTCTTATGTATAAAAAAGTGCTTTCAGGAAGTAATCATTCAAGGGTTGTTTATGATCAATATGAATACATCCCAATCGGTCTATACTCGTTCATTTCAGCCAGTAACTTCAAACCTTTCAAACATTTTTATACATTTCCTTTAGAAAAGAGTGTAATTTCTGAGTGAACGCAACAATCAATGAGATATCTCGGAATGTAAGGCCAGGCTTTGTATCATTACATCCCGAAAGGCCTTCATTATAGGAATTCCCGAAAAGAACTGTATTTCCCGGCGAATAGCGTCCGAGATACGGATATTCTAAACGAGATGGAACTGACTCGGAGTATACAGAAAAGCAGAAGGGAATACAGAGTTTCCTTGAATAGAGAGTCGAACTAGTCTGAAAATTTAAACAAAGAAAATCAACAATACCTCGCAACCAAAAAACCGTTTAAGGGTCTCGTCCCACACCTGTCGACGCGGTATGTATAATTAAATTAGCTAAAATTACACCACCTATACTTTTTTTTCCTAAATTGTATACTATTTTTAAACTCTGAGCAGACCCGACCTACATCTTGATAAATAAGATAGGTTCGTTAGTTGCCTTTTGTCCCTTAAAGCAGACATAGGGGGGCCCGCGAATCGGGGCTCCGTCGATATGAGGGCGGGTCATAGGTTATTTAAGTAGGTATTAGGCAATTCTCAGCAGAGACAACCTTCATTTAGATCAATTAGATAGGTTCGTTAGTTGCCTTTTGTCCCTCAGAGCAGAAATAGGGGCCCCGCGAAGCGGGGCACCGTCAACATGAGGGCGGGTCATAGGTTATTCAAGTATTAGGCAATTCTCAGCAGAGACAACCTTCATTTAGATCAATTGGATAGGTTCGTTAGTTGCCTTTTGTCCCTCAGACCAGAAATAGGGGCCCCGCGAAGCGGGGCTCCGTCGACATGAGGGCGGGTCATAAGTAATTTAAGTAATAGGCAATTTTGACCAGATTCAACCTGCATTTAGATTCATTAGATAAATTCGTTAGTTACCTTTTGTCCCTCAGAGCAGAAATAGGGGCCCAGCGAAGCAGAATCGATATATATGCGCAATGATGTAATATAATAATGAGGTAGATACGTTGTCTATACGAAAGACCGTGTTTAAAAATGGCCAGGCTTACGCACACATGAAAGAGTTGCGAATATTGTAGCTACACACTAATATGTGTATCAAATGAGAGCAGGACGGTATGCTTCTTTCCGGGAGCGAAAAAAGAGACGAGTAAATGTGTTGTGACGTACGATGCAGAGAAACTATACTTGTCTCTGTTTCTTAGCATAGCATGCCATCTCGCTTACATGGACAAAGAGTATTAATAAATCAGACTAGACACTGCCTCTTATCATAATATTCTCGTTACGTACTATTGTACATTTATACGTCTCGATTTAAGATACTCGGCTCTTAACATAAACATAGTTTCTTTCTAGAGAGTGTCGAAATATACGTTTTTTGTTGGCATAAACGGCTGTCAAGTGACTGTAAATCTGAGTACCTATACTACCTATATGGTTTTAATTGCAACTCGATACGATCTCTAAAGGGAACTGTAGAACTGTTTAGGCGCGGAAGCAGTTTGACTAGTATCGTTTCGTGGTCTGTCAATTTCTCTCTCTCTCTCTCTCTCTCTCATTTAATGTTGTATACTTAATAAACGGGCAATCACATTTATTGTAACAGAGGCATTTTAAGTTTTATCAAGAAGGGATTTATTATATAAAGTTAGCATAGGATGAAACTAAATAAGGATAATAGAGATACATATATTATAATAATAATTTCAAAACCATTAAACTTGATCAATAATCAATCACGAATCTTATGTCTACGATCTCATCAAGACCCCTCTGTTTATGTGTTATTCTTTGATCGGCAAAGATATTGCGTCTCTATCGCACTCACGCTTCGGGTATATTTTTGTTGCACTCAACATGATCTGAAAATTTCTTTTATGCACGTAATTATTGAATGGCACACGTAATTATTGGTTGACACCACACCCCGTGTGGTGTCGGACCCCGTGTGGTGTCGGGTTAGAATTTCACCACCCCCTTTCTTCCCGTGGGTGTCGTAAAAGTCGACTAAGGGACCAGGGTTGAAGTGTGTTGTGGGCGATGGGCTAGCAACTTATCACTGCAATATCACATTTAGTCGATCTTTTATACCCACATTTATGCTAAAAGTGGCGCTGGAACATACGTTTCATGTGCTCTGCCTACCCCTTTTGGGAATAAAGGCGTGAATGTATGTATGTATGTATGTAATTATTGAATACGTAAAATGTATTGATATGAAGATAAAAGTAGATTACTTACGAATGATACGTTATCCCCTGACTTTTTTTGTATAGTTAGTGCAAAATCGCATCACACACGACGGCATCTTTTATTTTTTGCGCTGCAAATCTGACCACTGCGACACGTTTGCACGATTGCACGTAGCCATTGACGGCGCGATACTGAGGCGAGGTCTGCCAATTGCATGAGTTTTAGTGTGCCACTTTTGGAGCGCTTGTAACATATATTATCTACCTAATTTTTATATTACATCATTGTATATGCGTAACAAAATATACGCACAACATTTTTAGAACATTAAATATTCTTGAAATCAAAGTTATGCACATCAATCATTCTAAAAAAAAACTTCGACACAATAAACATTCGGACAGTAAATATTTAGGACAATCGATATTAGGAACAACCATTTCGGCAAATAAAAAATATGCACAACAATGTTTATGCCATACGTTATTCGGCATAAAGTTGGTATGCGACAAAATAGTAGGACCAACAATTTTATTCCACCCGATATAGACCCGTAAATAACAAATATTCGTGCTCATCACACAAATCTATGCCCTTAGCCGGATTCGAACCCATTGACCACTTGCTTCGTATGCAGGGTAATTACCTACTAGGGTAAAGCGGTCGCCTTCTCTTATTGCCCGTCTTTTTGAACTTATTTCGTTACGGGAGCTATTCTTACGAAGCTGGCAGTCCCGGGTATTACCATGAATATGGGTTTACGTTATTACGTTTTAAAATATTCCAATTATTAAATTATCTTTACTTAGTTAATATAATTTCATTCCTTAGTATTTATAGCTGTTAAATATATCGTCGTCTAGTACCCCCAACTCAAGCTTTATTTATATAGGACTAGGTCGATTTTTAAAAATTTCCGTAACAATTTATTTAAAATCAACGGTAAAAAACGGTAACGGTTTAATAGCTACGGTAGCCCAGTGGTTCAGGCATGCGGCTGTCAAACGGCGGTCGTGGGTTCGAATTCGAATCCCGGCTCGTACCTACCAATGAGTTTTTCGGAACTTATGTACGGAATATGATTTCATATTTACCGTTAGCTTTTCGGTGAAGGAAAAACTTCGTGAGGAAACCTGCAATACATCTGCGAAGAAATTTAAAGGTGTATGTGAAGTCCCCAATCCGCACTGGGCCAGCGTGGGGACTATTGCCCGTTCCCTCTCATACATGAGAGGAGGCCTGTGCCCAGCAGTGGGATGTGTATAGGCTGATTTATTATTATTATTATTTAAAATCAAATAAGTACTATCCCTGTAAGATTATGGACGGAACGGCGCCGGGAGTTAAGGTTTGTTTATTAGCCATTATGTTTTTGCGTGGTTGAATAAAAAACGGTACATTTTCTAGAACAAGAGATTCCTTTGCTATTCCGCTAATGTGCAGAGGTTTACACACATAAATTTTCTAACGAGCACTAGGACAACTACAGCAGTCATCTTCCCATACAAATATTGAAATTTAGATCTACCAGACGCACAATGTGTTACGTTATTGACCAGAAGGTATAGTAGTAACAATGAGATATCTATCTACTTGCGTATCTTGCATAAAGTCCATGTTACCGTGGACTTGCACGTTTTTAAAGCGGATTAGCAAAGTCAATTAGTAAATATATAATTCTAGAGACTTAATTATTCCATCAAAATCTTAACATAACTGAATACGCAACAACTTTCACATGTATAATTATGTTATGTAGGATAAGTCAGATTCTCGTTCCGGAATGAGTCACTGGTGCTTCAAGCTTCAAGTAGGTACTAGAGCTCCACCCACTTCCAAAGTACGAAGATTTTTTTGCATTCTTACGACTCACAAAGGGAACAAAGGGAGGAAAGCCTTAATTAATATAAAATTAAGGAAGCACGGACATTAATTACTTTCTCTGTTAGCCGCGGGCAAATATTGGACAGTTGAAGACTTCTTTGATGAAACTAAGCAAGTTGAGATGGTGTGTGTGTTGACTTTTCAAAGGAGGTCTTCAATTTGTTTACTTTTCATGGGGTCACATCGGAAGCTTTTTGACTCACTTGTTTTGGATTTGAACCATTGGCAACAGAACTGCTCCCATTTTTCTCAAAACTGTGATCTGTCGATGGGATCTAAGAATCGAAACTTCTTGGTGGTGGCAAGCGTAATTAGGTTTTTTAAACGGATCCCAGGCTCCTATTGGGTACAACTGGAAAACAGCTAGGAAGATGATGACATATTTTAGGTTTTTTTTTTCAAATGATAATTCGCATACGAAAAGCATAGGAAGACCAAAACGCGTTTTGAAATATAATTTTATCGTATTGATTCATTCGCTTTCTCTAAAATGTTTGATAGTACTATACATAGTTACGTACATAGTACGTACATAGTACGTACATAGTACTGTACATAGTTACGTATTCTGGTTTCTCGGCGTATTGGTTCGCTGTAAGGTCGTGGAAACTAATTAAATAATAAATTAATAAATAAATAGTAAGCGAATGACATGTAAAATTTTATATTTTATAAAATTAAATATTGAATTGAATTGATGAGTTTAGTTTTTTTTTTTAATAGTATAACGGAGGTTCTGAGTGGTATTTTCGTAGCTAGTCAAACGAGCGTCATTAGAACCTGAACCGATCAACTGTAATTTTCCCATAAATATGGTCTTTATACCTATATACATAACGTACGTACGAAGCGTTACGCAATCGCCCAGCAAGTTTGATATTTTTAGTTTTGTATATCATCTGCATCAATATTACATTATATTAAACTAGTTTGTTAAACACAACAAAACACACAATATTTCAATTTTAATACCAGTATTTTTTATCAAAAGGAAGAACAAAGCACCCAAACCTAAAGATTTTATTTAAGACCACTTAGTTTAAAATTTAATTTTTCAAAGATGAGCTGGAAGAGGTCACTCTTTAGCGGTAAGCCTTTTGTTTACGTCTGTCTGTATCTTTGTTTCTTCTTTTGCACCTCGTTTATTTATTTGAGCTGTGTACTTAAATAATAAAGAGTATGAGTATTGCATAGTATAGTTGAGATTATTCAATGTGGCTGACTTTTTATAAAACTATCATAGGAATTGTGACCTTCTACTTACGACGTTAGAGTTACTTTTAGAATGGACTACTTTGATGCAGTCCGCCCAACTCAAGCAATATAACCATACTGGTACTGCCAGCGCTGTGGCCCGTGTATTGGTTTTCTGTATTTTCTTATCTGGATCCGTTTTGCCAGTCTTTCCCGCGCCGCATTAATTCTTGTCGGCAATATGTTGCAGTAATAAAATAGGCAACAACGTCGTACAACGTAATTAACATGATGTTAATAACATCATGTTATGTATGATGACTTGTACTCACAGATATATAGATATCACAGATACTATATGTGCTTGTACTAATGTTAAGTGTGAAAGTTTGGATGTAATATGTTTATAGGCGACACAGTATGATAAACGCCGGCTGTGATGGTATGGTCATGTGAACAGGAGGCCACCAAACTATAGTTGGTAACTGGGCAGTACAACTTTCAGTCTCTGGTCGAAGGTCAAGAGGCAGACTCAGAACAAGATGGAAGTAATGCTAAGAGACATAAGAGAGTGCGAGTTATCCGAAACTGATGTCGAGGACAGAGCGAAGTGGAGACGTAAGACGAGGGAAGATGACCCACCACCATGTGGGATACCTATATAGCTAGGAAGAGAGAATCTGTATAACCGTTTTATGATATTTTTAACCCCCGATGCAAAAAGACGGGTGTTATAACTTTATCGTGTCTGTGTATCTGTGTCTGTGTATCCGTCTATATTTTTTTTATTCGAAAGCTGGTGTGATCCCGATTGTTTTTAGCCATATTTCATGTAAATTTGTTCAGCCGTTTTTGAGGTATTGGACTTTGAAATGAAAATATCGGGAGTTTTTCAACTTTTCTAAGTTGTAGTTGTAACTGTTTCGGTCAATTAAAATATTATAAAATGGTCATACAGAGCAAGCTACGGTAGCCTAGTGTTTCAGGCACGCGGCTGTCAAGCGGCGGTTGTGGGTCCGAACCCCGGCACGTACCAATGAGTTCATCAGAACTTATGTGCGTAAAACATCGTGAGGAAACCGGTCCCAATAAGGTCTAGTATTCCCTCTGGATTGGAAGGTCAGATGGCAGTTGCTTTTGTAAAACTAGTGTCTATGCCAAATCCTGGGGACTAGATGTCAAAGCGGATCCCAGGCTCCCTTAGCCTCGTAAGTCCCCGCGTACTTGTACAAGTACAAAACAAACATATTAGTTCAGACCTGATAATTAAAGGGCGGACAGCGGATGCAATCCGGTGACAAAAGCATAAGATGGCTAAAACTATTATTATTAAATTTTGAGCAATATTTATCTTTACATTTTTATTAAAAATATATCAGAAATTACAAAATAACTCTATCCTCCATTGAAAAAAAGGTGATTATTAAGAAATTACCGGCCACTTGTAAATTATCTCCTCTTGAGACTATTAAGTGTTTATATCTAATACGTCTTAGACTTGTCAATTGCGAGTTTTCACTTGCGAGTTTATGCGTTTCCTTTAATATTTATATTAAAAATAATTATGGCAAATGAAATCACAATTCGTAAATGGATGGATAATAAGCCGGATCTTATTTATGATAATTCAAATGACATGCACCTCTTACATCGGTAGATGTAGGGAGGTCATTTTCTCTATATAATTGGATAGTGAACCATAAAAGGAATGGACTGAAAATATGTAATATAGAAAAAACTATGATCATTTACTATAACAAACAATAAAATTATCTTACTATTTTGCAACCATGTTCTCTTCTTTAAACCAATTGTAGTCATATCCATATTAAGCATATCGTTTGACATGAGTTTGACGTATATTGCATCCACTGTCCGCCCTTTACTGATAATGAAACTGCATAGCACGAATAACTGCCCAATGTACTCACCCAAGTACAAATTCTTCATTCCCCATGTACCGGGTATTTTTTAATCTCGGTCTGAAGCACTATTCTTGGTTTGTACTTGTTATAGTACATCCTGCAGATATGAATACTGCTATTGAAAAAAAAGGACTTACGAGGTTAGGGCACAACCGGGAATAACGCTAGGAGGATGATCATTAATTGTTTCGGTCAAGCATCTAAAATGGAATGGATGGAATGGATTTTGCTGTTGTTTGCTATTATACTACAACTACCGCTCTTAATTTATGAGTGTTTTATAGTCACAGATCTTTTTCAATGTTTTAAAGGTACCTATGTGACTGTTCGTTGCCTAAATATATTTATTAAAAATGGTTAGTATATACCGGTATTTTATTAAGCGCTGTATGATTGGGTTTTAGTCAAAACTAAACGTCACTTGCCTGCAAGTATGTAAGTACGTCATGCATCTAGGATAATGTGGCTAGTCGAACGAGCGAGCGAGGCGAACGAAGCTCTCTGTTTCAGCTTGGGAAAAAATTATTTCGTATGTCCGGATATCCAGATGCCGCGCTGTTCGACTGCTGCCTTTAGAGGTCGCATTTCTCGACCGATTCTTGTGAGTTTTTGTGAGCACGTTCAGTAGTTATATAGATTTTTATTATCAACACAGAATTACTGAAAACAAAGCAAAATAAGACAGTTGTATAATTTTTTACCGAAATTGCACGTTATATGTTGCAAAGCGTACAAATTTTACCTTTGAAACGCCATTTCCTTTCAATCAATCGGTTATCCATTGAAATTGTCCTGAAACTCTGTAAATTCTCAATAAGGAGAGACGTTTATTATTTTAAGGAACAAACGTACCATCTAAGAGTTACATAATAATATTTATCTTGTCTCGGGGCCGGGAACTCCATTTATTTTCATGAACACAAAGTTTTACTAAGGAACTTTTTATGAAGTCGGCTAGACTTATTTTTGTTGCTCCGAACTCATACGGAATCTGTGCCTTCTCGTACTTTAATGCTGCAATGGGTAGACGGTCACTTCTACGTATATATAAATAAATAAATTTTAGGGGACAATTTTACACAAATCGCACTAGGTCCATAGTAAGCTAACCGGTCGTTACGTAGACACACGTGACATGTAGATGTCACGTGTGTTACGATGGATGAAAACACTTATAATCATATCAAGTGTGCTACATTGACCGGCCCAGCGCTACCCACATCCAACGGACTCTCGCGACCTTTACCAGGTCTTTAGTTCACCTTGTGGGGGTCTACTCACGCTGTGCCTACCGGTACAGTCGCCCCAACGGCCAATGGTTCTACGTGCAGTGTGTCCCGCCCACACTGCCACTCGAGTTTTATGAAAACACTATCTGAATAAAAAAGTATCCGGTGAAACGTATCGAAGTATGCCCAATAAGGTCTCTCACAAAAATATTCGGAGAATAGCAACCGAAGACTTATTATTGCTATTTTGAGGGTTTTGTTCTTCAAAAAGAAGTAAGGAACCTTTACAGAATCACTTCGTTGTATGCAAAGAGACGTATAGTGCGGGAAAAATCGTGATTATACATGTCGCGGCCGTCTCATGAATCTCATGATAGACGTGCTGCCTGCCCGTCTGCCAACCTACTCTTAGGATCACGTGGAGGAACCAAGTTGTTTTTTTCTGCTTATAACCGGACATTGCTCGTAGAGTCATGACCTATATTATATTATGCAAGACATTGGTCTAGTATGGCGCAAAAAAATTGCACGAGTGAGGAGAAACGTTTTTAATACAAAGTCACTAATTGTTTTTTTACTATTACAATTTATAGCAACAGATACTAGTTTCTAGATATGGCGGATTCCATTGCGTATAAAAAGTTGCCTGTTATTCCAGTATACCGTTTTAAAATGAGAATTAAACTACGTTTGTATCATTGTATGGGGGATTTTCTGGACTAGTTTCACGTCACAAAGGTGGTACAGTTTATTTCTATTTATTCGTTGCCCAAACGGGCAAAGATAGCTCTTTGCACATAACCTGATTTTCAACCGTCACCGCTTTATTAAGCTTCTATATTATGTTTATTAAATAAATAAATAAATGATAATCTTGAGCACAACTTCTCACTTACATTGTCATCTCAATCAGTTATCTAAAAAAATGGAAGTTCTTTTACGTCATACTAGATAATTAAGATGTATTTAGAAGGTACCTATTCCAATATAAGACGTAATCCGAGCGAATTCAAAATAGCTTGATTAATTACGTAGGTGCAGCGCCAAATAAATGTGTGAGTTCACTTGATAATAACTAACTTCAGACGGTAATGGGACCAAAGGTGCGCCGCCTGATACATGGTGCTCTGATTATATCCGTGGCTAAGACTGACCTAAATCTTAGTGAGTTAACGTCGGTGCAGACCATACGTTTCAATCAATTAGAAGGTGGTCAGTTCCAGCTATAATTTCTCCTCCTGTCTTGCTGTATTAGTGGCCAGACCATAATATTAATTAACTATTACAGTATCCTACTAATATTATTATTGCGAAAGTTTGGATGTTTGGATGTTTCGATGTTTGTTATTTCTTAATCACGCTTAAGCCGATTTAGATGAAATTTTGCACGAAGATAGTTGATATAGCCTGGTTTAAAATATAGGATAGTTTGTATCCCGGTTTCACACAGATGAACTCGTGGGCAGAAGCTTACCTAAAAAGACATGTCCATTTCACGTTTTCACTCAGCTGCTCAAAGGTTAGCTGGAAGAGGCCCACTAATGACATAATTTCGAATTTGTGAAATGTTTCTTAATATAATCAATCAATCAATTGTTTTTTTAAAGTTGATTTCTAATAGATCCCCAGTGCACTGCGCTCAGTCTCTACCTATGTGTAATTTCGCCTGTACTAGCCGTGTTGTATCCGTGCGGCGTCCAGCAAACGCATAGGTAGATTTAAATTTCAAATTTTATATGCAAAAAAATATTTATTTATTTATTCAATCAACTTAAACTTACAGCAAAATGACAGTTAACCTGTCCTAACGCACGTACGAATCCTTACGTTACTACCCCTCTGTTCCGGAGCTCATGTTTTTAGCCACTGCTACCGCCATGGGATAGCGATTATGAACGCAATTTTTTGTTTCAGCTCGCACACTGTCCCACACAATAACCTCGCTGGAGGTGCCTCGGTGGCCGGATCCAAACAAGGACGTGGAGCTCCGCTGTCAGTACACGCGGCAGCGGAACGACCCCGCGCTACACTCCGTCAAGTGGTACCGGGGCACACATGAGATCTTCCGATATACGCCACAGGAGGTAAATTACATTTAAAGGCTAGGTCAGCATGGGTGGCACAAGACGGCACGCGGGCTCTCTCACACGACAGTCGAAGAGACGAGAAGTTGTGTAATAAGAGAGAGACAGATCGTGCGAGAGAGCTCGAGAGAGCTCGCGCGCCGTCTTGTCCAAACCGTGAAGGGGCAGCTCACTCCGTGATTTGGTCGCGCCGTCATAAGTACATGTCTATCGGCCCCAGGGGGTATGTTAATGCTGCTACGGCACGCACGCGTTGCATGCGATAGAAAGGGATGACTACGTTTAGGCTCCTTCAGCATACCTACACAGGGGGTTAGTTTGTTAACAGAACATTCTAGTTATCAACGTTATTTTCAGATGTATGACGACTGTGTGCTGAGCCTCTCTTCAGTGTTTTAATCGATTTTATAAACAAACCTTTGTTTGTACTAATGTATGTATGGACTTACGTTAAATATGTACTACAAGCTATACATATACTACTTTGAACAAACCCCGCGCGACCATTTGCTTTCTAAGGTGTGAGGATGGGCGTCCTTCAACGGAGAATGGCGTCAAACAGTTATTCGGAGCGCAACCCATTATACAAGAACTACATTTGCGTTACATTTCTAGAATTTCGTCCATGACCATAAATGACCATAAATCAACGATTTGACTATAATTCAATGGCTCGGCACGTCACCGGTTGCATTGTGGCCCATTATCGCGGATCTGAGTTGTGAATGCTGGCAACAATGACTCACCCATGTTAGCCATAGACAATGGATTGCGTGTAAGTACGCTTCAATACGGGTTGGAACCGACTGGACGGGATGCCGGTAGTAAGTACCTGGTTGATTTTGAATTTATTACTCAAACATTTATCTTGCAAAATCTACTACTACTCGCAATGTTATAAACTGGCGAACAATTGTGAACCGTCAAAACCGTTCATAACTTAACGCATGTATATTCTTTTGTTAGTTTATATATCAATGTGAAATTATGAAATTGTCAACTGAGGTCAAATTGCCATGCTACGGAACGCACCTTGAGCTCTCATTTGTTGAAATAATTAATCCACTTACGCCAGCTTCCAAAAGTGACATTTAGATCTACCTGACGCGCGTACATGATTATGTACAGTGCGTTACGTGATCGACCTGCTGGCCTGTCAAATTCAACACGGAGCATTCTCAAGATCTATGGCGACTCGGTGGTCAAGTACTATGAATTTATTTATTCGGAAAGCAAACCGAAATATGTGAGAAGGAGTAGGTAAGGTTTGTATAAGACACACATGACACATATATTACTACCGCTGTCTAAACCTGCAATAAAGTTTCGAGGACACTCACAACCTCGATCACCCTATCTGTTTAAATATATTAATTTCCAAATACTTACCTGGTCGGTCGGTGCCAACCAGTTAAGTAATGAAATTTTCGCGTGCGTTCAGTTCGGTATGTTAAATAACGTGAAAAGTTAGCTCCTATAATTTTAAAAGTATTCCGACCGTCATTTTGATTTTTATTTGTGATAGAATCCATCGCAACGTGCTGCTGAAGCTCAATATTTGTATAATTACATTTTAGAATTAATACAGTAGGTACCAACCTATTTTCCAATGATTACTATAATAAATAGGTACTACCGTGTCACTACCACCACAAAATCAAACCTACATAGTTACAAGTGCACGCACATATACAGTCGCGAGCGGACTGCGGAAGGGAGACCAAGTCAAGGTACAAAATTACAAATGGTGCTGAGGTGGTGTGGCTCTTAGTTATAAGTATTTGCTAGTATCACTCACTGTACCATGCCTTGTGATTGAGTAATAGGTAATTTACATATCTTATAGTTCAGTCGTGTATTACAGTTACGATTCCCTGCACCACAATCTCATGGCTACCTTTGCCTTGCCCGCCGGTGTCGGCTATCGGGCCAAATGAGCTGACGGAGCGCATTCCACCATGTAGGTCGTGCTAAGCACAGCACGGCTATCACAAGACGGCGCGCGACCTCTCAAGATTTTTCTCGCACTATTCGTCTCTTTCTAAGTTTTCTAATAAGAGAAAGACGGATAGTGCGAGAAAAATCGAGAGAGCTCGAGCGTCATCTTGTGACAGCCGTGCTGGTGCCAGTATATACCTAATTTCTTTAATGACGGACGGACAAGTGGAGTTGGTACTAGAACTTGAGCGATCACTTACGGTTGTCGTTAACGGAGGACTTGCATTTTATTAGCTGCAAATTTTACATAACAAATCAAAAAATGCGGAAGGACTTATTTAAAATCAGCACGACTATCACAAGACGGCACGCGCGCTCTCTCGATTTTTATCGCACTATACCACTCGTTCTAAGTGTAAGACGGAGGGTGCGAGAAAAACCGAGAAAGCTCGCGCGCCGTTATGTGATAGCTGATAGCCGTGCTGTTGCTATGCATATTTATAAATTGATGTTTGTATCGCTGTTGATGCCCGTAATAAACCAAAATAAAATAGTTACACGATAGTTAGGTACTATGTAGATAGCCTAGCATCCATCACCTCACAAAATCTCAGTCATTTTCTATACCTACAGTCGTCTATCTCCATGCAAAAAAATCTTACTCAGGTGAGCAAGGAGAGAATTCAGTATACAACACATAGATACCCGATCATGCATATCTCAGCGTATCTCAATCTGTCGGTTAACTAAGAGCTTTTGAGAATATATGTATGTTTTCGAATACTTATGGTGCAACGTCACTGACGAATTCCATACAATTTTCGTTCGGACTAGACGTCTAATCTATCGATGTCAGGAACTTGAAATTGTGATATTTAGATAATATATGACCCTCTTCTCCCGCAGTTTGAATAAATACACGCAAAAACCAGTAATATTCAAACAATAGCCATTTGAAATTCATAAAATTTTACTCCGAGCCTTGTATGTGTGCGTGAGTTAGACACTGTCCGTGTAAATGACATGGCCGCGTCACATGACAGCACGTTGCCTAAAACCTTCACTAGATGTCTTTAATATCAAACAAGATTAGTTAGATAGCGGAGTGAATAGTAGTAATTATAATCACCAGACGGTGACACCATCGTACAAACACTTTTAGTTTGTGGTGAAAGAGATAGCATTATTTTTATCTTGCTACGCTGCTCATTTTGGTAATGACGTAAGAGCAATGTCATTTGTTTTTGATAGACTGAATTTCAAGCAACAATGAATGAATTTCAATGCTTTGCTCTTTAGCCGTGATAGACCTACTTCAAGTCCACGGAACGATAACTATGCATACCTAGGTACATTTTGCGTCTTATTAGAAAGAAGTAAGATCCAATATTGAAACGTAATCTGTGCTACCGAACGTATACATATATAGGTTTTGATCAAATGACATACATACATACATACATACATTCACGCCTTTATTCCTAAAAGGGGTAGGCAGAACACCTGAAACGTATGTTCCAGCGCCACTTTTAGCATTAATATTGGTATAAAATATCGACAAAATGTGATATTGCAGTGATAGGTTGCTAGCCCATCGCCCACATCACACTTCAACATTGGTCCTTTACTCGACTTTTACGACACCCACGGGAAGAAACGGGTGTTGTTGATCAAATGAACCGTTTGAATTTCCAACTTGCAGATTATAAGCAAGTTTCGATTGAGTGAATGTTACGTAATGTAGCATTAAATATAACAGACAATTATTAGGAGTATAAGTACCTGATAAATTTAAACATTCGCTTTAGTCGACTGCACATCGATTGACAGTAAATTACCTACTGCAACCTATTTAGGAATCGACTGTTCAACTAGAATATTAGATTACACCCAAAATGTAAATTAACTAAGTCACAATTTTTCTTCTTTACGAGTACAATGTTGTGAGGGTAGAATTATACACTCGTAGGCATTCTTCGGTGCAGGTACTGATGCCAGTTACGACCGGTGGTTAGGCAAAGTGGTTAGGGGACAGCATAACAGTGCCGCAACCAGTTAGAAATGTCCATTACCGGTATTTTTTTAAAGCCTTGTGATATCTTTTTAATACCGGTTTCAAACCGGTATTATTTCGATACTTACTTAGATATTTTTTTGTTCTTAAGCGGGTCGACCTTGCCCTCCACGCCGAAGCCGAAATATCGGTAACCTTTGTAACTTTTATGAAACCGTATTTACGGTACCGAAAAAAATGACATAAAATATAAAGCTGCAGCCAGCTATGTCCCGGAGAAACCCGATATATTTAATTAATTATGCTATTATTAACATACTAGGTACAGATAGGGAATGCAAACCACCATCATGGAATCCCGAAATCCCGGAATCTCCTACCGATTTTTCCAATATTCTAATACTAGAATTTAAAAGGACCAATGTCGAAATAAGTGTATTATTATTATTTTTATCCTGCTAGTATTGTAAATGCGAAAGTTTAGATGTTTATATGTATAAATATTTGAATGTTTAGATGTTTGGATGTTCGTAACTCAATCAAGCTTAAACTGCGCAACCTTATTGCCTGCCTAACCTCTTAAAGCCCATGGGCCTTCTCATGGGACTTATTCTATCGAAGGCATTTAAATTATACTCAACTGGAATAGAGCTGGATTTGTTTTGTTTCGGGCACTTTTCAAAACAAACGAAAGTCAACTCTATTTCCAAAACAATGCGATTCCAATTCCAGTGCCAATTTGTAATATATGCTGAGCCTTAGGAGGAGCCTAGATTAAAATATAGGACATTTTTTTTATCCCAGGTTCACGCAGACGAAACCGTGAGTGGAATCTAGTTTTTAATAAAAAAAAATTGACATGCATTTGTAAAAAAAAGGAACGCATAATCTAATGTAGTTAAATTTATTTGTTAGTTGTTATTGTTTGTCCTACGTAATTTTTCTACTGAAGAATAATCGCTTTTCCACTCTATTGTTGCTGGTGGTAGGAGCACTATTTGAACTGTTAGAAGGTAAAATAGGCTTCCGCTAGAATGGGTAACTTCTATGAATGAACGTAGAACACCGTAAATGGGGAATGTAGGAAAAAAATGATTTATTGACTTTTTTTTCTGCTAAATTTTTTCTTTTTTCTCAAAAAAACGTAGTTTTTAGGGTTGTTAACTGATTACACAAACGTTACCTGAAATAAAACTTTAAGTACTAAACCTTTGGTTGTAAACATGAATGTAAAAAAAAAAATTATGCATCTAAAAAAATATACTGTTACTACTATCGGTTCAGGGAGGGCACTTATTCTATTGTATAGATAGTTTCCAAATTTACAATGACTCCCTGAACAGATAAAAGCAGTGGTCGAAAACAGCCCCATAGGTATTTTTAAGTAAATAGGTTGGTTTTGCTGTGAGAGATGAGTGTTTAATTTTATATTAGGTAATATACCACTAGTAATGTTTGGACAAAAAAATAAGGTGTAAAACTTCGAATAATGTTAAACCAAAACACAAAAACACAAATGTATTGTTTACACTTTTAATTTCAGACTTATTTTACAAAAAAAAGTGAACTTTATAGTGCTTTATTTTAGCATTAGAAAGAAGGATAAAGCACAAAGCACGAGGTCTTTTATATAAGACACTTTATGCCACACAGCTGTGTTGTTCCACATACAAGTGTTTTTATTATTTATATCTAAATAGTACTTACAACAATCAATATATTTATTTTGAATGTATTTATTATTTAACTCTATAATTTTAAATTTTGTTATTCAGTTCTCGAAAAGTTGCTTAAATAAAAAACCTAAAGAAGAAGAGGTTTGAAACGATCGGTTCGTATTTTTCGCTATCGAAATTGTCAAAATTGAAAATCGTATCACGTTCTTTTTCTTGTTTTCTTGCTAATCAACAAATTATTGAATTCAGATCACGAGATTATTAAACGAGTATCTATTTGTTAATTAATATTAAGATTTTATTTTTCGCTGTGTGTGGTGGTGTGCGGACTGCGATGGAGCTACCAGAGGCAGGCCTAAGTGGCTTGCAAAAAAGACCGACTCGTTCTCTCCCGAACGTTTTGCCTTCAACAAAAGCAAAGAGGCAGAAACAAAGTCCATTAACAACGCATGAGAAACGTTGGTGTTCAACATTTACAAGTTGGTGTGTGAACTTTGCAGCAATAATGAATTTCCGTGTAACAAACCGTGTCTGTTCAATATTTATCCCAAGCAGAAAAGGTTGACGACAACTTCTTCTTTGTTTAACGCATTTCTAATCCTAAAAAAATGTACTATAATTTGCAACCAAATCTTGATAGGTATTATTATCGAAGCCCCGGTAATCCCGCTATTGAGGTCCAATATCAAAATTCAATGCTACCAGCATTGAGGATCATCTGATATTGAAGGTATATATCTATTTCGTTTTTGACGATTATAATAATGACTTCGTGTAAATTGGCATAGTAAATAATATATCAGTTTATATTACGTTCCACTGCTGGGCACAGACCTCCTCTCATGGACGAGAATTAAATGAAAAAAATAACGGTATCATAATTATACCGGTTTGGAAAAGGAATTATAAAAGTTTCAGTAAAATTAAAAATAAATACCGGTAACCGATATGTATTTCTACACGGTTCCGGATCCGGTACCGTTACGTTGGCGGCGCGGCTAACCTTTACAATATAACGCTATTGTAATGGAATACCGATTCCATACCGGTATAACGTAACCGAAATCAGTCCATGCTCGTAAGTCAGCCTTTGAAAACAAAAGTGTTCGCCAATTGTTAAATACTGAATCGATAACAATATCCATATACTTAATTGAACGAGCGAGCGAGACGAACGAAGATTTTCATTTCAGCTAGGCAATTATTCCAGATTTCCAGATTCGCGTTTAAAAGATCTTTACTTTACGCAAGTTGTTTGCTAGCAGAGCCGTAAAATTTTAGTGTTTCTGTTCTCGATGTTCGTCTGTTTATATATATGCATATATATTGTATGAAGGTATTTATATGTATTTTATTTATTTGTCTATTGTCGTTATTTATTATGTATGTATAACCACTGTGTGTTTATATCTGTAGTTGCACTAACCAAAATTTGTCTGCTTTGCCCAAATGTTGAAATGCTTACGGCTTTAAGTCCGCCTTTTGTACGATAAGTTGTTCTTTTGTTCAAATCAAAGATTAAATAAATAAATATTTTTTCGTATGTCCGGCTGTCTAGACTTCTCCTCTATATGTCGTAGGTAGCTATATTTCTCAACCGATTCTCGGGAAATTTTGTGAGCTGATTTGAAGATTATACAGAGTGACATTCAATCCGAAACTATAAGGGACACGGAAATTTGCTCTAAGGAGTCACCCAGACCGATTTTAGGGTTCTCTATTGTATGGGCAAAAATCATTTCCCAAAGTGTCACTTCCCAAAAAATGTTTCCCAAATGATCATTTGGCAAAAAAACACTAGTCAAATTATTGTTTCGCATTATATCACTTGGCAATATCTCCTATGGCAAAATATTACTTCGCAAATTATTGTTTGGCAAAGTTTTACATGGTCAAGTTTCATTTGGTCAAACGTATTATTTAGCATAACATTCTTTTTCCAAATTATTGCATGGCATATGATTTAGATCCACATTGTGTAGTGCATACGAAATCTATTTGAGTGAGATTACATAATTTTGCTAAGCGGGTAGTTTGTAAAAAACAAAAGTAAATAATTTACAGGTAAGTTTGTTCTTTTGTACTATAGGTACTTAGGTAACAAAATATTATAATCCAAATAAGCAGCATGCATGCAAGCAAGCCCCGAGTCGGTATCGCCCTTTTCATCGAGAGTCTCCAGCGAATCGATGCCACCCCGCTGCGCGGGGTGTCTATTTCTGGTCTGAGGGACACAAGTGAACCCTAACCTAACCGACCAAAAACAGAGTTCGCTTATGACAGGCCATTTTTTCCACCCTAGTACCTAATGTGCGAAATGAAAATTTGAACAAATGTTTTGTTTGGAAAACAATATTAGCCCGAACAAAGTGTTTGCTTAATAAACTTTTGTCTTAATAACATTTGACAAAGCAAAATTATGCCAAATGATATTTTGACCAAATGAACAAAATGCGAAACAAAAATGTGCTATTTGTTCGTTTGGGAAATGAAACTACTGCCATAAGTTTTGTGGGAAGTGAAATTTGGCGAAAAATATTTTGCCGAAACAGCAGGATACCCGATTTTAGAAAGAATAAAAACTGCATTTAACTTAGTACGCAGTCAAATCTGTCTAAAAATCCTAGTTCGTTTTTTGCGTATAAGTATACCTAAGTATACTTACTATGCCTAAGCACGGCTATGTCCCCCCAGTAAGCATCACCAGTGAAAGATTTTTTATAATCGGATAAGTGGTTTCGGAGGTTATACCGTACATACAAACATACAAATAAATAACACTTTACTATAATCGTTCCGGTAGCATAGTGGTTCAGGCATGCGACTGTCAAACGGCGGTCGTGGGTTCGACAGATAAGTTTCATCTCATATTTACCTAAACAAGACATTCAATAATTTTGTAAGCAAATGCCCATAACCCAACCATTGAAGATTAGTAATGAAACTAATGAATGAGTGAAAGCATCATAAACGTATAGAAACGTAAACGCGTGAAAAAGTTGAATTCGAATTTTGAATTTTGACGTTCATCGAAAACAGTACCATATTGTCAAATGATATATTTATCTCTTTCTGATGCGGTCTAGGTCCAGATTCGAGAGACTGGCCACTAAGAGTTTTGATATACAAACTTGCCAATTATTCACAAAGCTTACTAAATTCGTCCGTCCGGTAACGCAAAATTGTTACCAACTTTGAGGTCATTATTTTAGACGCGAGTCACGGGCGAATACAAAACATTTTGTGAATAATACGTAGCCTCTCTGATTGTAATTATGTAGTACCGCAACTGCGGGTGAATATGGATATAACAAATCAAAGTACCAATATACTTCCTAAGTATAGATACCTTATTCCTTATAACGTTAGATTTTTGTAAGGAAAAATACCTCTTTTATCTTCCTTTATAAATATTGTACTTACTAGTTATTTCGATTATTTAATGTGTTTCAAATGGAACAATGTAAATGTTTTTGTTTATCAAAATAGTTTTCATGACGCGAATGACTTGAAGATTTACGCACGATTTGTCTAATATCATGTGGAATAGGGTATAGAATAGATAAAGGTAGTACTTTGATTTTTCAACAGTAAACCTACGGATAGGTACTCATGAATCATGATTTTCCAATTAAATGAAGGCGTAACATCTTTTTAAATGAAATACCTATGCATCATAATATTTACGTAGTATGTAACATGACAGAATAGGTCCGCCAAAAATATAGGGGGTTTTGTGGATAATCTAGACACAAATCATGCTTATCAAGAAAACTTAAACAAGTTAAATATGAAAAAAAATTTTTTTGCACATTACAAGTAAATCTAAGTTAGTTTAGACGGTCATATTGGTTTAGAAATCCAAATTGAAAAACAAAATAGATGTACGTTGTTAGGGATTTGAACCCGGTTCAACGATGGCATTACAGATAGATTTAAGCAAAAGTGTATAACACTGCGCTACCGCATGACATTAGGTAACGAGTGAAAAAGTCAGATGCATTCGTCGTACATTCTAGAGTGCCAGACACAAGTACATTTAGTTTCGCTATTTCCTAATAGAGGCGCTACTGTAGATTTAGTTTTGCGCCCTCTAGTTTGATTTATGCAAAATGTTTGACAATAACAAACTTCGAAGTGACATTTAGCTACGTTAGTCTGCGTAAATTCACGAAAAAGCACTTTTATGCATATTTTCGGACTACATTTTAAAAGGAAACATTGTTTAGTGCAGATTGATTGCGATTCATACGTAGGAAGCTCTTCGGCTTCCACAGTTTGAAACATATGTTGGTACTCGTCACGGTTTTGCGTAAAACGATGAGCAACCATCGAAATTATATATCGCGACATCTGTTAGCAACAGCTCGACAGGAACCAGTGACGTTGAACCTTATTCTACGGATATTGGCAAGCATCGTGGTCAAGTGTATCAATATTAGTTCGTATTCAGGTTAAGCGAACCTTTCTTGTTTCACATAATGTTGCATTTCTGTAGGTCTATATTTAGTGCTCTCTCATAATGAAGGTTTGGATGTGGTTTGGATATTCAAGTTGTTAATTAATTTTCTTTTGTACAAAGTGAATAGTGCCTGAATATATGTTCATCATCATCATATCAGCCGAAAGACGTCCACTGCTGGATATAGGCCTCCCCCAAAGAGTGCCAAAGTGACCGATCCCTCGCTACCCGCATCCAGCGGAATCCCGCAACCTTTACCAGATCATCAGTCCACCTTGTCGGGGGCCTACCCACACTGCGCCTTCCGGTGCGTGGTCGCCACTCGAGAACCTTTCCGCCCCAATGGCCCTCGGTTCTACGTGCTATATGCCCCGCCCGCTGCAACTTAAAAATAGGTTTCGAGTTCTGGTCCTGGAGTCGGACTGACATAGTGGCGTTCTCGTACAAACACTTCAGCACTTTGATATAGCGATAGTCAACTTGGCACCGCTGGAGAGACTGTAGTACAGCCCAGGTTTCAATCGAATTGAATGCTTTTTCGTAGTCCATGAACGCTAATAATACGCTAATATATATTGCTTTTAAGTATTTTCAAATATTTAACTTAGCAACTGCGGAAAGCGTTTATTGCTGATACGATCACGCAGGGAAACTCCCAGCATAGCCCTCTCCACTGCCCTTTGAGTGACTTTGAGCCTTCCTATGAGGCCCTCAGTAAGCGACTACGTCTCGGTGCTTCTAGTAGTTATTAGATTTAAATAAGTTATTATTAGAAGACAATCTTACACCAATCGAAATAGCTCCATAGTAAGCTCAATAAGGCTTGTCTTATGGATCCATCCTCGTCGAGGATATATTTATATACTTACACAAACCAAAGTAAACGGAAACAATAAATAACCGCAATATACTCGTATAGGTTTTTTGTAATAGTTAACATTAGTTTTATTTACATAATATACTATTCTTGATATAATGTTGAGATGGATGTGTGGCGTGACGAGATTGGATCGTATAAGGAATGAGTATATAAGAGGAAGCCTGAAAGTAGCACCGATAACTGAAGAGCTGAGAGCAAATCGTTTACGGTGGTATGGACATGTTATGCGGAGGGATAGAAGGGTATTAAGTATGAATGTGGAGGGATGTAAGAGAAGAGGTAGACCAAGGAAAAGGTGGATGGACTGCGTGAGAGACGATATGAACAGGAAGGATGTGTGTGATGAGTTGACGGGCGATGGAGCGGTATGGAAGAAAAAAACATGCTGCGCCGACCCCAAGTAAATGGGATAAGGACAAGCGGATGATGACTATTCTTCATAATACCCAACAGTAGTAGCAATTTCCGTGATCCTATCATAAAAATATCAATATCCAAAAATTACGAATTTTGCGATTTTTATCTCGCTCGCACGTTGTTTTTTTCATGGGTTTTTGTTAGTCCGACGTAAACCTGGTAACTTTATTTTATAACTGTTATTTTTGCAGTTTAGGTGTAAAATTAAATAAAAATTATGACAGGAATAAAAAACTATACAACTTTGCACTGTTTTAGGAAATATGACGGTATTTTACCGACCCGTACTCTTTGCCCGCGAGTGTATTTCGATCGTGCACTCTTTATACAACACGGTCGGCCCGAGTGGAAGCGGGAATGCACTACAAATTAAATTTTCCATATAGATTTTCTAAGTTGGATAGACCCTCAGGTTGTCTTACGAAATGGTTTTATGATTAATGTCCCGATCTGTCCCTAAAGATCTGCAGATTTATTTGGATTGTGAAAATGAAAAAGTTTATTCAGTGTCTACTATTTGTGTTTGAAAGATGGAGCAATTTCGATTAAAGTAGAAGATAAGATTATATGGATTGTGATTGTTATGCGTAAAGTGATAAATGGTTTTTCTTTTCGCTTGGGACACAATACATACTTATAATAATACTAGCTTCCGCCCGTGACTTCCTCTGCTTGGACCTAACTTTGGCATTTATAATATATTAATATATTAATAATAGTGCTGTGCGACCCCCGCATTCCCGTTAAGGTTAAAGGGAAATTGTATAAAACAGCAGTTCGTCCAGCGCTACTGTATGGGTCCGAGTGTTGGACAATAAAACGGGTGCACGAGCAGAAAGTTCATGTCAATGAAAAGAAGATGCTGAGGTGGGCGGGAGGTAAATAGAAATAGAAATGTTTATTGCGTGTCACATTACAGGTTATAGATGGTGAAAAACAGTAAAGGTATACACGTGACGCCCTGCAAGGGCACTCCAAACATATGAGAGGGCTAAAAAGTACTCCCTATTATCCTTATTCATGAACGTCCATCAAACGTATTCCAGTTGAAATGCCATAATAATACATTAATCTTTAACTTTAGTTATTTATTTTCTAAAGTAGGTATATACTAGATGATAACTATACCATTAACTAAATTAAATTAAAGCTAAGTTAAATCTAAAAAAGGCCCCCGAGGCATTGTACTGAGGATGCTGGCGGCATTTCCTCGCTGAATTGCAATGCTGATGCGTCTTGCGTCTTTAACTTAGATTTCCTATCGTGAGAAGGAGACATTTCAACCAAACACAGGCTTGCCAAGGTTCATGAACAGCGGAATGCTAATTATTAGAACTAATTTGTACTAAGTGAAACAATAAGATAATTTCTACTTAACAAACCAATTATATCATATTAATGCGTCTTTAAAATATTCCGTTAAACCATAGTAACACTTTTGTATTAGATATGTTTTTAAATTTTTAGTAAATAAGTTTGTTTTCTGAAGGTTTTTTAAGGTATTCGGTAGGTGATTATATATTTTAATTGTCATAGGGTGTGGGCTAGATGAAACTATTTTTAATTTAGTGAAAGGTAATTTGAGCTTGTTTTGATTTCGATTATTTCGTCTGTTATCTATTAATGGTGTATATAGATGCCTATGTTTTCTGACAAACTTACATACTTCAAAAATGTACATGGAGGTAAGGGTAAGAATACGGTGTTTAATAAAATGAGGTCTGCATGATTCCAATTGGTCAATATTTGCAAGTATCCTAATGCATTTTTTTTTGGAGAATAAAATTTTTATTTATGTCGCTACCATTTCCCCATAAAACCAGTCCATATGATAGTCTGGAGTATGCCTATGCGTAATACGCCGTAAGGGCTGTCTTAGTCCGTTACACGCTTAAGATGTTGAAGGGCATAGATGAAAGAAGAAAGTTTTTTTGAAAGTTTCTGGATGTGCGACTTCCAATTCATACTAGTGTCCAAGTCTACGCCTAGTAGTGATGCCGAACTTGTATTTTCTAGTTTTGTATCAAGATATTTGAAGTCTATTGGTAATTTAGCTTTTTGATAGGGTTTAAATTGGATAATTTTTGTTTTGCTGAGATTAAGCTCTAGGTTATGGTTTTGTAGCCAATGTATAGTTCTATTGAGGATTGAAGTTAGTTTAATTTCAATTTCATTAACGTCGTAACATGGAAATAGTATAGAAACGTCATCTGCGAAGAGAGTGCAGTGGTAGTCTAATACATTTGGGAGGTCGTTTATGTACGTAAGGAATAATACACATCCCAGTACGCTTCCCTGCGGAATAGAGCCTTCTATTGGGACTCTATCTGATCTGGTATGTTGTATTTTTCCCGTCTCAAAATTTACATTTTCGATTTCTACATATTGGAAGCGGTTGGTAAGGTAAGATTTGAACCAGTTTAGGGCAGGGCCTCTGATTCCCATATTATATAGCTTGTCCAATAGTATGCTGTAGGAGACTCTATCGTAGGCTTTACTCATATCGAGGTGTAACCCGACTTGATAAAGTTCGCAACGAACATATCCGTGGTTCATTCAAAGTTGCACCGAAAATCACCGAGAACCGCTTAAGATGGTACGGCCACGTAAGAAGACGCAGCAATGAACATGTGGTCCAAATCGCGTTAAACCTGCCGGAACTGAAGAGAGGCAGAGGCCGCCCCCATCGACCTGGTGGTCTAATATAAAAAGAGACCTCAAACAAGCCCATTTGCCAGAAGCGACAACCCAAGACAGAGTGTCTTGGAGCAAACGTGTGAGGAGGCCCGACCCCAAATAATGGGAACAGGGATGGAAGTAGAAGAGTAGGAGTATGTGGCGATCTTCTTTAATAAGATTTATTGATAGATTTCAGTGCACAAGTTAAGTATACCTACATTTTATACATTCGAGAATTATACAAGTTGATATATAAAAATAATAAATAATAATATACGTATATATGACGACCGCTTTAGCCTAGTTGGTAGTGCACCTGCCTACGAAGCAAGAGTTCCTGGGTTCGCATCCCGGTAAGGGCATTATTTGTGTGATGAGCATGAATATTTGTTCCTGAGTCATGGATGTTTTATGTTTATTTAAGTATTTATTTATGCATGTCGTCGTCTAGTACCCGAAGTAGGTACAAGCTTTGCTTAGTTTGGGACTAGGTCGATTTGAGTAAGATAGTCCCCAAAAAATATAAATATAATATAATATGCATACGTCCCACTGCTGGGCACAGGCGTCCGCTCATGGATTAGAGGGAACGGGCAGTAGTCCCCGCGCTGGCCCAGCGCGGATTGGGGACTTCACAAACACCTTTGAATTTCTTCTCATATTGTATGCAGGTTTCCTCATGATATTTTCCCTGACCGAATATCCTTTAGCTAATAACTAGAAACTTAGAAAGTAAATAAAATTACTGCATTATTTTTTAGATACTTGTAGTAAAATAGATCTTTCTCGAGTGACTTAAAAATACTTAATCTACCGAAAACGCAAAATAACTATACATATAAATTCGTAATAGTGAGAGAGATATTAAATGCGTTGGTAGTAAGAGAGATATACCGACCCGCGTGGCGCCCGACCCGCGCCGCGCCCAACCCGCGCCGCACCCGACCCGCGCCGCGCCCGACCCGCGCCGCGCACGACCCACGTTCGGCGTGTGGAGGCCTTTACAGTTGAAATGAAATATATATATTTATAGAAACATGATGGCATTAGCAGAAACATTTTGAGATCTTATGCATTTTTGAAGTGAAAACTTCTTTAGGGGCGCTGATGTGCACTTTTGGGACGAGGAAAAATTTAAAGTCTCGACAGGTGTAGGAGCGTAGGAGGTCAGTGTTGCCAATTGTCGGAATACAAAAAGCGGGAGTTGCGCTTCAAAACGCGGTTTTTAAAATGAAAATGTGGATTTGCGGAATACGTTTATAGGTTTTTTTTGATGTAAGACCTACGGCGCTTGGTGGCGTTAGGGGGTGGGGGAATAAAAACTGGAATAATTTTAATTTTTGAAACCCCCCATGGGTTTCAAAAATTAAAATTATTCCAGTTTTTATTAAGCAATTTGCAAGTTCTCACTTCGTGCAACCCGGTCTTTTTTTTGCAGGAACACTTTCTGCATGCCATTGTAGCAACCCCACAGTAAGATTCCATCGATTCCGTATAGTAGGTTTGACATGACGTGCCCATGGAATGCTAGAAGTGCTGCCTTTTCCGAAGCTATGTGTGTCAATCTCCGTACAGCAAAAACAAATCTGCTTAGTTTTTGTATAAGGATTCTGTATGCACCTTCCAGCTACTATTGCAGTCATGTATAATTCCTAGGAAACGCACAGATTTGACGCTTTCAATTTGGTAGTTCCTGTGTGAAATTTGCAGGTTGGACGATTAAACTTGAGGGTCATAAAATTCCATAAAAGTGGTTTTTGAAAGATCAATCTTTCAGGTTGTTGTTTTCAAGACAGATGCACTTTTCCGTTGGTTTATCATTATCATCATTAGTGGCCTTGTACCTACATCTATGGTAGTATGGTTTAAGCAGCGTCTATGCCATAGTGGTGCAGCACAAACGCGAATGGCTTTCTTTTAGCTACGCTAGCTAGCAAACCACATTGCAATACGAATTAACGACCGAAATTGACCTCAAGTCTGCGAACACCGGGTTCAGGTCAAGTTGATGAATTGGCCAAGTTGGTTGAACTCCACCCAAACTTGTGCAAGATGGCCACTTACTCGCTCCGCGGACTTTCAATGGGTACCGACGGTGACGATTAATTAACAAACGACACGAGGTCGAGGCCCACAGAGGGGTAATCATGTAAAGTTTAGAACGCGCGTTGGGACAATACAACTGTCATTTTTCCATACAAAAAGTGACATTTAGATCTACCTGACGCGCGTACAATGCGTTACGTGATCGACATGAAGTTCTCAAAAGATTGTAACTTGTATTGCAAGCGGACGCCTGTTTTCAACTCCTTTTATAAGAAAGACTCGCTTGTATTACAGGTTACAAGCTTTTGAGAATTAGGCTCCTAACGTCGTGTCACGTGTCATAAAACGTTGCGTGGTTAAGAAGTCTATAGGCGTCGAATGGCTAGCTTTTAATGTGAGACCGTGTTACAAGTGTTACAACCAAGTCACAATATGTTTTTTGTAATGTCTTTGTGTTATTTCCTCACATGTTTAAGAAAAGCACTATATTTAGCTTGGCGAAAACCGGGGTTGCCTGACGAGGTGGTTGGCAGGCCGAGGCTTGCTGAGGTCTTTCTTTCCGCGCCTCAGATATAATGTACAAATTTTTTTCTAAACTTTCAAGCTCCATAATTATTATTTGCTTTATTACAATAATCTGATGGTTCACTATTCATTTTGCATCAGTCGATATGATGAGGGTATTCATTTCAAAAGTATTAGTTCCACATAATGATAAGAAGAAACTCGGTCGACCTGGATAGTGACGTCACAAAACTGCCGCTCCTGCCCCGCTATTCTGTATCGTGTTTTAACCTCACCTCAACGCTCACCCACAAATATATCTTGACGCCGCGATTCGTTGTAACTAAGCGTAGGAAGAGGTCTATAGTTTCGTTTGCGTGACGGGTGGAGTGAGGTGCATGAGCGCGTAAAGAGTTACAGCCCTGTGTATGGCAACAATAGCCGGAGTCACCGCATGACATCGCTATTGGCGACGAACCGGCGCTCCCTCGCGGTACAATGGGTGAGTATTTTGTTGAAAGTAGGTAAGTACTGATTAAAATGAGGCTAGAAATTATAAGACTCTTACTTGTTTGACTAGCGAGCGAAACCAACAAAGTTTCTAGGCTTCATGATGGGCGAAAATCCTTTGTGTCCGGTGTCCGGTGTCTGGTCTCTGTCCGGCTATTCTCCTCAAAGGTCGTTTCGTAACTGGTCCTCGTGAAATTTTGTGACCAGTTTCGTTGATAATATAACATAGTTTTCTACAGCTCACAGAGCCCCTACTACTCGTATATGACACAGGACGCTGTGTTGACAATGAGGGAACTCAATTTCTCTTCTAGCGAATGTCCTGATATCCAACTGCCCGACGGTTCTCCTCGCAGATCGCATTACTCAGTCATATTTTTTCTGACAGGTTGACTGATCCAATCGACAATAAGGTCAAACCGTTTTTAACAAAGCATAGATACCAGATTGTCATATTTTTTCTGACAGATTGACTGATCCAATCGACAATAAGGTCAAACCGTTTTTAACAAAGTATAGATACCAGATTTTATTTAAATTCGCACGTTGTCCTGCCCCTGCCCTGCCTGAACTGGAGATTTTTTTTCCATAACGGACTAAAGACGTCATTATCAGGCTAGGCCTTTTTTAATCATGTTTACTCTTCCTGCTGTCAATCAATTCAGCTCATAAAAGAAAACACTTTTTACGCACCCTGACTGAACAGATTTAATATTTAAAAAGGCTTCATTGAATTGAACGCCTAATATTGAATGGACCAAAATTACCGAAAAACTGCGTTCCGAATTCTATCATCAATCGATAGAGTTAAGGTTGAAGATAAATGTAGGCCTATCAGTCTTCATAATGTTAAACAACAATTAGAGCTCATTTCTGTTTCAGCGAGCAAAGCGTTTATATTTTTTGCACATCAGCCTCCATGGACTTAGCAACCCGTTCAACTAGAAAGCGTTTTTCTGACACATTCAAATAAATTATTTATCATTTCGTGTATAATGTCTGTTAATCAGTAAACAATGGTTAAAGAAAAATGAGTTGAAAGACTTCTCTTACCTTTTTCATATATCTTACCTTTCATGTGTTTAGAGTTACCAGTGTCTAAATTGGCTAGATGCACTGTTAAAAGTTTAAGAGCACTTATATTTCGGTGCACTTGGTATTATAATAATGTTCACTTCCCTTACCTGATTTTGTTTTGACTACCGAAACAACTAGATTTGTTCTGTTATCATAGCGGTTACATACGCAGTAGGCATTTTCAGGTCATAAAAAGTAAAGTATAGGTAAAGTTGTAGATCATTTAGATATAGACATATTCTGTGATAGCATACAAGCAATAAAATCTAATCTGATAAGTTTCTTCATGTGTGATACTCAGGTGTAGGCTCGGGTTATTAGAGTTTATAGTAGCCTAATTCATTAACTACCTTGTTCTTGTATATTCAGCGTATTAGGTAGTGCGCGATTGGTTACTGTGCGTAATGTATGCTAAGTTTAAGTTTGGCTATAGATTTCTTTGTGTTAGTTTATTTCTATAAGTGAGAACCTGTAATTGGCTATATGGTTTTATTATTGTGTCTATAAATATGTTGCGCTGTTGGTTTTCCATGTATCAATAAAAAAATAAAAAAATGACAGTTAAACTGACCTAACGCGCGTTCAAAACGTTACGTGACTACCCCTCTGATAACTTTTTAATGCTAAAAGCGGTATTATCTACGCATTTTTGGCAATAGGTAACTTCTCATTAAATGATTTGGTGTGATTGTTTATTAGACAGAGCATTCATACTTATATTACAAATGCGAAAGTGACTCTGTTTTTTTTTCATAAACATAAACCTTTATAATAGTTAATATATTATAGTTTTAGTTAATAAGATACATGGTTCGCTACTGTATAAAGTATCAACTAATATGTTAAGGTTATTTGCCTTTAGCTCACAATATATTTAACAGAGGTATTTTTAGTCGTTCTTACTTCCTCGCCTCATATTATGTGTAGCGCGAAGGCAATTCCGAAAGAGTGGGCATTCCAAAACCCAAACACTGAAACCCTAATTCTGCAAACCCAGACTAAACGAATTTTCATTACGTTAAGTGTGGCTGGTAGGTAAATATATTTTTGGCCTTTTCACTGGTACATTGTTTCGTGGTTTTTACTATGTCTGGTGAGCAATAAAGAATATTTGTATTGTATTGTATTGTATTGTTTGGCTATTAACAAATAGTGTTTAAATATGCCTATGACTGAGATCTAGGTACCTTTAAATGTTATCATAACCTAGACTTTTATTATAAGTTACTTATATTATAAGTTCTTTTTTTAATATTGATATGTGTTAGTCTGTAAGGTATTTGTAAATATGGGCCTTGTGACTCAAATAAATAAATGATTAGCATTTCATTACATAAAATGCACTCATTGATGTAGGGATTTTCAAATGTTTCCTATAACGTTGCCGGTACCTGAAAATACTGACGGCAACTTCTGGGTAAAATACATTAAGTATTCTTTTTAGTGTTTAGATTCATGTATAATTTTGTGTAATATGTAGACTAGTGCACACAGGGACTTTTAGTATACTTAAGAAAAATATTACGACTCCTCAGTAACAAGACCACTGAGTACCGCGTGTACTCCTACATATCAACTTCCATGTACCTAAATTCCTTTCGAGAATGATTTTCGTAATAAAAAGTTTCCTATAAGTTGCTCCATATAATAGGCTATTTCTGTGCAAAATACCATTTAAATTCAATCAGCGGTTATTTCTTGCTTGAGTAACAAGTATCCACACATCTAATCATCCAAATATAGTATATTATACATTCATAATATTGATTATCGTAATACATTTATGGTATTATATGGTATTCCATATAATACCATAAATGTATTACTATAATCAATATTATGAACATACATACATACATACATACATTCACGCCTCTATTCCCAAAAGGGGTAGGCAGAGCACATGAAACGTATGTTCCAGCGCCACTTTTAGCATAAATGTGGGTATAAAAGATCGACTAAATGTGATATTGCAGTGATAGGTTGCTAGTCCATCGCCCACAACACACTTCAACCCTGGTCCCTTAGTCGACTTTTACGACACCCACGGGAAGAAAGGGGATGGTGAAATTCTAACCCGACACCACACGGGGGACACGAATGAACGTATGACGTATTTATTTCATTAAATTTTGCGGTTTTGTACACCTGGGACTTAGGCAATTAGGCGAGATATAGCTGTACTATATAATATACAAACATTGACATCTCTGATACCTACTTATGTCCACGAAAAATTATTTCATTTAAGAAATTATGCAGTGTGCACCTACTGTTTAAAAGGTTATCCCCCGTTTGAACGTCGAAACATCTAAGTGTAACGCAGGTCTTAGTAACTACGATGCAAGTATATTGAGTTTGAAATTGCGAGCAACACCCTTAAGTCTTAAGAGGACGTCGCCATCAGAGGAGATGGCTCTTGGGAGCTAGTTCTTAACTCTCTGAACTTTAAATTTCTTATACAAACCTTCAGTTAAAAAGTTAATGCAAAGTTTTTGAGTATCTACAGGGACAAAATTTATAGCTTAGCTCTGTATTTTGTGAAGTTTTAATTTATAATATTAGTATGGATGTTTTTCACCTATATCCATACTAAATATTATCGATGCGGAAGTGAGTCTGTCTGAACCGATTTAAATCGCAGTTGGCGCTTTTTTATGCAGTTTTGTGGTTGATCCCATGGAAACAGTTAATCAGTGTGACCGTCTTCGTCAGTTTTTATCATATCGAGGGGTCCATATTGGCTGCCATAAAATTCGTGATCCTATTTTTTTTATACTAACGTATTGTAGTCATAATCATCGCTAGTCCTAATTTTTTTCGTCCTAACTTTTATATTCCTAAATTTCTGTAACCATCATGGGAAGTCATAATGATCCGTTGTCCTAAAAATTTTCTTTTTCATTCCATTACTAAGAACTTGCTAGAAGTCATAATTTTGTTAATCATAACAATTTTCTTCATAACGGACTTGCATCATAATTTTGTTAGTCCTAATATAATAACTAAGAACATACTTCAACTCCTAATATTGTTTTCCTAATATTCATTATAATTATTATATATTTGTTCAAGTTCATAAAAAAATCGGTTCTGGCGCTTCGCCGGCCGCTGCCGCGGCACAATCGCTTCGCTCGCTCGGCTTGCGCGCGTAGGGTCGCGGTACAACTAACACTCCTCCTCGCTTCGCTCGTCGTCGTACCTACACGGACCTGCCTTAGGCTACGTCCGCACAGAAAGGCGGCTTGCTTTGCGTCTAGCTAGAGCCTTGTGGCCTGGTCTTGTGCTTTGCGAAAAAAACAAACACGTTTATTTACTTCGATAACGCCAAGTAACATTTATGATGAGTAATAATATGAAAAACAAATTTAGTATTAAAAAATGTATAACTAGTGACATTATGAATTTAAATAAAACAGACAAGTGAGTGTTATGATGAAAAAGCTTATAATAATCAATATTAGGATATGAGATATTTATGATTATTGTCATTATGACTTCGAGTAGTTATGACTTACGATCGTTAGGAATAAGAATTATTAGGACTAGTGATTATTATGGCGTAAAATTTTATGAAGAACATTTTCGGACTTCCAATAATAGGACTTCAAAAAATAGGTGAAACAAAGCGCCCCCCATATCGAGTCAATGACCTCAACATCAAATAGCAGAATTTAGGTTTTTTTTAAAAGATGGTTGTGATAAAACACGGGTTTCGCACACTTGTTGTTTTGTTTGTGGTTTTTTGGTAATATTTAATCAAAGTTAGGTGTTTCAGAAGTGAAAACTCAAAATACTATTTACAAACCGTTTTAAAAAAGTAGGTGTTCGCTGGGTGCGCGATGACAGCGCCAACTAGTGGTTACAATTACGGCGGACTTTGAAATGTCAAATAGCTGGCGGTCATCACGAAGAGTAAGTAACAAAACAAATAATTTCAATGAAATGTCGTAATTTACTCTTATTTTATTCGATTATGTGTATCTATAGTGTCGATAATAACGTTGACCTTTTTTATTTCCCGTCTAAAATGGCAAAATCAATAACTTTCAGATAGTTCACACGGACCTTTTCGTGTCTATCTTCACGAGAATTAAGTTACGAAATAAACAAATTTAACCGAATAACGCATATCATGCATATTGCAGCCGATCATTTATGACTAAAGGGTCGTTAATAATGCACCCTTTTTTGTATTTTCAGTTAAACATGGCCCAATTAATGATTCAAACTGGACTCTGCGCAAGCAAACACAACATCGGTTTCCAACCCCAAACTATAATAACAGGGAAAGAATTAGTATAAAATAGTATTAGTAATAAAGCAATACATAAATTATAGTAACTTAACCATAGTGACGTACTCCCTACAACATAATATATTACAAAATATGATATTAAAAATGTTGCTTATTATTTCCTCTTGACATGGAATGGATAATCGCTCATTTCATTCGTTGTTCTGGTTTCCAACTTGCTTGTGGAATTTTATAGAATTTGTATTTACTGGTTTTGCCATTGTTTTTGCAATTAACTACGCAGCAGGTTCAGTGCCGCATATTTATTTATTTTCAGATGCCTTAATTTCACTAGTAAAAAGTGACAGTTGGTGCCGAAAGTTCCTTTTTTGGCCACGGCGCGCGCTGAGATCGATTCGTGGTTCCCCCACCTCCTACTTCGCACCCAGCGAATACTCAGTTCCATCACTTCCATCAAAAATTCGGTTTACAGATTCTGTGACAAACTAAATAACCACCGATGGTAGTAATATACTGTCTGTACTATGAAAGGAAAAAAAACATTAAATTGCTTAACCGATTTGTTTGAAATTTTGTTAAACAATCTACACGCAAATTAGGTTAATATATAGGATATTTATCCCCGGGTCGACGCAGACGAAGTCGTAGGCGGAAGCTCGCGGTAAAGAAGACCTCCATTATTCATATTTAAAAACTAATAATAATAACAGTGCACAGTGCTTTTTCAAGAGCGAGCCAAAATATATATTTAGTAAACGTTTAAAACTTGATCACCCTACAAGAAACCAAGATAATTTAATGACTACAAAGTTGCACGGACAAAAGAGTGCGAAGTAATCTCGTCAACTTCGGACCCAACTTTCCACTATTACTGGCAGCTTCACGTATCTGCTAATTCCCTCATCCATCCCAACCAACCTGCCGGCACTTTTTTGAGCTAAATTATTTCTTTCACATTTTTGATAAGGTTGGTTTTAGGTCGGTGAACGTGAGGCTAACAACGGCCCTACGGACTGCGCCAATTTCTTAAAAGAACCTATTTCGCCAGGACACACCTCCTACTTGAGCCCTTCTCGTACGGAGGCAAGTTTAAGTGTTTAATTAGATCCAAGTTACCTAAGCAACTATGTCCCGTAGATTAAGTTATCTATAGAACTGTAGCTGATTCGTGGTGCTAATTTGTTTATTTAATTAAATAACGAAACAGACGGTTGCAGCAGAGTTAATCAGGAGCGTTAGTTTCAAATAGACGTAGGTAGATGGCCGCGCATTTGAATGTTGATTAATTTAGGATGGGTTGTGGATGACACTGAGAGATTTGATAGTAATATTGTTCGTCATCAACATCAATATTGACATCAATAGTGAATGTTTCTTAGATCTTTCTATAGTATGAGAAAGATCTAAGAAACATTCACTACAAAGTTGTGTGTGAAGTCAATGATATTGATCCAACGTAGGGATCAAAGACCATTTTTCTCCCATGATAGGGTTAGGACCTTAGATTAAGGATGAAGTTATACTTTCACATTAACTTTCACGCAACAATGTTTAAATATTACAGGTCATATATTATTGTAAGTTTAAGCTACGGTAGCCTAGTGGTTCAGGCATGCGGCTGTCAATGTCAAGCGACGGTCCTGGGTTCGAATCCCGGCTCGTACCAATGAGTTTTTCGGAACTTATGTACGGAATATTTACCGTTAGCTTTTCGGTGAAGGAAAACATCGTGAGGAAACCGGTCTAATCCCAATAAGGTCTAGTTTTTCCTCTGGGTTGGAAGGTCAGATGGCAGTCGCTTTCGTAAAACTTAGTGCCTATGCCAAATCTTGGGATTAGGTGTCAAAGCGGACCCTGGGCTCCTTTAGGGGCACAACCGGGAATAACGCTAGGAGAATGATGATATTATTGTAAGTGTAAAGTGTTCAGGAAAATAAAATCAATCGCTTCGGGTATTGTATAATACATAAGTTCAAACTTTAGTATAGGCATTATTAAAAAAAAGTGTTATTTAAAAATGAATCGAGGACAAAACCTTCAAAGCGAACCTTTTACCTAATATAGCCTGGAAACGACACGACACATTATTACTTGTCTTTGGTAAACGAATGCCAAATATAAATAATAGCAGACATTCTACAAAAGAAAGTCTAGAAATTTCACACAGTGTCTCATAAAAGACTGATATGAAATTAATTCCGCACATCAAACGAAAACAGAATAATGATTTTTTGCCATCAAGTTCCTAAATACAAAACCAAACAGTTCCAAGTCGACTTAGAAACACTTTGGTGGGACTTACTCTCAAACATGAGTTTTGCCGACTTGACAATACAATACGGCGTAACTGAGTAGATAGTCCAAGTCAGTTATACCCTTAAGGAACTGAAACTTGGGTGATCCTTTAGAAATAGAAAATAATAAACGGAATCCACTTCATCCTTGAGTCGCATAAAAATACCATTATCAGACGAAACGGCCCAAGTTGTACTCGCGATTGTAATTTAATTCTCTCCTCAGATTAACTTCGAGTATGTATAAATATTTATGACCAATGACTGGAGTTTTGTTTCACCGTGGTGAAATATGGAAGGAGGCGGGGATCGTGAATAATCCTGCTACAATTTCATTTCACGGATGAATTTTGATGTGAATGTCTTTTGTTTCTAATAATTGCCATGAAGCTGAATTGCAGAGCGAATGAAATGGGTACGTTTTCAAAATTATTACTTACACCATAATTAAATAATATTTTTTTAAATCTGTATAATATGGACCAAGAAGGAAGGAAGATAAACGAAGAGGTTTTGACGATGGTAGGAGAGAGCCGATGCTTGCTAAAAATAATTAAAAATAAAAGTCGCAAAATTATCGGACATATGATACGGCACGACAGCTTCTTTTTAAACATCTTGGAGTGCAAGATCGAAGGAAGGAGAGGAAGAGGAAGGCCCAGACATACTTACACCAGCCAAATAAAAGAAAAAGTGGCTGTCAAGTCATATGAAGACGTGAAGAGGCTAGCAGAGGACAAAAGTCAGTGGTGGTTACTCCACCGACAAGAGCCTAGCTGTTAAATAGATGATGATGAATATGGACCACAAAGATTGAACATTGTAGGTATGAGAAATAGTTAGGTATGAAAAATAGTATATCTGATAGTTGGTATCAGATATACAATTTTTTATTTTTTTCTTCAGACAGTTCTTAGAAATAATTTTAATCTATAGACCGCTACCTTTCTAAGTGGGGTGCTATCTGTATGCAGTATTTTCTCATTACCGAAAGCTTACTCATCTCTCTCTATAATAAACTCCTTTTAGGGTTCCGTACCAAAAATGGTAAAAAAGGAACCCTTATGGTGCGACTCCATCCGTCTGTCTGTTTGTCTGTCACAAAGTGAATATCTCACGAACTACTTAAGCTATCAATTTGAAATTTGAATTTGGATTTTGGATTTGGATTTGGATTTTGATTATAAATGAGAGTTATCCGCGTGCATGAAAAATGAAAATTTTTAATATATATTTTTTACTATGAAAAATTGCGAATTTGAGGAGGGGGCAAAAAAAAAATTCAACTATTAGGTCAAGTGGGGTAATCGCTAAAAGACCAACATACATACTAAGCCGATTGCCCTTGCACGTTAGTACCAAATGGGGCCGATAGATGGCGCTGACCCCATTCGCGCTGTTAAGAGTTTTCTAGAATTAATGGGGTTGGGATTGGGACGCGTATATTTATTTTCAATAGCAGGTCAAAAAAAGATCGCGATTCAATTGTCTTGGTGTAAAAGTTACTCGTTGTTTGAAATTGAATTCTATTGTGTCGGGTTAAAATAAGTAACAAATATTGGGACATTTACTTTACCTTGAGTTAATTGTTAGTTTGTACGGAACCCTCGGTGCGCGAGTCAGAATCGCACTTGACCGGTTTTTTTTGTCATGCAGTTGCTTCCGTGGCTACTGACGCTCACCCTATTAAATTTCTCGGCCTGGCCCCCAAATTCACGAGGAAAAATCTTACCCCACATACGAGGTTCTTAAAAGTGATGTTATTGTATCCTCGATTTAATATTACAGGCCTTTAGGCGATATAACCCTGCAAATTCAGTCGGCCAAGTTTCGGCTCTGCGGTGTTTGCGCACATTTAAAAACGTTTTCTTATAGATTTAAGGCATTTGTTATAACTTACTATTTAAAATTACACTAATATTTCCAGATGCACGGACACGAAAACCCGTTTTGTCCTACGCGCGGACTAAAATCACAGTTGTAGTAGTAGTAGTAGGTACTACATCATAATTCAACGATTAAACTCACGTACTAAATATCACCGCGAGCGACATCTTTCAAACTCTTCGGGAATTCTTCTTCTTTTAAACATGTCGCACGAAAGTTAGAAACGATCATTTACATATTAAATCAGTATAAAGTTATCGATAGTAAGTATAAGTTTTTATTTTACACAAACAAACCAGAAGGAATTTTTAAAACCAGAAGGTGTACAAAGGCAAGGCACTTTGATGGGCCTGTAGCATCTTATCTTATCTTATCTTATCTAGATGAGGGCCCTTTCGGATGCACTTCGACCCAGTGGGATCTTTTGTGCATTTGCCCTCTCCTTACGTCTACTCCCAACTTCGCTCCATCATTTCCAAATAGCGGATGATGCAGGTCAGCGGAAGTACCTTGAATTCCTTTGGTTGCGGATAGCCGTTACCAAAGTAATTCATTCTTTGTCTGGCAAGGGCATGACATTCACACAGTAAGTGTTCCATAGTCTCATCCTCCTCGCCACACATTCTACAGTCTAAGCTGTCTGATAGTCCCATCTTGGCCAAGAGATCCTTGACCCCGAAGTGACCTGTGAACACCCCAGATATGATTCTGAGCTGCTTCCTACTGGATTTCCAGAGTTTGTTAGTCCAGCCCGAGTCCACTCCTTCTATGAAGAGCTTTGAGTGCCTTAAGCCCGCCTCATTCCTCCACTCGTATTGGTGTTTGGTTTTGGCGTAGGCTTTAAAGGCCGAAATTATGGTTCCCTGCGAGAGTCCCACAAATGGTTCTGGACCTACAAAGTGGTTTGTAGACTCCCCTCTAGCAAGCTCATCCGCTCTTTCGTTGCAAATGAAGCCCTCGTGCCCTGGAATCCAAACCAGTTGCACCTTATTGTGCTTTCCAAGCTTGTTCAGTGCCTGGACGCCATTATAGACTAGTCTAGATTCCACTTTCGGCGCCGTAAGTGCCTTAAGCGCCGCTTGACTGTCACTGAGTATATAGATGGTCTGCCCACTGGTTTGTCTGTCTATATTCTTCTGTGCACATGCAATTATGGCGTATGTCTCCGCCTGGAAGACGGTTGCCAAATTACCCATGCTTACACTACTACTGTAGTGATTCGCATAAATGCCTGCTCCCGTACCGGATCTCATTTTTGATCCGTCCGTGTACCATATACTGCTTCGATACCAGACCTCGGTGGTTCTAGACCATCGGCCCATTCAGCCCTGGATGGAACTTTTGTTGTGTAGTTCCTATGGAATACAAACTTGGGTAGCATTTTGTCGCTTCCCATGCTTGTTATTCTGTCTAAGAAACCATCAGTCTCCATGTTTGTGTGCTTAGTAGCTTAGTCTTTGGCTTACTGTCGCTCCACAGTTCAAGGGTTCTTAATCTGTAGAGCGATTTGCGTGCCTCTGACTTAATCACCAAGTGAAGTGGCGGTAGGTCCAGTAGGACTTCTAGCGCCGCTGTGGGCGTGGTGCGAAACGCCCCTGTTATAGCCATGTATGCCGATCTCTGTACCTTCATCAGAGCATCTCTGCATGTGCTCTTTAAAGTCCTTGGCCACCATACCAGGCTACCGTACAATAATATGGGCCTCACCATCATAGTGTAGATCCATCTAAGTACCTTTGGGTTCAAACCCCATGTTTTTCCATACGCTGATCTACACATTCCAAATACCCTCAGTGCCTTTGTAATGGTAAGATCTGTATGCTTCTTCCAATTCAGTTCTTTATCTAGTGTGACACCTAGATATTTCACATCATTAGACAGTTCTAGTACCCTCCCGTACAGTTTTAGCTGCTGTACGCCTCGAAGGGTTCTTTTCCTAGTAAAGTGTTGCGCATGCAACCTTTTTTGATACTATTTTTGTCTATTATTTTTATACTTTTTTGTATTTTGTTTTTTTGTTTTTGTCTTGTCATTATATTGCTTTCGTGAAAACTAGTCGACTTGGTTTTACTACATTTTCCTATGAAAATTAGCTCCTACAGCTATCGCAGTCCGTTTTATTTTGGTCCTTCTCCCGGCTTATAATGAATACGCGAAGTAAAACCAAGCAGCTGGCAACGCCGGTTAAAAATAGTAAAGTGACACGCTCAGAACCAGGTGCACCCGCTGTGGGTGGGGTCGGTCGGTCCTCAAGTCAGGATCTCGCAAAGACTGATGCCACAGAAACACCCGCAGCTCTCGATTTCGTTCGCCCGTGTCCAGTGACTACCACTAGCGGCTTCGGTCGGTCCGCAAGTCAGGATCTCGCAAAGACTGATGCCACAGAAACACCCGCAGCTCTCGATTTCGTTCGCCCGTGTCCAGTGAATACCACCAGCGGCCGCGGCTCCGCTGCTGCGGCCGAACATTTTCACGTTTCTCCTAGTTACAGGTCGCACGTGTCAGGGTCTTCGCGGTCATCAGCCACCATAAAAGCACGAAGGCTCTCCGCGGAGGCCGAGTTGGCCCGTAGAAGTATGGAACGCGAGCAAGATTTGATGATCCGTGAACAAGCTCGACAAAGAAAACTACTTGAGCAGGTAAAAAAAGTAGAACAATTAGAGATGGAAGCTGCTCTGGCCGCTCAAGAAGCCGAGGAACGTTCCGCACGATCGGCCAGTGACGTTCACTCCCGGACGGCATCTTGGGTTCGTGATTTAAACCAGGGTAGCCGCCCAACGAATGTGCCAACTGTCGAATTGCATCGCAATACAGGAAACGATGGAATTATGCTCAAAGCGATTGCCGACACTGCAGCTGCAGCAAAAGCTTTAGCTTCAGGTCGTAGAGCTAATATAGAACTCTCTACTTTCTTCGGGAATGGTTCGCAATGGCTACAATTTAAACGTCAATTTAGTAGTACTGAATCTTCTTATACCCCCGCAGAGAACGTTGCGCGTTTACAGAACGCGCTCCGCGGACCCGCGCGCGAGGCGGTCGCGTCGCTGCTCCACACCGCAGCTGCCCCCGAGGAGATCATGCACGCACTCGAGCGAACATTTGCGTGCCCAGAAATGATCGTCTTCGGCGAGGTACAAGTGTTGAAAGCGCTGCCGCGGCTCGGCGCCGACCTTAAAGAAATTGGTATTTTTGCCAACAAGGTACGCAATAGCTTGTCTACTATGAAATTACTCGGCCTACGAGAATATTTACAATCACCGGAATTATTTCATAGTATTTTGGGCAAATTTAACCCACTAATGAAGATGAGGTGGTCTGATTATGCGTCAGAAATGTTAAACCCTCTCACGTCAAAGTTAGAACTTTTATCTGATTTTCTAACACGAGAACACGAGCGTTATATTAAGTTCGCATTATCGCCTGAAATAGGTCTTATTGCTACACAACAACACGGCATGTGGCCTGTCAATAAACAATTCAAACGTGAAAATATTCACGCTGTGACACATGACAAAACTAAAATAGGTGACAAATCCGAATGCGTTTATTGTAAAAAGTGCCATGATATAAAAAAATGTTCCGAATTCACAAGTTTGTCAGTCGAAAACAGGTGGTGTTGGTTGCGTGAACACAAAATATGCTACAAATGTCTAAAGAGTAAATCGCATCAGTGGAAGTTATGTAAAGTGAACCCTTGTGGTGTCGACGGTTGTACTTTCCGTCACCATCCACTTTTACACGGCAGGCAGGATACGTTCACATCACCGCAAACACCCCATACACAGGCGTTCCATAATACAGTGTGTACAGCTGCGCTCAACCATACAGAGTGTAAAACTGAACTATGCAATTTAACGGGTTGTTCGGCACCGCTAAACAAAACTGAGTGTACTGCGTTCAATAATAGTGGATATGCAGCTGCGTCTGCAAGTGATGCCACACACGCGTCGTCCTGCTCCACGACTACACAAGAGCTGTCAAATGAAAACGTCATGGTTTCTAACACAGGTATTTTGCGTCAACATGTTGCAACGTCAAACAAAACACACCAACACAGCAGCACATTATTAAAAGTGGTACCAGTTATTGTGTCCGGTCCAGCTGGTATTAGTTACGAAACCTTCGCACTCCTCGACGACGGCAGTACAGCGTCGTTAATTGATTCCAACGTGGCGGCCCGTATCGGTGTGTCAGGGCCTGAGGAAGTTATTACTGTCAACGCTGTAGGTGGCTTACACAAAACTACGAAGATTTCTTATGTTGATTTTTACATACAGGGTAAATATGAATCTGACAGGTATTTAGTCAATCGTGCCAGGGCGATGCCCTCACTCAGCTTGAGCACGCAAACGTTGTCCAAACACACCGTACAGTCTTACGATTATTTGAGCGACTTAACCGATTATTTGACGTACATTGACGCTACGCCAACCGTGCTGATCGGTGCCGAGCACTGGCATCTATCAATATCTCGTGATGTGCGCGCTGGTAGTCGTAACGAGCCGGTAGCTTGTCACACCTGGCTTGGTTGGACATTGTATGGAGTGGCTTCTAGTAAAGCTAAACCGGTTGAGTTTGTCAACCACTGTCACCTAAACCTTGAGCCTACTGAACATGAACGTTTAGAACTACTAATTAAGGAGCAGTACAAATTGGACTCGCTGGGTATTTCTAAGCACGAGAACCTTCATAGTAAACTGGATGCTCGAGCTGTTGAGATCTTAAACAATACTACCACACGCTTGCCAACTGGTAGGTATGAGGTAGGACTTCCATGGCGGGATAATATTCAGTCCATTCCTGACAGTTATCCGCAAGCCCTATCTCGCTTTTTAAGTTTAGAGAGACGTATGTTTCGAGAGTTTCATTTCGCTGAAGCATACAAAAGGTTTATTGATAATATGATCGCCAAAGGTTATGCTGAGGAGTGTGATCCAGTCACTTACAATGGTCATTCTGACAGTACTAGGGACGGTACGAATAATGGTGTCAACAGTGAACACAATTTAGGGGATTGTTCAGACAAAAATTACACTGCGCCAGGTTACATTCAAAATGGTACAGTCAGTCCGAATAAAGTGCAACCAAAATATCATGACTACATGTCAACCACACACACAGATAAAATAAACTCAAAAACGACTTATGGTACAACTCAAAGTGACACCAACACTAAAATAAGGTGGTATTTGCCACATTTTGGGGTGTATCACCCACAAAAGCGTAAGCTTCGTGTCGTTCATGATGCAGCCGCAATGAATCAAGGAGTTTCCTTAAATTCGTTGCTTCTTCAAGGACCAGATCTCTTAGAAAACTTATTAGGCATTCTTTGGCGTTTCAGAGAGGGCGCTGTCGCAGTGACAGCCGATATTAAGGAGATGTTTCCCCAAATACGAATCCGTGATCAAGATAGGGACGCATTACGCTTTTTATGGCGCGACGTTAGGTCAAAAAACACAGCGCCCATAAAAGAGTATCGAATGACAGCTGTAATTTTCGGGGCGTCATCCAGTCCATTTACTGCGCTATATATCAAAAATAAAAATGCAATGTCACATCAAGATTTGTATCCTAAAGCAGCCAATGCAAGCATCCACAGCTCCTACATGGATGATTTTTTAGACAGTCTTGATGAGGTAACTGAAGCTGCGCAGCTAGCATCCGATGTGGTGACTATCCACCGTAACGCCTGTTTTGAAATGTGTGGTTGGATTTCTAACAGTCGGGAAGCTTTACGCCTTGTTTCGACTGAATTGCGCGCCGCACAGCCTTCTGAAGTGTCCCTTTGTAGTGAATCAAGTAACATCAGAGCCTTAGGTGTCTCATGGGATCCCATGTCAGATACTATTGGTTTTAGGACTGGTTTAGAAGGGTTAATGTTACATGGTGTTTTTACTAAACGTAAAGTTTTGTCCCACCTCATGAAAGTGTACGACCCATTAGGTTTGCTTGGACCTATAGTGGTCAAAGGCCGTATACTGCTTCAGGAGGCATGGAGATCCAACATTGACTGGGACACAGCTTTCTCACCTTCTCAGATTTTAAGGTGGAACGAATGGTTTAAGGAACTGTCAGATGTTTCTAATATTAGGATTCCACGATGGTACGCTAAACTAAATGGCGAACCGTTGCAGAGAGAGCTACACGTCTTCGCAGATGCGAGCGAGCTTGCCTATGCAACCGTCGCTTATTGGCGTTTCTTGTACGCGGACGGTACAGTCAAGCTCGTTCTCATAGCCAGCAAAGCAAGGGTATCGCCATTGAAGCCAACTTCAATTCCTCGCTTAGAATTGCAGGGTGCTTTAATTGCTTCTCGCCTTGCCGAAACAATAAAAGAATTTCATAAGAAAAAGCCTATTCGAACGTTTTTTTGGACAGATTCGAGGACGGTGCTGGGGTGGTTACGAAGTGACGCACGCACGTTCAAGCCTTTTGTGGCCCACCGAGTCGGAGAAATTACCGAAAACTCTCGCGTCCAAGACTGGAGGTGGGTCCCAACGGACTTGAACGTTGCCGACGATGCCACAAGACTTAAACCGCTCCACCTCAACCCTAACCACCGATGGTTCACCGGCCCCTCATTTCTTCTGGCTTCTCCGGAAGATTGGCCTCTGGAACCAGCTGGCCAGCCTCCAGTTCATGAAGAGTTTAAGCGTACTCCTAGACTTGTGGTTGGGCATCTGGTTATCACCGCGGATTTCAGTCGTTTTAGTGACTGGTTGCGCTTACTGCGCGCGTCTGCTCGCGTTTTACAGGCTGCTTCTAAATTTCGCTCACTTTTGGACCGCGTTAGACACATTGATCCTAATACCGATTTTAGGGTTCGCCAACGTACAAACGCGCCTACGTCCACCACTCTATTACCCCTGACAGCGGAATTGATGCAAGCCGCAGAAAGGCACGTCCTGCAGAAAGTACAATCCGAGACATTTGGAGAAGAAATTCAGCGGATTGATAAAGGAGAGTTGTTGCCTAAGAGCAGTCGCTTAGCAAATCTATCACCCAAGATGGGAGCGGACAATTTGCTACATTTGGTCGGCAGAATTACGGCTGTAGAAGATGTCGGTACCGAAGTCAAATCGCCCATACTGTTAGATGGTCATCACCCAGTCGTGCGCCTTTTGGTTCTCTTTTACCATCGCAAGGCTGGACATGCTAATAACGAGATGGTCGTCAATGAGCTGAGACAGAAATACTGGCTTCTTCCCCTACGCAGCACCGTCCGAAGCGTCACCAGCAAATGCTTATTTTGTCGGATCAGAAAATCTAAGCCGATGAATCCAATGACTGGAAACCTGCCTCCACAGCGGATGGCGCATCATCGCCGTGCATTTACTTACACAGGACTTGATTATTTTGGCCCAATTAACTCCACGATCGGTCGCAAACAGGAGAAACGATACGTAGCCCTATTTACTTGCCTGACATCCAGGGCCGTCCATTTGGAGCTGGTACATTCCTTGTCGGCTGATTCAGCGATAATGAGCTTGCGTCGATTTATTGCAAGAAGAGGTGCTCCCGAAATCATATTCTCCGACAACGGAACTTGTTTTGTCGGCGCTGACCGAATATTACAGGAGTTTTATAAGTCAGAGGTCAACGATTTTGCTGCCAGCCAAGGAACTAAATGGAGCTTTATTCCACCTGCTGCTCCTTTCTTTGGTGGATGCTGGGAACGGCTAGTTCGCACCGTAAAAGTGGCATTGAAAGCCACCCTACGCGAAAGGGCACCTAACCCAGAAGTGCTTGTGACCCTCCTGCTGGAAGCCGAGGCCGTCGTCAACTCCCGGCCCCTAAGTCACGTCTCTGTGAGCCACGATGATCAGGAGACTCTGACACCCTTTCCACTTTCTAATTGGAACATCCTCGAACCAGGTCCTACCCGCATCCCTGGACGACCGAGACCTTCTTCGACGAGCGGACTGGAGGAAGGCCTTGAGATTAGCTGACCACTTTTGGAACCGTTGGGTGAAAGAGATCCTACCCGCAATGCAACCACGACAGACAGGCGAAAACAGGGAACGCAACTTAACCATTGGCGACCTAGTGCTCATCGTGGATGAAAACCTTCCAAGAGGGACTTGGCCACGAGGCCATATCTCTGCAACCTTTCCGGGCCGAGATGGCGTAGTCAGGGTGGTGGACGTAGCAACGCCAGGAGGCCTTCTCCGTCGGCCCTCTAAAAAATTGATCAGGCTAGACACGTAGGACTCTTTGGCTGGCCCGACTAGCTTTGTGCGCTTTCGCACACAAGGGGGTGGGATGTTGCGCATGCAACCTTTTTTGATACTATTTTTGTCTATTATTTTTATACTTTTTTGTATTTTGTTTTTTGTTTTTGTCTTGTCATTATATTGCTTTCGTGAAAACTAGTCGACTTGGTTTTACTACATTTTCCTATGAAAATTAGCTCCTACAGCTATCGCAGTCCGTTTTATAAAGGGTATTACTACAGTTTTGCCTGGATTAATGGATAATTGGTGTCGGTCGCACCATCTCTCCACGGTCTGCAGTGCCTTGTTCATGATTTCCGATACCGTGCCTGGAAACTTCCCATTAACCAGTATCACTAAATCATCAGCATATCCTACCGTGTGGATGGGACCTTTATTGAGTTCTACCAGGAGTGAGTTCACCACCAGACTCCAAAGAGTTGGTGAGAGTACCCCACCCTGTGGACATCCCTTTGTGGCCGTGGCCATTATTTCATCCCCCAAGAGTGATGACTTTATTAGTCTGCCATTTAGCATATTGCCTATCCATTTACATATGGTGGGCTCTACACCATGATTAACAGCTGCTTCGCTGATAGCTTTATACGTGGTACGATCGAACGCTCCTTCCACGTCTAAGAAAGCTGCAAGACATAGTTCTTTATTCTCTATAGCCTGTTCAGCCCAGGTTGTCACCAGGTGAAGTGCGGTTTCCGTTGACTTCCCTGGCTGGTATGCACATTGTAGTTCGTGCAGCGGATGCCTTCTTAATGGGCCATCCCTTATGTGTCTATCTACCAGTTTCTCCAGTGTTTTGAGGAAAAACGACGATAAACTTATCGGCCTATACGATTTGGCTTCACTGTAATCCGCCTTACCCGGTTTGGGTAGATAGGTTACTTTTACCATCCTCCACCTGGACCTGTAGCAAATAACTTTTGATCATGGGTTTTAAGTCTAATCTTATGTCTAATTTAGTACATTGTAGTAATTTAATACGTGAGGTTAAAAACAAAGTTTAAACCGGCTTTAATTCAATACTCCGCTTCAAGTGTCCCTGTACAATTTGTAGTGTGGCCTCGATGTCCCATCACCAGATCTTGACCTCATGACCTTGGAACTAGGCAAGATACCCTTTCAACCAAAAATTTACATTTTTCAAATAGATTTAGGCGCCTTCTAATAATCAGGGAAAGTACATGAAACATAAAAGATATAGATAAATTGAAAACCTCTTTTTTTATTAACTCTGTGAATAAAATTTTCCAGATGTAAAGTTAAGGTAGGCATATACAGCAACACGTGTCTATGATTTTTGTATAAAAACAAGAAAGACTACAAAGATACACACAAATTACATACATAATATATCACAGGAAAAACATAACTTTTACACGTGCAAGGACATGCAAAACTTTCAAATTATTGGTTTTATAACGCTAAAATTATTGGATTATCACAGTTATAGAGGCCAAAACGTTCCTTTTCATTTGGCTGTCGTCACTCACATTTATTTAATCGTATGGCATACATTATTTTGGCCTTTATAGTTTGTCACTCTTTATTACCACCCAGGGGACACGTCGTGCAGGGTTGTGGTAGGTAGCTCCTGCGGACGCGAGTAACAGTTGTCCCCTCTTTGTCAAGTGAGTGGGCAACTCGATTGTTGGAAATTCTTAAGCCGCCCGACGGCCTCTAACTCGGCTTAACGACTACTGTCATAGACAGCAACCGGGATCAACTGATTAGCGTGCCTTCCAAAGCACGGAAGTGCTCATTTATATTAACCACTCAAACATCAGACGGTTACCCATCCAAAGACTGACCGCTGCCATCTTTGTTTAACCTGCGTTATCGTTTCCGACACGCAGGCGCCGCTGGACTATGAGCGCTTCGCTGTCATCACTGAGTTACGATGAGACTAAAGCATTGCTAATACTTAAGGAGCTCCCATACGCCAAAGACCTTCAATCGGCATCCCTTAGTTTTGTAATGTTTTTTGTAGCTTAATAAATTAACAACAACGGCTTTGAGTAATATAATATCCCATATTTACTTAAAAACTTCATTGTTTTCGAGATATTTGGCATTAAAATTGAAGAATTTTAGGCCAAAAAACTGGTTTTCTGGCCATAACTTTTGTGTTAATTATTTTAAAATGAAAACCCTAGACACGTTTTAAGAGACGCTATAGACGAACCTGTAGATTTCGTATAATTATGTTACATCTTTCCCGTCGATGGAGATACGAAATAAGTGTTTTAAGACATTGTTAAAAAAAACGTACAAAATTAAGTATTTTAACCGTTAAAGGCTTAGGGGTTCTGTGATTTATGCTAAACTGGGTAAAGAAAGGAAATTCACTCACGAAAAGTGATCAGTTCTCAAGGCGAGACGAAATCGGACTGGGTTTTGAATATGGCGGGCGCAATACCTCAGTGAATGAATGAATGAGTGAGTAACGAAAGGTGAATGTTACATACATAAGGCTAGAACTGCAAGGTTTGGCACAGACGTGTGTATAAGGTTGTAGCTACACGTCTGTGATGATGTGTGCTCGTTGGCTGTGCTACATTATTAATTTCTTTAAAAATCCGGTAGACAAACTAGAGATAAAAGATGGAAGAACCTACATAATTTTATCTGTAGTTCAAAAGTAGGAGATACGATTCAAAAATCGATGAAAACCCCTTTAGATTATTTGAAATAGGTAGTTATTATTCCTAATGCAGTGTTATTTTCGCTTTCTCACTTTATTATAACGACGCACGAATAAAAATCACCAATACTCCATGTTCCGTAACATGTGGATACTCCTGACCGTAACTCACAAAATTATCACATCGCAAGTTGTCGGTAAAATAATAAAATAATATTTTGAAGATTTTATCGTCATGTTCCATTAATAAATTTGGTCTTAAATATATTTTGTACGAAGCAATATATTTTGCACGATCTAGATCTTTAATATAATTTGGCAGGGCCTAACTTAGATTTATGTGCAAAACATGTATGTCTGGGTATGTCTAATAACATGATATTAGCGTAAATCGTTTTTCATGAAAGTTACTTTTGATAAATCTTTCAAATAATGTTAGCGGTAACTAATAACATTCTTAGCGATCACACATTTTCAGTGCTCAAAAAATCTGAATACACGTTAAGAGAATGGATATCCATTCTCTTAACGTGTATTCAGATACTACGCTGGATCACGCTGGATACCTATAAAAAAATAGATTAAATTATATATTTCTATTAACTCAACTATAATTAACAATCAATAAGCCAACTCATTTTACTCATTGGTTTTGGAATGAACATAAATTATTAATTATTGAGGATACTGAGTATGTATATGTTACGTATTTGTAAAAATATGCTCTGTGCATATAGGAGTACCGTTATGTAATTTTTTTATATTTTGTTATCTGCAATGCCCACAATCTTTTCCGTTTTGCCTTATGGTTCGATGGGAGAGAATGCCATAGGGCATTAAGTCCGCCTTTAGTACCTACGATAAGGTTTTCTTTAGTGCAATAAAGTTTAAATAAATAAATAAAGGAAAATTGCTCAAAACAATGATGTTAGCAATACAGTGGTCGATCTCGAAACGCGTTGTACTCGCGTCAGGTAGATCTAAATGTCACTTTTTATATAGAAAAATGACAGTTGAGTGGTTTTAACATGCGTTTGAAAAGTTGCGTGATCACCCCTCCCAGTACAGTCAGCAGCAAAAGTAGCTAAGCGGGCCTAGTGGTCAAAATGACCTACACACGACTCTAATGACAAAAGGATAAGAGCTGTCTATATCATTGTGAGCGTGTTTTTTTTTTTTTAAATTTATTTTTACTTATCATTATTATTACACAGTACACGGCCAGGCAGCGGACAAAACCCGGCAGGGTTTAACTGCCACTGCATTCACTCAATTGGTATTATATATTATATATTTATATAGGATATCAGCATTGTCAGTTTTGGGATATACAAGCAGATTTCATTATACGTTTACAGTGTTGCGGTTTATCACTTATATTTGTAAGTACATCAGATGGTAAATCATTAAGTATACTGGGTAGCAAGTATTCCCACCTTCGTTTTCCATAGATATTGGTACATTTTGGTAAAACATATGGTGGCAGGTATACCAGTTTTCTGAGTTTTTGAGGTCTACTAGTTTTTGTTAATTTTGCTAAGTTATCAATTTCTTCAGCAATAATTAACATTTTTTTCTATTATAAATACTCATGACGTTACAGTACCTCAAAATTTCTTTTTCTTCTTGGCTATACTTTTTTCTAACTGACTTTGGTACTATTGCTTTCAATAGGCTTAACTGTAATTTGTAAATATTATTAATGTGTGTGTTGTAAGTCCTACCATAACTAGTTAGTCCATAATCAATAACAGACTGTGCTAGGGATAAATATAACATTCTAAGACTGCTGTATGGGACTTTGAATTTTAACAATGATATTTTCGAGAGTATAGACCTTAATTTATTGCAAACATAAGTTACATGGGGTCCCCAATTAAATTTGGAATCTATGATCAGGCCAAGGTAAGTATGTTCAGTAACTAATTCTAAGCGTTCACAATTGCATATAGTTTTTATATAGTTCTTATTATTAATATTATGCAAACATTGGTGACTATGCGATAAGATGGTAGGATTAGAGGTCTTCATTAGGTGAGTTGAATGGATATGCATGAGTTTAGTTTTGGAGTAATTTATAACAAGGCCTAAGTCGTGGGCCCATTTACATAAGGAGTCAAAGTTTGATTGCATTATGCTTGAAGCCTTTTGCACATCCTTGTCCGCCACCAGGAGGCAGGTGTCATCTGCAAATTGATATACTGAGCCGCCATCAAAAACATTACACATATCGTTCACATACAATAAGTACTCGGTTGGGCCGATTATAGAACCCTGGGCCGTGCCTTCCTCGGTTGGAAGCAGGTTACTGAGTGTGTTATTTACTTTTACTGTTGTGAAACGATTTAGATGGTAGTTTTTAAAAAGTTCCAGGTGGGGGCCTCGTATACCACTTTGCAGGAGTTTTGAAAACAGTATGTCATATCTTAGAGTATCGAAGGCTTTACTAAAATCAATAAAGATAGCAAGTACGTGTTTTTTGTCATTTAGGTATTGATTCACTTCATTAGTGAATTTACTTAGTAGCTGAGAAGTATTTTTTGTCTTCTGAAAACCGTACTGCTTGTTATGAATTACATTGTTATCACTAAGGTATTTATTAATTTCATAGCCAAGGTATTTTTCTATTATTTTATCAATACATGGTAAGATCGTAATGGGCCTGTAATTGTTTACATCATTGTAGCAACCTTTTTTATGAACGGGTCGAATTATTCCTATTTTTAAATTATCTGGATAAGTCGATTTCTTAATACATGAATTAATCAGATGAGTTAAAACAGGTGTTATTTCTGAGTTGACGTATTTAATATCAGATGGGCGAATTTTATCAACACCTGGACTTTTTTTGTCATTGAGATGTCTGATTATGGAGGATACTACGGCATCCCTGGCCTTAGACCATCTCATTGACAAACCAATGTCCCTTGTATATGTGTTTACGTCCAATAATTGATAGTTGCAATAGGAACATATATTTTTGACATTATCTCGAAATCCTACAGCGAAGTTATCAGCAAGTTCTCCAGTTGGTATATTTTTAAAGCTAGAAGTAATAATAACGTCAATAGATTTTGTTATTTTACCACACAGTCTATTAATAATTTCCCATATTTTTCTTGAGTTGTGAAAGCTATTGGTAATCTCAATTTTAATTGAATTATTTTTTAAGTTAGTTAGGTAATTATTCGTTTTGTTTCTATATTTATTGTACAATAATCGCTTATTCGCATCGCTCGGATTTTTATACCAAGCTTTGAATAATTCGTCCCGTTTTGTACACATCCTTAAAACTTTAATATTAACCCAATTACATTGCTTTCTTTTGCTCTTGTCTATTATTATCTTATGGTAAACTTTTTCGTATATGCTGTTAAATTTACTTGAGATAAAGTTAAGTATATCGTCTGGATTGTCGTAAGTTAGACCTTGGCTCCAGTCAATAGCACGCAATTCACTTTGAACCTTCTTATTATTCAGTTTAAGGATGGTTTTTGCAGTCGTGCATGGGCTAATTCTATCAATGATCGCAAAACAGGTAATAAAGTGGTCGGCGAGCGCATTGTTTATCACAGCTGTTTTTATGACCCGGTCGCTGTCCGTAGGTAAACTCGTGTTACGTAAGAATATATGGTCAATGCACGACTTGGTAATACGGTTATTTTTTAATGCAATCCTAGTATATTGACTGATTCCAATTTCTAGACTTTTTTCACTTAACATGTTTATATATTGAGAAGCAATATTATTATTATTAAAGTCCTTAATGTTTATGTTAATGTCCCCTATCAGCACATAATTTCTCCGCATACTCGCGGATGATAGCACATGATTTAGTTCAGTAAGAAATAGTGATTTGCTAAGATTTGGTGGTCTGTATACAGCACATAGTTCTATTTTTAACTGGTCATTTGTTTCGATCATACCTGAGATGCATTCGAAATATTGAGTGGACATTGCATATCTCGTGAACTTAGTATCTTTGTGGACATATACTATAATCCCTCCTCCTTTCCTATTGTTCCGTAGCTCAGTAAACATTTCGTGTTATTCTACGTAGCTTCTTCTACTGCTGACTGTACATCTTATAGATAATCTACGATACGCATTACATTAAACAGCGGCGGCAACTTTCTCTGGAAAATCCGTACTAATATTTTTAATGCGAAAGTGTGTCTGTCTCTCTGTTACCTCTTCCTTCACGGCTCAACCGATTTCGATAAAGTTGGGTAAGTATAGAGATGGTTTGAAGTCCCTGGGAAGGACTTAGGATAGTGTTTAACCCGGGTGAAAGTTTGTATGGAACTACGATATGAGCGAGTTCCACGCGGACGGAGGCGCGGGCAGAAGCTAGTAATAGAGAAAAACTTAATTTTAAGCAAATACCCAGGACGCCTTTGTTTTCCTCAGCGAAACTGAGAGAAAATCCACTGTCTCATAAAAAGGAAAATAGAATAAATGCGAGTGATACATCTGACTTACTCGCACTCAGTACGTTCATAAAACCAAGCAAGGCATGAAAAAGAACAGTTATTTCTCTTCATATTAAAGATCCTTGGAGCGACAGGGTCTTATGTGAATGTGGAGCTGCGAAACTTGGGTCTTTGTCAAAGTTTGGTAACAATCTTTAGTTGGCACAATGGTAAGGCTTTCTTACGTAAGGCAGTACGTAAGGTAGGTAAGGTATTCTAACGGACCACGGAGTACTTAGGTGTCAGCTGTGAACTAAGAGGAACTTGACAGAAGTTAGGCTATTTAGTTTTGTTTAAAGCTTGTTTAGGTTGTTCATGAACAGTAATGTAAGGTGTAGAGGGAGATTTTAGCTTTAAAAACCCTTTAAATACCTAATTAAGTTGCACTGTCCGCCTTTTGTGCCATAAGATATTCTTTTGTGCAATAAAGATTTAAATAAATAAATAAATAAATACCTTAGTAGCTTCCGCTCGCGACTTCATCTGCGTGGACCTGTTTATCACTTATCACTGTGGATAAGACGTCCGTCACGTTCTGACAAGTACGCGAGTGCGAGAGTAATGGATGTCTTATCCACAACGATAAGTGATAAAATGGCAACCGTGCTACGCCTTCTGGGATAAAAAGTATCCTATATTATAATCCAGGCTATAAACAATATTCGCGCAAAATTTCATCCAAATCGGATGAGACATCATGATTGAGGATTGGGTAACAAACATCCAAATATCCAAACTTTTGCACGGATATTCGGATTTGGTACCTAACGCCTACTAACAAAAATATACCATTTAAATGAGAGGGGAGTTAAAATGTATTGCTCCACACGGATATCACAAGACAGCGCGACAAATTGTGTCGCTGTGAGATAGGCTAGCCGTCTCTTTCTAATTGGAACACTCAGACAGAGACGGAAAGTATATCTCTCTACGACACAGCTCGCGCGCCGTCTTGTGATAAACATGCTGGATTAAAACCACGAAATCAATTCCAAAAACAATCTTTCAATAACTTATCAAGACAGAGTGTTATTAATAATATACCCGTCAATTTAAAAAGCCATTGTTCCTAAAACGCAAAATGAGAGACTCTCATTTGATAATCGGGAACCCTTTTTTGTTGACTAAGCCCTTCACAACTTCGAGAGCCTTTTGAAGACGAGCCTAAGAGTTAAATCAATAAACAAACTCCTGTCTAATTCGGAAAGTTCTTAAGAAACGGTACTTCATTGCGATTTGACGAGCGAAGCGTTTTGTGAAGACTGTAGCTTCTATTTCGTTTGTAATTTTCACAGCACAATTGAATTTCAACGGGTAATGCGCTCGCTCTGACACGTAGCTCAGCGCGCGTGGAAGAGAGCGTGAGGACCTGATTGGAGTTCAACAGGCATCGGAAGCGACGGATGAAAATAGTTCTTTGAAGGTAGTGAAAATTAAGACGTTAGCTTAAGTAAAATCGTTATGACTAATGGAATGTCTGCCAAACAAACGCCACTGTTTACGTTGTAAATTGAGTGTTCCGTAGCTTTCGTTGACCTTAAAAGTATTAAGGACTCGTTTTTGCCCGCGACTTCTACCAAGTATACTCGTGACGCCTTAAGGCATTCGTGCTCTGTACAAAATCTAATATCAAATTCTTCTGGAGTTCCAACTGGGCTTCAATTATCGCAATCCCATAAAAACTCAGTAAAGGGCGTGTCCAACTGTCACCTCGGTTCAGTTACTTTGTTTACTTAAAAAAATAAAATAAAATAAAAGTAAACAGTCATTTATTTTAGATTTTCATCCATATTTTTATATATTTAAATAGCATTAAGTAGTATTAAGTTAATTATAATGTAATCAATAAAAATAAAAACGTGTCAATTTTGAGTTCAGAATAAATTAGCTTTAAAAATCACGTATATACGAGTAGGTGTTGGTAATATTAAAATATTACATCCAGTGTTATGTACTTAAACATTATGACATTATGACTTAAGATGTAATAGCTAGCCACTAGATGTCGCTGTTACGTTTATGAGCAACCCTGAAAGCAACAACCGCTGTTGAGATTTTTCTTGACCCAATAAACCGTATTACCTCAATAAATCGTATTCGTGTCTTAGGGAGCGGTGCGTTACCGTGCCTATACGCGTTGACGTCTCGTATGCGTCACGTAGGTATTCTTCATACATTTTGCTGCGTTTACGGTGCGTTAGCGTATTTTGAGCAGCGGTGTGGTCGCTCGATAAAGCAGTGTATCGTTTTTGGATGTTTCCTATTGGTCCTTCGAACCGGATGTTCGTGAAGGAACATAAATAAAATAGTTTTAAGTATAAATTCACACTTTTATTTAATAAAACGAATTAAAAAGTACGGAGCACATGCGGCGAGTTTGAGAGAGAGATTTGAAGAGAGTGAATGAATGGTAATGCCTAATTTTACATTCATTCATGCTATTATTTGAGTGTTCGTTGCGTACATATTCCCGAGAGGCGGGTAAACCCAATTTCAAGTTAAATAGAAAAGGTACAATTTGAAATGTACGGATGTTAAAAAGTTTACTTGACTACCAGAGTCGACAAGCCCTCGAGCAATTATGTGTGACTTTCCGTCTTGGCTTAGGATCTTTGCCTTTATTGTTGGCAGTAAAACTGTATTATTAACACCACTGTGCAATGAAACTTTTGTTTTGTTTTGTTCACAGTGCAATAAGGTATTGTGTTCCTTGCTACTGCACTGAGAACACTTGAAGTGAAAGTGACACTTGTTACTGTGCATTCCTAAGAATATCTTGCATAAATTATTAGTTGTTGCAAATTCAACCCTTTCCTGAGGGGACAAAGCTTCAAATTTTGTGCATTTGAATAATTTATGCGTCTCAGAATTACAAAATTTACAAGAGGATACTAATTTGCTTGCAAAATTTGACACTTTGTTTTTTGACACATTACTGTTAAAATGGGTATAAGGTAACGGCGCCTGTTACCGTGGTATGCGAGATAGTTTTCAAATGATTATAAAAAATGATGGGTATGAAAGCTCCGTAACGTCCTAGATTTTTTTTTATTGAAGAGTGTTTATTTAACTTTCAGAGTCGTAACTTTTTGAACCAATTTTAGTTTATTATATTTGATAAAATAATTATTGAAACCACGAAAGGAGAATCTTCTATTACCGTGGTAATGGATGGGATGTGATTCTATTACCGCGAAATTAGCTTTTATTACCGAGGGTACAAAAAGCAGCAATTTTCTACCATCGGTAATAGTAACCTGATACACAATTCGGCACCCAATATCGGGGGTTAAAATAATATTCATGACTTTGGTTCCGTACTATATAAAAATAAAGAAAACATAAAACATACTTAAACCAACAAAATGATGTCCACTGGTTATAAGAATAACTACTACTTTCATATATAGCAGGTAAAGACTACCTTTTATTAAATCACAGTTACATTACATTATACTATGGATTCGGTATTTTGTATTCAAAGATTAAATAAATAAAATACGGGGTATTATAAAAAACCTAATAAGTACAATACTGAGCATACTAACAGGCTAAATGACTCGAAAACAATATTATACAATAAATTTTGCGTTTTGTGTAGGTAAGTAACACCTTTATCTATACTTATGTGTTGTTTCCGGGTTGTTTGAATGTTTTAGGACTTTATTTAATTTAAAAATTTTGCTGGGATATGTTATTATCTCCGTTCACCACACATCTTAATAATACGAACCAGAGAAATCAATTTTATCAAATGAAATTGTACGAACGGAACCCTAGATGTGATTTATCTTAAGAGAAAACTAAAATGTCACTCGGTAATAGATACTTCTTTTTAACCTATACCGACCCAAACAAATGTTGAATGGGTCGGTAAAAAATTCCCATAGTTACTATTACCGATTGTCGTGGGATCTTACCATAGGTAATAGACTTAATTTGGAATTTTGTAAAATCTAATTCCGATCCATAAACACTTTAGGATACAATTGTGTTTTCATTACAAATCAAACATACATATTACAAGCTTGATATAAAACCAAAATCACATAACTGGTAAGTAAATATAGTTAATTATTACAATATTTAAACGACATGACAAAATAAGGGTTTCCATAGAAACGGCAGATTCAGTACTAAAGTTTTGGTTAAAAAACAAGGGTTTGTTGGATACTTTCCATACCACGGAAATAGTTCTTTAATAGCGTCAATAAATCAAGATTCGAATAGCTGTAAGAGATTTTATAATCGATAACATATAAAAAAGATAAAGCACAAAGAAGCAAATCGCCGACTTAACTATTACCGTGGTATGCCACGGTATTAGTTTTCCCAACTAAAAATGGCGTCTATCACCGCTGTATTTTATATTCCATTTTAAATGAATTTCCAGGCCAAAAATACATAACGAGTACGCAAAAGTTGTGCAGAAAACTATAGATAACCATTTAAAATCCATAGCATTTGTTCAATTGTCATAGGTATTGCGTGAAATAAATAATAAGATTCGGGTATACTTACCAGTGACGCCATGCGTTTGTATGACACAACCTCTTCCTACGCCGCCGTCGCAGAAACTGACGGATTGCGTGCTTGTTATTTCATTCACACACATTTGCGTAAACAGGACCGTTAGTCAACTAAATTAGGCTTAATTTGTGTAAAGTATGTTTTATTGTAAATCGAACAGTTTGCTTTTAAAATGCCTATTTGAAAATGCCGCGGTAATGGTAGCCGAATTTGATACCCCCGGTAATAGGCGCCGTTACCTTATGCCTTACCTTCACTTTTTTGGCTCTCCTCGCAGCTGCTAGCTCTTCTTTCCATGAAGGTAAAGAAATCTTCCAATTATTATTTGTTTTTAAGCAGTAACGCTGCTAAAGAAAATTATAAATTTTTAAATGAAAGGAAAAATTGAAAAATTTAATGCTCCGAGCCGGATTCGAACCGGCGACCACAGGCATTCATGGCCCGTCGCTACTACCAACTGAGCTATCAGAACAATCTGGTTCGGGCACCAAATCCTTCAATCAGTTCCTTCATATAACGCTTTAGGGAGGCGTATGTAGCGACATCTACCAGAAGACTTAGGCTTCTTTACGGCACCAACGCAACGTCTCAAATTATGTTGAGAAATCGTCAGTAACGATGCGCCACCCCATACTAAATTATTATTTGTTTTTAAACGACGTTGTCGTTACTGACGATTTCTTTTAAAAGACGCGTTTCATTTAAAAATTTATAATTTTCTTTAGCAGCGTTACTGCTCGACAGTAAAATTGGTCGATTTTTCGCAGAAGAATAGGTAGAATGACCATGTCCCAGCTATCAGTTGCCTGCCCTAGAGTTTTCAAAGCTCCTAAGTGTTGGCGAGATTGTGAAATTAACTCTCGCAGATTGCTGGCAGAACTCCTTACAATCGGTTGGATATCCAACAATGCTTGAACGTGGTTAGTTATTATCAAGAACTTGTTATCATACCTATTTTTTAACAATTCTAATGCTCTTTCATATGACTCCCCTATAATGGGAAGCCCTTCAATCAGTGATAATGGTTCACCTTTTAAAAACTTTCTTAAATAGAATTAATTTTTGAATAGATTCTAACTTTACGTTATTATGTATCATGGCACTAAAGAGTTCAATGAATGTCTGATATTGCGTGTAGTCCTTGCCATCATACACGGGGATGTCCATCTGCGGCAAGGCAATGCTAGCACTGCACCGGGTTCCGTTTACGCACTCTGACGTTTGCTGACGAGTGTTTAGCAAACTCCGCAGTTTAGACGATATCGTGAGGGTGCGATCCTCGAAGCCGTCGTCCACGAAGCTGTCCTTAAAATCATCAGTAGAATCTTCCTCGTCCAGTAGTTGTAGCTCTAGCGACAGATCATTGTATTTTGCTAAAACGCTGTCGATTTGTCGTAATCGTGATAAAACTGCCTCTTTGTCGAAAGGCCCGTTTTGCTGCTCCTGCCAGAAGTTTTCTGCCTTCGTAAGCGATCCTCTGCATTGCGCCATCTGCGCTTTTATTTTTCTTTCATCAGGCATGTTTTGATTGTTTTGAGGTTAGATACAACAAAACATGAAGTTGACAGTGACAGATGACAGCCTATTAGTCTATGGCGATTGAATGAAGTGAATGCAGAGAATAGTTCCAGGCGGATGTCACTGTGATGTTCTGCGGCTATGTTCACATCACGATGAATTAGGCGGCGTGTCTTAATACATAAACTTTATTCAATAGGTATTAGAGGGGATCTTCTAAGGAGGTTCATGTCTTACATAGAAAATCGCTGCCAGTCGGTAGTGATCAAAAACTACATGTCAAGCTGGGTATCTGTACCAAGTGGCGTTCCACAGGGATCTTTGTTGGGACCACTCCTTTTTAACGTCTTTGTGAATGATATAGGTACCTGTTTTCGGTTTTCTAAGTTATTCATTGAAAGGTAAAGGTATTCAGCAACTAACTAGCATAAGAGACCTAGGGGTTTTTCATGACTCGAAGCTTATTTTTAATGATCACGTTGATAATATTATAAGTAAAGCTTCTAAGACTCTTGGATTTATAATGCGTAGCTCGGTTTGTTTTACACATATTAAGACGCTTAAAATCTTGTATTGTGCTTATGTGAGAAGCAAGTTGGAATACGCATCTCAGATTTGGAATCCCCAATATAAAATTTACATTGACAGAATTGAGCGATTACAATCCAAATTCATGAAATTTCTTTGCTACAAAATGCATACACATTATAGTTCATCTAATTATTTAACCCTTTGTAAAAAGCATCACTTGATACCCCTTGCTAAGCGTCGTGAAATTGCTGATATATTATATTTGTTAAATATAATAAGAAGCAATGTTGACTGTCCTAATTTACTTGCTAAGATTTCTTTTAATACTCCCATAAGAAGTTTCCGCCGTTTTCGTCCTATTAGCATATTCCATGTTTCCACTAAATATAGAATGAACAGTTTCTTGTGCAGAGCAGGCAGGAGTTTAAACAAAGTTGTAGATCAATTAGATATAGACATATTCTGTGATAGCATACAGGCAATAAAATCTAAACTGATAAGTTTCTTCATGTGTGATACTCAGGTGTAGGCTCGGGTTATTAGAGTTTATAGTAGCCTAATTCATTAACTACCTTATTTTTGTATATTCCGCGTATTAGGTAGGTGCGTGTTCCGTGTGGTGTCGGGTTAGAATTTCACCACCCCCTTTCTTCCCGTGGGTGTCGTAAAAGTCGACTAAGGGACCAGGGTTGAAGTGTGTTGTGGGCGATGGGCTAGCAACCTATCACTGCAATATCACATTTTTTCGATATTGTATACCCACATTTATGCTAAAAGTGGCGCTGGAACGCACGTTTCATGTGCTCTGCCTACCCCTTTTGGGAATAAAGGCGTGAATGTATGTATGTATGTATGTAGGTAGTGCGCGATTGGTTACTATGCGTAATGTATGCTAAGTTTAAGTTTGGCTTCAGATTTCTTTGTTAGTTTATTTCTATAAGTGAAAACCTGTAATTGGCTATATGGTTTTATTATGGTATCTAGAAATATGTTGCGCTGTTGGTTTTCCATGTATCAATAAATAAATAAATAAATAAATAAATAAACAGCTGTCACAGCGAACTTTAAAAGTTTGTCTAGCTGTCATTACGAATTTGGTCGCACAATATACCGCCTGAAGTCCTTTAGTTATTCCTTAATATTATTTACTTTAAAACAAAGTTTTAACCAACTTCAATACTCTAGGTACGTCATTGGTACTCTGCCAATAAGCCACATAAGTGACCATTTCCACATTTCCTAAAAAAACCCTAATCGCTTCAAGCGTGCCTGTAGAATTTGAAGAGTTCCCTCGTTGCCTTCAGGGTCCCATCATCAGATCCTGACCTGATGTCCATGTGACCACCTGAGAAATCCCCTTTCAAGCAAAAAAAATCAAAAGCGGTGGCGTTTTCCAGTAAACGAGAAACATACATAAAAATTTGAAGATTACTACGAATTGCGAACCTCCTACTGTTGTCTTCCTCGGTAAGATATAACTTTGACCAATCAGTTTTATCATATACTAGACGTGCCGTGAATGTATTTGTCACAATTGTATTGTGTTCATGAGCCCTGCTTAGCAATATACCACAGTATGCAGGTATTGTCATATACCTTTATTAAAATGTCAACATGAAACTCAGTAAAACACACAGGCCTCCTCTCATGGATGAGAGGGAACGGGCAGTAGTCCCCACGCTGGCCCAGTGCGGGTTGGGGATATTTGTGAGGAAACCTGCATACATTCACGAAGAAATTCAAAGGTGTATGTGAAGTCCCCAACCCGCACTGGGCCAGCGTGGGGACTACTGCCCGTTCCCTCTTATCCATGCCCAGCAGTGGGACGTATATAGGCTGATTTATTTATTATTATTATTTGAAAAAATGGCTGAAGTACCTATAGCGACACAAAGTTTAATAATTTTCAGCACTTAAGTAGTAAATTTTTACCCAAAAAGGTGTCATTAAAACACCTATTTTAAATGATAATAACGAATAGAACATATCAAACTTTTCTCTAAAGAAGTTATTTTCTGCCCTTTTATAAAAAAAATAACCACGAAGACACCGTCGGGAGCGGAGAGTTAGGGGGTCAGATCCAACCGATCAGAGCACTTCTGCTGCTCCAAAGTAAAAACAAGTATCTCGTTTTTTTCGAAAAAAAATTTTTTTAGTTTTTCTTATTCCTTAACCTAAGCCGCATATTTTCATATTTTTGAGTTATTTTTAAGTGGCATAGTTTTTCAGTTATTTGCGAAAAACGAATTCAAGCAAGTCACGACGTCTTCAAGAACCATGCTATACTCAAGTATGTTGAATCTAACTACGTTGAAATCAAGTAAATGCTATCGGTGTTACTTGTTTCTTCCTTGGTCGTGGCACATACTCGTTTTCATCTTTGCCCTATTAATAAATTACAACAAATTATCGGAACTTACTTGAATTTAACATGGTTAGATAGACAACTTACGTGTTTTCACCATGGTCAACGTAATGTTGGTAAGGCATTATTTGGTTAATTTTTTTAACTGAAAATGTGAAGATACCCTGCTATGTACGATTTAAACCGTATTTAAAGGGAAAACCATTAATATTGCTCGTTTCAAGGTGGATTGTTTGTTTAGAATCGTCACGGTTCGTATTAATTTAGTGCAGTGTTAATTGATGTGTCTCAGCAGCAAAATGAAAATAAATAGTCGAGGAAGACAGCTGGTCGTTTTGTTGATAATAGTGACGAGACAAGTGACACTGATGGGCAAAGACAGGCTAAAAGAATAAAAATGAGAAAGAGAGACGCTAAGAACTTTATTCTATGGGCAGATACCTGCAATGCGCCAAATAAGAACTGGACTTTGTTTACTTATTTGGTGGTGATCGTTAACTTGCATGACATTGATTCAATCACCATTAAATACCTTACCAAAGGTCATACGCACATGTCTGCAGACGGTGTTCATGGGAATATAGAGACATACTTAAATAAATCAAAAAATGTGTATGACTTTCAAGATTACAAGCAATGTCTCAAAAAAGCCGCAAAAATAACGAGGTCATTGAAGTTCAAAGTGAGGACAAATACAAATGGGAGAAAAAAAGAAAGAGACATTTGCGGACTTCAAAACCTTTTTGCTAAAAAACTTCGTGGAAGTAACGTTTTTGAAAAATAAAAAAACTTTACAAGAAATCGTTTGACGATGAGGCCTCCTGTTACGCTGTATTTTATTCAAAAAAGGTTTAAAGTTGACAAGCTCCCAAAACAAAACTCGGCACCACGTGGAGTTCGATCGTCAAAAAAACCAGAAATTATTTCTAAATTAGAACCGTTAATGCCAATCAGTCGACAAGCATTTTGGCATGCTTTACCACAGAGTGACAATGTTGGTGATCTTATTCGTGACGAAGCATTGATGCAAGATGTTTAACATTTAATTACTGTACATAATGATTAATAAATACATATTTAGCTAAAATACAAGTTGTTTTATAATGACCTTCTTTTGCCAATGCATTATGCATTTAACTAAATCTACAGTAGTAGGTATTTGCTTTGATGTATTATTCTACAAACAATAAAGTAGACTTATCTAAAAACAAGTAAGTACAGTTACTTGGTTTCACCAAGTTATTGATATGTCTGTTTTTGTCAAATTACCAGGCAGAAAAAAATTCTCGGTTGCCATTCCTAAACGGATATAGTTACATCAATAAAAAAATAATATGTTATAAAGTCAATACTCACGAACCCCTGAACAAATTTTTATTTCGATACGTTAATTACTTACCGAGAAAATAACCTTGAAAGTTAAAATCAGTTTTTTGGCTCTCTTGTATTATTTGCTAAAACCTACTTACTTGTTTTTACTTTGGAGCAGCCGACTTGTTTTGTTCCACACAATATAACAAACGATAATAAAATAAATAAATAAAAATAAAAAGGCCTTTATTTCTACTACCACTAATAATTACACCAATACTATAAACAATTATACTTAAAAACAAATACTCTAGGTAGAAGTCGCCTCTGTGGCGTAGGCCTCCCTTTTTCTTTCTCTGGCCTTCCGCATCCAGTCTGAGCCGATCCGTTGGCAGAAAATATCGCGCCACCTTTTCTTTGGCCGTCCACGTTTCCTCTTTTCGCCTCTCGGTATCCACTCGGTTAGTCTCTTCGTCCACCTTCTTTGTTTCATTCTACAAATATGTCCTGCCCAGTTCCATTTGCATGATCTTATCCGGTATACAATATCATTCAGTTTTGTTGTTCTCCTAATGGTTGTATTGTTTACTCTGTCAGAAAGTTTAATGCCCAAGCATACTTCGCTCCATTTTCCGCTGGCAAATTGCCAATGCTTCTTCTTTTCTCTTGAGGGTCCAAGTTTGGCACCCGTAGGTGGCTTTCTTTTTGGCACGGAAGGATGGCTACTTTTAATACTTATATTTTATCTCTTTGTTTTTCATGATCTCTTCATAGCTCCAATACTTTTTCCATCCTTTCGCCTTACCTCCTTTCCGGTGTAGTCATCAAAAGAGACAGACTGCCCCAAGTATAGGTATTCGTCCACGTATTTTAGTTTTCCGCCCTGTATGATTATGTCCTGAGGAGGTCCGTTGGTCATAATTTGTGATTTTGAGGTATTCATGTATAGTTCTACTTTTTGGCTCTCCTTCGTTAAGTCGTTTACCATTTTATCTAGTTCGTATGCGTTGTGGGAGAATACTACAATATCATCCGCAAAGCGTAGGTGGCTTAGGTATTCGTCGACTGTTTTAACTCCTTTCTCGTCCCAATTTAATTTTCGAAATATAGACTCCAATACTGCAGCAAATACTTTAGATGAGAGTGGGTCACCTTGCCGGACTTAACGTGAAATTCTTCTCCCTCTCTTTCTAGCCTTATTTTTGTCCGGCTTTTTGAGTACAAATCAGAAAGCAAGCTAACATAATAACAAACGATAAATAATAATCAAAGTTAGTTAGTTAAGTAACAGTAGGTAACACTAACATGACACATGACAGCTGTTGCAGAGGGGCTACCGTTCCATTTCATTTAAAATTCTCTAACCGGAACTTCAAAGTTCAGTTTTAATAATTATTATTTATAAACAATATGTTTTTTTAGCCGAATCAATTGTATAACAATTATACTGACGCGTAAATGTAGTCTCAGATATTATCAAATTACGTAAAATGGAGAGACCGATTGCGATCCGACCGAACGCCACAGCCGAACATTTCCGAACCATTCCGAACAATATGGCGACGCTTCAAATTGAGAATGTTATCGAGATTTAATTACGCGATTGTAGAAAAAATATCCAACAGAACCGGAAGCCTTTATGCTCTTGTTCTAAGTTAATATCTAGAGAATTGATTCGTAAATTAATTTCTCATGTTCGTTGCGTTGTTTTTAAGAAACGTGACGCCAAACATCGTGTTTATTGTAAGGCGCTATCTCGCTCGTTCCTTCGTGGTTTATCCCGTTCTGATTTTCCGATTTTATATAATAGATTTATATTATATATACCTATCCATGACCTTTAAAGGCCCAGGCTTCTATTGCAGACTTTACAAGAAGGGAGACAACGTCTTTCAAGGCTGTGTAACTATGCCAATGCGGGGTATCCTACTATATTATGTATATCTTTATATTATATATAATATTATAAATGAGAAAGTTTGGATGTTTACATGTGTAGATCTTTGTTACTCAATCACGCTTAAACGGCTAAACCGATTTGGATGGCATTTTGCATGGAGATAGTTTATAGGCTGAACTAAAATAAGGAATATTTTTTTAACCCGGGTCCACGCAGGCAAAGTTGCGGGCGGCATCTAGTCCTACTAATCCTACTACCTACTCGTAATAATATAAATGCGAAAGTTAGGATGTTTGTTACTCAATCACGCTTAAACTGTTCAACCGATTTAGAATAGCCTGGATTAAAATAGCATATAGGACATTTTTTATCCCTGATTAATGCAGACGAAGTCGCTAGCGGAAGCTAGTTTATAAAAAACCAAGATAGATAATTTAAAAACTTGGTGGCTTAAATTGATAGATTTAGATTTAGATTTAGATTTAGATTTAGATTAGATTTAGATTTAGTTAGGCTTAGACTTAGGTTTAGTTTTAGATTAGAGGCGCCCGCGCGCCGCGCATTCGAGGACCGAGTTAAGCGGTCTTTCTATAGTCTTATTACTTTACCCCATTTATCATTTATCCATTAGCCCGGATTAGTAGCTCAGTTGGTGCGCCTGTATGTTCCCTCGCCCTCTAGATATAATTTTCGACCTCGTTGTCAACATTTACTAGCGGCGCCGGCAGCGCGAACGTTGTCTCGCAGAAAGTCCCCGCTTATTCGAGCTTTGCACTTCATGAACTCGTTGCTTGAATCAGCACCAAATTGTGATATATTTGCTAGCCGATGGATAGATGTGTGTGATGAATGTTTGACGTTCTGCGAGAAGATGGATGCACGACCGTCTTCTGTGTTATTATAATAATAGTTTGTTTCTTTTGTGTATATATATCTACATTTGTTTTGTTTCACAGTGCTTTGGTGTTACTGTAATGCTGTGAAATTGTATGGAATAAATAAATAAATAAAAAAATAAAATTTTAAGATCTAATCGGTTCAAATCAGATCAAACGAGATTTGAGATTATCATGTTTTAATAATAATCTCGCCTCGAGTGCCACTTGAAGTAGATTGTTATAATTTAGTAACTACTACTGAGAGCGTTTTACGTGTTTCAGAGCCTTGGCTTCAGTATTAGAATAGGTAATAGTATAATCTACTATGGCATTGAAGTCCGTATCTATAATGACGTGCAAGAAAAAGTGGGGAATAATAGACTTGTGTCTTGAGATTTTTTTACGATGCCATTCTACCCAGTTTGTGCGGTCTACTTGCAGAATATTAAGTATATACATACTAGAAAAAATTTAAGATTCATTTCACAGTCTTCCTTTGTCATATAACACGTGAGTGAGTTAAATATCATATTATTATTATTATGTCGTATGGCTTTTATTCCTGAAAAATATTTTAATTTACAATTTATATATCCGTAGTTACACAGGACGAAAAAATAATAATTACAATTTAATATTTAAATTGAGTAGCCAATCCCTTGCTTCCGGTGTGTGCTAATAAGTCCTGCATGCTTCCGGCAAATCGCCTTTTAGGGCATTTTCCTATGATGTGGGGGATTGTTTGAGTTGGCTCCCCACAGTCACAGGCTGGTGTTGGTGAGATTCCCCATCTGTGAAGGTTCTGGTTACATCGTCTCACTCCCGTTCTGATGCGGTTTATGGTGACCCAGATCTTTCGGAGGTCCCTGAAGCCAGTCGGCAGTTTAGTGGGGTCTATGTGGGGGTCACCGTCCTGCGTTTGCCACTGCTTTCTCCATTCCATGGAGACATTGAATGGCTCTTGACCCTGTAGCTGGTGGTCAGACCAAATAGGTTTGCGAGATGGTAGCCGTGCCTGTGGTAGATGGTTCAGCGTCTCTCCAATCGGTAAAGCATGCATAGATGCTTTATCCCATTCCCGCGCAGCAGCATGGGTTCTCCTGATATCCGGAGGGGCAATGTGCGATAGCACGGGAAGCCACCTGGCGGGGGTAGGTAGCAAGCTGCCAGATATCGTTCGCATCACTCGGTTCAGCTGAACGTCTACCTTGCTGGTGTGCGCGCTTTTATACCACACTGGTGCGCAGTATTCCGCTGGAGAGTATACTAGAGCCATAGAAGATGTTCGCAGTACGTCAGCTCGAGCATCCCACGAAGTTCCGGCCAGCTTATTTACAAGGTTTAACCGGGTCTTTACCTTTTGGGCTAGGTTTTCTAAGTGTGCCCTATATGTTAGTGACCGATCCAACGTGACCCCTAGGTATTTTGGATTGGGATTGTGGCGGACTTTTTGACCGCAGAAAGTAACATTCACCTCCCTATTTGCCAGGCTGTTCGCTAGATGGAAAGCGGTAACCTCTGTTTTTGAAGGATTCGGGTGGATTCTCCATTTGGTGAAGTACTGATGTAAGACATCAAGGTCCCGCGTAAGCACAGCTTCGCCAGCCTCAAAACTTCTAGTCTGGGTTGTGAGCGCAATATCATCGGCGTACAGGAATTTATGACTTTGAGTGGGAGGCATGTCACTGGTGCATATGTTAAATAAGAGGGGGGCCAGTACTGAACCTTGCGGAAGTCCGTTCTTTAGTTGCTTGTATTTGCTGGCAGCGTCGCCCAATAGCACGGTAATCTTTCGGGGCCCCATCATGTTCCCCAGAAGACGGAGGATTTTCGCGGACGGGATTATCTTGCCTGCCTTGTGGATCAGTCCGCTTACCCAGACAGTGTCATACGCAGCACTTAGGTCGACGAACGCGGCCAGAGTTTTCTGTCCTCGTTGAAATCCGGCTTCAATAGTGCTGCTTAGCGCTAGAACCTGGTCGCAGCAGCTTCTACCGGCGCGAAAGCCTGCCTGCTCAGCGGGAATGTGTTTGTCCACGACATCAACAATAGTGCTGCGCCATGGTTCTGGGTAAAGTCTGCGATGTGTCCATGGCTCGTGTAAAGACTGAGGCCAAGATTAAGTGCAAGGGAAGTTGTGAAAGTGTGTATCACAAAAAATGCGCCGAGAAAATAGCGGGGTTTATGAATACGCAGCTGTGCGATGAATGCCAAGAGACACCGAGGCTAAAGGCTGGCCATTCAATAAACTTGGAGATGGCAAAGGCTACCCCGGAAAAGTTATTGGCAGCGGTTAACGAGAAACTTGCCATAGTATTCACCATGAAAAAAACACTCGAAGGGATGGTGGATGACATCAGTTTTTATGCCGAAAAATACCAGGAGTTAATCGAAAGCAAGGTCATAAACGATAAAAAAACAAAGGCTCTAGAGCACAAGAATGTGCACCTAGAGATCTGCAATAAGGCGCTGGAAGAAAGAGTGGCTTACTTAGAAACTAAAGAGAAGGAAAATAATGTGGAGCTGTATGGGATGCAAGGAATCGAGAAGGGAAATTTGGAAAGTTCTGTAAAAAAGATAGCGGACCAGCTCGGTATGGATTACGGAAACATTCGTGAACTAAAGTGGGTAGGCCCTAATAGCATCACGGCGCCCGCTAGGAAGCAGCGCGACGAAGCGCGCGCGGAGAAGCCGCGCCCGATCGTGATCACGCTGTCGACGCATGATGCCCGCAACCAGTGGTTAGCTACCAGGAAAACCCATAAATTGACAAATGATGATGTATTTAGAAATGGAGATATGCAACGTATTTATATCAATGAGGATCTGACAAATTACACCCGCAACTTACTCTGGACCGCCAAAAATGAATTAAAACCGTTGTTTAAATATATATGGGTGCAAAATGGCAGGGTGTTGATGAGGAAAGATGACCCACAAGACACCAAAATACGTGCTATACGTACACTTCACGACGTAAACAAGTACGCGAGACAAAGTGAGGAGGTAGAATAAAATTCCTTCTCTCAAAAAAAAAAAGAAATTATTTTCAGGTTACTTATTCCATTAAAATTCGATGATCAAACTATACATATTGATACTGGAATAAAATATACCAAATACGAAAATATTCATCAATGGCAGACGGAGTTACAGGAAAATAACCTAAATGTTTTTCACCTAAACATACGATCCCTGAGAAAAAATTTTGATGAACTTCAAGTATGGCTAAATATGTGTAGGGACAAGCTGGATATAATCGCGCTTACAGAGATAAACATAAGAGAGCAGGAACTATCTATGTATAGGTTGGAGGGCTATGACACATACATTAACACAAGGGAAACTACTAGAGGAGGCGGAGTACTACTGTATGTGAAGAAAAAACACAATTTTACCGCTCAATTAATTAAATATAATTGTTGTGAAGGTGTGCACGGACAGCTGCTACAGAATGGGAAAATGTTACACATAGTTATTGTGTACAGACCTCCGAAGACAAATAAAATAGGGTTCCTGGAAGAAATACATCAAATCTTATCGAGTGTTCCCGCAACGTGTGAAGTGTTGTTGTTAGGCGATACAAATATTAACCTGTTAAAGGAAACCGGTTCTGGAAGTGTTATTAGTGCTTACAGCAACAACATGAGCGAATTAGGTATGAAATGCGCTATAAGGGACGTAACGCGCGAGGAAGTTTATGGAGACAGTGTGACGCGAACGTGTATTGACCACGCGTGGGTCCGTAGCCCACGTTCTACAAGCTCGTATGTGATCACAAGTAAGTTGTCGGACCACTATCCAATAGGGCTGAGCCTCGCAAATGTCGCGGAGTGTGACGGAACTGGTAAGCAGCCTTATATTACCCGATTATGTGACAATAAAATCGCGGAAGAGTTAGCTTGTGTGTCGTGGACGGATCTGTTGAACTGTGAATGCCCTCTACAATTATATGATAAATTGTGTGCAGTTTTCTCCGGTATTTATAATAAGTCAGAAATTAAAATTCCTATTCGTAAGAAGCGTCAAAATAAGCCTTGGATAACTAAAAAAATAAAGTGTATGATTAATCAAAGGGACAAATTATTTAGCAACTGGAAAAAAAAGCCGAACGATATGATCTTAAGGTTACAGTATAACAGATATAGAAATAGGGTTAATAAATATATATTTAGAGCTAAAAATAAGTACAGAAAGGAAGAAATATTAAAATGTAAAAAGAATATAAGAAAGATCTGGTCAAAAATAAATGTATGGACAGGGAGAGAAAAAGTTGGCGTGGATGCAATTATACTAAAGTATTTAGGTAAATTAGAGAAAACGGAAGTAATATGTAAAACATTCTCCGAAACTTTTACCAAGGAAATTCTAAGTATTAAGCACGACTGTAATATTAAGTTCCTGGATAGATCGCTGTATGTTAAAAATAGTGAGGTCTCGTTAAGGTTTAAAAAAGCTTGCCCAGAGGATATAGTTAAAATCATAAATAGCTTAAGTGATGATAAGTCGCCTGGGCTGGATAAAATAAGGATAAAGGACATAAAAATGGTAAAACAAGGCATTAGTAAAGTGTTAGCGTTATTTATTAATTTGTGTGTGGAGAGGGGGGTATATCCAGGCACTCTAAAGGCAGCTTTAATACGTCCAATATATAAACAAGGCTCTCATAGTGTATATTCTAACTACAGACCTATAGCGATCCTTTCCGTAGTTAATAAAATTGTTGAAAAATATATAGTAGAACAGATAAGTACTTTTCTGGAACGGAATAGTATTATAACTAACTCACAGCATGGCTTCCGGCGCGGGCGAAGCACGGCGACGGCTCTGGCGCAGTTCGCGGACGACGTCAACGAGTATCTGGGGCAGCGGAAGCAGGTGGTGGTGGTGTACATAGACTTCAAGAAAGCTTTTGATACTCTGGGGCACCACCAGCTGCTTCAGGCTATGGAGGAGTGTGGAGTCGCGGGTCCGCTGAGCAGGTGGCTGCGCGCATACCTCACGGACAGAACCCTCCAGACGGTCGTTGACGGCGTCAGCGGCGCGCCTGCGCACGTCACGTGCGGTGTGCCGACCGGCTCCGTGTTTGGTCCCGTTGGCTACATCATGCATGTGAATAGCATGTGCAATGTGGTGCAAAATTGTAAAATGTATATGTACGCGGACGACACGTGTCTACTGTACGCGGATAAAGACTTGTGTGTAGTAGAAAACAAAATACAAGAGGATCTTACTAACATCATTAAATGGGCACACGACAATGGAATTGTTATCAACATAAGTAAAACCAAATGTATGCATGTGCGATCCCCGTACAGTAGGCAGGTTAGACGGCCGCCACACGTAATTGGTCACACGTATGGGTGCCTGCACAATGTGCTTCAGAACTGTCAATGTGAGAGTATCGAGGTAGTATCAGAGTACAGGTACCTGGGCTTATTAATAGATTACAATTTTTCTTGGAAAAATCATATCAATAGGTTATGTGACAAGCTAAGGACGGTACTTGTAAAGCTTTACCACTTAAAATCTGTACTAGATAGGACCACGATGTTTACGTTATACTACGCGCTGGCAGACTCTCTGCTTTCTTATGGACTGGCATGCTATGGCAGGACATTTAAAACTTATCTAGACAAAGTTAAATTACTTCAGATACGCTTTATGAAGCTATTAGTGGACAAAAAAACTAAAACACGCTGTAAAAAAAGTAATTATGAGGAATTATTCGTGGAATGCCGTATGTTGCCGGTTCATGAGGGGGTATTGCTGATGCTGGCTTTAGAGCAGTTCAATAAAAACGAATTTAAAATCAATATCAATCACACAAAATTAACAAGAAAAATTAGTAAAAAAATGCTGGAGGTGCCGGAGTGTGGTAATAATTATTATGGGAAGAGAAGTAGGAAGTACTTGGTCCCCAAAATATATAATGATATACCGTATGATATAAGAGAATGTAACACATTTAGAATGTTTAAGGTTAGAGTGAAGGAGTTTTTCTTAGAAAAAACAAAATCTAAACTGGAAATGTAGTCTTAAGTAAAGTGATCACGTGAGCTGTACCTACCATTAGAAAACAAAATTATAAAATTATATATATATGTGTATATGTATGTATGTGTATATATATATATATATATATATATATATATATATATATATATATATATATGTGTATACATATATATATTATAAAATAGCTAAGCCTACCCATATATTGTTTGTAAGGGAGTCCCTCTGCCAACAAACTGTCATGCAGTTTGGCAGAAGAATGTTTTTGTAAAACAAGGGTTTCTTAAGTGAATAAAATTTTCTTATTCTTATTCTTATTCTTATATTCTTTCATTCTGTTGTACAGTAAGCGCTCCAATAATTTAAACGTGACACTTAGCAGTGGGGGTCCCTTTGTTTCCCATAAACTTATTGTTCCGAATTTCTATAGTCAGACATTGATATCCATATAATTTATAGACATAAACATCGGTAGTCATAATCTTTGTTAAGTATAACGTTTTATAGTTCTAACATTAATGACCCATAATATTAAGTATTATAATCACAAAAGTCAGAAATTGATGTCCATAACGATCAAAGGTCTATCGATAATTATTCATAAATATTCTAAGGCACATATTTCAACGTACTAATGATTGCTATTCATATCGTTTTAATGCCTAAAGTGAATTACGTCTAAGAGACCAAATCTATAACATCCAAAGTCATATAGATAATTACTCAGAAACATTTCTAGACACACATTTGAAAGGGGTACTAGGTACTACTGCGCGAAGGGTTTATGACTGTTTCGTAAAGAATACGTTTAAATAAGCATGTTTTATTAGAAACCTTTTCTCTGAAATTGAAAATGGCCGAGATATTGGAGTTCTAAGGCAGGTCGGTGTAGGTACGACGACGAGCGAAGCGAGGAGGAGTGTTAGTTGTACCGTGACCTTAAGCGCGCGAGCCGAGCGAGCGAAGCGAGCGTGCCGCGGCAGCGGCCGGCGAAGCGCCAGAACCAATAATGACACAACATTCATCGAAATGTTGACAAGTACATATTTTTCCTAACTTTCGGGTCAATTATTTCGGCCATTTTTGATTTTAGAGAAAAAAGTTTCAAAACAAAACATACTTATTTTAACATATTCTGACCACTAAACAAAACAGTGAGCGGCATAAATATCTTTCAATCGCATCACTCTTTATTTTTGCCAAAGTACCCACATTAATTATAATTAATGGGTATGTGGGTATGTTATAAAGCAGTCTGGAAGAACGCGTTCAGTAACGTTCGGTAGTAAAAAAACATGTATTTTATTATTTTTCTAGGAGTGTGTTTATGGGCTTTAACATTATGAAGAGTGACACCACCGTGAAATTGAATGATATGACTAACTAATAAGATGACTACCAATCATTATGACTTGCGAAAAAATACCATACAATAATTATTACAAACTAGATTATTGCCTGTAACATTATGTAATTGCATACCTCCGGGACATTGAACATTATGGGCTAACCAATTTTATGACTAACAATAATGATGACCTGCAAAAATCGGAACTCCAATGTATATTGTTAAATTTTATGACTTTCGACAATATGACTAGAAAAAATTATGGTGGAAAACGTTATGGACTGAAAAAATCGGATCTTAAATTTTATGGGAAACAATAGAGACCCCTAGCAGTTATATAGGCCTGAAGTTTGCGGGATCATCGGGGGTTTTTCCAGGCTTGTTTATGGCTATGACCTTGGACTTCATAAAAACGGCAGGTAGTATGCCAGTTTCAGAGATGTTGTTGAAGAAGTCTGTTAACCATCGCACTGCTCGCTTGCCTAGGTGGGTAAGGAACTTCGGGTACACGTCATCCAGCCCAGCAGCTTTCCCGCATTTAACATACTTCAAAGACTGGCAGACCTCGTCCGCGCTAAAAGGTGAATCAAAAGCCACACATCGATTTTGAGAACCCAGTAGGGCTTTGTTTTCGCGTCTAATGTTTTTCGCGAAGGCTTTGTCGATATGCGCGCTCTTTGTGATGTTTTTGAGGCGTTCCGCGATGTTGTCGGGATGTACAGTAGCCGGTTTAGCGCCAGTTGGTGCTCCACCACCCAATTTTCGCAGTAGAGCCCAACTTTTTCTGCTCGAGTGCGTAAAGTTCATACCTTCGACGCTATTCATCCACTTCTGTCGACGGGCCTCCCCCAAGGCGGCCAGGAGTTTATTGGCAGTGGAGGCTTCGTTTTCTTCGAGGTACAGCCAGGGATATATTCTTTTCTGAAGCCTCTAGGAATGCATCTTTTGGCCGCACCTATAACTATGCCACAGAATCTATCATAGTTTGATGCTTCTGGTTTGAGCCATCTTATATTTGCATCCATTTGTTGTTTGTATGCTTCCCAGTCAGCTTTCATCATATTCCAGCGTGGTTTCGGTAAGGAGTTGACAATCGGGACTTCCAGTCCTATCCTTACAAGTGCGGGGCGGTGCTGGCTACGGGGAAAATCATTTAGGATAACTCTGCTGATAGGCAGAGATGGGCAAAATTTATTCGAATGACGAATAACGATTGAGAATAACAGAATCATTCGCGAATGACGAATACATTTATCGAATGATTATTCTTATTCGAAATTAGGCAAATAAATTATTCGCGAATTAATTATTCCACGAATGATTTATTCGCGAATAAAATACTCCACGAATAATTTATTCGCGAATAATATTGTCGAATAATTAGCTAATAAAACTTAACTGACGTGTCGGCGGTGTGTGTTACCACTACATTCAACAAAACATATTCAGCTTAAACAAATTGATGAAATAATTTTAAAAATTATGGAAACGATGAGCTGAACATTTGTGTAATGGATCATTCGTGGTATTTATTTAAAATGCTACTGAATGATTTATTCGCGAATAAATCATTCGCGAATATTTTTTTAACGAATGATTGTTTATTCGAATAATTATTTCAATAAAATATTATTCGAATAATGCCCAACTCTGCTGATAGGTAATATGTTTCCATGGTCATCCTCAGTGACAAAGCAAAGATCCGGATTAGTATCGCGCTGCCACCGTGCCGATCGAAAAGACCCCCTTTGCTTGGCGTCGAAGATAAGATGGAGGTTTTCTTCTGTACACCACTTATTTAGAATCTCGCCGTTGGGGTTGCAGGAGGTGTATCCCCAGGCTGAGTGTCGGCTGTTGAAATCCCCCAAAAAGATCACTGGGTGGGGATAAGTCTTAAACGGGGGATTTGAGAAGACATTGTTAGGAGGTTTGTAGAGTGATGTCAAAGAGATGTTGCATATTTTTAAGGTAATGCCCTCCGAGTTATTATGGGCGGACACTTCTATTATCTGTGCATTTGTGATGGCGGATCTTACGTAAACAGCTGAACCATATATAGGTGAAAGGGTATAGGCTACTAAGTTAAAACCCGGGATATTCCCACGGTTGTCAAAATTGCTTATATTATATATGTGATGTTCCTGGACGGCTATCGCGTCAACATGGTTATCATGAGCAAGTCGCGCCAGGTAGTCGCATTTAGATTGCGACATAACTTCAATGTTAATTTGCAGTATAAGGACGGAAGGTCCTAAACTTTTTGTCGTTGAGCCCACTAGGGGGCAAGCTATTGAGCGCATTGTATTTTATCTCGAAAGTATCGAACACAGGAATAGCTGGGAGGCTCAGAGGGAGCAGATCCAGCTTGCCAGGAACAGTCGGAATCTTTTAGCCGTCTTCAGAGAAGCCGTTGCCCGGAGTGGGCCGCGAGGAGGTAGATTCTGACCAATTACCACTCCTCACTCACCTAGTTTTTTTTGGGCAATTGCTAGGTCTACCGCGAATGGACCCACATGCAAATTTGTTTTACTTTATCGGGTATCGAATTAATACTACATTTCCAAAAAAAAACATCTAGTTCACTGAATATGACGATCAAGCGATACACGCCGATTTGGGCCACTTAAATATTCCAAATAGTTACCTACTTGACTACACCCTGAACATTTACGGAGGTCAGTCATCTTCAGAATTTAATTTCGTTCTTAAATGAGAAATAGTTCGTGAACTCGGGTCGACTCGTAAAAAATGCGGTTTTGAAGAACTCTCTGAATACGAAATTGTGAAAGTTCCCAACAATTTATACAGACAAACAGTTGAAATATTAATTAAACTCAAATTCTATTCACATTTTTAAAAGGTTCTCAAATATTGTTAGAATTTCTTTTTAAAAATGCAGACTGAATAAATAATGAGGCAAATAGATCGGTATTATAGCTGCTAGATCGTTTTTTGAATTATTTAGCGCTCCCTATGAAGTTTTGAATACATTGACATTAAGCTAGCGATACCCATTTTTCATGTTAGTATTTTTAAAACTTTCTATAAGTTTGTGTGAGATAATTTAAAATTTGAAAATAATAAATGTAGTGACAGGTTGCTAGCTCATTGCTCACTACACACGTCAACCCTACCCCGTAGTCTATTTCAACGGCACACATGGGAAGAAATTGGGTTGGAAAGCTCAGCATCGTATAGTTAGTAGCAGCCAAATATATGGCAACATGTCTTTATTAGTTAATTACAGTTAGGTAGTAAGGATACATACATACATACATTCACGCCTTTATTCCCAAAAGGGGAAGGCAGAGCACATGAAACGTATATTCCAGCGCCACTTTTAGCATAAATGTGGGTGTAAAAGATCGACTAAATGTTATATTGTAGTGATAGGTTGCTAGCCCATCGCCCACAACACACTTCAACCCTGGTCCCTTAGTCGACTTTTACGACACCCACGGGAAGAAAGGGGGTGGTGAAATTCTAACCCGACACCACACGGGTATAATTGGCTACTTCGGCTGCTATATACTAAATGATGCTTATTGTAGTATCGTACACGTGAATTGTTAAATACACGTATGTATAAAACGATATTTTCATCACGCATCATGTTTGCCTGAGGCACAAATACGCAAATGGTTCTATTCAGATTAGTGTTACGAATTTTCATTATCAAATTAATAAAGGATCGGCAACTCACTTGAGATTCTCCTGGAGTCATTAGCGTTCATAGGCTGCATCAACATCATCATAAATGGAGGAGTTAGACTCTTGTCGGTGTAGCTCCCTCCATCTGACTCTGTCTGGCGCCACCTTGGCCTCTTGATAGGACGCGACTGCTATTTCTTCTTTTATTTGTTTCATGTAACATATCCATGGTCTTCCCCTTCCACGCTTGCCTTCTATGATGTTACGCTGCGTGAACAACTGGGTGTAAATTTAATGTAAATTACCTAATTCTAATGGATTAAGGGGCTGCATCGAAATTCGCCGAAATAAGTAATTTCCGAAGAGTATTCCATCTCATTCTATCTTGCATGGAAGACATAAATCTGTCTCGTACACGGGTGTTTAAGACATCGAGTTGAGACATTGCTACTTACTAAATGCCGCAACTTCTTTCAGCCTTTTTTGTTGCTAGGCCTCTTAAAAAAGCTACGCTAGTCTAGTGGTTCAGACATGCGGCTGTCGCTTTCGTAAAACTAGTGCCTATGCCACATCTTAGGATTAGGTGTCAAAGCGGACCCCGTGCTCCTGTAAGGCACAACCGGGAATAACGCTGGATGCTGACTAATAGACTGATTAAACTAATAGTGAGATGTACGATTTTAGATAGAATTCCTCGCAACCAATATCTACTAAATCCAATCCAATCTGATTTGCAAAAACACCCCCTTGTTTCATTCCTCAATCCGCGTGCCTTTAGTTCAGTTTACCGAATCACACGCATAGTGTCGTGTTAAAAATCGCTGACGGCGCGACACGACGCTTATTATGCCAGCTCTGTGACGAATGCCTCCTCCATATTGAAGTGGCTTAAGTCTAAAGCGTAACACAATTCGATATTTGTATTTATAAATCCTACTAATCCACTAATATCATAATTATAATATACAAGTTTGGATGTTTGTTACTAAATCACGCAAAAACGGCTAAACAGATCAAGATTAATTTTGGTATATATTATATTTATAGTGCCTAAAGCCTAGATTGACGTGTAAAACACTTTTATCCCGGGAATCATCCCCTAAGGGGGCGAAAGTTTTTATGGAGCTACGATTTAAACGAGCTCCACGCGGACGAAGTCGCGGGCCGAAGCTAGTATCCTATAATCTGTACTGCAGCGACTATTTGTCGGTGTAGAAGCGGTACGATATCAGTAGGCTGTCAACTGTTCATCGAGTCAGTACCGATTCTTTACTGCATACATTCATATGAGTGTATCCTGGCTTGTGCGGGATGCGCGGAAGTGGGGCAGTTCGACTGTATGTTGTACTGCTAGCGCACTGCCCTGCTTCCGCCTATGACTTGCCTACTGCGTTAAACTTCTCAGTATAACCTACGTCAAAGTACAAAACACCGCATACGTATCCCGCCCCGCTAATTCAGGAAGTCACCTAGGGCCAAAAACCACAAAGACCTTTGGGAAGGATAAACATCCTAAAATCAGCACTGAAGGTGACAAGTCACTTGCAATGAATGTGTTAATCCGTCCATGTCCCTATTAAATCTAAAATGTGCCGCATAACCTAATAATAAAATATTATAATGAAACTATAAGAATTATTAAGAAGTTGAGAATAATAAATTTTTGAAATCGCTAGCTCTTATGACTTGCGCCGCAGCAATACCTGAACCATCCAAGCAGCGTAGAATAATACGTACCAGACGACATTATATTGCGTTATGTACTAAGTGTCCTACAGGTTTTCCTTTCAATGGGGACTATATAATAAGTAGTTACAGTGTTTTCATGAAACATATATAATCATTCAGTGATCACATGAAAGACAGGGTAATGATTTTATGAGCCGAGCTTTTTATTTCTTGCCATGAAAGTGAGTTTCTGGAAAGACATAAAGGAATAAAAGGTATGCGATATGTTATCATGTTTCATGAAGCCGAAACAAATGAGAGGAGTAATAGTAATAAGCCGAAACAAATAAAATATGCCACATATTTTCGATTTTCTGCCGTAGCTCGATGAATTGAAAGGAAATCGAGACAGTATAAAAATCATTCGTAGATACGAAACATACAATAAGGTACGAGTATTATTAAATATCTAGTTTTACTTTGAATCCATTTGCTTTTATGCGCGTTATTAAAAAGTGCCTGGGGTTGTTATATAGTTCATTTTCTGTGGACGCGGCTTATTAAAATGCGAAATATGAATTTCAGTGGTACAAAAATATTAATTATTAGTTGACTTTTTCAAAGACCAGGACGGTGGCAAGTAGGTAAGGTAACGGCGCCTATTACCGGGGGTATCAAATTCGGCTGCCATTACCGTGGCATTTTCAAATACGCATTTTAAAAGCAAACCGTTCGATTTACAATAAATCATACTTTACACAAATGAAGCCTAATTTAGTTGACTAACGGTCCTGTTTACGCAAATGTGTGTGAATGAAATAACAAGCACGCAATCCGTCAGTTTCTGCGACGGCGGCGTAGGAAGAGGTTATGTCATACAAACGCATGGCGTCACTGGTAAGTATACCCGAATCTTATTTATTATTTCACGCAATACCTATGACAATTGAACAAATGCTATGGATTTTAAATGGTTATCTATAGTTTTCTGCACAACTTTTGCGTACTCGTTATATATTTTTTGGCCTGGAAATTAATTTAAAATGGAATATAAAATATAGCGGTGATAGTCGCCATTTTTAGTTAGGGAAACTAATACCGTGGCATACCACGGTAATAGTTAAGTCGGCGATTTGCTTCTTTGGGCTTTATCTTTTTTATATGCCATCGATTATAAAATCTCTTACAGCTATTCGAATCTTGATCTATTGACGCTATTAAAGAACTATTTCTGTGGTATGGAAAGTATCCAACAAACTCTTCATTTTTAACCAAAACTTTAGCACTGAATCCGCAGTTTCTATGGAAACCCTTATTTTGTCATGTCGTTTAAATATTGTAATAATTAACTATATTTACTTACCAGTTATGTGATTTTGGTTTTATATCAAGCTTGTAATATTTATGTTTGATTTGTAATGAAAATACAATTGTATCCTAAAGTTTTTATGGATCGGAATTGGATTTTACAAAATTCCAAATTAAGTCTATTACCGATGGTAAGATCCCACAACAATCGGTGATAGTAACTATGGGAATTTTTTACCGACCCATTCAATATTTGTTTGGGTCGGTAATAGGTTAAAAATAAGTATCTATTACCGAGTGACATTTTAGTTTTCTCTTAACATAAATCACATCTAGGGTTCCGTTCGTACAATTTCATTTGATAAAATTGATTTCTCTGGTTCGTATTATTAAGATGTGTGGTGAACGGAGATAATAACATATCCCAGCAAAATTTGTAAATTAAATAAAGTCCTAAAACATTCAAACAACCCGGAAACGACACATAAGTATAGATAATGGTGTTACTTACTTACACAAAACGCAAAATATTGTTTTCGAGTCATTTAGCATGTTAGTATGCTCAGTATTGTACTTATTAGGTTTTTTATAATACCCCGTATTTTATTTATTTAATCTTTGAATACAAAATACCGAATCCATAGTATAATGTAATGTAACTGTGATTTAATAAAAGGTTGTCCTTACCTGCTATTTATGCAAGTAGTAGTTATTTTTATAACCAGTGGACATCATTTTGTAGATTTAAGTATGTTTTAAGTTTTCTTTATTTTTATGTAGCACGGAACCAAAGTCATGAATATTATTTTAACCCTCGATATTGGGTGCCGAATTGTGTATCAGGTTACTATTACCGATGGTAGAAAATTGCTGCTTTTTGTACCCTCGGTAATAAAAGCTAATTTCGCGGTAATAGAATCACATCCCATCCATTACCACGGTAATAGAAGATTCTCCTTTCGTGGTTTCAATAATTATTTTATCAAATATAATAAACTAAAATTGGTTCAAAAGTTACGACTCTGAAAGTTAAATAAACACTCTTCAATAAAAAAAAATCTAGGACGTTAAGGAGCTTTCATACCCATATTTTTTTATAATCATTTGAAAACTACCTCGCGTACCACGGTAATAGGCGCCGTTACCTTAAATGGCCGCTTGAAGAAAGATTTTTCAAAAAACTTAACTGCTTTTTTTATAAGTGAAACCAAAAGAAAAAACCCAACTCCTCTTTTACCCGACTGCCGAAGGTGAGGAAGGATATAAAGAGGAATGAATATAAAAGTATGTCGAAATCCGTCAAACGGTTAAGGCTGCTGGATGTTCCAAAGAGTAAGACATACACATATACGTACATACATACATACATTTGCTCGAAAATAGTAACCCTTGTCTCCTTCGGCAGTCGGGTGAAAACGGTTTTTCAGGAAAGTTTGATCGTGAAAAGATGTGAATATTAACCCAATAACAAGAAGTTATCACCAAAAAAAAGTCTCACTGTCATAGAAGAAACATAATGCCGAGCGATCTATCTTTAACTTTGGTCCATCTCTCCAAAATCTTCGTACGGAACTTCATATTAAGAAAGTTTCTTCAATCAAGTCAGTTTTATCAGACAACGACGGTACAATATTTACTGCCTCGAGAAGTTAAACTGAGAATTGGAAGAAAGCCAATGTAAGAGAAAATCCTGGATAAGTTGCGAGACATAAACTCAATTTTCGCCATAATTCGGAAATGTTAAGCGGTGAGTGCCAACTTTTGTCATGGATTTTATACCTTATTGCCAATCCAATCCAACTAGTTAAGAGTCCCCGGCATGGCCAACTCCCTGTTCCAAATGGGTATGTAACAGGACGCAACTTGCAGTTTCTGCCAGGAGACAGAAGAAACAGCAATGCATATTCTCTGCTCCTGCGGAACACTCATGCACAAAAGACAACTGCTAGGACAATTTTGTGATGAGATAAAGGGGTGTTTAAACAAACAAGAGCACATAATAGTAATATTCATTGATTTTAGTAAAGCCTTCTGCTTAGGCCGTGTAAATAGGCAATTTAGACTATGCGGTGATGAGCGGAGCCGAAGGCAAGGTTACGCCGTAGGATAAAAGACAAACCAAATATGCAAATTTTGAGAAGCTGAAACTGCTTACCTTAGTTGTCCGAGTGACTTGGAGCGGGCGCAAGCAGAGAGGAGCGGCAGGAGTAACTAGCACAATCACTATAGGTACTTATTAATAGCAATCTTATTATTCGTAGTTCAGTTTGCAGCGGAGAAAATATGAAAATTATGCGTTGACGTATGTAACTGAATGTTTTTTTTATGACAGCCAGAACTATGAAGGCGGTGCGTGTAAGCGGTCTCAACAGCTTTTTTAAGAAAGGAGGCCAAAAGGGATTTTGCTCTGACGGCGTAACCATGCTCCCGGCCTTGAAATGCAAAGAATTTCAAAAATGAGATGAAATGATGCGGTTGAATGATAAATAAGAAAGAAAAAGAACCTCCCAATAAGAACTGGAAATAGGTTATTGATTACTGTGTAGGTAAAGGATATAGCTTCACAACAGGTCGTTTGAATAAGCCGTTATTAGTTTTAACAGTAGCTACTCGAATCACACCATCAGGTCCTGGATGTACGGTCGTGATTATACCTAACGGCCATCGAAGGGGTGGAACATCATCATCACCCATCAAGACTACCGTGCCTTGAACAATAGGATGATCTGGAGTACACCATTTATTTCGGACTTGCAATGTGTGCAAAAACTCTAAGTGCCATTTTCTCCAATATGATTGCACAATACTTTCTAGCAATTTTTTGCGATTCGTTAGATTCTTGCACTCGCAGAAGTTGAAGCGGTGTAGACATTAAGAAATGTGCGGGGCTTATTATTTCAGGGTGCGGATCTGAAGAGAGCACACTGAGAGGGCGTGAGTTGAGTATGCATTCTATTTGAACCAAAACAGTTAGCAATTCTTCATATGTTAGAAGTTGTGACCCTATGACACGATACAAATGTGTCTTTAAACTTTTTATATTTGACTCCCAAATACCACCGAAATGGGGAGCGCGCGGTGGGATCATCTTCCATTCAATGCGGTGATTAAAGCATTCGCGGTTAAGTTTAGATTTGAAATCGCATGTGCGAAACAAAGCATACATCTCATCTAATTGAGATTTGGCTCCAACAAAATTTGTCCCATGGTCTGAATAAAGACATGAGACGGGGCCACGGCGAGATATAAACCGCTTGAAAGCTGCTAGAAAGGAGTCAGATGTTAAATCTGAAACCAACTCAATGTGTATAGCCTTGGTGACAAGACATACAAACAAGCATATGTACGCCTTTTGCGCATGTTGACCACGACGGCGACAAAGCGTAATACGAAGGGGACCAGCATAGTCAACACCCGTATGCACAAAGGCTTTAGCTTCTTGCAAGCGATAAGAAGGAAGGTCAGCCATCTTTGGAATCGGATGGTCCGGTTTAACGCGGAAACACGAATTACATTTATGTACTCTATTCCTAATTACGGTTCTGGCATCCAATATCCAGAAGCGCTGGCGGATGATTGACATCAACAGTCCTGCACCTGTATGACAATTTACAGCGTGATAGTGATCAATAATTATGTTGACTATATGATCGCGTTTGGGGAGCAATGCAGGATGCTTAGCTTCAAATGGTAAATCAGCGTTTGAAAGTCGACCTCCTATACGCAGAACATTTTTCTCATCAATAAACACTGATAACTTGACGAGTTTTCGCGAGGGTAATATATTATTTTTCATGCGAGCAATATCTTCCTGAAAGTGAACGCTCTGTATCGCGAGTATTAAAGCGGTTTCAGCGATTTCGATATTTTTTATAATCTCAGTAGCGTTAAGCTTTTTTGTAAAACGTAGCACATAAACTACAGTTTTCAGCAGTTTATTCCAAGAGGATATGCGTTGCGCTAAATCATATAATATAGGTCGCTCAAGTTGCACAAGAGTTGTCAATGTAGTGGTTTTACACTCCGGCAATTGTTCAATAGCAGCGGCCTGAAACGGTTGGATAGGCCATTCCGTTGGCGCATTATGCAGCCAGGAAGGTCCGTTGCACCATAGGGTATGAGAAACCAATTGTGATGGTGTCATACCACGGGACAAGCAATCACTGGGATTGTTTATTCCAGCAACATAATAGAAATTCTCTGGTAACACATTTTCTTGACACTGAGCAACACGATTGCTTACAAAAATTGACCACCTATGCGGCGATGCTTTGATCCATGAAAGAGCGATCATTGAATCGGAGAAAGCATATATGCCTGCAATCGGAATTCGAGCAAGATAAGTGTCTTGCACAATTTTAATCAGTTTGGCCATTAAAACAGCGGCACATAGCTCTAAACGAGCAAGCGTAGTTATCTTAGCCGGAGAAACCTTGGACTTGGAGCATAACAGCCTTACACTGATATCGCCAGTCAAGTTTGTCACATGCAAGTAAATTACACAACCATAACCACTAAGGCTGGCATCACTGAATCCAACAATATTGACTATACAATCGGATGATACGCCAATATGGCGCGGGATCTTAAACGTTGATAACAATGGAAATTCTTGAACCAATGTGGAGTAACACTTAATTATGTGTTCCGGGGGGGTAGCGTCCCAATCTATTTTACTGAGCCAAAGTTCTTTTATTAACAACTTGGCGTATAGGACGACAGGAGCTACCAAACCAAGGACGTCAAACAAGCGAGCTACGGTGGATAAAATGATTCGCTTGGTACACTTCCCTCCGGCGGGCGGGAACGTAGTTAGTGAGAATGTGTCATCGGAGGGTTCCCAAGATAAGCCTAACACTTTGGCAATATTTTGCTTGTCATCAAAATTAACACAAGCACGGTGTGAATTAGGCAGCTTATCTAGCAGTGACAGGGAGTTGCTGGACCATTTGACTAAATCAAATGCACCAGTTTTAAAAAGCGCGATTAAGTTTTGCGATAAACGCATTGCAGTTTCCTCATTTATACACGAATGAACTAAATCGTCCATGTATAATTGGGAACTAGCCACTGTTGCAGCATCGGGAAACCGATGTCCCTCATCAAGGCAAAGCTGCTTGACAGTGCGCATTGCCATATACGGGCTTGATTTCAGTCCAAACGCAACGCGCGTAAACTGAAAGGTGCGAACCTGCTCTTTTTCATCAAAGCGAAATAAAATTTTCACATATTTATAATGTTTTGGCGGCAAACAGATTTGCATATACATTTGGCGGATATCCGATGTCATTGCTATGGGAAACAGGCGAAAATTCAGTAGCAGAATAAATAAATCTGCCTGCAAATTTGGACCAGTGTGCAAAATGTCATTGAGTGACAAGCCTGAGCTACTTTTAGCACTAGCGTCTAGGACTATTCTGACGCGAGATGTAGATTTATCAGGACGAACCACTGCGTGATGAGGAATGTAATATCCGTCATCAGTGACGTCAGATTCAGGAACTTCGGTAAGATAACCGTTTTGCATATATTCTTTGATGACTTGGTTATAATCATCACGAAGTGTAGGTATTTGTTTAAACTTCTTTTCCAAAAAAAGTAGGCGGCGATGAGCAACAGCTCGAGAATTGCCTAGCTCAGACGCATCTTTGCAGAAGGGCAAGGCTGCAGAATATCTGCCATCATCATTTCGAGTCACGGAAGTAGTGTACAAATTCTCACACTCAGTCTCTTCCGGACTAAGAAAACGTTTGTATGGGATCTCTTCTAATTCCCAAAATTTATTGAGACTCGATTCAAGGTCATTGAGCACAAATGCGGTAAAAGAAGTGTCATTAGAGTTAGACTTACAAGGATAGTCACCCATTAACACGTAACCAAACGTGGTTAGCAAAGCGGGGGGTGCGCATGTGCCAGAATCTACTCTGTTCCCCAAATATATATACGGGAAGAGTTGAACACCTAGCACCACATCAATGCAGCCTGGAATATTCCAGGTTAAATCTGCAAGCGGTATATCGGCAAGATATGCCAAGTCACATTTATTAGCTTCGACGAAATGCGCGGGCAGTTGATCTGTTATACAATCTACCACTAAAGCATGTATATAGTATTTATTATTTGGGTAGATGCGCGATTCAATATTTAAATAAACATAACCAAGTATAGGCCTCGACGTTAAACCAACACCCTTTATATAGGAATTGTTAAGCGGTATCACGGGTAAGTTAAGTGATTTGCAACAATCAAGCGTTATTAGATTGTTTTGTGAACCATTATCAATTAGGCATCTTATAATCGTCTTACCATCACCATTATAAGGCTTAGCGTACACCTGAGCGGTTGACAACAATATTGTTGACTTAGGGTTCGACTCTACTTTGAGTGAGACCGAAGCGTTAGAAAGCGGCTGTGCTATGGCCCCATCAGGTGACCATTGCGTATTAATGCTATCGCGGGGCGGATGAGCAGTCAGCGGAGTATTTATTTGCGGTGTGCAGACACAGTTCGAGTTTGCATTAGGTGCATTTGGTTCACAAGAATTAAACACTGCAGGCGGAGAGCGCGATGGAGGCGCGGCTGCTGACGGTCGCGGTACATGAGCGGCGGAAGAAGTAACGTCGTTAGTGTTGGCGAACAATTGCGTTGATTTAATATTAGCGGAAGCAGCTTTATTCGACTCAAAATGTAAGAACGTGTGATGACGCTTCAGACACACGTTGCAAGCGTGACGCGAGTTACAGTTAATAAGTGTATGCGTCGTACTTAAACAATTAACACAACCATGCTTATCTTTTATAAATTCAAACCTCACTTGCGGGGAGACCATGTTTTTAAACTTCATGCAAGCATAAAGTTGCGAATGATCCTTTTTGTTGCACAATATACAAGCTGGTTCATTAATCGCGGGTTTTGAAGCGGTATCATTGCTGGCTACAAACGCCTTATACGTAGTTCGCGTAGTTTGTGCCGGTATATTGGCAACTGATTTGCCGACGGTACTACCATTGGACCGTTCTAAAATCTTAACTTGGTCTTGCACAAACGATATGAACGATTTATAAGTCGGAATCTCAACATCGCGAATTGACATTTCGTAACTTTGTAACATCTGTTGGTCGGTCTTCCTCAATGCGCAATTTAAAAGAAGAAAATCAGCCAAATCAGGAATGTCTAACTGCTTAAGAGCGGCGATAGACGCGGAATACTTCTCAATGAAGGTATTGAGACTGCTGGCATTGTTTGAGCATGGTTTTAAGTCAAATACATTGTTCAGGTAATAAGTACCCAAGGCGCGTTTATCTTGATATTTTTTGACAAGACTGTCCCAAATTATGGAATAGGTTTCACCTGTAGGCACTAAACCAGCGGTTAATTTCAGAGCATTATGTGTTAGCTTGCCCATGAGGTATTGCACACGTTGCGAGTCAGTCAGTTGGTCATTATTATGTACGTTGGTTTTAAATGACTCATAGAAGATGGGCCAGTTCTCAGTACGACCATCAAAGCAAGGCAATTCTATTCTAAGAGCCGTTGTTACGACTCGCGGGTGCGGATGATGCACTTGCTTGCGGTATTGACATTTTAATAATGTTGTTTCGAGTGCGTTTTATTTTTGAGTACATATCTTCGAACGCATCCAGGGCCTCATAGTCAGGCTTGGTACCAGGAACGAGAGACATGATGATTTTATTCATCTCATCCAGAATTGATTCGAAACTCACACGTAAGTCATCAATCGTTTCACTATCGGCCATGAAAGACTCGTTGCTTCGCGATTCAAAATTTGAAATATTTTTAGAAGCGGCATGTATGCGAGTAAATCGCTGAAAGATTTTCTCTTCTTTACTTTTTAACACTGCTAACTCAATTTCCATTTCAGATTTAGACATGTTGGCTAAATTAAAATTTCAATTATATTAATGACAATGTCAAGCTAAATGTAAATGACAATGAGCGTGATATATATGAAATGAGCGTTAATGGCGGGTGAAATATATGAGTATTGCGGAAAATAAATGTGAATTTTAAAAATTTGGACGGAAGAATCCGGAACTCGATAGGACCAAAAATATGCTTAGGCCGTGTAAATAGGCAATTTAGACTATGCGGTGATGAGCGGAGCCGAAGGCAAGGTTACGCCGTAGGATAAAAGACAAACCAAATATGCAAATTTTGAGAAGCTGAAACTGCTTACCTTAGTTGTCCGAGTGACTTGGAGCGGGCGTAAGCAGAGAGGAGCGGCAGGAGTAACTAGCACAATCACTATAGGTACTTATTAATAGCAATCTTATTATTCGTAGTTCAGTTTGCAGCGGAGAAAATATGAAAATTATGCGTTGACGTATGTAACTGAATGTTTTTTTTATGACAGCCAGAACTATGAAGGCGGTGCGTGTAAGCAGTCTCAACAGCTTTTTTAAGAAAGGAGGCCAAAAGGGATTTTGCTCTGACGGCGTAACCACCTTCCACACCCTAGTACACGGTACCCTATTCAAAATACTAGACCAGAACGGAATTCAAGGCCACTTCTAAAATGGCTTGCAAGCTACAATAGCAACAGATTTACAGCAGTTAAACTAGGCAATTTTACTTTAGTGACATGACAAAAACATCAAAAGGTACAGCACAGGGATCCATACTTGGTCCAACCGAATACCTTTTGTATGTCAACGATATGTGAGTTGGAGAGGAATATGTATACCAGTTTGCCGATGACACCTGCATAGTCGTAGCGGATAGGGACCTTAAGACTGTCGAACGAAAAATACAGGATATAATACGACACCCTGATGTCAGTCTAATCGTAAACGCTGATAAAACTAAGGCTATGCATATTCATTCCTCACACAATACGTCATCTTACATTCGGGTAATTAAAGCACATGCCTCCATTTGCAACGCAATAACTGCGACTGTCCTAGTATCGATTATGTAAAGGAACATTATGTAGAATTGGCTTATTGATTGACTTTAGATTTAACTGGCAACTGCACACTGAATATGTATGCAACAAACTTAGATCACTTCTAGGAAGATAAAATATCCTGAAATATAGGATCCCATACAACATCTTAAGAATGTTTTACCTAGCATTAGCCGATTCGGTTATACGATACGGTTTCTGCAGCTATGGACGATCGTACAAAACCAATCTAGCCAATATATTTAACCTGCAGAAAACTATAAAAAAATATTATACCGAAAAACAAACTTACAGTAATAAGTACTCTCACCTTTTCCAATATTGCAAAGTACTTTCCATACAAAACATGGTCAAACTCTCCATACTGACCATACTCAAGGAAGAATATAAATACATCACCAAGTTGAATGAATACCACCGTAACATTAGGCTAAGGAGTTTATCCAATACACACAGATTTGTATTACCAAAAATTAAAAACGTTTATGGCATGAGAACTAATCATTACATCCTTCCAAAATTTATAAATAGCCTCCCAAAACACATACAAGATTTATACCTATCCAACCCTACATTAACCAAAGATGTAAACAAGTATATGTGATTAGAGACTTTGTGTGAACAACGTTCTAACTAGCTCTTTTTTTTTTATTCTAGCAACGAAAACTAGTTTCCCAGTTTCATGTTAGTCTAGCATGTCGTTTTAAAATAAAAACCAAACTAGATTTGTATGGGGAGTCCATGGTCCTGGCGACCGTTAGTCATTGATCCCTTAGGCCATTTATGATGTAATATCTATTCGGCGCGGTATCAGTAAGCTGTCAGCGGACACTGTTAACTCTCAGTCAAGTTAGTACAGATTCGTTACTGCATGCCTACGTTTACTGCTGTTTCTAGCAATAGCGACATCTAACTCGGTGAAAAATCTCTTGACAGATAGGGCCAATGTGTTATACAGAGGTTTTCATTTTAAATTTGCGGACAATCTTACTCAAATCGACCTAGTACTAAATTAAGCAAAGCCTGTACTAGACGATGATAAACTTACTTATACACATAGAAAAAATCCATGACACAGGATCAGATATTCGTGCTCATCACACAAATTAATTCCCTGGCCGGGATTCAAACCCAGGACCTCTAGCATCGTAGGCAGGGTCACTAACAACTAGCGACCAGGTCACCTTCTCTGAGCTCGTGCTTCTTGACCCGCCACTTGGTCCGCTGCTGCAGCTCGCTCAGGTACTCATCATGAAATCGTGCCCAGAAGTGTTGTCTCATCTGTTCTATCTTTTGATATCTGTTTGGACAGTTTGTTGTCATAGGTGGCTCTGGTAAGGCAGTTAGTGGCCGCCCTATCAGGAAGTGCCCTGTAGTCAGAGGAGACATATCAGAAGGATCGGACGTCAGAGGAGTCAACGGGCGGGAATTTAGGATTCCCTCGATTTGTGTGAATAGTGTCGTTAGCTCCTCGAACGTCAGATTTGAACTACCTACTACACGTTTTAAAAGAGATTTAGCTGATTTTATACCCGCCTCGAAAATCCCTCCAAAATGAGGGGAATATGCCGGGCTAAAATGAAATTTTATGCCCTTATCGTGGGCGGCCTCAATCATGGACCTTTGGCTTGCCCGCAACATTCTGCCCAACTCATTATTAGCACCCACAAAGTTGGTGCCATTGTCACAATAAATGTCATGAGGCCTGCCACGACGTGAGATAAATCTGCGAAAGGTCATTAGGAAGGCATCAGTACCCAGGCTACTAACAACCTCCAAATGCACGGCTTTGGTACTAAGACATACGAATAAGCTTAACCAACACTTGGACAGCGTGCACCCTCTACCCTTGCGGTTCGCGATTGAAAACGGGCCAGCAAAATCTACTCCAGTTACTATAAAGGAGTAGGTAAGAGTAACGCGGGGAGGGGGCAAGTTACCCATCATGGGCTGAATTGAGATGCCTTGAATACGTACACACACCATACATTTTCTGAACGTTTGTCGAGCTAAATTCCTCCCGCCTATAGCCGCCTATATTGGTTTCTGACTATATTTAGCAACAATTGCGGTCCACAATGCATGTTACTTAAGTGTTCTTTTTGAAATAAAAGTTTGGTAAAATAATGCTTAGAACACAACAAAATTGGGTGTTTCTTTGCATAGGCACAAAAGGCTCCTTGTATGCGTCCTCCAACTCTAATCAAATTATGTTCATCCAAAAATGGATTAAGTGACAAGATTTTAGATTTACGATGCACAGGCTGCTTAATTTTAAGACACCGTAAATCATTTTCGAATGCATCACGTTGAGAGATTTTGATTAGAGTTCGAGTAGATCGCTGTAACTCGTCGTTTGATAAAAAACCGCTTTGGCGCGCATTTTTTAGTTTTTTGCAATTAAAGATAAATCTTAGAATGTACCCTACGACGCGTATCATTCGGTGATACTTAGAAAATCGAGCAAAGTCAAAGGATGACTGCTGTGGAACCAGACAAGCATATACCTTTAGTTCAGGTAACTCAACATCAATAACTTGAGTGGTTGGCCACTCAGATTCAGGTTTCATTAAAAACAATGGTCCGTTGAACCACTGCGAATTTTGCAACTGGCTGGGGCTAATGCCGCGAGATGCAATGTCCGCTGGATTCATGGCCGTGGGCACATGATTCCACGAAGATTTGTCAGTCAACTCGTGTATTTCGTTCACTCTATTGTATACGAATTGTTTAAGATTGTTTGGGTTTGTGTTTTTTACCCAACCCAACACTATGGTGGAGTCGCTCCAAAAATACTTTCTATCGAATTTGCACGTGAGTGACTGACACACCTTCGCACTCAGCTGAGCTCCAAGCAGCGCAGCGGCCAGCTCCAACCTGGGAATCGTACATTTCTTTACAGGGGCTACTCTGGCCTTTGCGCAGAGCAGCTTAACTGAAACATTTCCTACAATGTCCACACAACGTACATAAATACAAGTAGCGTATGCGAGTTGGGACGCATCCACAAAACAATGCAGATGTGTAGATACAGGTGCATCCTGCATGACAAAGCGTGGAATATTCATTACTTTAATTGCGTTTAAATTTGACAGGAAACCATTCCACTCTTTGCCTATATCAGAAGGCACCGGGTCATCCCAGGCGAGTCCAGAAAGCCAAAGTTTCTGCAACAACATCTTGGGTACTATTGTACAGGCACTAAGCAAGCCAAGTGGGTCGAATATCTTACATGTTGCCGCGAGAATGTTCCGCTTTGTGAACACGGGATCTATCTGAAAGTCTACAAGAAAATTTAAGCTATCTTGCGAAGGACTCCAATTCAACCCCAGGACAGACGACTGATTTTGCAAGTTTGAATATTGATCATTTATCTGTGATAAGTCCTTTTCAGCACATGTGGTCGAAGTGGGGTCGTTAGCAAATATGCCTGGTACATTTGTTCGGAATTTCCTTAGCGGAAAACAAGCTTCTGCCAACTTGTCAACGACTGAATCACGCAGGTACTTAAGCTCGGTCATATCATTGCTACCGGTGATCAGATCATCACAATAAAAGTCGTTTTTTATGACATTTGCAACTTTTGCGTCTACGCACTCCTTTGACAACTGAACTATACATCTCGTGGCCAGAAACGGAGCAGAAGCCGTGCCTTATGTTATGGTGTTGAGCTGTAATGTTCTCAAAGGCTGAGCCTCATCGTCCCTCCATAATATTAATTGTAGGTGACGTTGAGACTCCTCCAGAGAAATCTGGCGGTACATTTTAGCTATGTCACCGGTTAAAACATATTTATGCTGCCGAAATCTCAACAGAATTGACAATAAGTCATTTTGCACCACTGGACCTACATACTGAATGTCATTCAATGACCTGCCTGACGTCGTGCGCGCCGATGCATTGAAGACTGCTCTCAGCTTCGTAGTTTCGCTTTTCTCACGCAGCACTGCGTGATGTGGCAAGAATATGCCATTAAGTGGCCTCTCTATTTCAGTTAAGTGGCCCAGCGTTGCATATTCTTGAATAAATTCACTATACATCTTCTTCAACATAGGCTGCTTTCGGAAGCGGCGTTCTAGATTGAAAAAACATCTCTTAGCTAAAGAAAATGAGTCTCCCAAGACTTCTGGTGACTCTTTCAATGGCATTGATACTTGAAAACGGCCAGATTCTAACCGAACCGTATTTTTGTTAAACAAATCTTCACATATTTGCTCATCCGTTGAACAATTCTTATCAGGTGTATTAAATGTTTCTAACTCCCAAAATTTGGAAAGTGAATCCTTGATTTCCTGGCTAAAATTACACAATATTTTGCCACTTGACAAAATAGGTGTGGCCGGGCTCACAGGTCCCGATACCAACCAACCAAATTTAGAGTAAACTAGCGTAGGCGCATTTTCGCCTAAAGGTATTTGTCGGCCACCCTTAACAATACTCCACATTATGTCAGACCCGATTAAGATATCGATTTTATCACTTTTATAAAACTGGGGATCCGCCAATGGTGTATTATTGGGTAAGTTCAGTTCATCAGGATTCACCTCCGCACTGGGTAAGTTTTCAGCAATGCTTGGAATAATCATACAATTCACACTAGTGGTGAACGAATTAATTCTTGATTTAATATTTAATGTGCAACTATCTGACACTAGAGATGTCAGATTGTTAAGTCCGCTAACGTGTTTTAATTGTGAACCATTACTTTTAATGTTAAGTTTCTTTTTCAGGTTTTCAGTCACGAAGCTACTTTGACTACCACAATCCAACAGGACGCGTGCAGGGTAAGTATTATTACAATCATCAATCACCTCAACGACCGCGGTGCCCAGAAGGACTTCACTGTCGCTAGATGATGAGGTGAGAGTGGTAAGCGAAGTGCTAGCACTCGTACTAGCTACGTTGTGAATATTTTGTTGTTCGTAGCTAGTACTAGGCTTCTCATTATTGTTACCTTTACTACAATAATTCATTTGCTTATTATTTTCATTGTTCGCTTTACATAATAAACTGTTATGTTTTTGGTTAGAGGCCCTGCAAGCATTCAGTCGGCAGTTGTAAGTCAGATGACCTGGGCGAAGGCAGTTCAGGCATAACTTTCGCTTTATTGCCTCAGCTTCCCTCGCCTCAGGTGACATATCTGCAAATATCTTACATTCAAACAAACGGTGGTTCTGGTTGCACATGAAACAAGTTCTTTTCGATGTTGATGTAAAGAAGGATTTAATATTACCTTGAGATCTATTGTGAACAAACTTATTATTGTTTGTATGATTATTATTTGCTTGAAACCCCTTTGCGCCACCTTGCACAGTCTCCAAAACGTCAGCCCGATTTCTCAGAAATTCATAGAAATTTTCGAGGGTGGGAGACGGTGGAAGGTTGGCTTTATATTCTTCCCACTTAATACTAGTCACACTATCTAACTTATGTACTACAATATATATTACCAGGGTATCCCACATCTCAGTGTGTTCCCATAGTGTATTCAAGGCTCTCAGATTCTTTGACACATGGTCTATGATATACCTCAAGGATCTATGAGATTCTCTATTCAGAGACTCGAGCGTAAACAACGATTTGAGATGATTATTTATCAACACATTCTTGTTATTGTATCTATTACAAAGTAAGTCCCACGCAACTTGATAACTATCGGCCGTAAACTCAATCGATTTTATTGTGACCGCAGCACCGCCCTCTAGGGAGGATCTGAGGTAATGAAATTTGCTTATACTGGAAATAGCTTCGTTACTGTTGATCAGCGAGTCGAAAGTGTCCCGAAATTCGAGCCATTTTGTGTAATTTCCATCAAAGCTAGGCAATTTAATCGTCGGAAGTCGTAGTTGGCTAGTGCAATGGTTGCTGGAATTACTGCCAACTGAAAGTCTGCGACTGGCGCTCTCGACTCGCTCCTCATTTCTTGAAACTATTTCCTCAGCGCTAGAAATGACCGAAAAGAACTGACTTTCCATTTCGAAGCGTTCTTGCAAACGTCTATCTAAATTAATTTCAGTATCATTGGTTTCAATCTGCGTTTGAACACTATCAAACTCCGTAAAGAGTTCATTTATTTTCTTTAATCTTAAATTTAAATCGCTCATATGTTTCGTGGTTATCATTTCCCTGCTAATTTGTTCGAACGCAGTAAGAAACTCTTTGAATTTGGTAACGCGCGCCTTAATAGTTCCGCGCTTGCGAACTAAAATCACTACCTCCTCCGTCATTATATTAACACGTGAATCTAGGTGCAAGAACAAGGAAACAAAGAGAAGGGCTAAAATGTGCAAGCAAACCAAATTCCAGTGAAGCGAAGCTAGAAGATAAGCAAGCGCGCTGTCGCGCTGACGCTGCACGATGTAGCTGGCGCGGCGACCGCTGCGCGCTTAGCAACAAACACGTGGCGCGCAGTAGTCGCGCCCGGGCCGCGCCCACCTGGAATGTTCGGTGCGTAGGCTCAAGCAAAGCACTAAGGATGCAAGCGAGTGCAGGGCTAAGCGAAGAATAGTATGTAACTGTATGTATTCTCTTTGAAAGCGCAAGCTTGCTTATAAAACCAGGACAGCTGTTGCTATGAGCACATAAATCAGAAATTATGCACAAATACGCTTGAATTAAAAGTGCGCTATAAACACAAATGTTGCAAATGAAGACAAAGCATTCACTTATTTGAAATATTAACTTGGGCCGGCAAGGGTTACGTGGCACTATTTTAAAAGTAAACAATCTAATGCATAATACTTTCAACGGAAACTTGATACAAAAGGACAGTGTTCCGTAATTAAATAAAACTTGTCGTAAGCAATCTACAATAATGCGATGTGCCCTTTGTTTGGGCCGTTATTGTTACGTTGTAATATAGCAACTAACTAAATACCGCCTTAACTGCGCCTTACCTAAATGTACGACGGAGGCAATAAGACTCGACAAGTCGAAACTATTCTACGTGTAAGTAACTACAATCACTAATCACTTGTATGAAGGTACCTACTTAAAACATTTCGGTACACCTAACGGTTTACTACTACTTTATCCCTCAAGAATGTTGCAAAAATAAATGGTAATTGCCTACGAATACCACTAAATAATGCTATCTTTTATTTAAGTTTGCAATCACGACTAGGTAGATTTCCAAATCTCTGTACTACCTATCGATGACTGAACTAATAATTACTTATATTTTGTATTCACTGTTTTAAATACAATATAACGGAAATACTCGTATTACTTGTGCAAACAAAGCGTCTTAGCTGTTTGTTTGCGATAATTAATAACTTTAACGAAATATTTCCACTTTAACTTTCACGTACACTATGATTACGTTAATCGTTACACTATGTGAAATACCTATCCACTAAACTCACGACACTATTCACAACGAATCTAAGGGGGTGCAAGGGAACGGAAATTTATAAGGAACGGGCTTACTTCCTTTGCGAATGGTTTCCTGGAGCGATGGCTGTCCGAGAAACTTCGAGAAGATGTCCGCGTGACCTTTGGACCGCTGTTATTCGCCTTGCCCGGCGAGACGCTGTTGTAGTGCAGGCACTGGATGGCTTCCTTGTTCTTTTAGACTTCGCCGGTCATTGTTTGCAGACCGGGTCCCGTTGCTGGTCGCCAACTTTAAGTTTGCAAGCCAAAGGTCCATGATTGAGGCCGCCCGCGATAAGGGCATAAAATTTCATTTTAGCCCGGCATATTCCCCTCATTTTGGAGGGATTTTCGAGGCGGGTATAAAATCAGCTAAATCTCTTTTAAAACGTGTAGTAGGTAGTTCAAATCTGACGTTCGAGGAGCTAACGACACTATTCACACAAATCGAGGGAATCCTAAATTCCCGCCCGTTGACTCCTCTGACGTCCGATCCTTCTGATATGTCTCCTCTGACTCCAGGGCACTTCCTGATAGGGCGGCCACTAACTGCCTTACCAGAGCCACCTATGACAACAAACTGTCCAAACAGATATCAAAAGATAGAACAGATGAGACAACACTTCTGGGCACGATTTCATGATGAGTACCTGAGCGAGCTGCAGCAGCGGACCAAGTGGCGGGTCAAGAAGCACGAGCTCAGAGAAGGTGACCTCGTGGCCATCAAAGATGACAACGTCCCACCAATGCGATGGCGCTTGGGACGCGTGCATCAACTTCATCCAGGCCTGGATGGCATAACCAGAGTGGCGGACTTCAAGACGGCCAAAGGCATCGTTAAAAGGGCAGTGAACCGAGTCTGCCTGCTTCCACTGGGTGACACCGGCAACGACCACTCTCTTGGAAGCCAGGGCTTCCAAGGCGGGGACCCTGTTCACGCGGACACCGCGTGAAGATCGATGGCGACAACGGGGAGCGGCGCGGGGCGAGCGGCGGGCATCGGCGCCGGCGCGGCGCGTACCGCGACGCGCCCCACTACCAGATCGAACGACACGGCGCAATGACGCGTCCGTGATTTCTATTAACATTTTTTAATATACACTTTTACATGTCCAGGGTTGTTTTCATCGCGGTCATCCTTCAGCCCCACTCCTGGACAGCTACACCAGGTTGTTAAATTGCCATAATAAAAAATTCACATTCAAACAAGAAATAATTAGTATGTGTAACTCCTGCTTCAAAAGAGATGCTTGCGTACGATATATCGAATGCCCTCTGATGAATCGTTACGAAATGTGTTTAAAGAAAAGCGTTTTCTCAATGTCACGGGGTTATATGTATATCTTGGAACTTTGCTTCTTTGACAAAAATAATACAGCGTATTTCAGTAAAAAATCCACACAAAAAAATTACCTTAGAGCGCAAAACAAATACGATCTACTGTGTCCAAGAGCCAAAAACTCAATGTATTACAAAAGCGCTTTCCATACCGCCATACGTGGCTTTAATGCACTACCAGGTGAAATTAAAAGTTTAGATGGTAATCGATTTAGGTATAAGTTAAAATCGTGGCTCATAGAACATGTTTTTACAATTTAAATTAGTATTTTATGAAATTGGATAGAATGAACTAGTTGTAATTTTAGTGTTAAGGTAAACATTGTATGCTCGAAATGGGCAACTGTTGTTTCTGTCAATTTATTTAACCCCTTTGTACACAGTTTACAATAAATTAATACTTTACTTTACTTTTCTTGTATTAAATGGTACAAACAGCTCTTTATAGTGAAACTAGCTTTAGGTAGACCGCCGGGCCTCGCCTGCCGCACGTTGCCCGCGCCCCGCTATCGTCCTACCTCGCACTCGCGGCGGGCCACGAAAGCGAGGACTGAGATAAGCGGTCTACCTATAGGTACTCGTACAGTAGACTCATTATTTTAAAGGAAGGCGACGAGTTTCTGGCTTTAATTATATTTATAAGTCCAATGCCCCAATTTAAGTAAACAGCGTAATTGCAACGCGTCTGTGACCCAAAAATGGAATCTCGAATGTTTAATTCGCACAAAAATTCATTAAACTTCCAGAACAACAATAAAGTTTCCAACTCGCGAACTTCTTTGCCCAGCTGCGAGGATAATTGGTTCCTACTTATAATTAGCGATCAAAAGGTACTATACAAGAATATGAAAGTAATTTTCTATTAACAATTTTCGCAGCTCTTTCCTTGTTGATTAACGGTGTTTCGCAGCCTGTTGTTTTAGAGTTTTATCTTAAAATAACGTCTTTTATTTGATTAACAAGTTGTTTCCACTGTGCTTTGCTCATAAAGATTTTGTTGATCTCACTGTCTATATACATTTATGTACGTATGCTACTATATAAACCTTAACAGGGCTAAGGAGCCTTGAAAATAATTAAGATTGTCTCTGTTAAACACATCCATCATCCTCCTACCGTTATTCCCGGTTACGTCCATAACGAGCCCGGGGTCCTTAAGGCGCCGTAGGTTCATGGTCTTCTCTCCCTCTCACTGAGCATAAGCGTGAGCGAGATGGAAGTGCGTGCTCGGAAGCGCGGAAATCATGTTTTTCAATTTTAATTTTTTGGCCGTTTAAATAAATAAAAAAGTAAACACTGATTTCCCTCAAACATGATATTGCCGATTTTTAGAAGCCATTTTAATATTTTTAGCTTTTGTTCGTAATTTGTAACAAATATTTTAAGTGTATTTTAGACCCTTTTAGACCTATGTTCGTGATTTTTTTCTATCGAGCGAAAAATGCTTAATCATGTTTCTAAACACTGATTTCCCTGCAGAAAAGCCTCAAGATTACTATTCGTATTTTTATTTAACCATATTATTATAAACAGACGCATTATATTGTTTGAAAAACACTGTTCGCTTAACTTCGCTGAACCTACGGCGCCTTAAAACCTGCTACCCAAGACTTGGCATAGGCACTTGTTTTATGAAAGCGACTGCTATCTGACCTTCCAACCCCAAGGGAAAACTAGACTTTATCGGGATTAGACCGGTTTGGCTCACGATGTTTTCCTTCACCAAAAGGTTATCGGTAAATATTCCGTATCCGTACATATAAGTTCCGATAAACTCATTGGTACGAACCGGGATTCAAACTTATGACCGCCTTTTGACAGACGCCTGTAAGGCTACCGTAGTTTTCCGTTTAACACAATATTCACATAATTAATACCTATCTGAATGAACAAGTCCCCAACCCGCACTGGGCCAGCGTGGGGACTACTGCCCGTTCCCTCTCATCCATGAGAGGAAGCCTGTGCCCAGCAGTGGGACGTACATAGGCTGATTTATTATAATTTATTATCTGAATCACTAAACTTTTTTGTCCTGTTTTCATTTCGGAATTTACTTTTCGACAAACTTCATTTGCCTTTTTTCTTCGTTTCACCGGCACGTTAGTTTGTGACGTTTACGGCTGGTCATTTTATGGTTTAGCTTTTGTAATTGTTTGACAAATCTGTGATTCCCAATTATTGGTATACCCTCAATATTATCGTTATACCGACGTAACGATTCGGCTTACAATCTGTTCGTATTTTATCAAATCGGCTTTATAATATTTGTCATATTTTTGATTATACGATTCTACCATCGATTATACCACACATATCATACTAATTCATATGCTTTTTGATGAAAATGGTTGTTACCTATGAATTTGCAATATTTAAAAACATTAGCAAGAAGTTTGAAATAAACTAAGGTTCTCCTCCCAAAGCTGTGTTTATGGCAAATAATATATAAATGAAATGAAAAATGGTTTATTCAGTTAAGAGCTTACAGTGTTTTTTTTATACATACAATACTTCTGCCAAACCACAGTATAGTTATATTATATAATATTAAGAATATTTTTATGTATATGATGCTAAATGTGATTTATAATATATTGATTTAAACTTTCACGATTCTCACACATTATTTAATACGCGGTTAAGTCCCGTTTAGTATAAATAATGTGATTTATAATTACATGGTCAATAAACATTATTATTATTTTGGAACAAACTAACAAGAAAAAAATTCAAATACAAATAATGTATTGTATCAAAGTGAATAAAGATAAAGGTGGTGATGGTTCCATGGTTCGTCACAATCAGCCATTATATATTATGGCGTACAATATATTAGGATTATATCATAGATCTAGGATATTGTCTTGGACAGTGTCGCACTAGCATGGCCATACGAAAGCTTCCCATGAATTCTGTACACCTTGAGAATAAATTGTTTGTTAATATAATTATAATCTATTCTAAATTCAATATTATTATTTTCGACTTGCCAACTTATAACGTGATCTAGTTTACTATATCTATACTATGTCAACTAAAAAAATATGTTTATTTATTACCCGCGTTTATTTATTAAAACCAATTTAAATGTAACATGTTTAGCCTGAAGCCGAAAACAACATTCTCTTTGTACGGTCTAACATTACGTAATAATATATACGAACGTACGAGTACATTATGTAAATTATTCAGCCGCAAGCTTTTTAATTTAGCCACTGTTAAATTTATCGGCGTATATACTGTAATAATTAATTCAAAATTAATGTTAGATTATGCGTATACCAGCGTCAATCCGGTTAATTTATTACAAGCTTTTATTTAACTTGCAATGTGTGTAACTATGTTTGTTTCATTCGTAATATCATCGAGCTGATCTGATGATGGAGACAGAAGGTGGCCATGGGAATCCAGGACTTACCGGGAGTAACCCTGTTGAGTTTGGGCTCGTTACAATCGTCTCAACAAGTAGGTAGTAGTTTGCCAACTGTACAGAAAAGTAAAACCTGGTACCAAAAAATATTTTTTGACAGAAACTCATTTCACATTTTAATCGCATTTTAATAATGGTTCGCGCTCTTTCTGACACGTTAGCTCGGCGGGCGTGGAAGCGAGCAGGAAACAGATTAAGGCCATTTGCAAACGCTGATGGACGCAGCCTATTGTCGCCCTGCTACTTTTACTACTTGATTTTTTCTGTTCATTTCTGTGTTTTGCAACAATAAATCTCTTTTTTTATTTACATTCTTATTTTATTAATGAATTAACTCGTGGTACGTGACTGGTGCTCTACGGGACATATTTTGTCGTAGGTATTGATGTCCACCGTGGTGCGTTATGACCTGCATTTTCTCGTAGAGGCTATGCACTTTGAATGACTATCAACTTTCATTCTATCAAAACAATATTTAGTAACTTTGATCAAAGGTACTTTATAATAATGTAGTTTATTGAGGCTGTCATCGCCCCGGGCTCTGGGAAATATTTTAGACATGTTTAGAATCTTTTCATCATCATCATCATCAGCCTATATACGTCCCACTGCTGGGCACAGGCCTCCTCTCATGTATGAGAGGGAACGGGCAGTAGTCCCCACGCTGGCCCAGTGCGGATTGGGGACTTCACATACACCTTTGAATTTCTTCGCAGATGTATGCAGGTTTCCTCACGATGTTTTTCCTTCACCGAAAAGCTAACGGTAAATATGAAATCATATTCCGTACATAAGTTCCGAAAACTCATTGGTACGAGCCGGATTGGTAGAATCTTTTACGACCAATTATTTCCCGTGCCGTAAGGTAAAGATGGTACAGTGTTGCAAAATCAAAAAGTCGCAAATGGGCTGGTTATGCATTCAATAAAACGAACAAAACATAACCATTTACCTGGTTTTACAAACATTAATCCGGATTCGTCTATTAACGATTTAAAAAAGATAATTTACTTTCCTGTGATTTGATTTAAATTTTAGATTACTTATTTTGCTAAATAAACTACGAGTGTGTGCCCTGAACTATATTATTTCTATCATTCTTGCTTGGGGATGGTCTAGGAAAGTTTCTATTATCACTGTTATTTCCCTGGCCTTTAAGACCACTCTCATTAAGTTATCGCTTTGATTGTCTCATTGTTTTATCGACACGTGCCCTTCACCCTACGACAAAATAAGACTAATCGTACTAGGTACGGGAAATGGAAAATAGTACCCGTACCGCACCTAAGCAGTGATATTATTTATCAGTACGAGATTTCTTAACTGGTAAATTAAAAATGAAAAGATATTCTCAAGCATATATTCGGCTCTTTTATACCTTCATGAGAGCAACTTTCCTGCAGCGAGGGAGAAAACACGAATTTGAACTCCGACCACCAGTGAAATTCAATTACGGGAAAATACTACACGTACCGCACACAACAATTAAAAGAGTCGGATCTGCAAAACAGCTATTTTTCAGGTGAAACTGTCAAAGTTTTGAAAAAAATATTGTATGGGAGAAATTGTTAATTAATGGAAGATCGTTATCAAACTTCGAATGTTTGCTTATTACTAGGTTGTTTATTAGTAACCGTTGAGCATTCATGTACTTTTGTAGCCATTTTTCCAAAAAAATACAAACACCTCCTATGTTACTTTTTTAACCGGAATAGCTTAAGCAAAATTTTGTCGGAAGTGCCACATACGACATTTTTTTGTTTGGATATTGTATAAATGTATACAATCCGTATCCGACAATAAAGTTACTCCAAAAATGTCGTAACTGGCAGAACTGACATTGTTGCAAGGAAACTTTTATGTAACAATTTAATACAGAGAAAATTTACTTTGATAACATAACAGGCTGTAAATTACATAAAATACACAACAAAAAACACGCTATAGTTTTCCGTGTAAAATAGTAGAATGTGCCATTTTCGACACTTCGTACTCACAGTGTGTCCCGTAAAAATGTCGGAACTTTCACAACCGACGTTTTTAAATGTCATCTGTTCTTAGAACCGACATTTTTATCTTGGGTTTTACGAAAAGTATTGATACAAACGAAAATCTGTCAATGTGGTTTTAAAATCTAGAGTTTTTACGACCAAGGCCGCTGAAAAGCAAAAATCTCAATTGTTCAGATCCGACATTTTTAATTGAGACCATCGACAGAATAAGTAAAAAATCTGCCAAGTGTGAGTCGGACTCGCGCACGGAGGGTTCAGTACCATTATCTATAAAAACGGCAAAAAATCACGTTTGTTATATGGGAGCCCCCTTTAAATAATAATTTTATTTTGTTTTTTGTATCTGTTGTTATAGCGGCAACAGAAATACATCATCTGTGAAAATTTAAACTGTCTATCTCCGTTCTTGAGATACAGCCTGGTGACAGACAAAACGGCAAAAAAAACTTGCATGGGCCCCCCCTTAAACATTTATTTTATTTTGTTCTTAGTATTTGTTGTTATAGCCGCACCACAAATACATCTGTGAAAATTTCAACTGTCTAGCTATCGCGGTTCTTGAGATACAGCCTGGCAACAGACAGACGGACGGACAGCGAAGTCTTAGTAATAGGGTCCCGTTTTTACCCTCAGGGTACGGAACCCTAAAAACTATCTGAACTTTAGTCCTTTACAACTGACTCTACAAATACTATCTTGCAAGTTTAGTACATTGAATTACACATTTTTTGACAGTTGTCATTAAAGCTCGTTTTTGTTGTGGCTAATCACGATTTCTCGCTTACAAAGGGATAAATGGTTTACAAGAGAATTCCACAAATCACCCTCGCTCTATCCATACAAAATGAGGTTATTTTTTTTAGAACAAATATAAATCCCATAAAAAACATTTCATGTAAAAAAGAGCCCAAGAACTATTTTGTCGTACCAAGTCTCAGGCATTCTTATTATTCTTTATTTGCTAGCTATTTATGCCATGGAATTAAATATACTCGAGTGAACTTGATCATAAAAACAGTCTTAAGTGCGTGCGGTATCTCCCTTGAGTGCAGTTGTTAATGAGATTCTTTTTCCATCCACTTTCCCGGTGATGACTCAAGAGATTCCAATTATTCTGACTTCTGTCGAGATCTTGTTCTGTTATTGGGGTCAGCGATAGATTAAAATCATCTGAATTTTCAAAAATATACCTTTGAAAAAAAAAACTTGGCTGTCTTGACTCGTTTTATTTAAATTGTTTTCCAATCGAAACGAATATCATATCATATCACAAGATTGCAAGGTGCTGGTGGTAAACTCAAGTTTATTTCAATTCAGCACACCGAATTGCATCCAAAACGTCCATTCAAAAAGCAACTCTATTCTCCGAAGCAAAGTATTCTATTTCCGATGACAGTTTTATAAAAATAGCCGGTGACATTAAATTATCTATTATTGGAGATCATCGAAATCACATCCACGACAGTAGCACAGCATAAGAAGCTACCACCCTAATACGAGATTTATTTTGAGTAAGAAAGATCCCACTAATATTTAGCGCTGTGCCGCAGCAAACGCTGAGTTCACTCCTATTGTCGCACTGACATACTAGATTTAGTTTTTATTTTTCTGTTTAATTTTTTTTATGTTCTATTTCGTATCTGGTATAGTCAGACCAACACAAGTCTTCAACGACTTTGATAGCTCAAGCAGTGCAAGTTACATTTTATACGTCAAATTTCCATGATATTTTGACGTATAAATAACACTTGCACTGCGTGTGCTATCAAAATCGTTGCAGACTTGTCTTGGTCTGACTGTATTTTGTGTGGCAATAAATAACTATTCTATTCATGTACTAAAAACCTAACATTGTCCAACTAAAACAACTAACATGTATACAGAATGGGTTAAGATTCGTCACTGTCCCTATAAACCGTTGGACCCTCCACCGCAAGCGTCTTGTTAGAACCCCTCTTCCGCTCGCTCCTCATTGACGAGACACAAGATGTTTCGGGCTCTAATACCGTACTCTCAAGGGTTTATATTCAAAAAGCTTAGAAACTCGCCTGAAATCGACCAGTGAAGGTCTGCCCTCCAATAACACCAGTTATAACGAATCTAAGAGTCAATATACAATAGCGGTGAGCCATGAGCCGAGTAAGGAGGTTCTGAATAGCATAGAAGTGGCATCTTGTTTCACTTCGAGGGATTTGGACATCTCTTGGCCGCTCCAAAGAGATGTTATTGATTATCAGCTGACTTTCAAAAACTGGGTTTATGTGTTAAGTGTACTGTTTGATTTACTGTACAAAAGTGAGTAATTGTAAAGGTTCCGTCCTCGGCGAGTAAAGGCTCGTCACAATCAGCCATTATATGGCGTGCAGTATTAGCAGGATACTAGCAGCATGTCCTTGAAATTCAACGTTTGAGAAATGAAATTAAAATTATCTACACATTCGCCGTTCATGCGTACAGAGTGGAGGAATCTCAAAAAAAACACAAAGAATATGAATTAAATAATAAAAAAAAAAACGTTCCGTACAAAATTAGAAATGTTTAGTTTTCCGAGTTTACCCTGTATTTGTATTGTAGTATAAGGTGTTACTTGCCTTTCAAAGTTCTAGGGCAACAGAAAGTACCCTCTACCTTTTGACTCGCTTGAGAATGTCGAAATATACGTTTTTTTGGCATAAACAACCTAATCTTATTTTTACGTTAACTTAGAAGTTTGATTTTTTCACAACTTCGAGGAACTGTAGGCCTGACTATGTGGTTTTAATTTTAACTCGATACCTTTACGCCTTTCCGAGATAAAGGCATTTGACAGATAGACAGACGGACAACAAAGTGGTCCTATTATGGGTTTTTTTTGAGGTCCGGAACTCTAAAACTAGATGTCAATGTCATGTTATGTCACAATGAGAACAGAAAATAAAATAAACAAAATAAACGTAAAAAAAATCAGAAAAAGTAACAAGATAACAAAAGTTATATTAAAATGAGATAAAATAAATATATGATTATAAAGTGGCAGTGGCCGGGGCACATTGCATTTAGAACCAATTGCCGTTAGGGTGGAAAGGTTCTCGAGTGGCGACCACCTACCGGAAGGCGCAGCGTGGGTAGGCCCCCGACAAGGTGGACTGATGACCTGGTAAAGGTTGCGGGAGTCCGCTGGATGCGGGTGGCGCAGGACCGGTCACTTTGGCACTCTTTGGGGGGTGCCTATGTCCAGCATTGGAAGTCTTTCGGCTGATATGATGATGATGATGATATATAAACCTAAAAGTCCTGACTGACTGACTCACTCACTTAAATCAACACCCAGACCAAACCGCCAAAGCTACGCCTACCTAGCTGCCTACGCCTACGCTGAACCTAGAAAGCTGATTTCTTCACAATAGGTAGCTTATATAACATTAGTAGTAACCGCAGCAGAACCAAGGTAACCGATATAGCCCTCCGGATCGCTAAACTTAAGTGGCAGTGGGCGGGGCACATAGCACGCAGAACCGATGGCTGTTGGGGCGGAAAGGTTCTCGAGTGGCGACCACGTACCGGAAGGCGCAGCGTGGGTAGGCCCCCGACAAGGTGGACTGATGACCTGGTAAAGGTTGCGGGAGTCCGCTGGATGCGGGTGGCGCGGGATCTGTCACTTTGGCACTCTTTGGGGGAGGCCTATGTCCAGCAGTGGACGTCTATCGGCTGATATGATGATAACATTAGTACCCACTAAGAAGGGATTTTTGAAAATTCTACCCTCAAGGGGGTAAAAAGGGGGGTGAAAGTTTGTATGGGGATGGAGTAAAATTTTAAAAGAGAGACTTAAAACTTTGTATAAGGACTCCTTATTACAATACAAGAAAATTCATTAGGGTTTAGGAAAAACCCACCCTTAAGCGGCTGAATTAGGGGTGCAAAGCTTGTACGGGTTAAATTTGGTACAGAGATAGTTTGAGTTCCGGGGAAGGCCATAGAATAGTTTTTATCCCAGAAATCAGTCCCTACGGAAGCGAAATGGCGGCTGAACGTTTGTATGGAGCTACGTTAAAAACGAGTTCCACGCGGACGGAGTCGCGGGCAGAAGCCAGTAGATATTATAGATACACCGTCCTTTTATTGACTGTAATAGTCTTCTTTAGTTTTAAACTTTTTTCAACTACCTAATGAAATTAAGTAAGAATAATGAATTTACCCTCCAATTCAAATAACAATTAAAGCAATTGTCTCGAGTAGCATTTTCTCATCTAATCGTTCAATAGATTCGTTCTTACTTGTTGAACGTTGAACAAGTTGAACAATGTTATGAAGCTACGACTCGACGAGTAATAAAGCTGAAGAGGCATTACTCGATAGGATAGAAAAAATAAATTCACGTAAAACAAGATATTTATTTGTATTTGTATAGTCGGAGAACACTCGAAAGTAATAGTGTTTTATACAATCGTTACACAATGAGGGCCATTAAAGTCGAGTACCGTGCCTAAGTAAGGTACGAGAAATTAAGAGCTAATTATGTAACTATTGTAAACAATACTTTTTCTACAAATAGTCTTTATTGCACACCTTACACGGATAAAGCAGTAACAGAAACACAGGGATACAGAGAGACAGTAGAGGTAAGATAACAGGCGTTATTATTGCTAAAGAGCGATCTCCTCTAGACAACCTTTTAAACATGTTTTATCAAAAACATTAATGATTTTCCATCTGCAACCACATGTCCGTCAGTCGCTTCGCAAATGCAGCTTTTATTGATTAAGTAAGTGTCTGAGTTCAGTAAACAGTTATCTACCAACGCTTCGCGAAATGTCTCCATTAACGGCTTAAGCAAGCTGATACGACGGACGAATTAGGAAAAACGGGCTTGCTTTAATCGGGTTTGGCAGCATTGTGGCACGGAGAATTGCGAGTTTTTATTTTTATTTTATTTTTTTCCAATACTATAAACTAACTGTGCCTCTGAATAACTAAATGATGATGCATTTCTGTTATCTCTGATAGGGTCAGAGGCTCGCAGAAGAGTTCTCCATTAGCCGAGACGAGTCTCAGCCTCTTCCTCAACTGATCGGCTCCATGTATGCCGAGGACGTCCCGGACATCTTCTGCCAGTAAATTGCCAGCGTAGACCTTGATTGGACAAGTGGTTACACGACCGCCGAAGAAGCATTAAACATTTAAAACACAAACTTCCAAAGCACGTAACCACTCAAAGCAGACTCATCAAAGAACCGACGTGTATCGTTATTGGTTTACCTGCCCAATCCATTTGATTGTCAGAGCGCTACAAGCCAAAATGAATCTAATTTTAATGTAAATACGCTCATGTAAAATCAATAGTGGAATACCATGGCCAGGCTTCTCTTCAGAATCTCCGGCTATCGTATTTTTTATCATCATATATCATATTATTACTTCCAAAAGAGATGATTATTATCGTTATCGATAACAAACATACAAGCTAAAACAATTATAATTTTAGAGGTTCACTATTGTGGTCCATCGACATCCCTATCCCACTCTATTATTGTCTCCAAAATAAATTACAGCTAACGTCATCAGTTTTAGACAGTGGATCTTCTGTCCCTTTAGGTACTACTTACTATTAATAATTCTCTGCCAGGGCTAAAAAATAATAATAATACTGAAGTAATAAAGTATTTTTGGCTGTGACAGACAAGACCCAAGAGTCCTATTAACGAACGCAGGACGCCTCAGATAAAAATCCGACACTTTAATTTGAAATCTCCAATCCTAGAGCCCCGTTGAAACATGTATTAAATTTCATGTACATCGTTCTGGATATAAATATAAGTAATACGTTTAAACGTGCTGAGTACTTTCCTGGTAAACGTTTTCGTATCCTTTTGATACACAGCAGTCAAAAGGAAACTCAGTATTAATGCAAGGAAAACCTGTTCTATAATTAAAGATATCATAAGTATTAGTAATGGAAATTGAAACCTTAAAAGAAGAATTACGATTTCAAAGATAAGACCAATCGGAAAGAAATCATACTTAAAGGTATAAATTTGTACAACATAATCGTTTTTGTGGAAAAAAATAATGATATTCTAAATTTTACGTATGTAACTATGTTTCATGCTAGGTTAAATTCGATTCGGACTTGATTCACGATAATTTACATTAAAAATAAAGTTTTAACCGACCGAGAACATTTCCAAATTTTTTTTGTAATTCAATTTACCACATGAACTGATTTCCGATAGCAAATGGGTTGAGTACTATAGAAAAAAACCGAATCTCTGTATGCGGGCCGATAATAATTTGAGGACTTCCGTCGATTCCCCAAGATCATCACCAATGGCACTTCATTAGTTCCTATTTCAATGGAATCTTATCAGAACCTGTGACGTACTTGTGCAATTCGATACGTCATCTGTGGTCTTCATCATCAATTCCTCGCAACCAAATTTATGATTTTCGGATGTAAATACACGACTTATAACAGAAAATACCAAAATCACTACACGAAGCTAGTATTGCGGCGTATAGCGGAATAGCAAAGGAATATTGTTCTCGTAACTTATCATGCACCCAGGTACAACATTGTTGGTGTTAATTCTTTGCAACATCTATTAATATTATTACATTATTTTAAATGCAGCTATATATTTTGTATATACGGTGAACATTGTTTATTAAATATTTCACATTTTTAAGTTATTATGACTATTTATAACGATCACTATATGACGAGTAGCATAAGCAAATATAAAGTGTTATGTGAAATTTGTATACTGAGATAAAATAAACTAAAACTAAACTAAACTAAACTAACATGGACTTCCGAAAAGTAAAGCCTGATTCAATCAGTTATGTCTATTGACAACACGGAGTTAAAGCGTGGTCACCGCTTCCTCCATAAATCAGCAGTGGAATCAGATTCCCATCTCCCTATCTTTGGCATGGCTTTTGAAAGCCGGTTCTTGGCAACAGTTTCCATGTGGGCAAAGTTGCGGTGTCTCTGTATAAACCAGTTAAAACCGGATACAGTCTGCGTTTGCGAGTCAGATATGCATGTGCAGTTTGAGGTTGGAAATGCGACTACGTACGTTCATTGTTGAATGCATGCAGATGCTTTAAAGATGAATAAATCCGTAGGGAGCGAAACGAACGAAGTACTCTGCTTCAGCTTGGGCCAAAACTCTTTCGTATGTCCGGCTGTCCAGCTGGTCTCCTCTACATGACCAGTTTCGTTTTTTTTGTCGATTCTTTTTTTTTCAACAACTCACGCTTGGGTATTTTACTAAATAGTTTTGTATGAATAGAATTTCCACTAGTTTTTTGAGTGAACTGGTTGGAATAGTTAAAGTTCTTTTATATCGCATGAATGTCCCACATCTTCATATTTTTAGTTAGTGAAATTGAATATGTGTGATAACACATATTCAATTTGGTTTTGAAAAAAAAGGAAATTGTTATATACTTACATATTTTTCACTATAGAAGATTGGTATAACAAAAATTGTTCAGTTCAAGTGCAACAGTTCAGTGACTAGATTAGTAAATAGGTAGTTGTAAAAACATGTCTTCATATTCTTTGAATTCTCGGTCGTAAATACTCGTATTACCTACAAGACCGTTAGAATAACAAATAACATGAAAATTGATTATTATTACTCAAGTGCATGAAATACAGTGCTGGAATGTTCACAGTTTTCACTGTCTTCGACGTCGACTTGGGATAATTTAATGTAACTTGTTTTCATTGAAAAGTACTCGAGAAGCTAAAGCATGTGCTACACGGTTTAAAACCGCGCTTTCTGCCACGTGACCTTGGTAGAAAAACAGCCGTTTTAAACCATGTAGCCACTAGCCAGTGGTTTCAAGCCAAATCTCGCATGACCTTGGCAGGCAGGCGCGCCCGGCAAACCATTTGGCAGAAACGGTGATTTAAAACAATGTAGCCAGCGGCTTTTTTAAACACGCGAACGACAGTCGCACGCCGCACGCACCGAGTGCAGACTTGCAGCGCAGGTTTAGGTTCAAAATGGCGTCGGCGAACGAACGAGAGGTGGTTACCGAACTAATTGAACTGCATAGAGACATTCCGTCTCTGTGGGAATTAACTAGTGAGGATAATAAGGACCCTAGCCAAAAAAATAACTTTTGTTTTTTTAATCAATTGCACACAAAAGTGTAAAACAAACTACAATCTTTTGAAATTTCGACAAGGAAGGTGCCATGGCGTCTTAGTAGGTACCAAGGTCACATGGAAGAAACCGCGGTTTTAAACCGTGTAGCACATACTTTAGCGAAAATGAGTCGAAAAATGCAAAAACCGTTAGTGAAAGTAGTCCTAGAGCTGACTGACATCATGCAATAACAATCTTTGCGATGGAACCGCATGAAGTGTGCCTTCAAAACGCCACATGTCTAAAGGACGACTGATCCTGAACCAGTCTTTGCGCTAGCATTAATAAGGTTAACTATTAAAGGGATTAATATAATATTAAGTTTATATAATATAATGGAAATAGATTACTCGAAAAGGAATTCTAAAATTGGATGTGGATGTGGTGTAGTTGAATGTATTTTAGTTACTAGCACTAATGGTAGTAGTATAGTAGATACACGTGTGCCGGGTTTCAAATTTTAATGTTAGATTACGTGCTTCATTTTCTGATTTGGACCGTTGAATGTATTTCCATTTTTTTTCAAACTAAGCCGTAGATTAGAAGAACGTGGGTGAATTTATCTGTTCAATTACTGTTTTGGAGTTATCAAAAAAATATAACAGCGATCCGGCAATATATTATGAACGCCAAGTGAGTAGCTTCAGGTTTAATTAATAAACAGCAATGAGAGGCCACAACTTTATCCAAAGAAGTCTCGCCCTCAGCGCTTCATCAGTTACTTCGCTCTCACGTTAAAAATCTTACAAAATCTAAATATTATGATGAAGTAAATATTTCTCAATGCCGTAAATTAACCTTATTCTCTTTTACAATTGGTTCAAATGAAGATCATTTACTTATTTATTAGTGTAAAATACTCAGTAACACCAGGTAATCACTCCACGCACGTCCGCTCGGTACGGTGGTTGACAGCTGACTCCCCCCACTACTCCAGCCCCTGCAGGTGCAGGATACTACATCCCTTCCTTATTAAGGAAAATAAAATAGTCTGGGTTGCCTTGAACTTGTGATGGACTTGCTACAGAGGGACCTCATTAATGTTATTTCCTTATGGCTATGCACCTCTAATATCTTATTGGGCATCGGTCGACTTGCTCCGGTCTTAACAGGGTATACCCTGGTGACTCTGTTCGTGTTTGCTTGTTAGTCACTAAGTCGGATAAATAAACATATTTACAATGCTATGGCCCCCCAGAGGTCCAGTCGACCGTGCCAGTGTGTTTCCGGACCACACCACCAATATATGGGAGCTCCAGGCTTCCCTGTCCAATTCTAAGTGTTTTGTGCACTGCATGATTGGACTACTACAATTATGGAAAGAATGCCATATGAATCATATTACAATAGTCCTCTCATCTTTCCACTGATCATGCACATATAAGTCGACAAAAAGATATGCAAAGTGAACACTCACCGAGGTCCTGCAGATGGACCTCCCAAGAACTCGGGGCTCCTAACTTCTTGGTGTCCTTTACTTTATAAACCCACCTTGCCCATGGTGAGTCCGGCCTCCATCTTCTTTGCCGCCATCTTTCGATTGTTGTATGGCGAATCGCGCTGGGCGCGACACTTGTCCACCCTGGGTCAAGACTCCTGGTCGGTCGGTACAGTTTGCCTTGACCCCCGCCTGGCACCCGCCGGACAGGAGACCTTTTGGTCTCCCGGGAACATTCACCTTCCCGTACTTACGTACCTTAACTGTCGTAACGGGCGAGACATACTCGCTCCTGTCCAATTTCTACGCACCATGTCTATGACATTATTCAAAGTACATTGTACTAGCGTTTATTGGACCCAGATATATGAAAACTTACTACTGCATGAGTACAGTCTCATCATGTTTCCACATCATATGAGTCGACCAGTTGTCGTCCACTCTTATTACATATGTATAACTTGAACGGTGAGGTTAAACCTCTCACTTGTGACTGTGTCTGTCACTCACATACCATGGTTATACCAAGTGCCTTTCCATCTCTTATTGCCTCTGCGTGGTTGCATATCCACGAACTCTATAGAGGAACCTCATGACTGTTATTTGGCTGCAGTCTACTAATGGCTATGCACTTCCTTACTTACTTAGGCATCGACAACACAACTGACCGACCATACGTGCACTTTATATGCATCCTAATAAGGTTCTATATAAATACCGGACAGTCAGCTAACCGTGTTGGCGCCTCTCGCGCGCGCGCTCTCGACACGGTCGGTCACTGTCGCTCACCCCGCGTCATATATTAAAGATTTTAAAGTGTAACATGGCGAAATGTACTTTAGATTCGCTTGAAAAACTGTTAGTGAAGTTCATTAGTCCTATTGAGCAAAAGTTTACAGTGGTGATGAAAGAACTGAAGAAACTAGAAGAAAAAATTGACAAATTCGACGCAATGATGCAACTAAAACCGAATGATGGGGGTAAACGCATCTCTGAGTTACCGATAACAAGTACAGGTGACAATTCGTCATACACTCCTACATCCTCAGAACCATGCGATAAGCGTACGCGCGAAGCGAAAACAACGCACACAGCGACAATCCCTACCACGGGATCTCAAGTGGGAGCGGGAGCGCGCGGGACGTATGCTGAGCTTGCCTCCGGGCCGCGCGCCAGTCCACAGGCAGCCGCGCCCATAGCCGCGCCGACAACCACACCACTGAGCAGACCCCCGCCGGCGAAACTTATGGCTCCCGTCCAACAGAATGTATATATGTCCCAGGCCACTAGCAACAATGAGGGATGGCAAGCCCCTAAACAAAAAACAAAGCGCCCACCACCAAGGCGAGAGGTGATTACTGGTAAAGGTTCTATAGATAACGAACTACAGACTGTAGAAAGAGTGCGAAAAATACACGCGTGCTTTTTCAAGCCTGACACTACGCCGGAATCAATAATTAATTTTATGAATAAAAAACAACCGGGTGTTTATCAGGCGGACAAACTTAAACTAACACATAAGTTCTATGCGTCTTTCTCAATTACGGTACCGAGCAGCCGCTTCGAATACTTCATGTTAGCTGAAAATTGGCCACTTGGTACGGAAGTCAGCGAGTGGTTTCGGCGCGGCGCCGGACGCGCGAGAGGCGCGTCCGCCCGCCAGCGTCGCGACGCCCCCGCGTCCGCAGCCGCCGCCGTGCCTACCGCGGCCCGAGATCAATGACGAAGACCATCTAATACTGTGCCACCAGAACATTAGATGTTTAACTAATAAAACTAAAAAGCTAGAAGTATTACTAACAAAGGAGTTATTCTGTAATGTACTCGTAATAACCGAACATTGGCTTCAAAGTCACGAATTAGTATCTGTTACTCTTAATAATTTCGACTTAATATCATACTTTTGTAGACCGACAATAGGCCATGGTGGAAGTTGCATCTACGTTCGTACCGGTATTAAGGTAATTAATAAACAAGATTATTGCGATCTATCAGTCGAACAACTGTTTGATGTGTGTGCCGTGCAGCTCGTCGTGGAAAATATATTAGTCGTTGCGATATATCACTCGAATCAAACAGACGATATTGCTTATATGAAATTATTTGAAAAATTACTATCAAAAATTTGTGACGAAGGACTAGACGCTGTTATCATGGGTGACGTCAATATAAACTGGTTTAAAAGTTCTAAATCGCAAAAAGAACTAATCGATATCTTATCTAGACAAAATTTTTACCAAATAGTAGATTTCGCAACAAGGACGGAGGGAGATACGGCGACATTAATAGACCATGTGTACTGTAACCTCCCTTCCAAGCGCATCGTGCGCGTCGCCGGCGTTGCCACGCACCTGAGCGACCACGACGCGCAGCGCGTGTGCGTCGCGCGGTGCGCCGCCGCGCCGCCGCCGCGTTGCACCGCGCGACGGGCCATTACGAATGCCAATAAAATTCATTTCGCAAACGCCCTCGAGGCAATAGATTGGACTGCGGTGGTGGAGCGGTCGAGCAGCGACTGTCATGACCTTGCAAATGCTCTGTTGAACATTATAGTCGACAAATTTAACATTTGTTTCCCCATACGGAACCAACCTAACCGCTCAAAGCGCAACACTTGGATTGATAGCGAGATTTATAATTTAAAATGCTTATTATTTGACGTACTATATTTGGAAAAAAAGTTCCCCAATAATGATAATTTGGTGAATATAGCAGAAAATTGCTCCGCAAAATATAATAGCCTGATAAAAGAAAAACGAACTGACTACTATTCTAAAACAATTCGTGACCACCCAAACAAAGCTAAATGCATGTGGAACATTATATCTACCGAACTCGGTCGACGAAATTATGAGAGGGTTGACTATACAGACTTGCTGCGAAATGCTGACGGAGTATCATTTGACACAAAACAACAATTAGTCGATGCACTAAATACAGAGTTCACCACGGCCGCCAGCAGGTGCGGTGCACCGCCGGCCGACGTTGCGCGCGCGCATACCGCGCTGCGCGGTGCCGCGCTCGCGACCGATGCCTCGCTGCGGCTGACGCTATTCTCCCCGGGCGAAATAATAGTAATATTGAACAAACATATAGCCCCAAAGAATAGCACGGACCTGTACGGCATATCATCTACTTTACTCCGATCAGTCGCCGGATCTATCGCGTCCATTGTAGCCTATCTTTTCAATGCCTGCGTCAGGGAAGGCATATATCCCACACCTCTAAAAAGAGTTAAAATATCGCCCCTTTTCAAAGGAAAAGGCAAAAAGTCAGATATGAAATCTTATAGGCCGATATCGCTGGTCCCCGCTATTAGTAAGGTATTTGAAGTAGGTTTAAACAAAAGGCTCCTGTCCTTTATTGGACAGCGTGACATAATGACGGCGAGGCAGTACGCGTACAGAGCCGGACGTGCCACCACCGACCTGGTCCGCGAAGTGGTGTGGCGCGTGTTGAGCGCGCGCGAGGCGGGCCAGCACGTCGCTCTGCTGTGCTGCGACCTCTCGCGCGCGTTCGACACCGCCGACCACCACCTTATCGCCGACAAACTGGACTTTTACGGCATACGCGGCCCGGCCCTGTCCTTACTAATATCCTTTATGTCTCAACGCTCTCAAATTGTTTTCGGTGAAAAAGGACGAATCAAATCATCCGAAATGACGAGTACGATGGGCGTGCCGCAGGGCTCTTGCCTATCAAATACACTTTTCAGCTTGTTGCTCAACGATTTACCCAGCGCCATAAGTGAAGCGGAGATCTACATGTATGCGGATGACGTGGCTGCTGTAGTCACCGCGCCAACGCCATGTGAGCTGGAGGATAAGCTAAACTCCGTGATCCGAGCGCTCGAGTGGTGGTTCCGATTAAACGGTCTAGCCTTAAACAAAGAAAAGACTATGTTTCTTTCATTCCAGCTCAATGGCACTAAACCACCAGCCTGTAAAGTAACTGCCGATCAAACCGCTTTACAAATGGTCCACAAGGCAAAGCTGCTGGGATTTCAGATCGACAGTGGTCTTACTTGGGAATACCACATCGACGAGCTCTGTTCCAAGCTGGGCCGCGCATGTTTTGCAATCCGTCGGCTCGCTAGCACCGCTTCTCGTGGCGTAGTATTATCGTGCTATTTCGCGACCGTCCACAGTCTCCTTACCTACGGCGTGGAGCTGTGGGCGCGAGCAGCGGATGCCGAGCGAGCCTTCAGAATGCAAAAGCGCGCTGTACGCGCTATACTGAGCGTACCCGAGGATGTATCATGCAGAGGACTTTTTAAAGAATTAAATATCATGCCCCTTCCCTGTGAACTTATATACCACGTAGCTCTCTTCACACACAACAACTTAGATGTATTTCGTCCACGGGGCGTCAACGCATCCCGCATGATGCGCAGCAACAAGCTCGCGCACCTCCTCGTCACGCCCGCACACAAGCTGCGCAAGTCAGAGCGGTCGGTGTACATCATGGGTCCGTCGGTTTACAACAGACTGCCAGACACTATTAAAAAAGACGCAACTTCCACGGTGGCATTTAAGTTGAGATTGCGTAAGTGGCTTCTTGACCACAGTTTTTATTCCATAGACGAGTTTTACGAACTCCCTACTCAATAATTTATAAAAATACCCATGTATTGTATATACCTAGTATAAAATGTAACAAGTAAATAGACAATGACGATATGAATTTAATAATGCATAATGCACCAACTAATTAAATATGCGTATGCAAAAAAAAAAAACCAAAACCTGACATGTAACGTGGTGTTATCAATAAAGTATTTGTATTTGTATTTGTATTTTGTTTGTCCTTTAATGTATTCACAGTACAATGAATTCAAGGTAAATGTAATAGATTTTCTGTCTCAGGACATTTAACAATAATATTTAAGATATTTGCATGCTCATGTTACCCAATACAAATAGCAGAATAAGATAATTATTGTATGTCATATAACAACTAAGGACATTGATGTAGCCTACTTATTCTCAGCAAAAAAAGATACTATTATATTCTATTCATATCGGTGTATTTGTATGTATTCTTTCTTTGTAAACCCAAACCAGGGCAAAGGAAAGATACATATTTTACACTTGAGTCCATACTAGGATTTCTAGGCTATGGACCTACTTTAGCACTAACAATAATACTTCCTCCCATTCCACATGTTCTGCTCTGTGGGTACACAAGACTCCACTTGTTTTGTTCTCTGTTGTCTGGGTCTCCACCGAACTGTGGGTTTCTAGGTCTCCACCAAACTATGAGTTACTAGGTCTCCACCGAATTGTGAGATTCGAGGTTTGATCATATACCGACACACCTCGGTTTTATTATCTGCACTTCTATTAAACCTTTCTGTTTACAGCGCTAGTACTCTTACTCTTAGTACGCCAATGAAGTAAAACATTAAACTGAATGCTTTAAGATCTCGAACGTAAGTTCCTATAATGTTCGTGGTGAAATGTATCTTTCTCGCCTTTTATCGCCATTAGCACCAGATACTTACTATGTAATATGACTTATTCAAGTGTAATGCGCTTCAAAGTGGATCAACTAATACTGTCATGTATTTATTCCTGTTTAATAAATCCACGTAACTATTACAACTATGCTGATCTATTTATTGACTCTATGCACTATACACTTTAGATTATTTATTCGTTAACCCGAGTCTACTTTCATCAACACAGTTAAGCACTGTAACACATAGTAAAGTATCGCACATAGTGAAGAATGTGACTCCAAATTATCATGAAGGTAATATGTATAGAATCTCATTGTGATTAATTTGGATTCCACATACTTGTGGCTGGAATCTACACACGATCTACTTCGTTACGTTTTGTTTCTGATAGTATGCACCGTTTTAGTTACGTAACGTATAAAGTACTTGTCCGACCTTTCAATCAAATCTTCAATCGTAATAAATAGTTCAGAAGGATCTCGCTATGATTGCGTATTAAAGTTTACACTAAGTACCTAAAGGTCTGGCCAGTTATTATAATTCATAAATAGTCACACGCTTTCAAACATATATCTTACAAACATAGTATATGTGACTATAAAATATAGTTAATTCTACGATAGGTATCTCATTTATACAATACTCGATTAACTTTGACACAACGCAACAGAACTTGAACATGTCCTGCTCGTAAACTGACTCACATAACTATATGTATGTTCCAAATAAATGCTGCACTTCGGTATCGCAACACTAGCAATAATTTCAGCTCATAAGCCGAATCAAACCACTAGCTTCAAATTAAAGATCAATCAATAATTCAGCTCTAATCACAGCAACAATCGTATGTACGAGTAGATATTCTGAGCAACTATCGAATTCCACTATACTTCCAGAAATTAAGCCGCTACGCTCTACGGCGTAGTGCTACCGGTGATATCTACATATACCAATAAGCTAATAATATTTCCTTTTATCCAGACGAACCATATTGCGAGAACAAAAGTTCTACTATTAGGTTCAAGCAATAAACTGGTACTTAACACATGATCGCTCACCAATGCTGGTATAATTGCTGGCTACTTGGCTAGAAACTCATTGAGCTATAATACATTAAAGTTCAATGTAGAAACTATTCGATTCTAATCCCAATTCTATCTCATTGTACGATTTCATAAATCAAAACAACATCAACATTCTTGCGAACCAGCCGAATCTGATATCGAGATTCTCGAACATAAAGTATAACTTTCTTACCTCTAACTATACAAAGGTAACGCACTTCCTGTAGGTATCTTTCTCAAACTAACAGCTCTTTTCAAAATGACGAATTCGTATTTTGTCTCCAACACTGATGAAAACTCAATTCACTATTAGAAATATTTCGGTCTAAACCATGAAATATCCAACTGCCCTTACGATCAAATTTATGAAATTTATCTCATTTTGCAGAGAGGTACTCCAACCGCCATCTTACGGAAATGCTAGCACAACTCCTTTATACTTTGTCATATTTTGTCCTGATATAAATCACTCTAGCAATATTTGCTTGTCTTATCTTTATGTTTACAAAATATGCATAATTATACAAATTTATCATTAAAACAGTTTAATCCGCTGATTTCATTTTTGTTTATCTGCTTGCAAAACTAGACTATGACTACTAGATACAATATTGAGTAGACTATCTCTACTAGATACAATATTGAGCAACAATCTTGTTGTAAGTACGCATCTAATTTCTCCAAGCCGTTTCGTAAACATCGACGCCATCAGCTTCTTCGGCGTGTGCACCAGACGAGCCCACGCTTTTTTGTGTGTCGATTATACGCGGTCTATCACATAGACCCATCAACATACATAATACGGTATTTCGTGCCATCCAGCACAGCTACTTAATTTCTTATACTCCAAGGCCCTCGTGTTCTGTCACATTGACCCCTTTGCGAAACTTACATAAGTAACTTCTATTCAGTTGGCCTGTCAAATTGACCTCTAATATAAATAGCTCACCTATTCACAATCAGGCTATCAGACACAACACAAGTCTTCCACATCATTTTCCTCTCAAGTACTAAACGCCCAGGTGGTCTATAATATTGACCCTTCATATAAAAGTATTTCATATCACTTTTAGTCAAGCAGTCTTTCAAATTGACCACATTATTGCAACGCAATGGTCTATAATATTGACCTTTCATTTTAAAAGTCCTTCATATCACTTTTATTCAGGCAGCCTGTCAAATTGACCACATCATTACAACGCAATGGTCTATCATATTGACCTTTCAGTTTAAAAGTCCTTCGTATCACTTTTATTCAGGCAGCCTGTCAAATTGACCACATCATTACAACGCAATGGTCTATCATATTGACCTTTCATTTTAAAAGTCCTTCATATCACTTTTATTCACGCGGCCTCTCATATTGACCTCTTAGACTATTTGCTATATCAATACAGTTATGGTCTATCATATTGACCTTCCATATAATCTCCAAACCCTTTGTCCCAATCATAACAAGGGTATGGATTAAATGTCTCACAGATTTACTATACCAAATAGTACCTTCACTGCATGTATAGTATAGGTATATTCAAAGGTAGCCGTTAACATAAATTAAGTACAAAGTAGTGAGAAGGCAGTACGCAATCATCTAATCATTTCATCGCACGCGTTTCCAAACGAAACAAGTAACGGATTAGTTACCAATTTAAGTTATTTCGTCAGTGAACTGCACATATTCTTTACATTTTACATACAGTGAAAGTAATTACATACCATACTTATATTCACAAATGATAGGTACTTTGATCTCCAAGTAAGCAGGTATAAAATGTATTATGCATCGAAGTTAACAACACAAATGACTCATCAAGAAACTGCTGCGCGGCGCCGGCTGGTCGGTGGACAATGCATTTTAGATAACTATTGTTTTAAATGCTCGTCAACACTGTACACGTTACGCTTTAGTTAGTTTCTAATTGATAATTATACCCCGTATAAATAGTTACCCGACACACAATAAGTCTTGGCCGGATAAACAACTAACTTCCATAATTATTTCCGTATACATTTTATACCTACTTAGGTACCATCCTTTCCTTTAAGAAAATATCGCACTTATTACGTTTTCCTCGTTCGCCACTTGTAAAATACTCAGTAACACCAGGTAATCACTCCACGCACGTCCGCTCGGTACGGTGGTTGACAGCTGACTCCCCCCACTACTCCAGCCCCTGCAGGTGCAGGATACTACAATTAGGTTCACACGACAAATAAAGTCAACACATCAGTCATAATTTTAGTAACTTAAGAAGCTTAGTGTCTTGATCGGTACTATAGTTCAATACACAGAAATATTCATAACTTAATTAGACAAACTATACTGTCCTCAGGGCCCTGTTGCGGCTCCCCCGCTACAGGAGCGCGTCGCGAATGTTCGCCGACGCAGCCGTGGACGACTTCTTTTCTATGCCATGATACGCAACAAGTCGGCGTCCATTATACGTCGTGTGTGGGGGAGGGGGATGGCAACAGTATCCTGCAAATGGTCGCCGATAGGCTAGACGCGGGCATCCTCGCGAGCTTCATAGACCTGCACGTCAATAGGGATAGATGAGGCGCGGGAGGAGCCGTGTTAGTTCTATTATTGTTTTTTTTTTGTGCGTCTAACGTAGTTATTAAGTCATAGTTATTAATAAAATTATGGAATACGTATTCTGAAATAAATGTATTTTATACATACAAACATACATACATAGATTCACGTTTTTATTCCCAAAAGAGCACATGGGAAAAATGTCCCAGTGCCACTTTTAGCATAAATAACTTCTATACGATTGACAAAATGTGATATTGCAATGACATGTTGCTAGCCCATCGCCCACAATTCACTTTAACCCTGCTCCCTTAATCGACTTTTACGACACCCACGGGAAGAAAAGGGGTGGTGAAATTCTAACCCGACACCACACGGGGCACAAGTGGCAAACACAGGGAACTATTCACTGATTAAACAAATGATTTTGCTTTCTCGGCTGTGAGATGAGCTTTAAATGAAACATCAATCACACTGAAATTAAGTTAAGTTAGTTGTATCTTGCCTTGTTCCGACGATTTCTTGGCTTCCTAGTGCCAATCAAGAGCCGACCTCGGAGCCTGCCAAAGTCAAAACTTCGAGGCCACTTCAGTGTTCTGCCATGCTTCTAATTATCTCAATTGATTCCCTCGGTTTGAGAGAGGCATCTGGGGGTAATCACGTATTGAACGCGCGTTAGGACAATCTAACTTTTATTTTTCCATATCAAAAGTGTAATTTCGTGAGCGACCTGCAGAGTACAGCATTCAAGAGTGGCTTTAACGTATCAATAAACGCTTTTGAAACAAACCCATTTAAATCGATTTATCCAGCACGCTTATTTTTTAGAGAAGTAGAGCTGATCTGCAAAAAAAAAATCTAAAATATAATACTACAATATATTGAACCACTTGTGCATGATATGAACATGAAATTGAATTGCAATGGAATTTTCTAAAGTAGGTTTAAACAAGATGATAACTATAACATTAACTAAATTAAATTAAAGCTAAGTTAAATCTAAAAAAGGCCGTCGAGGCATTGTACCGAGGATGCTGGCGGCATTTCCTCGCTGAATTGCAATGCAATGGAATTGAGTAAAATATCTATTAATTCGGCAGCGTCCTTGGAAATGCAGCTTAAGATAACATTAAAGCGCCTGACGACGAAAAACGACCAGAATACAAGGAAGTCGCATAATTCGATATAATAGGTATATATTTGCCTTTGAATTGTATTCATCAATATAATATATATATATATATATATATATGTCAAAAATTTCCAAAAGTAATAAATAAATAATATCATATACATATATTATACATATATTACACATATATTATACATATATTATATTATTTATTTATTACTTTTGGAAATTTTTGACATTGTGTTTTAATTTATTATTCACGTTTTAATTATTAGATTGTCTTTCTAGAAACATTCTAGGCTAGTATTTTTTTTATAAAAATGTTAAAATACTTCATATAAATCTTACTTTTTATGTTTAATAAATTACTCTAAGTAATTAGCTTAAGATTATGTTTCTACCTGACGATTTGAAAGTGCTTGTTACTTGAATAAATATCATTTTGAGTTTGAGTTTGATTGAGCCGTCTAAGCGTGATTGAGTGACAAACAAACATCCAAACGTCCAAATATCCGTCAAAAACATTTATTATAGTAAGGATTATCAGTTTGCCAGCTTGATAAACGAATTACTTAGCAATTCGCATGTGACACTCCTGGAGTTCATTAATTGGCTAGCTTACTGGTTTGCCACAGAATAGCAAAACTAAATACTTAATAAATATAACATAGTTCACGTTTTTAGTTCCATTTATCAAACTGATTTATTTTATTCTATCACGAATGCAGCTAATGCATAAGTAATAAATAATTATCGTTATATTTCTATATAACGATAATTTAGAACGGCATAATCATGAATTGGTTGAAATCATTTAAGGTGACCGACATTTTACAGAACTTTCATTGGAATGTGAACCTAATAGCTTTAACGCTTTAGAGTCGCTTTTTCCACGGATTTCCAATGTAACTCGGTCGACCACATAATTTTTAGTATGCTTTATTTTGGATAGCTCAGGGATGGTTAGAGACGCAGCGTCTGTGAGCGACTGTAAAAAAAAACTAGATTCGCCGGGCGGGAAAATCTCGGTCGCCGCCGGACGCCGGAAAAAACCGGATGACTGCTTCTCAGGGCGAATGCTGAATGTTTGAAATACCTGGGTGACTCTAAATAAAATGAAATGGGCGTTTTAATTGTGTCCTTACCACCCACATATTAATCGTGGTGTTCTAAGATAACTTAGTTTAATCTTATAAAATCAGAATCTATCCTCGATACCTAGCATGTTTTTTTTTGTGATTTTAATTATTATATACTTATACACTAATACACCATACATTACTCGCAAGTTTTAACTTCAATTATACTCACGACCATTTTCTTTTACGAGTATAATGACTTAGGTATTTTTTTTATAAAAAATAATATTTAAACGAAAAAAATATTAATTTATTGAATCAGGCGTTACTTTGCGGAAGTCCATGATATATTAGGAGAACAATATTTCTTTGCTATTCTGCTAAAAAACGTGCTGGTCTATTAGTGAAGATAAGATGCAACTATTTGCGTAAAAACATGCAAAAAATTACAGCAAACCACCACCAATAATGACAAAAACCTCGACACGTGTTTCGCCTCTCTACGAGGCATCATCAGGAGATGCTGGCAGGAGATGTTGCTTGCGCCACGTCCACTGAGCAAATGACCCGCCCGGAGCCATCCGCCATATTTATATTCAGTCCCCCCATACTACCGTTCATGCGTGAAAGAGATGGAAGAACACGTAACAACGGTGATGACGCAACATTCAATTGTTCGTTGATAATAACGCCTCTATTGCTGTACCTAATTATTTCTAATTGTTCTAGAACACTTAGACGCAATCCTTTTTCGCAAACATGCAAGATGTTGAAAGAATGATTGTCAGATAACGCATGATTTTTCTCCAATAAATGTTTTGCGAAATTAGACTTGTCCGGGTGATTATGCCGATACGACGCAACATGTTCCTTATACCTTGTGCTAAAACTACGGCCTGTTTGTCCCACATAAACTTTATTGCAATTATCACAGGCAAGTTTGTAGACTCCCGACTTTTTGGCACTTTCCACTTTCTCCTTGCCATTGCACAGTCTAAAGCGCAAGGTGTTATTCGTTTTGAAAGCCACGTTTATGTCGTTAGACTTTAAAATATTGTAGATCTTATCAGACAACTTGCCAACATAAGTTATGCTTGCTTTGTACTTTTTAGGTGGGTCCGAAGATCGTGCAGCGTACAGAAGATAGTTTGTCATTCTAGCCCGTTTTTTCCTAATAATACCATCCACATGAGACTTGCTGTAACCGTTTGAAATTGCCAAATGGTATATATTATTTAATTCCATTTTATAATGAATATCAGAAAGAGAAACTGTCAATAACCTATGTGCATAACAATGAAAAGCAGCTAACTTATAATGCCATGGATGAGCGGAAGAAGCCGGGATAACAGTATCTGTATGCGTAGGCTTACGGTAAATTTGGAATTGATGTTTGTTATCCACCTTAGTAATCGTTAAATCCAAGAAATTCAGTGAGTTATTCTGTTCTAATTCCTTCTTAAACTTGATTTTAGGATGCTTGTTGTTGATTTCATTCACAAAAGTATCCAGTTGACTCATACTACCCGTCCAACAAATAATCAAATCATCAACATACCGAAAATAATATAATATATTATTATTATCCACAATGTGTTGGTTCTCAAAATGATCCATGAAAATATCTGCCATCAAAGGACTAAGTGGGGAACCCATTGCCAAACCATCACCTTGCAGATAATATTGCCCCCCAAATCTAAAATAATTCTGTCGCATAGAGACTGTCGCCAATTCTATTAATTCATCTACCTCCCCTGGGTGCAGCCTCTGTTTTTCAAAAAGTGCCCTGAGAATGTCTAAAGTATTCAAATATGGTACATTTGTAAACAAACTATCCACATCCAGCGACAAAAGAATAGCATTTTGTGGCATGTTGATGTCTTTGATCCTTTCGATTAAATCCAAACTATTCTTTAAACAGTATTTTGGTTCAAAATTAGAACATTTGAATAGACCAGGAATAGGTCTATTCAACAGAAAGTCGATGACAACGATTTAGTGGTGTCAAAAGCAGACAAAGGGAATTGCATAGTCATCATGGGTAGGGAACAATATAACCAGAAAGTAATGGATCTTATACAGGGTGATGGTTTTTCGGTTTTACGGAAGGACCCAACGCCTGGTTTCCAGAAAGATCTAAGAAATGTTGTCAAGAACCTATGTTTGTCTTTGAAACCGAGCATCAGAAAAACACTGTCATATCCATGAATCCTCAAGCACCAATTCTGTATGGTCTTCCAAAAATGCATAAAGACAATATCCCGATTCGTCCAGTTGTCTCGTATTTGAGTTCACCGACTTATAAATTGGCTAAGAGGTTGAATGGTATCATAAGACAGAAGTCTAATTTTGAACCAAAATACTGTTTAAAGAATAGTTTGGATTTAATCGAAAGGATCAAAGACATCAACATGCCACAAAATGCTATTCTTTTGTCGCTGGATGTGGATAGTTTGTTTACAAATGTACCATATTTGAATACTTTAGACATTCTCAGGGTACTTTTTGAAAAACAGAGGCTGCACCCAGGGGAGGTAGATGAATTAATAGAATTGGCGACAGTCTCTATGCGACGAATTATTTTAGATTTGGGGGGCAATATTATCTGCAAGGTGATGGTTTGGCAATGGGTTCCCCACTTAGTCCTTTGATGGCAGATATTTTCATGGATCATTTTGAGAACCAACACATTGTGGATAATAATAATATATTATATTATTTTCGGTATGTTGATGATTTGATTATTTGTTGGACGGGTAGTATGAGTCAACTGGATACTTTTGTGAATGAAATCAACAACATGCATCCTAAAATCAAGTTTAAGAAGGAATTAGAACAGAATAACTCACTGAATTTCTTGGATTTAACGATTACTAAGGTGGATAACAAACATCAATTCCAAATTTACCGTAAGCCTACGCATACAGATACTGTTATCCCGGCTTCTTCCGCTCATCCATGGCAACATAAGTTAGCTGCTTTTCATTGTTATGCACATAGGTTATTGACAGTTTCTCTTTCTGATATTCATTATAAAATGGAATTAAATAATATATACCATTTGGCAATTTCAAACGGTTACAGCAAGTCTCATGTGGATGGTATTATTAGGAAAAAACGGGCTAGAATTACAAACTATCTTCTGTACGCTGCACGATCTTCGGACCCACCTAAAAAGTACAAAGCAAGCATAACTTATGTTGGCAAGTTGTCTGATAAGATCTACAATATTTTAAAGTCTAACGACATAAACGTGGCTTTCAAAACGAATAACACCTTGCGCTTTAGACTGTGCAATGGCAAGGAGAAAGTGGAAAGTGCCAAAAAGTCGGGAGTCTACAAACTTGCCTGTGATAATTGCAATAAAGTTTATGTGGGACAAACAGGCCGTAGTTTTAGCACAAGGTATAAGGAACATGTTGCGTCGTATCGGCATAATCACCCGGACAAGTCTAATTTCGCAAAACATTTATTGGAGAATAATCATGCGTTATCTGACAATCATTCTTTCAACATCTTGCATGTTTGCGAAAAAGGATTGCGTCTAAGTGTTCTAGAACAATTAGAAATAATTAGGTACAGCATTAGAGGCGTTATTATCAACGAACAATTGAATGTTGCGTCATCACCGTTGTTACGTGTTCTTCCATCTAGTAGTATGGGGGGACAGAATATAAATATGGCGGATGGCTCCGGGCGGGTCATTTGCTCAGTGGACGTGGCGCAAGCAACATCTCCTGCCAGCATCTCCTGATGATGCCTCGTAGAGAGGCGAAACACGTGTCGAGGTTTTTGTCATTATTGGTGGTGGTTTGCTGTAATTTTTTGCATGTTTTTACGCAAATAGTTGCATCTTATCTTCACTAATAGACCAGCACGTTTTTTAGCGGAATAGCACAGAAATATTGTTCTCCTAATGAAAAAAATATTCTTTGTTTAAATAGGGTATACCCGGGGGAGTGGGATTTTTAACGTAACAAATGTTTAGTTAAAAATCATTTATTCGGTAGGTAAATCAAAAAATCTGTTTTTAATTATTATTATAACCGTCTGCGGATATTATAGTATAAATGATCCAGAAATCATTTTCTCGTATCATAATGACTAGTAGAAGCCATTTCCCGTAACACTGTCCTTCAAAATTTAAGTTTAAATTTTTCTACGTAGAGCCGATTCTCAGCCTTCTCAGGTCACATCGACTCTTTATAGAACACTACTTATGATCCATTCTTCCGCAGTACGAGAGCACGCAAACGTTCAACGAGACGGTGACGAACAGCTCGTGCAACCTCGAGGAGTGCCGCATCATGGTCCGGCTGGAGCGCGGGACGGCGAAGTACACGTGCGAGGTTTCCAGCGAAGGCCCCCGGTTCGCTGTGGACCGGCGGGCCGCTAACATGACGTTGGCTGGTGAGCAATACCTACCTATTCACTTAGGTACTTATTTACTACGCTGACCCGATGACCCAAAGAGGATCATGATCTCTGACACAAGACGCCACTCTTCCCTATTGCCACCTCACGCCAGTTGGATGCCCCAAGGGACCACACCCTTTGTCACTCCAGTGGTACCAGAGTCGACCCACATACGCTCTGTTCACTGCACGATCGTTAAAAAAACCTTTTTAAGACAGGTAATATTAACTAACACGTTCACTGCCAAGAATCGCTACGCTCGTTGGCGATCCCCTAGTTTTCCTCGTACCTATATCGACGTTATATCGTCGCTAAATAAGCGACCGGCTAAAGCGGAAAGCGACTAAGATAGGCTAGGCGGGTTCCTGGCAGTGGGGTACTAGTTAACAATGGTTAGTTGTTCCTGAAACTTGGAGAAGTGTCGGGTCATGTAGCGGCTTGGGAGGCTGCAGGTTACTGTCATAAGTCATAAGTAATTTATTTGCTCAAATTTGTTTGTATTTTCTGTCATTCCATGGTAGATTGTGTCTCAAGGGAACAAAATGATATCTTTACGGCAAGGGCGATATTATTAATCCCGAGTGGAGTGAAAGATTCTTCAATTCAATCTTGAGCGAAATTATGGATTCGATTGTTTATGCCGTAGACGGAAATAATTTAGATACCGAGTGCGTTTAACATAACGGCTTTTCACAACTGCTATGAGAAAAAAAACACATATTTGGGGGCAAGAAATGACAGTTTACTGAAGAGCAGGGGCGAAAAAAAAAAAAAATGTAAATAAGGTTTATTTCTTCCATGTTATTTATACTCACGTGTTTACTCATCTCATAGTAAACAGTGGTTTCAACATTCATTTGTATCGCCGTCAATTCGTCGTTTTCACTTACAAGAGACAAAAACATTTCGACTAAAGGCATAATTTTATTGAACTTGGGAATACCCTTAGCCCGACTAGCTTATAAAGTTGTGTCTAAGTATTTCACGAAATATTTTGATTAATTCCCAACTGACAGATATCCACGGGCCCAAGTCTCATCAGTAATAATGACTGTGACATTTATTCCATCTCGGCTCTAATAAAACGTCAGTCCTTGGCCAACTTAAGAAATAAGTTAAAATTAAAAACTTTGATACTAAAACTTCGTTCTCGGGGAAAGCCGACGCAGTTTTAGAGTTCTGTGTGTTTTTCCATGACATAAACTTTGATGGTTTCTTATACCAGTTCTAGTCCATACCAGTACGTAGAATGGACTTTCGTGATGGAAAAACAATATTAATGTATATCGTGGCTTCGCTTAAGTTCTTAACAACAGCGGGAGGAGCGCGCAGGTAGCTAGTCTTAACCAATAATTTTATAGATTGTATTTACGATAATTTTCTTTGATTTTTTTTAAGACAAGCTTGCTGCGACTGTCAACTAGACTGTCTATGAGCTGTAAAACGAGCATTTTTTTTCGTAGTGCGTATGCAAAATCTTGGCATTGGGTGTCAAAACGGACCCGGCTTCATAACCGGAAACGATAGGAGGGTGATGTACTCGTATAATAGTAAATGTCAGCGGAGTAAAAACTCCATTAAAAGTTAGAAACCGCGTCGATATTTACTTTTCACGATCACGAGCACTCGTATTGAAGCGGAACCCGCATAGTTGACCTCAAATCGTCTCCGTCCTACCTTTTCAGTCCTTCCATTTTTGAATTTAATTAGTGGAAACATGGCTTAAAGTTTTCTATAGATTTATGAGCAGCTGTGTTATTCATAACCTGTCTCGGCTCACACCTTACCTACCCTGATAAAAAATCTTGAGCTTCGTGAAAACTAGGCGTACTCGGAGGTCTGACTTATTCTGGTTTTTCTGAGGCTGTATATAAGCTTTGTAAATACCAAAAGGTATCTCGAGCTCGAGTTTAGTTTGTTCACCTCCTAGCAGAAGTTTTAACAATGCCCAGGCATTTGAGGAACGGTAAGTTGACTCAGAATAAAAAATATAGGTTATTAAATCCAAGTTACGCTTAACTTTGGAGTAGTTAGGAAACTTGCAAATCGTAGCAGAACTTTTAATTTCAGTTCTTTGTCTAACTTAAAAAAAGTGAGGTTTGTTGTCTTGAGGTGGGTTGCACCAACTTATCATTATATGCCTTTTAGTTATATCAACGTTATATCAGCGCCACCGGCAGCTATCATTTTGGCATTAACTATTCGACAAACTTCGTTTCACATTTTTTCTTTTGTCCGACACTTCACTTCGAACGTTTACAGCTGGTCATTTAAAGGTACGCCCACACCAATGCTTAAAAAACGGTGACGGTACGGAATCGCAGTGACGCATCGTATTATGGTTTCGCTTTTGTAATTGTTTGACAAATCAATGCTTCCCAATTATTGGTATACCCCCTCTTGGTACCAACAAAGTATTCTGTATATTGTTACAGAGGTCTTTTATTGAGGCTTATTATATTGTTAAGCGTCCAATCCCAACAAGGTCTCGTTTTCTTTCCGGGTTGGACTGTCAGCTGATCCATTACGTAGCGCATTGTATGTGCGTCAGGTAGACTTAAATATTTTACTTTTTGTATGAAAAAGTTACAGTTGAATGGTCCTTGTTACGTCATCCCTCAGATGGTATATAGTTGCTTTCGGATAACTAGTGTTTTCAAATCTTGGAATAAAGTGCCAGAGCGGACCGCGGGCTTTAGGATACAACCGGAGAAACTCTAGAAGGATTGTATCGTATAAAAGTGTCCTTCTGTTTCAGTTCTCCCTGAGTACGACCCGCTAATAACGGGCCTGCCAACGCTGGTCCAGGCGGGCGAGCAGGCCGTCATAAACTGCACGTCAGACTACTCGCTGCCGGCAGCTACGATAGACTGGTTCGTGGACTCGGAGCCACAAGAGGTGAGCCATAAAAGATTTACAGCACGTGTGTCACTGAGCTCCTCATATTGCCCGCAAACGGTGACACGCCTGGAAGTCGCGCAGGAATAGAATGTCACTGACAATATGTCTGTGATGAACGTTATATTTAATCAGGTTATATGTTGTGGCGTTAGCACAGACAAGGGACAGACTCGGCGCTGTATAAGTACAGTCGAGTTCGTAATTAGGTACATACTTGGACTATTTGACGACTTCCATATACAAAGGGCGAGAGACCTCAGAACTTAAGGGATTTAAGTGACATTTTAGAAATCAGGGAACGAAAGTTTATGTGTGATTAATTGAAACAAGCACGAAAGTTATTGTTGGAACTTTTTCCGTTCCAACTTACTTACTTTTGTAATAATAACAAGGGCAATTGCTCAAATAAATCTACTCTTTAGGGCGCGGCTAGCTCTTTCGAGCCGATTTGATGATGCCGTAAAAGGCGCCTAAAGGGGTTCATTAGGGTCGCGAGTGTTATTTGACGGACACGGCACTTGCACAAAGACTACGGCATTGGTTTCTTAATCACTAAGCGATTGTGACACTGCATACTCCGTAGGATCAACAACGGTTCAACTTAGCATCGATTATTGATTTATCCTCCCTTAAATAGCGCCCTGGCCTCGTCCGACAGTGGAAAAGCCAGTGCGCTATAGCACCCACCATCATCTTAGGAGCTAAGTCCATCTTCCATCTTTAGTTGGCTTCTAAACGAGTCGCTCCGCTCACATTCCATTAATATATGATGTACGTGCGTTTAGTGGCAGTGGGCGGGACACATTGCATGTAGAACCGATTGGCATTGGGGCGAAAATGTTCTTGATTGGCGACCACGTACCGGAAGGTGCTGCGTGGGTAGGCCCAGCACAAGGTCGACAGGTGAGCTGGTAAACAATAAGTAGAGGCAGTCCGCTGGATGCGGATGGCGCAGGACTAGTCGCTTTGGCACTCTTTGAGGGAGGCAGTGGACGTCTTTCGGCTGATGATGATGATGATGTACGTCTTTAACGATGTTAGACCCTATACTGTACAATTGACGACAGAATTAGGAACGAAGATCGTGTCGCCCCAGACCCCGTATCATGGTCGTCCTTATCACGCGATAAGTGACAAGATAGGAGCGTCGTCTGGTTCTATCGAACGGTGTCAGCTAGTGACAGACGCTCTGCCCTGTCACTTATCGTGTGATAAGACCGACCATTATACGGGGTCAGGACGAACCAGATATAAGGAGACGTCGGAGGAGCTCCAGTGCGCATTATGTTTTATGTGTGGAGTTGTTAGGGTTGGCAGGGGGTAGTTTTTAGGGTCTGAAAATATCACATAACTATTAATTCTCCATGGCTGACTTATTGGTTTTCTCGATAATATAAACTCTGATTTTACCTAAATGGAATACATTGGACACGTTATGTTTTCCAGAAGGGTGATCACATAACTTTTCGAACGCACGTTAGGATAACTCAACTGACATTTTCCCACACAAAAAGTGACATATAAATCTACCTGCCGCGTTAAATGATCGGCCAGCCAGAATGAGCAAAATATGCATACTTAGTTAAATAACGACCCTGACAACTAAAGGGTACACGGAAATAACGAGTTCATAACGAGCTCTAAGTATATGTGGCGATAAAAATGTGACTAGACATGTTCTTTACGTGTACCCTTGAACCATTTTACTTCTATCTTGTCACAGTATGAATAAATTAATAATGACAACAATATCGATCTAATCCGATTAAAGCAAACTTATATTTCCTATTTCTGTCAATACATGTAGTACTTTTTCTTTAATTCGGTTAGACATTCATTTAATACCTTAACGGTCGGTGTCACTATCTACGAATCCGATATTCCTCAACTAAGCCAAAACAGCTAGCAACAGTACTACTAGATAATACTTATTAGGTTTATACAACGGTACCAGTATTGCCAATATACACCAACGGGATGATCGGAATGTATCCGAAAATGTAGGGAATTTATTGTAATCTGATTACGGTGAGTTGTCACAGTATCGAATATTAAGTAGGTACCAGATGGAATTTGCCTTGGAACTCAGCTGTTTCGGAAACGATTTCTAAAAAACCTGAAGTGGATTCATCATGATCATGGAAAGTTATATACATCATCACGGGCGTAGCAAGGTTTTAATTTCGGTGGGATTAAAAACTTAGTGAAATCAAAAGATTTATGGGCTAAAAGGAGTTTGATGTTTGTAGAGGGAACAATTTAAAGTATCTGTAATTTTGGTTAAAGGCTGGGATAATAATTACAGCGTTTATTAAAATTCATCCTCTAAGGAGGTCACGAAGGGTTGGAAGTATGTATAAGGAAAAAGTAATTTTTGAAGTAATGGAACTCTTAGGTCATACGTTTACTATATGGTAAGCCATTTATTAGTCATACATAATCCGACTGCTAGCAGAAAAGTAGGTTAAGTTGGAACCACGACCCTTACAGAACCGAACAGCTACCACACATGTACGTTAGATTAGAACTGCGATACTCCCAGAACCGAAAAGAAGGAAATTTTTCATTTAACCTGCGGATTATTTTGGTTGATAAAAAGTTAATTTTGGTTTATCAAAATAATTTATTCTATAACACCGTTAAAGTCTTTTAGCATTCGGTAAGTTTGCTTTGAAAACTATACAGGTAGCCCGGACTAACGTGGGTAAAAGTACTCGACGAATATATTATACTAGCTATCGGCTTCGCCCGCGTAGTAAGAGTAATTTTCCAATAATTGTTGAATTGCTACGCCGCCTACTAACCTACTACTACTAACTTCCCCTATGAATAACCCTTCGTCATAACCCATTATGGTAAATTAATTTTTATTTACTATTATTTTTATGCCCGTGTGGTGTCGGGTTAGAATTCCACCACCCCCTTTCTTCCCGTGTGTGTCGTAAAAGTCGATTAAGAGAGCAGGGTTGAAGTGTGTTGTGGGTGATGGGCTAACAACCTAAGCAAAATCACATTTTGTCGATCTTTTATTGTACGTATTATTGTTATTAAATTTACAATCAATATTAATGAGAATCTGTCCTCTGGAATAAAAGCTACTTTATGTTCATGATAATGTTGAAATACCAAAATATCTCCACGAATATCAAATCAAATTTGTGGCCTGGACATTGCTATAGGCTTTTTTCTAAGATTTTTTTTCCATGCTTTTCGAACCAGTATTTATCATAAATACCCAAAAATTTGTTTTAATTTAACGGTGGCCGAAATGCCTAACTTATAAAAAGTAAGCAGATCTTCGTGCAGCACCTTGAATGTACTTAGTACGGATGCAGGCAGTTTCCCAATGTCTCCTACCCTCCCGTCCCGCCGCGCCGCCCGCACTCGCCTAGGTACCGATTGCTGACGATCGAGATGGCACCAAATACAAACTTTAAAACCTATAACCCTATATAACGCGGGTCTCGTTCCATACCTCAAAAGCAAAAATAGAACCCTTATTTATAGGATCACGTGTGGCTGTCTGTCAGTCCGTCTGTTACAACCGATTTGCTACGAAAAAAACTGGACCGATTGAATTGCAATTTGGCACAAATATTTTCATGAATTTATAATAATAATGTATAATAATGTCCACAACATCACATTTCAAAATCTATACGATTTTCGTTATTAACGTCCCAAAAAACCGTAATAACAACGCCCATAATATTGATATTTAGACGCCACGTTGGAGTGTAAAATCGTTGTTGTTTTCCTAATCAGCGACCCGATAAACAATAGAAACAATAGATGCTGATGTTGATTTTCAGATTATGTCACCACATGTCTCCTTTTAGGGGTTGAATTCTCAAAAAACCGGAAACACTTGTTTACTCATTTATCGTTAGGAATTATCCTGTGAATTTTCGAATAAAATTGTCTAACTAATTTTTTTTCTCCATACAAACTTTGGACCTCCTTTTTAACACCTTTAGGTGTAATTATTTCCAAAACGCTGAAAGCACTTTATTTGTAAAGGAATAAGTGATCTGTCCACAAAGTTTTAAGTACGTAGTAGCTAAAAATAAAAGTTTCCCTTATACAAACGTTGGACCCTCATTTAACCCCCTTAGGGTGTTAAATGGGGGTCCAAAATTACTTTTGCGTTGAAATTACTTTTTTGTATCCTATTAAGTAATCTTCCTACAAAGTTTCAAGTCTCCAGTTCAATAAATAATGTTTCCCCCCTACAAACATTGCATCACTATTTAACCCCCTCAGGAGAAGAATTTTATAAAACGCTGAAAGTACTTTTTTGTATCTAAATAATAATATTCCTACAAAGTTTCAAGTCTCTAGTACAAAAAAATATGTTTCTCCCATACAAACTTTGGACCCACATTTCACCCCCTTAGGGATAGCATTTCCAATAATCCTGTTCTATCCCCTGCCTACGTCATAAAAATAAGTTCAGTTTCAATTCTCTAGTTCAATAAATAATGTTTACCCCATACAAATATTGCACCTCTATTTGACCCCCTTAGGGGTGGAATTTTCTAAAACGCTGAAAGTACTTTTTTTGTATCTTAATAAGTAATATCCCTACAAGGTTTCAAGTCTCTAGTACAAAAAACAATGTTTCACCCATACAAACTTTGCACCCCTATTTAACACCCTTAGGGATAGAATTTCCTAAAATCCCGTCTTATCCCTTGTCTACGTCATAAAAGGAAGGTCTGGTGTAAATTTCAAGTTTTTAGTCCCAGTAGTTTTGAATACAAATTTTGCACCCCTATTTAACTCTCTTAGGGGTGGAATTTTGTAAAACGCTAAAAGTGCTTTTATTGTATCTTAATAAGTTATCTTCCTACAAAGTTTTAAGTCTCTAGTTCAAAAAATAATGCTTCCCCCATACAAATTTTGCACCCCTATTTAACACCCTTAGGGATAGAATTTCCAAAAATCCCGTCTTATCCCTTGCTTACGTCATAAAAGGAAGGTCTGGTGTAAATTTCAAGTTTGTAGTTCCAGTAGTTTTGAAAACAAACTTTGCACCCCTCTTTAACCCCCTTAGGGGTGGAATTTTGTAAAACGCTGAAAAGGCTTTTTTTGTATCCTAATAAGTAATCTTCCTGCAAAGTTTCAAGTCTCTAGTTCAAAAAATTATGCTTCCCCCATACAAAATTTGGACCCCCGTCTTACCCCCTTAGGGGGTGAGTTTAGAAAAATCCTTTCTTAGCGCTCCCCTACACCTTATAAGGAACCTACGTGCCAAATTTGAAATCTCTAGACCCAGCCGTTTGGGCTGTGCGTTGATATGTGGGTCAGTCAGTCAGTCAGTCAGTCAGTTTCTTCTTTTATATATTTAAGACTAGCTTTTGCCCGCGGCTTCGCCCGCGTAGTAAAAGTAATTTTCCAATAATTTTTGAATTGCTACGCCGCCTACTAACCTACTACTACTACTTCCCCTACGAATAACCCTTCGTCATAACCCATTATGGTAAATTAATTTTTATTTATTATTATTTTTATGCCCGTGTGGTGGCGGGTTAGAATTTCACCACCCTCTTTCTTCCCGTGTGTGTCGTAAAAGTCGATTAAGAGAGCAGGGTTGAAGTGTGTTGTGTGTGATGGGCTAACAACCTAAGCAATATCACTTTTTGTCGATCTTTTATACCCACATTTATGCTAAAAGTGGCGCTGGAACATAAAGTTCATGTGCTCTGCCTGCCCCTTTTGGGAATAAAGGCGTGAATGTATGTATGTATGTACGTATTTCTGTTATTAAATTTACAATCATGATTAATGAGAATCTGTCCTCTGAAATAAAAGCTACTTTATGTTCATGATAATGTTGAAATACCAAAATATCTCCACGAATGTCAAGTCAAATTTGTGGCCTGGACATTGCTATAGGCTAGTTTCCTAAGATGCATGATTCCATGCTTTTCGAACCAGTATTTAACATAAATACCCAAAAATTTGTTTTAATTTAACGGCGGCCAAAATGCTTAACTTATAAAAAGTAAGCAGATCTTCGTGCAGCACCTTGAATGTACTTATTACGGATGCAGGCATTTTCCCAATGTCTCCTACCCTCCCGTCCCGCCGCGCCGCCCGCACTCGCCTAGGTACCGATTGCTGACGATCGAGATGGCACCAAATACAAACTTTAAAACCTATAACCCTATATAACGCGGGTCTCGTTCCATACCTCAAAAGCTAAAATAGAACCCTTATTTATAGGATCACGTGTGGCTGTCTGTCAGTCCGTCTGTTACAACCGATTTGCTACAAAAAAAACTGGACCGATTGAATTGCAATTTTGCACAAATATTTTCATGAATTTTCATGTCCACAACATTACATTTCAAAATCTATGTGATTTTCGTTATTAACGTCCCAAACTTTGCACCCCTTTTTAACCACCTTTGGGATGGGATTTCCAAAAGTCCGGTCTTTTCCCTAGCCTACGTCATAAAAGGACGTTCTGGTGTAAATTTCAAGTTTGTAGTCCCAGTAGTTTTGAATACAAACTTTGCACCCCTATTTGACCCCTTTAGGGGTAGAATTTTCCAAAACGCTAAAAGAACTTTTTTTGTGTCTTAATAAATAATATCCCTACAAAGTTTCAAGTCTCTAGTACAAAAAAAATAATGTTTCTCCCATACAAACTTTGCACCCCTATTTAACACCCTTAGGGATAGAATTTCCAAAAATCCCGTCTTATCCTTTGCCTACGTTATAAAAGGAAGTTCTGGTGTAAATTTCAAGTTTGTAGTCCCAGTAGTTTTTAATTCAAACTTTGCACCCCTATTTAACCCCCTTAGGGGTAGAATTTTATAAAACGCCGAAAGTACTTTTTTGGTATCAATAAGTTATCTTCCTACAAAGTTTTAAGTCTCCAGTTCAATAAATAAACTTCCCCCATACAAACTTTAGACCCCCTTTTCACCCCCTTTGGGATAGCATTTCCAAAAATCCTGTTCTATCCCCTGCTTACGTCACTAAAAGAAGTTCTGGTGTAATTTTCAATTTCCTAGTCCCAGTAGTTTTGAATACAAAATTTGCACCCCTATTTAATCCCCTTAAGGGTGGAATTTTATAAAACGCTGAAGATGTTTTTTTTTGTATCCTAATAATTAATCTTCCTACGAAGTTTCAATTCTCTAGTTCAATAAATAATGTTTACCCCATACAAACATTGCACCCCTATTTGACCCCGTTTAGGAGTGGAATTTTCTAAAACGCTGAAATTATTTTTTTTTGTATCTTAATAAGTAATATCCCTACAAAGTTTCAAGTCTCTAGTACAAAAATTAATGTTTCACCCATAGAAACTTTGCACCCCTATTTAATCCCCTTAGGGGTGGAATTTTATAAAACGCTGAAAATCTTTTTTTTTGTATACTAATAAGTAATCTTCCTACAAAGTTTCAATTCTCTAGTTCAATAAATAATGTTTACCCCATACAAACATTGCACCCCTATATGACCCCTTTTAGGGATGGAATTTTCTAAAACGCTGAAAGAATTTTTTTTGTATCTTTATAAGTAATATCCCTACAAAGTTTCAAGTCTAGTACAAAAAAACATATTTCTCCCATACAAACTTTGCACCCCTTTTTAACCCCCTTTGGGATAGGATTTCCAAAAGTCCGGTCTTGTCCCTTGCTTACGTAATAAAAGGACGTTCTGGTGTAAATTTCAAGTTTGTAGTACCAGTAGTTTTGAATACAAACTGTGCACCCCTATTTAATCTCCTTAGGGGTGGAATTTTAAAAACGCTAATTATATTTTTATTTGTATCCTAATAAGTAATCTTCCTAGAAAGTTTCAAGTCTCTAGTTAAATAAATAATGTTTACGTCATACAAACATTGCACCCCTATTTGACCCCCTTAGGGGTAGAATTTTCCAAAACGCTGAAAGCACTTTTTTGTATCTTAATAAATAATATCCCTACAAAGTTTCAAGTCTCTAGTACAAAAAATAATGTTTCTCCCATACAAACTTTGCACCCCTATTTAACCCCCTTAGGGGTAGAATTTTATAAAACGCCGAAAGTACTTTTTTGGTATCAATAAGTAATCTTCCTACAAAGTTTTAAGTCTCCAGTTCAATAAATAATGTTCCCCCATACAAACTTTGGACCCCCATTTCACCCCCTTAGGGATAGCATTTCCAAAAATCCTGTTCTATCCCTTACCTACATCATAAAAAGAACTTCTGGTGTAATTTTCAAGTTCCTAGTCCTAGTAGTTTTGAACACAAAATTTGCACCCCTATTTGACCCCCTTTAGGGGTGGGATTTTCTAAAACTCTGAAAGAACTTTTTTTGTATCTTAATAAATAATATCCCTACAAAGTTTCAAGTCTCTAGTACAAAAAAAATAATGTTTCTCCCATACAAACTTTGCACCCCTATTTAACACCCTTAGGGATAGAATTTCCAAAAATCCCGTCTTATCCCTTGCCTACGTCATAAAAGGAAGGTCTGGTGTAAACTTCAAGTTTTTAGTCCCAGTAGTTTTGAATACAAACTTTGCACCCCTATTTAACCCCCTTAGGGAAGGAATTTTGTAAAACGCTGAAAGTAATTTTTTTGTATCTTAATAAGTAATCTTGCTACAAAGTTTTAAGTCTATATTTCAAAAAATAATGCTTCCCCCATACAAACTTTGGACCCCCGTTTTTCCCCCTTAGGGGGTGAGTTTTCAAAAATCCTTTCTTAGCGGATGTCTACATCATAGTGGCTATCAGCATGCCAAATTTCAGCCCGATCGGTCCATTAGTTTGGGCTGTGCGTTGATAGATCAGTCAGTCAATCAGTCAATCAGATTATATTTAGGCAATAAATTGAAATTGAAAATCATATTCAAAAAACTTTAAAAAATGGGGGTTAGGGGTATTCCGCTCTCCTTATTTAAAAGTTACCTTTCTGACAGGAAGCAACGAGTCAAGTTGGGTGAATATCTTAGTGACGATGAGTACGTATCGTACGGAGTTCCTCAGGGAAGTGTGTTAGGACCAACACTGTTCTTGGCTTATATCAACGATCTTTGTGACATGGCTGTAGCTAATGCTAAAGTCTTCTCATATGCTGACGATACAGCCATAGTGTTCGTTGGTAAAACTTGGATAGAAGATAGAAGCCAAAACAAATGCTGAACAGGGCTTAGCTCAGGTCTCAAAATGGTTAAGACTAAATCTGTTAACCCTTAACACAGATAAAACAAAATACATGTGTTTCAGCATCACGAACTCCACACAACCCAACTTCGATGTACATCTCAAAATCCACTCTTGTCACGGAACGAATCCCAACACTTGTAGCTGCCCAGTTATTGAAAAGGTTTAATTTGTGATAACAAATTAAATACCTGGGAGTCACTTTAGACGAGCATCTAAATTGGTACGCCCATCTTGACCAGGTTATTTGTAGGGTCAGAAAGCTGCTCTGGATTTTCAGGGCACTAAGACACATTGTACCATGTAGAGCAATAACGTCCCCGTTGAAACAACGGAATATACTAACAGAAATTTACACATCCCTGGTACAGTCTGTCTTGGTGTACTGCATATCTGTTTGGGGTGGGGCGGCCAAAACCCGATTCATTGACCTGGAAAGAGCTCAACGTGCACTCTTAAAAGTAATGTATTTTAAAAAAATCCGTTTTTCCACCGAATTATTATATCAGCTTAGTGACCTTCTGACAGTGAGGAAACTCTACATTTTACATGTCTCTCTAAAAAAACATAAAACCCTTTCGTATGTTGCTAAGTATAATTCTAAGAGAACAAGAATTAATGTTGCTAGTATAAAAAACACTAAAACTAAGTTTGCGCGCTCACAGTACAATGTCAAGTCTGGTCACATATACAACAAACTCAACTTGCAAAATGCTTGAACATTTACCCAAAACCATACTATGATTGCAAAAGATTCGCGCGCGCGCGTGCGCGCACACACACACACACACACACACACACACACACACACACACACACACACACACACACACACACACACACACACACACACACACACACACACACACACACACACACACACACACACACACACACACACACACACACACACACACACACACACACACACACACACACACACACACACACACACACACACACACACACACACACACACACACACACACACACACACACACACACACACACACACACACACACACACACACACACACACACACACACACACACACACACACACACACACACACACACACACACACACACACACACACACACACACACACACACGCACGCATGTACAACTACTGGCTGGTACGAACCATTAGGTACTGAATAACATATGATATCACATTCAGCCGAAAGACGTCCATTGCTGGACTGGACATAGGCCTAGTTATATATAAGATTGTATTTACTTACTTTTCTAGTTGCTTACACCTGTTTTAAAATCTTAAATAGTACTTAGTTTAATCAAGTATAATTTTGCATGTAACATTCTGATAACCTAAGGGAGAGCGGTGTCTCCCAACACAGGCAACATTTTGCTTACCGGGCGGCACCATCCCCTAGATTATAAACACGTGTTGTATTTTACGAAATAAATGATTTTGATTTTTGATTTTTTGATTTGATTTTGATATCATATCGTTTAAAATAAAGCAAAAATTTAATTCTCCAAGCCAGATTCGAATCGGCGACCACAGGCATTAATGGTCCGTAGCTACTAACCAACTGAGCTATCGGAACAATCTGTCTCGGCCACTAAATCTTTCAATCAGCTCCTTCCTACAACGCCTTTATCAATTTTTCCTTTAATTTTATGATTTCGTTAGCAGCGTTGCTGTTTAGTACAAAATTAATTTGCAACGGCAATGTTTGCTGACGCAAGGGCACTCAATTTCCTTGAAAAGACTTTGAAAGACTTCCCGAATCGCAAATAATGTTACCTAGTTAAGGATTTTATTTCACTTGTATTAGCATATTTAAATTACTATTGTAATGGGTTTATTGGCTGAAATAAAGAAGCATTCAATCATTGGCTTTTACGGTTAATCCCTGAACGGATTTAAATGAAATTCTCCATATAATTTGAGACTACGAAGGACCGCCTACAATAATTTAATAGCAATCATTTTTCTAAGATTCCCGTGTGGTGTTGGGTTAGAATTTCACCACCCCCTTTCTTCCCGTGGGTGTCGTAAAAGTCGACTAAGGGACCAGGGTTGAAGTGTGTTGTGGGCGATGGGCTAGCAACCTATCACTGCAATATCACATTTTGTCGATATTTTATACCCTCATTTATGCTAAAAGTGGCGCTGGAACATACGTTTCATGTGCTCTGCCTACCCCTTTTGGGAATAAAGGCGTGAATGTATGTATATACATATATGTATGTATTTTTCTAAGACGGTAACAAGTTCAACGCGGGTGAAGTCGCGGGCAACAGCTAGTTACTAATAAAATCTTGTAACTTTATCCAAAATCAAATGTATGGAGGAGCTAGTGACATTTTAAAGTAAAGGTTGGGTTAGATTATAATTTTACACGTCAGATTATAAAGTACCGGCGTTCACAATTTCAGGGCGGCATTTTCATATTTATGATCGTGACTTCAAAACGCCTGAAGCGAAGATTTTCCAAATGCCTCCATAGTGCGAGAAAGATTTGCGTCGATCCCAGGTCACATATTACAATACAGAGGTGGGATCAAGGTTGTTCAAAACCATGTACCAAACGTTTATTCACAGGAAACCAGTGAAAGTCTAACCTACGATCACCTACAGTTACTACGGCTAGGGGTCAAACGATTCTAGACAGCTCGGTCGACTTCAAACTGGTTTGTGATTAGATAAGCAGGGCACGAAATGGGAATAAATGCATATAAATACCCTTGAAGGCAATATAAGGTCTATACAAACGGCTTCAGGTTCCTTTGCTGTTGATTAAACACATGTGTTCTTCAAGGAGGGTTGAGGGTTTTGTTTGTTTCACAGTATTTGAAAAACAGGACTTCTGAAGGCGACAGGCGTTAGAAACTGCAATAAGAATATAAATATTGGTTACTTGTTATTAGTGGTTACTTTGTGTTCCCTCATGTCTCTAAAAATTTGCCTGCTGTGCCTAAAAGTAGCACTTTATTAAGACCTGGAGCATACCATTGTGCAGAAGCGAGATGTGGACTTTATCTCAGCATGATTGAGAGACACTGAACGCATTTGAAATGTGGATTTGGAGAAGGATGGTTATTATTCGGACTGAAAGAAGAACAAACTCAGAGGTTTTAATTTTTTGATAAGAGAAAGGAGATATCTGCTAATAACCAATAACTATTGAAAACTGTGTGTTGACCCAGTTGGTACTTCGGCTCCATACTCGCCTCCGAAAAGTCCGGGGCGCCATTGTATAGCAATCGGGGTTACAATTAGAATAAGTATATCCTCATGATTCAAAATTGTATATTTCAGAAAAAGATCTTAGTGTTATTACCACGGTACGGGCTCCGTTCGAAATGAAAGGCCAAAATTTACGAATTAATTAAAATTCTAGGGCCAGTTTTGCAATAAACACATTTTAGTAGAATAAGTACCCAGCAAACTGCCACGGTTGTCGATCGGAATAACGCGTGACTCCAATTGAATGCCAAATGGTCCGGCTATGATTGCTTTGTTTCAATGAAATTGGTTTAGGGCTCAACATGGCGTTACTAACCTAACTTATTTGAAGAACGACGTAAGCGAAAAGGGCTGTATATGTCATTATGCCCTTTTAACTAAGGAATAGAAGGTTCAATAATAGGTGAAGGTGGGAAATATTGAATGATTTGGAAGTATTAGTGGGCTGCTCTAAATGTTTCCAGGCGGGCTTCGTACCCGGTGCTTATATCTCAGGTGAATGGTTTTATTGTTACGGTAGTCACATTGGAATTGTCTGTATGGGTGGTTTTAAAGACGCTTTTGCTTTTTTTGAATTAAAGGTGTCGACGGATCAACTATATCCTCTTATTATTGAAAATATGGTACATCAACATGTTTGTATCCATTCCTGAGATCCAGGATAAATAGTTCAGGTGTATAATCTAATCAATTCACGTTTTATGTAAAAGTGCAATATGACGTTAACATTCAAGGGTGTTTCAATAAATAACTGTTATTCTTTAAGAGCCTATCTCCTGTCCTGTCGCTGAAATGATCGCCATTCTGTTCGCTTTTTTTCAGCCAATGTATATGACTCCATGTTGGGATGGTTTCCCCAGTTGCCTTCCACATACTGGTATCACGGCGAATTTTATCCTATTGTTTGTTCAAAAGTTCTACCGAACCCGCTTCCTCAACCTTTTGCCAATAATAATAATAACAATAATAGGGGACGATCTTACACAAATCGAGCGAAATATAGTCTCAAACTAAGCAAAGCTTTTACTAAGGGTACTAGACGACGATAAACATACTTATATAGATAAATAAATACCTTAATACATAGAAAAAATCTATGACTCAGGAACAAATATTCGTGCTCATCACACAAATAAATGCCCTTACCGGGATTCGAACCCAGGACCTCTTGCTTCGTAGGCAGGGTCTCTACCAACTAGGCTAAAGCGGTCGCGTCAATAGTACTGATACAGCAGCTGCTATGTATTGTATCAAAAGAACGCCTTTTTAATAGCTGTATTTACTCGCCATGTCACAAAGTCGTCATCAGGCTACTAGAACTGAGAAGCCCGCTTCGCCCTGATGACCCTACTGCTTCTTCAGCAGTGACTGTTTATTCGATCCACGGCTGACCACCACATCTCATCATCATCATTCGCTTGTCCTTATCCCATTTACTTGGGGTCGGCGCAGCATGTTTTTTTCTTCCATACCGCTCTATCGCCCGTCAACTCATCACTCGCATCCTTCCTGTTCATATCGTCTTTCACGCAGTCCATCCACCTTTTTCTTGATCTACCTCTTCTCTTACAACCCTCCACATTCATACTTAGTGCCCTAAGGCTGACCACCGGTTCTCTTATTTTTCGCAGAAAATTGTTTGGCCAATTATTAGTTCCCAACCAACGTTTCGCAGAATATTATTTCGCCAAATAGTCACTTGCCAACTCGTCATAAGATTTCGTTTCGTTTCCCAACCTCACAGTTGCCTACTGTACGTTTGGTCTGATGATTATAAAGTAAACTTTCAAATGCCAAAAATCGTTTAACAGAATGTTTTAGTTGGCTGAATAGTCATTTCGTTGTATAACGTTTACCAAATGTTTCGCGCAGTAGGGTTCGTACAGTTACTATGTAATATAATTTACAATGTGGGTAAGCGCAACTCACGCTTCACAAAACACACTTCTTTTAATAACTTTGTGGGTGAGTAAGAATAAACTGACTTATTAGCGATAAGTTCATTACTTATTTTGAATATTCAATAAGGCGATTTTGGCGCTGTAAGATCGCGGTTAACCTAACACGCTCCTCCTCGCTTCGCTCGTCGTCGCACCTATCTGGACTCTGTCACAGTTATTATTTCTGTTGCTATACTTATCACGAAACTGTTCTTTGTTTCAGGCAAGTTCAACAGATGGGTTTCGCTAAAAGATACGCAAGTGACGACTCATTGATCTATTGATAATTCATCGTAACTTTTAAGTTGGCTTAAAATAAATAAATAAATAATAAATATAAGGGGACAATCTTACACAAACCGACCTAGTCCCATAGTAAGCTCAATAAGGCTTGTGTTATGGGTACTAGACGACGATATATATAATAGATATAAATACTTAAATACATAGAAAACATCCATGACTCAGAAACAAATATTCATGCTCATCACACAAATATTTGTCCTTACCGGGATTCGAACCCAGGACCTTCAGCTTCGTAGGCAGCGTCACTACCCACTAGGCTAACCGGTCGTCGGCCGGCCGTGGCTTATATGTTAAAACGTAACTATTGCACTGACGAAACGTTGTTCGTTCAGTAGTTGTTTGGCCTAGTGAAATAGTTGGCAAGTGATAAGTTTTCCAAACATTTTTAGTCATTGTGATATTCTGCTTTATAAAAATTCGACCAAGTGTCAGGTTGTCATACAAAAAGTTGGTTTGGATGGTTAGTTGTCAAAGTGAATCATTTTCGAAATGTTGGTTGGCAAGTGATATTTGACCAAAGGAAATTCTGCGAAAAGGCAGAACACCCTGACCACCACATCTAATGGCCAAATATCTAGTTCTAGGTACCTATTTTTCATCTCTCTTTTTATGAATCTCTAAGACATTACCTTAAGTAGCTTACTTACCATCTAAATTATCAAAACCAGGCGACTCCTAGCGTTATTCCCGGTTGTGCACTAATGGAGTCCGGGGTCCGCTTTGACATTTTTGATTTGGTATCTTAATTATTTAAACCATTTCGCAATAAATAACACAAACGTTTTGTATAAATTATACCGTTATTAATTATCAGCCAAAAGCTAATAATTTCTTCTCCAAGCCTACCTCCCGTTAGAAAAAAGGGCGAATGCGCCAGTTTTATCGTATGAACTTATGTCGTTTAATCCGGCGTTTTGGTACTTCGTTATACGCGACCGCGACTGACATTTTGCCTCGGTTTAAATAATTAAGAGCTCCCCACGCTCGTACCGTGTGTGTTAGCGGGAATATATTTACAGCTTCGCGGAGTTTGGGTGCATCAAACGAATTTAACGAACTGGGGCCTAGTGGTTATTATGGTGTTTTTGGACATTAAACATACATACATAAGTACCTACATATAAAACGAAACGAACTAAAACGTGGTCGTTCACTATTATAGTGAACGACCACGTTTTAGTTCGTTTCGTAGGCCTCATTATAAGGCTCAAAGTCACCCAAAGGGCATGGTGAGCTATACTGGGAGTTTCTCTGTGGGATCGGATCAGAAATGAGGCTATCCGCAGCAGAAGAAAGGTAAACGATCACCCTCTGAAATCATAAACTTAAGTGACATTAGGCGGGGCACATTACAGGCAGAACCGTTGGCCGTTGGCGCGGAAAGGTTCTCGAGTGGCGACCAACTACCGGCAGGCGCAGTGGGTTGAATGATGACCTGGTAAAGTTCGCGGCGCAGGACCGGTCACTGTCACACTGGTGACATACATAATAGACACGGTGTTCCCGGATAGTAGGGACTACGGATTATAACCTGGATATTAAAAACCTTCTCTTGCTTCTTAGTTTCATGACATGCTTGCCGGTCTAGGGGCTGACCTAGTGCTCTTGACCTGAAATTCTTTAACTAGACAATGATACAAAATAACAGGTTGACTGTGCAGACAAACTGTCATTTTGTATGATTGTGTACCTACTCAGAGACATTTATCAAAAAATCAAACATCAACAATCATCTAAAAAAAAGTTCTAATATAATTCTTCTAGAAAACATACACTGTACACTGTAAATACACAAAGCGATGAAAACTGCTAAATCTGAATTTGGCAAGCGCTGAAGTTTAACGAACGTTGGCTACATAGTTAAGGGGGTAGATGGGATAGATTAGTTTAACATTCCAATATGACATCAATGCGCTCATCACTTCCGCTGACACGTCTGCTTTTTATTAAAAGTGTGCAAAGTTTAGGTGCATACAATACAATACACGCCTAACACAGATAAAGCATGTACAATATAATGCACAGAGATACTGGGAGACAGACAGGCCTTTAAATATATCAGTATGGAAAATTTAAAGACCAAAAGGTTTGGAGTGACACATAAAGTTTTGTATTGGTACAAACGTACTGGATGCGCGGCAAGAACTTTTGATTGCTTGAGAATTTTATGGATTCATAAATATTACTAATATCACAAAAAATAGTAAGTACATACGTTTTCAACTTTATATTTGCGACTGCTTTTAAATTATGTGATATTTTTAAGGATCTTTTTAGAAAAGAATCAAAGTACATCATTTGTTCACAATTTTCAAATAATAACCCGTTGTGACCAAAAACAACTTTTATGGGTACCGATTTTACCGGCCGCAAAACAAATGAGCTGTGAATAAGATACGTTCCAGATGAACCAAATCAAGCTCGTGACTAAATTAAAATTGACATACTTAAAAAGATCTAGTCCACAAAAAAACACCGCCGTCCGCCAACCCTAACGACCGAAATCCGTCAGGGCTGCCACCCCCGTAATTTGGAGGCCATTTTTAATTTTAACGTGATGCCGAAATTAGAGTGCTATGCAGAAACGTCACGACTCACGGAGTGAAAGATTAATTGGTAGGAAAAGCGTATAAAGCTAAAAAAACTGTTTTAGCGTAAAGTGTTTGAGGGTCGTTTATTCTAGTTTTGCAAACCGTGGAATTAAAGCACGTAGTGTAATTAAGGCAAACTGACTTATATTTATTATACCACCATGCAAACTTCCCCTCATTAAGTCCTCTCCCATCCTTTGTCCTTTAAAGATTCAAATTCTCTTAACACCAAATATCGTCTTAATCGGTTAGGTTAAGACAGACAGATAGACATCAACTGATGTCCGGTCGCATTTATGATATACGTATGGATACAGCTTGTTAAAATATACCTCCTAAGAAAAGATGATATTCCATGTCAAAAGGCAGTGACCCTAAACACTGGCTCGGTTGCGAGAGGTAATCACGTTATATTACGAACGTACCTTAGGACAACTCAACTGTCATATTTCTATACTAAAATTGACATTTAGATGAACCCGACGCATACAATGCGTTACGTGATCGACCTCGTTAGTTGTCGGAGCATCTTGAAATACCGGTTAACGCAGCTGTCCAACAGGCAGCCGACCGAAAGTCCTGTACTAGGATACTGGCTATGCTACGTTGGCAGAGTCACAATCCTCAGCAACGAGGGACCGATTGCGGAGCAGGAAATATTCCATGCCAAACTCTCAAATCAAATCAAATCATCAAATTTTCGGGCAATAGGTACACTTTCAGTGGCAGGCACCCGCTAAGCGCTCTGCTTTTAGGCTCCATTCTCTACTTATCGGGAAAATCTTCGTATCGGCTACGAGCGTAGCACTAGGACACGTTCCTATTAAAATGACAGTTAAAAACTACTCGATTGGTTATAAACTGTCATTTTGAAGGCAAACATGACAAAAGATTTGCCCTAAAGGTTCGAAATGTTGCGTGTTTGCGCTAAAGGTCTAAAGTATGATAGCCCAAGCACTTTATTTTCATTAGTATTGTTACGTCCACGGGAGTAACGTGATAGAAAAAACACTAATTGATCACTAATTAAAAGGATAATTTATTACAAAATTACTAATTAACAAGGCTTACTTAATAAATCACTCCACTATGACGCACTTTTCACTCGCTTCGCTTTGAGATTCGCACTGTTCGCAGTTTAATTCCAAAGAAACTAACTCCGCTGCGTTGGCGCGCGGCTTATATATCCGGAGACCTTCGCACTAGAACATTCCGGAGAAATCTTGAATAATCGGTCCAAGGTCCAATTCTAGGAACGGCGACCCCTCGGTTCGTGAATGTTCCAGAGCATCTAGATTGTTCGATGCTGGTTCGACCCGACGACTGGAACATTCCCGAATATGCTGTCCCTTTCTAGTTGTCTCTTTCACACACTTCTCGAACCTTCTCAACCTAGATGTCTCTCTCTAATAGTGCTGTCTCTTTCACACACTTCTCGAACCTTCTCAATCTAGATGTCTCTCTCTAATAGTGCTGTCTCTTTCACTCCTTCGAGAAATTTCGCCATATACTGAAGTGTACTTCAAAGGTCCATAAGGGGTCCTGAAAACGCCTGAATACGGGTTTTCAGGTTATTGCGCCATCTGTTAGATGCTGTCCTGAAACGGACTGAAAACATTTTTCAGGCGCCTGAAAACAACGGCAACTAGGGTGAATTTTTCTAGTATGTGGTGTATGTTTCAATCTTCTAGTATGTGGTGTATGTTTCAATCTTCTAGTATGTGGAAGAGCCACCTCTGAAACGACCTGAAATCACTTTTCAGCCCGCTGAAAACGCTTCTAAAGCATGGAAAATCAAGTTTGAAGTTTATACCACCGGCGCAACAGTATGGAAAAAAATGTAAATTTGGAAATAATTCATAACAGCAACTTTTTTGTGTGTAACTGATATATTATCATTTTAGTAATTACGTTGACTCAAAATCCACCAAAATATTAGTTATCAAAAAAATCGATATTTAAGCAATTCCTGAAAAAAGAGGAAAAATATTAATAGGTATTTTAATTTTTGTTTTGGTTAATTCACAGGAGGGTTGGGGTATAGCAAAAGGGGCCCGATTTTAGGACAGAAAATTTAAAAGCAAAAATTTTTTTTTTAAGAATACATTAAAATAAGCCTCTTTTATTGATAGAGGTTTTTTTTATAAACTTGTTCATTTAGGAACTAGAGCGATCTGAAGTAGCGAGTTCGAAAGAGAGCGAGTTTGAAAGTAGTTTTGTGTCTCATCATCATCATCATCATATCAGCCGAAAGACGTCCACTGCTGGACATAGGCCTCCCCCAAAGAGTGCCAAAGTGACCGATCCCGCGCCACCCGCATCCAGCGGACTCCCGCAACCTTTACCAGGTCATCAGTCCACCTTGTCGGGGGCCTACCCACGCTGCGCCTTCCGGTACGTGGTCGCCACTCGAGAACCTTTCCGCCCAAACGGCCATCGGTTCTACGTGCTATGTGCCCCGCCCACTGCCACTTAAGTTTAGCGATCCGGAGGGCTATATCGGTTACCTTGGTTCTGCTGCGGATAGCCTCATTTCTGATGCGGTCACGCAGCGAAACTCCCAACATGGCCCTCTCCATTGCCCTTTGGGTGACTTTGAGCCTTCTTATGAGGCCCATAGTAAGCGACCACGTTTCAGTGCCATATGTCATCACTGGCATCACACACTGGTCAAAGACTTTCGTCTTGAGACACTGCGGAATATTGGACGAAAAGATTTGCCGTAGCTTCCCGAACGCTGCCCAGCCGAGTCGGATTCGACGATTGAACTCTTTCTCGAAGTTGGACCTACCTAACTGGATCGTCTGTCCTAGGTATACATAATCGTCTACAACTTCGAGCGTAAAGTGTCCGATTGTAATGGGAGTTGGTACTACATGGGCATTTGACATGATCTTCGTCTTATCCATGTTCATTCTTAGACCAACTCGCTCGGATGCTTTACTGAGGTCATCGAGCATCGTACTTAAGTCCTCCATGGTCTCAGCCAAGACTACTATATCGTCAGCAAACCGAAGGTGAGTGATGTACTCGCCGTTGATGCTGATGCCTAGCCTTCTCCAGTCCAGAGTCTTGAAAACGTCCTCCAGTGCAGCGGTGAACAGTTTTGGAGAAATAACATCTCCTTGCCTGACTCCCCGCTGCAGCGGAATAGGTTTCGAGTTCTGGTCCTGGAGTCGGACTGACATAGTGGCGCTCTCGTACAAACACTTCAGTACTTCGATATAGCGAAAGTCAACTTGGCACCGCTGGAGAGACTGTAGTGCAGCCCAGGTTTCAATCGAATCGAAGGCTTTTTCGTAGTCCACGAACGCTAAGCAGAGAGGCAGGTTATATTCCTCGGTCTTCTGTATAACCTGACGAAGCGTGTGGATGTGGTCTACGGTACTAAAGCCTCTTCGGAAACCGGCTTGTTCGGGAGGCTGGAAGTCATCTAGCCTGCGTACGAGACGGTTTGTAATGACCCTCGAAAACAGCTTATAGACATGGCTCAGAAGTGAGATGGGTCTGTAGTTCTTCAGCAGAGTGTTGTCACCCTTTTTGAAGAACAGCACCACCACACCTCTGTTCCATGCCTTTGGAGTTCTCCCTTCCAGTAAGACGGAATCGAACAACTTCTGAAGGGCCGTAAGGACCGGTTTTCCACCCGCCTTCAGAAGTTCGGCTGTTATTCCGTCTTCACCGGGTGCTTTGTTGTTCTTGAGCTGTTTAAGAGCCATTACAATCTCGCACAGGCTGATGTCCGGGATGTCGTCGGTATAGTGTCGGGTTAGTCTAGCTCTAGGGTCTTCCGCCTGACTAACTTCGGGTCTGCGCGTTGATGTGTATAGCTGTCCGTAAAAGCGCTCTATCTCACCCAGAATCTCAGGTTTAGAGGAAACGATTCTACCATCTTCAGTTTTTAACTTCGCGAGCTGGCTCTGCCCTATAGACAGATCTCTCGAGAATACTTTAGAGCCCTTATTACGCTGTATGGCCTCTTCAATACGATTTGTATTGAATTGGCGCAGATCGCGGGTAAGGGACTTGGAGATCTGTTTATTGAGCTGCCGGTATAAGGTCGCGTCGGCTGAAGACTGTAGAATCATTTCACTCCTTTCCTTCATGAGCTTTTGAGTGGAGCTAGATAGCCTTTTAGTTCCGTTAGTGCCTTGGGCCTTGAAGAACTTAGACCCTGTGACACGGACAGCTTCCACAAACCCGTCGTTCAATTCGTCCACATCGCCGCCTAGGCAATCAAAACGGTTTTGGAGTTCCAGCTGGAAGCTCTCGGGGTTTTGAATTTGGATTGATGCTGGACGGAGCGTAGACTTCATCAATCGAGAGCGCTCTTGCTTGACGCATATATTCAATGTGCCTCTTACCAGACGGTGATCGCTCCCGGTTTTGACCGTATTGATCACAGAGACATCGTTGAATATATGCTTCCTCGTCGACATGATGAAGTCAATCTCGTTTTTAGTTGCACCGTCGGGACTCATCCAGGTCCACTTTCTGTGCTCGCGTTTCTTGAAGAAGGAATTCATCATGTAGAGTCCCTCCTTCTCCAAGAAGCCAGCCAGTAGTTGGCCCCGGTGGTTCCGACTTCCAACTCCAAATTGCCCCACTCTCAGCTCTTCACCATCTTTCTTGCCCAGTTTTGCGTTGAAGTCCCCCATAACAACGGTGAAGTAGGTTTTGGAACTATGCATGGCCTTCGATATATCTTCATACATAGCCTCCACCTCTTCGTCGGAGTGTTCCGAGGTCGGTGCGTAAACCTGAATGACCTTCAATGAGTACCTAGTGGATACTCTGAGTATTAGGTACGCCACCCTAGTCGACACACTCTCGATCTTCACCACGTTATTTACGAGGGACTTGTGGACGAGGAACCCGACACCTCCCTGGGACTGTTGGTCGCCCTCCCGGAAATAGAGCAAGTTGCCGGATTTGAGGGTTATCGTGTCCTCCCCCTCTCTTCGGACTTCAGATAACCCTATGACATCCCAGCGCAACTTGCTCAATCCTTCCTCCAGTTCCGCTATCCTTTCGTCGGTCCGCAGTGTGCGCGTGTTATAAGTTGCCAGGGCCAGGGGTCGTCGGTGGTGGTAGCCGGATCTTCGCCGGAGATTCTTCGCACCCCTGACCCCGCTGGTGCCCTGGCCGCTACCACAACCAGGGTACCGGGGGTCGCCGGAACCTCGGGGCCGTGGTTTTTTTGTACCTATCATGGGGGGTATATGCCATAATCGCCACGCTTGGCATGCGGGTTGGCGATCGCAGTATTTCCACCGCACTCCAGGGATACTGCTGCCCATCCCCCGGTGGTCTTGGTCGTAGTTTTAGTACATACCCGGGTTTTGTGTCTAAATATGTAGAAACAGGTGTGTTGGATGATTTGTTGGTCCTAAATCCGAATCGGAGCATCCCACTACGTGGTCTTGTCTGTCCTACCCCTAGAGTGTATATAAAAAGCCGGAGGCCCACAGGGGGAGCAGCCCTCACCCGCTATGACAAAGCGCGGGAGCCGCGCAGAGCGGAGCACGAGCGACCGTGTTTTGTCACGCGAGGGCGAAAGGGCTGCTCTCCCCGCAGCGCCGGAGCTAAGGCAGAGTCATTTCACTGTTCAGTCCACCCTGTCACGGAAGTTACCATTTTCTAAATCTCGGCTTCATAACTCATAGCTAAAAGTATTGCAGAATACCATAACTTTGAACCGCTCTAGTTCGTAAACGGTCAAGTTTATGAAATAACTTCAACATATAAAAGATGCTCATTTAAGCATGTTCTATATGATTCAATAATAAAAAATACAGGTAATACTGGTAAAAAAATTTCATCGTAAATTTTCTGTCCTTGGCTCCGTAGTAATCCTATGACCGTACTCGCAACTTTGGACCGCTGTAGTTCTTAAATGGGCAAGTTAATCAAAAAATTGTAATCAATAAAAGATGCTTATTTTAATGTATTCTTTAAAGTGCTAATCAAAAAAGTTGCAAAAATGAGAAAAAAAAATTTTTTATGACAAAATTTGTCCTAAAATGGGGCCACTTTTGCTATACTCTGACCCACAGGAGCTCTTCAAGAATAATAAATAAATCACACAAAAAACATAATGGATGTGTCATTTAATTAATTATTATGTTTAATTAATTATTATAATTTAAGGGTATCCAAGTCGACGTCATTTACTTTGATTTTCGGAAGGCCTTCGACCGCGTAGATAACGAAGTGGTACTGCATAAGCTCGACTGCATTGGCTTCGCCCCAAATTTACTTACATTTTTTGCCAGCTATCTACGCGATCGGCAACAATATGTCCAACACGGCCACTTCGTTTCTGACACATATCATACTCGATCTGGTGTTAGTCAGGGTTCAATCCTGGGTCCTTTACTATTTGGGGTAATGGTTATTGACCTAGAATCGGTTGTTTGTAGAGCCAGATGTCTTCTCTGTGCTGACGACTTGAAATTGGTGTACGGGGTGAAGCAAGTTGCCGATTGCGAGTCGCTGCAAGAGGATATTGAAGCAGTGTTCAGGTGGAGTCTGGACAACAAGCTTCACTTTAACGGGTCTGAGTGTGTGCACTTTCACTCGTTCTTCTGCCCCTATTCTTGCACTATACTTGCTTGGCTCCGAGCCAATTAACAGGGTCTCCTCTGTCAAGGATCTGGGTGTAGCATTTGATAAGCGTATTTCTTTCCACGACCATATAAGGGATCTCGCCTCCAGTTGTTTCCGTAGACTAGGTTTTGTTATGCGTAATGCTAGAGCTTTTCATGATCCAGTAGCTATAAAGTTATTGTATAATGCTCTGGTGCGAAGTAAGCTGGAAGCGTCTGCGATGATATGGAACCCTTACGAATCTACTTATATACTACTCTTGGAAAAGGTCCAAAAAACTTTTCTAAGATTTCTATATAAAAATATGTATGGATATTATCCATACCTGTAGTACCCCACAAAATTTCTTCTTGGCACTCTGACTTTCAACTCTTTGGAAGTGAGGCGCAATTTTAGTCTGCTCAATTTTGTTTGCCGTGTTTTACGAGGAGAGTCAGATTGCCTAGAACTGGTGGAACAATTTTTGAGGCTCCACGTTCCAGAGGTCCCACGAATGGCTCTGAGACCTCGTACGCGCCCGCTTTTAGCAGTGCCTCTGGCTCGCACTGTGTCGCACAGGAACTCCCCGCACCTACGTGCCCTGACGCTGCTGAATGCCTTGTTGGTATCAATACCCGAGTATGATCTGCTTGCGTGGCGATGGACAGATGTGAGTAGGGAGTGTCTGAAGTTTTGTGAGATGAAGGATGATAGGCTTTCTAGTGTATGTATTTGATTTTTATTATTTTTGCTTTGTCCCTATAAATTTATTTTTCGTTTCGCAGTGTATTAGAACTTAAGTTTTCTGTAATGCTGCGTTAATATATTTTTAAAACAATAAATAAATAAATAAATTTATTTTTATACAATATATGTTGCAGGGAAATGGTCAAAACAGAGATTTGATCAAATCTCTAGGGGATATGATCAAATCACGCAGGATGTTAAAATGGCCAGTTTTAGGCCAGGTTTAGTGAAATGACGAAATCGGACAAAAAAGGCAACTCGTTTTTTCATTTCACTAGACTTGTTTAGTGATTTGATAAAATCCCTGAAACGCGTCAGTGAGTTGACGAATCTAACGCGATAAAGATTTTTCCGCTCTTTTATAAAAAAAATAACCACGAAGACGGTTGGACCATCTTCTAACCTATCCGCCATCCGAGTCTAAGTCCCAGAACAGTTTAAATGACTAATGATTTAGGAGCCAATATCTGCGAGTTAGTTTCGTCAATTCACTGACGCGTTTCAGGGATTTATCAAATCACTAAACAAATCTAGTGAAATGAAAAAACGAGTTGCCTTTTTTGTCCGATTTCCTCATTTCACTAAACAGATTCAGAGATTTGATCAAATGACTGATTTGTATTAGGTAAATGATAAAATGGATTCGCCATTTTAACATCCTGCGTGATTTGATCATATCCCTTAGGGATTTGTTCAAATCTCTGTTTTGGCCATTTCACTGCGACATATATACTTCCCCATGAAAATTTTGGTGGATTCTTGGATAAGGCATCTTAGAATAATATTTGAAAATTAAACAAGCAAAAAAAAACGCTGTTATAAATTAATGTTTACAAAAAAACGCAATTTTTTTGGGGTATGATTTATATTCCAACCTGTTGTTTAACGCACAACACCCTAACAAAAAGTTGGAACCTTACCAACTTTACGAACACAAGACAAGACACAATAGTTAAAATTAAACTGAGTAGAATCAAGTTAAATGCTAGCTCGCGTGTTGTGACTTTGTCATTTAAAATATTACCATTAAAAGTTCTACAGTAAAATTACACGGATTTTGCAACAAACACCAAGTTCCTACAGGGCCTAGGTCAGACCACCCACTAGATGGTGAAGGTGAATCTTAATCAAATTCTAAATCCTCCAGCATCCAAAAGGCCATGCAAGAGCCGAGAGATGGTGATAGGAGCCTATTGAGGAATCTGGTCAGCGAGCATAAGCCGTGACGTCACGATCCTCAGCATTAAGGGAGCGACTGATGATGATGATGGCATTAACGTATAAGGAGCGCCCACATCATGGCACCCTTGCAGCTACATCTGAACGAGGCCACGCATAACACTAATTATACGAGTACATTTGACTATGACATGTAGTAGGTAGGCCATTTATGGAATAAGACAACCAAGTTGGTGAAATTACTACCCATAGAGGTAGTATTTTTTTCTTAGGGCGGGTTCACCAACTTACGATTACATACCGATCATCATCCTCCTAGCGTTATTCCCGGTAATGCCCCTAAAGGAGCCCGGGGTCCGCTTTGACACCTAATCCCAAGATTTGGCAAAGGCTTCCAACCCATAGGGAAAACTAGACCTTATTGCGATTAGACCGGTTTCCTCACGATGTTTTCCTTCACCGAAATGCTAACGGCAAGTATTCCGTACATGAGTTCCGAAAAACTCATTGGGTGCGAGCCGGGATAACGTTAAATATGGCGCCACCTCTGTTATTCCATAGAAACTTGCCAAAAATAGTTCAGATTTTAACGAACACCGCTTACTGACTAAAAGTGAAAAATTATTTACTTTATAGGAGTAATCCTTGGAGCTCCACGTCACTAGTTTGAAGTTGGAACTTTTGTGTCGGCCTTTGGCTGCCACACGAAATACAAATGTATTATTCCATGATAAAACGAGACGGTGCACTTCTAACTTTAGTTATAACTGTTATTTGGAGTGCTTTGACGTTGAACGACGAGGACAATATTGTACTTTGATGTACGAGACCGAAAGTTACTGAGGATAATAAACGTATGAGATCAATATGTACAGATAGCGGTGTTGTTCTGTGCGCAAATGTGCACCGCTGCATACACGCTGCATGCAGCGGAGACCATTTTTCCCTGCAACTGACTGTACGTACATGTCATGTGGCCCGTAATATACACTCGCGGACAATGAATACGGATCGGTAAAATACTGTCACATTTCCTAAAGAGACCTTTTAATTAATTGAATCAATGAATATGATCATTTTTATTTAATTTTACATCCTAACTACAAAAAAGTACTTTCTATAAACAAAGTTACCAGGTTTAAATCGGACTCGCATAAACCCATGTAAAAAACAACGTTAACGGAGAGAGATATAGCATAAATCTTAATTTTTGGATATTTATATTTTTATGATAGAAGCCCGGATATTGCTAATACAGTTGGGTATAAATAATAGTATATTATGTAAATAAAACTAGTGTTAAATATATAAAAAAAAAACAATTACGGTTATTTAATTTAGGGTGACCTGTATTCATTGACCGCGAGTGTAGTATACCTAAGTGCCATACAGTTCGTACGCTCTGCGATGTAGGTCATTTGGTCATAATCATAACAAACCAGTTGCCCAACCTAATAAAATGTGATCCAAAGATGCCTTGACATGCTTATGTGTGAGATAGGGCAAAACAGAGGTTGTTTTATATACAACGACGGTGGCCAACAAGCGTACGGCCCGCCGGATGGTAAGCGGACACCGCAACCTATAGACGCATGCAACTCCAAAGGAGTAACATGGGCATTGCCGACCCTTGATATGTTGGAGGATTCGCCGTGTTGACAGCTGAAGGATCAAATGCCCGTGCAAATGCAGTGTGACATCCCGCTTAGTTACGAAGAATTGCGGCGTACGAAATATATATTGGTGGGTGGGCGTTGAGGTGAACTCAAAAAAGTTACAGAATAGCGTGGCTGCAAATCCTCCCAACTCCCAACAAATAAATAATTTTCAAATCATTGAAGATTTCATCTCAACTAAATACAGTCCATACCTATCACCCAACCATGGTCCAAATGAAATCTAATATCACTTGTTTGTTTTGTTGAGTTGAGAGCGATCCCAACACAACGCATCCTCGTGACTTCTGGCGACCTTGCTCACCTCCAGGAATACAACACTACTACAGAGCAAGTAGTAATGTTGATGGTTTTTTCAAGTTGAATAAATAAGAATAATCAAGTAATGATCAACGATCAGAATGAAGTGAAAAGGTTAAAGGAGACACTAAAATGGTCGAAGAATAGAAAATTTATTTTTTCAATTTTATAGTTACAAATCGAATCATTTTAGTTTCGGAAGTGTTTCTATAATTCGTTAGTAATAAAGGTCTTATAACCTACGTTAGCAGCTGTGTGTTGGGCTATGTTGGTATGTTACAATATTTCAAATAAAAGCAACGGGAAAGTTAATTCCCAACTGAGGCTAACCGAGATTGAGCTACATCAGCGACCAAGTAGCGCCTCGCCTGCTCTGCTCGGTAGGATCACTAAGTAACTTTGCGAACCAAACTTTAACTTGCTGCGTACTCGTATTGTTTAAAATTGTGATTTGTAGAAATCTAGGGAGTATGGAAAGTACGTGAAAATAGATTAATATTGTTCATGGGTCGGTCGATTTGATTGGTCGGTAATCGTAAGTTACGTCCGTTAAAATAAAGAAAGTTTAATACAAAACAGTAAGTAACAGATAAAACAGCTTTATCATAGAGAGAGGATAGAATAGAATAGAGTGACTCCCTCACACTACACAATACCGCAAGTGGTAACGAGATACAATGTCAAATCTCCTGTCCCTTAGGGCGTATAGGCTTTTTTTTGTTAGTCACCAGCTTGTTTGCCATCTCTTGTCAAAATGTTGTACTGAGGCTCTAGTATAAGTTTTACCGAAACAAAACGTTACGACCGCGTTCGCGTTTAGCTGTCAAATCCCACACAAATTGAGGGTAAAACGCAAACGCGATCGTAAAGTTTTGTTTCGGTAAAACTTATACTAGAGCCTCTGAAACTGAATTCACGTATATAAAACGACTAAAGTATACAGATACGAAATGTCGAGGATGTATTAGTTTTCTGAACCTTCTCAATTTAGCCAAGTTCAAATACCTTTATCCTTTTGGGCATTTGCTAGGAATCCATCTATATTCCCCCTTTTCGGAGTGAGCATATAATTACTTAGTCAATATTACTCTATTACCTCTTGTCACAAAATGTACCTATTACTTTACCAAGTGAACGAGACTTCTGAAAGAGCGCTGGAAGCTTACTCATAGAACAAATATTTGAATTCCGAATATCAATAGTCTAACGAAATTAAATGGAATCTGATGACTGTCTTAATCCAATCAATTAATTATTACTATTACTCGTAGTATACCCATACTACTTAATATTATTAATGCGAAAGTATGTCTGTCTGTCTGTCTCTCTCTTTGTCTGTCTGACTAACTGTCTGACTGCTGTCTGTTACTTCCTCACGCTTAAACCGCTGAACCGGTTTGGATGAAATTTGGAATCGAGATAGTTTGAGTCCCGTGGAAGGCATTGTGGGCGTGAAATCGGGGTATTGAGCGGAAACTCTAGAAAATACTAAAAATTCCTTTCAATTACAATTATTTGTGTAAGCCTGAGGCAGAACGAATACGTAAGTTAGTAGGCTTACCATCTTGCTTCTTGAATGTCACCGTATTATAATCCCCAATTATCCACGAAATCGAGAACTTCGTTATGCCAGAGAATTTCATAATCTGAAGTTGAACGATTTAAATAATGATGCATGTGAAATATTTCTTAAGCTCGACATTTTGGCTTCAGTTTTATGTTTTTCCTCTTTTAACTTCATAAATACATATTTAGATTCACGCCTGACGACCGGTTGGCCTAGTGAGTAGTGACGCTGCCTACGAAGCTGACGGTCCAGGGTTAGAATCCCGGTAAGAGCAAATATTTGCGCGATGAGCATGGTTATTTGTTTCTGAGTCATGGATGTTCTCTATGTACCCATATCACAAGGCTTACTGAGCTTACTATGGAACTAGGTCGATTTGTGTAATATTGTCCCCTTATATTTATTTATAACTTTTAGCATACATATGGCTATAAAAGATCGACGAAATGCGGCTTTAAACTACCGTAAAACGGGGTGAGTAGGGACACAACTGACATTCAAACCTCGATAACATTTTATTTTTACATAATTATGCAAACTGAATGTTGTATATAATAAATGTTCCGGACGTTTGTATTTTTATTTTTTTATGATTTTGGGTAGTTCCATTTCATAACTTTAACGATAAACACGAAATCCCACCTCACCCCGTAGTCCCTCGGAGATGGGTTTTCATATAAAGGTGATTTTGAAAGATTGTTTGATCGTTTTTTTTAATTATAAATATTACTGCAGCTCCATTTTAAATTGGAATACATTATTTAGGTAGCAGTAACCTTAAAATCCCTTTCACCCCTCCTCTCCCCATTCATAACCCAACTCTCCTCGTGCTCCCTACTCACCCCATTTTATGGTATATTAGTTTTGAATCAGGCTTAACACTGATGTATGTTCCTAACCAAAAGTATCACAAAAGCCTACATTGAAACCCAAATGCACAACAAAAAGGTTCCATAACCCCTAACACCTCGTTAACTGATTTCCGCAATCAAGAAACCAATCAAAGCCACTACACAATACAATCTACGCAGTGACCCGTATCGCCATACAATAGAGTCCACTTTCTCATAAACATATCAACCACTCAACTTTACCAAAATACAAAAGCAGTTGGGAAAGAGCTGTACTCAGTTTAGGAATACGAATTTGAACTGGTTGTTGGACAGTGGCGCTACCTGTGTCTGCAAATGAATCTTGGTAATTGTTGGTCCCGTGATTACGGTCAGCCGATTGAGTTCCGGCCGATTTAAACCGGATGTTCGCGTCATTGGCCAATTGGCAGCGTTAGATTTATTGGCCGTTTGGGATTTGAACTTGGAAGAAATGATTTGAGACTTATCGCACTCGGACCTTTTTTGAATTGTGAATTGTATAAAGGCACTCTCACGGAAAATATTCCTTAAGGTGAACGATTCGTGACGCTTTTCCTTCAATTGTTTGTCAAAATGCATTGCTTGGATACAAACCATTTTCATAATATTATCTACCTGACTGACTGAATATGAATATATTTAAAAAAATGCGTTGTTCTGAAAGAAAGCATGTTCGAAATTGTGTAACATAAGACAAGGCAGAGATTTTTAAAACGAAAAATCCTTGGGTATGCTTTCTTGTAGGAACTGTGCCATCTAGCTCCCTACGCGTGATACAATGGCTATTCAATTATGCATGATTAGGCTATTTTGGGCTCTGGTTAGCGCCATGAATTTCTATCAGTTGTGTTTTTGACATCAATGTTTTTTTAAAGTAATTTTTAAGAGCTGGAAAGGGTAGAGACAACATTTCATTCGGTAATTTATTATAAAAATGGGTACATTGACTCGAAAAAGACTTGTATACTTTACGAACACGCAACTTTTTGGGTGCTATTTTATTTAAATTTCTTGTACTAAAAATATGGTCATAAGAATAAAAAAAACTATATCCTTAATGACATAAACAATATTTTCATAAATTTATTGGGACGCAACTGTTAAAATGCTAAGATTTTCTTGTCCTCAGGTATAAATTGATGTTTCACCTTTAGGTAGGTATATAACATGCTTTACAGCTTTGATAGTTTTTAATATACCTTTTTTTCATAGAAACGGTGGAACAATTGCAAATCAGTAAGAGTAGATGTGGGCAAAATGATCCAAAATGACTTCATACGCATACATAGATTCACGCCTTTGTTCCTAAAAGGGGTAGCCAGAGCATGTGCTTTTGGGAACAAAGGCATATGTGTGACTTATGTTCCAGTCCCACTTTTAGCATAAATTTGGGTATTATCACAGTTACTAGTCCACAAAGGTTGCTAGCCCATCGCCCATGACACACTTCAACCCTGCTCCCTCAGTCGACTTTAACTACACGGGAAGAAAGGGGGTGGTGAAATTCTAACCTGCCGCATGACACGGGGAAAAAAATCCTTTTCCAAAATGACTAGTCGGGGTCCCTTTGTTTCCCATAAACTTATTGTTCCGAATTTCGATAGTCAGAAATTGATATCCATATAATTTATAGACATAAACATCAATAATCATAATCTTTGTTAAGTATAACGTTTTGTAGTTCTAACATTAATGACCCATAATATTAAGTATTATAATCACAAAAGTCAGAAATTGATGTCCATAACGATCAAAGATCTATCGATAATTATTCATAAATATTCTAAGGCATATATTTCAACGTACTAATGATTGTTATTCATATCGTTTTAATGCCTAAAGGGAATTACGTCTAAGAGACCAAATCTATAACATCCAAAGTCATATAGATAATTACTCAGTAACATTTCTAGACATACATTTGAAAGGGGTACTATTAGGTACTACTGCGAGGTGGGTTTATGACTGTTTCGTAAAGAATACGTACACGTATTCTTTACGAAACAGTACAACATACTTATTTGAACGTATTCTGACCACTAAACAAAACAGTGAGCGGAATAAATATCTTTCAATCGCATAACTCTTTATTTTTGCCCAAGTGACCACATTAATTATAATGAATGGGTATGTGGGTATGTTATAAATCAGTCTGGAAGAACGCGTTCAGTAACGTTCGGTAGTAAAAAAAATATGTATTTTATTATTTTTCTGGGAGTGTGTTTATGGGCTTTAACATTATGAAGAGTGACACCACTGTGAAATTGAATGATATGACTAACTAATCAGATGACTAGCAATCATTATGACTTGCGAAAAAATACCTTACAACAATTATTACAAAATAGATTATTGCCTGTAACATTATGTAATTGCATACCACCGGGACATTGAACGTTATGGCTAACCAATTTTATGACTAACAATAATGATGACCTGCAAAAATCGGAACTCCAATGTATATTGTTAAATTTTATGACTTTCGACAATATGACTAGAAAAAAATATGGTGGAAAACGTTATGGACTGTAAAAATCGGATCTTAAATTTTATGGAAAACAATAGGGACCCTGACTAGTCTTATGAACTAAGCATAGACATTTCTTTGTATCTAACAAGCAGCTTGTAGGTATAGCTGCAGCTTATATATATATCCTTATTCGCATATTTACCAAGTTCTTGAACTCAAGTCTCACTGGTAGCTTTAATAAAACATTAACCAGAAGATAAAATTCCCACCATAAGTCCATCCATAATAATGTCCAAAGTAGCGTAAAGACAAAAAAACCTAATTTTCGAACGTCTCTCATCGCCAACGGAAATTAATCCCTGTTATCAGCATGTTAGAGATCATTTTCGACGATTACTATCGTTTGTAACAGCCATTTGGGTTTATGAATGACTATGAAGCTGGAAATAAAATTGTTCTAAGAGATAAGAATCGTTTTTAAATTGGATAGACGCCAAATAGGGATATATTATCATCTATATTCATGTCTTAGACGTTTTAAATGAATACGGCAAATAAATGGCGAGTTATGAGAAATAGTTGGGTGAAAATGATATATTTACGGCGAGGGCGTACCTATCTCATTTCGTCTTTTTGTCTTTCACAGAATTGATAAAAGGGAAATATTCAATTTACCGCCCGGGAGGTGCATTGAATTCTGAATGAAGTGAAAGATTTTACAATACAATCATGAGCGTAGCGAGGGATTCTAAACTAGGATATTGAGTATAACGAGGGTGTTCAAGAGTGTGTGTTGAATTCTACTTTAGAATCCCTCACTTTGCTTAGGAACTGATATTGTCGAATCTTTCGCTTCATTTAGAATTCAATATGATGCGGTTCGTAGAGTATATAAATAGTAAGATCCGAAATGCCTATTACAAAATTAAAACTCTCTACTCGATACGGAAATACTTGGCTACTGAAATCAGAGAAATTCTTATGGAATCCCTGGTACTTTCGCATTTTAATTACGGTGATATAGTTTACGGTCCAAGGCTTCTAGATAAGACCAAAAAGTCAATTCAGCGTGTATAAAACTCCTGTGTACACTTCTGCTATACCATCCAAAGGCGAGAACATATCACACCACACATAAACATCAAGGGAATTCTAAATATGAAGAACAGAAGGAGTTTATTTAGAGTTGCATTTAGTCTGTAATGCACCGAAATGACCACCTGAAAAGGGCCCAAGCTGAAAATCTGCGCTGGACAACAGTTCAGCATATACTGAGGTTGGTACCCATTGCCAAAACAACGCATTTTTAATGATTCTTTAAGATAATATACATACATTATAACTGTCAATTTTGGATTATATTGTAATGTAGGTTAAGTGTATAGTTTAAGTTATGGCAATAAAGTTAATTTGAAGTTTGAAGTTTGAATATACAGCCCTTGCTGATATAAGTTTGCTTTCCTAAGACACAATCTACAATTTTTCCCCTTATTATAGTGTTAATAAAAAAAATACTTACCGTATCTGGTGTCCTAATATTCCGTCTCCTGTTTTCATGTTGACATCTTTTCTCTTTTATCAATTTCAACTATGAAAGACAAAAAGACGAAATGAGATACTCGGGAACAGGCATTTTTCTTGCACTTGTTTACGAGGAAAGCTTAATTTTCGGAAACCTATAAAATAAATTGAAATAGCTTAATAGTCTTCTCGGAGAATGCAGAATGTTTTACGTTAAAATGTTCCCCGTGATATACGATAGGGTAGAGTAAAATAGTACGGGGTGCATCCGTAGTTTCGGTTAGGTACTTCAATTTTACAAAACTCAGCATTCTCAATTTTTTTACTTGTATTTATTCAAAATATAAACTTATGCTAATACATTTATTGCTGTATTCTTACTGAAGCCTCAAGTAGGCTTATTTGCAAGAATCAGTTGCGACTTAATTATCTTAGTGTTTCGTGTAATTACTAATTAATTGCAAGTCAAGTCAGTTAAAAACGTCGATTTACAATGAAATGTTTTGTGTCAACCCTAAAGCCAGTGCGCATGTAGTTAATTATGTCACTTGGCAATCGATGATTTGAAGACAGAGAAAATTTCATATTTCAGTGATTGAATGAGTGAGCGAAGCGAACGAAGTTCTCCGTTGGAAAGGCTTGAAAAAAAAACTTGTGTATGTCTGCCCGACTGTTCTCCTCTGCATGTCGTATATCTCAAACTAATACTCTTACAGTGAAATTTTCTGAGCTACTAATATTATCGCAAAGGTTTGATGTTTGTTACTCAATCACGCAAAACGGATAAACGGATTAAGATGCATTATGGACAGCAGAACTCGTAACTATGTCGAATAAAAAAAAAAAAAAATTAATGGTATACATATAAGGAGGTGAAATGCGGTTTGTATAGATCCACGATATATAAAAGAGTTCCACGTGGACGAAGTTGCGGGCAGAAGCTAGCATACAATATATTAGTGGTTTTTTTTTTATTCGACATGGTTATGAGTTCTGCTAGTGCTCATAGAGACAGTACATTATAAGTAGGTTACTACGCCCACAGCACCATCACCTTCCTATAATCGATTCTTACGACACCGTGGCGCTATTGTAACCCGACACCACACAGGGGAAATAAACGCCTAAAATAACCCGCAAAATATCTTTCAGCAGAAAATGTTCAACCATAAAGTGTAATATCTTGTAATGACAGAAATTCATTGAATAAAGACGACTACAAAAGCGGCAAATGGATTCGGCCACGGAACTTATCAGCGGCGACATGAAAGGGAAATATTTTGGATACCTCCGTCGCATTGGAATAATTCTGGCAACGACGTAGTACACAGAATTTCAGCAGTAAAGAGTGCAGGTTCTCCAGCTGAAACGTCAGCTAGATCTAAATGTCATTTGATACCCATATACTCAAGGAAAAATACGTACTCGCAGGTATTTCAAACATTAATTTGTAATTACGCGATTCTTGTTCATTTCATTTTAAAACGTTAGTTTAACCTGGTTTATTTACAAATCCTACAAACATACATCCGGAAGGAATTTGGTAGATTTAAAAGAAGCTTTTTTTTTAAATTATTTCAAAAATTATGTTAAAACACTTATATTTTTTCCGATTTTTCAGGAGCTAACAAAATTATACATTTTTGACTTTTGAAACCTACTTTTTAGGATTTTGTCTCCAGGTACTTATTTCAATGATGTACATTCACGGAAAAAAACTGTTTACTTACATACATACACATACAAACATTCACACCTTTATTCCCAAAAGGGGTAGGCAGAGCACATGAAACGTATGTTCCAGCGCCACTTTTAGCATAAATGTGGGTACAAAAGATCGACTAAATGTGATATTGCAGTGATAGGTTGCTAGCCCATCGCCCACAACACACTTCAACCCTGGTCCCTTAGTCGACTACTTACTGTTTACTTATAAATAAAAAATAAAATAAATAAATAAATAAATGTTTATTATAAATTATTGGCCAATTTGTCATTGTCTCCATACTAGTGGTAATAACATGAATGGACTCACGGGAAAATTACACATGAGTTGTAATGTAAATTCGAAAAGTTTCTCGCTTTCATATCTCAATCACATTTTATTATTCGAACGTCTTTCCTTCCCATTTTTTTGGTTTTTTTCATATAGGTATCATCTTTCATATCAGCCGAAAGAAGTCCACTGCTGGACTTAGAAAGCCTCCCCCAAATAATGTCACCATGACCGGTCCTGCGCCACCCGCATCCAGCATTTTCTTTGCTGCCTTAGCAGCTATAGTCGAATCTGTTCATCACCTTCACGCTAGTTCAGAAAAGGGCTTATGTTACATTTTGAACTTTTGAACGTACAACCGTGGTATAACCAAAGAAACATTGTATCGAACACGTTGCATTCAGAACAATGGTCACAGAATATGTTGTGATTAATTTAATTTTTAACCGACGTAAAAAGCGGTGGAGGTTCTCAACTCGACGCGTATTTTTTTTAACACTCGACCCAAAAAAAGGAATGTTATAAGTTTAACGTGTCTGTCTGTGTATCTGTCTGTAGTATCGGTAGCGCCCTAACGGATGGACCGATTTGAATGCGGTTTTTTGTCATAGATCATTTTATCCCGAGAGCCATTTTCATGAAAATCTTAAAGCCGTTTTTGAGATATTGGACTTTGAAATGAAAATGTCAGAGGTTTTTCAACTTTTCTAAGTTATAGTTAACAACTTTTTACGGAGTAGTCCGATTTTGATCATTATTTTTTTATTAGAAAGCGTATACCTCGTAGTTGGTCTCATATAAATCTGAATAAAAAAAATCTAACCATAGGGGTACAAAAACAGGGGATGATTGATTGTTCATTCACTGGTTGTAATGGTGTCCTGCCGTTTGACCAAAAGTCATTTGGCAAAATTACACTTGACAAACTACGTTTAGAAAAAAAATGTTTCGCCAATTGATCATTTTACTACTAGTCATTTTAGAAATGACTCACTTTGCAAAATGATCAACTGTTAAATTTACATTTTATAAATAACTATTTGACAAAATAATCATTTAGAAACTGAGTTATCAGACAAAATTACTATTGGTCTAAAAATCTTACATCTAGACACAATGGAAAAACCCTAGGTATACTATGCGTCATGTAAAAAGGCAATTAGACTAATCATGGAAAAAACCTGGGTCTCCGGTAGGTACTATCGGCTGCATTAATGCATGGACACCTTACGGTCTAGTTTCGCTTGCACCGTTTGACATCTACAGCTGATATGATTGCATGCGTTGCGCACAAAATAAACTAGATGGCGCTGCTGGCCAAAAATATTGATATATAGACGAATATAACTTAATTCACTGATAATAATTGACTCCTGTAATCACCAAACAATTTTCTTGCGATGCGAGTACAATTATTGACAAGTTTAGCAAGGTTTAATCTACTGTAACCGTATTTGAGTGTGACTGAACTGTCATCCTACCTACTCGTTTATCAAAGGTATATATTTCACAGTTGAAATATGTATACCCGTGCCCGTGATAAACCACTGACCAGTGTCAACAACAAGATTGGATGGGCTTGTGGATTAGCCAATTAAGTGCAAATGACACGGTGCTGACTGCCTTTTTAGTGTTTTTATGATTTCTGTTTTTTACACTATTTTGCACAGCCAAAAGTAGATTTTTTAAATATAAATAACAGTAATTAAATACAATTAAATAACTCCAAAGAACTTTTCATTTTAAAATTATATTTATTCAGTAGTAGTATTAGTGAATTAGCCACTTTTTAACATGTTATCGAGGTTATAGCTTAAGTTTCATTTCCGAAAATCGGAAAAAGATTGAAGCTTTACCTCAATAAAAATAATACCTATTGTCAATTTTATTAATAATTTCAGACCGGGTTATGATAACATATATACCAGGCGAACGCATTCTGGTGTTTATTGGCATTTTCTATTTAAGTGAGATTTGAAATAAGTAATTAAACCCGCCATTTAAAATAATAAAAAAATACGAAACAATCTTACAGTTCACTAAGGCTTTTATTATTGATACTAGTATTTCATAGATTATAATGGTAGGCTTCTAAGGTTATCTATCTCACTCGATCTCGTTAATTAACAAAATGATTATATTCTATTATGATAATTTTCCTTAACGTAACACATCTATTACTAATAGTGTCTACAGGGATAAAAAAGCACGATGAAAACAATATTCTACTCATATTTTACTTTTGTCATTTGTTTATATATAACCCGGTCTGTCTTTCTTCAAACCCTACATGTTCACAGTTAGATATACCACCAGATCCCGCGTTAGGCACTACGTGATCACTGAACGTGAACTTATATGTCCTTATGAATAGATTTAAACACTTCTCACTTCTCATCACTAAACATGACAAAAATCCAGTTGTCCAGTGTCCAAATTGCGACAATTTGCTGTTTTATGTGCTTCTCTGTAAGTTTGGGTTTAACAGCATGCCAATGATAATTATAAACCCTTCTCGTTATGGAGACACGACGAACTCCACACTTGTGCAATAAATCGACGTAATGACTTGTCGATTCAAAATCATTTTCTTTATAGTCCATTGTCAATGGCTGGTGGCCGTTCTTTGTCGGTGTAGCAGAGACGTTTCCTTTTGCTCAACCTTTTTTTAGCTGTAAAGATATTATTTGAAAATAAATCATCAGAAAAATGTATGATAGTTCAGTAGTAGTTACTAAATAATTATATCACAAACGTGTAAAATAACTACTTACGTTTAGATCAGTTTCTGTAGCTTGTAGCTTCGTTACATATCGCAAATATTTGCGACCTTTTAACTAGATCAATATTACGTCGAAAACTAGTTTTAATATTCATGTTATCCCGAAAAAAATATGAATAACAAAGCTGAGTAGTCCTACGAACGAACACGTAACATCTTTGTGATAAAAACGAATAAGTATGGTAGTTTTGATTCATTCGTCTACCCTCATCGATTATTATATTAATCGTAGTAGTAATGGATTAATATCTGAGCAGCAAATTAAACTTATGATAAATTTCAACTGCCTAGTCAATTGAACCGATGGTCGAGTGGCTAACAAGGCAAGTAACTAGGTCGACACCTAGCTTGAAAGTCGTGGGTTCAAATCCCGCACCTTACCAAAAATATGTTGGGAAAGATGTGTTTTTGGAATTGTTTGGATATTCACTAGTAGTGAATCGGAAACATCGCAAGAAAAATAAATGCACAAAGGTAGCACATAAATAGAATACACATTCCAAATTGCGTCATAATACCGCCATTATCGATCGATAATGCGTTGGCAAGATTACTTAACAATATAATATAGGAAAAATAATAACCCAAGAAAATAATTATAATTATATCCAAGACGAATAATGCCTTTTTGTTTACATTTTTGTTAACAACGCCATCTAGTGAAACCTTGCTGATCCTCTGAGGTTTACATTTACATCTATAATGATATTACACGTCGTGCACATAGATGGCGTTAGCGAGCGCGTCAAAGGAAACAGTTTGTCAGTTGACCATGCACTTATGCTGTCTAGTGTACGACGACGAGCGAAGCGAGGAGGAGTGTTAGGTTGAAATGCGAACATACAGCGCGCGAGCCGAGCGAGCGAAGCGAGCGTGCCGCGGCAGCGGCCGGCGAAGCGCCAGAACCGACAACTTTTTACTAATACTAATCTAATCTTGTAACTTACCTGTAAATAATTTGTACCAAATGAAAGTTGAGATTTGGACAAATACTTAATTTGCGAATCATATTATTTGGTGAAATGAAAAAAAGTCAATTGACATTTTATTGTTTAACCCATTTACCAAGTGTAGTGTTTGCTAATTGATCATTTGCTAAGTGAGCTTTTGTAAGATGATACTTTTGTCGAATGTCTCGTTTGCCAAATGATCTTTAGGTGAAACGTTGTTTGTCAAATGAACTTTTGTCAATAATTTTTTGGTCAAACATTAGTGAACCGGTTGTAATGTGTGACCAGAACCTAACTATGAAGAAACTAGTAATTAGCGCAAAACATAAAAAAATAAGTACCTATCAGTAAAAAATATGAAATATACCTCTTTTCTCAAAAAGGGAACCGCCTGCATAAAAATAACCCACTGAAAAGCACAATATTTTTTTATATAAGTACGCCCATCCCTATCCTTGTCCAGTCCAGTTATCTAGGTAATAGAGATGGGGAAGGGACAAAAACTAAGTACATACTTAAATGTACGTACTTAGTTTTTGAAGTCAATGTCAAACCAACAAAAAAAAAGACATGCTGCCAAACAGAAAATATTACTACCAATGTACCAAACCAATAATGCTTCGAAGAAATAATAAAAGGGCGTTCGACAATTGAGAGAAATTGCATTTTGGTCTGGCACCGACTGCAAAGTAAATGCCCAGATAATAGAGAGATGATGATGATAGGGATGGGGTATACAACAACTATTTTGTGCTTTACAGTGGGTTAGTTTTCGGACAACGGTTCCATTAAAAAAATTATGATTTTTAAAACATTTTTTAATCTCAATAAACTTGGGAACATTCCTTCTAAAAAGTTTTTGTATAGTTTATGCAACATATAATATGTTCGAAACACATAATAAACGATTCTCATAACAACTATTATTATAATTTTAGTAAGCATAACGCTCACATAATACATTCATATACCAACCTATTTTGTTTTAAAAACAAGTATTATAATTTCATACAAAATTATGATTTTTATTTTATGTCATCTGATCTTAATGATTTACAAAATTATGCTTAGAGTTTATTATACAGTTTGGTTTCATGCAACTTAAATCACTTATACAAGTTAACGTTACGATATTCGTTTATATGGAAATTGAATTATAGAAATTCATTTACTTACTGGTAAACATATGCAATTTCACTTAGTTATTTTCGTTAGAAATTTAATCGTTAAAGACGCACAATTTTATCGATATCGCCTTACAAACCAATTGGGAAAGTTACCCTCTTAAATTTAAATTATTTTATTTCAAGGACGGTGATACATATACACATTGGAAATATATACTTTACATACCTACCTATTGTTAATACCTTATATCATAATAGTAATTTTATAATCAAAAGTCCTTTAATTTTTATTAAACAAATACGTCCCTGTATGCAAATATAGGAAGCAATTTAAAAATATCAATAACATGTTCATTTTGTGATATTTTTTTCAGCGTTTCGTAAAAATAAGTTTTATTTTGGCAAACGCAATACTTTCATCGTAACGTTATTCGCTTCATTTTAGGCTATTAATATTATACGGAACATCTCGTCGGTGTCTTAATTGTCTTGTTCATAGTCGATTAACAATTCTGTCCCCACGGGAAGTGTCAGAACAAATCTCAGTCTCCCCTCGCTCAGTGGCAGCCGGGGTATTTTATGCCTGTCACTTACGCCATTTTCGGAATGCCTTACTGAGGTAATGAAGCATATATTTGTCATACCGCTATTTACCTGAGATCTGTACTGTGGAATTATGTCCGTGTTTCCATAAATATCACACCGTGTGTTGTATCTTTACAACAATGGATGTTTTATTTTCACAAGTCTAATTGTATCTAGTGGGGGGCGCAGCGATTGCCTAAGAACCACAGGTTATGGGTTCAGTCCACTAAAAAGTCCATGTTCGCTTCCATGAGAGTGCTGGACTTAAGGCCTCCCCTAAAGAGTGCCACAATGACCGGTCCTGCGCTACCTGCATCCAGCGGACTAGCGCGACTTTTACCAGGTCATCGGTCCTCCTAGTGGGGGCTCTGCCCCACTTTACACGAGAGAGAATCTGAATGTTAATTAGAATTTCGGCAACAACCAAACAGACGATGAATAGACAACACCGTTAATATTGCGCGACGTTCCCGTATTTAACTTTTAATGAATCCCAAGATTTACTAACACCTACACCGTCTCGCTATTAAGCCGCAACGTTAGTTTATTTCTGCCGTTAGAACCGCGCCGGATGCCAGATGCTCTTAGTTAAATGTGCTCTAAGATTCCAAGTTGCGGTCTAGGTTCGAGTGTTGTAGCTATTTATTAACCCTAATATTACTGGTAACAGTGATGCTATTGGAAAGACCTAGGTTAATTCGATGTGTAGGACTGGATAAATTTGAATTTGATGATTTTAGCTGTTCTGTCGGCGTTTCAAGCCGCATAGCTAATTTTGGCCACTCAATGAACGCTCGCTTATATCATGTTTCTGGAGATGTATTAATAATTTGACTATGGCGATCAGTAATACAAGTGTAACGACTCGGTATGCTCAACCAATATACTAAAATCCCCGCCTTTGCTTTAGAAGGAAACAAAGTTTATGAATGAGAGTACCCAAAATTGCCACCATCTTCCCAGTAAGTATATTATTTGAAAACTTCTATTTTAGATATTCTGAAGTTTATCACTTTCGCAACCAAGGACCCGCCTAACGGGCGCCTATGCTGTACTCGCATTCCGCTACATACGAGGAAAACCACAGGATCGTACGAGCGTAGCGGTAGCGATTCTTGGCAGCGAAAGTGTTCCGAGTTGACATATCGGTTTTGGCTGCGCGAACATCTCACATAAATTGTGGAATAATTTGACTACATGCTGAATGACAGTTGCTGGGCCGAGACTCTCCGGCTATTTTCTGATCATAAAAAAAACATATTTATATTCGTTGATGAGTATCTGATTCATTCGCTCATAAATGGGCCAATCGTTTTTTTATTGTCGCTATTTGCCATGGTTATTCTTTTTAAAACTGATTCTAAATCCACCAAATCCGGGTTTTGTTGGTATTTAAAAAGCGTTGATATCGCATTTTATATCTAAGTATGTTAGAAGTCCATTATCATCATCATCATATCAGCCGAAAGACGTTCACCGCTGGACATAGGCCTCCCCCAAAAAGTGTCATAATGCCCGGTCCTGCGCCACCCGCATCCAGCGGGCTTCCACCTTGTGTGGACCTACCCTCGCTGCGCCTTCCAGTACGTGATCGCCACTCGAAAATCTTTCCGCCCCAACGGCCATCGGTTCTATGTGCAATATGTCCACTGCCACATCAGTTTACCGATTCGGAGGGCTATATCGGTTTTGCTACGGATAGCCTCATTTCTGATGCGTTGGCGTAAAGAAAAACCCAGCATGGCCCTCTCCATTGCGCTTTGGGTGACGTGCTTCTTATGAGGCCCATAGTAAACGACCTCGTTTCTGTGCCATATGTCATCTCTGGTAAGGTAACACACACTGGTCAAAGACTCTCGTCTAGAGACATTGCGGAATATTGCACGAAAAGCCGTAGCTTCCCGAATGCTGCCCAGCTAAGTCAGATTCGACGATTGACGGTCTGTACTAGGTTATATATAATCGTCCACATCTTTGAGCGTAAAGTATCCGATTGAAATGGGAGTTTTGTACTATTTTGACATTATACACTAGAGGTAGATCACGTCACGCATTGTACGCGCGTCGTAGATGTAAATGTCAATTTTTATATGGAAAAATTACAATTTGACTGTCTTAAGGCGTTACGTCGTAAAACGTTACGTGATTATACCTCCCTGATCTGATCGTTAGAAGTCCATGTTGCAACCATATGTCTAAATACTCTGTTATTTTCTCTCTCATCAATAAGGTGTATTCCTGGCATGACCAGTTATAAACTGACTCGCATTTATTATTTTTAAAAATAGATTTTTCAAGATTTCAAAAAAAGGAGGAGGTTGTCTATTCGGTTGTATTTTGAGTGTTGTTAGTTGAGTGTTTCAACTTACAGCTTATTTCATCCACAGGACCCGTTAATAACGCACCCTACACACATATCCGGGCCGGACAGCGAGGGTCTCCGAGCCTCCTGGAGGACCCTCCGCATCTTCCCCGATGACTACGAGACCCACCGCGGCTACTTGGCCCTGCGGTGTCGCGCTACCGTGCCCACGCGGCCGCCGCACATCCGCGCGATGTCTGTGCGGCTTTATGTGGCGACACGCCCGCATATATCGACGTACATGTTTAGTAAGAATAGTAAGTGTTTGCGGTGTTCATTTCTTACTAGCTTCTGCCTGCGACTCCGTCCACGTGGAACTCGTTTATATCGTATCCCTGTACAAATTTTCACTGCCCATTTCACCCCCTTATGGGGTGGGATTCAAACTATCTCTTTACCAAAATTCATCTAAATCTGTGCAGCGGTTTAAACGTGAAGAGGTAACAGATAGACAGACAGTCACACTTTAGCAATTATGCCTTTTAAGGCACAAGCCAAATAAGAATCTAGACTTAATATACGAAAGAATATAATGTTGAATGCGAGTCACATGACAAGTTACAAATGAAGTCGAAGTACGAAAGACGAGTACGAAAAATATGAAACCAATACCGTTAAATGTCGCTTAACGACTCAGCACGTTAGAAGTATGAATCAGGCTTGGTAACAAGGCATTGGCTTTTTTAACTCCCGACACAAAAATTAGTGGCGTTATAAGTTTGACGAGTCTGTGTGTTTGTCTGTGGCATCGTAGCTCCTAAACAAATGGACCGATTTTAATGCGGTTTTTTTTTGTCTGAAATGTTACGTACCTGTTCTACTACGTTTTCATAAAATCGGTTCATTCCGTCATGAGATATTAAACTTTGAAATGAAAGTGTCGGGGGATTTTCAACTTTTCGAAGTTGTTGTTTCTAACCCTTATTGGTACAAGGGGATATTATTTCCCACTTCGTCTGTTGGTATAAAATTGTATGTATCTTCCGACGCTAACAAGAGGTGATTTAACCGTGTCTGTTTATCTGTGTACCTGTCCGAGGCATCGTAGCTACAAAACGAATGACCCGATTTAGGTGCGGTTTTTTTTAATCTAACGTATTGTCTGTCGAGATGTTTGTTAGCTATTTGACTTGTGTGATTGGGATATGAAAGAAGTAACCTGAACGAGTCGTTAATAAGACATGTAAGTAGCACGTGAACCTCGAATTAAAAGAAAAATACGTTTGTCTTAGCATTACGAGGTACCGTGAAAAAGTAATTTCCTCTCTATTCTGGATACAATAAGCTCATGCCCGAATGACAAATAATATAAGACAAAATAATGTTAGCTTCATTTTGTGTAACGTATGTTGCTGGTTATTTTCTCTGGAAAACATTCTATTTTTATACGAACTTAACTAGTTATGTGAAAGCTTGGAACATGTTTGAAAACTTGTATTTACCTATCCTACACATATTGTTTTCCATATTTTTAGTCACGAATAAATGTTTTATTTGTCTCTCTCATGTCGTCTCTCTCGCCACGGTGGGCGAACCCGTTTGCGGTATATTGTACTTTATCGGGAGTTCACTCATGTCGTCCAAACCAAACCTAACTTGCAGCTCTATAATTAAATTTGTAAGAAATTGCGCGGCAACGGGACCGAGTAGGTCCTGCAAGCGTACTGCCCCACTAGCAAGCATCCTGCGCCATTCAGGATGCTCTCATTAGATATATATAAACACTTTATTCATATTCACGAGAATTGATATTAACACGATATAGAATTAACACTATTAACAGTTACATTTGTAAAGAGACAAAAGGAAAAACAATGACTTAAGATTAGATAGATACTTAATTTAAATTGCACAAAAAGGAATCATGGCTTGATACTAAAAACTAAAAAACGCTATCTATATTATATTGAAAATAACAGTGTGTCGTGGCAGAGAATAGTAATTGCTGGCTCAGCATAATGACGTGGAATATTCTCTCAGGACCTTTTAACGAATACCTAATAATAAAAAAAAAGACAACAACACCAAACAATGCGTGCATATATCGTGCAAATGTGCAAAGGGCTGTGTGTGTGTGTGTTTGTGTGTGTCTGTGTGTGTGAGTGTGTATGTTACGTGTGTGTGTGTAGTGTACGGAGAGAAATGACTTTGTACGGTGATGTAGTGAACCAGATGTGTATTCAGTGTAGCTTTTAATCGCGACCTCGTGTCCTGACTCATTAAAGGTGGTCTATTACGCTTTAATGAGTCAGGAGGTAAGTTAGTCTTTCTATGGTACTACAGCTTCCGGCGCCATATTTCGATATCGATCTGTAATCGTAAGTTATTGCAACTTGCCCTAAAACTGGACCACTACTTTAGGTATACACACTTTTATTTTGATTTCTAGAACGTTCTATCTTGTTCTAGAAGCGGCCGCCGGTTGCGCGCGCCACCGCCTCCGCTCGGAGATGATTGTGTTGACCCTCCTACTCCTCGCCAGGAGACGAGTGCCTTTACTACGAGACTAGATCGTTACGTTGTTGCACTCTCGTCAAGGAAACATTCATCTTATTAAACCACGCAATGCGATACATTTTAAAACAACTTCCAATTATTGTGACAAATTACAGCTGGCAGTCCGTTTCGAAATCCTCTGGTACCGGGGTTTATAAGTTCATCTTAACAGGAGTGGATTCCGAACTAAAATGGAAGTTTGACGCATCGTATACGCATTTCATGTGTCTTGAGACTCTTTTGTTAGTTATTGCCTGTATGCGTCGTTTGCGATGAGGTTTATACTGCGTCTCTGCGGTGCGTCAAATAACACATGGATGACCCTTTGTGTACGGCCTGAGTGTACGCTCCGCTACGAGCGGGCGTGGAGCGTAAGCATAAATTGCATTTGTTTTATATGCACGCTACCGCAGTTGTTTTTGGATGAGCGGGATGTCTGATGGCACGAAACAATGTCATGCGACTATGGAAATGCTCACGCCTGTATAAACACCCCTGAGAAACGACATTTATATATGTGTCGACAAAAATATTCATAAATACGGTCTTAGAGTAGGTTCGGAATACATATAATTATATATATTCGCGCACTGTTAGACTCTTACTAGTTACTGTATTTTTACAAGTGACCGCAAAGTCATTAATACACTAAATTAAATGTTTTTATTTTTTTATCATATTCACGCACGGTATCAACAACAGTTAAGGCAATGCGCTGTGGAGACTTCTTAGGCATGTGAAGCATTATAGGCATCATATTTTTCATATTAATTTTAGTTTTGAGTGTAGTCAATCCTTAGAGGACAGCTTGTACCTAAACCTGCAATACACGACTACATTAAATTACTACAATTACCACTGAGATGCGTGTAAAAGCTAGACGCTATTAGTTTCCGGCCACAAATAATACCGTGAAAATGTATAACAATTACTAGAAACACGTCAAGTCTGGCCAGGCAATTACATTTGTAGAACTGTAGCTGAAGATAACAGCCCATTTTTTTTTCCACCGCTTACCGTTACAGCTGTTTGGGTTAAGATGCATTTTCTCGTTCCAGAGATAAATACCATGGGCTAATATTTTTTTTTGATAATTTTGGTTGACAACAATGTGAAAGGTAGGTTAAGGTCAGCAAAACAGGACACGTGACTTTCACACGACAAATAATAATACATCTCTTTCCGTTTAATACAGTTCCAGGGAGAACAGTGATCGCAAGTCGGTGACAAACGCACGACTCGTTTTGGTAGCTTCAGAATAAACGATTGGAACTGGCACATTTGGCTGTGTTCCAATGCCGCCTTCTATTTAGTGGAATGCAAGGCAGATGGTCGCAAGTTAAGTAAGTTAACGATTGGTTTAGGTCGCGGCTGTAGTTTACACGTCATATTAACATGATGAACATTTATGTATACTAATTTAAAATAGGGAAAAGTTAATGAGATTGTAGCTTTTTAACCGACTTAAAAAAAAGGAGGAGGTTCTCAATTCGGTTGTATTTCTTTTATATTTTTTAAATTTTTTACCTATTTTTTCAGTGTTTGTTACCTCAGAACTCCGTCATTGATGAGCCAATTTGTTTTTTTTTTGTTTGTAAGTATATGCTTACAGGTACGTCCCATTTTATTCAAAAAATCAGTTGGATGATGGAATCCATGAGGAATTGAGGGAACTCCTCAATTATAATAGGCACGCATGTATTGATTTTGGTATTTTCTATTATAACTCGTCTATTTACACCCCGAAATCATAAATATGGTGGAGTGGAATTGATGATGAAGACCAGAGATGAATTATGAGATTTCTCAATTATGTACTTAAAAGTACAAAAGTATATCACAGATTCTGATAAGATTCCGTTGAAATAGCAACTAATGAAGTGCCAAAGGTGATCCTTGTGGAATCGAAGGAAGTCCTCATTTATTATCGGCCCACATACAGCGATTGGGTTTTTTTCTCTAATAATCAACGCATTTGCTCTCGGAAATCAGTTCATGTGGTAAATTGGAAAATAAATGTGGAAATGTTCTCGTAGCTTGGCGGAGTACTAAATTGAAGTCGGTTAACACTTTGTTTTTAAAGTTAATTATTAAGGTTATAAGTAAGAACCGGACAACTTATGCGATTTCTAAAAATATTTCACTTGCGTCTAGTAGTGATTCAGGCATGCGGCTATCAAGTGGCGGCGGTCGTGGGTTCAAATCCCGGCTCGTACCAAATAAGTTTTTCGATAACGCTAGGAGGATGATGACAATGAGCCTGTGTTCTTTGCAAAACACGGGCGAAGCCGCGTGGGCAGCTAGTTTGTAATAAATACAAATGAATATTCAAAGCTAACTTCAATGTCTTTACTCTTGGCCCTTTTTGGAAAAAATATAATGACCATAAAAAACGATACTTACAATTAGTTTAGTTAAGCGAAAGTTTTGGAGGATAGTTTAACAGGTAATGTCTATAAAATAGGGTTTCCGTAGGTATATATCTCATCCTGTATAATACTGACAGCTTATAGGTTTGCGGGCTGGGCTTACCTTATATCGATTTGAAATACCTGAGGGATATTCTAGAGTGCGATCGTGACGTCTATTCTACACCCGATCCCGGATTATCCAAGATTGACATTGCATACAATCTCACCACAGAACGCAACTAGACTGCAATTAGAAATAGGCCAACGGAAAACAACGCTTTAAGTTTTGTTACAAAACTGACTAAGAAACAATTTGTTTAACAACTAACGCTAATCGGTTACACTCATTTTACAAAATATTTACAAACCTTATTCTTGTGTTCACTTAAGGTCTCAAAACAATTGAAAAAGTCTCCACAACGTGACGGTATTGCCACTTGAAATCTTGAATAGTAATTTTTGAAACATTTCTCAGCGGTTGATTCCTCTGTAAAATACTGTGATAATTTAAGGCGTCTCATATTATCGGAAGAGATGAATCCAAGTTGTACAAGTTTTGAATTTGTTGTTCAGTTCATGGGGTAGAGACTACAAAAGTGCATAATATCAAAAACGTTTTCTTGACGAGAGTATCATGTGTAATTTGATAATTTTGTAAATAAAGTAGAAAGGTGTTTATGACTGATGTTTGTAAAGTTAGTTGAATACTGAAAAAGTAAGTTGACTGATTTTGTATATCATTTTATTTTCCACCAGCATTTGTGTACCTAACTTATAAGACTGCAATTCTGCTCTCATAAGCCAAATAGCGGTATCTCAAAATTAAATGTCATTGGAAGATGCAGTTTAAAATCTACGTCGAATGACATAACTTACAATGACATTTCGTTTTGAGATACCGCTATTTGGCTTATGAGGGCAGAACTTTCACCTTCAAAAACTGGTTGTTGATTATGTTGTACAGCCCGTAATTTGTTTAATACAATTACGTACCTTGCAGGTCAATTGGTCTTCCTAACTTCGGATTGTAATGCATGATTTAAATGTGTTTCGCGCACTCATTCTGTCTGGCAGAATAGCCCGATGCGTGTAGAAGGAAATGTGCAAAGCACTTTAAAATCACGTTTCAAAGCGAAGTGACAACCACAAACGACCGCTAGTTCTGTAAAAATACGTTTACTTTTTTTAATAAGCTGAAAAAAATACGTAAAATCATTCTTAGACACCTTTCTAAGATCAAACGAAGCTGTGAATATGTTTTTATTTTAAAATAGATAAATATTTAGAATTATTTTAAAATACTTTTGAAGTGATTGTATAGGATTCTTTTGGCTAAGCCTAAACCTTGCTGGTTATGATTCAACATAAATTGACTACTTAATGCAGTTATATCGTGACGATATATTATACTTTTCACTATTTTATTGTAATAATTTTATCTAATAATTAAACTGGGTCGATAAGCAGAATTTTTCGTCACGTAAGTCAGGTGAAAAGCCTAAAAGTAGTCGTGTTTATAATACAAATTCAAAATTTATATAAACCTTTCCTTAAAACGGGGATGTACTTTGGACACGGTAATTATAATTGGTATAATGATCATTAAATTTCATCAAAATAAATTTAGAGAACCTACAGAGGACTTGACGAAAACATTGAGCCCAACATTGAGCCCAACATTGAGCCAACATTAAGTACAAAATCCGAAAAATAAATGATCACTTTCACAGTTACTGATTACATGTTTTCCAAAACGAATTTCTATGCTACATTACGATTCATTCACTAATTGTTTCATGTAAACTGTCTTAATGATATAATATATGTCATAAATAAATTAAAACATGATGGCAATCAGGTTGTATTTTGAAATGAGCATATTTAAGCCTCTTAAAACAGTCGCAGAGTTTATAGTGTTCAGTACGATTGTTTTCACATCGATAAAATCGAGTCAAAATTGAAAGTGAATTGGATGCACAGCTTCCCACGCTCTTACACATTTAGTTACACATGTATGTGACCGGGAGCCTCGTTGCCTATTCAGTCTAAATTCAATTTCGATTCGATTAACCTACAGACTACGAAATAACACATTCACTGCCAAGAATCGCTACGCCCTCGCTCGTAGCCGATTCTGTGGTTTTCCTCCTAAGCACGTATCGGTAAGCGCCTACGGCATAAGCGCCCACTAGGCGGATGCCTGGCAGTGCATGTGCTATCCGATGTTAATACTAACTAGTTTATATAGCTCATACAAAGCTTTGAAAATGTTGTGCGTGAGAAAATATGCAGTTTTCATAAAGTTACATAGCAAATGATATCTGATTTAAAGCCAAGCGTCTTTTTAAGTACTGACCAGCCACAAAAGGAATAATAAGTCAGACTATTTTTTATCATTATAATTATAGTGAAAACACAATGGTTATTAACGGACCCAATAATCGATCTTTATTACAGAGATACAGTAATCTATTTTTTTGAGCACTATCCATCGTTTTTCTTAATAAGTTATTGTAAAATATTTCCTTATCCAGCACCGAGCTTTATAAACGAACTACGATACTATACGATTTATTACCAGGGATCGGATATTCAGATCGATATTTACCTAAACTTTGGCGGCGTTAACGGTATGGAGACGGACTCGACTTTATTTTCGTAATAAATTTCCTGGGACTTCTTAACTATGTAACAATCTAAACTCATGAACAGTTGTTATGTAAGATATGTATAGAGAAATGCTTACATTACTTTGCCAATTCACGCTGCAGCTACACTACATACACTGTTCTCGGTTAGATCTATATAACAACATATTTCCTTACTAAAATGGTCAAAAGTAGCCATAAACTAAACATGTAGGTAAATTTGTACCATCTTATGTCATTTCGTGCCGAAGCCGACTCCATGTTTTCACAACAATTTCCGGAATTTTGCCAAGTCTAGGTATTTACATTTTTTTAGTCACGATATTTATCGATCCGAATATCCGATCACTGTTTATTACTTAAGTAAAAATACATATTAAATAAAGTTATCATTTGTAAATAGATCGATAAATGTGCCAATTAATGTAATTTATAATATATCAAGTTGTTTATATTTGAGAATTGATGTTAATTATATTATTAATTTTATAACAATGACGTACTCTTAGCAGAATAATACTGAACCACTTTCCTTAATATTTTAACAACGTCTTCAAATTTGTTAACGGAAACATTAGCTTCGTAATTGAGATTTGATGTTTATGGTACTTAGAATGTCTTTTGAATAGGTCAATTAATATTTTCAGGGAATTCAATATTATCTCGACTGTAGTCTAAACACACTTTCAACAGGAACCCTACTAGCGGGCGTCAGCGCCGTAGCGGCTTTCCGCTACATACGAGGAAAACACGGGATCGGCTACGAATGTAGCGCGTAGCGATTCTTGGCAGATAATGTGTTAAGTTGAAATGAAATCACATGCAATATTTTGTATTTTCAAACATTTATGAGTCAACTTGGTTAGTTCTCTAATGTATGCAGTTAATTAGGTAACAATGGTCAATGACCGTAACAACACTGATGTTCATTTTCAGATATTTATAAGGACTTTAAGTCCCAAACTGGCAGTTTTAAGTTAGTTTTGGCAGTGCGAGATAAATCAACTTTCCCACTAGTTATAATTAAATAGGTACCTACTATTTATATACTACCATGATTTACAAATATATTGGAGCGTTAAGCGAACGGAAGCGGCGGAAATAAAGGCTATTTATCCAGTTTAATGGAATCCTACTACCGCTGCAACAACTTGTGTTTGACTGTTCCGGGGAGTTAGCAATAGAAAGTCACATGTCGTTTAACATTAACAAACGTTTACGCCTTTTCAAAATTAAGCATAGCATTGTAATCTCCACCAGACACACCAGTAGCTTGACCACGGGGCATCCTTGGCAATCCCGAATGTATCGATCGTCCGAATTTGTTTCGGCAAAACGCCAGCTTTTCCGAAAATTACCAACGTTAGTTTTTGTTAAATGTGCTCTTTTACTGCTCGTTGCCATGGTTACGTCTCCTGGGTCACTCATTAAATAGATGTGATTGTATGGGGTTTAAATCCAGTAAAAACGTGTTTTGTTGTAAATATTCATAAACCCATTCCATTGCTGGGCATTTCCTTAAAATCATGATATTTTATAGTAACAACAACAAATTGTTGACCGAAATAGGTACTTGTCTTGTAGACCCTATTAGATTAGATTGGGCTTGCTTTATGATAATCCTGATAATTCAATGACTTAGAAAAAATACGGTTTTTAGGTTAAATTCAAACATTCGACACAGTTCGTAACGTTGTTTTATCATATTCACAACATAACTTCCCCTTAAAATCGCGTTAAAATTGTACTAATACTTAGACCGTGGACCGAAGAATTCAGCTCCCAAGATATCCCTGGCTGATATAATTTATTATTGAATCAGGATACCAATGGTTCTCAACACGACGTTTCGTTTCGCATCGGGAATAGCAATGGCGGTTGACGTGACGACGCTTCTGAGGGTTACGGTAGCTTTGAATCAAAAACTATCCTTTTCGGGGGCACAGAGCGCTTGTATTGGGGGAGTATTTGAGTGATCAAATTGCGTCGGTATGGGAAAGCATAAAAATAGTTCCAGATAGATTTGACGACCGCTTTAGCCTAGTTGGTAGTGACCCTGCCTACGAAGCAAGAGATCCTGGGTTCGAATCCCGGTAAGGGCAAAAATTTATGTGATGAGCATGAATATTTGTTTCTGAGTCATGGATATTTTCTATGTATTTAAGTATTTATATCTATTATATATATCGTCGTCTAATACCCTTAACACAAGCCTGACTGAGCTTACTATGGGACTAAGTCGATTTGTGTAAGATTGTCCCCTTTTATTTATTTATTTATTTGGTTGAAGAATAATACGAGTATCTATCAATAAAGAAACAAATGATTAAAAACGTTTCTGATAAGCAGGCATATATTTTATCTATTTTATTTATAAAATATCCTTATAAAAAATACGAGACAAAGTTTACACACCCATTTTGAAAACAAATTATGAATTCAACTGGGAAGGGATTGAAAACATTTTAAACGCAACTTTGAATAGCTCTTAATATTAAAAGTGAAACGTCCCGTCGAAATTTCGCAAGTAATATTAAAGTAATTCACCGTTAACTTGACATAAAATATGACGTTAAGCGGGACGCCTTGACCCATTTACATTGTGCTCGGAATACTGAAAAACATCGCAAACTAGAAAAGAATGGCTCACCTGAGCAGAGCAAGTGGAGCTAGATGCTACAACGATAGTATTTGTAAAGAATTTTTTCCTCTGAAATGAGTAGCGGGCGAGATGTATATGAAAAAATATTTTAGGTGACGTTCTAAAATGCATTTATTCCAATAGGAATTTCAGTTTTGAACTAGGTGACACCATTGCCAAAATCAACTAACGTCAGTAAACAGGGCGGGGAGCAGTGGCGGTCGGTTCAAGAGGAAATTGCCAGGTGACCTAGGCGCCGACTTTTGAATTTCAAGCGCTCGAAAATTAAATACCAGCAAACACGATTGTAGTTTTAAAATTATACTTACTTTCTACCGATAAAATTGAACACGCGGGGTCAATGCCACACTTTTTACATGACTGCCGAAGGAGAGGAAGGTTATTTCAATTTTCTGTCGCTATTTCAAAATAGTATTTCATCGATTTTGACAGTTTTCGATTGGAAGAGTCAAGCGCTCAGAAGTCAAAAATCGCTTCATCATTAAGAAAGTTTTAAGTGAGTAAGTGGGATAGGATTTTTTATGGAATAGTTTTTTTTAAGTTGCCAGAAAATAGGAGCAACCTTCCATTACCAAAACCAGCCACCATAAATAAACACGAAAACTCAAATTAGCGTCGCAAAGCCGTTGAAAATCTGCTCCTCGCTTCTTTAATGTCCCAAAACATTTTTGAGCCGCAAACGACTTCGTAATTTTATTCTCGAACTTCAAAAGTTTTTTCAAGCGGGGTATAATTTGCGCGCCGTGGACGAGAAATTGTGTTTGATTGTACCGAGGTGGGTCAAGAGATGTTTCGTCAAGTCATTTGCGGTTCGAGGAAAAACATTATAAAAATGTTCAGGGATTGGAGAAGATGAGACTAAGGTGGAAGATGAAAATCTTAAGTGGAAAGATAAATCATTTCGACAACATATTTGGAACAAATTAAGAACATATTATTTGACAAAATATTTGAGACAATTGAAGCATTCTTTTAATTTTCCTGTATCGTTATAGTGTTGTTTAAAATTGTATAATAATATGAGCTCTCCACTATTTCTGAAAGGTAATTAAGATTCTATTATACTTATACTCTCTTAATTCTAAAGAGTCTATTGTACATGTCCTTACAAAAATAAATGTAACAAAATAGGAACACCGGTAGATCGGTAGTTTTTCACACCAACATCCTATAAGTAACCCACTTCGGTAAAAGGGGTTTGGGTAAAAATGTTGTAATTTTTTTAGATGAGCGGCCATTCGTAAAAGTAGTAGATTATGATAAATCTACTCAAAAACAACATATTTTGTTATGAAATGTAATAAGTGCATTCAAATGCATCGGAGCCGAGATACCCGTATTTGCAAAATACATTTTCACAGGTCATATTGAAAAGTTATAAACAAAACTTCAAACTCAAATATCTCGGCTCCGATATAATTTAACGCGTTTAATTTTATATACCTATGCGTATTAAGAGGTATTTAACTGTTTCCAAAATCGGTTCATATTATTTTGATTTCCACTGATGCAGTAAATATCCATGGTTATTATTTCGCAAAACACATCTATAGTTACTCGTTATAAATTCTTTTGTTCCTAATCGATGCATATATAAGTATCATTATTTTTGTATTTCTCTAAAATGATAATTTCATTCACAAACACTCATTCCTCAGCGATGTTACTAATATAAATAATGTATTTTAGCACTTTCACTAAAACACTATTTTTTTCACTAATGTTCAAATTATTAGAAATCAGATAACCTTCTGCTAAGAGTATATTTTGGGTAAATATTTATTGTACATACAGAATAAAATGTCTAAATGTCATTAAATACAATCACCGTGACTTTTACTTATTCGTTTTATTTTACCTAACATAAACTTAAGGCACTAGTCCCACCCCGAGCGAGTAAGTGATGAGCTATCGGCTATGAAAACGAACAAAAGATAAGCACTCCCGGGTAAATAAAAGAGACACGGCGATATTGATAGTTCACCGCTGGGCGAGTAACTATAAACATCGCCGTGTCTCTTTTATTTACACGGGAGTGCTTATCTTTTGTACGTTTTTATAGCCGATAAATAATCACTTACTCGCTCGCGGTGGGACTAGTGCCTTAGATACCCCAGTGCATGATTTGCGACCGTTAACCAACGCGTTTGGCGAAGAGTGACAAGGAGAGACGACACCAGTTGAAATAGTATAAGGCGTGAATTGTACACAGATGGCTTAAGGTGAAGGCGCGGCACAGGCGTAGTGCAGGCGTGGAACGGATACGGCACGGACGAGGCTTGAATTATACAGAGACGGCAAAGGCCGCGTCGCTTGAGTGTAATTCACCGATGGACTTTATTTCATTAAATGAACGTCTACAATAGTTAAAAACAGCATCATGCCTGCGCTGCGTTTTCGCCTTTCTCCGTCTCTGTATAAGTCAGATTTCAAGCTAGGCAAAAATTAAGCTATTCGCAGCAGAGCTAAGGTAACCGATATAGCCATCCGAATCGCTAATATGTGCCCCACGTTGCCGTTGGAGCGGAAAGGTTCTCGAGTGGTGACATTGTACCACCCGTACTGGAAATGCAGCACGGGTGGACTGATGCCCTGGTAAAGGGCGCGGGAGTCACTATGGCACTCTTTGGGGGAGGCCTATGTCTAGCAATGGACTTCTATCGGCTGGTATGGTGATGAAGGCAAAGACGAAGAAACAAACCCTCCTTTAATTTGAACCGCACGCGGTCAGACTTGGTAAGTGTTACGATGATGGCTACTAATGCCAGAGACAAGTCACTAACTGTCAATATCCATGCAAAGATAACATTTCATTATTCTATATAGAATAGAATAGATTTTTTTTTTTTCATGACAACAATACATACATGCACATACATAAATCACAAATACAAAAGAGAACAACATTGCCACGAAATGGTTCCATCTCAGCGTTGTGCTGGCCTGGTGGCGCTGACCTTCCGATGGAACCATCCGGTTATTCCACGGCATGGCACACATTTTATAGTCACACAAAAATGTAGGCCATTTTAACCGACTTCAAAAAAGGAGCAGGCTCTGAATTTTCGAAGCGATTACTCGAAAACGTCTGGACCCATTTGAAATATTATTTGTTTTGTTAGAAAGGGTATCCCCAGGCGGTCCCATGGTCATTAGGTCAGGTTCTGATGAGGAAAAATGGAGACATCGAGGGAACTCTTCAAATTTTAAAGACATACTTTTAGTGATTTGGGTACTGATTTGAAGTCGGTTAAAACTTTGTTTTTATATGATTTAGATCGCTAAAAAAACGCGTTAGTTCCGCGTAGCAGAATTTCCATTCGCATTTTCCCCCACTTTTCATTTTCTCAGTCGATTTAATTCATACCAAGTATTGACAAACTGATTGTTTTCTAGTCGCGTTTTTCCCCAACAGATTATTTTAAAAAGTATACTTACGAGTAGTTGGGGAACTGGTCGAACTACTCAAAAAATATTTCTTAACGAGCACCCGTTTTTTCTGTCCCTTAATTTTAATTATCATTCAGAAATATATCAAATTGCAAAGTACCGAATTCAAGAAAGTCTTAAGTAAATTATGACTATTACTTTCCTTGGCACAGTTGTTACACACAACACTCACTATGTCACATGCAAAGGCTCGTCCGCACTTGACACAACCGTAGTAGTGAAATCTGTTTTCCAGCTAGGCGGCACAAACCATGCACAATGAATATGATTAAGTAGGGACCGCGAATCGGTTCGAAACATGTCCACATGTCTATATTTTAATACTTAGACATGTCTTTGTAGACATACTGTACGTAAGCCTAGTTTTACTATTTATTATATTTTTTTGTGAAACCACAAATTGAATTTAAGCTATGCACATTGTTTGTTTTTTCAAAATTGTATTCTGCGAAACGTTGTCTATAAGAAATTCCGTTTCCATTGACGACGCGAAAATGAGGCAAGGCAGTGCATTTTACTCAGATTTAGTGTCACTTTTAGAGCGCTTATCTATATCTACCTTTTTATATTACATATTTGCTCGCAATTATATAAATGATTGAATAAACGAACCGACCGAAACCCGCATAATTGAGTTATGTTGCCGTAACGTCTGGCCAGAACAAAAATTAGATATATCACAAAGTAATTAAAATTTGCATCGAAACTTGAGGAACACCCTTATTAAAGGATTTCACGAGTAAACATAACCGAGCCAGGTCAATTGTGATTTGTATTGTAATATATCACCATTAATTAGGTTGTAATAATTTGCTTTTTATTAATGTAATTGGACAAGTGCTGAGATAAGTATATTTTAGTTATCTATGAAAGTCATCATCTGTTAGATACACGCTTCGTTAATATTTGTTGTAATACTGCCAAAATGCTGTATTCCTGAATTCCGTGGGTCATAGTTTGTGGAAATTGTATACGAAATATAATAATTATATTATGATATTTACCATTAGCTTTTTAGTGAAAACATTGCAAAGAAACCTGTATATTTATGTTTGCGAAAAAATCAACTGAGCATGTGACGTCCCCAAACCACACTGGGCACACCGCACTGAGCACACCTCACTGGGGGCCCCGCACGCGCAGCGTGAGAGCGGTAGCTCTTAAAAGTAGTTTTCTCTTTCACCTATAACCTATAAGCTTGTGCCCACCAGTGGGGTGTATATAGTCTGACCATGATGATGTATCGTTCGCTAGTACACATTCACTGGCACAGGTTTTGAAGCGGTTCCAAAAAAACACTTTATGTGTGCAAATTTTTGCTTTCCTTAACATCATGTATGTATTAAGTATAATATTATTATTATCTGTGTTATTTATAATAATTAGGTATTATTTGTTTCTTTTGTCTTTATATGTATATTTCTTTTGTTTCACAGTGCTATGGTTTTGCTGTGATGCTGTGAAATTGTATGGAATAAATAAATAAAATAAAAAACAAATAAATGTATGTATGTAAATTCATTATTGTACATGGAACACAACAACAAATCAATTATTTGAAAATCAGATGATACATGTACAGCAGACAGCATAAGTGCATGGTCATTCCAGAAACAGTATTGCTTGTCGCCGAATCCTACGCCATCTGACGTGTAATATAGTTATGGATGTTAATTTAAACCTCAGAGGATTAGCTAGATTTCACTAGATGGCGTTGTAAGCAATTTTTTGGCAAAAAAATAATTTACGTTTTTCTTGTCTGTGAAAACTGTATGACTGATTATTTTTAGATTATATTTATCAAGTCAACCGCGTTGCCAATTTTTTGTTTGTCACTACTCACTTTTTGTGGATTTATTATCTTTTTCTTATGTTTGTGTTCTGCGCCACGAGGAAATATCCAAACATTGAATAAATTACAAAAACACTAATTCCCACCATAACTTGGCTGGGCGCAGATTTGAACTCGAAACCTTCGAGTAATGGTATCTTAGGACGTCTTAATCCTGTCTAGTTACCATTGGGCCATTATGACAGTCGTAAAGTTGGTTGAAATTCGTCATCAGTTTCATTTTGTATGCAAATATTCGTCGCATCACAACTACGAATTATTGAGGAGGGTAGACTGTATTGTAATATATAACTACCATCCAATTTCTTATTGCATTTACTTTTTGTTCGTAGGTCGGCCATTTACGATTCGATTTCCTTCTATACAAACGTAGCAATGAGTACTCGATTGACCTAGTTAAAAGATCACAATTAATTGGTAAAATATAATGTAAACGTAAGTTGTGTTTATATATGTTTTGTAATAATAAATATATTTAGGTATACCTTAGTGCATACTTGTATCTTACATTTTTCTTATTGTGTATTTACGAATACAGTTGTTACAGCGAACAACGGTTATTTTATGGGCACGAGAGGAACGATGGTCTCATTGATACCGCGCATTATGAAGCTGTGAAGATGACCTAATTATGAATAACATTTGTTTAAGCGGACAACCTACATTCCATTCCAAACAAGCGAATGCCCAGTTCGTGGTCTCTAACAGAAGCCCAGAAAACAAGGTTGTGATTTGGCCTATGATATTTAACTGTCTAAGTGAAGAGTGAAAAAGTGAAGTTTATTAAATCCAGTCAACACGGCCATTTAAGTTTATGGTGTAAAATTTAATACGCGTCGTGATAATGGTCGCGTAGTTTACCTACTAAAAAAAAAGAGAAGATGCTGTCGGCCAAACAGTGCGGATTACGTTAAGATTTATATATTTATTTTATAAACCGGGTTATCCTAAATAAATTAAATATATATATGTTGTTGCAGTAGGTAGGTAATTATGCCGTTTGCATTCTTTTTTGTATTCCTTTACTATTTAAAATGTGATATTATTGAACTTCTCAAACAAGTCTAAGTAACGGTGAAAGCCCAAATAAAATTATTATGATTATTTTCAAATCAATAACGCAATAATTCATGGTTTGAACGCTCACATATGGTATAGATAGTTATATTCGCGTTCTGCTGTTTTGAATGTTAGATAACCCGGTTGTAAGTGTATATTGTCAATATTATATTTATTGGGGTGAAGCTTCAATCTTTTTCCAATTACGGAAATGAAACTTAAGCTATTACCTCAATAAAAATGTAACAAAGTTGCTAGGTGACTATTACTAGGTAGTATTATAAAATTGCTTTAACAGAACTGTAGTGAAGAAAATAAACATATTTCAACATAAAAAGCTGTTTTGATTAAGTATTTAATTTATGAATATTTCATTTTCTTTATGACTAATATTTGTATATTATAAAGAACTTTCATCTGTAGAAATACAAAAAATATACAAAAATTTAAAAACATAAACCGATAGCTTGGATTCGAACCTCGATCGTTTTGGGCTGCTGAGCCACGACCACATTTCTTGATCCATTGAGCTATCTCAACATTCTAGATACCTGTGGAAATATAGCATTCAGATACCCGTGGTATCGCACTTAAATACAGCTATTATAAATTAGCATTTAGTAGCCTTGTTAATGATTATAATAATAGGAGAACATTTCTGGTGATAACAGGGGTCCATTTATAGGTATTTAATGTGCCTAATAATAGCATGCTTATTTTCCCCGGTATGTCGCGGTAACGCCATCTAGTTTAATTATTGCGCACCACGGGCAACTATGTGAGCAGCAGACGTCAAACGATGCAAGCGAAACTGGGCCGTAAGGTATCCATGCATTATTGCAGCCGATAGTACAAACGCGAGTTTATCCCTGGGAGGGATTTCTTCCAGCTAACCTTTGAGCAGATGCGTGGAAATTAGATATAGGCAAACCGAGGCACATTTACAAAACTAACAGCTGTCATAACAGCAACGTAATCAAAACAAAACTTAGTATTAGGCAATGTTTCGTTTAACTTCCTATTCAAACTTTTCGGTCTGCTTAATAAAACAATTTTATAATATGTTAACATTGGTTAAATAATTCATTTTCTAAAGTATATACAAGATGATAACTAACATTAACTAAATAAAATTAACAGTTGTGGTGATTTTATTACTTTCTAGTTCATACCGTGGTTCATGTCGAAGAATATTCTAAATGTTCCTCCTCACCGCTAAACGGATGCAAATTAGACTTGCGCTTCGTTCTCAGATTCTTTCATCGTATTTCCAACTTTTTTTCTAAATCTGCTCTGTAATCAAGTTGCTTTCAGCAAACACCGAATTCAAAAACAAATAAATTGAGTGCACACTGTATATTTTAGGTGCGAGTTTTTATGTGCGTATAGCACGTAGACTTATTTTTGTAAGAAAATGTCTGAATTATTTTGGAACACTAATGGTACACGTTGGATACACATTACACGCATAATGACACATTTAGACCACGCGGAACGCCACCTACGCATACGCTAAATGACAAATACGCAAAATAGCACTTACGCATAATGACAAATACGCAAAATCAAACATATCTATCCTATACTACTCTAAGGATATTACACGCATAATGACACATTTTGACCACGCGGAACGCCACCTACGCTAAACGACACATACGCTAAATGACAAATACGCAAAATAGCACTTACGCAGAATGACAAATACGCATAATGAAACATATCTATCCTATCTCTAAGGCAGGTCGGTGTAGGTACGACGACGAGCGAAGCGAGGAGGAGTGTTAGTTGTACGGTGAGCCTAAGCGCGCGAGCCGAGCGAGCGAAGCGAGCGTGCCGCGGCAGCGGCCGGCGAAGCGCCAGAACCAAACAGTGTGGCTACGAGGAAAATAGGCTTGTGTCGTTTCGCGTAAGTGTCGTTCCGTGTATGTGTCATTCCGCGTATGTGTCGTTTTGCGTATGTGTCGTTTTGCGTATGTGTCGTTTCGCGTATCGGTCGATTTGCGTAGATATGTCATTATGCGTGTAATCCCTCTAAGGCAGGTCGGTATAGGTACGACGACGAGAGAAGCCAGCGGCCGGCAAAGCGCCAGAACCAAACAGTGTGGCTACGAGGAAAATAGGCTTATCTGTCGTTTCGCGTAAATGGCATTTGGCATATGTTGCGTTTCGCGTATCGGTCGTGTTGCGTAGATATGTCATTATGCGTGTAATCCATAATTCTAGCTTATACAAGTTTATTCAAGGAAAGGGGGAATTTTGCGCAAATGGAAAGCCAATTTGTGAAAGTTACTTACATAGGTTTCTTAAAAACATCACGCCGCTAGCCTGTGAATGTTAGATAACGTTTTTTTTATGGAAAGTGAAACACCTTAACATATTATTTTATATTTTTATGTATGTGTAGTTTAATTGTGTGTAAATACTTATATTTCAAAATCTCTATATTGTTCTGAACCCAGACTGTACCAAGCCAAGCCTGAATCACTCGCGAGCTACGGGGAGTCTAATCTTAAAACTATTATTCTACCTTATCTCTTGAAGAGTCACTGGACTCGAAGATTTCCTTCCTCTCCTCTCTTCGGTGCAAAGTTCCGTACGGTACCGAGACGGGACATTGAGAACAAATGCATTACTTCTCCCTGGAGCAACCTCACAAATATTAGCTATTTTATAATCCAAGAAGTTAATAAACGCTGATATGTCAAAAATAACGTAGGGCTAGTAAGCGCCGCGAGTGGCATTTTGGTTCGAGCGTAAGGCAGTTAACGGATTAAAAAAAACAACATGCCAGACTAGATGAAGCAATGGTTCGCGTTAGATTTAAGAACTACACAGAATACACGAAGGAATAAAGATCACCAATAAGAAGAATAAGTTGTTCTAATTACAAAGCCACGATGAATATCGTCACAATGACATATTTGCGGTCACAAATTGTTACGGTATTGCGACTAGAGTGCGCTTGCATATACAAAAAACATCTAAACCTCTCGAACGGAGTACAATTATGGGTTTCCACGAGATATTGAACAAACGAAAAATTCACTAAATGACAAGACAAAAGGTGCTGCCATTTTAAAAAACACAAACTGGGATAAGGGCCGTCTATACTGCGCTTCGGTGCGCCCACACATCGCCTGACATATCGCGAGCTAATTCTCACGATAAGTTGCGTGCGACTTTTTATTCAAACCAGTGAGTATGTACATGGGAAAAATAACTATGGAAGTCACATTGAATACACTTAGACACCGAGGTTAGATCTCAAAATACTAACTATTGTAAGACTGAGGTCTGAGATAGTTACCCTTGACTTAACCTCATTCCGAAAAGGATCCTACAAACAATGCTGCTCGACTAATTCCCCTTGTTAACGTTCTTTTCGCTTCTAAGGCCTTTGTCTTAGTGAGGGACGGTTCAATTTTTCTTTTCTTTTCAACACTTAGCAGAGTTTTTGACAAGCCGGCTGCCATACAAATTATTATGCCCTTTGCCAAAGTCGGATAAAAAACAAGAGAATAGAAAAATCACTGATTAGAGATACGTTCTTATACAGGATGATCGATTTATAAAAGCAACATAATTTTGCTGTAGTGAGGCAGTGTTTAGAATATGAATTCATCCAAATAGAAAGACGAGGAAAGTCGTCATCTAGTTCTAGGTGCTGTGAGCTGAAAAAAATCTAAAGATTTGATGTAATCCTTTCCCTAATTAACTTATTCATTTGTTAAACTCGTACAGCTTGTTAATTTGTTTGAAAAATGAAAACATATTTAATACTTTTATATTTATAGTAGGATTATTACTTTTAAATAAGTTTCATCAAAATCCGAGTAATTAACTCATTACGATGATTTTAGATGAAATAAGTGTTAATTACGAAATATATACCTAATCACAAGTACCTGGAAATCTCTAATTATACATGTACGGCAGTGGAGAAATTTGAAGTCAAATATTTGTTTGTAATCTTTTTGTTCCATGTGTAACGCTGGAAGGATGATGACTTTTGCTTCTATAATTTCTTTGGATCACGCCATAAATGGCAGAGTTTTTTTTAATTAGATACCTACTGACGTAAAGACGGGGCCTCTAGAAATATTGGAATTGAGAATGCTTCAACGACAGAAGACAAGGCCCTGTTAATGATGATAATCATGACTGACCATAATTTGCTCTTAAGGTAGGGACACACTTATCCCACGTACGCAACGTATGCCATTCATTATGAAATCTGGACCCTGATACTTGTATGCTTAGAAACATACTTGTCATACGCAATGCTATCCCACGCGTCCCATGCAACATTCAATCTGACGCGCCAGATCGGCGTGGGAACGTGGAGGGGATAATAACACGCTTTCCCACGCGTACGATAGTGTGTTTCTAAATCTTACGTTCCTAGCGCGTCAGATTCTATACGTTGCATACGTGGCATAGGTGTGTCCCTACATACAACAGCGTCTGATGTACACACAATCTCTCCCACGTTGCATTACCTTACAAGTAACCTTACAAATACAAATATTTTATTTCGTCAAACATAGGTAAAAAAATAGGTGACAGTTATAAGTATAATTCAGTTCAGCTATGATGTGCCGTGTGGCGTACGAAAATTTGGTGTAACATAATGAGAATGTCAACAAAATTAAACATTAAAAATACAGTAGAATAATACAATTAATATTTCCAATTATAATTAACATGTCAATAAATAAATATAATGCAATATAAGGCGAATGTCTGTGCCTAGTCGTTAAAGTAATCCTTAATACTATAGTAACTTTTTTCTATTAATAATTGACTTAGTAAGTACTTCAAATGATTTGTTGTAAAAGTATATATCCCACGTACGCAACGTAGGTATACAATGCAACGTGGTAGAGATTGTGTGCACACTTGTTCGACGTATACGACGTGTATTGACATTAGACGCTGTTTAGTGTCAGTTGATGGTAAGTGTCAAGAGGGCCTAAAATTGCGCTGGTGCAGTAATATATGGTGCCTATAATTAACTTTTGCTTTGGATACACATATTTATCACTTCTATTGCCCGTACAGGGAAGCTACAGAAGAAATTTAAGCGATAAATCACAGATCACGAAACCCAAGCACTGGCTAATTCTTGAACATAAATAATGGAAAACTTACCCAAACGCTGAACAACGTTTTGCATTTGATGGATCCTGCAACAGTGGAATACACACACATAGCCGTTAGACATAGAGGAAGCTCAACTAGATACCAGGTAAAAAGAATACCATTAGGGGGTGGATATGCACAGTTATGCAGCCTAGCTAGTATACATGACTGCATGTATCAAATCGAAATAAATAAATGAAATAAATTAATTTTACTCTGCACGTACGCCGCAATGGCACTTTTACAACTAGTCGAAGGAGTGAAGTGCATGACTTGGTGGAGATGCCGGTGTCAAGCTTGATTCTTGCGTTAGACCTTAGCCAAACGTGACTGTGATGCATAGTTAAATAATTAAATGTTAATTAGAAGAGATCGCTTTTTGGGAGAAATCCGCCTGTTATTTATACGTAGGTTAGGTTAGGTATAAACAACAGGAGGCTTTCTCCCAATAAACGAAGCCAAGTGCAGTTCAAAATAGAAACTGTGGTCCAAATTTAAACCCATTCATTCTAACAATTCAAATAGAAAGAAAAGAAAGAAAGATACATTTATTAACAAACACACAGGACACAAATAGTAAACAATAGAATCGAAATCAAATCGTGTTTTTATTATAATTACATAAACTGTGATACTAGTGGTGAAGTTGTTCTGCGAGCTGTAGAAATCGCGAACTTGTATACTTTTTTAATATTTTTTAAATTTCGATTAAGTAAATCGACGAAAAAATGCTATACAATTATTGAACATGCTCACAAAATTTCGCGAGATTCGGTTGAGGATTCGGACATACCATAGAATTCCGGCCCAAGTTGAAACGGAGAACTTCGTTCGTTTCGCTCGCTCGTTCAATTGGCCCGTGTAATGAATAAGCAGTGCCATTCAATTAGCCCGTGTCTCGCCCGTGTATTAGGTAAGCAGTGCCGTTAAATTGATGTTGCGATTAACAAAGTAAACAATTGTCGGATCAAACTCGAACGAAATAAAATGCAAAAAATTTGCAGGATTAAATGAAAAACTTGTGTGAGGAAGCGGTGACGGCAAGGGGACTAAGTCCGGCCATTACGCACTTGGATGTAATTGTGAGATTATGAGATAATGCCTCCGTTATAATATTGTTTGCTGTGTGGGCGGGCGTACAAAGGCCACTTGGTAATAAAACATGGCTATTCTTGGTCATTTATTAATCAAACATACATTTTTACTTTCATTATGTAGGATTTAGCATATGTTTAGCTCGGGGAAGTATATCGATATGAGAAATTGTTAATTTATTACTGCTTTGGGTGCACATTTTGTGAGTATTATATTATAAAAGAAAGTTTTTTCTAGATTCATTGTATCCTCAGCTGGAATCACTGCGTGATGGAGGTGTCAGAATCTGTCAATGTCATCTGTCCAAGCAGCATTGACAATAGAGCCCTGTGCAGATATTTATGTCCTCACTAGCTTCCGCCCGCGACTTCGTCTGCGTGGACAAGGGATAAAAACTATCCTATATTTTAATCCAGGCTATAAACTATCTTCGTGCAAAACTTCATCCAAATCGGTTGAGCCGTTGAAGCGTGTTTTTCTCTTTTTTTTCTCTTTCTTCATTTCAAACTTTCGCATTTATAATATAAGTAGGATAGTAGGATTAAGGTATGTAAATGAATACACTTGACTGTACGTAATAATCATCAATAATGTGATTTGTAATTTTTTTACAGGCAGTGCTATCAGCATGGAAAAATACAGTTTTAAAAACCCTTCTTCAATAAATTAACCGTTTCGCCACCAATCAAGACATTGTCACGCCAAAATCATTGTTACAGGAGAGTAAATGCAAACGACACGTCGCATAGACGTGCCCGTACGTAGCCAATAATAGGGGTAATGGATATGGCGTACCTACAATACAATCACCTGCGTGATCTCCTAAGCCTCCCCTGAGATGGACGCGACATACTCCCGATTTTTCTCGCACTATACCTCTTGTTCTAAGTGTTCTAATAAGAAAGAGATGGATAGTGCGAGATAAATCGATAGACCTCGTGCGCCGTGGCGTGATAGCCGTGCTGGGTCAGGTGATCTTAGGGGATGCCGCGCCAGGGTCACTGTAAAAAGCTGATATTGTATCTTTATTTATGTCGCACATGCAAATTGAAACAATACGAACTTTGATAAAGTGTCTGATTTCTTTGCTCTTTCTTCTTTTTCCGGAATGTAGCCTTTATGTACGCTTTCAGGATGCTGTTGGGGCTGCCGAAACATTGCAGCGCTTCAGGAATGTTCGCGGAGGCAAGCACGTATGGCTTTCACGCAATATTGCGAAAACGTGTCGCATCTCTGCAGAGGCGTATCGGCCTGAGCCCCAGCAGCCTCCTGGAAACAGTGGCTTCTGCCACACACACAGGAACGGTGGCCCATTTCTGTATCACTGGAATAAATTGCATGTGATATCCTTGCAGCCAGGCATGCCTCTTAGTTTGAATGTAATAAATGTTTATACCGTGTCACTGGGTCTAAGTTCTTCAAGGCCCAAGGCACTAACGGAACTAAAAGGCTATCTAGCTCCACTCAGAAGCTCATGAAGGAAAGGAGTGAAAAGATTCTACAGTCTTCAGCCGACGCGACCTTATACCGGCAGCTCAATAAACAGATCTCCAAGTCCCTTTCCCGCGATCTGCGCCAATTCAATACAAATCGTATTGAAGAGGCCATCCAGCGTAATAAGGGCTCTAAAGTATTCTCGAGAGATCTGTCTATAGGGAAGAGCCAGCTCGCGAAGTTAAAAACTGAAGATGGTAGAATCGTTTCCTCTAAACCTGAGATTCTGGGTGAGATAGAGCGCTTTTACGGACAGCTATACACATCAACGCGCAGACCCGAAGTTGGTCAGGCGGAAGACCCTAGAGCTAGACTAATCCGACACTATACCGACGACATCCCGGACATCAGCCTGTACGAGATTGTAGTGGCTCTTAAACAGCTCAAGAACAACAAAGCACCCGGTGAAGACGGAATAACAGCCGAACTTCTGAAGGCGGGTGGAAAACCTTACGGCCCTTCAGAAGTTGTTCGATTCCGTCTTACTGGAAGGGAGAACTCCAAAGGCATGGAACAGAGGTGTGGTGGTGCTGTTCTTCTGAGCCATGTCTATAAGCTGTTTTCGTGTATGTATGTCTACAAACCGTCTCGTACGCAGGCTAGATGACTTCCAGCCTCCCGAACAAGCCGGTTTCCGAAGAGGCTTTAGTACCGTAGACCACATCCACACGCTTCGTCAGGTTATACAGAAGACCGAGGAGTATAACCTGCCTCTCTGCGTCTCTCCAGCGGTGCCAAGTTGACTATCGCTATATCGAAGTGCTGAAGTGTTTGTACGAGAACGCCACTATGTCAGTCCGACTCCAGGACCAGAACTCGAAACCTGTTCCGCTGCAGCGGGGAGTCAGGCAAGGAGATGTTATTTCTCCAAAACTGTTCACCGCTGCACTGGAGGACGTTTTCAAGACTCTGGACTGGAGAAGGCTAGGCATCAGCATCAACGGCGAGTACATCACTCACCTTCGGTTTGCTGACGATATAGTAGTCTTGGCTGAGACCATGGAGGACTTAAGTACGATGCTCGATGACCTCAGTAAAGCATCCGAGCGAGTTGGTCAAAGAATGAACATGGATAAGACGAAGATCATGTCAAATGCCCATGTAGTACCAACTCCCATTACAATCGGACGCTTCACGCTCGAAGTTGTAGACGATTATGTATACCTAGGACAGACGATCCAGTTAGGCAGGTCCAACTTCGAGAAAGAGGTCAATCGTCGAATCCGACTCGGCTGGGCAGCGTTCGAGAAGCTACGGCAAATCTTTTCGTCCAATATTCCGAAGTGTCTCAAGACGAAAGTCTTTGACCAGTGAGTGTTGCCAGTGATGACATATGGCACTGAAACGTGGTCGCTTACTATGGGCCTCATAAGAAGGCTCAAAGTCACCCAAAGGGCAATGGAGAGGGCCATGTTGGGAGTTTCTTTGCGTGACCGCATCAGAAATGAGGCTATCCGCAGCAGAACCAAGGTAACCGATATAGCCCTCCGTATCGCTAAACTTAAGTGGCAGTGGGCGGGGCACATAGCACGTAGAACCGATGGCCGTTGGGGCGGAAAGGTTCTCTAGTAGTGACCAGGTACTGGAAGGCGCAGCGTGGGTAGGCCCCCGACAAGGTGGACTGATGACCTGGTAAAGGTTGCGGGAGTCCGCTGGATGCGGGTGGCGCGGGATCGGTCACTTTGGCACTCTTTGAGGGAGGCCTATGTCCAGCAGTGGACGTCTTTCGGCTGATATGATGAAATGTTTATATATGTAGTTAATGTCTAATGTAAAAAGTGTTTTATTATAAATGTAGTTAATGTCTAATATATTAAACATGATTATTGCTATGTGCTCTGCCTACCCCTTTTAGGGATAAAGGCGTGAATGTATGTATGTATGTATGTATGTATTGTTATTGTAATTAATAATAAATATGGATTTAATCCGAAATAAAATGATTTGATTTGATTTCATATCATTTATAATCCAAATGCAAAACTAAACTCTGTAAATGTGGCTCAACAAAAAAAAACAGAGCTGGCATACAAAATTTCACGAGAAATGGATCGTAGGGAAGAACAGTGGGACAGCGGGACACCGGACAAACGATTTCCGGCCAAAACGGAAGCATAAAACTTCGTTTGATAAACGTTTATCAATCCTATTTAGTTTGCCGATTAAATAGCTATTTGTATTCACTTCAACATTTCTGTTTACAAGGAAGGGACAGAAACATTGTTACCAAAAGTTTTATATTAACCTTAACTCTAAATCAAAGTAAATCTTAATAACACGCCATTAATAACATGGCTACTCTTATTGCAACGCGGAGTCGTGTTCCACATCCTCCGCTGGTCCCCGTTGGGTAATTCCTCACGTTTCTGACAGCTTATATTTTGGGAACTGAGCGAAACCAGTTTAGTTTTACAGATAAGTGCCTACAGCTAAGCTGAATATTGAGTTGTTCCTGCGGGAAATCGTAGGATATTGCTATAATAACAATAAAATCTATATTGGACAAAATAATTTTTCCTTTAATCTACATTTGCTGAATTTGCCGCATGGTAAACAATGTTCATGTCGTATTATATTGTATATTCCGCCGTTTTACATAGGTAACAGATAGGCTCTGTTTTGTACAATAGCTAGCTGTTATGTAACACGGTGGATTGCCGATTGTAGAACGTATCGTAGTGACAATCTCGCTAATATTGTGTTATAGTATTTTATGCAATCGTTATATAATGTATGCTTTTTTAGCCAAATACCACGTTTAGCCTAATTAAGGTACGAGACTTAAAAAGCTAATTATATAACTATTGTATACAATACTTTTTCCACGAGTCAACTGAACTAATTGAACAAACTTGGTAACTATTGAAAACGACGTACAACCAACGGCTTTTTCTTTTTTGTGCTTTGATGTCTATTTACCTTTTGACTTTCTCATGACGGCGTCCTATTGGTCAAATACATTATAGTTCAGTAAAGGCGCCACGTGATTGGTCCATTTCATTTTAGTTGTCTCAACAGTTATGAAATGTTGAGTTGGGAGCTCCATAGTAAAAAGCATGTGATTTAAGTTTGGTATACGAAGTCTTGATTCAAACATTAAGGTCGACGGGTATAAAAAAAACATTTTTGACGTTTTAATTTGCATTTTATCCTCTGAAACGCGTTCTTTTGTCCGTGGCTTATTTACTGTTCGACATTGAGATATTCATAGAAATTGTTTGATTGCTCGTGAAAATTGACCGTGAAGTCACTGTTTACACACATATTTATCACGTTTTATTTGATTGAATATTTGTTAATTGTACATTTTAGTCACGAACTTTTTCTATTCGACGACGGCATTTTTGTTGTTACAGACCTATGTCAGATACCGCCACGAGTATCAAAAATGGGAACTTCAAATTTCCAAAGCGGCGGCTTATGACCCGCTGTATTACGTTACCGCTAGTCGTATTGAACAACGATTACCGTCAAACATATTCCAGCGGATTTTTATTCAGCGGGATTGAATTCGCCTGATCGTCAACCCGCCGTATTACAAAACAGCGCTGTTATGTAAAACGGAACGGCGGATTATACTATTCCATGGCGACATACGTACCACCTTGTATGTACCCATTTTCTGCAATAAACATATTTCATATCAATATGTGCACCGTGCACCAAAAATTGGTTTATATCACAACCAAGACCATCTCAGAGTTGCAAACAAGTGCACGCCTCGCCTGATGTGAAGCAGACAAAGTAATCAGTGAACGCTTGCGAATTCAAAATTGTGTCTGTTTACCATTCGTGTTTGCCACCATTGGGATAAAATATTTGCGTCAATAAAACCGTTAGGTATATCTATTCATGACATGATATTGATGCAACATTTATCGCCTACGCTGTCGATGTCGCTTCCCAGCTTGCCATGTACCAATATCATCAAAAACGTTAAGCCAAAAAGGCCTCCGTACGTCGTACGCTAAGCTTTCAAATATTCACAACGTATCCGGATTGTGTTAAATATTAAAACCTCTTCAGTTACTTCACACTTGGAGCATTGCAAACTGCAAAAGCAAATAGGCAACGGCGTGTTTGCGGTGGACGTGGTACAATAAGCGAATATCGCCCAGCGCGGCTATCACGAGACGGCCGCGACATACTCTCGCTTTTTAACCGACGAAAAAAACGGAGGAGGTCCTCAATGCGTATTTTTTTTTTTTATGACCACGCATAGCTCTTTAGAGAGTAGTCCAATTTTGATAATTATTTTATTGTTAGAAACGGCATACCTCGAAGTTGGTCCCACATAAATTTGAAATAAAAATTCCAAAGGCTAAAGGGTAGGAAAACAGGGGATGATTGATTGTTCACTTACTGATTGAAATGTATGACCACTTATGCAGAGAGTAATCACAAATATTGCATGTAAGTAACTAGTAATTTAGTTAGTAATTAACTAAAGTAAGCCAGAGAAAATATAAAAATAAAAACTTTTTAACAAAAAAATTAAACCGCCGAAAAAAAACTGAAAAGCAAAAAATAATGAACCTTTCTTATTTAGTTTAACTAAGTTCTGAAATGAATCTAAGTGCACCTAGTTAATTTTGAGTCGGCGCCAACTCAAAATTACTTAGGTACACTTAGATTAATTTAAGAACTTAGTTATTAAGGTTAATAGAAAAGGTTTATTATTTATATGATTGTTTGGCGTCGACTCAAAATTACTTAGGTACACTTAGATTCATTTAAGAACTTAGTTATTAAACTAAATAAGGAAGGTTCATTATTTTTTGCTTTTCAGTTTTTTTCGGCGGTTTAATTTTTTTGTTAAAAAGTTTTTCTCGCACTATCCGTCGGTTTCTTATACAACGAATAAGAGGTATATTGCGAGAAAAATCGAGAGTATGTCATGGCCGTCTCATGATAAATAGACGTGCAGATGTTCTTATTTGTCGGTAAATTGTCAATATGAACGCATTCAGTACTGTATTCGAACCGCCCCGCGCCAATCAGGAAGATGTCAGTGAAATGTAGGCGCGCAGTAAAGAATCTGTAATACCTTGACATTAACTGCTGACTAATCCGCATCAGTGCGCATTTGGTGATGCGGATTAGGTGCGGTATTCAAATAACAAATACACAGTAAGGGCACTTGACCTTACTGTGTATTTGTTCCTTAATCTGTCAACACAGTAAACCCTGGCCCCTGTTGCCAAATTGACAATTTGTCACCTGACAATGACTTTTGGGTTTTTTGTTAGGTTGACAAAGGAAAACTGGTCCCTGACCATCGTTACTATATAGCAATGTACCTACTTAGTTATCATTGTCAGACGACAATTTGTCAAGGGTGTAAATATCCTTATAGCATTATCAAAGTCCTGGAGTCAGGCATTAAAATCTGTTATGCAAGATTACTAAACGGGCTTCGAGATTATTTGCCACTATCTCTGCATACTCCGTTATCCTTTACTGCATTGTCGTTGCTCTACGTTATTATTCCGGCTTGTAATGTTTTGTTACACGGTGGTTGGTTCCACATAGGACCTGCAACTGTGCGGCTTTCTTAGCTAGTTAATAATTAAATTAAATTTAAGAATTCAAGAGTTAGCGATGAGCCAAGAAATATCATAATAAACCAATTATTTTAGGCATCTAAGATCATAAATACTTTTAAGACTAACATACGTATAATACTGTAATTTATTATTAAAGTGACGAAACAGCATGGTTCCCTTGGCGTCATCAAGTCCGGAACCGCCGAAACACGACACCCTTCGCCTAGAAATCAGCACACGCGACGCGATGGTGTCTTCCAGCGACCGCAGCCGGCACGTGCTGAATAAATATGATGTTGGAGGCCAAAATTCATTTGGGCCGCTTGGCCAACGAAGTAGGTAGTAAGTAGGAATTCACTCCGTGATAAAATCCCGCGACCGATTTTTGATTTTCGAGCGCTCGCCTCTTTCACTCAAAAAATAAGATTATGTTATTTTGAAATAGCAATAAAAATCGAAAAACGAGTGGTATTGGCTACTCGTGTTCAATTATATCGGTAGAAAGTAATTGCCAGCAATTTTGACTACACTACTACTACAATCGTGTGTATTTAATTTTAGTTTCGTTTGCTCTGAAGTAAAAAATCTGCGCCTATGCTGTTTTTTACAACGACAGCATCCACATCAATTTACCCATGCATCGCCACGCTACCGTCGTAGCGCAACCTTAACATATTTACAGTCAAGAATCGCTATGCGCCACTCTGCTAGTTATTCTTAGGTTGCATTTTGAACAAGAGGGGCAAATCAGCTATCATTTTCGTTTTCAAAATACGTCAGCTGATGCTTTTACGTTCGATAATTTGTAGCATGTCAATTTCGACAGCTGGATATTTTGTTACCAGTAGCGTCATCTAGTGAAACTACAGGGTTTTATTAGTAGCTGTGTCAATATTCTTCGAACGCGCTATCTCTTGCGTAGAGACATAACTAACAGGTGTACTAGGGGACGTTCAAGCAATTGTTTCGTGATTCGACTGAATTTACTTATTTTGTTAAAAGCTGGATAACTACTTAAGAATTACAGAAATTAACATAAGAGTGTTTTAAAAGTCTCAAAGGGAAGTTTTAGGTTTTGTTGAATTGTTTGCATTCTCTTGAAATCCCCATTCGCGAATGAAACCGACGGACTTGTTTGTCTGTGGTCGTTCACTGTTGAGCGATACATGGGATCGTTCCCTCATTCAGAATCGGACCGCCATGGATTGAGCACGCCAGTTTGTTCAGATTTTGAGTCACTCGCTTTGGCCAAGCGCCGTTAAAAATAAAAACCCATGTAAATCTCTCTGTGGGGCAGGGAATCTTGAGAAATATGGTGAGTATTGCTGTGCCTGAATGGTTGGGATCCTTTTCTATGCTGTATTTCGTGTCAGTTTGTACAGATGTCTAAATTATTTGTTACAGAAAATGTGGTGACAGCTATTTTTTCCAATGCTCTAAAATGAGCGATGTCAAACATAACTTCTAGGCAATTGTTGTATTGAAACGCTTAACTACAAACCGGGTAAGTACTCGTGATAATTGTCTGAAAGATAGTAGCATAAGTAAAGAGTTTAATTTGGTAAAAGTTGTATGATCAGTAGATTAACGGATGTCATTTTATTTCAGCATTGCGCCGGTGTTTGTGGAGACTGCGGGTTTGCTGGTTGCCTGTGTTCTGCTTCGATGTTCGTGCACACCTGCGCCTCCTTTCTGTGCCTGTTTGTGTTGGCGTGAGCTTTCTGCCTACTTCTAGATGCCTGAGGCTTGGATTGAGCGGCTAGACAACAAGGGCGCATCATCGCAACTGCACTATCAGCTCCTCTGCTAGTGTTGGATGTGTTCTTGGTGTATTGGACTCCTCGTAGACCTGACCGGACGTTAAAAAGGTGAATGCGCTCCATTACTTACCCATTTGTAGGCCCTGTATGTTCTTCATTGACCCAAGTGAATTTTAATGACAAATATTGCGTGATCTAGCGTAACATAAACTTAAGATAGCACCCTAAGAGGAGGGCAAGACCCCTGTTTGTATTTTCCACGATAAAATTAAGTATTTCTGAGACAATATAGCTTGCTGTCTATTTAATTTTCTGCATTTTCCTTTATCAAACTCTTGAAGGCATACTGGTGCTGCTATTTCCTTCATAGTTGCCTGGAGGCTACTCTAGCCAAAACTATGTGGCGCCCTCTAGAATTTTTATCTACTCGCTAAGATACAATTCTGTCTAGAAAACTTGTAAATAACTCGAATGAAATAGCAGAAGCTGTAAAACCTGATTAGGGCAACCCGAACCAACGAGCTGAATACCCTGAGATTTATAAGACTAACTAATGCTTTCTTCTCCTTTAGCCTTGCTAAGTAATGGCATACGCATTAGCTGATTTTCACTGTAACAAATTTACCCAGTTGGTAACAAACACAGGAGCAAAGTGGAACAGTCTTGCATACCAGCGCCCGAGCATGAGTTATGGGCCCCACACGTCCGGCGCAAGCGGGACAGTCCCGTTTTTGCGCATTATCGGGACATTCCGCGCGGACCTTCCGCAATTTATCGGACGGCGTGGTCACATAAAGAAGGCTATGAACATTTAATTTCAATCTGTTTGGATTACCTAGTCAAGCTGGTTTTCTTTTATTTACATTTTTTTAGTTTATTGATCTTTCGAAGTTTTTGAATAAGCTATTGATAAGAAATACGAGGACTTAAAAATTAAAACATTGCACGTAAAACCGATGGCCAGAATGGCGGAAAGGTTCTCGAGTGGCGACCATCTAGCGGGAGTTGCAGCGTGGGTATATAGGCTCCCCACAAGGTCGACTGATGCCCTGGTAAAAGCCGCGGGAGTCTGCTGGATGCGGGTGGCGTAGGACCGGTCATTGTGGCACTCTTTGGGCTCCCTGAAAGCCGTCCACTGCTGGGCATAGCCCTCCGCCTATGTCCAGCTGTTGACGGCTTTTGGCTGATATGATTATGATGAAGAGGTTGAAAAACACTGCCGCTGTAAGAAAAAAAGCGGCCATGTGCGTGTCGGACCACGCACAACAAGGGTTCCGTGCCTATTAAAAGGTCGTATCGTTACTGAAATCTTGAACTGAGCATGACTATTTTCATATTTTTAAAATACACGGTTCAAAAATTTGAGGAAGGGGGGGGGGACACAATTTTAGTGACTTTCGGGGCGATTATCTCCGACTCTATTCACTTAATCCAAAAAACTGCTTAGAAACCTTATATTTGTTTTGAAAGGCCTGTCGATTGATGTACCAAACTGGCTTGCAACGAAAAAATAATTTTTGACTTTCAGTTTTATGTATGGGGTGCACCCCTAAAAAAATCTTTTTTAGTAATTTCATAACAAAACTATGTAGCGGTTAACAAAATACACCCTTTCTTCAATTTTTTATTCAAATACACCTTATGGTTTTAGAGTAAAATGCCTGTGACATACTGACGGACAGACAGACAGACAGACAGACATGACGAATCTATAAGGGTTCCGATTTTTGCCATTTGGCTACGGAACCCTAAAAAGGATGCATCTGACTAGAACACTTAGTATTGAGATGCGTCTTTTTTAATTAGGACGGCAGTACAGCCGTCCCCGCGCATTGCTTCTCCAAGCTTGCTCTGGGACGTCATCGCCTTCTCTGGGGTACTTGGTCAAGTTCTGTGCACGAAGCCCTATCCTGAACCCTTTTAGTCATCTTTTACTAAGGGCAGAGGAAACTGTAGACCTCAGGGCATTGTTGAACTTTTCAAACGAGCGTTAAGGTACCCCTCGGAACCTGACCGCTGACAGCAGTCGTAGAGTCACAGCGACACTACTGGTTTTCTCATCACCATCATCCTCCTAGAGCGTTGTGCACTAAAGGAGAACGGGCTCCGCTCTTAACACCTAGAGTACTAATTTCTATGTTTTTCTATGAAATACTTTCGTAGACACGTCGGGCGTCGCAGTTATAGTAATACATAAAAACCGGTAGTGTCGCTGCGAAACGTCGTCTGGTATCTGCGGTCTGGTTTCAACTTTTACCTTAATGGCAACTAAACAATAATTTTATAAAATAAAAACATTTAGGTCTACCTAGTGTACGTTAGGGTTATGCAATCGACCAGTTCTTGACCGAGTCCATTCGTGTGGATCATCTACGATTCTCTGTCTACGAGCTCTGCTATTGTCACAATCTTTAGCTATTTCCAGCAATATTTAAAGGTACTTATACAGGTATTTTGTAAAGAAAATATCAAAGCAAAACGTCGGAGCTTCGACCATTAGTTTCCCGATTTTTCGCCTAATCTTCACGGACCTGTATTGTTTATGGATGACGCAGACTTTTCCATCGATCACTTTCCGTCCAATACTAAAAGGTCAGACGAATGCGGACAAAGACACTCCTTCATTTCTTTCAATAGTGAAACTAGCTAATTCTGTAATAATTCAGTCCTTCAAGGACAATTGATAGGAAGTGACGAGCGGTTTTTGGGTATAAGGAAAATTATGTAAGGAAATTTTATAAATTTAAGAGAACTCCAATAATGATACATCGAACTCATAAGTACATGAGAACCTTGATACCTTGTCGCTTTCGCCCGTGTAACAACTTCGTATGGCAGTAGCTGCACAACATGGTGTTTTAAAGCGACACGATACGAAGTTGTTCAGCCCCCGTGAGTTCAGTCGTACTTTTCACCTTTTTAGTACTGCGTAGGTACCAACATTGGTCCAGGGAACACTTTTTCATTATTTGAATATTAATATGAACATCAAACAGTAAATTAACATTTATGGTTTAAGAATTTACTTCTCCAAAAGAATACAATTCACTTATATAGAGAAATACATATCATGCCTTAATGTCTAATTAAACAATGTGTACGAATGCAAAGAATACATCTCAGAAAAGACTTAATATATATTATCTAATAGTATCACCGCAATATGCACAACAAAGTGGATAGATTACATTTCATAACGAAACCTGTTTAATGGGCAGATAATGTTTGCTAGCGTTCTACCTGCGCTTATTTAAAAAAAATATATATTAATCTTTTGTACATACATCTGCTGGGGCTGCTAGCGGAAAGAAAAATTAATGAAAGAATAACATTTGTTCTCGACAATGAGTACGGAATGGCTTATGTTACAAGCATAAGATGCGAAACATATTATTACTCACACCGAAGAATTTTAGCATTTATTGTCTTTGTAACTAATGCCTCAAACGTTATTTTCAATGAGTAAGTTTTTAAATAATGTAAACGAAAGAATGTAGCGTACTTATTAAAAACATGGAAAATGAATCAGTCATTCAAATTAATGGATATTGCATTAAATTACAATGCTGTATCCCACTTTTACGAAATTCAATAAGCGTCATTAGTAATCCAGTCGCCACTTTATCGTTAAAGCTTATTTATCACTTTAGCAGTGAACATTGTGCAATGAAACAAATAAACTTAACTTTACTAAACATTCATGAAACATAAATATTTAATCTACCACGTGGTCGCATCATACATACAAAAATAGGGTAAATTCTATTGTTTTATTTAAATAATTGTAGTATAGTTAAATTCTATTGTTTTATTTATCTAAAAATCATAAAAATTTTCAAACTCTATTGTTTTATTTACATAGTTCTAGATGTTCTGTGAGCTGTAGAACTCGCAGGCTTGTATCAAAAAAAGGATTTTGAAAAAAAATACAAAAAAGTATATAAGTAACGGAAAGAGCGAGCAAAGCAAATGAAGTTATAGACCTGTGTTCGCTTCATATAGGTATAGCATAGGCTTCAGCTTGGACCGAAAATCGTTTGTCTGTGTTTGTACGTCCAATCTCGGCGTCCAGGAGTACTGTGTCCGGGGTCTATCCCGCTGCTTTCCTCTAAAGGCCGCATTTATCAACCGATTCTCGTAAAAGTTTGTGAGCAAGTTCGTTAATTTTATATATTTTATTATGGATTCGCTTATTCAACATACAAATATATTTTTTTATATAACAAACATACTTGCGAGTTCAGAGCCTCTAGTTAACGAACCTGCTCTCAAAGTTTTACGATAATCGGTTGAGAAATGCGACCTTTAGAGAAGGACAGCCGGACAGCGAGATATTGGACACCGTCACACTGGACAAACGAAATTCGGCCCAAGCTGAATCATAACACTTCGTTCGCATAGCTCGCTCGTTCGATTAACATAACTAAATAAACGCTGTTCCATCTCGAAAATAACGAGTTTTTTTAGCAAATGAATAGTATTGATTGGATTAAAAATATGTTGAACGAATGAAAAACCCGACACGTGATTGAATGGAATGGTGGTAATCGAATTACTGGTCTATTCCAATAAGCTGGGGTAGAAATATTTCATTTTCAACTATATTGCATCACATTTTAGGGGTATTATAGGAAGGTGCAGTCATTTTTAAACGACGCATTGTATCAGATATTTGATTAAAAACTGATACTTAGTAATTAAAATCAGTAAAACATTTTTTTATTCTCTCGGTCCTGACGACTGAAGTATGCTCTGCAAGTCGCTCACGCAACGCATTGTACGTCAGTAAATCTAAATGTCACTTTTGGTTTGGAACATGACAGTTGAGCTGTTCTAACGTACATTCGCAAAGTTACGTGAACATCCCCGTGATCCCCTGTGGTTTCCAAGAATCCTCGGTAAGAGCTCTGTGGGGAAGGTGCCCTGGACTGTAATACAACAGTGCTTTGAGTTCGGATACGGTAGAGTGCTCCCATTGAGTTCATCAAATATATGTTTCATCATTTGCATCTTATACCTTTATAATAAATCAAAGAGTATTTTCGGCAGTAAAATATGGTCTCAAAATATTTTTTGACAAATTATTGTCATGTTAATACACGTAAATAAGTACCCTTTAACAGATTCACTGACAAGAATCGCTATCGCTACGCATCACGATTGCCAATCCCGTAGTTTTTCCCGTATGTAGCGGAAAGCGCCTACGGTGTAAGAGCCTGCTAGGAAGGATCCTGGCAGTGAAAATGTTAACATTGTCAATAATAATTTACCTACTGATGTACTAAATTGTCAAACTGAATATCAATTAAAATGTTCATCAAATTAAATCTGAAATTGTCTTCTCTGAACCAGCCATTCATTGTACCGGTTATGAATTAATAACAGGGCGCTCGGTTCAGTAATCTAACCGGTTTAGGTTGACCGGGTTCCGCTCTGTTTAAGGGGTTATAAAGGAATATAATAATTTACACAGTCAAAGGGTAGGGCGTTTACTGCCTAATGTTTAACTGCATTCTTAAGTACAACCCTCATTGAATCTTTCAAGGATTTCATGTTTTTTTTTCATTTAAATGAATTACAAGAAATTATTCTAAGTTTATGATAATATTGTTTCTTCCTATTCGCCAATACTGTCCTCCTTAAAGATATGAAATCCCCACAACTGAATTTGATCACATTATCTATTTTTCACAGCCATTACTGTTACACAATTCCTTTCCTTGCTATTCGCGATTCTGCACAATATCAATTCCACACAGTTGCATATGATCACATTCTATATAGGTACCCTTCAGGGTCATTATTTTAACACCATCCCGTCTCTTCCTTTTTTAATCTTAGTTCGACGTATTTTCCGGTTTTGTTCAATGTACAGGATGTAATGTTCAAACGGGGCAGAGCGAGGGAAAATCTGAAACTATAAGAGTTCCGCAACTTGGCTCTGAGTAGTCACGACAACGATTTCAGAAAAAAATCTAACAGCATTGAAAGATTTGCAAAAAAGCATCATATTATACGGCCGGAAATTGAAACCGCTCAAAGGACACCTAGTGTGAAAAAAAATTAATGAATTTTCTTGAAAAAAATAAATATTTTGCTTATTTAAGTGTACCGGGTAAAGGTCCCGGGATTCCGCTGGATGCGGGTGATGCAGGACCGGCCAATTTGGCACTCTTTGGGGGAGGTCTACGTCCAGTAGTGGACGTCTTTTGGCTGATATGATGATGATGAAGTGTTCTGTTCATGAAAACTAAGTGACAAAAACTTTCTGTATGTATAGTTTTCGAGGTTAAAAATATTACGTGAATTGACCCCGAATTCAGCTCCGTAGTCAAATACTTGGGGAAAAAAATCGAATTAATCAGATCCACATGATTTGTTTATGTCTAGCGACAGATTTATTCGGGTCTCTTTTATGTGTTCAAGTCTAGACGAATACGGCTGTTTACTTTAACTAACATTAGATAAGAGAAATACCTCAATTTATTTGTTCAATTTACGAGGCATTATTAAAGTATAAATTACAAACGGCATAAAAATAAGGTCATTCTGATTTCATCTCGGGTTTTCAGGGTTTTTGAATTTCATCCTTTTATTTTGTGTATTTAAATAGTTCTTTATGATATTCTTAAGTAGTAGGTACCCAACATTTATATTGCACAATGTAAATTGTGACTGAATAAACGAAATGAAATGAAATGTTCCGTAGTTAAAACGTTGCTGACAGTCATTTTAACGTAGATGTTTATATCAATCGATAGGTCATTAAAATAAGTAAAAAGCTGAATATAATTAGAGATATTGCTCCGGAAGGTCCAAAAATTTAACAGAACTTTTAACTATAGAAACGTGTCTGAAATATGAAAAAATAAATATATTAGTGCTTATGAAGAACTTCCAACACTCAAATTATTTCAACAAGTTAGGTCCAAAGATTAATTGGGTACCTAATTGCAGAAAAATACTACTTTTTCTAAACGAATGAATCGTAATATCAGTAAGTTTTCTATGAATGTTAATTTGGTACGAAACCCTACATTGTGCGCGGGGCCGTCATGCTCTTGACCAGTTTTTAATATTAGATATTTAAGAATGTAAATAAAGAAAAAGTTTCATTCGTTATCTTAATTGGACCTTTTTTTGTTATTTCAAATGATTACAAGCATTACAGACATACATCCTGCATGTTTGTAACTGTGCGCTCTGCATAAGGATTAAACTATGTCTGGTCACTGCAAGCCCTACAAAAACAGGTGGCGTCGAAACTTCCTTATTAAACGTAACTTGGATGGTGCTGGCGGAGTTTCCAAGCATAATTTCGCTACGGTTATATATACATACTAGATATCATGAAAACACATAAACTGACCCCTGTATTTTGAAAAGGAATAAGCAGAAGACATGAAAATTGAATTTACAGTGCAACTTTTTTATACCACGTCCGTAGCAAACAAGCGTATGAACCGCACGATGGTTAAATGTCACAGCAGCCTATGGATGCTACTAAATCCAGGGATATCACATGTCCTGAGTACAAATTAGGTACTTCCAACATAGCAGTATTTTAAAAGCTTTCTCAATTTGTTAATTACCTATGTTTATTCCAAGTATTCGATATCATGTGTTACTAAACATACTTAGTGTGAAAATGTACCCACTACGGTAACTCTACTCTACTTCTTGCAATTTTAGGTTTATACAAGGAAATTCCCAACCCGCACTGAACTACTGCCCGTTTTCTTTCAATCAGAAGAGGAAACCTGTGCTCAACAGTGGGTCTGATAATGATGATGATACGATGTGATATTGTTGCGGTAGGTTGCTAGCCGATCACTCGCAACACACGTCAGTCCACAGGAAGGGGTCCATTCCCGACACCACACGTATCGAAGGGACGGCTGTAAACTGAAAACTAGACTGCACTGTTTGAATATGCGATCAGAACGTGAGGGGACTTGGGCGATTTTCAGCGTTCTGTAACAAAAACGTACAAAAGAATGCAGTGCGACTTTTGGAACTACGAGCATGTACTTATGCTATCGATTCGAAATTCAGATTAGTAATTTCTTAGCCCAAGTTTATTAAACATAAATAAATAAAAAAACAGCACATATACGTCCCACTGCTGGCCCCAGGCCTCCTCTCATGGACGAAATGGAACGGGCAGTGGTACCATCGCATTAACATAGTATTCATTTTAAATTCTTATAAATCTACATAACACATGTAGGACCAAATATTCAAGTATATGGCTAAAAGGTCAACTGCACATTCTGTATTTTTACAGTGCTGTCAGGAGAGCAATTTACCTTTCGCGTGTAGACCTACTGAATTGATTACACCACGTTCTTCTAATCTTCTCGATTTTGCTATTTATATCTTTTTTTCTTTGATTTCAGTCAAAGCGCAATAAGTATTTTTCCTCCCTAGACTTGTCTTCTACTAGAACTTTCCCTCTCGCGACTGTCTGAAAAAAATGTGTTTCTATCGATTTTCTTAACATTACGCACAAACAAACGGGAGGCAATTGGTATGCTTCGCTCGTTTGCATTCAGCACCCGGCCTCTAATTTCAGCTTGAATATAGTGCGAGGGCCAGTTGCTGGTTAACTAAGGTCATTGTTTAATTTCTTGATTACGAAAATTGCGTTATGTATTGCTGGATTGCCACCGTTATTAGTAATTTATTAACGGTTGCCATTGTTTTATTTGAGATTGGTGACCGTTACTGAGTAGAAGTAATACGACTAGGGAGAAACGACTGATGATTTTTTCAACTATCTATGTATATAACGTACGTTAACGTAAGATTAAAAAGTGATTATGGTGATTTCATCACTTTATTGAGGTAACAAGGGATTTAATAGTTGTACTTACTGGGCCGTTCAAAATTACCAAACCTAAACACGTAAACACGGCTGGCTTAAGACCCCAGGTGAACAAAGTACAGTTAATAGGCAGGTAATATATTTATTCATTCGGAGGTTAAATGTGCTGCCCAAAAATCAAAAAAATGACTAAGATATATTTCTTAGCATATACCTCGAAAGGAAAAAGTAATCATCGTCATGATGTTGCGCCCTGACGATTATAAAAATCGACAAAGCCAGCCTCTATCCTTCCGTCCCTCGACCTATCCCCTAACTTAGCTTTGTAAGTGCCTGACTCGGGTTACTTTTACATTTGGAGCGAGAATTGAAAGCTAACACGTATTTGTTCCGCCACATAACACTTACGTAAGACTCGTTGAATTTACATTTTAAATTAGACCTAGTCTTTGATATTTCCTATTATGAAAATTTATATGTGTTTTGTGTTGTAAAAGTAAGTTGTCTTTGTTTTCTAGGGCACCCAAAACGTGTAAACACCTCTTATAGCATCGCGTCACGTCTTCTTGTCCTAGGAGACGTCTCTCGCCTTGCTCCAGCTCAGTTCAACTGCCCGCAGCTTACCGGGATTCGAACCCAGGACCGCCAGCTTTGTAGGCATGATTCCTACCCACTGGCTAAGCCGGTCTTCAAATGTCTACCGTCATGTATGTAATAATGATGGTAGGAGGACCAAAAAGGTGTCAGATTGGTGGCTACTTCTAGGTTAAAGGAGCATCGGCCGTCCGCCAGCTCGATGGGTGGACGATGTTAGGAAGATCGCGGGTCACTTCTGGATAAGATTAGCTCAGGATAGGGACGGGTGGCGTACTGAAAGATAGGTCTATGCTTAGCAGTTGGCGATTACAGGCTTAAAATTATGATGATGATGTGTGTAAAGGACGTCCGCGATTTCACCGACCGTCTGACGGCTTTCACTCAAACCACTTGCACTGGTGCTGGGTCCATTTGGTGCTGGTTTATACACCACAGATCCACATTGTTGTTTGTTGCCAGAAAATATTAAAGATCGATCTTAGGGACTTACTCACGCAAACTTGAAACTTGATCATCAGGGCCTTTGTCACTCTTCACGTTTCGCACCCAAAAAGTACCGACTTGACAATAAACGTGGCTTATAGGCAATTGGCAGTTTTCCTAGAGCTTACTGACGTTCCTTAGTATCATCCTTACTTGCCGTATTACAAAATATCCGTACCTCCCTGCCTCCACGCATCACGCGCATCAGCTAGGAAGCACCCATTTAATTGGAACGCCAAATGCGGTAGTAGCCTTACAAAGCGAGCAGGCACAAGAAATACTAATTTCATTTGTGTCGAAAAATCCACTGAGTGCCGAACCGATTGTGACAAACAAACTTATCTGAAAGAGCGCGCATCATATATAGTAAAGCAATTTGTAAGTAAAACCGATGAACAGAATTAACGCTCACTCTTTAAGCGTTAAACCTGCAGTGCTGCACGCAAACACCCGCTACGAATAACCGTTCACTCGTAGCAGTGCAACGAGCTACGAAAATAGTTTGCTACGGCATAGCCCATCGCAGACTATGCTGCGAGTGATTGACTAATCAAAACGTGTTACACATTTGATGTTCAACCCTATCCTAACCAAATAGAATTTACATTAGCCTGAACCTATTTATTGGATCCCTTAAAATACTTTCCAGTATACAAAGAGCTTCATTATGTGTAAGAGTTCATGTATATTACGGCTCAAGTAATACTAGTCTTGGATGTTGTATCACTATTTCGGTTTGTTTTGTAGATTAAAGCATTTTGGACCGGACTCTGACAAGCCTGTGTAGCTAACTTTAGCATCTCTTTAACAGATTGGGAACTAATGGCCGATTCATAAAAGTTTTTCAAACCTGTTTTAGATAACATTTTGACATTTGTGTTTATGAGAAAGAGAATTCTCAGGCTAACTTGAGTAAACCAGCGTGGGGTACGATTCCAATCATACCCCGGATTCGGGATTTCCCCTGGATTTGCCGCAGACTAGTCTCTCTCCCACAATGCATTCCGATCGCTTTGCCGGGCTTGGCCTGAATAGCGACGGTCGGGTTGAAAGAAATAGAATTGACTATGTTTTATTTTTTTAGGGTTCCGTGATCAACCAGGAACCCCTATATTTCGCCATGTCCGTCTGTCTTTCTATCTTCGGCTTAGCTCAGTAACCAACTAAGTAACAAGAAAACTGTGATAGCCATAATTTACTGTCAAGTTTCAAGTTTTTGCTTGCCGATTGGCAAAACCTAGTGATCCTGAAAAAAGGCCACTACTGTAACTACCTATGTTTACTTAAAAACCTTACTTTCGTATATTATACGTATTTTGTGCTTTTCTTTCTTTCTTATTATAGTTAACAGCAGTAATTATGTAAGTTATCTACGAATGTTACACAGATGTACAACTTAAGTTTGTAATGGTTACTTAATATCAATGTTCTTTTTTTAATAAATCAGGGGTGTAGTCATATAATTTTACATAATCTTCCTCCAACTTATGGAACCAAGAATGGATGTTCTAACCAAGATATTTTATCCGGCGGCTCTGTCTCCCTTCTCTGTAAAGCTCGATCGGCGCCGCGCGCGCAACCAACCCGACTAACCATGATTAACAACAACAAAAAATCTGTGCTGTGTCTGAGCTCTCGTACTTTTCAAAGCTATTTACTTATTTATTTATATGCATATAACTTTATTCGGAAATGTTTAATATCTTTCTTAATATATGACATCACCTGACGACCGGTTAGCCTAGTGGGTAGTGACGCTGCCTACGAAGCTGAAGGTCCTGGGTTCGAATCCCGGTAAGGGCAAATGTTTGTGTGATGAGCATGAATATTTGTTTCTGAGTCATGGATGTTTTCTACGTATTTAAGTATTTCTTTCTATTATATATATCATCGTCTAGTACCCATAACACAAGCCTTATTGAGCTTACTATGGGACTGGCTCGATTTGTGTAAGATTGTCCCCTTATGTTTATTTATTTATTTATTTATTTATTTATTTACATACACACACCCATCCTTACAGGCTATCCTAATTCGACAGTATGGAATTTGACACAAAACAGAAAAATAAAAACATAGGTGGGTAAGTAATACGAGGTATAACAACTAATCATATAACGGTCATAATATATACGCTCACTGTGTATAAGTTTGTTTAGTATATCGTTCATTGCACATAACGAACGAAAGGTATAATGACAAAATATATAATTTCGTAAAGTATAACGTACTTTAGACATAATATCAATTGATATATCGATTAAAGCGTATAATATTCATAACACCTAAGGTTTATAACATATATTATTCAATTTATCTAACATCAAAAAGTATATTGCTCGTATATTATAATCGTCTTCAGTTATTTTAATAGCAATGCCGTATGAAGGAATATTTATGAATTTGAATAAAAAAACATTAAACGTTTTTAAGATTGAAATTAAATTTATTTTTATATCAAACACGCCAATTATTTTAACCTAACCTTACCTAAACACCAGCGTGTCGACGCCACCCCGCTTCGTGGGGTGTCTATTTCCGCTCTAAGCTACACAAGGCAACCCTAACCTAACCTACAAGTAATACCATTGGTAAGAGTACTTGTTTTTGTACTTGTTGTTTATAATCGTCTTCAGTTATTTTAATAGCAATGCCGTATGAAGGAATATATATGAATTTGAATAAAAAAACATTAAACGTTTTTAAGATTGCAATTAAATTTATTTTTATATCAAACACGCCAATTATTTTAACTTAACCTTACCTAAACACCAGCGTGTCGACGCCACCCCGTTTCGCGGGGTGTCTATTTCCGCTCTAAGGGACACAAGGCAACCCTAACCTAACCTACAAGTAATACCATTGGTAAGAGTACTTGTTGTTTTTTACTGCGGGGGGCTTCGCCCCCCGAGCCCCCCTTTTACTTACAGCCCTAACCTAATTTTCTGTATTGTAATCCTCATACGAATATACTATGCGTTATGATCGTTATACGTTATGTATGTTATACGAAAATATATTATATGTTATGATCGTTATACGAAATGAAATTATTCGATTTGAGTGTTATAGAAAAAAACGTTATATAATATGATTATTATGGCTATTTGAAATGAAAAAATGAAATGAAAAAGTTTATTTAGGTTATTAATACATTTTAACAGTAGTAGGTTGGAGCCTCCTATTAAGCAAATAATTTTGCTTGTGTCAGGAGACACCGCTCTTCCAACAGTAAGAAGTGGTAAATAAACCATAACAAACTAATTATGACAAATGGAGCAGTTACATTATAAAAGTAAGTACAGATTTAACTTAACATAATTTTATTTATTTTAGTTGTATAACATTATTAATAATATAGGTATATAAGTGTGTTGGACGTATCATAATAACGTCTTATATTATATTATAAGTGTAATGTGTGTGTGTGTGTGTGTGTATGTGTGTGTGTGTGTGTGTGTGTGTGTGCGTGCGTGCGTGCGTGCGTGCGTGCGTGCGTGCGTGCGTGCGTGCGTACGTGCGTGCGTGCGTGCGTGCGTGCGTGCGTGCGTGCGTGCGTGCGTGCGTGCGTGCGTGCGTGCGTGCGTGTGTGTGTGTGTGTGTGTGTGTGTGTGTGTGTGTGTGTGTGTGTTGTGTGTGTATGTGTATTTTGTTTTTGTGCCTGCGTAGGTATTTTCTAAACAAAGTTAGGTAACTAAGATTATGATTTATAAGATAAGAGTGCTTCTGTTTCTTCATACGTTAGATTTTTTATCCACTCAACTAGGGTAATTCTACAACGGTAGGTTTGAAGCGGATAGATACTGATCGCCTTGTTAATGCGGTTATACAGTCGAGCTGATTGAATTGCAAATTGTTTACTAGCATAAGTCGACTTACAATCAGGAACAGAGGCGACATTGTGCTTTCTTCTACGAGTTTGCGTGCTAGGGTCATACTTAAGGTTTTTATGCAGTCTAATAATAGAATTTACAATATATAGTTTCCTCATGGACAAAAGATCACATCCCTTATAAAGCTCAGTGGTGGGATACATGAACGGTTTAGAGAATGTAACTTTAAGTGAGCATCTTTGGGCTCTCTCTACCTCCAAGAACTTTGTTTTGCTGGCGCCACCCCAGCCGGATATGCAGTAGGACATGATCGATTGTGCTAGAGCAGAGTACAGTTGCTTTAGTAGTTTAATGGAGGCCACTTGCCTTAGCATTCTAAAGATCCAAATTAGCTTTCTAATGCGCCCATTTAGATGTTCCACATGAGCATACCACGAGAGTCTCTGATCTAAAATGATGCCTAGGTATTTAGTTGTAGGTACTTTGTCAATAGTTGTGCATTCACAATTTGCAGAGTAAGCTTGGTTACAGGTGTGTAATTGCAGCTTGAGGTTTTGCGAGGACTGTGTATTTTCATACTTTGAGAAGCACATGTGGTAAGTTTTGGTGGAATTTAATGTAAGCAGGTTGCGATTTAGCCAGCCGGATATTAAATTAAGTCCTTTTTCTGCCTTAGCGTAGGCTCTCTCCCAAGTACTGTCATTAAATACTATTGCAGTGTCGTCAGCGTAGGAAAATACACAGCCGTCGCGTCCAGTAAGGTTGGCCAGGTCATTTATGTAGACTAAGAAGAGGGTAGGTCCTAGGACGCTCCCCTGAGGGACACCAAACTCCACCTGCTGCTCATGACTAATAAAATTGCCAATTTTTACTTTTTGAGTACGGTTTAAGTGGATTCCCTCTTATTCCCAAGTGTTCAAGCTTGCTCATTAGCATGGGGAGAGAAACGGTGTCAAAGGCCTTCCGCAGATCCAAGAAGATTGCTAGGCATTTTTGCCCTCCATCTACTTGCTGTGTAATTTCGGTGGTGAGAGCGAGCACAGCATCCTCTGTGGATCTGCCCTGCCTGAACCCAAATTGTGTTTTTGAAAGGATGTTGTATTTGTTAAGGAAGTGTAATAGCCGTTGATTTATTAGTTTTTCTATTATTTTTGAAATTGCAGGTAGTACTGATATGGGACGGTAGTTATTGACATCATCTCTCTCCCCCGCCTTGTACACCGGGGTAACAATTGCTTGCTTAAGTGCGGACGGGAAAACTCCCTTAGCAAAGCATAGATTAGCCAGTCTGGTTATGATAGGGACAACCACATTTCTAGCAATCTTCAAAAAAGTTGTAGGAATGTTATCCCAACCGGGTGCGCTGTCACTTTTGAGGCTCATCAGAAGGCAGTCTACTTCTTCAGGGTACGTGTCCAGGAGTACAAAAGAGGAGGCGATACTTGGTAATTGGTTGAACATGTTGGAGCATGGGTTACAGAGGGGGTCAGGAGAAATGGCTTCAGCCAGATTCTTGCCTACAGTTGCAAAATAAGTGTTTACATAATTTATGGCATTTATGGGATTTGAGTTAGTGTTTAGTAATTCTGTGCCTTGTTTTTCTTTTGGTTTGTAATTGGTGATTTTTTTGATTGTCTTCCACAAAACTTTAGGATTTTTAGTTGATTTAGCAAGCAGATCTCTCTCATATTTTCTTTTCAGTTTTTTGATGAGATTGTTACAGAAATTACGGTATCTCTTGTAGGTGACTTTAAGGATCTCATTTTCAGGGTCAGAACGAGTTTTGAGTCCCATTTGATTTCTATTCCTGAAGCATTTGAGAATTCCTGGGGTAATCCATGGTTTAATAATCTTTTTGTTTTTGGGTAAATTTTTAACAATTTTGCTCTCATCCAGTGATTTTACAAGGCATTCTATAAGCTTTTGTATGATAAAGTGGGGTTCGTCACTAAATAAGAGTGGATTTAAGTTAAACTCAAGTAGGTTTCGGAGGGCCTGGGAGTAGTCACAGGTTTTAGTTGTAATCGGGATGCTTTGTTTCACAGTTTTATAGAGGGCTAAGAAGATGGTTAAATGGTCAGTGATGGTCGTGTTTATTACTGCTGAGCAAGCTGTGATTTGATTTAAATTAATTTTTACCATAAAATGGTCTAAACAGCTGTTTTCTCTCGTAGGAAAAGTGTGACCTGTGAGAAAGCCATGGGTGGACAGCATATTTAGGTAATTATTTCTGTTAGCTCGTTCTTGCGGCGATTCTTGTGTGCGTGCGATGAGATTTATATTTATGTCTCCTGTAATTACTATAGTATTAAACGTTTTTATGGTTTCTAGGTGTGCACAGAGGGAATCTATAAAGTTAGAAGCATTAGTATTGGATGGGGAACGATATATACCTATTATAATAGCGTTGTCTAATTTTATTTGTATACAGGAGGCTTGGTCAAGTTTGATTTCACACGAGAGGGAAACAAATCTACAGCTAGTATAGCTAACCACACCGTCATTCTGATTATAGTAGTTAGTTGTGGCAAAGGAAGTGTAGTTAGGTACGCTGGGTACTGGTCTAGATTTCTTTAGTCTACACTCAGTTAGGATCATAATGTCAGCGCAAAAATCTTGTTGTTGAGATAAAGTAATTAGAAGGTTGTCAAGATTGCTGTATATGCTACGAATGTTTTGAGATATTATTCGAAGGGTTTGATCATTTTTAACTAGGGGGATATGTTTAGAGAGATCCTGGATGTCACATTCAAAAGAGCCAATAACCTCAGTTTGGTCCATGTCATTTATAGTTGCTAACTGACTATCCATTATTTTTATGGAGGGAGGGAGGGATATCCACACTTCCTTGCTCCCGGAAGTGTGGATACAGGTGCATATGTAATTTAAATGAGAGTATGAATATTTTAGTTTGTGCATGCGTTGGAGGTGTAAGGCCAGGAGAGCATGGATTATTGGAGTAGGATTGTAGTTGAGTACGACTAAGTGTAAGGAGTATCCCCTTTATGGGGTGAAGTTTTCGATGTATTAGTCTTAGACTAGCTTAAAGGCAGGTGTAATAGTAGTGTGTGTGCGTGTGGAGTGTGAGTGTAATTACAGTTGTAGGCTTATTTGTATAGTAACTATAAGTTTTAATAGCAGATGACGACCTACCAGGATCACATAGATCAAAGTGAGTTTCTCTTAAGTACAAAGTATTCATTAGATAAACATTATCGGCATTTCCGAGGTTATCCAAACCGTCAGGGGCAAGGTTTCTTTCACAGGTACTAAGGTAACATGACATTGTTGCAGGTATTGAGTTACTTATTTGTAGATTCGGATGCAGACTTTCGTAGTTGCAACACATTGCCCTCGGCGGCTTGGAACACTCAAAGATACCAGGAACACATACCATAATAGTAATAATCGCTAGTCACTTGTTTGCCGGTCGCGAAGGCCGGGACCAGCTGGGGGCAGTGGGGGGATTTGAGCCAGCGGGGTTATTGGAGCTTGCGTCTCTTGCCGGACGACTTTCATTATTTAAGCGCTGGATCTGCGCTTCGCTCGTCACCGGAATGATCGCTGAGCCGTCTGTCTTCCTCAGGTAGACCTTGCCGTAGCTTGTCCAGCAGTGTTGGTAGAGGCCACCCTTCTTCAGCTCGCGGGCCAGGAAGAGAAGACGGGATGCTTGTGGGGTGAGCTGCTCGGCGACGTAGATGGGAGTTTCCACAGAGGCCTGCAGGCCCAAATGTCTCGCGCATAATTTTTCCGCGTTTTTATTGTTGAATTCCTTGCATTTTTTCAACATGTCATTTTTTACAAGCGTCGATGTGGTTTCTAATATGATGTTTGATGTAGTGGAGTTCTCTTTTTTGTTCTTTATACGGTATACATCATTTATTTCCGATTTGGTAATGGGGTAGGCAATGGTATTCCCGAGCTGGGCGACCAAGGCAATCAGGTTTTCTTTAGTTTCTTTTTTTGTACCGGGACATTTGGGACTTGGACTGGGACTCTGGGACTGTCATTTCGGGCTATTGACCGTTATTCCTTATAAAAGTATTGGTATTGTTGTTATAGCTGACGTTCATTATATCTTGTGAACGTTATTAATATGAAATTATATATACTGTTGTTATATCTCGTGGGACGCACCCAACATAGGTACATTACAAATTACAATAACACAATACATATAACGTGGCCTTTGTGAATTCGTTCAAAGAACAAACAAACAAATCTACCTCGATCGCTACCCGATTAAGGGTCCGAATTGCGCGCGTAAAGGGGGCCTGGCGAAGGAGTTGCGTTCTCGCGCGCGGCTCGGCCAGCAGGCTCGGCCGCCGCCGCCGCAACACATACCGATCCGGTACGCTCAAGCACACCTCCGCCAAGACGCCAGGATTGCTCAACTTGCCTCGCATCAACTTAAATATATATGAAGCCAGCCCCAGTTCTTCCTTCCTTCCCTTCTAACTTCAAGTTTATTGTATCCTACCATTCCTAACACGAACAATGTACGATACATTAACGGATAAAAAGGGTATACTCCGTATAATTTTAAATATATAAACCTAATAAATTTATTTTGAATACGTTCCAACATTTGTCTATATTTCGACTCTTGTGGACTCCAGATGGCCGCACTACCCTCTAGATGACTCCTGACAATTGCCTCGTACAATACACGTATCGCCTTGATGTTAGTAAACGCATGAGCCTGTCTCATCACAAACCCCAGATTTCGGAAAGCCCTTTTACATACTGAAACAATATGGTCTCGAAAGGTGAGGTCGGACTTCAGCAGCACCCCTAAGTCCTTCACCTGTTCAACGCGCTGCATCGGTGTCACTTCTAACACATATTGGTAGCAAAGAGGATTCCGAGATCTGGTGAATGAGAGTATGGCGCACTTTGCCGCGTTGAAATGTAGCTTGTACGTTTGACTCCATTTAACCACCCGATGTATATCCTCTTGTAATTTAATACAGTCAGAGCTGTCATTAATTCTGCAGACAAGCTTGAGGTCATCAGCAAAGAGTAGACAAATGGAAACTCTAACAACGTCAGGAAGATCATTTATCATTAAAATGAACTCTAAGGGACCCAAATTGCTCCCCTGACTTACGCCAGACCTCGTGAAATATGGTTCTGACACGTGACCAGCACAGTCCACATACTGGCGCCTGTTACTCATATAGCTGGCAAAGAAAGTAAGAGTATGTGGGGTGAAACCCGCGTCTGCCAATTTCACGAGTAAGACATCAAGGTCGACGGTATCGAATGCCTTCCGGAAGTCGAAGTACGCCACATCCACCTGGTCTCCTGCATCCACCGCCGGTACTATATTGACCATGAGACGCAGTAGGTTACCTGTGGTACTGCGCTCCTTCTGGAAGCCATATTGCGCGTCAGCCATTTGGCCGCTAGCTTGGGCCAAATGGCTGATGATTATTATTATTAATATTTACCTAAATTATTATTTTTTCATATTATTATTTATCTGTAAATAGTATTTTCACACTATTATGTATACGATGAAACCTTAGATTAAGTAGTTAATAATTTTATTATAAGGTTTGAAATGCCAATTATTCTTCTTTAACTTAACAATTTATATCATCTGTATTTTTCAAATGTTATGTTAAGTTTCTTTGCAAACAATGTAAACAAAAATCATATTATTTTGATTTAAACATGCACGATTCTCACACATTATTTTACAATTCATATTGTCCACGAATAAGTAAATGAAATGAACTAGTCTTTAATATTTTGAGTGATGTCCTCGTAGGGTTTGGTCCATCAGTTCTTTATTCATACGAATTGTCCTATTTGCTCCCATTGTCGACCCCAAAAACTACTCATAGAAATCCCATTTCGTCGGACGTAAACAACCCTATAGCATCCCAACAATCGTCTAACTCCAAAGTATTTCAACACGTCCAAAATAAACTAGCACCATTAATGTTCCTTTCATAACTTTATAAAAGAGTCCATTGGACGGGAGTCCGATTGGACACTTACAATTCACATTTCAATTTCATATTGAATTCGAGCTCCTGTTTTGAAAGAAAGAAAGAAATAGAATAAGTTTATTCATGACATTTTAAAACATCAGATAAGTATCAGTAGTGACAATTTTATATCGTCATTGAAATGCTTTATGTCAAGGGCTGGCGCTGGCCTTCCGTGGATACCTTCCAAGAGAACGCTCCAATATGCGGCAACCATAACTTTTAGTAATATAAACTAGCTAAATGATACATAATATTAGACAAAGTTTGAGATCGTATACACTAAAACTACATTGCAATGTATGTACAAGATCAAAAATAAATTATATACAAATTATGGGTGGGTTAAAATTATTTTTAAAAACCTAACCTAACCTAACCTAACTATTGAAATCCATATAAGTCATCATGGGATAAGTTTTATTGGCGATGGTAGGTAGTTCAACAAGATTACTTATTGCAAAGAAAAGCGTTCCGTGAGCATAAGCGCCGCGCACCGCCGTTCATTGACTTACTATTACTACGTATAGACTGGCAACCCAGAACATTTTTCTTGACGTCTTCCAATCAGGCCGTCATCTTGGAAAATCAAAGAGTATGTAAACGTGCAGAAGATGCGACAATTTTCTAATTTCGGATTCAGTTCATAGTCATATCATTTATTGCATCCATAGATGGCCATATCGTGATTTAATACACTCGTACTCGTATAAAAAAACTAATTAATAATTTAATCACCGACATTTGGTCGGTGATTAAATAATGAAGTAGTGTGTTGTTATGTGTAGTGTTGGATATCTTTATAGTTCCCGTTGTTGGTGCAATTTGTGTCAGATTTGAAGACAAAGTCCTATGAAAGATCCATGTGGATCCTCAGATATCGATTTTGATAGATATTAGAAATTAATATGATAAATATATATTATTCTCCTAAATTGCTAATGGGTTCATGTTCAGAGACCATACTCGCGTCGCGTACATTATTTATAAAAGACAATTGACCTAGGATTTAAATAAGTAGAACTTAGAGATCTAAATAGAAACTAAGTAAACGTTACCAATCAAATTATTCATAAAAACTATTAAATTAACAAAAAGCAAATGGTTGCTGCTAGGTATTTTGGTACAAAAATTAAGATCTTTAAAGCTTCATAAATATCAGTAAGTCTAGTAAGTTTAAAGTTCTTCTAATAAGGCGAAATAATCTCAGGAAATTGTCACTTCTACATTTTTAATCTTTGTAATAATGGCCGCCGTCGGCGCGTATCTTATAAATTACAAAAAAAAATTATGTTATTTAAAATGTCTGTGAATTTGGCGATGACAAGTGATTCCCTTGCTTTTACTATTGTTGGGTTTCTTGTTGGTGCAATAGCGCAATGAAAAAGAAGGCAATTTTTTAAAGTTTTGAGTCAAAATTGCTCTCGAAACGATCGCCATCACTGCCCGCCGCAGACTAAACCAACATACTCTCATGAGAGTATGTTGACGTACGCAAACTTATGCTAGGCGATGTCTACTCTAGTAATATAACTCAATGCCGCCGTTTGTCTGTGCAACAGATGGATACATCCAAATGGACTGAAGTTTTATTATTGCAACGTTGAATTTTGACATGCACCGCGCCATTTGTGAGAAACAATTTTAAACACTAACATAACATAAATAAAAATAAATAAATAAATTAATTAATTAATTAATAATTAGCTTTTCGGTGAAGGAAAAACATCGTGAGGAAACCTGCATACATCTGCGAAGAAATTCAAAGGTGTATGTGAAGTCCCCAATCCGCACTGGGCCAGCGTGGGGACTACTGCCCGTTCCCTCTCATACATGAGAGGAGGCCTGTGCCCAGCAGTGGGACGTATATAGGCTGATGATGTGTGATGTGAAATAAATAAATAAATATAAGGGGACAATTTTACACAAATCGACCTAGTCCCATAGTAAGCTCAGTAAGGCTTGTGTTATGCGTACTAGACGACGATATATATCATAAATATAAATACTTAAATACATAGAAAACATCCATGACTCAGAAACAAATATTCATGCTCATCACACAAATTTTTGCCCTTACCGGGATTCGAACCCAGGACCTCTTGCTTCGTAGGCAGGGTCACTACCAACTAGGCTAAAGCGGTCGTCAAAACATGGATAAACACTTAACAATATCGCACTCCTTATTTAAGCAAAATCTTAAAATGTAAAGATGACTTAAATTCAGCTTGAAACCATTTTTTTTTTAAAGTAAACAGTGAGGGTTTTTTTTTATTTATCTCAAGCATTTGTGTCTGCATTTTTTTTAAACGGTCAAGATATATAATTTAAAAAGGGTTAAACTAACTATTAAGGAATAATAATAATAATAATTATTATTAATAATAATTTATTTATTCACGAAGTAAACTTATTCCTATTAACATTTTCTTCTGCCAAACCACAATGCGGTTTGTTGGCAGATGATGCTCCAGTTAATTCGCTCTCTTCATCTGTATTTTCGTGAGCTCTGCGAGAGATGTAGGTGCTCTCAAAACAAGAGTGAATGTAAATAGGTTATTACTGAACTAGTTAGCTCCATCTTACGCTCTGTCGTCGCTTACTATCAAGTCAGACTACGGGCTCCCTTGATAGTAATTTATATAGCAAGTCAGAATTTAATTTCTAGAATTGCAAAACTCAGATGTCCGATTGACCCGCCAGGAATTAGATTGTGACAGAGAACATGAGGAATATTTGCGTTCGTCGCTTCCAATCACAATTACATTTAATTTCGTATTGTGTTCTTGCTTCCGCGCACGCCGAGCTAACGTACCAGAAAGAGCACACGAAACATAAATGCAATTGGGATTTGAAAGAGACGAATCAGATGCGGGAACCGGGGACACAACAGTAACGAATTCGCTATGAAACTAGCGTCCCACACGCAATAAATTTTATTTATATGACCCTTGAAGAGATAAAAGTAATTCTGAAATATGTTTTCATATTTTTTGTTAATATTACGGATGAGGGTGAAGTCTGTTCATGTTAAGCTGCAGCTATAGTTTTATTGAAACTCAATTTTCTTTTGATTAAGGGTCGTCAGGGAGCTCAATTCACTTTTAATTAAGGGTCGTCAGGGAGCTCAACTCGTAAAACCAACTTAGTTTGGTTCTCATTTTAACACGACATGCTAGAATGACATGTTTTTTAGGGTTCCGTAGTCAACAAGGAACCCTTATAGTTTCGCCATGTCCGTCCGTCTGTCTGTCTGTCTGTCCGTCTTCGGCTTAGCTCAATAACCCTTACAGCTAGAAAACTGCAATTCGGCGTGGGTATATAAACCAATCAAGTCGACAAAACAGAAGAATAAAATCCTGAAAAAAAATTTTTTTAGAGTTCAGTCAGCATCAAAAGTTACTACGCAATTGACGTCTTCAAAAGCTCTTATTCCCTTTTAATAAAGATTTTTTGTCTTCGTTTGCCCAGTTACTTGTACCTACCCTACATGTAAATTGGATGTATTTTTTTTTCTCGTTAAACCTATAGTATGGGGTATTGTTGGATAGCTTGTTCAAAAATATTATGAGTTTATTAAAACTATTTTTCAACTCAGTTATGCGTTTGCGAGATCATTGGATTTAAAGCCCTAATATTTGTTCGAGTCATGCGTCCCCCGTCCCCCCCTGCTGGCTAGATGACTACTACTGGGGACGTGAAAAAAATCGTGGCAGTAGTACATACAATGAATTTAAAAGGAAAACTATCACAGTTAAGTACACATAACTAGTTAACGAGTAGTAGACATAACTGGTTAACTGGTAAGAAATGCACTTAATTTTGGGTGCATATACATTGTCATTGAAATTTAAACCTTTTACCGTGGACGATAGAGTTGCTTTTTCACGGCACGTTATCTTCAATAGAAAAAACCTTGTCCTTCAGGTGGTCGCTAACCGAAGGTGGTCGCGTAACCGGCGAAACGACCCTATACATTGGTGTGTTATAAAAATAATCATATTTACGATTATTTACGAGGGTAAGCTATAATAAAAACACCAAAAGCCCCTTTTAAGACCACATTCTGTGACAGACTGCCAACTACGGAACCCTACCCTGCGCGTGGCCCGACACGCACTTGGCCGCTTTTTTTTGTACATACAATGTGATTTGCCATGTTTAGATCACAAATTAGTTTCTTTTGCTATGAATTATAATAGAAATAAAACTAAACGTCTAATCGTAAGTCTTTGTATTAAAAACATTCTACTCGACCTGTATTATTTGGAATCAAAATATCGTCCTAATAGAGTCGGGAGCCTTATATCCTCAAAGTCTTTGTTTGAGCAAGTATTTCGAAAAAGGCATTTTTGTACCCATTGATGTTACTCCCTTCTCGGGGCAACAACAATCTTTTCATTTTCCGTCCACTAAAAGTATTATCCTAAAATGTTATTTTAAATGACTGTTACAGTCGGAATCATATAGTTAATAACAGCCAATGTATCGCAGCACATCCTAAATCTTGCAGTAATAAATACGTGTATTTGGCTACTTCATTGGCTGCTACTACCTATATGATGCTGACTGTACATGCCAACTGACAACGGCATATACTTCATTGCATCACGACAGTGGCCAATACAATAGGTTTTTTAGATCGTAAAGATCGATTTTATGTAGTGTCACTCTAATAAGATTGTAAATAAGTTTCTAACAAAAAATACCATTTTTGGTACAAGCTTTGATTGCTAACTGCACTTTTCTGTACACCGTCATCAACTGTTCATAGAGACGATTCTAATGAGCCCAAACTCAACAGGGTTTCATCGGTTAAACACTGAATTCCCATTGTCGCCTTAATTTTTGGGCAATATTGAAAAGACATCCTAACTATACTTATACCCAAAATTTCAGTTCAATCTGTTTAGGTTAAATGGTTCAAAATTCTGTTCCAAGATTTGTCAGTAACTAGCAAACAAACGAACATGTTAAATAAAAGCTTGTAATAAAAATATACATTCTGGTTAAAGTTTTTGTTTCTTATTTCATTGTTACCCGAATATAAAAGGCATTTTAACGCGTCTTAAATATAATTCACAAATAGGCCTCACAAGGCTTGTGAAGGCTAGGCATTTGAAGGGCATTTTGACCGTAGCGCAAAATTACTATTTGATGACTTTGCGGTCAGATTTATATCCAGAGCTAAACCTCGATTATAATCCAGATGATGACTTTGAAATACGAACTCAACAAACGTTACGCATAGTTATTTATATTTTCAAAAGACCAACGCAATTACTAAATTGTCATTTGTGCATTTTAAATTATCATTTCGGTTTGGAAGTACAATTTATTTTATTTAGTTATTTATTGGCAAATACATTTACGTGATATTACTGTAATAACCAATGCGTCAGGGAACCAAAACAACAAATAATACTATTTAGCGACGAAACGGCGTGGCCCCGTTGCATCGTCGTCTCCGGTGTAGGATTCGACAGATTGCCCCGGAACCGTCGAAACACTACACCTTTCGGCCAAAAGTCAGCACATGCGAGGGTCTCCTGCAGCGGCCGCGGCACGCGCACCACAAACGAGCTGAAGTGCACATAGTGGCGCGAACGCAGCTGGAACACCCTCAGCGAGAAGCCGGTCTTCTGACGAACGTTCTCCGACACATCATCAGCCGTGGCGGAGTAATGCAGGCGCGATACATACATATAGCGCCTTGCTCGGTGTGGCAACCCGAAGACCGAAACCAACCGGTTCTGCAGTACCAGACTGACTTTTGCGCGGCTTGCGCTTCCTCGACACCGTTGTAAAACCCTCCTTATCCACATCGGTGCGCGGAGGCTTTTCCTTTGGAGAAACCCGAACTTCACGCGCTCTTGAGGGCTCTCCGGTCGGCTGCGACAGATCGACCAGCTACGGCATCAGCATAGCGATGACGTGATTTAGAGGATGGGGCGGGGGGAGGCCCGGCGCGGAGGGGGCACGCGGGCCGTGGAACGGCATGCGCAGTGTCAGCAACATGCAAACTGACCGAGTCGACACTTGACGCCCGGTCATTACTCTTGAAACTTGACCCCGCTGGTGACCGAGTTTCCGGGGCACTATTACGCAAACTGATAATTTCTTTGCGTAACTCGGCAATGGTAGCGCGCGAATCGTCAAACTTTTTCAAAATTTCAGCCATGCCTGCTTTATATTTTCAATGTTTGTTACCTCAGAACTCCGTCATTGATGAGCCGATTCGAAAAAAAAAATACGTCACAGGTTCTGATAAGATTCCGTTGAAATAGGAACTAATGAAGTGCCATTGGTGATGATCTTGGGGAATCGATGGAAGTCCTCAAATATTATCGGCCCACATACAGCGATTCGGTTTTTTCTATAGTAATCAACGCATTTGCTATCGGAAATCAGTTCATGTGGTAAATTGTAAAATAGGAAATGTTCTCGTGGCTTGGCGGAGTACTAAATTGAAGTCGGTTAACTTTGTTTTTAAAGTAAATTATTATACTATCGACTACGTACGTTACTAACGAGCATGCAGCCATGATGTCAAGCAAACACTTTAGCCTCTGGCGTAATTATAGCATTCATAAACGCTTGCAATTCTAGAGGAGTAAATAGCGCGTTATCGGCTCTTTATTGATTTGAGGATACGTTATGTCGACAGCAAACACAGATATATTAAACACAAATGCAGATCTATCAGACAGAAATGCCGGTCGCATTCTACATAACTCGCTATCAGAAACACAAGCACACCCACAAAGCAAGAAGTGGTTGGTCTTGGTATTAAACTGAGCTTCAGGAATGAACATAGGATTTTTTTTCTAACGGAAGGGAGTCCAATTGGAGGTGGAATCCCATATTCATAACAATTTAACGGGACCGAAAACTAGTTAAATTACGAGGGTGAAATTGATCTTCTGTTGTTTTAGTTGCTGTGAAAAAACCTAGTGATTTGTATAGTACATAGTACTCATCAGAGCTGTACGTGATATTTCATTACCTATTAGCCCATTAGTAAGTTATAGTTGACATGCTACAAGCAAGGCATGTTCTCTAATTAACACAGGTATTGCTTCCCAGACACAAGTTCTACACAATACATGCATTTGACGTGTGATAATATCCAGCACGGCCACGAAGGATTTTGTTGTTTCTTTTGCGGTACAAGTTCAAATTTGAAGTCGGGTTCTAACTCGGACCTTTACGCTTCATATGCACAGCAAAAGATCTTGTACCAGTCTGCAGCACATCAAAATGTGCTGCAGACTGGTACAATTTGAGTACGTTTATTTTGTACTATTTTGATCATAGGATTAACCTTAAATGTCATAAATATAGCGTGGTCGTGCCAGAAAGCAATCTACCTAGCACGACCACGACCGCAATCTCTAATGCCGAAACCGTACGAGTACATTTTTTAAAATGATAGGCACTTAAAAGTACATTTTCTTTCATGAATATGTACCGCAAAAGAAACAACAAAATCCTTCGTGGCCGTGCTGGGTAGTATCACACCATTTGACGATCTGTTTAGTCCAGTTGGTAGTGAACATGCCTGCTAAACTAAGCGCCTAGGCGACCAGACTTTAGGCTGCCCAGTGCGCTGCGAAGCAATTTATACAGTTCAATTGAGACAGTTCAATTTAGACAGTTCTCTCGGTCCTCGGTCCTGGTTGGCGGTCGGTTTGGGTCCCGCTCTGGTCCCGGTAAGACACGACATTTGTTTTTTCTTTAAGTTGCTTAACCTTCGATTTCACCTTCTAGAATATTTTAAAAGAAGTTTTTTTTCACCTTTGCACCTCGGGCAAACAAATATTTATGATGAATGAGTGTGTCTGGATGTCCGGCTGCTTTCCTCTGCGCCTTTTTTACCGATGTTGTGAAATTTTGGGAGCAGTTTCGATAATAAAAATAAAATAAAAAAAGCCTTTATTTCCTAATACTTAATATAAAAACAGGTATATAAACTGGTGAAAAAAAAATTAATTACAAAATATATATCTTAATATACCTATACTTAAATAACTGTGCTGGAGCCTTATGGTCCTATGTGGAAACCATCCATTTCTGGACGAAGGCCTCCTCCCTTTTGTGCCATTCTTCCCTTTTCTGGGCCTCGCGGACCCAGAGGTTCCCGGCTGTTGCCACGACGTCGTCTCTCCATCGGCGGACGGGCCGACCCCGCTCTCTTTTGCCTTCTCCAATGAAGCACCAGTGCAGTATAAGTTGGCTCCATCTACTGTCTTTTAATCTGGCGACGTGACCAGCCCATTTCCATTTGAGCCTTGCGATCATTTCTAGGGCGTCAATGATTTTAGTTTGGGACCTAATATGGCTACATCTGATCCGGTCTCTCAGTTGGATGTTCATCATGCTCCTCTCTGCCGCCCTTTGGAAGGATCTGATCTTTGCCTTGTGTTTCGCATTAGGGGCCCAGGTTTGACAGCCATATGTAAGGGTGGGTAAGACATTAGAGTCCATATTTTTTTTTTTAATGTGCAGTGGAAAGTTGCCCTTAAATATGTCTTTATGCGCCCAAAATTTATTCCAGCTAAGGGATATTCGTCTTGAAATTGCTTTCCCTGTCCTGTCCTTGAAACTTATATTTTGTCCCAAATAAATGTAGTCATCGACGTATTCTATGATTTGGCTATTTACAGAGAGTGGTTTTTTTAATCCGTTAGTCATGGCTTTCGTTTTGTCCGTGTTCATACTCAGTCCACAATTTTCACTTTCTTCGTTTAGGGAGTAGATCATTTCCTGTATTTCTTCATGTTTTTCAGACATGAGGATTATATCGTCGGCGAAACGTAAGTTAGTGAGATATTCTCCATTTATATTTATACCCTTGTCCTTCCACTCCAATTTTCTAAATATAGATTCAAGTAGAGCAATAAATAGCTTTGGCGATATCGTATCCCCTTGCCTAACGCCTTTCTCTATATTGAATAGTTCTCCAGGTTTCTCTAGTTTTACTCTTGCGGTGCATTGTGAGTAAATGGTTTTCAAAATAGTGATATATTTACAATCTATACCTTGTTCTTCCAGAGCTTCCCACAGTTTCTTATGTTTAATGGAGTCGAATGCCTTACTGTAATCTATGAAGACAATGTAGAGGCATTTCTTATATTCTGAATACTTTTCCATTACCTGCGTCACAGTAAATAGATGATCAATTGTAGAGTGGTACTTTCTAAAACCGGCTTGGTCTCTGCTTTGGTTTTCATCTATTTGTTTAGTAATGCGGTTTAATATGACATTCGTGAATATTTTATAGACTGTGGGAAGTAGACTTATGGGTCTATAATTTCCAATATTTTTAGGATCTCCCTTTTTGTAGAGCAGTGAGATTATGCAGCTTTTCCATGGTTGTGGGGTTATTTGCTGTGACATGACTTGGTTAAACAGATCTGCCAGTATTGGGTAGATAGAGTCATCAAATGATTTGATTATGTCGTTAGTGATGCCGTCTTCCCCCGGACATTTGTTCTTTTTCAATTTAGTAACCGCTACTCTAATTTCAGAGTGTAGGAATGGCATGAATTCTGTGTTTGTGTCGGTTTGATGACAACCTCCTTCCCGATGAGTCTGTGTATCATTGTTCTTATAAAGGTCTTGGTAGAACTCTGTTGCCGCACTTAATAAGTCTTGTCTAGTGTCAGTTTCGATAAATATATAATATTATTTTCTATTTAGTTCTTGGAAATTAAAAACAAAATACAAAATACATAATGCGAGGTCTACAGCCCAAAGACCTACTAGTATTAATAGTTAACCCTATGTAATGGGTTTAATCATTATGGTGTATTTATTCTGTTTTCTCTTCAGATAATCAAGGGACACAAAGTAGTAAACCGTATATAAGTATACATCCACAAAACCACTTTTTTTTTGTCATTTATCATTTGATAAACATTCTTACAATGTTGGAATGTTTAAAACACATTAATCCATGATAACAAATACGACAATAAAGATCAACTTCTCAAAGCTTTCAACTAATACGCGCTGTCCCTTGCGACACTTATATCAACCAAAATTACTAGTATCAGGCCAAAAACAGCTCAAGTGCAATGAAAACCATTCATTTGTACACCCATTTTGGCTGAGAGTCAATATTCCTTCCAGCGTTATTAATTCATCAACCAGAAAGCAATGGAGAATATTTCCTTACCACAACATTCATATAAATATTCCTTAGTGGACTTAATTAAATTACGGTTGGCATAACGAGAGATATCGTAATATAGAACTAGGGGATTCTTTACATTTCCAAGCGATAATTGATTGTATCGCAATGGACCCAGAGACTCAACACATCTCTCGGCAAATGTGTGCTCAGAAGGTCAATCACACTAACGTACGTTCGAAAAGTTACGCTCTATGGTGATAACGTTACTTTTCGAACGCACGCTAGTAGGACACTCAACTGGTATTTCCTCCTACAAAAAGTTACATTTAGATCTATCTGACGCGTTTACAATGCGTTACGTGATCGACCTGCTGCTAATTGTCCACTGTTTCAATGTTGTTTTTTATGTCATTCAATAATTCATTTTGCAAATGTATTTGAATAACTCTAACATAATGTAAGTAGAACAAGTTTGCAAACAAAAATACCTGAGTGTTATAATAGACGACCGTTTTAACTGGTAAGGACGATGGGAAGGAGCAATAATGGCAAACATGTATATCCTACGTAATAGAATTCCGTATAAAATCAGACTAGGTAGATATGTATAATGCGATTGTGGAAAGCAGCATCTCCTACGGTCTAAATAGCTACGGACGTACCCTTAAGTCATATCTCGACAAAATATATAACTGACAGATTAGAATACTCAAGATAGTTATACCATTTCATATAAACAACAGTCTGAAATGTGATGGAGATCTTTTTAATGCATGCAAAGTGCTGCCTGTTCACATAAAATTGAATTATCAGACACTAAAAGAACAATTCTTTAGAGCTGAAATCCGAAAGCCAATTTCACATACAAAAGCAACTAGACAAGTTACAAATCGCATGCTAAATAAGTAAATCGGAATTTAATCATTACTACGGACCGAGAACATCGGAATACATCATCCCCGACTTAATATATAAACTCCCAAAAGAATTAAAGAATAAAGCAACCAAATTAAATATAAAAAAATATCTCAAAAACTAAATGTTACAACACTAAGAATGTTTTCAGATAAATTAAATGGCACCATAATTTAATATGACTTAGTTGAAATTTGCCTGTAACTCATAGTATAGGTAAAGAAATAACGTTTGGCGCTAAAAAAACAGACTTTTGATAATAAGTCAAGATTAGATATAAGGGAAAAAAACTAAATGATAATAATTAATTTTCCTGTTAGCAGTGACTGCGTCGAGGCAAACCAAACGGATAAACGATGCTATTTTAATTTATTTACAAAAAGTACAAGTTTCTCTCAATAATAAAAACAGAGCCCCTGAGGCATAGAGAAAGGATAGAATAGAGGGACACGCACGCACGTACTTACAGACATGTGGGACAAAGATGTAAGCTAGCATAGACAGTACAACGTCAAATCTCCTATCACTCAGCGCGCAAAGGCTTTTTTTTGTTTGTCACCAGCTTGTTTGTCACCTCCTGTCAATTTCAAAATATTGTACTAAAACTGACGTCACGGATATCTAACGATTAATGGAGGAGTCGTTGAGCATGTATTAGTCTTCTGATACTTCTTACTTTAGTCAGGTTAATTTATCTCTGTCCCTGTTGGGCATTCGCTAGGACTTCATCTATTAAATCATTTATCTAACCCCTAAGGCCTACTTAAAAAAACAAATCGAGTCTAGATTTTTTTGACTAATGAATACAACACGCAGAAATCAAGTTAAACCGGATTTCAGTACCTTTGGCTTGGAAATAACATATTTCATTATGCATGTAGCTTATTACGTGTTATGAGTGGTGCATTATTGTAATTTGATGAACAAACGTTTCAGCTGTGAAATGAGCTCTCTGCCAAGATATTTTTACTGAAAGCGTGTTTTCAAAAAAAGGGTAAACATATTTTTGCAGGCGTAGTCACTCAACGCAACTGATTTATATTAATTTATACTAGTCTATTCTAATGTTGAATAGGCACTGTCTGCGAAATGTTTAACTTTATAAGTATTTATGTAGGGGGCAATAAAAAAAAAACTTTCAGCAGTACAAAGAATGGGCCTTCGGAATGCATATCACCTGTGCTACAATAACTCGCGGATTCGCCAGGATTTTTTATAATACTAGGGCGTAACATTCCGCTAGTTATATTATTAACTAGCGACCCACCCCGGCTTCGCACGGGTACTATATTATGCATAATAAACTCTTCTCTTGAATCACACTTATTTATTTAAAAAAAACCGCATCATATTCCGTTGCGTAGTTTTAAAGATCTAAGCATTAATAGGGACTTAGGGACAGACAGCGGGACGCGACTTTGTTTTATAGTATGTAGTGATGCTATTGACCGATTTGAGTGATTGATTAAAAGCAACCTCTGACATACCTGTAGTTTATGATCCCATAAGCCAATCTGTGCTATTTGTGCTATGCCTTGCTTGGTTTCTCTTTTTGCAAATTGTAGCATAGCCTGTCCAGTATACTACATTTGTAATTTATGTTAAATATTATGCCGTAAACTTGATAAATTCTCTTCTCTGGTCGGCGTGAAGTGACAGTGACGTTTGGTTCTGCATTATCCACAGACATTACCCTGGTACTTTGTGTTTCGTTTTTGCAAGGTTGTACTAAAGATTAAGAATAGTTTAAGAGTAGATTAAGAGTAGTATGCACGCACATTGATTTTTTTGTACACATCGCATGTTGTGAAATAAAAGAAAAAAAATTGAAACTTAATACGAGTATGTTAATATTTCGGCTAGTGTAGCCGCGTCGCTGGCTTTGCCAGCTTCATGCTGAGTTGTGGCCCTTTTGTGACAAACAGTGTTCGTCCTATTTTTGTTACCTATTTCTCTATTGTTATATGTGTTTACATAAATAAATGATTTTCTTTCTTTCTTTCTTTAAAAAAAAATACTACAGCTAAACCGCTTAAAAGTTAAAAATAAAATCACAATATAATTATGAATAATTGCAAGATGAAAGAACATTCAGAGACGTATTAAAATAAGGTATCTGCCAGAAATAATGAAGAGAAGATGAAATTGATATTCAATCTTAGAGATGTAAGAAAAGAACATAATTATTATTTTAACTCTCAAAAAAGTAAACGTTCTCTAAGCTCTTTATTTCATCAAATTTTCAACGAAAGTATGACTTAACATCAAGGGAAGTCGACCAATTCAAACCCAGAGTACATTATCCAGTGCTTTGTTTTTAACTGTTATTAAAGTTCGTGAAACTACGGACTCCGTTAAAGCTGCGACAAATTTTGCATTTAATATACATACTTTGTTAACTCAATTTGAGCGCAACGGTCCGAGATTTAAACAACAGTAAGACTCTAATGCCAACAGAGGTCGATTTTTATTGCCCACTTCGCATTGCATTCTTTCAGAGTATTTCGCGCACTCGCTTCAAAGTGCGCAGCGTTGAAGGGAGCGCGGGCTGGCACGCGCCCCATACAAAAAGTTACATTTCAAGCCGCATTATTACAGGACTAGTTACTGGCTGGCTATTTTACTATAATAATTTTGACTCAATTTCATTTACTAACCAAACTTGTCTACAATATTTTGTAACTCTGCCATTTTGTTTTGTTTGTAATCTCTAAAAAATATATTAAATTGTATTTGCATGCATTGTTATGTGTTTGGTTTAGAGCAAATAAATACTCGATTATGATGATAATAGGTAATTATTTGCCAAATCATAATTCAGTCAAATGATCACTTGTCAGAATATTATTACAGCTCAAAAGGACACTGGTACTTTTGCCAAATAAATGCCTTATTTAAGCGAAATATTATTCATGGTTTTTTTTTAAGGCAAACAAATGGTTAGTCGAACTATGTCCGCTCAAATAAATGTTAGCAATAGGCTTCATTTGGACATGATTAACGTCTATAATTCAAATTGCTCTATAGGCCAAACACCAGAATAAGATTAAATAAAGATGTGAATGAAGTTACTTTAGAATAATAATATAAAGGTAACAAAATAAATGGCTACCCTAGTGTATAAATAAATAGGTAAACGCAGCCTCTGTTACAGTCATGAAATATATAAACTCAAACTTTATTATTATTTCTAAAGAAAGAAGGCAAAAAAATATGCCTACTGACGAAAATCCCATTAAAACATTTCAAAAATTCTGAAGCTACAACTAATGTTGCTTGTTAGGGAGATAAAAAGCTAGCAGATCGTGAAGTCACGATGTGCAGCATCATATTACATGACGTCATAGTAAATGATAATTGGTCCATATGAAGGTGCTTTTTGTGGAAAAGGGACAGTACGTACCCCCTTTTAAAACTTTGGAAACTTATGACTTATGTGATAATTAACCTCTTGTGTTATTCTTTTTAGGATCCGTTCCGTGCCAAAAAAGGTAAAAAAGGAACCCTTATGGTGCGACTCTGCCCGTCTGTCTGTCTGTCTGTCTGTCACAAAGTGAAATATCTCACGAACTGCTTAAGCTATCAATTTGAAATTTGGAATGGTTTTAAATGAGATGATGTTTATCCACGTGCATGGAGACTGAGAAATTTTAATAAACATTTTAATTTTCTATGAAAAATGACGAATATGAGGAGGGGGCAAAAAAACAACAATTAGGTCATATGGGGTATCATATGAAAGGGCTTGAGTTGCACTTTTTGAAACAGTTTTTCATTTATTTCTACATTGGTAAAATTTCGATCTATGAAGGAAAATGTAAAAAATACCATTCCCCCATTATCTCCGAAGTTATCCAAGCGAAAAATTTCAAATAATTTCTCGTAATTAATCTAAACATAAATATTAATGGAAAAGTATTGTCCTATAAGACTGTAATAGAAATACTCTCTTTCAAATAAAAAATATATCGAGATCGGTTCAAGTGATAAACAATAATCGCTAACACACCAACATACATACTAAGCTTATTGCCCTTGCACGTTAGTACCAAATTGGGCCAATAGATGGCGCTGACCCCATTCCTACTTCGCGCTGTTAAGATTTTTCTAGAATTAAAGGGTGTTAGGATATTTCAAGAGCAGTGAGCAGCAAGTGGAAAGCAGCATCTCCTACGGTCTAAATAGCTACGGACGTACCCTTAAGTCATATCTCGACAAAATATATAACTGACAGATTAGAATACTCAAGATAGTTATACCATTTCATATAAACAACAGTCTGAAATGTGATGGAGATCTTTTTAATGCATGCAAAGTGCTGCCTGTTCACATAAAATTGAATTATCAGACACTAAAAGAACAATTCTTTAGAGCTGAAATCCGAAAGCCAATTTCACATACAAAAGCAACTAGACAAGTTACAAATCGCATGCTAAATAAGTAAATCGGAATTTAATCATTACTACGGACCGAGAACATCGGAATACATCATCCCCGACTTAATATATAAACTCCCAAAAGAATTAAAGAATAAAGCAACCAAATTAAATATAAAAAAATATCTCAAAAACTAAATGTTACAACACTAAGAATGTTTTCAGATAAATTAAATGGCACCATAATTTAATATGACTTAGTTGAAATTTGCCTGTAACTCATAGTATAGGTAAAGAAATAACGTTTGGCGCTAAAAAAACAGACTTTTGATAATAAGTCAAGATTAGATATAAGGGAAAAAAACTAAATGATAATAATTAATTTTCCTGTTAGCAGTGACTGCGTCGAGGCAAACCAAACGGATAAACGATGCTATTTTAATTTATTTACAAAAAGTACAAGTTTCTCTCAATAATAAAAACAGAGCCCCTGAGGCATAGAGAAAGGATAGAATAGAGGGACACGCACGCACGTACTTACAGACATGTGGGACAAAGATGTAAGCTAGCATAGACAGTACAACGTCAAATCTCCTATCACTCAGCGCGCAAAGGCTTTTTTTTGTTTGTCACCAGCTTGTTTGTCACCTCCTGTCAATTTCAAAATATTGTACTAAAACTGACGTCACGGATATCTAACGATTAATGGAGGAGTCGTTGAGCATGTATTAGTCTTCTGATACTTCTTACTTTAGTCAGGTTAATTTATCTCTGTCCCTGTTGGGCATTCGCTAGGACTTCATCTATTAAATCATTTATCTAACCCCTAAGGCCTACTTAAAAAAACAAATCGAGTCTAGATTTTTTTGACTAATGAATACAACACGCAGAAATCAAGTTAAACCGGATTTCAGTACCTTTGGCTTGGAAATAACATATTTCATTATGCATGTAGCTTATTACGTGTTATGAGTGGTGCATTATTGTAATTTGATGAACAAACGTTTCAGCTGTGAAATGAGCTCTCTGCCAAGATATTTTTACTGAAAGCGTGTTTTCAAAAAAAGGGTAAACATATTTTTGCAGGCGTAGTCACTCAACGCAACTGATTTATATTAATTTATACTAGTCTATTCTAATGTTGAATAGGCACTGTCTGCGAAATGTTTAACTTTATAAGTATTTATGTAGGGGGCAATAAAAAAAAAACTTTCAGCAGTACAAAGAATGGGCCTTCGGAATGCATATCACCTGTGCTACAATAACTCGCGGATTCGCCAGGATTTTTTATAATACTAGGGCGTAACATTCCGCTAGTTATATTATTAACTAGCGACCCACCCCGGCTTCGCACGGGTACTATATTATGCATAATAAACTCTTCTCTTGAATCACACTTATTTATTTAAAAAAAACCGCATCATATTCCGTTGCGTAGTTTTAAAGATCTAAGCATTAATAGGGACTTAGGGACAGACAGCGGGACGCGACTTTGTTTTATAGTATGTAGTGATGCTATTGACCGATTTGAGTGATTGATTAAAAGCAACCTCTGACATACCTGTAGTTTATGATCCCATAAGCCAATCTGTGCTATTTGTGCTATGCCTTGCTTGGTTTCTCTTTTTGCAAATTGTAGCATAGCCTGTCCAGTATACTACATTTGTAATTTATGTTAAATATTATGCCGTAAACTTGATAAATTCTCTTCTCTGGTCGGCGTGAAGTGACAGTGACGTTTGGTTCTGCATTATCCACAGACATTACCCTGGTACTTTGTGTTTCGTTTTTGCAAGGTTGTACTAAAGATTAAGAATAGTTTAAGAGTAGATTAAGAGTAGTATGCACGCACATTGATTTTTTTGTACACATCGCATGTTGTGAAATAAAAGAAAAAAAATTGAAACTTAATACGAGTATGTTAATATTTCGGCTAGTGTAGCCGCGTCGCTGGCTTTGCCAGCTTCATGCTGAGTTGTGGCCCTTTTGTGACAAACAGTGTTCGTCCTATTTTTGTTACCTATTTCTCTATTGTTATATGTGTTTACATAAATAAATGATTTTCTTTCTTTCTTTCTTTAAAAAAAAATACTACAGCTAAACCGCTTAAAAGTTAAAAATAAAATCACAATATAATTATGAATAATTGCAAGATGAAAGAACATTCAGAGATGTATTAAAATAAGGTATCTGCCAGAAATAATGAAGAGAAGATGAAATTGATATTCAATCTTAGAGATGTAAGAAAAGAACATAATTATTATTTTAACTCTCAAAAAAGTAAACGTTCTCTAAGCTCTTTATTTCATCAAATTTTCAACGAAAGTATGACTTAACATCAAGGGAAGTCGACCAATTCAAACCCAGAGTACATTATCCAGTGCTTTGTTTTTAACTGTTATTAAAGTTCGTGAAACTACGGACTCCGTTAAAGCTGCGACAAATTTTGCATTTAATATACATACTTTGTTAACTCAATTTGAGCGCAACGGTCCGAGATTTAAACAACAGTAAGACTCTAATGCCAACAGAGGTCGATTTTTATTGCCCACTTCGCATTGCATTCTTTCAGAGTATTTCGCGCACTCGCTTCAAAGTGCGCAGCGTTGAAGGGAGCGCGGGCTGGCACGCGCCCCATACAAAAAGTTACATTTCAAGCCGCATTATTACAGGACTAGTTACTGGCTGGCTATTTTACTATAATAATTTTGACTCAATTTCATTTACTAACCAAACTTGTCTACAATATTTTGTAACTCTGCCATTTTGTTTTGTTTGTAATCTCTAAAAAATATATTAAATTGTATTTGCATGCATTGTTATGTGTTTGGTTTAGAGCAAATAAATACTCGATTATGATGATAATAGGTAATTATTTGCCAAATCATAATTCAGTCAAATGATCACTTGTCAGAATATTATTACAGCTCAAAAGGACACTGGTACTTTTGCCAAATAAATGCCTTATTTAAGCGAAATATTATTCATGGTTTTTTTTTAAGGCAAACAAATGGTTAGTCGAACTATGTCCGCTCAAATAAATGTTAGCAATAGGCTTCATTTGGACATGATTAACGTCTATAATTCAAATTGCTCTATAGGCCAAACACCAGAATAAGATTAAATAAAGATGTGAATGAAGTTACTTTAGAATAATAATATAAAGGTAACAAAATAAATGGCTACCCTAGTGTATAAATAAATAGGTAAACGCAGCCTCTGTTACAGTCATGAAATATATAAACTCAAACTTTATTATTATTTCTAAAGAAAGAAGGCAAAAAAATATGCCTACTGACGAAAATCCCATTAAAACATTTCAAAAATTCTGAAGCTACAACTAATGTTGCTTGTTAGGGAGATAAAAAGCTAGCAGATCGTGAAGTCACGATGTGCAGCATCATATTACATGACGTCATAGTAAATGACAATTGGTCCATATGAAGGTGCTTTTTGTGGAAAAGGGACAGTACGTACCCCCTTTTAAAACTTTGGAAACTTATGACTTATGTGATAATTAACCTCTTGTGTTATTCTTTTTAGGATCCGTTCCGTGCCAAAAAAGGTAAAAAAGGAACCCTTATGGTGCGACTCTGCCCGTCTGTCTGTCTGTCTGTCTGTCACAAAGTGAAATATCTCACGAACTGCTTAAGCTATCAATTTGAAATTTGGAATGGTTTTAAATGAGATGATGTTTATCCACGTGCATGGAGACTGAGAAATTTTAATAAACATTTTAATTTTCTATGAAAAATGACGAATATGAGGAGGGGGCAAAAAAACAACAATTAGGTCATATGGGGTATCATATGAAAGGGCTTGAGTTGCACTTTTTGAAACAGTTTTTCATTTATTTCTACATTGGTAAAATTTCGATCTATGAAGGAAAATGTAAAAAATACCATTCCCCCATTATCTCCGAAGTTATCCAAGCGAAAAATTTCAAATAATTTCTCGTAATTAATCTAAACATAAATATTAATGGAAAAGTATTGTCCTATAAGACTGTAATAGAAATACTCTCTTTCAAATAAAAAATATATCGAGATCGGTTCAAGTGATAAACAATAATCGCTAACACACCAACATACATACTAAGCTTATTGCCCTTGCACGTTAGTACCAAATTGGGCCAATAGATGGCGCTGACCCCATTCCTACTTCGCGCTGTTAAGATTTTTCTAGAATTAAAGGGTGTTAGGATATTTCAAGAGCAGGTCAAAAAAAAAGATCGTGATTCTTGAGCCTTGGTAGTTCTATGGTCTCGGTATAAAAGTTATTCGTTGTTTGAAATTGAACTCTGTTGTGTTGGGTTAAAATAAGTAATTCAACAAATAGTGGGACATTTTCTTTACCTTGAGTTAATTGATTGTTTGTACGGAACCCTCGGCGCGCGAGTCAGACTTGCACTTAACCGTTTTTTCTATTTAACTGCATTCATAATCCTTTTTCAAGTAAATTTATCATTATAGATTATTTTATTTAATATATCAGTATTCCAAAGACGCTTTCACGGAATAAGAGGTCAACATAGCTCGTATGATTACTTCCGAACGGCACCACGTTTCGACTTAGGATTCAAGTCAAGTGAAGCAGGCCTTTAAACATTCAGACCTCATCCCGTACCACTTTTAGGTACACATTTGGGAGGTATTTATTTTCCTTGGCTACGGATTTAGTGGTCGTCATAAAACGAACGTCTAAAATGAAGTTGTTAAAGTTTTAGCGATGGCGAACCGGTACCTTGAAAATTGTACCATGGGGACGGTTGTAGATCTAAATAAAATGTTTTTTAATATCTTACTGTATACATCGTTTTAAAGTTAAATTTAAAATTGAAAAATTCTCTAAGTACTCTAAAATTAGTAAGTACAAAAAGATAAATATAATCATAGTTTTTAAAAACGGTTGATTGGTTACGACTGTTATTACGAGGTATAGTACCTAGGTTCATCAAAAATCTGCCGGGGACTACCTTTGCCTGTTTTCTTTCTTTCTTTCTTTGTTTAAGTATGTTTCTCAAAGTACCCTACAATGTTGTTCTGCTCCATACAGCGCCCCCTGGCGAGTTGACAACATAATTTGAACGTTTGAACCACACCTGACCAACCACAAACTCATCACTGAAAACCGCATTTAAATCGGTCAAGCCGTTTTGGAAATAATTGGGATCATTCGTTTAAAACGGTTACTACAGCGCCCCCTGGGGACTAAACATCATAACACTCATATAAGAACCACCTCTGATGAACTGCACATTTTCTTCAAATATCATCTAAATCGGTCAGGCCGTTTTGTAGATAAAAAGGGAGAAAAAAATAAACCGCCTCTTACCCTTAACGCATATACCTTCTCCGTCGTAGGTAAAAAGATCATGAAACGGGTCACTAACGCCTTTGAGGTCGAACATCGTTCGACATGCTTCAGGTTTCGAAACAATCATGATTTCATGCCGGCGCGCGGCGCGCTTAGCACCGCGAGTACTCACTAATACCTAAAGACTACGTGTTGGTTTAAACATGTCGAGCGATATTCGACCTCAAAGACGTTAGTACCGTTTCATTATATTATTTCAATGTCTCACGGGAGTTTTGTATGTAAAACTGGGTGTAACTTGTCATAGATGTAAACGGAAGAGAAGCAGTGACTCCACGGGCACGCCACTCCAATATTGCGAGAGAAGCAGTGACTCCACGGGCGCGCCAGTCCAATATCGCGAGAGAAGCAGTGACTCCACGGGCGGGCCAGTCCAATATCGCGAGAGAAGCAGTGACTCCACGGGCGCGCCAGTCCAATATCGCGAGAGAAGTAGTGTCTCCACGGGCGCGCCAGTCCAATATCGCGAGAGAAGCAGTGACTCCACGGGCGCGCCAGTCCAATATCGCGAGAGAAGCAGTGACTGCACGAGCGCGCCAGTCCAATATCGCGAGAGAAGCAGTGACTCCACGGGCGGGCCAGTCCAATATCGCGAGAGAAGCAGTGACTCCACGGGCGCGCAAGTCCAATATCGCGAGAGAAGCAGTGTCTCCACGGGCACGCCAGTCCAATATCGCGAGAGAAGCAGTAACTCCACGGGCGCGCCAGTCCAATATCACGAGAAGCAGTGACTCCACGGGCGCGCCAGTCCAATATCGCGAGAAGCAGTGACTCCACGGGCGCGCCAGTCCAATATCGCGAGAAGCAGTGACTCCACGGGCGCGCCAGTCCAATATCGCGAGAAGCAGTGACTCCACGGGCGAGCCAGTCCAATATAGCGAGAGAAGCAGTGACTCCACGGGCGCGCCAGTCCAATATCGCGAGAGAAGCAGTGACTCCACGGGCGCGCCAGTCCAATATCGCGAGAGAAGTAGTGTTTCCACGGGCGCGCCAGTCCAATATCGCGAGAGAAGCAGTGACTCCACGGGCGGGCCAGTCCAATATCACGAGAGAAGCAGTGACTCCACGGGCGCGCCAGTCCAATATCGCGAGAGAAGCAGTGACTGCACGAGCGCGCCAGTCCAATATCGCGAGAGAAGCAGTGACTCCACGGGCGGGCCAGTCCAATATCGCGAGAGAAGCAGTGACTCCACGGGCGCGCCAGTCCAATATCGCGAGAGAAGCAGTGACTCCACGGGCGGGCCAGTCCAATATCACGAGAAGCAGTGACTCCACGGGCGCGCCAGTCCAATATCGCGAGAGAAGCAGTGACTCCACGGGCGGGCCAGTCCAATATCGCGAGAGAAGCAGTGGCTCCACGGGCGTGCCAGTCCAATATCGCGAGAGAAGCAGTGTCTCCACGGGTGCGCCAGTCCAATATCGCGAGAGAAGCAGTGACTCCACGGGCGCGCCAGTCCAATATCGCGAGAGAAGTAGTGTCTCCACGGGCGCGCCAGTCCAATATCACGAGAAGCAGTGACTCCATGGGCGCGCCAGTCCAATATCGCGAGAGAAGCAGTGACTGCACGAGCGCGCCAGTCCAATATCGCGAGAGAAGCAGTGACTCCACGGGCGCGCCAGTCCAATATCGCGAGAGAAGTAGTGTCTCCACGGGCGCGCCAGTCGAATATCGCGCAAGCTTTCACGTGGTTTGTATGAGATGTTTGAGATCAAGCTAGCCTAGAATTCGTTATTAGAAATGCGTTTGATTTGATTATTTTTGTCGAATTGCTCTGTTAATTTGGTCGAAGCCGATTTTTTATGATGCTAGGTTTGTTTTAAGGTCATTATTTGAGGTAACGAACCATGCATATTGATCGACGGACATTCAGATGTTCTATTTGAGTACTGATCGCAAGGTGACCACAAGTCAAGGAATGTGTCCCACTGTTTCCTGCCTCTTCCCGTAGGTACTTCTGTATAAATACAGGAACTTAATAATAATGTATCATGTCGCGGCAATGCTTGTGAAAATATTTGGTTGAGATATTGACATATTTCATCAGAATGAGAACATAACTGCGCTTGTTATGCTAGCGCTGAGAAACCAAACATTATTTTTAAGTAAGTAGCTACGAGTATAAATAACCCTTAGCTAGGTTAAGCGATTTATCTACTTTTGAATACTGATTATACATTTACATTTACATTTTTTTGGGACAATCTTACACAAATCGAACTAGTCCCAAACTAAGCAAACCTTGTACTATGGGTACTAGACGACGATATACATACTTATATAGATAAATAAATACTTAAATACATAGAAATCATCCGTGATTGAGGAACAAATATTCATGCTGCAGAAACTGACAAAACGGCGCTAAATCCCCCGTTTGAATTTGAAAACTAAAATGTCAAAAGAAAACGTTCCGATACACGGAAAGTCCGTGTATCGGAACTTTGCGTTCCGAAATCACCTATTTCATAGATAATACAATAATGTCATTTTGTGTTCCTATATTACATCAGCTCGTCTAAAAAAAAACTATGTACAAATAAGTGAGTAAAATAAATCAACAAATCGAATTAAGCGCCGTAGTATCAATAAGGTCCATACTTTAAACCCTTAATCCATATAAAGGGTATCTTCTACACGACGATATAATGTTAAAACTCTAAAAATCACTATCACACATTCTCTTACTCCTATTGTGTTTAGATACCCTTTATTATTTTCGTTATTCACTCTTTATTATATTTATATAAAGAATATATGGTTGGTAAATAAAAGGACATACCTAATATTATTATGTCCTTTTATTTACCAACCAAAATTAAGTCAGCATCAATAAGTCAGTAAGTAAATTCAATATTCCAGCCCGTAGTTAAACTTACTTTGCAAAATTCAACAAATCCAGGCCCCAAGGGCCGAAAATAGAATAAAACTGTATTTATCCTCCAGTTCTAGATCACCTCATTATTTTGCTCCCGGGAGATCGCTGTGTCTTTGTCATTATTGTCATATTTTTATGTTCTTTTCTTTGATCTTTGCAACTTATATTTTGTCTAGTGTGACCTTTTGGTATGAACCCTTTGCATAAAATATTCCCTGTGGATTTAATTAAGCATAACGGTTTAAATAAGGTGACGTGTCAGAGCACTTTGTAGGGGAAGTTTGCTATGATTGGACCACTTAACTTCGCTGCCCTATCACATCACACACACACACACATCATCAGCTTATATACGTCCCACTGCTGGGCACAGGCCTCCTCTCATGTATGAGAGGGAGCGGGCTGCCCGTTCGCTGCCCTACAATCTACACATTTTACGTCAGAAAATAAAACAAGGTTGATAAGTTTTAAACTCTTGAAATTTCATTACCTTATACACAATGGAAAAAGTATAGTAATTTTAGAGAAAAATCGTGAAACGATTTTTCCGGGCCGTTCCCTTCTTTGGACCAGAGTCATCTCGCCATCAATGGACTTAGGAAATTTAAGCCGATGGTCCAATCAAGGAAACTTATGGAAATCCAGAAAAAATCTTTTTCCTGTAATAAATTTACTAAACCAAATTTTGCATTTAATTTTGATCTTTTTAGTATAACTTATTTGCAATATGTACTTTGTATATTATGGGTAGCACGCCTATGGGTGAGGAATTAAAAAAAAAAAAGTTGCCATGATTGGACTGGTCCGATGATAGAATACACATGTGGTCCATTGATAGCAACTAGCTATCAAATCACAAACAAAAATATTAAAAATTAAAGAAAACAAATGGTTCAAAACAGTTGTAATAAATTTCTAACCATGTAGTATATTAGTAAATGTAGGTAGGTAATTAATAAATGTCATCAGGCAGTTTGCTTTCGCCATTAAACTAGTACGTTGCATTTCGCGTGTTTTAATTGGAATAAACCCCAAAATACCACAATTGGCGACGAAAAAGTACCTAACGCGTGTGAATACTAATATAATTGATAAGTAGTGGTATAATAGTTATTTGTGGGCGCGATGGCGAATACTGTGGTTTATGGCGGCAACCTCACATTCGACCACAACGCACAAGAGTGGAGTATTTTTAAGGAACGGTTTGAATCGATGTGCTTTGCTAATGGTTTGACGGACGAGACCGACAAAGCTGGCACGAAGAGGCGTTCTATACTTCTCACGACGTTTGTGGAAGAAACTTACCGCGTCGCAAAAGACTTGGCGTTTCCGAAAACGCTCAACAGCATTGAATATAAAGCTCTTTTCGGGATACTAAATGCTCATTTCGAATCGCCTAAGTGTTCATTTGCCGAGCGATATAAATTTTACAAAGCGGAGCAACGACCAGGTGAAGATCTAGGAGATTGGGCGGCGCGAGTGCGAAGTTTGGCGCAATTCTGCGGGTTCACAACGGAGCTCGATACTGCACTTCGAGATCGTTTCGTACTCGGACTCGAGAACGCTAAAGAACGAGAAAAGTTGTTCGTGGAGAGCGTTGATCAGCTGACTTTTGGCAAAGCGTTACATTTAGCGCAAGCTACTCGCAGCGCACGGCTGGCCATGCAAGCGACCGGGCAAGCGGCAGCAGCGCGCGGCGCCGGCGGCGGCGAGGTGTTCGCGATGCGCGCGGGCCCCGCGCCCCCGCCCGGCCCTGCTAACAACTACAATGCTTCGAGGAAGTCCTGTGCGGTATGTGGATACAAAAATCATACGAAGGACAAGTGTCGTTACGTTAATTATTCGTGTAAAAAGTGTAACGCTAAAGGTCACTTAAGTCGTGTGTGTAAAGTGAGTGATAAGTTCAATTTCTTAGCAGAGGAATCCGACGACATCCAAGAAGGTATTAAAGATGTGTTTCTATATAGTATCAGAAGTGATAACGGTAAACCTATGCAGCAGGTAGTGTCGATGGCTAACGAACAAATTATGTGTGAGGTAGACAGCGGCAGCGCCGTCTCAGTTCTACCCACCAATGTTTATAACGACTTATTTAAGCGAAAATATGCTTTAAAAGAATCCAAAATAAGACTCAACTGTTATAATGGTAGCAAAATATTGCCTTTAGGCCGAGTAACATTACCAATTACGCTGGAAAATAAAACAAAAGAAATCTATTTGTTTATTATAGACGCTGCAGTAGGCCAACCAGTGTTATTAGGGAGAGATTTCATTAGCAAGTTCGGTTTACATTTCTGTAACTTGAGGTGTAATCATCTAGACAGCGAGAATGACGTCATTGGCGAGTTGAAATTAAAATACTCAAAAGTATTTTCTGATGAGTTAGGCAAGTTCAATCAGTATAAAATACATTTAAAACTTAAAGAGGATGCGCAATTCAAATTTTTCAAGCCTCGCCCCGTACCCTTAGCCCTGAAACCGAAAGTAGAAGAGGAATTGAACAGATTGTTAGATTTAGGTATTTTGGAAAAGGTTAGTCATTCAGATATAGCTACGCCCATTGTTCCAGTTTTACGACCCGACGACAATATAAGAATTTGCGGCGACTATTCTGTGACCTTGAACAAAGCATTGTTTATTGATAATTACCCATTACCGCGTATAGAGGACCTGTTTTCGAAGTTGCATGGCGGTCAGGAGTTTTCCAAATTAGATTTGTCTCGGGCATATAACCAGTGTGAACTGGATGAATCATCAAAAAACTTGACGTGCATTAATACACACAATGGTTTGTATAGGTATACTAGGCTTGTTTTTGGACTGTCAAGTTCGCCTTGTATTTTTCAGCAAATCATAGAAAAGTTGCTGTCGGGGATCGAAGGAATTTGTATTTTCCTCGATGACGTGCTTATGTCGCGTTTTAGGGTTCCTTGCTATCTCATTAGGGAAAAATAATTGATGTGGTATTGTAATGAAGAACAAGGAATACGTGCAATAAAATGTATATTAAAAAAAACTAAGGTTCAAGGTCCGACTGTTGAAAAAAACTAGGGTCGTGGGGTAAAAACTAAAATTCACACAGTCCCGGTTATGTCTCCACGGTTAGGTACTCTCGCCTGGGGGAACGTGACGTAGCTGGTGCTCGCGGGCGCGCTTAATTGCGGCCGACTGTGCTGCGGCGACCCGGAGATGTTGAAGATGGCGATAGGCGTCGTTCCCAACCTGGCGACGACGTCACGTTGGTGTAGGCAGGGGCGGCGGTGTTTCCTCCACCCAATTCAGTAGCCCGAACTTTGGACCCTGGAACGCGCCGACCAAAATGTATTAAAAAAAGGGGTCCGGATACGATTTGTGAGCATCCCAGCGAGCGGCGGAGCAAAAGGAAAGTGCCTAAATGTAGCAGTGATGCTGTGGATGTTCACCATCAGAAGCGGAGATTACAATTTGCGTGGATGATGCAATCGTTTATAAAAATTAAATGTTCACAAAATGAGGGTGGACTTAAATATCGAATCGATTGCGTTTGTTCTAGAATGATGGTGCTAAATCTATACGAAATGCAAAGAAACATAAGCACTAAGCACAGTTAAGCTAATGTCTAGGATAATTAATTACTACAGTTTGAAAAGCGTTATTATAATATAACACTTACCCAAATTGGGGTTGAAAACACTCGCGACAAATATTTATTAATTATTAAAAATCGAGGAACATTTAGTGACGATCACCATTTACTTCGGTTACGTTTTAAACAATAATTAGGTGTCTTCACGTATCAGAGACCGAATAAATATCAATGTGTGACGTGCGTTCAAACTCGGTTGCAGATCGGGAGTGTCGCGACGGCGGTCCGCAAATGCATTCCTTAACTAGATAATAACAAAAGAACTTGTTACCAGGGGCGCTAAAACTGCGCTTGGCGTGAGCGCTAAGACGACGCCGATGAATTCATGTTACCTTTAGATGTAGTATGTAGTTATAAAGTTGTAAATTTGTAAATATTAGATTATGACATTAGTTTTAAGTATTGTATATATTTGTTTTTACTAGTAAAATTAATAATAATGTTATATATGTAACGATAACGTTACATTACCCCCTCGTCTCGGGAAGGGTTTTAGTCTTAATTAAAACCCGATTAAGCAGTTTTTCTAGCATTTACTCATTCATTCTGTCATCTTACATACTATACTTTCCAAAATTACCATTCACGAAAACCAACCACAACATTACAATTTACGTTGCTGACGCTGCCTTTTATATCGACGAGTTACCAGCTGATGGAGCTAGTGACTCATGCTAGAAACTAGGTGTTACTGGGGGCATGTTTATCTATTATTTACTACTAGTTTCATGTTTTATTTACTAGCTTCATATCTTTTATGTGCCAAACTCCGATATTTTTGCCTGACATATCCTCCAACTCGTAAACTAAGGGTGATCGTTTTGTAATAACCCTGCATTTTATGTACTTGGGTGCCAACTTTTTGCAGAAATACTTATCTTTATCACTAAGAATGTAAGTACGCTTATATACTATATCGCCCACGTTATATTCTGCTGCTTTCCTTCTCAAGTTGTAATGAGCAGTATTCTTTACATGTGCATTCCACAGTGAGACCTGCACATCATTGAATACTGAAGAAAGACAACCCAAATTCTCTGCATATATGTCGCGAGGCAAGAACAGCACTTCATTACCCAGATCAGTGTCAGTATAGTGCGATCCGCATAAAACTAGCTCTCTACCGTAAACGAGAAACGACGGAGTGTAACCGGTAGCTTCGTTAACAGAGTTATTTATCGCAAACTGTATTTGTGGGATAAAGGTGTCCCATGTTCTGTGGTCATTTTCTACGAATGTAGATAGACAAATAAGGATCGATTTATTGAATCTTTCAACTAAGTTAATTTGCGGAGTATACCTAGGCGTGAAGTATATATTTGGCACCTTGTATTTCTTAAATAACTTGTCTGTGGTGGCACTAATAAATTGACTACCATTATCAAGAAAAATGGTCTGAGGTACTCCGTGAACTAAGAAAATGGATTCTTCTAAAATTTTAACGACTGCATCGGCAGTCGCGCGCCGAAGAGGAAAAATGTTGCAGTATTTGGAGAAACAGCAAGTTACTACAAGCATATAACAATTTTGTTTTCGAGTGACGGGAAGTGGTCCAACAAAATCAATTGAGATCATTTGATGGGGACGAGAGCACTGCTTTGGGCGTCCCATTTCTCCCAATGTAGTGTGATTTTGTAGCTTATAAGATAAGCATACGGAACAAGAGCCTACAAACTGAACGACACTCTGGTGCATCCCGGGCCAATAGTAGGATAAAGATAGGCGACGGTAAGTTTTAAATATGCCGAGATGTCCAGCGGTCGGTACGGAATGGTTGTCAGCAATAATTTGGTCGCGAAACTCAATGGGAACCACTTCCTTCCACTCGAATTCTGACATGAGCTGTGATTTAGTTTTAGAAAGCCGAAATAATGAATTATTTTTGATGATGAAATTTGGAAACTGGGTTGGTGAACTAAGACAGCCATTATAAGTTTTTATGTACCAATCGTCCTTAGTAGATTTTATAGCATCAGAAAGAGATATAGCTGCAACTGGGACAGCACGAGACAGAGCATCGGGAATAACATTATCTACGCCTCGTCGATGCTTGATATCAAAGTTGAAAGAAGATAATCTTACTCCCCAGCGTGCTAGCCTGCCTGATGGATTGTCTAGCGATAAAAACCATTTCAGTGCAGAATGGTCAGTGTACACCGTGAATGTATGGCCGTTCTCTAGGTAACATCGCCAGTGCTCGAGAGCAGCTAATGCTGCGAGGGTCTCCCTTTCAGTGATACTGTAGTTTTTCTCGGCACTGGTGAGTGAGCGACTCATATAAGCTATGGGGTGCTCTTTCCCATCTAAGGTCTGCGTTAACATGGCGCCAATGCCATAATTGCTGGCGTCCGTGTGAACTTCGAATGCTTTATCATACGCTGGGCAAGAGAGGACTGGCGCGGAGACCAAGCAATCTTTAAGGGCATTAAAAGCCGCGTCAGCCTCAGGCGTCCATTGAAACGGAGGTGCCTTCTTGCCGTTTGAGGTCAGTTTGTTAAGCGGACCAGCCACTGTACTAAAATTCGGAACGAAGCGTCGGTACCAGGTTGCGGTACCGAGAAAGCGTTTCAATTCTTTCTTGCTAGTAGGCACGGGAAAGTTTAGAATTGCTTGGACTTTTCCTGGGTCCGTGCGCAAACCACGAGCATCTACAACGTAACCCAAATATTTTAATTCGCTGCGAAAGAATCTACATTTTTCAAAATTTACTGTTAAGTTGGCTTGCTTTAACTTGTCCAACACGCGTAACAGACGAGACACATGTTCCTCAAAAGTTGAGCTTATGACAATGATGTCATCCAAATAGGCAAAAGTTTTGAAATCCATGTCGGCAAACAATAAATCTACCAGGCGCTGCTGCGTTGCTGGCGCATTACACAAGCCAAAGGCGGTAGTTTTAAAACGCATAGTACCTCTAGATGGCACATAAAAAGCAGTCTTATCGCGGTCTGAAGGATCTATAGGGATCTGCCAAAAAGCCTTCGAAAGATCAATGCTGGACAGGTACTTTGCGTCTCGAAGATTATCGAGGATCTCCGAAACGTATGGCAAATTGTACGCGTCGCGTTTTGTCACAGCATTGAGCTTCCGACTGTCGAGGCAGAACCTGGGCTGTCCATTCTTCTTGTGCACGATAAGCACTGGTGACGACCATGCGCTCTCACATGGCTCAATAACATCCAGTGACAACATCTCGTCAACTTGCTCCACCAAAATACGCTGTTTTTCCGGCGACATTCTATAATAACGCTGTCTTACTGGTTGCGCGTCTCCAGTGTCTATTTTATGAGAGATCAGGTTGGTCCTGCCCAATCCTTTCTCCTCCATTGAAACAGCTTTGAATTGAGCTATAACATTGTCTGCTATAGACCTCTGCGACTGAGTTAAGTTATCGTAGGAGTTGATGAAAGAGTCAGGGTTAGTCACTTTTAATTCCGCAAGAGGGCTCTCAGACAAAGTTATACTATTCAAATACTTAGGGCAGATTTTAAACGCACGCCAAAAGTCAATGCCTAGTATGATGGATGTTTCCACCTCAGGGACAACATAAGCCTTAATTATATGAAACTGGCCTTCGAAACTGATGGGTAAATGCATGTACCCGATACTATTTAAGGATTGACCACCTGCGGCTACCATAGAAATGTCATCATCCTGTTGCAAAGTGCAGTCGACTAAGTGTTTATGGGCATTATTACCCAAAATGCTCACTGCAGCACCAGAGTCTAACAAAGCACAGGCGTCAATATCATTTATCTTAATATTTACATAGGGCCTAGGATCATGTTGAGGTTTGGTATGCAGAATTGTAGATATTCTATAAGTAGAAGAGAACGTTTTGATAAACGCAAGCCAAGAGTCCCATTCTTGTTGGTCGAAATGTCTACAATTCTGCCCATCTAGTTTTTTAAATTCTTACTCTTATTACATACAGTGCAGTCTGGAGTTTTAACATCCTTCAGTCCGCATTTAAAACAAAAGACGTCCCTATTCGCTTGGCACTTTGCTTTGGCTTTGGCAACCGGCCCGACCAGAAAAATACACGTCGAAAGACTGGAGCAAGTTTTGAATCGTATTAATGAGGCCGGGTTGTGCTTAAAGCAAGACAAGTGTGAGCTGTTTAAGAGTTCTGTGGAATACTTAGGGTTTGTGATAGATAAGAACGGGCTACACAAATCACAAAATAAAGTCGATGCCATTCTTAAAGCAAAAGGTCCGCGAAATGTATCCCAGCTTCAGTCGTTCCTGGGCATGTTAAATTATTATCGAATATTCGTACCTAATGCATCGGGTCTTTTGAAACCCTTGTATGCACTGTTAAAAAAAGATTGTAAGTGGTACTGGGGCGCCGAGCAAGAGGAGGCGTTCTTAAAAATAAAAGAGGAGCTAGCGAGTGAGCGCGTGCTGGCGCACTACAACCCAGAGTACGGCACGGTGCTAACGACGGACGCCGGGCCGGCCGCGCTCGCCGCGGTGCTGGCGCAGACGCAGCCCGACGGCTCCGAGCGCGTCATTGCGTACGCCTCTCGCTCGCTCACACCCAGTGAGAAAAACTATGCTCAGATACAAAAAGAAGCGGCTTCTATTATATTTGGCATAAAGAAATTCCATTATTACTTGTATGGCAGATCGGTACCTTTTACTTTAAGAACGGACCACAAACCCCTAGTATCAATTTTTGGATCAAAAAAAGGTGTCCCTGAATTGGCGGCAAATCGATTGCAGCGTTACGCTATTTTCATGTCGGCTTATAATTACAAAATAGAACACATAAAGAGCGAAAAGAACGTTGCAGATTATTTGTCTAGGGCCACGGTGGATGACACGCAGGGGTGTCCTGAGGGAGACTTGGTGGATCGAGCCACTTATATTAACTTCATGTCTGATTCGTTAAAACCGGTTACGGCGAGAGATATTTGTTTGGCCACAAATGAAGATAATTTATTAATTCGCGTAAAATCGTATATAGAAAAAGGGTGGCCACGAAAAGTAGTCGATAGTGAATTAAAGTTATTTTTTAACTGTCGTACTGAGTTAGCTATAGAAGAAGGTTGTATTTTGCGTGGTCACAAAGTGGTCATACCGGCTGTGTTTCGTGAACAACTTTTGAATGAGTTACATGAATCACATCTTGGGGTCGTCAAGACCAAATCGGAGGCTAGGAAACGCATGTGGTGGCCCAAAATAGACCAACAAATTGAGCAAAAAATTGGATCATGTAACGTGTGTATTACAGTAAGGAATGCGCCGGCGCGCTGCCCGCTTGCTCCGTGGCCCTACCCGGCTGCGCCCTGGCAGCGCGTGCACCTGGATATGTGCGCGGTGCAAGGTCGGCAGTTTCTTATCGCCGTCGACGCGTACTCTAAATGGGTGGAGTGTTACGCAATGACCCAGACTGACTCTGCTAGTGTCATCGTTAAATAAGCAGACATGTTTAGTAGATTTGGTCTTGTACGCACCTTAGTTACAGACAATGCATCGAATTTTTGTTCTGCTTTGTTTTCGGAGTTTTGTGATGCAAATCAAATAAACCATATAACAATCGCACCTTACCACCCGAACTCCAACGGCCAGGCCGAAAATAGTGTGAAATTTGTAAAGAAAGGCATAAAGGCAATAGTTGCGCAAAACCCATCTCGTTCAAGTTTTAATATCAAGTTAAGTAAGTTATTGTTTGACTACAGAAATGCGGTTCACTGTACCACTGGATTTTCGCCCGCTCAGATGTTGGTGGGACGTTCGTTACGCTGTCGACACGACTTGCTGCGCGCGTCGCGCGGCGCCGGCGCCGACGCCGACGCCGAGGTGCGCTTGCCCAGTGTGCCTGCGTCGTTGGCTTCCTCGGCTAATCAAAATGTTACCTCCAAACAGCAACAACAGTACAACCTCTTACAATGTAAACAATATGGCGGGCAGAGAAAATGTATTTTTAACAAGGGGGACAATATTTTAGTGAAATCGTTTTTTAAAAATGGAACACAAAATATCTGGAAAAGGGGCACCATCGAAAAGAAAGTCGGATCGAGAATGTTCATAGTAAATGTAACCGATTCAAAAGTAAAAGTGAAAAAACATGCTGACCAATTGTTACTTTACAAGGGTGGTGACGTCATAAATGATTCGTCTTACGACGGCGATATTCCAACATTGCGAAGGGACAGCCATCCGGTTAACGACCTGCTCGAGGCGGGTGTATCATCCCCGACATGGAATGATACCACCCCTAATGATGAAGCTCGACAAGTGGGCGTGTCAAATCATCAGGATGCATCGCCGGACACCTCTTTCGAGAGTGCCGCCTCACCAGACATATCTCCGCGTCAGCAGCCGGGCGAAGACGAAGAAGCTATGAGCGCACTGTTAGACGACCTAGAGCGTCCGTTGGAGGCTCTGCAGACAGAAGTCGAATCAAACGTGCCCATAACTGACGGTCACGACCCCAGCGACCTTGACCTGCGGCGGCAGCGGCCTGTGAGGAGTACCAGGAATAAGGATGCAAATTACAAAATTTAACTGCCTTATTAAATAACGCAAACTTAACTCCCCCGCGTACTTGTAATGCTAGTTTATATAATTTTGCTTACTTAGGTATGAAAGGGTAACCTATCTCAATATTTTTTAGGTATTTGGGTAAATGTTGGTGGAGGAAATGTAGTATATTAGTAAATGTAGGTAGGTAATTAATAAATGTCATCAGGCAGTTTGCTTTCGCCATTAAACTAGTACGTTGCATTTCGCGTGTTTTAATTAGAATAAACCCCAAAATACCACAAACCATTATACATCAGCACACTTTTAAACAATTGCAAATGTAATGAAACTTTCGTGATTTTTTTCCTCCTCGTAATTTAAGATCAACAGCGCTCGAAACATACTCGCTCACGTCAATCGTCACCGGAAAGTGCGGCGCGACTGAGGTTTTGGGGGGGTCAGCTGGGCTGCCCAAGGACTCTTTGTACCTTGTTTGGCTCTGTCTAGCACGTGTAGATTTTAAAATATTTAAGTGGTCCAATCAAAGCGCCGCTCCAATGATAGCAACCTTCCCCTATATAGCAAAAAATGTTTTATGATATACCTGTTTCATTTCCTAGTTGCCAAATCGGACCTCGGGTTTTCTATGCGACGAGGGAATGCTAGAAGGATGATAAGATGATAACTTACCCCCTTATTCATAAAACTTAAAATGCCTCCGCTAAATATAATGTGCTTTGTCCCTTTCTTACGAACACAAATGTCAAAGTGACAGATAAGGACAAACGAATTTTAACGCCATTTTAGTTAAAACAGGCTTGTAGTACGTTTATGAATACGGCCGTTAGTCTCTAACGCGTCTCACTTGCCGCAAATAAAAAAGATAACCTGTGCATTTTGGTTGTTTAATGTGTATTGCTTATACATTTTGGCATCTGTATTAATTATATTTTAAACACCAAAATATAAATTAACATGACGTTTATATGTCAACATCAACTTTATCAACTTGGGTAATTAACTAATTAGTTAATTCAAGTGAATTTCAAGCGAGGCAGTACCTACGCAATACGCTTGATGTTTTTATTAATATACAAGAGTACCCTTAATATCAGCACGTCGGTGAGGCAAGTCAAATCCCGCCGACGTTGTCTTCTAAACCACTTCAATTTGCTTGGAAGTCTTCAATGTGGTGCTTCCGCTGCCAGATGTAAGTAAAGTTAAGCTCTAAGGCGTGCATTATTAAGCAAACACGTGTAGGGGAGATCGGGGTAAATTGAAACGGTAAGCTGACACAGTCAACATCTTGTCAATTCAATGCGGTAGAAATTAGGTAGTTATTGAATGCTTAAATATAAAAGTATTTTGGCTCAGCATATATATCTTACATTGCAGTGTGTAACTTTATTTTATTTTTTTATATATTTCAGTGTTATCAATATTTTTCCTTTTAGTTTTCTTTGAATTTTGGAATTGTAAGTGTTAGTTTTTTAAGGTATTGTTACATTTTCTGTAGACATTATTAGCAATATTTTGTAAGTGTATGTATTTCTTATTATTGACGACCACGATACGACTTTACCACGATACACAATAACAGGTAAAAAAATATTCATGTCACACAATAGATCAAAGTACAAAGTATTCAGAGATACTTGTGATAAGAGACACCGCTCTTCCGTAGCAAATTTGCTACGGAAGAGCGGTGTCTCTTATCACAAGTATCTAAGTTAAGATACTTAAGTATCTTAACTTACAAATGTGATACAGACGAACTTAAAGTACAGAAAATGCCATAACCTAAATCATTACCATACGATGAGTAGTAGAGTTATGCATATAAAAAAGAATTGACAGGGTGCCAGTGTGTGTGTGTGTGTGTGTGTGTGTGTGTGTGTGTGTGTGTGTGTGTGTGTGTGTGTGTGTGTGTGTGTGTGTGTGTGTGTGTGTGTGTGTGTGTGTGTGTGTGTGTGTGTGTGTGTGTGTGTGTGTGTGTGTGTGTGTGTGTGTGTGTGTGTGCGTGTGCGCGTGTGTGTGTGTGTGTGTGCGTGTGTGTGTGTGTGTGTGTTTGTGTCTGTGTCTGTTTCTGGGTCTATGTCTGTGTCTGTGTATGTGTCTGTGTCTGTGTCTGTGTCTGTGTCTGTGGCTGTGTCTGTGTCTGTCTCTGTGTCTGTGTCTATGTCTGTCTGTCTGTCTCTGTGTGTGTGTGTTTGTGTGTGTGTGTGTGCGTGTATGTGTGTGTGTGTGTATGTATGTGTGTGTATGTGTGTGCGTGCGCGTGTGTGTGTGTGTGTGTGTGTGTGTGTGTGTGTGTGTGTGTGTGTGTGTGTGTGTGTGTGTGTGTCTGTGTGTGTGTGAGGCTTTTTGAAAGCAACAATATAAGATACTCGTATCCAAGTTTTATGCCTACCTAAAATCTTGCTATTCACTTACCTTTCAAATACGATACCATATCACACCACTTCTGTACATCTGTCTTTCGGTCAAACTATTTTTGTATCAACCAGAGCCTGCTAAATGCATGTTTAATCACTCGAATAAGTGAATATGTATCTATATTCTTATGAGAAATAAAGATCTTTAAACCTATCCATACATACACCTATTTCCCGGAGGGGTACCCAGACATCACGGATTTCCACTTGCTACGAACTTGACAAACCTTTCTTGCTTCATTCCCTTTCTTTACATTCTTCATACTGCTCGTCGGTCTAGGGTACTCTTGACCTGACCTTACTTCAGGATTTCTCTGATTTGGTCGAAATATACACAGGTATTTGAATAATCGAAATTATGGATTTTTAAAGCCCTTTAATTACTCAAAGGTCATTCAAATAGGTACCTATGCGAGAACCGAGATAAGGATCTACCTCGCACACAAAATGTACGTCAAGACAAAATGTAAAATAAGCTGTTCAGCTCAGCTCATACATTGGTCAACACACAAATGTACAACACGTTTTGTGCATACACCGCACACACTGATTATTGTACATTTGCGACGATGTACATTCCCCGTGTATAAGCAGCCAGCGGCGTCTCAAATAGCGAACGGCCGTAACCTCACATTGCCGTAATCCGCGCTCTGTAGCAAGATTTGTTAATTAACCAGCCTCAGTAATTGGAAAACAAGAGGCTCTCGGGCATGCGTAGAGGATGGGGTCAAGGTGAGGTAAGGGTTAAAAATACTGCCGAGCCAGTACACGGCGTGATGGGAGTTTATAGCGTATACTGAATTAAAATCTTACATTATTTTATATTTAGACTGGCGAAACAGCATGATAGTAAGCGGGCTCTTCAGAGCCCTAATGCTTCAGCATACAAACATGCCAGACCCTTTAATTGATTGCAAGAGTCTTTGTGTCGGTAGCTAGTGACAAATACAGGTCCCCCCCCCCTGTCAACAAGGCATCGTGTGGCTGACACACCTTAAAATTAATTTATAGTTTTACTTGTTATATTTCTGTTTGAAGTGCCACGATTAAATAATAAAATAATAGTGTTGAGCTCTTTCAACTTTACTCATGAGCGAAACAATCTACCGCTGTTCCTCACCTCTCTACGCCTTATATAGAGGGAACACGCGATGACGGTAACTTTGGTGAAATGCAGACTTGACAAAAGGGGTAGGCAGAACACATGATAATTTTCTTTATTTTTTCCATTTTCACATGAATCGTATGTTCCAGAACCATTCTTAGCTTATATGTGGGTATAGAAGATCGACAAAATGTGATATAGCAGTGATAGGTTGCTAGCTCATCGCCCACAACATACTTCAACCCTGCTCCCTTAGTCGACTTTTACGCGGGTGGTGAAATTCTAACCCACACGGGGGACAATCATCATTACTGTTTATTAAAATGTGATTTGTCCGTTTCTCATACCTAATTACCTACACATGTCAAGGATACAGATTGTTAAAGCCAGATGAATATTAACGACATCTCAAATGAAGGCAACATGGTTGCATCACTGTTAAATTTGCTGAATTAGGTACTTATTATGCACTCATGATCCAACGTGAATTGTGCAAGTGGAAATCTGTTATCTCTGCCTACGCCTCCGGGAAATAAGCGTGATTATATAAATACGTATCTCTCTCTTTACTTGTTTCCTCATTCCTGAGCTCATTTCCACAGTTGGATTTTGCAGAACGTATGTAGAACCTATTATAAAAAAATACAACCGAAGTGAGAACCTCCTCCTTTTTTTTGAAGTCTGTTAAAAATCATCCACTTTGCTGCGATTCTGAAAACCTGACATGCAACAGCCAGGTAAAAGTAACCCATTCAATTTTAACCCATAAAAAAGGCATATGTTTAACGGACCACCAGATATAGTAAAATATAACGCCAAAAAAAAACTTTTTACTGCCAAAAATACTAAATGATCACCAAAATTTAATCTCCATTTTAATGTGAAATAGTAACCCAAAGTATAACATCTTACTATACTATTAAAGAAAATGCTATCCTAATAAATAATTGCTAATCCAAAAATAGTCAAATGATCATCAAAATTGTATCTCCTATTAATGTGAAATAATAACCCAAATTATAACATCTTACTATCCTATTAAAGATAATGCTATTCTAATAAATCATTGCTAACCCAATAATAGTAAATGATCACCAAAATTGTATCTCCTTTTAATGGGAAATAATTACCCAAATTATAACATCTTACTATCCTATTAAAGAAAATGCTATAATAAATAATAAAATAATTTCCTAAATTCGACGGAGCCCCGCTTTCTTTTCTGGGACTCAGTCTCCCGCCGTCCGCCCGGGCTCCCGCCAGAAACTCGCTTCGTCGGTCCTTCATTTCACGTGCGCACTCGACCTACGCTCCGCTCGGGAGGTCGCCGGCTCGCTTCGCTCGCCACCTTCCCCCGCTCGCTGCACTTGGGCCTCGTGCATCCCGTTCAACTCAGGACCTCCTTCACGACCTTCTGGCTCCGCGGGCTTTCATATACACTCTAGGGGGAGGACAGACAAGACCACGTACTAATAGCTGGTACTATTGTGATGGTAGAATTATTATTTTTGGTGTTCAGTATATTTTTTTGGTAAAAGAGCTTAGGGTACCAAAGCATTTTTTGGTGGTCATTATATTTGATTCCCATAAAAAACACAGAATGAAAAGTAACGCATACCAAAAACTGCTCAACTACCGGCAATTCTCACTTATTGGAACAGAACGCAGCCTCTCCGACGTACGTTTTCTATTTGTAGATAAACAAGGGCATGGAGGCCGGGCAAAGGCTCGACCCAAGGGGAAACAAGGGTAAAAAAGTGTATGGAAAAATTGCAGGAACTGTGTAGTTTTATAACTCGATTTAGTCGTCTAATGTGAATATTAAAAGAAAATTAAAACTCCCATCATCCAATTTTAAAATAGATTTCCTTAAAATCTAATCTCGATAGCAGTTTTATACGTATGTATCAGAAAAAAAAATGTAGGATCTGGCTGGATAAAATATTCGACGACAGGAAATGTTACAAATGTCAAATAGGTTGTTTTGCTAAGTTAACTGAGGTTGACTTATTTCGGTTCATATACAAATACAAATAGTACAAATAGAAATAGTTTATTTAGCAGAAACAGATTAGCATACAAAAACATATCCATCAGACTCCAAACTAGGCTGAGCCTGTATCTTGGGCATATTGCATAGGTATTTATCACAATCCATTTTGAAAGAAAAATAATAAGTAAGGCCCATAAATGTACCACCAGCGCTGATTTTCAATGTCCCCCCTCTCGGTCTAAGATGTGCCAAGAAAGAAAAATAAATAAGATTTTGACATATTTGCATGTTGCTGTCCACGTGGAACTCGTTTATATTCTCTATACATACTTTCATCCCCAATATCATCCCCTTAGAAAATGACTTCCGGGATTAAAAAAATCCTACTCTCCCGGGACTCAAACAACCTCTATTATGTGATTGTACTTTTTCTTTTGTTTCATGTACTTTTTCTTTTGTTTCATATTTTCAGGTTATTTATTATTTATTTCTAAATATTTTAAGGTGATGGCAATAAACACATTTTTATTCTTATTTTTATTCTTGTTCTTCATATACCAAAGTAGAAGTATCCATGTGATTTCGATCGGAAGCGACGAGAAAACATAGACTCCTTGCCTGGGTTTCGACAAATTCAGTCGGTTTCCATTTTGCGTTCGTCAACGTCCATGTGTGAAGCTTATTGCACTCCTCGGTGAAGAATCGATGAGTAACACAGCGCGGTCACTCAAAAATACACGCTTGTTCATTTGAAATACCGTGATACCGTTTGAAGTGCCGTGATGTATGTGCGGGCTGAAAAACAGCGCTATACAGCCGATAGGCTCGCAGCGAACGCTGAGCCTGAGTCTATTGTTGCACTGATTTTGATTGTTACAATATTTTTTCCTGACTATGTTTTTGCGACTATAAAACTCTTTCTATTATTCTTTTAAGATGTTCGGAGGTTATGTTATTAGTCGTTTGATTGTTATGTTTGATGGAGGATGAGAAAGGGAGGGATAGCAGGACACCGGTCAGGTCGACCAGGAACAAGCCCAACTGTTGAATATTTATCAAATTGAGGGAAAATCGTTACTTTATTGGTTTCCTGATAAAAGATCATTGATTCTATGAGGTTTTTAAAAATTGTAAGCCTTTTTAAAGTTTCATCAAACATATTTTAGTTTAAATGACCTTCGAATTCGTTTGTCTTTATATGTTTCCAAGAAAAAGACAGATCACAATACAAAACAGTAGCGAATTGCTATTGTGATTTATTTCGTTTCTTTTAATTAGTTGGTCCGACATAATTTATCTAAATCTATAGGAAATCAGGTAAATCCCATTTAATTGATTTTTTAAATCACAATTGAAGCTCCGCGTTTTGGCTTTTCTATGAATTTATTGGAGTGTTTTTTTTTAGTTCGCTACCGCTGTTCTAATCTACACATTACAACCGTGACTGAAAGAATGCTATCCCAGCGCACGAAATCCGTAAATTGCAAGGCACGTGTTCCGTGCGGACCCGTGCGGATTCCGTGCAAATGTGCCGATGCATGAAAATAGCGCCAGTCTGCTATTCGTTGCGATATCGACAGGAATTTTCATTACCCTAATAGCTGCATAACGACTGTGTTTATAAAGAAAGCTGTATTTTACGTTGCTTGTGTGCTTTCAGCGAGTATCGGGACTTAAGCTCTGATGCCTCTGCGTTATTTTGCGGGGCGGAATCTATATGCGGTATTTTGTAGTTTACCGAGAATTTACTGCCAACAAATAAATGTACAATTGTAAACAATGACCTGTACACCTTATTAACCATTAATGATGTCTATGGCACTCGAATCTGGTCACTAACAGGAGCTCAAAAGTTCCAACTCAAGATTTTCCAGCGAGCTATGGAACGCAGCGTACTCGGAGTTCGTAGAATCGATCGGATCAGGAACAGGGAGCTGCGTACCAAAACTGGCATCGTAGATGTGGATGCTAAGACCGGGAAGATAAGTCATAAGTGGGACTGGGCTGTGTAGTGTATGACGCAACATCGAATAATCTTATAAAATGCAACGTTGTAGAGACAGCCTTGAAATACAATACCCTAGCAAATGGTTTATTTACGCTGTAAGACATACGTCTCGGCTGGACATGTATTGTCTGCCGGATGCACGCGGAGCGATGGGCCAAATTTGCCACCGAATGGACCCCACAAGATGGCTTCCGAGGTAGAGGCAGACCGAAAAGGAGATGCCTGGCAGCACGACCTTGATACGTTTTGTACAGATTGGCGAATACTAGCACAGGACCGAGACGAGTGGCGGATAAAAGGGGAGGCCTGTGCCCAGAAGTGGGACACAATATAGGCTGATAAAAAAAAAGTCTGATCGTGTAGTAGGCGTAATGCCAGTAAAGAATGTAATGTACCTAAATACGCATTGTGTTGATAGAGAGGGACCTACATTTGTCTCTAGCTGTCCACACGATGAATCCTCACGCCAACGTCTCGACTGCCCCCAGCATCCATAAGCTACGGTGTCTGATTATCATGAGGAATACTGTATGCTTGTTTCATTGTATAAATAAAAGTGTTAGTACATTTTGACGACCGGTTAGCCTAGTGGGTAGTGACGCTGCCTACGAAGCTGAAGGTCCTGGGTTCGAATCCCGGTATGGGCAAATATTTATGTGATGAGCATGAATATTTGTTTCCGAGTCATGGATATTGTCTATGTATTTAAGTATTTATATCTATTATCTATTATCTTGGATCTTTTCAAGACGAGAGTGAATAGACACTATTTAGGTATGCATGTAACACCCTCGACCTCATCATCACTTACCATCAGGTGAGATAGTGGTCAAATGCGTACCTATACGAAATAAAAAAAAAATATATATATATCGTCGTCTAGTACCCATAACACAAGCCTTACTGAGCTTACTATGGCACTAGGTCGATTTGTGTAAGATTGTCCCCATATATTTGTCGGAGAATCCAAGGCGATTCCAGACACGCCACCGAACGCAAGCATGACGTCATTAGTAGTCAAGCTTGGATGCGGCCGTCGGAGCGCACGGGCATTCTACTGCCAGAGCTCGTGACGAGCGGACGTGTCTGTTCGGTCTTGCCTTCAAGGTTAATTTTGCCTGCTTAAATATTGTGGTGAATTAATATAGTGACGTTCAGTAAATCAGTCTGGCTATTTTATTTGCTGCTTGAGGTTACCCACGATGTCTGAACCTGACGAAAGCGCTCGCCCACTTAGTCCCGTTTTACATTCTATGCCGATATATTTATGTTATTTTTATATTTTATTTATACTGTAATTGCTCCAAACATTTTGTACAGTCATCGTGTTAAATGAAGCTCAATTTATAGACAGCCGACTGATATGCTAATCTAAGTAATCTGTGTCGGCATATTGATGACGTCACTCGATCGTCACATCGGAGCCTGATTAATCGGTGAACACTAACTAAAGGCCGTGACGAGGTGTTTTCCTTAAGACGCACGTCTTTTGTTCCCAAAACGGTCTGGTTTTAAAGCTTAGGTACTCCTTCAGGGTAATCACGTAACGTTTCGAACGAGCCTTAGGACAATTTAATTATCTCATCCGGTAACCTTGTCTCCTGAAAGTACGGGGTGAGTTCTGCTGTTTTGCAGACTTGTTTATGAAGTTGGCCCAATAAATAATCCTCGAGCGCCGAAGGCAACTGATCTACCTGACGCGCGTTTTTTTACAATATTTTGATTACTGTCTTGTCTTTAGTGACACGCGCAAGATTCAAACAAATCGATGGTCGTACGATTTATTTAAATCGACCCACTCGTTTGTTCTCTAAAGTGCCACAAAGGAATACATGGACTGGTAAATCCTTTGCGTTGCGCAGTCGGGTAAAAAGGGAAAATAGACGTATGCTGGTCGATTGTGCAACGTTTTATACGGTGTAGGTACTTCCTTATGCCATTTTTCATAGACCACTGTTTCAGGTTTGTACATCTTACAGGCGGGCTAGCAACTGCCGTCTTAAAATTTCAATGGTACATTTTTAATCATGGCTGGTCTGTTAATTAATGAGAGTAGGTTTTCTCCGTGTTTTCGTAACATTGTAACAGAATATTTTTCCTAGTAATATTTTATAGCTTGTTTTCTTACCTCAGCTTTCCTGCAAAATCGTAAGAATCTACAAGGAAGCTGGAACAGCGTACATAAAGCTGGTCTAAGTGGAAACTTATGTTTCATCTGACTTTTTGCGAAAGTGTTTTTTATTATATTATCATCCAAAGTATAGGAGAGCGGGGGTCATCTTGGACGAATTTTTCACGCACCAATTTGTTTTGGATTTAGTATTGTTTACTAGCTTATACGCACAACGAGCTAACACGCCAGAACGAGCGCTCAAATTGGAATGCGAAATTTGTGTCTCATCAGATATATCCTTTGTGGCACGGTAAAAAATATTCAGCCTCAAAAGACTTAAACGGTTATGGTATTCAATACCATAAAAATATATCACTATTTTTCAGTCATTCATTCGAAAATTAATTTTATTGTGCTATATGCTGAAAACGGACTATGAGTTGAATTAAATTTGATTTAAAATACCTAAGTGTCGAACATTTAGACACGAATTTTGTATTTTCTGGATTGTTTATTCCTTGTTATCAAATGAAGGAGAAGGAAGAAGGAGCGACGAATTGACGTGATTTTTTAATAAGTAAAGGTAGATGAAGGGATGCAGAGTGACATAGGATAGTTTTTATCCCCGAAATCATCCCCTAAAGGGGGTGAAATAGGGGGTAAAAGTTTGTATGGAGCTGCGATATAAACGAGTTCCACGAGGACGGAGTCGCGGGCAGAAGCTAGTATTTTGTAAAACGTTTCTACATTAATTTAAAATTAAACATATTACAAGGTAAAGGCAGAGGTAAGTCAAACATTACCCTGGCTGCTATTTTCAACGTGGAAACTGGTCTCTTTTCAAATCTGATTCTTCTTGCTACGAAAACAGAATCGTTTTTGTATGCGTGTGCTAAGTACGTAAGCTTCTTTAACCTGAACCTGGTAATGGTTTTATTGTAGCCGTTATGTAATTATGTCTGCTTTTACGCAACATTCATTATATTAACTCATGGACATAAAACATTTACAAATAATTAAATTAGTGAAGAAATAATAAAATGTAGACTACTGCCTATAACTTCTCATCCATGAGAAGAGGCTAGTGCTTAGCAATTAAGTCCAAGTCGAAGTCAAAGTTATTTATTCTTCACTTTAGGATATTCCTTGCACCTTTAGTGTCCTTGGGAAGAACCGGGGTAAAAACTCGGCGAGGTATATTTTATTCAAAACAGCTTAGGTACGATATATAGTTTCATTATCACATTAAGTATTATAAATTAACATTCCTACATTTATTTATTTATAAGCCTTTTATTTCCAATAGATAACTAAATCACATTTGTACTACAATTGATTTAAAAATTTATTGAAAAAAGAGACTTAAAATAACATTAAACAATTACTATCTAAACTTAATATAAAAGCCTAAAAAATTAATTAAAAACTAATCCACTAAACTAAAATAAAAACTAAAATATATCTAAAAATTCACGGGACCCCCCGTGGCATTGTGCCGAGGACGCTGGCAGCATTTCCTCGCTGTATCGCGATGCTGACGCGTTGAGCGAGGAAGCTGCCAGCTCTTTTGTCCCCGGTGGCGTCGACTAACATTTTCGCGATGTTTTTGAAAAGGTCAGTTGCCCCTGGACCCCACGGACCGAGGGTCTCGACGCCAAAAGGAATGAAGTGGTATCTGGCGTCAAGACCGCTGTATTTACGCATTTTTAGCGCCTCCGCCGCCTCTGCCGCCGCCCCGGCTTTTTGGGTTGTACCGTGGAGATGGGACGGGGCCAGTGTGTCAACGCAGGTTGCGTCCCACACCAGGACTCGGCCCATCTTCCACGGTATGAGGGTCATTCCGTCCGGTCTCTTGCCGTCGTCTCTGGCAATACCGGTCGGTTCGAGGATGGCCGGTACGTTCACGGTAGCAAGAGACCGGCGGATAATATAATTTAAGGCGGCGTGGCGAGAGAAGCGGCCGGCGCTTTTAGTGCATGACAGACCGTGGTGCCCAAGCTGGTCGACGTCACTGCCACAGGGACATTTGTGCGGTGCACATATTGGGTGTCCGCTTCCAGGAAGGTGCCGGTGCTAGGCGAGGGGTAGGCGCTCAGCCAGTGGCCGGCATCCTTGCATCCCACTGCGGTCAGACGTGCGCGCTCGGCTCCTGAGCTGTTATGGAGGAGAGTAGCATACTGTAATTTGGAGATGGTATCGTCCCAGCCCTTTTGGGATTTGGGATTTGCGGGTGTGTCTTCCCCCGGGCAGGCTGACAACCATGCATTTTTAGCGACGCCCAAGCCCGCAATCTTGTAGTTTGATGGGGGATCCCCAAGGATTTTACCTACGAGACTGTATGAGCTGTGGACGGACGATAGAAATGCTGGTAGAGCTACACATGAAAGTTTTCGCAATCCCAAGCCTCCGTGCCGCACAGGAAGGGATGCTTGACACCAAGAATCTTCGCTGAGTTTTAAATTTAATATGCATTCCAAATTTGATCTGATAAGAAGGTCAATTGGTGTCAGTAAATTTTGGTGTTGCCAAAAAGGGCTGCAGCGAAGCATGTATGTGAATTTAGGTACAAACAGACAGAACTTCATAATAAAAAGAGCCGAATGGGTGCTGATTTGAAGTAAACGATCCGAGCAGTTTTGAAATTTTGAAATGGTCTTATTTATGTGGTCGGGAAAGGCTTCATCGAAAATGGGGGTCCCTAGGAGGTTAAGTGAATGCTTGGTTTCAATTTTTATATTTGGAGCCAAATTGATAAATTTTTCTATGACGTCTTGTTGGTTAAGAGTTGGGCTGTGTAAGTAGAGCTCACATTTATTAAAATTTAGCTCTAGGCCAATGGTTTCAAATTTATTTTTGATGGTGAAGAGGTCTGACAGTACTGTATCCACGTTTCCTCCTAGGGTGCCGTCATCCAAATACCAGACATTGAATTTAGAGTTTAAATTTTGAATGATTGGGTTGATTGCCAAACTGAAAATGGCCGGCCCGAGGGGATCACCCTGCTGGCATCCGACTTCCGATGAGATTTGATTGGCACGGTACATTAATTTAGATGGGTCGGCATAGCTGTGAAGGAGGTAATTGCAAAGTTCCGGTATGTGGTTTCGGACTTCTGCCAGCAGGGAGTCTCTTTTTACGGAGTTGAAGGCGTTTTTTACGTCTATTTTCAGCAACACCTCACATTGGTCGGTGCTAAGGGAGGTGCGTAGAGCGTGGACCGCTGCCTCACATCCGCCTCTGGTCCCGAAGCCTAGTTGTATGGGTTCGAATTGTTGTTGTACCTTCGGTAGGATGTGTTGGGCTGCAATGTTTGAAGCCAAGCGTCTAAAGGTGGAGCCTACGGCAATGGGTCTCACGCCGCCGTCTTTTTTCGTCAGAGCGATGAGGTTAGCGCCATATAAAACCGGAACTATTTCCGCATTTACTCCGCCAGTCAGCATCAGGTTTATGATGTTCTTCAGTGATGATGCGAGTTTCTTGCCGGCATCTCCCACTATGTGTGAAGTCAAGTCCTTAAGGTGTTGGGGAGAGATCCCACCTAGTCCGGCTGCTGACCTGGTTTTGAAACTGTATGTATGTTTCATTCATGAAGGTCCTTGGACACAGAGTTTGTTTAAATAAAAGGGAGTGTTAAAACATAAATTAAAAAGAATAAAAAAGTGATGAATAAAAGATACACACTCGAGTATAATATTTATTACAAAAATAACGTAAAAAAAAGGATTGACGTGTACAACTAAATAAAGAAATATTGTAACAAACACAAAGAATAACATAAAAAAGCTCTGAAAGATAAAATATAAAAGAAAAATATTAAAGGTCATAATAAAAGTAAAAATACCAAAACGTAAAAAACGTACTTATTAAAAAAAAAACATAAAATCTCAGTTTCAAGTTTTCAAGTTTAAACACTAACACAGTAAAATTTAATATTGTACACAATCAGAACCAAACTATATTACTAAAAACATAAAACACAAATTAAAAACTTACCACTTGCAACAAACTGCAACAAACTATAAAACAACAACGTTATTGTCCAACTCTCATAGTTTCATGAATCATGAACACTGCCTACCCCTTCTGGGAATAAAGGCGTGAATCTTTTAACTAAATTACACAAAAGTTTAGCACATAAAAACCGGAAACGCACACTAACACGGCACTTATCCATATATAAAATTGTTTAACTCACTTAGAAACTCTAAATTTGTATAAATAACTAGAATAAAACTCAAGCATAGTTTAATCCAACAAGCGAACAGAACAAAACTGATCTAAATGTAACTTACACCTACACAGCGACCGAGTGACTTAAAAATTCCACGAACTGCAATAGGAAGACCACCTAGTATACAGATCCAAGAACGCAACCCGAACCCACTGACATTAAATACATCCAAATCCAAATAGGGAACATTACCACCCGTACACTAAGAAATATCATATTTAAAAAACAATAAGACACCGTCCTAGATTAAGAAATATCATATTTAAACCACAATAGCTACACAATGAATTCACAGCCTAAGCAAAAGATAACTCGAACCCACACTGCACAGTAAACAGTTTAAAACCAGTAAGATAGTATAAGAAACAATATTGTAACAGACATAGTAATGTATACAAAATATAAATAAGCTAATTTTAAGTACATAAGTAAATCATTGTAACTGATAATTTTAAGCCAAAAATATGTACCAAATTTTGTCTCAAAAAAAAAGGAGAGGCGTGAGGTGTGAGGAGTACAGCAAGATGACTCCATTCATTAATGTAACGGATACGGACGTTTCACGCACGAGTGCATTTGCTTTATCTAATGAATAACTATCCTATTTCCGATCCTATTTCCTAGCATCCCTGAACCTGATGCTATGTCTCACATTACCGAATCCAATTAACAAGTAACCTCATTTCAGTAACCTTCACTGTTAGAGTATGCCTATATAAACCCATGTATTTCCTAATAAAGCGATCATTCTATATCCGAGACTCGTCGTATTATTTACTCCTCTACGTACAACATCTCAGGTCTTCATTCGTTGTATTAATTACTCCCTACGACATACGTCTCATGTATATTCCGTCCATGATATGTTTTTCTTCTATTTGAAGGCATTCCAGGGTTGTGGTTGGAGGATCCAGGAATGGAGGTGTTGCTGGAGCTGGAGGATGTTTCGATTGTAAGGCCGAAAGCGTGTCAGGGGAGTCGGGAGATAATACGTCACTAGAAAAAAGTAACCGGGCAGCACCTTTTAAATCTCCGTCACTGATTTTATTTTCCACACTTTTGCCTAAGTTGTAAGGCTTTTTTATTTTTGTTTGTGGTGTGAGAGCTGGGTCTAGGGGTGTAGACAGTTGTTTTTAATTTTTTGGGTTAATGAAGTGTGGTTGTCCTCGGTTGTGGTGTTGGTGTGGAGACTGCAGTAGGAGAAAGTGAGAAGGTCTTGCCAGGTTTCGTAAGTGTTTTTTTCTACGCATTTGTCTATTAGGTGGGATAAACGTGTAGCGACACATGTTCTGGCTCCACGTGGAATTCTTTTGATAATGGGAGTGTTATTTTTGAGATAGCTGAGGTGTATGTGAAAATTACTTGATGGATGTGTAGGGGAATGTTGTGAATTATCCGAAATTGGTGGTTGAGTTGCATTTGAATTTATGCAGTTTCTGTGTACTTTAGAAAAGTGGATGTTTAGTCCCCTAGAACTTTGGAACGATTTATGGCATAGGTGGCATAACTTCGCTAGGGATGTATTACCTGATTGGGGTTGGGTTTGGTTGGGTTGCATCCGCACAAATCTAAACTAGACGATCATACACACTGCACGTATTATACACATAACTAAGTTCTTACAGAAGGCGGATATTTACGACAAAATATGACATATCAAAATAAACATGTTTACGCTGTCTGACTTTGACAAAATCAGTAGGTTGCGCAGATAACGGTAACGCGTGCTAAGAGCCAATCAGATGTTGTAGTGGTTCGTGAGCAGCTGGTCACCCCTGGTTACCGCTGGACAACTGTTTTTGGCGTCCTGTCAAATGCCGTGCCAGGAAAATATATTTAGGAATATCCTCAGAATGGGTGCTTGCTGTAGGCTGTCTACACTTGTGCGGCAGAATCGAGCGTCCGGGGTGTGATTGTGCATAGATTCGCGTGGTTAACGCTTTTCTTCGAATATTAATGATATATATCTAATGCACGCCCGACTTCTCAGAACATCGGTTTTTTTTTTTTAATTACCAATTACCTACAATTGATTAACTTTCGCCATATCAAATAAATCTAGTTCATGCATTGTAATTGAGTTGATAATTTATAGGTTCACATTTTTAAATATTATCATTAACAATTACATTAACATTTATAATTTTAAAAAATATAATAATTTAATAAATATGATTCTTTTATATTTTATTCCTACATCTATTGGGCTGTCCATTTTTGGACATAGGCCTCCTCCCTCCTATCCATTCGTTCCTATCTGTAGCTACTCGCGTCCATGTGATACCAGCCTCCGCTACGATGTCGTCGTAACATACCTACATAAGAAAGACTATTTATTTACTTTGCGATGCTTGCTCGTGCATGACGCTTTCACTGCCAAGAAAATCCTAATCCATACTGTAATCGTTTATCTTACGGTATGCTTTTTAACCGACTTCAAAAAAAGGAGAAGGTTCTCAATTCGGTTGTATTTTTTTTTTCAATGTTTGTTACCTCAGAACTTCGTCATTTATGAGCCGCTTCGATTTTTTTTATGTTTGTAAGTATACGCGTCCATATAGGTTCCATTTTTTCAAAAATTCAGTTAAATAATAGATCAAGTTAGATCGTCTTCTAAATAATTGTATTCGGTTCATTTTCTGTCTTCGAAAATACGATCATGTCTCTTCCTTCCGCTCCCAATTGGGCTGGCTGCCCATCCGCCTACGTCGCAAAATACGTTTGCTCTGCACCCTTTTCTCTATTCTAAACGATCCTAAATCTCCCGAATACCTCAAAACTCTCTTTCAGTATTACTGTGTCTCTCGAGTCCGTCAACTTCGCTCCTCTGGCAACCTTTCCTTATCTATTCCGCCTCATCGTACTGGTTTTATGTCCAATTCCTTCTCCGTCCAAGTAGCTCGCCTATGGAACAGTCTCCCTGTCAAAATTCGGCAATCTCCAAACAGGCTTGTCTTCAAAAAGTCCTTACAAAATTTCTTTGCTGGCAGAACTAAAAATAATCTATTTGATTTGTAAGTTTCATCTTTATGTATGTGTATGTATGTATTAATAGGTATATATTGTTTTATCATATCATATTGTTATATTGTATTGTATCGTATTCTACTATATTATTTATCACATCTTTAAACATGTTAAAGAGTTTTTGTTTTAAATTAAGTTGCACTGCCCACATTTTATCTGCTTTGCCTTAAGGTTGACTGGTAGAGAATGCTTTATAGCATTGAGTCCGCCTTTTGTACCATAAGATATTCTTTTGTGCAATAAAGATTAAATAAATAAATAAATAAATAATGGTATCCATGAGCAATTGAGGGAACTCCTTAATTATATTAGGCAAGCGTGTAGTGATTTTGGTATTTTCTGATATAACTCATGTATTTACACCCGGAAATCATAAATTTGGTGGAGTGGAATTGATGATGAAGACCAGAGATGAATTATGGGATTCCTCAATTATGTACCTAATAGTACAAAAGTACGTTACTGATTGTGATAAGATTCCATTGAAATAGCAACTAACTAAGTGCCAAAGGTGATCCTTGTGGAATCGACGGAAGTCCTCTAATATTATCGGCCCACATACAGCGATTCGGTTTTTTCTCTAATAACCAACGCATTTGCTCTCGGAAATCAGTTCATGTGGTAACTGGAAAATAAATGTAGAAATGTTCTCGTGGCTTGGCGGAGTACTAAATTGAAGTCGGTTAAAACTTTGTTTTTAAAGTTAATTATGAAACAAGTATTTGATCTACGGCAGATTTGAATTGAGAGTCAGTAAGTTTCTGGTAAGTGAGACGTTTATTAGATGACAAAAAACCGGCCAAGTGCGAGTCGGACTCACACTCCACAGTCGGACACGAAGGGTTCCGTACTACTACACAAAAAGGAAAAAAATAGTTTGATGTATGGGCCCCCTTTTATTCTGTTTTTTTTTGTATTTATTGTTAAAGCGGCAACTATAAATACATCATCTGTGAAAATTTGAACTGTCTAACTATCACCGTTCATGAGATACAGACTGGTGACAGACGGACACACAGACAGACGACGGGCAACGTAGTCTTAGTAATAGGGTCCCGTTTTACCCTTTGGGTAAAACCCTAAAATGAGCAATGTAGTTCAATGTAGTGAAAAGAAGGGTTCGCTAAAAATCTTTTACGCTACAGGCCAGACCGTTCATAAGGATGGGACTCTGATTCTCAAAGCTGCTTTTTTAGTCACACACAGATTTAAATTTATTTAGGATTTAATTAGGTTCGCGTCTCTTCTGTAGACGTTGTGAAAGTTAGGGGCTACAAAGCCTATTTTTTACCCAACTGCCGGAGGCGAGGAGGGTTATGTTTTTCGAGCGTATGTATGTATGTGACTGTGTCTTATTGGTTGGACCCGTAATCCAAAAGGCGTCTCCTCTTGTATACCACTAGCTTCCGCCCGCGACTTCGTCTGCGTGGTCCCGGGATAAAAACTAACCTATATTTTGATCCAAACTATAAACTATCTTCGTGCTTTATCCAACCATCCAAACTTTCACATTTCTAATATTAGTAGGATTATGCGATAAAAACGATTCATATGCACGAAGGCTTTGAACTATTGACCACAGAAGAGACGAATTTGGTTTATAACACTGTGTAGTGTGTAATTACCCTTTTATGAAAAGCCAAAAACGCTATGATGAGGCTTGTAGGTAACTAAATCACGATTTCCTATGTTCACACAGCGTCAAATTGTTGACCTCTAGGTATCAAAATCATGAAAATTTTATATCAATAATGAGTTTTAGTGTCATGTTTTCCGAGTATTTCTATGAACTTTGTGTATCGTAAATGCAAGTAGGAAATTAAAGAAAATTTATTAAATTGAGTATGCTGACTTGTTCCACCACTGACTGTATCAACATTTCAACCAAAATACGGCCACTGCTGGACACAGGCCTCCCCCAAAGAGTGCCACAATGACCGATTCTGCGCCACTCAGGACGATAAACCGTTAAAATAACGTTCAATCAAACTTATTAAAAGTAGTAACTTCCCATTGAAAACTATCGTTACAGGCAAGTAAACAACTTTACTACACAAGGAAGAAATAAAAATGGGTTGTAGTTAGATAACAAACTGAGTTATAACTTTCGTGCCCTTACAAGTAATTCCATTACAGCCAAGTACTCGTATACTGCGAGTGTAGGTACCCGCTGCCGAGCGGCAAGACTTGTTCCGCGTACATTGCGGTACTAGTAAACAAATAGCGTATTATTATTAACTTGGGTTTTGGATCGGGTATTTGATAGAATTGTTTTTCAAAACCCTATCAATTCGGTAAGCATATCGATCGACTAACCGAAACGATCGTGTAACCAAATTGATAGAGTTAATTCAGGTAAGCGCTTACCAACATTAAAATCCCTGCATAAGGTTACCCTATCAAGTGTTTTTCGGATACAATCAAGCAATTTTAATCTCTGCACGCTTCATATAAAGCTTATTCTTGCATCTTAGGGTCTATTATTAGGTAATCCACGAGCAAACGAATCATCACGAAATAAAGTTGTTCACAAAATTTCACTAGAATCTGTTGACATATGTGGCATACGTTTCCATTATACGAGATATTGATACGAGTATACTGTATAGGTAACGCTGACGTTATGTACGTGAATAATCAACGAAGAGAGAACTGACTCTCTTGACTGTTCACTGACAATACTGACAACCAACCATCAAATCAAGACGTGAAAAGGTAAGACTATTTAATGGTAACCGGTAAATATTCACCCTATTCGACTTGGTAACCGCTTTGGAAACGGTTACCCTGAATAGGCTAACGGTATCCATAACGATAGGCTAACACAATTGATAGGGAAACCATATCGTTTGGGTAATCATTTGATAGGGTTACCCAATAATCAAATGACAGGGTTTTCCGGTCCCTGGGCCTAGGTGTATTAGGCTGTATGAAATTCCTTTACATATCATCTTGACTTACACCGGACACGGTTGGTGGAATTATACAATAACTAAGTCAAGATCGAGGTGCTGCCTGAGCGGTCCGCACTTTGTGATGTTTTTTTTGTTATTCTCAACATGAACACTATTTCGTACAAGTTTCAATCCAAATATAACCTAATAAAATATCATAACCTAAAAACACCAATCACATGTTATCTCAAATGTACTTTATTTTAATTGTTTGGAACCGCGAACCACTACTACTACTCCTACTACTTTGAGCCGATTTAATCTATTTTGTCTGTATTATTACCTGTCTTGTGTACAACAAAGTATTTACGTACATACAACTTCACATATCCTTTCACTGCCAGCAACCCGACTACAATACAATACAGAGGAGGGTACATACGGGGAAAACCACGGGATTGGCTACGTGTGGCGATTCTTGGCAGTGAATGTGTTAATCGGATCAAGCACTTTGCACCATGGTTAAACCGGCACTAGCCACTAGAAAATATTATTACCGTACTTTTTCTACACCTTTATGCAGTTGAACGTTACATACTCTACTGTGTTCCATTTACAGAGAGCATTAGGCCCGTCTATTAGTATTTACACGCAGGAAGAAACATGTCGTTACGAGACGGGAATAATATAATATATGCGAATGGGAAATGAGAATAGCGGTTCCAGGAATATTTGCATAGTTTCATCCGTCCTTTAAAGCTCATTTTACATGGTTACTTTTGCTCTGAGTAAATGGTTAAGGATACATTTTAATGGAAATAAAACAGTCGTAACGAGAGACACTTGCCGATGATGCTCTTGTCGGTGGAGTAATTTCCAACTGATTCTACATTCCGCCTTTCTGTTTATTTCTTCATAAGATGAAGTATATATTTTTTCCAGGTAAGATATCCTCGGCATTCCCCTTTTACTTTTTCCCTTTATTATTGTGTTTATATTATATTAGTGTATTTTTCCTATCAGATTTCTTTTTCCGTTGACTATTTCCAGATTTCCCTCATTAGATTTCTTTTCCGTCCAACTAATCCTTTATAACCTTTTCCAAAACCACATTTCAAACGTCCGTTTCAAAAAACCCCCTTAGTCGCATTCTGTCTAGCTAAACAAGCAGCTGTACTTATGTAATTTATAAGTTTTACTTTAAAACCTTCTGCTTGCACATTTTCACTATGTTTGACTTTGCCTTGTTAATCGTTACGAAAGTAATTAATGGACGACTAGTTATTTAATTGGCCTTCTATTATGTAATTACCAATATGTTCAACATACATATATCAACGGCTGTTGTTATCCTTAATACCAATAAGTAAATAAATAAGTGTATCGCTCCAGATGTAGGTATGTGTACTCTTTAACCAGTCACAACATTATTTGGTTTGATTAGCCGCGTAAAGGGATATACCTAGGTATGCGAACGAACGAAGTAGTCTTGTCGCGGCATCCGCTCAGATTCTTATTGCGCGTTTATGTTTAGTTGTTTCCTGATTGGCGAAGGATAGTAGTTTTACAGTGACCTATGTCTATGACCATAATCATCTTAAAACATTCACTGCCCAGAGCCGCGACGCTCTAGGCGTTCCCGTGATTTTCTCCGAGTGTAGCCGAAAGCGGCAACAGCCTAGGTGGGTTCCTTGCAGTGAAAGTGTTAAAGCTGTGCTATGCGACCTTTGTTCACGATCCCGTTATGCCCATCAGTCGGTGCTCATGTTGATGACACACACTTTGTGCCTGTCCAACCCATCATTTCATCACTGACTGCTAAAACAGTCCATTAACTGTCCATTTTCCTTTGAGGACAGCTAAAGAGTGGAAGTGGAAGTCACTTGCGGCAAACCTTTTCCCAGCTACTTATAACTTAGATTTTTTCAAGAAGAGAGTGAATAGGCACCATCAAATATGGATGGAACACCCGCGACCACAATGGCATACAGCGTGAGATAAAAAAATGGTAAACTCAAAATTATTATGTGTCCGATTTCAAGGCAACCTCAGGCAGAATTTCCAAATCGTACGAGTATACAAATAAATGCGATTTTACAGATTTCTTTAACCCAGACAAGAAAGTTTGACGTGTCTGGGTGTGATGCAATTTTTTTCAGAAATCAGAAATCAGAAATTTTTATTTGTCAGAATACAGTTATAAAAGGTTTTACAGTATAAAATGTCCTTGTATTCAACATGCAAGCATGTATACAAATACTTGATAAATTACGCTAGAATACAATATTGATAGATGTCACTGAATTGAAAATAATGATAATAATAAGATCAGTCAGTAAGATGTCAGTGGATTTTTATAATTTAAATATTCCCTTACTTAATATTTATCCATCAACCATTTCGTCAATTTATGTCGAAATATATGGGCTATATTTTTAGACAATAGTTACCGTCATTAAGATAGTTCTTAGCTACGTTTCAACAAAATTGCTTCAGCTGGTTTTGAGATATTGAACTTTGAGATGAAATTGTCGGGAACTTTCTAAGTTGTTAATTTTCTATCACGTAATGTATGCTTACCGCACACCAAAACCCTCAAATTCGCTTCAAACATGCACACTTTTCAATATTAAAACGGCCATCAAAAGGTCAGGCCGAGTTTCTTGCGCTCACATTATGAATTACTTAGGGCCCTTTTTACTGATTCGCAGGTTACCGTATCCCGGCTTTGTGAGGGCTTGGATGGAAATACGATATCCACGAGGCCTTTAATATTCATTTGAAGGAAACCTGAAAGGAACAGAGGAAAATGTTTCGGGTAAAGCTTTCGATATACTTAAACAGATACTGTAGGTAGGTATGTGGCATACTAGTTGGCAACAAGCCTGCATCGTACATCGAACGTAGAACCGATAGCCGTTGGGGCTTATAGGTTCTCGAGTGGCAAATATGCACCGGAAGACGTAGCGTCGGGAAACCCCCGAAAAGGTCGACTGATGACCATGTAAATGTCGTGGGAGTCCACTGGGTGCGGGTAGCGCAGGACCAGTCACTTTGGTACTCTTTGGGGGAGGCTTATGTCCAGCAGTGCACGTCTTTCGGTTTATATGATGATGATGATGTTAATAGCCCTGGGGCTGTTATTCGGAACGCGCTAATGCACCTCACCTCACCCGTAACGCCTGGAGAAACTAGCCCTCTCATTACGCTTAGTTACTACGAATAGCGGCGCCAAGATATATTTGTGGGTGAACGGTGCGGTGTAGTTAAAACAAGATACAGCATACCAGGACAGAATAGAGGAGTCACAAGCGAGTTTTGACACTTTATTGATTTAAATATTCGTTTTTCGGTGAAGGTAACATCGCCGGGAAACCTGTCTAATCCCAATAGGGTCTAGCTTTCCCTCGGGGTAGGAAGGTCAGCTGGCAGTCGCTTTCGTAAACCTATTTTTTTATTGGTATGTGTTCGACATGATCACTCTAACTATAGTTAATTGTTGTGAGCTCCGTCGACTTAAATCACCACGAGGAACACCATAGGTACCTACGAATAGCGGTGGTGTTATACCTGTGGTGGTCTCTGTTAGTGTACGGCCCGATAATCCGAGTCCATCTATCTTTTTCTTTCTCTTTCGGCACTGGTTAAACAGAAACAGAGATAAAGTGGACGCTGATTATTGGGCCGTACATTAACCGGCACCCCTGTATTCTTCTGTAAGGTGTACTTCTACTAAGTACTAAGGGACCTAAGGGTATACTTCCCCAGAAAGCCTGTTCAAAATTTGAGAGGGATGCATCGCTACACTAACGAGAGTCAAAGACAAGTTTGCAAGTTTTCACGGTATTCCATTAAAAAACATATTTAGGTACATACATAGACTCACGCCTTCATTCCCAAAACGGGTAGGCAGGGCACATAAAACTTTATATCATAATGCCAATTTTAGGATAAATTTGGGTATAAAAGATCGACAAAATGTGATATTGCGGTGATTGGTAGCTAGCCCATCCCCATCACCCTCAGAAAGAAAGGGGTAGTGCTATTCTAACACCACACCACACGGGAAAACTATCCATCAAAATCGTGTACATTTTATTGATGTTGACCGTGTAAATCACTTCCAGAGATATGACTAGTAGACTCTGAGTTAGCTAGTTGTCCTCTAGCTGCGCTCGAGCCTTTAAATTTGTTTTGTCTCGTTAAATTTATAGCAAAACAGATCGTACTTTGTTTGCTCTGTTACGTAACTCATTCACGCGGCATAGATCTAAATGTCTGTATCATTGCGGGAAAATTACAGTTTAATTGTCCGTTGTTTAGATACGTGATGATCCCTCAGGTGTGACTCAAATTTAATTGCACATTAGGTACCTATTTTAATGATTTAAACTTTCACGACTCTCACACATTATTTTGCGGCACATCCGAAACGTCGGGCAGACTCAAAAAATCGATAAGTTAATTACACGCCTTTGAGTGAAAATAATATACTTGCTATTGTATGCTTTGTACATAATAAATTATGTGGTAGTAGAACCTTACTAGCAGCTTAGCAGATAATATCCAATGCGTGGACGCGGGATGAAAACCATCCTATCCTTTAATCCAGGCATAACCATAGTAGATAGAGTAGACATAATCTTCGTGGAAATTTTCATCGAAATCGGCTAAGCCATTTAAGCGTGATTAAGTAACAAACATCCGAACATCGAAATTTTTGCATTAACAATATGAAATGTGCTTTCTCTCTTTCCCAGAATCTCAAATGTGAAACAGATTATTGACAAAAGAATTTTAATCAGACATCAAAAACTTCGCATGTCTTGAAACTGATTAGTCCTCATATTATATTCTAGACTCGACATCAAGCGTACCTTTTCCAAGAGTCGAACTTCGTGCTTACATAATGTAAGTAACCTTGCAGTACGGTCGATATTTCTGAATTTTTAACAGTACCCCAAGTCTAGACCAGCTTCGACCTACTATACAAACTCCCTGGATTTGTTAAGGTACCTATAGCAAAATGTTAAGGAAAGTTTCGTGTACAGACTTTTAGAAGTTCAATCTCTAAAGACTTGCAGCGTCCGAGGAACTATAGTGTTGTGCCGAGTTTGGCAATATTTTAACTTTTTCGGCAATGTCCGTTAAGTTTACGGACTATTACTCGTACCAAGGCTAGCAAATATAGTAGAGTATTGCACGAAATTAGGAAAAAGGATACTTGAAGTTGCAAACGCATATTTTTCTCTTGTCATAGTTTTGAATTAACATTCAATACATAGTGATCACTATCATTATTTACGGTAAATGTCCTAGTACTTGAAGCAAGGGCATTTTATAACACAGTCACATGGCTTAAATTCACATGAAGAAAATTCCTCAAGTTCGAATTCAACCCGTAGGTATAGCCTTGACATAAAGCGCCCGTTCCATACACTAGGAACACGTCGAGTACATAGGTTTACCTTATGTGATGAAATATTGTAGACTCGACAACGGCTAAGTAAATAAGCTTATAAGGTAAATAGCTTTGCTTAGTTAGTTAACTCCTTTCCCACAAGTAACCGACCCTTTTACAGTCGAACGCAAAGATATGTTTACCCTTTGCGTTTATTCCATGGTAATAAGGCGAAAAATGTAAACATCTGCAGCTAACTATCGGGCTACCTTGATTTGTGTAAGATTGTGCCCTAATATTTATTTAAGTATTTATATCTTAGGCGTTGACTAATACTATTTTGCATGAAAAGCGTCTAGCGTTACTCTGCGTCTGCCCACCCCAGGTCCTCTACGAAACTTAGCAATGATTTGACATAGTTTGTATTTAGATAACCAGAGGCGATTTGTTCATTTAGGCAAACGAGCCTTGAGCCCAGGGGCGCGGGGTTTTTTTTATCTATGGCCGCTAGAGGGGCGCCGACGAGATGCTTGCCTAGGGCGCTCTCGGCATTTAATCCGCCTCTGCCACTACACGAATCCGAATAGTAAAAATACTTCTTTGGCAACATCACAACACTACCTAAGACTCGCCGCTTCCTATACCCTGGAAATTGAAACGCAAACTTGTATTTTAATCTAATTTATATGAGTATCGGTTCATTTGGAGCCAGCAGAGTTTAAACTCACTCTGTTGGAAGTGTTTCCACATCCGAACGAAACTCATACAAGTCCTAAACAGGTAGTTGAGAAAATGAAAGGGAACTTACAAGAATAAATACACTCATGTGTAGACCAGAGGGTCAATCTGATATATACATATTTCATTTCGAAACGATATTATTAAGATGAACTCTGTAGCTTTGCAAGTTTTTTAAAGGGTGTAAACTATGGACGCGGGCAGCTAGAAATACAATAGAGGTATGTGCCCTCTGAATACGCTGGCTTGGTCAGCGTGAACAACATTTAAATCAAATTGTAATGCGAAAGCTACGTCACAGACTGAATCCTAGGTTAAACAGGGCACCTGAAATGTTCTGCCCTTAACCATTCATCATTGAGCAGACCAATATCGTTTGCCACCTTTTTGTTTGATACCGCATTTCAAACCCAACAGCAATTCAAATTCATAAACCTTTTATACCTTTAATAATTGTGTTAGATAAAACCCTATTTTATTTCCGTTGAAATAAGGTAGCTTTTTCATTTAACTGTTAAGGATGATATGAGGTTAACCTTGGTGACGGATTAGGCTATATTATAGTTTGAAATCAATTTGTCTTAAATCTGGATCATTCGTTTAAAGCCTTGTGTACAGAGGGATAATTGCGTAACTTTTCAGACATCAAGTAAAATTAAATTTAGATCTACCTAACGTTCGTACAAATCGTTACTTACGCAATCAACCCGCAGAGGTGGAGAAATAAGTAAGCAAAATAATTTACTTACTGTTTAGGTGACGCCACGAATATCAACAAAAACTAATTACAGTTATTTCAATGATTACAGCAGTTATTTCACCGACCCAAATACATATTAAATCAAGTATGATTTAGTAAGAACTACCTACTTATGTTTTGAGAAATCAGTGCGATTTAATTATAAACATACAAAATTAATTAAAGGTCAAATTGTGACGAAAAATATTATAAATTATAAGTATTGTTTGCGTTAAATTAGTTTAATTAGGAAAATGAAGCCACAATTTTGTTTTTTATAGCCTTTAGAAGCAATAATGTATCTATTAAATCAGATAAAATACCATCTTTTAAAGAATCATACATCTGTTAAGCCGTGCGATATTTTCCTATTAATACCCTTACTAATGCAGATGCGCTGATGTGAACCAGTTTTAGTGAAAACTTTGCTGAATATACGCCCATAATCTAGATAGGATAACCAACAATTCGGCACTCTATTACTAGGCGTATTTACCAATCGATTTGTTGACATTAGAGGCTTTAAAAACTTCTTAACTTAATTGGATATTCTGAGAAAAGTTCGTATTTAGTTTGTAATAAAGCTCCAAATTTGTTTGAAGTTCGGGCTGAATTTAAATGAAATTAACAGGTAGACGTCAGGTTTATTTTTTTATTTTATACCCACAGGCCTGTAATATTACGAAGCATTATGCAAGTTTTAGGTATTCAAGTCGCAGAGGGAGCGCGATACAGTCGCGATACTGTCATTCAGCATCGCTACAGTCGCGATACATAAGTGCTCGAGCTACAGTCGCAATATACATAGAATTCATACAGGCGCGATGCAGCATCGGTGGGACCCCTCCCCCATTCTTCCTATAGGTACCCGATGTTTCGCGAAACCACCGCGCGTTAGTAGCAATACTGACTCAATACTGTCGCGTGTTTGCATCAATGCAGAAGCGATGCTGAATTAACCCTTAACCAGGTAGTGATCTCATAGTGACCACTTAGCAAATTATTTTTTTCTGACGAGCAGAGAGATTATAGAAGGCACTAAATGTCATTGACGTATATTCTATAAACTGACAGATTTCGGAACGCACCCAAAATTGATGTGTCAAAACAAAAAAAACTGACGTTTTACTTGTCAAATTCAAATTAAGAAAAAGTGGCCTGTTTTGTGTGTTGCTCCAAGCAAATATTAGTATTGTGCCGAATAAAATTACGGTAAGTGCTATGTGATGCTTTATTTTGGTAGTATATGAGATAATGTATGTTTAGTATGCCGTTAATAGTTACAGTAATAGTTTTTTATGACAAATTTTGGCTCCTAAAGTTTGTAGTCCCCATATGACCTCTGCCCGTTTCGGTTCAGTACAAGTGGTTTGTATGTAACCACTGCCCGGCATGGTATATAAGAGAAATTTAAGGGTAAGTTCATTACTTACTGTAGTTGAACTATTTCAAAAATCTGTGAAAAATTTAAAAATTACCTTAAAAGTAATAAGCTTGGTTTAAAAATATATATTAAACGTATTATTTACCATGGGAAGTGACATGCGAGCCGAGCAGGTGCCGGCCATTTGTGCATTCCGTGCGTGACATGAGTGAATATATATATCATCATCATCTGCAGCCTATATACGTCCCACTGCTGGGCACAGGCCTCCTCTCATGTAGGAGAGGGTTTGGGCTATAGTCTCCACGCTGGCCCAATATATATATATATATATATATTATCGATTTTCATACCGACCGGTGCGGCAAACTTTTACGGAGAAATGTTTTGTTTTTTGAAGTTGTGTTTTTATTTTAAAGCTTTATTATGTAGATTCTATACACTAAAATGTTAACTTGTATTAATCACTTTGGAAAAAGTAAAGTTTTTAATTTTAAAACAAGGGTTTTTATTTTTGATGCTCTTTTTGCTAAATGGTGCTTAAATATAATAATAAATATCCTTGATTCTTACTTTTATTGTGGTTTTACTTTGCCGATAATTACATGTAAACATTATGACTATACAACCCTTAAAACTTCAATGTATAGCCAGCGGGCAGTGGCCACATACGGACCACGTGGGACTATTGGTAACGGGCACAGGGCGTATAATGACCACAGGGTTTTTTTTAGGAAATCATGATACTAAAAAAAAACAAGAAATCAGTTTTTTACTGACGCTATTATCTACCAAAATCAGGATTCAAAAGTAAGAAAATCGTCAGGCCTGTTTAAGGGTTAAAACAGCGTTTGTATCGCTCCTGTCGCGCGTTGCAAATGTGACAAGGGGTCATATGCGGCAATGTAGTCGCGCTTTTCAAATACCTAGTCGTCACGTGTGACCCTTAAGGTAAACGTACTAAGTGTACCTAACAATGACACTTGCCAAACACAACCAGCATAGGGGAGCAGCATCGATAATTGCGTTTATCGATTTCGGTACTCACTACTTGATATCTAATTTTGCTCACAAAATTGCGATATCGGATTTTAATGTAGTGGTCTAACATACATACACACACATATATATATATATATATATATATATAAATAATATATATATAATATATATATAGACCTCCAGTTTCGTAGCCAGGGTCCCTACCGGTGTTATTGTTTCTTAGTCATGGTTGTTGCTTATGTATAAATATTTATGAATGTTTTAAATCTATTAAATATATCGGCGTCTAATACATAACATAATATGACCCAGTATTTATTATATCCATACATGACAACCCGGGTATCGCGTGTCATAATTGTGCAGGTGACACCCGTGAAAGACAAAACCAGTAAATTCCACTTACGGCAACACCTACGTCGTAAATAAACCTAAAGTAACGGTAGGTATATTGTCTGTTATAGTTCAAAGGCACGCGAATGGCGTATTCTCGTGACATTTAGGTGGTATACTCTTGCTTGCCAGAATTTCATTTGCCCAAATTTTATCTGCCATAATATTCAACTGCCATAAAGTTGTTTTCTATAATTTTGTATGCGATACTCATTGTTTACCATAACTATCACATGCCATAATGTCATTTGCCATCCATCTCAACATCCATAATATTCATATGTAATAATCTGGGTACGTATTGCAGTGTCTAAAATGAAAAAAAATACCTCGAACCTATCTGCGATCCGGGTTGGTTTTGCCACTAAGTAAAAATATACTTTTCTCTGAGATTACCCAATGCCAAGATAGTGGTGTATCATAGGCAGTAGCGGATAGGTTAGAAGACGGAAGCGGGAGCTTTGCTCCCGCTTTCGTCTTAGAGGTTATTTTTTTTATAAAATAGCGGAAAAACTAACAAATTAACAAAGATAAATCCGAATGCATGTTTAGTATGGCGTTTAAACATTCTATTAAATAATATTATTGCAAACAATAATCTGGAAAACAATACGTATGGCATTCGTATCATTATGACATCCAATATTCGGGTAAACAAGAGTATGTCAATATTGTCAATGAACTATTATTATGGTAAACATAACATTCGGGCAAATGAAATTCGGGCAAGCGAAGTTCGGGCAAATGATTATTATAGTATGTGAATGTCGGGCAAACAATAGACAACCCATTTAGGTACCTATTAATCGGGATGTGTGCAGGATGTATGACGAATTTTGTGAACTGTTACTCTTACTTGAACTTTATAATGTAGGTGGGATAGCCGTTATAACGGGCACGGTAGGTATTCTGCACGTATTCTGCTATACAACACTTACAGAAGAATACCAAAAGAAAACATCATAACTACTGGACCACCTAATACTTAACTATCGTCCGCGTCCTATTGTCGCGTACAGATGTCACGCCTCGTTTTTTTTCTAACATATTCCCCTCTTTAGGTATACCGCTGCGCTTAATAGTCTTTTCACGCGAGGGAGTAGGAAAATAAAAAAGGGCGCGGGTGACGTGCGGGAGGCGAAACCTGGGTTCGCCTCCCGCACGTCACCTACGCGCTACGCGCTAAAGCGATTCACCCCGCCGGTCACCCGTTACGAAACTAAACCTCTACCTACGCTCAGTTACTACGCATCGTGGTGTCAAGATATATTTGTGGGTAAGCGTTGAGGTGAGCTAGAACAAGTTACAGAATAGGGGGACTGCCGTCCACACGCCGCCCGCGCACCGTTATCGTCCTACCATGTGACTGAGTTAGGCGGTCAACCTATTATAAGAATATGAATTGAACTTCATCGCAGCAGTAGAGACGTAGTGATGCCTTTATAAACACGGCTTTATCCAGCAGGGATATATTGAATAGGTAGCGCAGCTTGTTAGAACATCTTGCCGCGTGTGCCAGGAGGTCGCTGGTTCATATCTGGCACGGAGCATTTTTTTGAAGTGAAAACTTCTTTAGCGGCGCTGAGTACTTTTTGGGATGGGTAAAAATTGTTAAACTCGCGACAGATTTTGTGTGAAAGATTCGGGACGAGGCTTAGGAGCGGGGGGAAAAACGGGGGTTTGACTAGGGGCACATAGTGCTAAAATTAGTACAAATGTACTTTATTGTTAAAATTATAAGATCGTAACACATTTTCCGTAAATGGAAATTCCATTTTGTTTTATCAAACTTTTATATTTTGCTGTTAGCCGATTCGAATTCATTCAAAACTGAAACACTAGTCGTAAGAGTATAAAGCCGTAAAACACTTTTTGCTATTGCATATTCTGCAAATAAATTGGTAATTTTGTCCACGCGTTCTTTACCGTTTTGCTATTGAGTAAATTCGAATAGTTCGAATTTGGACGTTATTCGTAAAGAGGATAAAGCTTTGATAAATATTTGGCAATGGCAAAAACAAATTGGTATTTTATTTCATCGTCTCCTTCATCAATTTTGCTGAGTTAAGGTGAACTATAGCATACTACTAATAAGGTTGTTATAAGATATATTGGCAAGCAGGGGGAGGGAGGGGGGAGGAAGGGATTTTTTTTTGGCAAAATTAAAATTATTCAAGTTTTCACGTCTGTCGGCACTCCCGGAGTGGAACGCGGTCTTTTTTCCTATTTTTACTTTAAATTTGTTTACGGAGTTATCTGAATTTTTGGCCTACAAACGTGAACTAAAAAGCAATTAGCGTGACAATTACAAAACCAATTTCAATACCATACCTTTACCAAAATAGACCCCAGGGAGTAGTACAACAGTCAGGGGCGTGGATGATTTGAAAATTAACTGTAGCTCTGCGTGTGACATGTCACTAAGCAAACTTGCTACTACCATGGCTAAAGGAAAACCAACCTTAATACACTACTACCCAGTGACTAAAGTTGCGAAACGTGAACTGTGTTGACGACTCGTTATTTGTAAGTTATAGCCGTACGGTTGATGTATGAGATAATTGCCTTAAGTTAACTAAAGGTAAGGTTAGTTTCGGAGTATTTCAGCGACATTACAGGACGATGTTTTTTTTCATAGCTTCCAACCTCACTTACATTTCCTTTTAAGAAAGAAATAAGAAAGAAAGATACATTTATTCACAAACACACAGTATACACATATTAAACAATAGAATAAACAAAAAAAACACATAAAACATGAAACAAGTGTGTCTCTGCGGCAGTGAACCGGACACTGGCTCAGCATTATGCTGAGGTGCCAGACACCTGCAGCGCTGATTTTCAGCCAGCACCGTCGGTGACTCACGGAAACGTCATACAAAAATAATAAATAAACTACCTACATTATTGGGACAGGTGAAAAAGAAATAAACATAAATACAAAGTGAGATAATACAAGTACACACTACCTAGACGCAGTTGCAATAGAATATTTATATTTACAATACACATTAAAAACAAAAACTAGATAAAAATGAACAATTGGCATATTTATTGCTGTAACAGTGCTGGGGACTAGGATTAGGATTAGCTTTTGCGTCCACGCTCGATAGACTAACTGGCTAAAACGGGCGCGAGAACAAACGTTGTCGAAATGTGACTAGTTGTAAAATAGGTAAAGAGTATATCTGAAATTATTACATTAATGTCCCTTTTTTGTCTGACGCTCAGTCGCTATATACATCTCTAAGAATATAAAAATAATTATTTATTGCATTTATTTGGTCGCTCAGAGACCTTACATATCTCTGGATAACTGAATGAATATCATTAACTTCTTGTTAATGCTGCTACAGACCTTCTATCCTATGAAAAGCTGAATGTTTTGTTTGCATTTAGTTTGTTAACCGTTTATACGAGTATGAGTCCTCAATCTGCAAATTTTAAAAGATTATTGTGGAATATTTGACAATCTCCACAGAAGACACGCAAACCTAAATCACTGTCTCTGTGCACGTACCTACACGTCTTAGTTTGCATTTTTTTCCTGGTCTCAACTCTGTTGCTGAAAGGTTAACTGGAACTGATCGCTTACAGAGATATGTTCGCTTTTGTACCGACTTCACCTATTTCGTCTGTATTCTTACCTGCGTCTAGTGTGTAATAAAGTATTTCCATACATACACACATACATACATACTGTAAGACCCTATAGCGTTTTTTCCTACCTCTTTCAAACATAATATTTTGTGCTTTTACGTGACAGCTTACTTATTACAGCTAATTTGACAGACAGACTAGTCCTCTCTAACCTGGATGGACTCAAAAGAGCCCAGTTTTCCATCAAACGATTAACTGAGGGTCGTTGTGTTTGGGAACAGATTGCAAAAAACAGCTGCCTCGTGCGTGCAGAGCATCATAGGACTCAATGTCTAGCGGACAAATGCTATGTTGCGAGAAGGAAAGTAATTATACTTACATATTAGTTACAAGACTTGTAACTTACAACTCGATATTTTCGTAATTTAGTGGAATTTTAAGTATTTACGAACTCTACGAATAAATCCACAGTTAAACTCACGTATTAAATGTTACGACAGGCGACATGTTTCGAACTCCTCGGGAGTTTTTCTTCAGGATAAGTGTTTTCGCGGCAATGTCGCTTGAAGCACTGTCGTCTGTCGAGACATTTAATTAGTTCGTGAGTTAGTATTTTAGACTTGTCTCACGAAAGTTTATATTCGAATACTGAAATTTTTACTGTTCCTACATAATATTAGAATATTTTGTTTTTATATTAGGTACTCAAAATCACGAGTTTTTCAACCTTTTTCTACAAAATCTGAAGAAAATTTAATTCGATAAGACAATAAATATCGACTCTAATACAAGCGCGACTTTCAAAACAATTGATTCTATTCACAAAAATGACGTAACAGACGTATATCCATTTGTTTCCTTGCTGCTCTGTCACTGCCAGGTGGGTTCCCACGGCCCGTGTTATTACAGGCCAGGCCGGATCATGCCACGCCTGTGGATGCCTGTGCCTGTGCACAAGCCGGAGTCCCACGGCCCGCCCTCCCACAGGTCAGATCGCGCCAGGCCAGACCAGCCGGCCATGGGAACCGTCGCGTCTGCCATAGCGCGATCTCACCTGTGAGAATGCAGGCTCTGAGACCCAGGACGCCACAGGCACCGTCGCGCCGCGCCGCGCCGCGCCTTTGAACTTACCGACTCCCGGCGGATCGAACGGGTGACGACAGACGACCACAGGCCACATCGTATGCGACCATTCCCACGATCTGTCGGCCTGTAAAGGCGTGGTCAGATCTGTGAAACAACGGGCCGTGGGAACCCGGCTTACACTGCTAGGCCTTGATCAGCCTGTAGGCAAATCTAATGTGAGTAGACCACCTATACTTCTTCTTCTCAAACGTATCCTCATTGCTGAGCGTCGTGACTACCACAGACGTCTTGTACTATTTTACTCCAGACAGTAATGTCGTTAAACTAGATCCAAAGCTTATGATTAAGTACCAAAGCGGACCCCGGGTCCTACGATATCGGATAATTTTTGCCCAATGATGATTCTGCTACGTACCATGTGAAATGATTTAGTAAGTAGGTAGGTATAACACAACCATGTTTAAATGTGCACACAACACAACAATGTAATGTGTAACAGGGCACTTTCTCCAACAAACTGTTCTTAGTTAGGCGAAACAGGAACAGTAAGAAAGTCAAATGAAATTAAATGTGTGGTGTCCAGCAGTGGGCGGGGCGTCTCACGGCTGATATAATGATGATGATGATGATGATGATGAAAGGTATTTTTCAGAAGTTGCTGTCCATTAAGTCTGTGAGTGCTCCACCCACCCTAGTTCCTAATTAAAAGCTGCCGCTCGTCCTGGTTCTTCGGCGGAATCTGCTCAGAATGACGCATGCTAGTGACGCTCACGGATTACTGTGTCCACATCCAACTTGCTCCTCATTTAAGAGGCCGCAGTAAGCTCGGCCGAATTTCACCTTCCCATACAAACGTAGTTACGCATTCATTTTAAAACTACGTGTTGGATTGTGACGAAACTTTGCATATACAATGACATGAGGTATAGCCATGTCTGTAATTAGTTTATGTGGTTGCAATTTATAAAACAAACAAAATACAGCAAAAACTAGTTTTGTATGAAAAACTTAAATTCGCTGTATTTTTTTATTATGGTATCTGAAGCTACATAAACTAATTTCAGACATAGATATACCTCATTTCATTGAACATGCAAAGCTTCGTTACTCGTACAATCCAACACGTAGTTTTAAAATGAGAGCGTAACTACGTTTTTACTGCGGACTCTTAAGGGCAGGGTTTGCAGCGAGTAAGAACCTAGTTAAGTGATTGGACGAATATATTAGCCCATTTTCGCTCAAGGTAAGTATACTAGTCCAGTCCACCACCGGAAGGCGCGGCGTGGGTAGACCCCCGACAAGGTGGACTGATGACCTGGTAAAGGTTGCGGGAGTCCGCTGGATGCGGGTGGCGCAGGACCGGTCACTTTGGCACTTTTTGGGGGATGCCTATAGGCATAGGTCCGCCTAGTGGACGTCTTTCGGCTGATATGATGATGATGACGACATTAAAGATACGTTTTTATTATTTAGTACCGCGGTATTAAATGTAGGTGGATTATTAATTAATATTCGGTCAAATTACCCAATCTATTTTTTGGTTTAAAAATCATAGAGCGAACTGCGAACCCATATCGCACTCAGGCTCGTAATTGATTTGATATACCTATTACCCATGCCGAATAACAGCTTCCTAGAAACAAGGGTCACTTAGATAAGCCGCAGACGGACAACAGACAATGCACATGGCGAATCTATAAGGGTTCCGTTTTTGCCATTTTGGCTTCGGAACTCTAAAAAAATGTTAAGATTAACGAATTGTGAATAAGTAATAGTAGATTGTATGACAAGGGTCTAAAGTAAGCCAAATTACCACGAGATGGATATTTTCCCGAACGAAGTGAGGGGAAATAGTTCGAGGGGTAATATGGCTTTTAGACCAGAGTTATACACTCTACTTTTCACTTCGACTGCGAGAAAATAGTAAAAACAAAGATTATCCATCCACAATCAACATTTATACCAAGGCGAAAAGATTGTTCAATTTGGCGCCATTCTTTTTAATAAACTGTTTTGACACAGATAGAATACAAAATATTCACAAGACGAATAAACGCCTCTGACCGTCTAATAGCGGCGTTGTCTATCCCGCTCAATCTTCATAGCTTATGTCATGTAATTACATCCACCAATTACAACTCTTTAAAATAACATTAGTATTTGCTGTCTACTAACCAGAATACAGCTAGACATCAAAATCGACCAATCAGGAAACAGAATTCAATTCAAACATTAGGAGTTTTTCGCCTCTGACCATAGCTCCATCGAAACGTTCAAGCGTGGTTAACTGCATACATGACTCATGTATGCAGTTAACCACGCTTGAAAAACACCCAATGTTTGAATTGAATTCCGTTTCCTGATTGGTCGATTTTAATATCTAGCTGTATTCTGGTTATTAGATACCAAATACTAATGTTTTTTTAAAGAGTTGTGATTGGTGGATGTAATATTGAACAGTTGTGAGTGGTCAAATTAAAATGTTTTATAAATCATAAATATGTATACATATTTTCCCTAGGGGCTAAATGTACTACTTTAGCCCCGCTTGCCAAGTCTAATATGATGCACTTTTTGAGCATCAGAAGTGAAAAAACACTTTTGCCTGAAATAATCCTCACTACAAGACTTCTAAGAGTTCTTCCCATCGGCCAATTAACCGATGATGGGAAACTTAATTAAGTTAAAACTGATCGTTGGTAAATAGATCGGGATTCGTTAAGGCCGGAGAGCGCGAGCAAACGCGCGCGGAGTAATATCCGGAGGTTCTCACGGAAAATACGTGACATCAGCACAGAAGTTATAACAGCGCTGTCACTGAGCACATTTGTTTAAGTCATAGTGATGCGAGATAAGAAGTTTTTGAAGAAGATGACTGATTTAGCCTAAACTTGAAACCATAATTAGATTCGTAAAAAATAACCTTATATAATCTTTTAGATTATCTAACTACGTCCATCATTTGGAAGAGTGTAAGTTTGCAAGTGTCGGTTTTTTTTTCATTTTAATGGCAATTTTATGATTATTAATTAGTGTATAGCGAGACTTTTTCGAGACTGAAGGCGTCTGGTCCCAACACATCTATCAGTGTTTAGTGATCTTATACAGCTAAACACTTAGGTAAATAACTACAGATATATTCAAAATGGTAAAGGTAAAGGCTGGTAAAGGTTGCGGGAGTCCGCTGGATGTGGGTGGCGCGGGATGGGTCACTTTGGCACTCTTTGGGGGAGGCCTATGTCCAGCAGTGGACGTCTTTCGGCTGATATGATGATGATGATGATGGTGATATTCAAAATAAAGATAAGTCTTTGAGTTGATCGGCTCATGTTCGAGATCGGTAGTAAGCACAAACGGCCTACCCTACCTGATTGAATGCTGAAAACGTAGCCTATGGATGCTTGATATTCCAGCGTTATAAGCTTGCTGCTTTATTGATTTGAGGTTTCGATGTGCTAACAGCACGAGACCAATGCTGCTTAGTCTCTCATCAACACACCAATTTTTATAGAACTTCTATCGTTTTATATTGATTTAAACTTTCACGATTCTCACAAGTTATTTATCGTTTATTCTATCGTTTTTCCAGGCATTCTTAACGACAAGAATATTCATTCAGAAACAACACTGCTAGTTCTTATGGGAAACAGGGGTAATGTGAACAAAACTGATTTAATTGAATTCTTGGAAAAGTTAAACACTCTTATAGTGAAAAAGGTTATTTTGTTCACATTCCCATATAGTAGTCAAATGTCAAAAGTGGAGAATGACACTAGATATAAATTAAATATATCTCTATATAACTGTTGTACATATAGTTGTAAGTTTAGTATAATTGACATGAACAAATATGTTAGTAAAAAACATTTGCCTATGTTTTTTTTGACTGAAGGTAAGTTTTACCTTTCCAATTATTGTATGAGACAAATAGCTCTGTCGCTATCCTATTTACTTGACATTTATGCCAAGAATTTGGCACATAACTCAGCTCCTATTGAGCAGCCCAATGTTAACTTGGAATTGGTTCCAATCTTAACTAATAATTTAAATTAAACCTTAAGACAAAAGAGTACTCTGTCTCTGGCAATTTAGTTTTAAATAAGTATAAAAATTATATCCACCTGGTACATCAAAACATTCAGTGTATTAGAGGGAAAGATTTACAAATTGAACTTTTTTTGAATGATTGCAATATTGATATTCTATGTATAACTGAACATTGGTTAACCAGTAATGAATTAATGCCTCAATTTAATAATCACCAGGTGGGTAGTTCGTTCACCAGACTTCATTCCAAACATGGTGGGTCGTTAATTATATTAAATAATAAATTAAAATTTAAGGAACGCAAGGACATTGTATCCTTGTCTGTTGAATGGACCATAGAGTGAGTAGAATTTGAGCAATTTATCGTTGTTTGTGTATATAGGCCGCCAGTAAGTAATTTTGAACTCTTTGAAAACATAATGGAATCTGTGCTTCTTAAAATATCGCGTTCTAGAAAGAAATTACTTATATGCGGCGACTACAATGTAAATATTTTGGAAAATTCAACAATAAGTGTCAGATTGTTGAGTCTTTTCAAATCTGGTAATCTCAACCACGTATTTATGGAGCCTACTAGAGTGACTGCTACTAGCTCAACATGTATAGATAACATTTTCACTAATATTTTTCCTAGTAACAAAAGTATAATCAGCAAATTAGAATCAGATCACTTAGGCCAACTCATGGTATTTGAGACATTAAGGAAAAATATCGTGAAAAAACAAATAACTTTTGTACCAGTAACCACAGATCGTGTGGAAAGAATGAAACATAGTCTAGCTCAGGCGCTACCCTTTCTGTCTTCCGATATGAGCCCTAATAACATGTACAATTCATTCTTCCATACTTTTATGGCACTTTTTAATGCGGTATTTACTCGCAAATCGGCCGTGGTTACTAGTGCACCAGTTTTTAGTGAGTGGGCTACTGCGGACTTACATAAACGTAGACAAGTACTGTATGCCTTATATGAGGAACGGCGGTTTAATATGAGTGATGAATTTAAAGAACATGTCAAGCAATATTCGAAGCAATTTAAAATAGATTGTCATGTTGCCAAGCGTAATTATTTATCTCAGAAAATAAAAAATAGCTCTGACATTATTAAAACAACCTGGAAAGTAATAAACATGGAGACTGGCAGATCGAAAAACACACCGACTGATCTTAAAATAAAAATTGATGGCAGAATTGTAGATTCTAGTTTGGAAGTAGCTACTGAATTTGAATATTTCTTTACTGAGATACCAGTCTCCACAACTAAGTATTTAAATTCATCACCTTCCTCTGCCGTTACATTGTTGAAAGAAAACGCCCCAGAATGTAATACAAACCTCCATTTTGAACACGTTAGTTTCTCAGATGTAGTAAAGGCGTTTAAATCGATTAATGTCAAAAAAACTAGTGACCTCTGGGGAGTTTCTGTTCATGCACTCAAATGCATTATAGAAATCATAGCGCCTGATTTGGCAGTTATATTTAACAACAGTGTCGATTGCGGCGAGTTTCCTGATCTAATGAAACATAGTAAAATCACTCCGTTATTCAAATCGGGTAGCACTACTGACCCCACTAACTTCAGACCAATATCTGTGCTCCCAACATTTAGCAAAATTTTTGAGAAATTAGTTTTGTCGCAATTAATAAAGCATTTTAATATAAACAATTTGATGCATAACATGCAATTTGGATTTACCCGGGGTCGCTCGACAACCGACGCTGGTGTCGAGCTGATTAAACACATTTTCGATGCCTGGGACGAATCACAAGATGCTTTAGGTATCTTCTGTGATTTATCCAAGGCCTTCGACTGCGTTTGTCATGAAACATTGATCAGGAAACTCGACTACTATGGAGTCAGAGGATCAGCACTGAATTTACTAAAGTCATACTTACATGGTAGAATACAAAGGGTCGAAGTGAATGGACAGCGATCACCAGGGTCATTGGTCTCGATGGGTGTACCGCAGGGATCAATATTGGGACCTTTCCTGTTCCTTATCTACATAAATGACTTGCCATATCTCGTAAAGACCCACCATGATATAGTATTATTTGCTGATGACACCTCACTTATTTTCAAACTTATAAGACAGCAAAAAGCTTGCAATGACGTAAACAATGCTATTTCTAAAGTAGTAAATTGGTTTAATATTAATAATTTATTGTTAAATGAGAAGAAGACTAAATGTATTAAATTTGTCACGAATCACGTTGAACACGAGCAAGGGAGTGTCTTTGTGAAAGATGAGGAATTGGAACTAGTTGATAGCACAGTTTTTCTTGGTTTAACGTTAGATTCTAAGCTTCAATGGGGTCCCCATATTGCTAATCTCTCGAATAGACTGAGTTCTGCAGCATTTGCAGTGAGTAAGATCCGTCAATTAACAGACGTGAAAACAGGTCGATTAGTATATTTTAGCTACTTCCATAGCATTATGTCATATGGTATTTTATTGTGGGGCAGTGCCTCGGACATTCATTCGATTTTTGTTCTGCAGAAACGGGCTATTCGGGCGATATATAGATTGAAACAGAAAGACTCACTTAGGGATAAGTTTAAAAATATTAATATCATGATATTGCATTGTCAATATATCTATGAAAATATTGTGTATGTACATAAAAACATTGTCAATTTTAGGAGAAACTGTGACATACATAATATTAATACTAGAAATAAGCATAAGCTCGCGGTGCCCACCACTCGGCTCCAAAAAATAAAAAAATCATTCATGGGTAATTGTGTAAGGTTTTATAACAAACTTCCTGGAAACGTAACTGAGTTATCTATTAATAAATTCAAAAACTATGTGAAACGTAAACTTATTTCTAAAGCTTATTATAGCGCACAAGACTACATGAATGATAAAACTTCTTGGGACTAATTTTGACTGGATTTATAATTTATTTATTCCGTTTGGAAAAATTTGACATTGTGTTTCTCATTAATTATTCTCGTTTTATTTATTTTTTGACATTAGATTGTCTTTCTAGAAACATTCTAGACTAGTATTTTTTATATAAAATTTTAAATATTTCATTTAAATGTTACTTTTTATGTTTAATAAATTACTCGAAGTAATTAGCTTAAGATTATGTTTCTACCTGACGATTTGAAAGTGCTTGTTACTCGGCCTACTTGAATAAATATAATTTTGAGTTTGAGTTTGAGTTTGAGGCTCTCAATATCATCCGATTTGACACGACATACGCAGGGTGACTGGTAAGGGCTGGATGAATTGTGCGAGAGCAGTTGCGTGGAATTAGACCTTCGTACATTGTCGACTAAAATATGTCGAAGATGATAATGATGATTATCATGATCAAACTTGCAACATAGTATTCAAAACTGGCGGCGCTGTTCTAAGCTGTGACCTAAGGCTTTTAGGTGCGGAAGTGGCCGTAGGGAGTCGGTTCCGAAGGGTTTTGTAAATTAACCGTATTACTCGCGACTTGCCGATATCTACTAGCAGACTCTAAGATCCTAGCTTGATCTTGGCAATTTAACAGATCGATTTTACACTACGCTGAATTGCTGCAAGGCGCGATTTCTTTTTTTATGGGTTACTGTTTTTTATTTCTGTGGACACATCCCAAGACCCAAGAGTGTGTCGTGCCTTTGCAGCTTTTGACAATATGCCTGGACTAGCTTCCGCGCGTGACTTTCTACGTGGACCCGGGATAAAAATAACGCCATTTTACTACTACTTGCGGCTGGCAACACTGAGATTATAAAATGTGTGTTGTGACAAAAAATAACAATAAAATAAGTACTTCAGACAAAACACGATCGTGGCAGATTGCGTATGGGGATAAACACCCAATGGGGAAAAATGCGTTGGGGATACCCATTTAACAAATCAATTAAGCCTGATTAAGGCCGCTCACTGAGCCGGATATGCAAAAATACCCCAAGAATTATCCTATTTTTCTACAAAACGATCATGTTTCTACACCTGGAAAAATATATATTATTCTTGATTATCATCACAGCTTTCGATATACGATTCGTAACACTTCGCTCGATACAATTCATTCCTAAAGTAACCTCCAATACGAAATTTTATTCCAAATTTACTTGTTTTTTTACTAATTGACACTATGAAACAAAACAAGGAACAAAATCATCATAACCAAAATAATAATTTGACAGCTTCCGAATTTCAATGTTTGTTTGTTTTTTTTTTCACTTTAATGTTTTTGAAATAAGAGTTGACTTCATTAAAATGAATATTATATACACTTCGTTTTATTTTATTATTCCAATTTAACTTTAACGCCATCTATAAAAACCACTATCCTTTTTTCGGTACTACGTTTCACAAATAAGTGTCCTGTTAGTTAATTTAAGTCGCCACTTCTTACGTGGCGCTGTTGTATCGTCAGTGTATCGAGGGGCGGGACGGGGGGCGTGAGGAGGGGCTCGATTTTAGATTTCATTTGGGTAGGGGAATGGCCTTAAGTAAACAAACATCTAAACATCCAAACATGCAAACTTTCGCATTTATAATATTATTAGTAGTATTATTGTCCGGATTATAGTTTATACGTACCTAAACTAAAGAAATACACCTATATGTTTAAAAACTTTTATCAGATTCCAAATGTTTGTTTTTTCGGTTAAATCTTGAAAGTCAGTTCGGTTTCGGTTCAACATGAGCGCCCACCCGTTCGTGAGATACACGGTCTTAAAAGTCGTATATACAGACTGCAAACAAAGCAATTCTATAAGAGTTCCTTCTATCCATTTTGAGGCACGTAACCCTGAAAATCAGTCGTATATTACGCAAGTCCGTCATCTAATATATATTCTCACATAGTTTACTTCTGAAATATATTAATAACGCACTATCAACGCTTTTTCACCAAATTCCAATTGACAACTGAAATCCTTTGAGCGGCAAAATCCAACATCGCCAAAAACAAACGGCCTATCCACACAGCGGCCGAAGCATTTTATATATCTGGCAACGGGCAGCATAAACACGACAGCCAATTTTGTCACAACTCATTGAGTCTTATCTGACCACGGACCTTCCACCATAAAACAAAACTATTACAATTTCCACGACCTCATTCGTAATGTGCTGCATCCACTACGCTTTTCATTAGACGGATTACTTATAAGTTCAGTATTATGAGAGCGATGGATACGGAGCGTGTCGAAGAGATAATTCGTACATCGAATAAAAGGAAATGCCGAAAGGAAAAAGCGTCCATAACCGTCCCACAATCGGCGATATAGTTCTGAATCTCGTTTTATTTGTTAATAGGAAAAGAAAATAACTTTTGGGTAAACCGGGATTTGGTTAATAGTTGGCCGCAGATTTGTGGGCTACGGAATTAGCTCAGTCATAAAACACTTGGGCAGACTTAGTGGGCAATTAGGGGGGGTTTGTTCGAGCTAGAGGGGCTTGTGGTGGAGCACAGCAAACGAAATAATGCTGTATAATATTTAAGCAGCGTTTGGTTTTCGGTTACTTTGATGCTCTTAGCAGCTAGCCGCTCTGCCCGCGTATTATAAAGAAAATGCAATCGACGACGATATAGCTAGCAGAGTATATAGGAAGCCAAAATTCCTTTCTATGCATTTGGAAATAATTTTCTTAGGAGCACCGTCCAAAATCTTTAAAAATCTTCAAGAGTTACCAATTTAATTTGATTACATTTTCTTTTTAACCCCCGCCGACACAAAAGGGATGTTATTAGCTTGACGTGTCTGTGTGTCTGTCTGTGGCATCGTAGCACCTAAACGAATGGATCGATTTTAATTCGTTTTCTGACGTGATCGAGATGGTCCTTAGCTAATGTGAACGACAGAATACGACAGAAGACAATCAAGACTGCATGCAAAGAAACATCATATTGTGGTGTTTAGGCTATCAACGATAATTAAACGACGGAGTACACGTTAACAGTTTAATCTCCATTACAGAATCACTCGCGGGTAGTTGGACAAAAACCCAACTACCGGCGTTAATACACCATAATCCCTCCACCAATAGTTACTTTATAAACATTTCGAAAATGTACTTAAGACTTATAGTTAGCTTTCTTATTTCTAGTAGCACGCACCGCGCGTGTGTATACATGGGGCTCGTGCGGGGCTGAAGGCGTCGTGTCATCAGCCCCAAGGTCACCGCTAGCAGCGCGGCCCGCTTGCCCTTCCGGCCGGGGCAGCTGCCCCTCCTGCGCAGTGTCACCATCGGTTGGCAACCTTCCTTCCTCCCGATCGCTATTTGAAGTTGAGATTCCTCCAATGAGAGCCGTTCCGTTGGTCTGAGTTTCCGTAAACGATGAATCTTCTTCTCCCGGAAGCGAGCAGAACGAGTCGTCATTGTTTACATCGTCTGGCTCGAAAACACAGCTTCGTTCATCTCCATAAAGACTTAAATCGTCCAATTCGATGGTGACATCGTTTCCTGTATATATGCTAATAACTGGTCAAGGTGTTTTTTCATATGCACTTTTAAGTCTGGAACGAACACATTATACATTCTTGACCCTAATTTGTCCGTAATTATACCTTTTTTCCATGTATGCTTATTACCGTTTGAAAAAATATATTTAACTAACACTTTATCGTTAATGTTAAAATTACACTTTCGTACTCCAGCGTAGTTTTTACCCTGTAAGATCTGTTTAGCGCACACGTTACTTTGTAATACGGATGAGGACGACACCGCGTTACCCGCGTCGGCGTCGGCGTCGGCGTGTGCCGGCGGCGGCGGCGGCGCGCGCAGCAAGTCTAGTCGGCAGCGCAGCGAGCGCCCCAGCATCAGTTCAGCAGGCGTAAACCCGGTCGTGCAATGTACTGAGTTTCTATATTCGAAAAGAAATTTATTTAACTTTCTTATTATTTCCCTCTGAATGTTACTCTGCTGCATAATTATTTTGACCGCCCGTTTTACTGTTTTTACGCTATTTTCCGCCTGCCCATTTGATGCGGGGTGATACGGCGCGATAGTGACATGTTGCATTCCGTTTACGCTACAAAAACCTTCAAATTGGCTGGAACAAAAATTACTAGCATTGTCGGTAACTAGAGTTCGCACTAAACCGTACCTACTGAGAAGTTCACAAAGCTTATCAATTATCGCACTGCTATCAGTGGTCATTAATAAAAAACATTCCACCCATTTAGAGTGAGCGTCAATTGCGACCAGGAACTGCTTACCCTGCCACGAGAACAGGTCTAGATGTACTCGCTCCCAGGCCTGCGCCGGGTACGGCCACGGCGCGAGCGGCGCGCGCGGCGGGGCGCTGCGAAACACATTGCAAATGCTACACGTACCAATTTTTTCCTCGATCTCGCTATCTATACGAGGCCACCACATACGTGCCCGGGCTTCAGCCTTTGTTTTCACCACCCCGAAATGCGAGCTATGCAGTTCATTCAGTAAGCGTTCTCTATACACTGCTGGAATTACGACCTTATGGCCCCTAAGAATGCACCCATTTTCCAATGAAAGTTCCACTCGACATAAATAATATGGGCGCAGATCGGAATGTCCCATTTTAGCTGGCCACCCATTCATTATGTAATCTTTTACCTTGAGCAAAACTGCATCTTTAGCGGTTTCTTTTTGAATGTCAACCATAGTGAGCGGTAATAGGGTCGAATCTGCTATGAAGTTTATATACATGGCTTTATCAAGTTCGTCTTGAAGTTCAAGGTTATCCTGCTGAACCGACCTAATTGAACGCGATAAGAAATCGGCTACATTTTGTTCACTTTTCACATATTCAATATTAAAATTATATGCCGATAAAAATAACGCATATCTTTGAAGGCGGTTGGCGGCCAACTCTGGAACCCCCTTTTTGCTACCAAAAATTGACAAAAGCGGCTTGTGGACGGTACGAAGTGTGAATGGAACAGAGCGCCCATACAAATAATGGTGGAACTTCTTAATAGCAAATATTATTGAAGCTGCCTCCTTTTGGATCTGAGCGTAATTGCGTTCCGACTTAGAAAGAGAACGCGATGCGTAGGCCACGACGCGCTCGACGCCGTCGGGCTGCCGCTGCGCGAGCACGGCCCCGAGCCCCCGCGGCCCGGCGTCCGCCGCCACCAGCATCGGCAGCTCGGGGTCGTAGTGCGCCAGTACCCGCTCCGACGCCATCTCACTCTTGATTATGTCAAACGCTTCCTGCTGTGCTTCGCCCCATACCCACTTTTCACCTTTTTTTAGAAGCGCGTGTAAGGGTTCGAGTACACTCGACGTATTTGGAACAAAGCATCTATAATAATTTATCATCCCTAGAAAAGATTTCAGTTCGCTCACGTTCTTCGGGCTGTCACAATTAAGTATAGCTTCAATTTTTTTATTCGATTTATGTAAACCGTTTTTATCTATACGGAACCCTAAATATTCGACCGACTCTTTAAACAATTCACATTTATCCTGCTTCAAACGCAGCCCCGCCTCTTGCAACCTACTCAACACTTGTTCTAATCGTTGTACGTGCGATTCGCGATCAGGGCCGGTGATTAATATGTCATCCAGAAATATGCACGTTCCTTCTATTCCTGTCAACAACTGTTCCATGGTGCGTTTGAAAATAAAAGGAGCATTGGATAAACCAAAAACGAGCCTATTATAGCAAAATAAACCCTTATGAGTATTTATGCATGTGAGATGTTTTGACTCGTCTAGGACCAATTGAGAATATGCACGTGACAAATCCAACTTAGAGAATTCTATACCCCCATGAAGCTTCGCGAAAAGGTCTTCTATCCGCGGTAGGGAATAATTATCTAGATATAATACTTTGTTAAGCGTAACTGAGAAATCTCCACAAATGCGTATATTTCCGTCGGGTCGCAGTACTGGAACGATAGGAGTAGCGATGTCCGAATGGTCTATTTTTCAAGTATTCCTAGGTCTATTAATCGTTGCAATTCAAGCTCCACTTTGGGTTTGAGTGCTAGGGGAACCGGGCGCGGCTTAAAAAATTTCAACGTGCTGTCCGGTTTTATTTTCAAAGTTATTTTATATTTGTTAAATTCCCCTAACTCATCAGCAAATAGCTCTGCATACTTATTTTTAAACCTTTCTCCCAAATCCAAACTTTCCAAATTGTTGCAATTTACGCTGCATAGTTGCAAATTAAATGCACTTATAAAATCTCGGCCCAATAACAAAGGTTGTTTGGATATAAATCTGCCGTTATATAAATCTACTAACAATTTATTTGCTTTTAGAAAATCAGCCCCCAATATGGGCTGTTTTACGTCACAAACAATAAAAGTCCAAATCATTGGCTTGAGTAGGCCTAGATGTAGTGGAAAAGAAATTGTTCCATATGTTTTGATTTCTGTTCCATTCGCGGCATATAGTCTATACGAACATTCACGAGAACTCGCGTCACTGATTCTACTGACCGGGATAACACTCACTTTTGCTCCCGTGTTTATGAGGAAGGCTGTGCCGCTGATCCTGTCGTTGATACATAAACGGTGGTTGTCAAATGCCCGTGCACTCGCGACTGCTGCCTCGGAGTGCACGGCAGCTAGTTTCCCTGCCTTGACGTCCACGAGCTCCCTCCACGCTGTCTTTGCGCTGGTGTTCGCGATGGCTCCCTGTTCTGCCAGGCGCACGGCTGCTGGCAGTTCCTTGCAAAACGCCCGAACTGCTGATGAAACCTGCAGAGCCTTTTCTGCCGTGGTGGTTGGTAGTCGGGTGGAAACCTCCTAAAACCGCTGTCAGCTTGCCGCGTCGCTGTCTGCTGTTCCCTTATGCTGCTGACCTCGGCGCTTAATAGTCCAAATTTTTGCGTCATGTTCTTGATCTCTTGCCTGAGGTCTGTATCTTGACTGTTGTCTCCCAACGCATCGATCGCGCACTGCTTCGCATTTATCATAATTTTGTCCGCCAGGGATGTGAGTTCTTCCATACCGCTTTCCTCTTGTGCAACTAGTGCGTTTCGAACGCTTGCTGGTAGCCTTCTTAACCACAGTTTCTTGACTGTGGCACTTTCTACTGCTGAACTCTTGGCCATTTCAGCCATCCGCCTGTATAGCTGTGATGGCTTTTGTTCGCCCAATTGTGTATCGCGCATCAGTTTGTCAAACTGTTCGTCAGAGGATATTTGCAAACAGTGTAATAATCTCTTTTTTAAAGCGTCATAATCCCTGTCTCTGCCTTCCAACATATCACTCACCAGCATGAGCTCCTCTCGCCCCAATTTGCCGATGACAAGGTCATATTTGGTTTCTTTGCTGACCTTCTGTGGCGCAATTATTGATTCAAATTGCGCGAACCATATTTTTGGAATGTCCTTCCAGAAAGGCGGAATCCTACTTGCGACCGACACTGATAGTAGCTCCATAGACGCGGCGCCGTTTTCTTCGGGATCCGGCATTTTGTTTATAAAAATTACTGATTTTAATTTACTTTACACTCGGGGTCACCAATTTAACTACCTGTTTATGGTGAGGAGTGTTCAGACAAACAAGGTAGTTATTTAACACAAATAGTTTATTAACTTCACACACCGACACAGTTTACAATTAAGGTACGGCCATTAGGGTTCCGTGCTTGAGGTGAGTAGCGCTGTAAGGTTCGCGGCCAACTGATGTCTCTCTCGCTCAGACCGGCATCGGTCATTTACAAAGTGCTGATTGCGCTTATGTAGCGTGTCGCTACAGCTATAACGAATAACCTAATTGGTTTAGTGTGACCTTCAAAGTTCACCGGTAACGTAACACAGCCCTTCGGTATAATCTTACTATCATTGTAGCAGTTTAAAACAACGCTACACGGATGCAAACTGTGAGAAACGAAAACATCTTTATAAACTGCTTCTGGCAGCACCGAAACTGCACTACCACTATCAATCTCACATAAAATGTTTTCGTTCGCTATCGATACGGTCGCATAGGCTGGCCATTATGACACTTGATAGTAAAGAAATCAAAACTACCTGTTAAGATGTCGTCGTCATCCGTAGTCAAAAAGTTGTTGCTTCTCAATTTTGACTTATTAGTGCACATGCGTTTCAAATGACCTTTAACCTTACATTTACTGCAAGTAAAATTGCTAAAACGGCACTGCTCTTTCGAATGACTTTTATAACCACACACTTCACAATGCGAATCCGTTGACCCCGCCGGCCGCGTCGACGCCCTGTTATTGCCGCGCATCGCGTACACCGGCGCTGGCGATGGCTCAGCGGGCGCAGCCGCGGCAACTTGCAACGCCTGGCGCGCGCAGCGTACGCTCTGCGCCAATTCCAGTGCGCGGTTGAAGGTTAGCGTTTCCACACTTTGCGCGAATAACTTTTCTTTCTCCTTCACGTCCTCCAATCCTAGAACGAAACGATCGCGTAACATCGTATCGAGCTCCGCTTTAAACCCACAATGTTCCGCTAAACTTCGCACTCGTGTTGCCCACTCGGCTAAATCTTCACCTGGACGTTGCTCGGCCTTATAAAACTTATAACGCTCGGCGAAGGAGCTTCTCTTCGATTCGAAATGGGTGTCAAATACCTTGATAAGAGCCCATCCCATCCTCGTCGCCAATCTGTGGTGTTTAGGCTATCAACGATAATTAAACGACGGAGTACACGTTAACAGTTTAATCTCCATTACAGAATCACTCGCGGGTAGTTGGACAAAAACCCAACTACCGGCGTTAATACACCATATATATATATACCATATATAAGCACCTTAGATTGTATAAGCAACTAAAGAATGACCCCAACTAGAACCCCATTTTACTTAGAAAATGTATCAAAATAGGCAGGTAGAATCCCCTAACATTATATAATTTGGCGGCGTGCTGGTGGCGGTGCGGCGCGGGCGCGGACTCGCTGTGTGCCCCCGCCCCGACCTCCGCTCGAACCCGCGCTCCGAGGAGCTGTGGCTGAGCATCGAGTGCGCCGGCGCCGCTGCGCAGCGCCCGCGCCCGGGTGCCGGTCGGCAGCGCTCTCGACTTTTTATTGCCTGTTGTTATTTTCCTCACGGCGGCGATCATTACACGGCCTTACAGACCTTTTTCGATACCGCGTCTGACCTTATAACAAACAACCCAAATGATAGTTACATTATTCTAGGAGATTTTAATGTTAGTCACGCCATGTGGTCTTTTGTTAACCAAAGTTTAGTCATCAACACGAATAACGATGCGACCGCGACCTTACTCTCAGACTTCCTAAATTTCTCTGGCTTAAAACAATTAAATGGATGCTCAAACATTAACAACCGGATTCTAGATCTTGTGTTCAGTGATTTAACGGGCGCTGTAGCACACTGCACGTCGCCTCTAACTCCCGAGGACTGCCATCATAAGTCACTAGATATACATTTTAGACTCCCTTTTTTATCAGTCACACGGGACCTTCCTAGGGATAAACCGCTTTTTTATGCTGCAGATTATGAAAAGATTAGGGAAGGTCTGTCTTCCATTAACTGGACTATTATGTACAAAATGAGTACTGAACAGGCCGTCACTTATTTTTACTCAGTTTTAAATAATTTAATAAAGAATTTCGTCCCCATTAGTAAATCCAATACCGTTAGTGATCGTCCCCCGTGGTACACCCGGGCTTTAGTCAAACTTTGTCGCGAAAAACGTAAAATACACACTAGATGGAAAACTTACAAAAATCCCTTAGATTATCTCTCTTTTAAGTTACTAAGAACAAGAGTTCATAAAAAGGAAATAGATTGTTATAACACGTATATTAGTTATGCCGAAGGTAATATTCGTAAGTGTCCTAAATATTTTTGGTCTTTCATCAAATCAAAATTTTCAGCAAATAAAACCCCAGACTGTATGTCCTATAGTGGTAATTCTTCAACCGATTGTGAGACAGTAGCTAATTATTTCAACGATTACTTCCACTCTGTTTTTATTAAAGGTAATTTAGTCTCTCCTGTAACTGATTCCCTTGCAAACGGCACCCCCGTATCTATCTCCTCAATTAACATAAATAATACTCTTGTTCATAAACATCTAAAAGAAATCAACGTAAATAAAGGCGCAGGGTTTGATCGAATTCACCCCATCTTAATCTCTAGTTGTAGCAAAGAGTTGTCACTACCCCTTACCATCATCTATCATAAATCTCTGTCAGAGGGCTGTTTTCCATCAGTATGGAAAACCGCTCTAATAACACCTATTCATAAAAGCGGTGATAAACATGACGTAACACACTATAGGCCTATATCTAAATTGTGCATCTTTGCCAAGATCTTTGAGAAAATAGTTACCGCTATATTGGCTAATTGTGTTATTCGCATAATTTCCCCAGACCAACACGGTTTTCTTCGTGGTAGCAGTGTGGACACTAACCTCATTACTTTCACTGATTTTGTTTTGAATGCCCTCGACAATGGCTATCAGGTGGATGTCGTGTATACCGATTTCTCAAAAGCATTCGATAAAATTGATCATTCCCTGTTATTATATAAGCTACACGGGATCGGTATACACGGTGACCTCCTTAGGTGGCTGGAGTCATACATAAAAAAATCGAAGCCAGGCAGTATCACTAAGAGGTTACACCTCTCGATTCTTGACTATTGACTCGGGGGTACCTCAAGGCTCTCACCTGGGACCGCTTTTATTTATCTTATATATCAACGACATAGGGTCCTCGTTTACTAAATCTAAACATCTCGTTTACGCTGATGACACGAAAATATTCAAAATAGTGAAAACAAATAACGACTGCCTTGACTTACAAAGGGATCTTGAGAGGTTTACCAACTATTGCATCTTGAATCAATTACTTCTTAATCCCGATAAGTGTAATTGCATTAGCTTCTCACGCAAGCAAGAACCTATAACTTTTAACTATAACTTTTTAGGTAATACCATAAACAGGGTTTATCAAGTTCGGGACCTGGGTATTATTTTAGATCATAAGCTTACTTTCATCCCACACATTGATGACATTATCTCGAGAGCATATAAACAATTGGGATTAATTCTTAGACTCTCAAAGCCCTTTAAGGACCCTAAAACCTTAAAAATACTATATTTTTCCTATGTTCGTAGCATATTAGAATTTGGATGTATTATCTGGAACCCTCAATATAATTTCCACAAAACAAGAATTGAAAGAATTCAAAATAAATTATTGAAGTCGCTTGACTACCGCCAGGGCTTGAATACCACAGACAATACCGCTAAGCGTCACGGTCTAGCTTCTCTAGACAAACGTCGAGTATTCATTGATCAAATCTTTCTTTACAAGCTATTAAACAACTACATTGACTCACCCATTCTTCTTAGAAGTATTACTTTTAAATTGCCTCGCTGCATTCCTTGTCGCCACCCCTTAACATTCCTCGTCAGACTTTGCCGTACCAAGTTTGCCAAAAACACATTCTTCAGACGAGCATGTCAAAATTATAACGCCAACTTTATTAGTTTAGATATTTTTTCTCTCTCATTTGTTCAATATCGCAGCGCTCTGCGTAGCCTGATCTACACCGAATAATTGAATAATGATAACTCCGGATTGTATGCATGATTTAGAAACGCTTAATTTAGTTAGTTAATTAGTAACTGTTTTCTTTTTCATTTGTAAACCAAGGTAAATGTAGCATTTCATTATATTACAATATGAAACAACTTACATCATTCTGCGAAATAGACTTGCATGGTCTTACCCACTCTTTTTCGACACTAGTAATACTTTTTGTCTGTACCTATACTTAATGGAACTATAGGTTCAATCGTATATCTCATAAGCTAACATGATTCTGTTAACAACCGTTTGTTTCCTAAATAAATAAAAAAAATAATAATAATAATAATTATATCAGACAAAGTACGAGTATATAGAAGTATATAAGAAATAATTAATGTGATCAGAGCAAGTACATAAGCCAGACGGGCAAAGCTAAATTCACTCAAATTGAGTATATCTAATAGGTACGCCGATAAATACGACCGACATGTCAAGCGCGATCATTTTTAGCAACATTGTTGTAATTGGTTATAATTATCCCATACTAAATTGTAAAACTTAACTCTAAGTCGAGTAATTTTACCTATCTTGCGAAACATTCAGCTGAATATATTGTTTGCCTTTGATAATACATATGTAAATCATACATCGATAGGTCGGCCAAAGTAGGCGCTATCCGATTAATATCATGGACCAAGTCTAAATAACGTTGTTATTATGTAAACTCAAAATAAGTAAGTAAGTGACAGGTCAAAAACGAGACGAACCCGCATTCAATGTTGAATTTTTCGAATTAGAAAGCAACTAGGGACACGGAATTGTTTGGAATGTGTCAAATAGATTCTGGTTAACGTTGTCAAATAGGTTTGGTCACCAATAATTTATTACCACTTACGGTATAACGAATGAAAAGTAACATCAAAAGGAAAATAGGCGTAACCAGTGTGGGCGGGGCTAACGCCGCCAGTGACCAAAGCGGCTTTACGCAACACGATAGGATTAGAACGCATTAGCCGCACGCAATTATGTTATTGCTAGTTCACGGACCTAGCTGATATAAAGACCACGTCCGATTTCCGTAAAATCAGTGTCGGCCAGATCCTCAGGAAGAAACAACAATAAGAAAGAAGAAGTCCTCAAGAGCCAAGTAGGGAAAGTGATAGGAATTAGGGACTTGAAACACGTCACTTAGGGCAGTGATAGGACAGTTTTTAATAAATAAGTCAATCGATAATATATTCATTTTAGTAAGAGAAACGTTGGTTTTCTTTTCATCCTTGATTAGGGAAGCCCGGGCACTCCAAGAGCCCCGAATTTACGCCTCGGGAGCCGTGTCCGAGGGCTATCAAAGGCCGTTGCGGAGTCGTCTCCATACACAAGCACGGTCTGTTAGGTGCCTGGCGAGTGGCGTACGCTCGAAGCTCTAGGCGTACGAGCCCACTCAACCGACGCGACAAAAGTCGCCCCGTCGCACCGCGACAAAGGTCGCCCCACTGCGACAGGAGTCGCTCGGTCGGTCGGCCACAGCTAACGTTTCAACAACATCAATCAGTTCAGCCGATTTTGAGATATTGGACTTTAAAATGAAAATGTTGGAGGTTTTTCAACTTTTCTAAGTTGTTCCTTATGATATCAGCGATTCCGGGTGGCCAATCGCTACTGGCCGTCTAGTCGCGTCGCGTGGGTTGGCCACTTTAGTCTCACTCGCACCGTGCCAATCAGAAAGAGGAGAATAGTTGTTCGCGTCGCGTGGCGGTGTCAGTTGTCCTAGCACCACAGTTGCAGCAGTTGACTGTGTATATAGGGTTGACGAAGCATTTCTGATACATCATCATCATCATATCAGCCGAAAGCTGGACATGGGCCTCCCCCAAAGAGTGCCAATGTATCCGGTTCTGCGCCACCCGCTTCCAGCGGAGTCCCGTGACCTTTACCAGGTCATCAAGTCCACCTTGTGGGGAGCCTACCCACGCTGCGCCTTCCGGTACGTGGTCGCCACTTGAGAACCTTTCCGCCCCAACGGCCCGATGGCCCCGTAGCACGTGCACGTAGAACCGATGTTCTACGTGCAATGTGCCCCGCCCACCTAATCTAATTAGTACTATTCAAAACTGATGTACACATTTGTACTATGCACATCCAACGGCCTACAACACACACATGCCAACACATCCCAATAAAAATAAATTGAGCTGTAAAATGCAACGTAAAATTTTAACACAAATATGGATTCTCCGTTCTGTGCCAATTTCGACCTAATATTTCCGTGCAAATTTGGCGGCCAGCGCCAAACGACTCGCCAAGCGAAACGTCGCAGATTCAATTCCGGAGTTAGCATTAATATGCATTTATAGTGCAAAGACGGGGTCGTATAAATATATCTATCTTCTTAAATCCAAAAGTCGAAACTCGACACGGTTGCAGCATGACATGTGCCCTTTTGCTGAAGGCGCTGCTTTCAAATTTAACGGTTTAAATCGGATTCGGAATAAGAAAGCATAATATTTTAGGTAACTCTTTTGTATTCTGATTCAGACTTCAATACAAAGATAGCGTTATTGAACTAGGGGTTCAACTACATAGATATTTATTTCACAATCCAATTCGATTAAACCCTCAACGAGGAGAACACTTATCGAAATTTATTTCAGGCTATTGTTTTAATTAATGTTTATGTGAGATGAGACCTCCCTTCTCTACACATCAGCGCTTCGACTCGGGAAGAATCCCATACCTGCTAAAAAGAGCCAAAGTCGTCGCGGTACTGAAACTCGGAAAGCCGGAAGGCATGCCAGAGAGCAACAGACCAATAGCGCTACTGAGTGTCGTCTACAAACTGCTTGAACGAATAATTTACAACCGCATATCAAGCACTATTAACGCCGCTAGAGCAGGCTGGCTTCCGGCCCCAAAGAAACTGCACAGATCAGGTTCTGGCACTAATGACCCACACGGAAAACGGCTTCCAGAGCAAAAATAAGTCCGCTGCAGCTTTTGTGGACCTGACAGCTGCGTTTGACACTGTCTGGCGCCAGGGCCTCCTCTACAAGCTCTCGAAGATAGTGCCCTGTATAAAGATCTACAGCCTTCTGGAAAACCACTTAGCAACAAACCATTCCAGGTTCACTTGGGTGGGACAAGCAGTTCCGTTAGTCTCTCTCAGGGATCCGTACTAGCACCGCTCCTGTTTAACCTGTATATCCACGACCTGCCTAATACCACCTCGCGAAAATTTGCCTACGCCGATGACCTGGCTCTCGTGACATAAGAGGTCAGCATGGAAACCGCAGAAGCTACTCTGGTGTAGTGTAAGAAGCATATACAAACTGTCATGCATACCTGGTTGTTTCAATACACATCCGAACACCTGGCCTGGAGACGGATCTGGAAGTACTGGATGACTTCTACTCCCGCTGGCGTCTGTGTCCTAGCGCTTCTAAGACCGAGGTATCCTGCTTTCACCTGTGCAACAAACTGGCTAAGGAGCTAAGGATTAAATTCAGGGACAAGGTTCTCCGCCACAACTCCTTCCCTAAATACCTAGGCGCCACTCGTATAGGAGCCTCAACTTTAAGGAACACCTCTGCAACCTATCTGCAAAACTGAAAACCAGAAACAGCATCATCCAGAAGCTCACTGGAACCACCTGGGGCGCCAACGCAGCTACACTCCGAACTACCCCACTTTTCCTGGTCTACTCTGCTGCTGAATACTGCTCAGTGGTATGGCTGAACAGCGCTCATACCTCCGAGGTCGTCGTCCAGTTAATAAACCACACGATGCGCCTTATTATCGGGTGCCTTAAACCAACTCCTACATTTTGATTACCGGCGCTCAACCACATCCTACCGCCAAACCTCCGAAGGGAAAAGTGCCTAAACCAAGAAATCGCAAAGGTTCGCGCAAACATGTGCTACACCAGGACCTCGACACACTAAATACCCTGAGACTCAAGTCTCGAAAACCCCCCGCATTAAAGTTTCACGACCCAGTGCCAACTGAAAAATCACTTTCTTCGTGGATTAAAGAATGGGAAGCCAGGTCAGTTTCTGGGGATGTTTGAACTTGATGCTGGGGCCCGGCCTGTGGGTTTTGAGGAATGTCGCCGGATCTGGTGTCTACTAAACCGGATCAGGACAGGGGTCGGCAACTGCGCATCTCTTTGGTGCAGATGGGGATGGTGCGAGTCAGCGGAATGCCAGTGTGGCTGCCCAGATCAGACGGCACACAATACCATCTTTGAGTGTCCCATCACCAAATTTACCGGGAACTTGGCTGATTTCAAGACTCTCTCGACGGATGCAGTTGCTTACCATAAATCTAATATCATAAACATTTAAGTAGATAAATTTTATACCATACGATAAATAAATAAATAAGCGGTAACTCTGACCACACAACAGAATCTCAGATGTCTTGACATATATAAGTATAATTGTATTCCACGTTAAGTTATAGTATACGGCTTATACTCGTACCTATGAGGTTTTTGGAACTTGTGCGGAACCTAGTGAATATAGGAGTGTCTGTCTGTTACCTCTTCACGCTTAAACCGTTGAATCGATAAAATTTACTTTGGTAAGAAGATAATTTGAGATCTTGCCTACCACATATCGAAGGCGTACGCGCGTGCCGTCGCGGACAAGCATTAGTTTATAAAAAATGGGAATGTGATACGCAAGTCTCTAATTGACCTCCAGTATATTGTAACTGTGTATGTTCTACTAGGATACAGCTTACTTTGTTCTCGTTACTTCAAGAACATTGAGAAACAATGATATTATTTTTATTATTTTTGAGTAGTAGTTTTATGTCGGTCTGTCTTTAAAAATGTGATTTTATACATACATACATACATTCACGCCTTTATTCCCAAAAGGGGTAAGCAGGGCACATTAAACGTATGTTCCAGCGCCACTTGTGATTTTATATGGTGTACTATTAGAAATAAGCATTTGTTGTGCACGTACGAGTATGTCTCAAGGAGTGGGTCAACCGCCTCATGGGAAGCCAGCCCATGATATTAGCCGAAAGTCGTCAACTGCTCAAGCTGAGGGTAGTTACGTAACGTTTCGAACGAGCGTTAGGACAGTTAAACTGTCATTGTCCCATACAAAAAGTGACATTTAGACCTACCTGACAATGACAGTTTGACAGTGTGTCACGTAATTGACCAGCAGGTCTAGATTGACAGTCATTCAGATGGTCTACTTGTTCTCTGAGTTATACATACAAGTCAAAAATATCTCAAGGGCTATTTTAGTTAGTTTTAGTTAGAAATAGTCATTTACATTGGCGTCATGAGATATCTAATCACTACTACTACTTACTAGCTAATAAACTTTTTTGGCATAAAATTACTGACTGTTGAGTTTGTTTCGGCGGGTCACCCCCACTTAAACTAATATCGTTAGTGCTAATTTCATTACACCTAACAACGTTCGATATAATTTTCATTAGCCCTGATATTCGGATAACTAATTTTATATGGCATAATTCTTTGCTGCGCCTAATTTCAAACCTCCTAATCATTCCTAATACTAAACATCAAGTGTGCTAATATGTTGGAAACTAATAATCATTTTTCCTAATGACTACTAAGCCTAATGATTAATGTGCCTAATGATCACTATGTTTAATGTTCACTACACCTAATTTCGTCACACCTAACTATCACTTGACCAATTAACTTTTGCTCTAATGTTTGACTAGTACTAATGAATGCATCCCTGATGAACAGGCTGCTTTTTACCGCGGCGTATGTCGCGGCCGTCCCATGATAGACGTCCTAATCTCGTCAAAATGGGAGCCAATAATGCACGGCCAAATAATGTACCGCCCGATAATCCTGCCCAGTTTTTGTGGACGTCGACTTGCTGTACGGCTATCACAAGACGGCGCACGAGCTCTCTCATTTTTTCTCGCATGATACTTCTCTGTCTAATAAGAGTGAGCTAGATAGACATTGGATTACCCACCTATTCTACCCTAAGGCAGATCAGTGTAGGTACGACGACGAGCGAAGCGAGGAGGAGTGTTAGGTAGAACTGCGACTCTACTGCGCGCGAGCCGAGCGAGCGAAGCGAGCGTGCCGCGGCAGCGGCCGGCGAAGCGCCAGAACCGACATTAGAAGAAAAAAAACAGTGAAATAAAATTAGTATTACTGACAATTCGGGATAATGACATTAGAGCTAAAATACTTAGGCAAAATGAAGATTCGGGTTAGTGATTTTAGAGACATTGATAATAAGGTGTAGTCATTATTAGGCATTGCAATATTAGGCCTAGGAAGAATTCGGTCATGAGAAATTAGATATTATGAAAATTCGGGATACTGAAATTAGGGCTAATGGATAATTAGGAACAATGAAAATTCGGGTTTGTGATTTTAGGGTTAATGAAATTAGGGCTAATAAAATTAGGTATGAAATTATTAGGGCTAACGGAGGGGAACCTGTTTAGGCGTTTCTTGTTAATAGTGGTCTTCTTTTTCAGAAACGGTGGTCAAATGTTGACTTATAAAAATGCCATTACAGCCTACTGGCAGATTAAAATTCATTTATTTCATTTAATGATTATATCTCAAAATGGACACACATGTCGTTAATAGCTGAAAATTACAGTAGGTACACATATGTTGACGCCAGACGATGCTCGTTCGTAAAGTTACTAAATTACCCCGCTGTCAGAACCGAGTCTTTCGCCGTGAAGTATGTAATAAATATCTCAGTTGCATCACTTTTACAATTCGTCTGCGTAGAAGGATAAAGAAAACATGTTAAATTTGCCTTTATGGTTGCGACTATTTAATGTGGCCGAGTTTGTATAAAACTGTCATTGGTATTGCGACCCTCTATCTAGTACTATAGAGTTGCTGTTTGAATGCAATACTTCGATGCATCTCGGCCAACTCAAATACACATTGCCGTTGATTCCAATTTAAATAGCAAGTCAATAGCACCACATATTATACTGCAGTTGCCAGTAAAATCCTTTTTGATTGGACAACATTGACGTTAAAACAAAAGAGTCGTATATATCTACGCATTCAATAGTAACATACGATTCTTTAGCATGGAACCGAAATAGCTGAGACCAACGCTATCAATACCTAAGCCGAGCAATATATTGAGTCTCGCAGCAGCTTTATATAGAATTGATAGGGTCCGTTTTGCGTGTTCTGGCTTGACTTGATCTGTAATCGGATCATTAAACTAAAGATCTATTATCGTTTCCGATTTCAATCACATTTCAATGTTTAGCGTGCTCTCTGTTAGCCTGTTAAGGTTAATGAGCTCGTGAACCATTTAAATCAAATTATGATGCTTGTGTTGTACAGTCAATTTTATTACTAAGATCATGTACTTATAGTATATATATATGATATGAAACAAGAAAGACGTGATTCGTAAGGTATTAAAAATGTGACATTACAGGGACATTTCCACTTTCCATATTTGTCGTAAAAATCAGAACTACGACAATCCTAGAAAAGTTCATAACTTTCCATCGTAACGTAGATAATTTATTTTATACTCTATTGTAGGCCGAACACTTTAATGTATATATGTTTTTTTTTTGATAACGATTTACCGTCAGAATTAAAAAACAAATGAACAACAAAACAAACATTTAGAAAGAAAGTAAGCAACATATTATTAGATAAATTAAAAAATGTTATACAACCACTATAAATATAAATGTAAAACATGAAATTTAAAGCTGCCCTATTTCTTTCAAAATATTATAAACCTATATCCTGAAGACTCAAATTTCAAGTACAAATTCACGAGAGAATCGGACAGCTTAATATTCCAACCTTAGTATGTTTATTGTTCAGTATTGAAGTAAGAATAACGATGAACCATACCGAGATAAGTAAGAGTACCTGATCGACCATATGTAGACTTCATTACATTGAAATGAAGTCTGCCAATGGCCGGTCAGTGATTTCATTTTATTAATTAAGTTTTGGTATACCATTGTCATTCGCAATAACTATTTTTGATTCAAACAGCTTACTAAACAAATTGTACAAATTGGAGCAACGTCTGCCAACAAACCACTATGTGGTTTGGCAGAAGTATTGTATAAAAAAAACACTGTAAGCTCTTAACTGAATAAACCATTTTTCATTTTCATTTCATTTTTAAACCAATCACAATCAGTTGACAGTTAGCAACAGACGTTGGTAGGAAATTGAGTGTTCAAAATGAACTATACAAGCTCGTATTGCCTTGTAATAAAGACGTCTGTTATACTTATACCGCTAGCTGTGCCTATGTTATAATAAGTCCATTATCTGAATATTCGGAGGTTAACACTCTCTCAGCTATTTAATTAGCAAGAAGCACTATTCCGGGCAAACTTCATTTGTCCAGGGGCGCATTAGCGCCGCCGTAAACGAGATGCAGCAGCCATGTCGGGAATACACATGGTATTACTACTTTATACAGATAACCCGCTAGCCGGCTGCTATACAAACATTTTAGAAGATTACTGGCCCTGGGGATAAAATCTACGTTATTTTCAACCCGTAGGTCCATTTTGGTAAAAGGATTACTAATTACCTACATTTTGTAGAATTTAATTATTGTTTTTTTGCAGAAAGTACCAGCTTACTTAATCCATACTATGATAATATAAACTGTCTGTTATCTCTTCACGCTTAAACCGCTGAACCGATGGAGATGGAATTTGGTACGGAGATAGGTTGAATCCTGACGATGGATATATGGTAGTTTTTATCCCGGAAATCATACTCAAAGGGGGTGAAATGGGGGGTGCGAGTTGGTATGAAGCTACGATCTAAACGCGTAAGACGCGGCCGGAGTCCCGGGCAGAAGCTAGTGTTTAATTATAAAATACTCACTGCCCATGGGCAGTGCTGCATGCAGTGGATGCGCCTCTCAGACAGTCAAATCTCACAGACTTCTGTACTAATATATAGTAATTTTTGTACAGAGACAAGGTCTGGAAAGTAACGTAAGCAGTCAAATCTTGGATGGGCTACCGATTTGACTGAGTTGTTGAGTTCAACATCACATCATCATTCATTCGTTTCATTTGTATTGGCCCCACTAAGGAATATGCAGTTCTCTAGAAGAAATCGTCTCGTTAGCGATATGACCCCTTTGTTTATTCTGTTCTACTTGCTGTATTTATGAGGGTGCAAAAAAAACCTTGTATTGTACGCTCCTAGAAAACCTATATAAAATAGTTTGTGCAGACCACCCTTTCAGTGTACCCGTAAAAGCTAGTAAAGTACGTTTTTGTGTAGGTAGAACACTAAAACGTACTTAGAATAATATTTCTCTGTGAGCGGAATAAATTACGTCGCCAGAGTTGACATTACGGTCCGCTGTGCCGCAACAAGAAGGCTCTTTTCAGGAACTTTCCAGAAACGCATTCAAAGCTGTTCTCTGCAACATGCAAAAACGGTAAGCTAACACCAGGGCCACTATTCCTATATGTTGCTAAATGGAGATTCTCCTAAGATGTCTATTATGACTAAGTTTATATTAACTTGCCGGGAGGTTCAAATCCAATCTCCTGAAGTCCAAGACTTTTAAAATTTTGCACAATCATGTAAGCGATCCTCGTTCAATTTGTGCTGTGGGTTTCGCCTGTTTACCCAGCAAACATAGCTACCAAGATGACAAGGACGCGTTATTTCTCATGATATCCAGGCCGATGCACCTGGCCAACCCGCAGGGCCTCGTAGTAATTATTCAACGAGCGAGCCATGCAAACGAAGTTCTCCGTTTTAGCTTGGGAAAAAAACGTATGTCTGGCCGGCGGATGGTTGTCCGGCTGTTCTACTCTACAGGTCGCATTACTAAACCGATTCTCTTGAAATTTTGTGAGCAGGTTCGATAACTATAGGAGTAGGTGATTATTGGGAGTTTTGAATCAAGATTCAAAACAGTCCCAAAAAAATCACGGTAATTATAATTTTAAAATCTCAATCGGCTTTTTGATATATCAATTGGGTTTTCTGATTCCAGCGTTGAATCAGGTGTTTTCTTACCTATGGTTATGATTTTAAACGCTCAATTGGGGTCTGAGATATTGATACTCTGCACCGCGTTTTGATTTAATTTTGAAATTGTATTTGTCAGTTATATAGAAGTGTAAAATAATACCATCTTCAGTATGTTGAAAATCTTTGTTTTGCTTACACGTAACTAGTTAAATATGAAGTTTATTAAACAAGCACAATCACTAGATTTAAAAAATATATACACAGATTCTAAAACAATTTATTCTCGACTTGGAAAACTTTTACCAAGTACCATCCGATGTCTTATTTGCGGTCCATCTAATAGTGGGAAAACTAATTTAATGATAGGACTTCTTCTGCACAAAAATGGTCTAATATTTGAAAATATTTATGTTTATTCTAAAACTTTATTTCAACCCAAATACATATTTTTAGAAAAAGTGCTTCAACGAGTACCGATGGTATGTTTTTTTAAATACAAAGAAAACGAGCAAGTGTTAAATCCTAACCATGCTAAACCAAATTCTGTGATTATATTTGATGACATTGCATGCGAAAAACAAAATAACGTTCGAGATTACTTTTCTATGGGTCGCCATAGCAAAATAGATTGTTTTTATCTAAACCAAACATATAGTAAAATTCCCAAACAATTAATAAGGGACAATGCCAATCTCATTATACTTTTTAAACAGGATGAACCTAATTTGCGTCACATTTATAACGAACATGTAAGTACTGATATGTCTTGGTTGCAATTTAGAGAAATGTGCGCAAAAATTTGGTGCACACCTTATGATTATTTAGTTATAAATAAAGACTGTGAAAAAAATAATGGATGTTATAGAAAAAACTTTGACACGTTTATAATTTTCGATTAAGGATTGCATAGTATAAAAGTAATAATTTGTTACTAAGTCATCATTTAAAATTACGACGTCTGCAAAGACAGAACAATATTTAAGATGAATATGGAAAAGGTAACTAAACAAGAAATCGTTAAATCAGCCGAAGCAGTTAAACGGAAACTCAAAATGATGCGGGATATGACATGTGAAAATGAACAATTTCTCGAGACAGTACTTAAGCCGCTTACAAATCCCCTTAATCAAATGGCTGGTCAAAGTGGAATAAATGTGAAAATTCAAAATGAGAGTGATATTAGTCCTCAATACCATAGTACACCTAAAAAAAATAAGTTGAGACCAAATTACACTAAACTCACTTCGTCCCACGATGACACGGTTTTAGAATGTAATCGGCTCTATCAAAACGAAGATAAAAAAGAATTAGAAAAAAAAGACGATGAAGAATTAGAAAAAGACGAAGAACACAAATCAGATTTGAGTGTCAAAAATGAAGAAGATATAAATGAATCTTATAGTGACATGTCAGATGATGAAACTTTTAAGAGTGTTTCTAGTTTAGAAAACAATTTTGCTTCTCCGCTTTCATTTTCAGCAAAGGAATTTGAAGATGTGCCTTATGGCGTAAGACAAGAAAGAGGAAAACTAATGTTAGGAAAACATGGAGTTTTTGTAGCAGAAAAAACGATTACTATTAACGCAAGTACTTATGAAAAAACTAAAGGGCTAAAGCAATTGTTATTTGAGAAATTACCAAATATGAATTTAATAACAGAAAAAGATAAAGAGAATTGTAAATTAATATTAAATCAAACTAATGCACACCGGAGGGATTTTGACCCCAAAAAGCCCATCAAAAGTAATAGAGGTAGCAAGTATTTACAAATTATAAAACCATTATTTAAACTTGACAGAAACCATGACAGTACAGAAAACCTTGCCGTTGGTAAAGGTTTGAGTTTATTAAAGAAGGTCAAACCTAATATCGATTATGTGTACTGGGATGATCCAAACGAGTTAGTTGATCGGTTGAAATTACTAATCGCTTCACGAGAAGCTGGTAACACTGGTTTAGATAATGAAATTATATCGATAATTGAAGAATTACAAGAAAATGGCATCATCTCTTAAATAAAACCTTCCGTCTCCCTATGTTTAAATCAGTTTAAATGATGACATAAACAAAAGCGGACGGATAATGAACATTGACAAATTTGGTCACCACGTTCACAAACGTTTTCGTTTTGCTCAAAATTACGACGAAACATTACAAAAATCGGAAAACGGTGATTTCGACTTACGATCGTCAAGACTTAAAGGTTTAAAATTACCACTTTCCAACGATGAGGCTGTTAATAAGGAGTATGTTGATCATATAAATAAAACTACTCAGACTAATTTGGCTAACATTATACTCAGCCTTAAACGCATTAACTCGATCTTAGAAGAAATTGATAAAAAGTTTTGCACCAAAGAGGATGTTATTGGAATTATAAAAGAGGAGTCTAAATGAGTATAATGAGTAAACAAGAAATTGTAAATGAAATCCATAGGAATGCTAGAAAAAATTTCAGACGCTGTCCGGTCATATTAAAGGGAATAAATGATTTGTGGCAAGCTGATTTAATAGATATGCAAAAATTTGGTTCAGTAAATAACGGGTACAAGTATATTTTAGTTGTAATAGATTGTTTTACAAAATATGCCTGGGTGGTAGCAGTAAAAACAAAAAAGAAAATGGAAATAATGCAGGCATTTGAAAAAATTATAACGTTTGGTTACATTCCAGTTAATTTGCAGACAGACATGGGAAAAGAGTTTTATAACGATGTATTTCTACAGCTAACGAAAGCAAAACATATAAATCACTACTCAACGTATTCCACGAAAAAAGCTTCAATAGTGGAACGATTAATAAGAACCAGGGACTGCATAACCGAAAAATACCGGTATTATTCATAACCGATATGACGTCATATCGGTTTTGAAATAGCGGTTTCGGTAGCGGAACCTTTATATTTCGCTATCGAAATATAACGGTAACCTTTATTTTTTTCGGTACCTTAACCGATTTTTAAAGGTTACCGATATTTAGATTTTGGCGTCGTTGCCAAACCGCCGGCGCTGCCGTTTTGTCTTTCTTTCCGCGAAATCGTCGCATCGTCAGTAGGAACATTACATTCAGTACATTGCCACAGCAACATAGCGTGAGGTGCGGATGTGCGGGCGGGGACTCGGAGAGTGCGGAGCTATGATGACAGATGTACAGCCGGATACCAAACAGGATGATGTTTTCGCTTCATTATCAAAAGAAAAGAAAGCACACACGGCGTTCTTTCGTTTTCTTAAAATTGTAGATTTTAATTCGACGCCCCCCCGCCCCCCTCCCCCGCACGCCTCTACTACCGCTCGCTTCCCGTCCCCCGGTCCTCACTGTGCGCCGCAGCCCGCGCCATTCCATTTATCATGCCGCAGACCCCCCCCCCCGCACGCCACTACTACCACTCGCTTCCCGTCCCCCGTTCTCACTGTGCGCCGCAGCCCGCGCCATTCCGTTTATCGTGCCAAGGACCCGCGCCCCCCTCCCCCCCTGCAGGCCTCTACTACCGCTCGCTGCCCGTCCACCGTTCCTCACTGTGCGCCGCGCCCCGAGCCATTCTGTTTATCATGCCGCGGACCGCGGACCCCCCCCCCCCCCCCCCCCCTCCCCGCACGCCTCTACTACCGCTCGCTCCCTGTCCCCTGTTCCTCACTGTGTGTGCGCCGCGGCCCGCGCCATTCCATTTATCATGCCGCGGACCCCCCTGCCCCTCCCCTCCCCCCCACTTCTACTACCGCTCGCTCCCCGTCCTCCGTTCCTCACTGTGCGCCGCGGCCCGCGCCATTCCGTTTATCATGTCAAGGACCCGCGCCCCCCCCCCCCCACCCCTGCACGCCTCTACTACCGCTCGTTGCCCGTCCACCGTTCCTCACTGTGCGCCGCGCCCCGAGCCATTCTGTTTATCATGGCGCGGACCCGCGCCCCCCCCCCCCCCCTCCACCGCACGCCTCTACTACCGCTCGCTCCCCGTCCCCCGTTCGTCACTGTGTGTGCGCCGCGGCCCGCGCCATTGCATTTATCATGCCGCAGACCCGCCCCCCCCCCCCCCCCGCACGCCTCTACTACCACTCGCTTCCCGTCCTCCGTTCTCACGGTGCGCCGCAGCCCGCGCCATTGCATTTATCATGCCGCAGACCCCCCCCCCCCCCCCCGCACGCCTCTACTACCACTCGCTTCCCGTCCTCCGTTCTCACGGTGCGCCGCAGCCCGCGCCATTCCGTTTATCATGTCAAGGACCCCCCCCCCCCCCCCCCCCTGCACGCCTCTACTACCGCTCGTTGCCCGTCCACCGTTCCTCACTGTGCGCCGCGCCCCGAGCCATTCTGTTTATCAGGGCGCGGACCCGCACCCCTCTACTACCGCTCGCTCCCCGTCCCCCGTTCGTACACTGTGTGTACGCCGCGGCCCGCGCCATTCCATTTATCATGCCGCGCCCCCCCCCCACTTCTACTACCGCTCGCTCCCCGTCCCCCGTTCCTCACTGTGCGCCGCGGCCCGCGCCATTGCATTTATCATGCCGCGGAAGATTCTATTATCTTTTAAATTCTTTCATAGTTTATTTACAACTTGTGTTGGAAATTAGTTAGGTAATTAAAAATATCGGCCGACGGACAACATTTGATACCAAGCTCAATCAAAGTACGAATAATAGTACATTACGCGCGCACACCAGCAGAGCAGAACGAGAATCGAACCCGTAATCAATCAATTAATTTGCCATATGAAATTACGAAGTTTAATAACGATTCCATTTTAAATTATCTTTATCACATGACGTGATTATCGCCAACAAAATACCTAACGCAGTACACAAGCACTGCGCAGTGAAGCACACGCAATGAATGAAACGGCGCGGCACGGAAAGGATAAAGGAAAGATTGTTAAGAGGTGACCGTGGTATAAATAAATTAGACGAAGCTTGTATGCAACACGATATCGCGTACAGTAAATACTTGGACCTGGCTCAACGTCATAAAGCTGACATAGAGTTAATAAACATGGCAAAACAAAGATTAAAGTCTGCAAATGCCAGCAAAGGAGAAAAGTTGGCATCATGGTTAGTAAACAAAATAATGAAAACTAAATTGCGAGCTGGGGCTGGAATTAAATCATTTAAAAACATCGTTTCGAAAATTCGTACACAAATTAAAAAACAAAAACCTAAATGTGATACGTCAACAATTAAGTGTGCATATAAAGCAGCAAAAAAGTTACTTTCTAAAAATTCGCGTATTCGTTTACCACGCATAATTCCTATCCCAAAAACTGGTGGAATCTTACCTCTGATTCCTATTTTTGCTGGGTTGTCAGCTCTTGGTTCATTGGCTGGTGGGGCTGCCGGCATTGCAAAGGCTGTAAATGACTATAAATCAGCTCAAAAGAATCTACATGAGTCAGAACGACACAATAAAATGATGGAGTCAATCGCCATTGGCAAAGGCTTGTACATAAAACCTTATAAGAAAGGTAGTGGTTTGTTTTTAAGCACTCCAAAAAACTGAGCAGACGGCTACCAAAGAGAGCTCTAACTAACTTAGATCTACTAAAATATGGAAGTGACATCCCGCATTTCAGGGGCGTTTTCATGCGTGATAGTTTACCAAAACGACCTCATCGTATGGAATGTGCAATTGTTAATTTAGATAGCTCTAAGAACATAGGGACTCACTGGGTAGCATATGTAAAATTAAACACGTATTGCGAATATTTTAATAGTTATGGAGATATAAAACCTCCTGTAGAACTTATTACATATTTAAGGAAATATGAAATTTTTTATAACTATTGTACTTATCAAAAATTTGATACTGTTAATTGTGGACATTTGTGTTTAAAATATTTATGCAACTTTTGGCGAAAACAGTATAAATATAGCACAATAAGCAAATAAGATCACTTCTAAAATGTCGTTCACCCTATCTGTAACTGGTTTAACTTCAACGCTTATTACAAATTATTCCCCACCTCTGCAGTTGGAAGGGGATTATGAGTGTGGACTTTTATATTTTTCAACCTTTAATTCGATACCCAATATCGATAGTAGAAATAACCGATTCTACTATGGTAATAATGAATTCCTAGAAATACCAGAAGGATCGTACGAACTTGAAGATATTGGTGTTGGTAGAGAATCGAATGCGGAAGTGAACAGTATTCAATTCACAAACAATCCTTTTCTTTTCCTGTTTCAAGATATCCGATATGAATTGAATGGGGTTGAAATTGATAAAGTGAAGAATGTTGGTGTCACCACCACTATAAAATCTTTGCTTTCTATGAATAGTAATGAATCGTCTATGTCAAAGGCGTGGGGATGGGACTTTAATGGTACAAAAAATATTCATGGTGGACATTTCGCTGTATCTTTGCCACTGAATAAAATTTTAGGGTTCGCTGAAGATTATAATAAAATAATAATAAATTGTAAACATGAGCTGATTTTGCTGCGAAGTAATTCAAATTTGAATGCGGTAAAACTTAATACTAATGAAGTGTTGGAAGATATTATTATCGATAAAATCGTATGGAGAGTCCCTCATATTAAAGTATCGGATCGTCAAAGAATTCAAATGTTAAAATTAATGGAAAAGGATCGGTCGTTAAACATTGTTTTTAGAAACTGGGACTTATATGAGTATCCTCTCTTACCAAAAACCACTAAACATACATGGGCAATCAAAACATCATCTCAGTTAGAAAAGCCGCGTTTTATGATGTTAGCCTTGTCAACCGACAGAAAACAAAAGTCTGGGGAGGATTTCTCGCGTTTCGATCATTGTAATTTACGTGAAGTCCGTGTATTTTTAAACTCTACTTACTTTCCTTATGAAAATTTAAACGTGAAGTTCGAGCAAGACAATTATGCATTGTTATATGAGCAGTATACAAGGTTTCAACAGTCGTATCACGGACGCCGTGCTGAACCGCTTTTAAATATACAGGACTTTAAAAGTTGTGCTTTATTTGTTTTGGACACTTCAAGACAAAATGATCGTTTGAAGACAGGTCCTATAGATGTTAGAATAGAAATTGAGAGTGATACACAAATTCCTGACAACACATCTGCATTTTGTCTAATATTTAACGATTGTATAGTAGAATACAAGCCTTTAAGCGGCATTGTGAAGAAAATATCATGAAATCGGATCATTATATTGTGGACATACAAGGCTTCAAAGATGATCAAAATAAATTCATTATTAAAGAGTTGGTAGTGGCTACTGAAGAATTTACATTAGTGTTCTCAATTAAACCACCATTCCCATATTCTCGTTTATCGAATGAAGAGCGTAGAAATGTGTCCTGGATTGAAAAGACTTCTGGTTTTCGATGGAGTGAAGGCCATATTAACTTTAGAGAATTTAAAAGAATAATCGTTCCTTATCTTGAAAATAAGACAATATTTGTGAAAGGTCAAGAAAAAATAAAATGGGTTCAAGAATTGTGTGATACTTGTAATATTTTCGATATTGGACAAAAAGGATGTCCAAACTTTTTAGTTTTGTATAATACGTTCCTTAAGGGAGTAAATAAAATAACTTTAAACCATGCTATAGATAAGCATTGTTCATTAAGAAATGTAATTTGTATTAAAAAATGGTATTTTCAAAATCAAGATTTTTTTATAAATAAAAATGTTGTGATATATGAATGTATTTTATTTCAGTTACCTACCTTTTTTTATTTTCTACCTACAGTATAGGTGAAAAAGTTAAGAAAATAACCTGTTGCATGGATTAGTGTCGTATTCGAATATATAAATAGATGTTTAAAATTAGAACACAAACAAAACAAATGCCTATTCATAGACATTACTCACACACTCGTAGGTACAAAAGCTCATCTTCTTAAGTTTTTTACCTATAATAAACATGCGCATGTTTGTATTCACTCCAACAGCTTTACTATAAGATATTTATACTGTTTTAAGTAATATTATTCAAACTGGATATTATTATGTCTGGGATATTGTGAATACAAATACGCCTGCACAAACATGAGAGGCAATGCTCACATTGCATCATAAAGCCATAAGGAAAAGGTTTTTAAATATAAACAAATAAAGATCAAACTCATTTATTTAATAAATCGACAACCAAACATAATTTCAAGTAAACAAGTTACTTAACCAATATAATAAAACTAAACCCAGTATATTAATAAACAAAATATTTAGAAGAATGTTCTATGCCCCCAGGAAAGAGTGTGAATATTGTCCTTTAATATGACTCGTTTGTCATCATTTGAAGACAAGGCAACTTTACTAAGAGCTTGTGTAAAAATGTTATGCTTGACAGACTTAAATAAAATGTTCTTTTTTCGTACCAATTCTTTATTGAAGAGCACATTCTCATAATAATGAAAACAAAGATCCGTGATTGCATGTTTTTTAGTGCCTTTTGCTTTCTTCAACAGTTTTTCTTGTGTTTTAATGCAGTATAATTTCGATCTAAGACCAACAAACTGAACAATTAACTCGCCTCCTAGCTCATCTTTAAATAACCCGGGTACCTTTTTATTTTTTTGACATATGTTGTATATATTATCCACGGGGTAGTTACTTGTATCTAAGTGATGCTGAAAATTCAATTTTAAATCTCTATACAAATCGTCTGTTTTTATAAAATACAGATAAGAATCGGTATCTGAATAACACATAGTAAGGTTTTTTCCATAAAAAGGTTTCATTCGAGAATAATGAAAGTCATACATGTGAGATTTGGATATTTCTAAAACAGTAAATCCAATGTAAATTGGTTTATCGAGCATAATAATTTCGGGGTTCATTTGAATAGCTACTAAGTTGTCAGTAAAGACACTTGCACTATGAAAATTCGGACGTGCTATCAACACTTCTGCACTAGTTTTTTTCTTCGTTTTGTTCTGAGTATCAGTCCATTGATTAACTAACAAAATATTTGTCCTATTTTCTGTTGCTTCTAAAGTTTTTCCGAAGAGACTGTTATTTAGTAACTTGTAGAAGTTCATCTGAAATTCAGATTTTGATTTTTTTCTCAACTGTGTGTTTAAGTCAATATACTGCTGTATGAATGGACTTTGTTTGAACTTTATAACTCTATGTTTTTTTTTGAGTTTTAAACCATGTTTCAAGCAAGTTTTCAAATGTATGTAATGAATAACGTATTCATATTTGTCATACAAGTTTGGAATAAGTTTAAAATTCTTTGATCCGGGCGGTATATATTTTTGTGGACAAAATGGAATGTCATTATGTAAATCGTGTAGGTATTCTGGATATTGTAAATCTACCTCTAATATGTAACCATAGAGACTATCAGCTGGAACTTCGAGGAAATTAGTTTTTTTAATCTCATCCCTACATAATAGCTTGAAATCCGCATAAGGTAAATAACTGCACATTGCGAAACCATAAAGATTGTTACAGTCAATATAAAACAAAAAAGAATCTGGAACGGATGGGTCATAATCCTGTAAGTATTTATTATTGGCACGAGCATATCTAGTAGAACAAAGGCATACACCTCCACGAATTCCTTTTTGAATCATTCGAATTATTTCTAAATCGTTTATGAGTTCTAATTTCACATCAGTAATAAGTAACATTGCGTCAAAGCTTAAACTCGGAGCCGTCATGTAAAAAGCAGGATCTAGTTTGTAGTTTAACATGGAGGTACGCCGAAAGTTTTCAAATATATCGGCCAACATTAACACATCCGACTTAAGGTAAAGATCTGTGTACTCTCCTAAGGTCTTTAAATTAAATACGTTCCAAACATGCTTAGCTCGGTTATAGTTAGAATCAGAAATATTGCTATCAGTTATCGAACTGTAAAAACAACGCTGTGATGGTAGTGTTTCCTCTTCATACACTTTCCAACAAGTAATGTATTCGTATGGGTATATACCCTTGCCTCTGAGTAATGCAAATTGGTCTTGAACAGGAAAAAAGCTACTTAAATGAACAAAGTCTTCATCATTTAAATCAGCTGATAGTTTTTCTAAACTGGTTCCTAAAAATTTGAAAGAATCAACGAAACGCACAGGGACAAACTCCTCATTACCTATTTGGAAAAACTTTGTAAACGAAATATAATTTTCTTTATTTTTTGCAATGACTTTTAACCTACCAGTCATTTCTCCTAACTGCCGAATGAACAAATGGGAATCGTAGCCAGATAAATTATGAAAAAATACAGGTCTAAACTTTGGTAAGCGAAATTGAATATTACAATACGAATGTGCAGCGCCTCTGAAACGACCTGTTAAGTGGCAATGATCTCTAACTGCATCGTCCAGCAACAATTTATTGCAAAGAAAACAATTTTTCGCTTTTAAAAATTGCATTTCATCCTCGTCCGTCTGTTTTAAAGGTACAGGGGTGCTATAGATTTCTTTAATCTTAGTTACATCACTTTTTAAATAGTCGAGAAATTTTTTAACACAATCTCGCCCTCGATAACTAACATATTTGTTGAGAGAACTATCATATGAACAAACAATATAATACGCAAATGCAGCTGGAATGTGTTTTTGTAACGTAGTAGTACATTTAGATTCAAATTCGTTACTTGTGTTTGGTTGTAATATACATTCTGTTGAGGCCGCATCATCTACAGGGGAAGCGGGGGCACGGCGGGCCTAAACCTGTTGGTCGAGTAATGGGGGCCGCATCCGCCGGCCCGCGACCCCACGCCCCACTCTCACCTACGTTGCCATACAGGCAACACACGCGCTTTACTACCAGACGCGAACTTAAGCTATCACATTTTTATATTATACTTTGTGGAAACAAGATTATAGAAGTCTAGAAAATCTATGTCTTCATTATTTTCAACTAAGACCCCTAAGTCTTAAACACTGGTGACCCCGACGTGATTTACGTGAGAGCTACGCCGCCATTTCTGCGCCATCGAGAGTCGACATGTCGAGAAGGACGAACAGAGGTCAAGACATTGAAGCTCCACGTGCTTCGTTCCAAGCTGCCAACCACCCTTACTTCAAGCCAGCCGGTCATCAGCAACGAGCCGCAGCCAAGGTTTAGCAAGGGAAGTGCACCGTTCCATTTTATTCCTTCTGTTCCAAGCTTTCTCCCCCTCTATTTGACTATCAAGCTCTGCCATCTTTTCAAGGTTTTCTTACGCACAAGCTTTAGTCACAAATTAATTAACGCATGACTTTTTTACTAGTATTTTATTTGCATTGCACCGCTTAGCTTTCTTTTTGTGCCAGCACATACCTAACTGGTCGCTATTTAATTGTGTCTACGCTGCATTCCCGCTTAACTTTCCGATTAAGCAAACGCCAAAGCAATTTTGCAATTTTTATAAGGCTTGTTTACTACTTTTGCAAACATAATTCTCCTTAATAAGCGCAGTGCAACTGTAGCTTTAATTATCCATTCTATCTCCGCAGTCGAGCCATTTTATGAACTATAGACTTAAATTTCCTGTTCTCTAAAGTCATTCCATATTCCTCGCAAAATATTCCATTACGTAACATAGTTGTTTTCGCCTAGCAGTGCCAACCAACCCGGTGTCCATTGTCCCGATCGGCCGGCCGCCGCCGCCTTATCACTGCGCTTACGCACGGTTGTTGCCAGGCGCGCTGTTACCGAGTGCGCTGTCGCCGAGAGGCTGCATCTACCTTGCGCATCGTGCGGCCACGGTGACTGCGGACATAAGCCGGACGAATTTACGTAACCTTTTCTTTTATTTGAGTTTAATACTTGTGTTCATCCTCTTGTTTCGAGTGCATTCACGATGTCGAATTTGATAAATTCAAGAAGCTCAATTAAGGGTCGTATGACCAAATTTAGAAATTTTCTCGACATCTTGAAGAGAAGTGATAGTATTTCACCGAAAGAGGTGGATGAATGCTCCATGAGGTTGGATCGCTTACGTGGGCTACTCAACAAATTTGATGAGTTGCAGACTCAAATAGAGATTGCTGATCCCACCTCATTGGACTCGGAAATTGATGTGAGAGAAGAGATGGAGAAGGATTTTTATTCACTGATATCGGATGCCCAAAAATTAATTGATTCGGTAACCGATAAACCTGAGTTTGCAAGCGTAAAATCGGAAGATCAAAGTCAATGTAATCATCGTGAAAATGAGTTGAACTTCCGATTACCTCAAATAAAGATCGCTAGTTTTGATGGTTCGTACTTTAAGTGGTTAGAGTTTCGTGAATCATTCGACGCGCTTATTAATAAAATTGAGAGAATCAGTCCCATTCATAAATTCCACTATTTGAATTCTTACTTAGAGGGTGAAGCCGCTCAGGTTATAAGTAATTTGGAGGTAACGCAGGCCAACTACACTGAGGCTTGGCGCCTCCTCTGCGAGAGATACGACAACAAAAAACAGTTGATTAGCAATCATTTAATTTCGCTTTTTAATCTTCAGCCCATAGGCCGCGAGTCGGCCAAGGCTTTGCGGTACTTGGTGGATCATGTGTCCAAAAATTTACGGGCCCTAAATACTTTAGGATGTCCTACTTCTCAATGGGATATTTTAATTATCCACATGGTTTCGGGCAAGCTCGATAACAACACTTCATTAAAGTGGGAAGAATTTAAAAACGACGGTATCAATGATGATTTGCCATCCCTGGCCGATTTTAATCGGTTCTTGAAGGGTCGCGCCGATGTATTAGAATCGGTACAGCGAAATAGGTCTGAGAAACCAGTTTTTAATAACAAGCGTGAACCCCATTTCTCCCACAACAAGCAAGAGAAAGCTGTCGTGAAATCTTTCACAATTTCAGCCAGTTCCGGTGCTTCAACTGTTGCTCCTGCGTCGTGCGTATTCTGCCAAGGCGGCCACCGCATCTACGACTGCTCGTCGTTCCTGTCGCTATCGGTCGAGGAGCGCATATCCGGAGCGGCAAAGTTAAGGCTCTGTCTCAATTGTCTGCGTAAGGGACACACTTCACACCGCTGCAGAGCCATGCCTTGTCACACTTGTAAGAAACGCCATAATACCTTGTTGCATAGGGAAATTCCTCAGGTTGTAGACACGCCGGCCGCGGCCGAGCCCTCGCCTCCGCGCACTCGTTGCCCGGGTTCGCATGCAACAACATGACCGTCGCGCATTCGAATAATGTGTTGTTGTCAACAGCGCTCATTGATGTTTACAATCCCGATACTAATGAGCATGTCACCGCGCGCGCGCTCTTAGACTCAGGTAGCATGACGTCACTGATAACAACCAGTTTAAAACAGAAATTGCATTTAATTCCGAAGCCGAACACAATTAGTGTGGTAGGAGTAGGTAATGTACCATTGACCGGCACGCCCGAGCGCTGCGTAATACAAATACGATCCAAATATGATAATAGAACGCAAGTAGATATGTCGTGTTTAGTTTTGCCTACTATTTCAAGCGTTTTGCCGCAGAAACATATTGATGTATCGCGTTTAAGTCTGCCTAAGAATATTACACTGGCCGATCCTACATTTAATGAGCCATCATCTGTTGATGTTCTGATTGGCGCGGACCTGTTCTGGCATTTGATTGGGTCTGAGCAGATTACGTTAGGCGACAATATGCCAATTATGCGAAAGTCGAAGTTAGGTTGGGTACTGGCCGGACCTATGAGCATTACGCCAAGGTCAAGCGGTATTTATGTTAATACGGTAGTTCAATGCAATCACTTGTCAACTTGTGATAGTAAATTAGACGAGTCGTTGACTAAGTTTTGGGAACTGGAACAGATTCCTCAGCCTACCAAGCCCTATACCGACATCGAAACTGAATGCGAGCAACATTTCGTGACTCATACCTATCGGGGCGAGGACGGCAGATTTTTTGTGCGCCTACCACTGATTACGGAACCTGATTGTTTGGGGGATTCATTTAATTTTGCGAAAAAACGGTTTCTCGCGTTAGAAAGGCGTTTTAATAAGAACCCCGCGCTTAAAAAAATGTATCAGGAGTTTATCTCTGAATATTCTGAGCTAGGCCACCTGTCCGTGTCTGCCACTGCTATTCCAGACCCCTCATTCTTTGTTTCACATCATCCAGTCCTGAAACCCACCAGTGAATCCACGAAAATTCGGGTAGTCTATAATGGCAGTGCAGCTACCTCTTCAGGTTATTCAATAAATGACTTGCAGATGGTAGGCCCCACTATACAGGACTCGCTCTTCAATATTTTATTGAGATTTCGCAGTTATAAATACGTCCTGACCGGCGACATCGAGAAAATGTATCGTCAGATTAGAGTACAGGAATGCGATCGCGATTTGCAATTGATTCTTTGGCGGGAAAACGAAAGCGAGCCGTTGCAAACTCTCCGTCTAAACACCGTGACCTACGGATATTCAGCCGCCAGTTTTTTGAGCACTCGGTGTTTATGGCAGTTAGGCGAAGAGTGTGACGATGTTAAAATTAAAACAATAATTCAAAGCGACTTTCTCGTCGACGATTTGTTGACAGGAGCAGACACGGAGGAAGAGCTAATTCAAATAAAAAAATCAGTCGAGCATGCTTTATCAGCCGGTTGTTTTACTTTGCGCAAGTATCGCTCTAATTTACCATCTGTGTTACATGCTTTACAGAAACCTAATCCAGAAGGGAGCCTGATTATCAGTTCCTCTTCGCACACGCTAGGCGTAGGCTGGGATTCTGCCGCAGATGTTATTCATTTTCCCACCGAGTATTCAGCCAAAAACGAAGGTCCCACTAAGCGATCTATTCTCTCAGATTCGTGTAAAATATTCGATCCGTTAGGAGTGCTTTCTTTGCTAACCATCATACCGAAAATATTAATCCAAAAATTATGGGTCTCTCGAATCGGGTGGGACCATCCTGTACCAGAACCGATTAAAAGTTCGTGGCAATATTTTGTCAATAGTTTGCCTTACTTAACTTCGCTTCAATTACCACGGCATGTATTATGTGACTTTCCTGTCCAAATTGAGATGCATTGTTTCTGCGATGCCAGCCAGGCCGCCTATGCTACTTGCATTTATTTAAAGTCAGTTAACGACAAGGGTGATAACATTGTTAGACTATTGTGTGCCAAGGCCAGGGTATGCCCGGGCAAGGTCATTACGGTTCCTCGAGCCGAGTTATCCGCTTGTTTACTAGGCGCGCAGCTCGCATCAGCTGTTTCCAAGACGCTACGTTGCCAGATCGCGCGCACTGTTTACTGGACGGACTCGTCTATATGTTTATCATGGTTAGGTACTAATTACAATAAACTAAAAACGTTCGTATCTAATCGTGTGGCTAGCATTTTAGAACTCACTGAAGGCAGCGAATGGCGTCACGTCCCCACATCTCTCAACCCGGCCGATTACGGTTCTCGCGGGGTTGATGCTTGTAAATTACCCAACTTAGATATGTGGTGGAACGGACCTACCTTTTTGCGTGAGCCAGAACAAAACTGGCCGCAGTTTGCCGCGAATACTGGAATTGAATTGCCCGAATTGAAAGTAAATGTTAACTTATTAAATAACATAACAGACGAGCCTATCCTTATCGATTTCGATAGGTATTCGAAACTTAAAACTCTGCAACGCTCATTAGCGTATGTACTTAGGTTTACATATAATTGTTTACATCCGACTGATAAGATAACAGGTTTTTTACAACCTGAGGAACTTGAACGGTCATTTAAGAAGTTAGTTAATATGGCCCAACTAGACAGCTTCGCTCACGAATTAAGGATGCTTCGTGATAAACAAGTTCTTAACCCTAAAAACAAAATGATTTCTATGAGCCCGTTTATTGACAAGGAGGGATTATTGCGCGTAGGCGGAAGGCTTGCCTCGTCGTTCTATGCGTTTGATAAACGCCATCCTCTAATTATGCATGCAAAACACAGGCTTACAAAATTGTTGTTTCGGCAGGAGCACGTGCGTCTTCTCCATGCTCCTCCACAGCTGCTTCATAGCTCCATTAGAGAATTTGTATGGACGATTCGAGGGCGCGACTTAGCTCGCACTGTGGCGCGTCAGTGCGTCACGTGTCGCCGTGCGGCAGGCAGCACTTCTGCTCCGCTAATGGGTCTTTTGCCGCCAGAACGCACAACGCCCGACTTCCCGTACGTTGTCAGTGCTGTCGACTTCGCCGGCCCTTTCTTAATAACCGACAGGCATGGTAGAGGATGCAAAATTACGAAATGTTATTTAGCTGTTTTCGTTTGCACCCGGTACAAATGTGTACACTTGGAGGCCGTGAGTCAGCTGTCTACAGACGCCTTTATTTTGTCGTTGCGCCGTTTTATCTCTCGCAGAGGAAAGCCGCGCGAACTTCTGTGTGACAATGGTCGAAATTTCACAGGGGCGGCCAAGGAACTTAGCGATTTTTTAAAGGTTTACTCGGATCACTTCTCTAATTTCGCATCTGACGAGGGTATTAAATTCAAATTTTCTCCGGCTTATGCTCCTCATTTTAATGGCTTAGCTGAGGCTTGCGTTCGATCGGCAAAATACCACTTGAAGCGAATTTTAGGAAATGCACATTTAACTTTTGAGGAGTTGGCAACGTTGTTTAGTCAAGTAGAGGCTATCCTAAACAGCCGACCCTTATGTCCCTTATCATCATCCCCTAACGATTTCCAACCTTTATCTCCAGGGCACTTCATCATCGGCCGTGCGCTGACTTCACTGCCATCACCCAGTTTGATGGATGTAAACGCAAACCGCTTAGATAGGTTTCAGAGGCTTGAGGCATTGAGGCAGCATTTTTGGAAGCGTTGGCAGCTGGAATACATCTCCGAGCTCCAGCAGCGGACGAAATGGCGCGTTCCTGGCAGATCGTTTCAACTGGGCGACCTGGTGCTCATCAAGGAACCGAATGCACCTCCTCTTCACTGGCGAATGGGACGAATCGACAAACTTTTTCCCGGCACCGACGGCATTTCCCGAGAGGCTGATGTAGCCACCACTACGGGCACCTACCGGCGAGGTGTGGCCTACCTCTGCCCCTTGCTGGACGAGACGGAAGAGTCGTTGAAGACTGGAGCCTTCAAGGGCCCCCAGGATGTTGAGGCCGCATCATCTACAGGGGAAGCGGGGGCACGGCGGGCCTAAACCTGTTGGTCGAGTAATGGGGGCCGCATCCGCCGGCCCGCGACCCCACGCCCCACTCTCACCTACGTTGCCATACAGGCAACACACGCGCTTTACTACCAGACGCGAACTTAAGCTATCACATTTTTATATTATACTTTGTGGAAACAAGATTATAGAAGTCTAGAAAATCTATGTCTTCATTATTTTCAACTAAGACCCCTAAGTCTTAAACACATTCAAAATCCGCATACAGCACAAAAGGCATCGCTTGCATTCTTTCATAGTTCTTAAATTGAATATGTGTTCCACAATCAGGTAATACTGTCGCAACACCCCCGCACACATGATTACTCAAATTATCTAGGCTGTTAAAAAATATCAAGCATTCATCACAAAAAAATATTTTTCCGTTGTGTTTCGTTAACTGACGTTTTAAAAGGCGACCCAAATCTTTTATCAAGCAATAATGCGATTGATCACCATTTTCTAGGATCAGCAAATTAACATGATGTTTCCTTTTCTTATCAGTTTTATATAATGGCCCAACAACTTCATTTTTTCTTAAACCATAGACATTAACACTTATTTTTTGGTTATTTTTTTCAAATATTTTGATGTCGGACAGACCGACAGGAAACGTCATGTTTTTTGTGTTGAGAATGTTTTCAAAGTGTGGATAAGAGGATATTCGGTCCTGATTGTTTTTCACTGGATATAATGCAGCTATTATACACCATAAAAAACAGAAATTGTCTTTATTTTTAATATTAACGCAAGCCCTTCTGTGTTTAATTATTTTAGGCAATTCTATAAACCTAGACGCTCTCAGCGGATTGTATTTATTAATGTTTATTTCCAAATAAAGGTTTTGTAAAAAACTCCATCCACTGTCCCTTTCTTGGAATTCGTCAATTTTTGAGCTTATAGTTTTCAAAATTATTGAAAAAATTTCTTTGAATTCATAACTTTGATGTAAAATTAAGTTTTGCGTAGCGAATGATTTAATTTCACTTGTATTATTTTTCGGTAAACAAATTTCGGCAAATAATTCGAAGTTAACCTTAATAGATCCAAAAGCAGCTCTTCTTGCTTCTAGAATTTGCCTAACATATTCACGAAGAGCGCTCAAAAACTTTGCAGGTGTGTCATGGCTACTACTTTCCTCGCCTCTTACTCTATATGATGCTATCCTACTGCGGAAAGCACTGCTAATTTTTTCAATATTAGGAGTTAATTGAACAGAATTATTGTTTTTATGTAAATTAGTACGTAAGTGAGCAGAAAAGGCTCTGCTTGGGATACTTATGTCACACACAGAACAAAATATCGAACTTTGACGCATTTTACTAGTTGGCACGAGAATATACTGGGTTAGTTAATTTATATATTACAACCTTATAGAATTACACACTTTTTTCAAAAGTCCCCCTTACAACGGTTCAGAATCTTATTTATCCCTTCAACTACAGCTGAATCTGAATCTACTCGATACTTTAAATTAACCAAGGCCTTCTCCCATCGGTTTTGAGAAGGAACATTTTTCAAATCATCTACGTTATACAGTTTTAAATCAATAAAAAGATCACCCGTTAACGAAGCTGAACGTCGCACGTAGCCACCTGCAACGCGACGTGTTAGAACCGACGCTAGATAATTATCCGCTGATGCACGACGTTGGGCTTCGATTTCTTCCTCATCACCCCAGTTCGAAAACCAACCAGGTTTTGATTCAGGTCTCGCTTGTAGAGGTTTCTTGTTACTGGAAATATTGAAAACTTGGTATTAACTTAGATATAATCGAAATTGAAACGGATTTTTAAATCATACTCACTATATAATTAATTAAACTAAGTGATTACATTTATGTAGTGCGTAAATTAGCAAATGCCAAAAAAATAAATATTAAAAATTAATATTTTGTTTTATTACGGGTCGGTAGAAGTAATATAATTAGATAGGTACCTTTTGCTTGAGCGTCCTTCCTCGGTTTCAACTTCACTGGCCTGTGAGCGTTGTTTTTTTGTTACTTTTTTAGGTTTCTTCTGACTGGAAAATAGAAAACTTAGTGTTACTAACTTTAAATTTACTGGATAATATAGGGATGTAAAAATCTTGCTTAACTTTGAATCTATTAACATGAGTTTATTTGTATAGTTCGTAAAACTCAATACGAATGAAACATGAGATAAGTAGTAGTTAAGTATGAAGCAAATTTAATTAAATACCTTTTACTCGCATGTTGTTCCTCGTCGTCACTGTCCAGCGACCAGCCAGAGTTCGCACTTCGTTTCAGATGAGGAGAAGCGCCTTTCCTTTTCACCGTTTTTTTAGCAGCCCTTCAAATAAATAATGAATATCAATTAGACAACTTGTTTCTCATCATTCGATTAAGTATAAATTAATAACTTTAATTACGTAAAAAATACTAACTTGTACGTTTCAAATTCGTCCTCAGACTCATGGATTTTTTTAGACTGAATCACGTTGAATTCAAAGTCCGACCTGAAAATAAACACGCATAATTTAATGAATATTCCTTAATCTTAAGTAAAAAGCTTACCTCGTTTCAAAACATAACCGGGAGAGATTTAAGTTGCGCATATAAGTGTACTCCAATATTTCACTCTCTGTTTTATCACAGATTGTTTAAATTTGAGGGCCAACACTGATAAAAACAAACAAATATAGCATCCGTGATCGATTAAATTCACAAACTTGTAAACAATTAACTCTAAATAATTAAAACCAAACTTACGAACATTATTTCAAGGTGAGTAATTTCTCCTGGGATGTATTACACGCTCTGTGACACAAGCACTTCCTACAAAATATTACTGGAAATGAATAAATCCAAGGTTTTATTGCATAAGCAAAACTCATGCAAGTCAGACATTATCAACCTTTAAAGCAAATAATACTAAACTTGTCTAACCAGATTTATAAAATATAGTAAGAAACAAGCATATTATAAAGGTTGCACTTCAATGTAAGTTATATTCAATTCATCAGCTAAATTTTACTTGAAAAACAAAAATATCATATTAAGTCGGAAACAGGATATCACAAAGCGACCGCCGCACATCAGACGACCGACACCGCCTTTAGGCTGAATTCATAGTAGAAGCTATAATATAAACATTATCTTTGTCCTCGCTATATTGTAGCAAAACAAGTTTTAATTTGGCAATGAGTTTTCCTCGCCACATGCATATCGTCTTTAATAAAAATGGTTTTCGTGTTTATTTAATGATTGATCACAAACTTGTTAATACATGTTGTAGAATATAACAATAGAGTGACTAGTTCATACCTGAATCATACTGAGTTTAGGTAGTTATTATTATTGCACATCTTAATGTGCAATAATAATAACTATTGAGCTTACTCAATAGAAGTATAAAACACGACTTATAGGAATACTAAAATACTTCTATTGGAGATTTCAAGAAGGACGCATTATCACTCCCAATCTGATTTTATCAAAATGGTAAGCATCATTTAAATTAACATTTGAGTATCTCATTTCTGTTTATAGATATTATGTGTACATATGTAGTTTAAAATTACTTATTCAAATCAAAATTTCTTTTTACAGAGCTCACTACCCATCGAGTCCGCCTCCAAAATTAAGCCAACCACTCCATTTTACTCTCAACTTTGTGATCAGATGATTGATCCATTTAATTACTCACAAGACATGGATGTGTATTTAAAATATCAAGATGCACTCTTGAATCCATCACAAGAAATTCCTCTGTCGCAGTCGAAAAAAGAAAGGAACACCTCAAAAAAAGGAAAGAAGGCCAAAGAAATGGACTTAAATTCCCATGTTATCAGAAAAGTAGCCAAAGGAAAGCGTCTTATAAAAATTAGCATTTCCGATATTGTTGAATCGAAGCTGGAATCTAATGGCGTCACGGTGCAGTACGTTGTACAAGAAGATTATGACGAGCTATTAAATGCAACCGAGGGCCTTGTGGAAAAAATTGTTAAAAAGTTGAGTGCAGTGACTAATTACTAGATATTTTAATGTTAAGATGCCCTAATTATTTAAGTTTAAATAACTCGTATATTGTTATTTATAATCTGTAATTTTTATTTTATTTTTATTCAAGTTTTTATTTAACGATCATGATAATTAAGTCATGTAAATTGCTCTAGGCTAATTTTTATTTTTATTTTAGTATCTTGCGTTATTGAGAAACTTAACTAATAAATCGTATCTATACTTTGGATTTGTTTTTTTTTTTTTTGCTTTCTAATCTGCTTAGAAAACGAATACCCAATTATAGTACGTCCAAAATTGTAAGATACATCCCATCAAAAAACGCACGCAGAAAACGAGTTTACTATGAGAGCATAAAGTCATTTTTTGCTTGCGATCGTTTGACAGAATGTTATTCATATGTTCAAAATGCTCCTTTAACCAACGAGGACAATGAGCGGACAGGCAGAATGACTCGAGTTACATGAAAATGCACGATGACAAGTTAGTTACGTCGATCAACTTTGTTATGTAGTTAAAAGCAATATGAGCCAAGTGTTCAATTCTAATATAAATCTAACAGCTTCGTTATAGCCTCTATTTTGCAATAAATTGATCTAGAATATAGGTCATCAAACAGTTTACAATTGAAAGCAAAGAAATATAATATTTAATTTGCCTTAATTTAAAGTCTAGATTACTAACAGCTTTGTAAAACATGAGGCACGAGCACGTCATGAGTTATAGCCAATGGAAAACCATGGCCTGAAACACGCTATCAAAGTTTTATACATTTGTTCATATAAATTAAAAATCAATCCTAAGTCTGTCGGGAAGTTGCGACCGGACGACCCCAGCACGTAATTCGGATGCACTGGACTTGGCCACCCAGTGTGTTAGTTGTGCTGAATACAGAACCTTGAATACAGGGGTTTTCTATACCTAGGCGGTCGATAGGTATGGATACCCACACCCGGAGGGGGTTAAACTCAAAGCATGTAATCATGTCTTACGAGCCTGATCAACTTGTTCGATATGTTAACGTGCAAACACCATAGTCGCTCTGCGCTATGAGGGTTTCTGCCAGGAATCAGCTTCCTGGGACCCTTGCATGCAACTGAGGGTTGGCCGCCTTAGACTGCATGTTGTGTTAAGCTTTTGCTATTTGAAAGGACTGATTTTATTTATATGAACAAATGCATAAAACTTTGATAGCGTGTTTCAGGCCATGGTTTTCCATTGGCTTATAACTCATGACGTACCTACTCATGAATCATGTTTTACAAAGGTGTTAGTAATCTAGACAAATAAGGTAAATAGACTGTGTGTTATGCTTTTACTACTGTATGTTATGCTTTTACTATTTGAAATAATGTCCATTATTTACAACTTCAAAAGTGATTGTTTTGGAGTATAACAGGAGTTGAAAATTAAATACGGTTTCTCGAATTCAAGTAACGTGTAATATGTAATGATGTGTGACTTTAAACGCAGAACAGATTATCAATATCTCAGAACCCAATTGAGCGTTTAAAATCATAACCATAGGTAAGAAAACACCTGATTCAACGCTGGAATCAGAAAATCCAATTGATATTTCAAAAGCCGATTGAGATTTTAAAATTATAATTACCATGATTTCTTGGGTCTGAACGCAGAACAGATTATGAATATCTCAGAACCCAATTGAGCGTTTAAAATCATAACCATAGGTAAGAAAACACCTGATTCAACGCTGAAATCAGAAAACCCAATTGATATTTCAAAAAGCCGATTGAGATTTTAAAATTATAATTACCGTGATTTCTTGGGACTGTTTTGAATCTTGATTCAAAACTCCCAATAATCACCTACTTATAGGTACGGTTGTTTTTTATAACTAGTCTTCAGGTGAGTAAGTCCGGGGTTCTCCCTACTTACTTCCGTGGCTCCGCCTTCTCGGTACGTTGGTCTCTGTGGAGCCGCGCGGGCAGTTACTACTTACGCTTCTGTCAATAATGTAATTTTTGGTACTACTTAACTTTTATTACCGACTGTACTTTTCTGGTATACATTAACTACTTATTGAGACGATTCTAACGAGCCAAAACTCAACGGGATTATGTCGGTTAAATACTGAATTCCCATGGTCACCTTCTGTCTCCATCATCAGATCAGCTTGACGGTACAATATATTGATTTAAACTTTCACGATTCTCACACATTATTTATACTAAACGGGATTTAATCGCGTATTAACTTATTTATTTACCTCACTGAGGTCTCCCGACGTTTCGGATGTGTTGCAACATCCATGGTCACGGGACAACTGGCTTGTGCGGGTATCAACATCTTCTTGCTGCGCGGGTTTTCCTTACTACCCGCATTTGGTCTTTTTGAACCACTTGTACACTAGGGTTGTCACCCGGCCGACACACAACACTAACAATGTCCGGTGATATAACGAACGATGTTTTCTGACGCTGGCATTTACTTATGATAGGATTCCACGAAGATGAAATCTTAAAACCGTCATCCCGATTGAAATTACGATGTTTTCTGATTTCAACGGCTTCACGTATTTTTCTACTATAAAAATGAAGTTCCGTAGACAGGACTTTCGGTTTATGGAGCTCAATCCAGTGGTTTGGTCCTGACTCCAACAAATGCTTGGCTATCGCAGACTTATTCACCTGCCGATTTTTTACAGCCGCAATATGTTCCTTGACCCTTTCCGCGATGGTTCGCTTGGTCTCACTTGCTCTCACACGCTTGGAAACAATGATATTGAATTGTCATCCAAACTATACATAAAATGTCAGCTCGATCGGATAGCGACAAGAAACTGAAAAATAGATTGCAAATTTTGACGGACAACTTACTTACATACTTATATAATTATATACGCCCCCGCGCATTTTCCCCGTGTGGTATCCCCCGTGCGGTGTCGGGTTCGAAATTCTAACGGCGCTATTCTAACTTAGAATAGCGCCACCCCCTTTCTTCCCGTGGGTGTCGTAAGAGTCGACTAAGGGAACAGGGTTAAAGTGTGTTGTGGGCGATGGGCTAGCAATCTGTCACTGCGATATCACATTTTGTCGATCTTTTATACCCACATTTGTGCTAAAAGTAGTACTGGAACCCAAGTTTCATGTGCTCTGCCTACCCCTTTTAGGGATAAAGGCGTGAATGTATGTATGTATGTATACTTACTAATTAGCTAGGTACTTGACTAGTATAATATTGTCAGACAATACATTAAGATTCTAGCAACGATCGGAAAACGAATGGAGGCAGCAGATAATTTTGCAACATACTTGTGCATTGTAAAACACGGGATGTCAATTAATTAGGGTCAAATGGTGTATTAGCAAAATGTATGAATCAATTAATTGTAGCAGATACCGCACCGTACGGATATTGGTTACTAGTGGAACGCGATAAACCTTGTTGAATCTGGTTGAACGTTTAATAACAGCAAGTAGGTAAGTGCGATTATATTAATATCATTAATAATTTCAGCTGTATAAGAATAATAAAGTAACTTTTTATCGTTTATTGGAACGGTCAAAGTTATAACCTCAAATAGCATATTTTAGTAAATGTTCATAGTATATTAGATACTTAGATCACACAATATATTTTATCTGCGACTTTGTTTAACAAGCATAGATTATCCTGGCCCTTTAGTTACTAATTTGTAGAATTTCCCAGGGGTTCTAAGATTCGAAACTTCTTGATTTACGGTTGCCCTTTTTGTTATCTTCCAAATAAGGTAACTCAACTTTAGGAGTAGTTGAGAAATCTTTACGGATAATATTTTCTTGATAAAGGTATTGAAATTATTATATTACTTACTTGTATATATAATCTTTTGTACCTTATTCTTTTTCAAAGACTATATCACCTTCTGCCTCTATGGAAACGATTATTTAACGCATACGATTGTTATACCTACCAAAGTAATCAAACAACAAACAAAACAACGTCCATTCATTATGACAAATGGACCGACGGACAGACAAACAGAGCGGAACCTTAGTAGGTATTAGGATCCCGTTAGTACCCTTTGCGTAAAAAACATCAACATCAATATCACCAGACCATCGCATTATCTGTACCTGCACGTTTTTGCAACAGAATTATGTTAACTTGATAGTCATATTCATCTTAAAATACTGGTTAATGCAACCCTCCAGCAGGCAGCCGACCAAAAGTCCTGGAGAATAATACTGGCTATGCTACGTAGATAGGGTCTCGATCCTCAGCGATAAGGGTCCAATTGAGTAGAAGGGATAGTCATATTAGGGGAATCCTTATTAATTAAGTCAAATACAGTAAGTCAAATGGCGACCTCGGTTTGTTTCGAGTTTCCCTCGTAACCCGACCGTCACTTAACGCGACGCTAACCGGCCAACGCTTTTATCCTAACGACCAAACTAAATGCGCCGAGTGCCGCGCTGCAACGCGTTAACGCTATACTTCCTGATACTTTTACCGTTTACGATAACCCTTTAGCGTTACGATATAATAAAAGCAAAATAATAACAACATTAGACGTACAAGATGGTTGGATTTTACGGCATTTTATTTAATTTGTATTTTGACGGGGTAACCGGCTTAGCTACTAGGTGACACATAAGATTGGAGACTGGTTTTTGCGACAATATTGCCACCTGATTTAACACTTGGCGAAGACGGCTTGCTTCTAAGAACACTATCTAGTTACATAGACAGCATTATGTCCGCTAAGTTTGGAGAGAAGCGATGCATTCCAAGCTACTTTCGACCTCCCCCCCCTTAACTCCAGATTATATTAGATAGATATATCACAAACTGACTTACATTCTTATTTCGTTGGCTCAGCTACCTAAAACTACTCTTGGTCTCCAACACGAGAGAAGATGTATACTGTAGTCCTGTGGTCACGTGGAAGTGAAGACAGGTAGAGAAAGAGGAAGAGCGCCAATCCGGTGAATAGATTCTGTAAAAGCTTCAGCACGGACCAGCGGCCAGGCTTGCCTGCGCATCGCGCTTAATAGAAGGGCTTGCACGAAGGTGTTGCAAGACGATTATGGTAGTCACCACCTTCAGCAATGATGAAACGACTAAGAAGAATAAGATACTGCTGTAGTCCGCGATGCGTTTTTTCGGGATCATAGTTTATTTTTCAAGTAGTATAGAAAACTGCGATTGCGTTCGAGCGCTATTCTAAAAATGAAGTGGGAGTGAATAAACACGGGCCTCATTTTATGAATAAGCGAGGGGATGGGCGAGTCTTCCATTTTGCGCCACTCGAGTTATTGCGCCATCGACACAGACTATGCACCTACAGATGTACAGTTTTCCAGCTCTAGCTTATTTTTTTAATGGCTAACATCAAAGTAATGTTGATTTCGCCGAGTTTGTTAGTAGAACGCCGTTGTTTGCTAGTTTTCACAGCCGTCAATAACAGTCATCTATAGAGGCCTTGCTTTTTGTAATGCGATAGAAATTCAATTAACACATATTTTGTCAGCAGGTTCGATACTGAAATGGCTTTCTTGTGGATCCAGTTTTTCGAAATTGATGAAAAAAAGGTAGACTCGAGAGTTCTACATCTCACAGAGCCACTAGTTGTATTTGGTGTCACATCCTTATTGCACCACTGTTTCTGGTCTGCACCAGCACTCTCCCCGCCAAGGAGCTGGCATTGAAAAGTGTACATTTTTAATGTAATAAGCTGTGATCGCTCAGCCGGGAATGATGGGGCTCCAGCTTCGAATTCTGGCACAATTCTGTAGAAGGTTCTGTATTATTTAATATGTTTATTTGAGAAAATTAACGTATGTATACCTGTATTTTACTGGGACTGAGAACGCAGACCACTTTGGAAGAGCTTGGGAGTTCGGGCTGGAAATATAATCGAGAGCGGCATGCTACTGCGTGATCCTTGTGCAGTCAGCAGCATATAGTTAGATGCAGCCAAATAAGCCAAATACATCGCAACACGTCTTTATTACTGAAGGAGTAAGGACGTGATACGATATATTTGACTACTTTGGCTGCTACTGATGCTGACTGTACTATGGTAGTTTGACAAACTGTAATGGAACCTACAGATCGATCACGGAAACGCATTGTACCTACGTACGTTCGGTAGATTTGAATTTCAAATTTTATATGGAAAAATGACAGGATGTAAACCCATGAATGGTAAAAAATTAAAGGAAATATTTACAAATTGAATGCTCTGAGGAGGGTTCGAACTAGGGCCTGCAGTACCGGGGCCGGTTCCAAGATTTTTATTTCCCGGTTCTGAGTCCAGTTGGAACCGGGATTCCCGGTTCTCCCGGTTCTTAGTATTATTTTGGTGCAATTCGTTACTTATAAAATAAAGCAATTTAAACACCTTTTTGAACGTGTTTTTAAGTTTTTATTTATTTAAACTTTATTACAAGTTACATTACAAATGACGAACTTAATGACGTTACCGTAACGAATTACTAAAACTTAACAAAATAAAAAAACAGAAACATTCATTGAGCGTTATACAAAGTACAAAATAGTAGACTTTATGAAAACTGCAACAAACAAAAACAAATAAGTATATATTTCGAGAACCATGTTCCTTTGCTATTCCGCTAAAAAACGTGCTGGTCTATCAGCGAAGATGAGATGCAACTATTTGCGTATTTGTGCACGTGCAAACATGCAAATAATTACAGCAAACCACCACCAATAATGACAAAAACCTCGACACGTGTTTCGCCTCTCTACGAGGCATCATCAGGAGATGCTGGCAGGAGATGTTGCTTGCGCCACGCCACGTCCACTGAGCAAATCAAAACTGAGAAAAAGGATTGCGTTTAAGTGTTCTAGAACAATTAGAAATAATTAGGTACAACAATAGAGGCGTTATTATTAATGAACAATTGAATGTTGCGATAGAGGGCTTTCTTTTTTACTGCCCGTGGTGAGTACACAATTTTACGTCTTCATTTGGCCACAATGCGAGTTTTACTACGCGCAGCGTGCAGTAAAACTCACATTATGGCCAAGTGTGACGTAAATGAAATAATTACTTATGTAATTATTACCTACTTATCTACGAACATTGCATTATAGTTTAAACAAATGCTTCAATAATAATAACAGTGGAAAATGAAATGACCATCACAGAATTCACAGAATAATAAACATAAATTCTTACCGTAAGATTCTTTTATTATTCACTTCAGTGTACAAAAGACTCAAAAATATATAACTTGATAAGTTATGAGCGATTCACTTCAACTATTTCCTTTGAATGAATAGCAAATACTAATTTATAACAAAATCACGGCACTGCTGCGCTGACCTACGACCTTGGTGGCGTGGCAACTGCAAGTAAATTGCGAGACGCACCGACGCGCGGCGCGGCGTGGATGTGGGCTGAGGTGCGGGCGGGGGTGTCAGCCGCGCTTTACGCTTCTCAAGATTGTTTGTTGCCATGCCAACTCGTGCGCGAATGCATCATTGTTATTGTTGCGTTGCGTTGCGATACTTGTGGATCGCGTTTAATATGAATACTCGTGAAAATACTAAAATTACGCTACTATTTTTCAATTATGGAAAGAACCGGGAGAACCGGGACGAAGTCTTCAGTACCGGTTCTTTGGGGAGTGTAAAATTCCCGGGATTTCCCGGGAAATTGAGAACCGGGATTTCCCGGGAGCAGGCCCTAGTTCGAACCGGTGACCACCGGCATTCATGGCCCGTGGCTACTAACCAGGTGAGCTATCGGAATAATAATATCTGTCTCGGCCAGTAAATCTTTCAATCAGTTCCTTCTTACAACGCCTCCATGAATGCTTAATTGATATTAGAACTTTATTTTACCCATAAAAATCGGAATCTGAATCATCCATATTTTAAGTAGGTAGGTGGAGGTTTTTACACGTTACAGAAACTGGCAGCCATAAATCAAATCAAATTAAATCAATTTATTGCCAAAAAAAGAAAAACACAAAACATACTTTTAACAATAAGCACAAAGAAATAACTTAGAATTAAAACTAAAATTACTAAATTTCGTTAGGTTGGGCAATGGGTGCTCGTCTCAGCATATGCAAGGCTTGAGGCCTTGCGCTGGTTTTCAGACGAGTCCCTTCGACAGGGTTGGTCGTAACACTACGTCTATCTTAAATACAAGTATACTAAGTAGGTATATGTGTTTAGATGTATAAAGAATACTATAATAAATAAATACTATAAATAATACAAATCTTAATAAGCATCTTGTCTAAATATATATTTAACGATTGTAGATGTGTGTGTAGTATATTAGTATAGGGTACTTGTGAATTACTATGTCTACCTACAATGGATATATTAAATCAGTGTTGAACTAGCTATGCGTGTTTTACTACATGGTGGCAGCGGTGGTCACTAATTAATTTGAAATTTGCTTTAATCAAGGCGGTGTTGATTTGTTTGCTAAGTTTCTATTGATTGGTGATTATTTATGCTATAATGGAACACGCGCGTCCTCCGGTTGAATTAGTTTTAGAAGGCGGGCCAGCCACGCGGGCCGAGTCATGGCGCAAGTGGAAAAAACAGTTTTTGGTGTTTCTCAAAGCCTCCGGAGTGAGCAAGGAGCCTGCAGATGTCCGGGCTAGCTTGTTAGTCAACCTCATCGGGCCAGCCGGCTACGAAGTTTATTCCGCGTTCACGTTGAGCGAGAAGGAAAGTGAGGACATCGAATCTTTATTGAAAAGATTTGATGAACACTTCGGAACCAAGCCTAATATTACGGTGGCTCGTTATAAGTTTTTTATTAGGAATCAGGAGGAAGGCGAAAACATCGATCAGTGGGTTACATCACTACGTCTGTTGAGTCAGAGTTGTGAATTCGGTCCTTTGGCAGATAGTTTAATTCGCGACAGAATCGTGTGTGGCATCAATAGTAATGTTATACGGGATAGACTATTTCGTACGGAGGGATTAACATTAGAGAAGGCAATTCAAGTTTGCCAAGCGGCAGAGATGTTACGCGAGGAACGTCAGTGTATCGATGGCGGCTCGAATGAAGTTCGTGTGGATGCCGTGTGGCCGGCTGCGCCAGCGAGCGGCAGCGGGCCGCGCGCGGGCGCAGGCGGGCGGCGGCGCGCCAGCTCCCGGCGCGGGGCCCGGCGCGGCGGGCGGCTACCGGGCGCCGCGGGAGTGCCGGGACCCGCGCGAGCCTGCGCGGCGTGCGGCGGTGCTTGGTGCACCCAGGACGAGCGTTGCCCGGCATACAGTGCGTTGTGTTATGTGTGTGATCAAAGAGGACATTTCGCAAAGGTGTGTAACCGGCGTAAGGTTACACGGGACCAGGTATGTGACTTGGCCATGGACGATTCGGATGCGGAGGACGGTATGTTTTACGTCGATGTTATTCAACAGGAAACTAAATCCCGACCGCCTAAAGAATGGGTGGAGGTAGTTAAATGTAATAAAAAACGATTGTTGTTTAAACTTGATACGGGATCTATGTTGAACGTAATATCGAAGTCCGAATACCTAAATTTAGGTTTACAACTAAGCGATTTGAAACCGTTTGTTAAGCGTGTTTATTCATTTACGGGAAACAATATACCCATTATAGGTATTTGCAGTTTGTTGTTGTCTTGCCGAAATAAACAATGCCAGTTAGCGTATGCGGTGTCCGATTTGAATTGTCAAAATGTACTGGGGTTAGAAGGTTGCGTAACCTTAGGACTGATTAGTCGGGTCAATGCCATTAAAATAGAAAATTATGCCGATCTCTTCGAGGGTCTAGGAAAACTACCTGGTAAATATAGAATAGTAGTGGATCCGAACGTTCAACCGGTTGTATGCCCGACTAGGAAAACTCCGCTAGGGTTACGTGATAAATTGCATGCGGAAATACAGCGAATGGAAAAAATTGGGGTAATTAGGAAAGTTTCGCACCCCACCGAATGGGTCAATGCCATTGTGTTAGTGGCGAAAAAAAATGGTGATCTCAGAGTGTGTTTAGACCCTCGGCCCCTGAACCGCGCAGTGCGGCGCGCGCACTACTCACTGCCCACGGTGAGCGAGCTGGCCGTGCGCCTGCGCGGCGCGCGCTACTTCAGCGTGCTGGATGCGCGCTCGGGCTTCTGGATGGTGCAGCTGGATGACGCTAGTGCTGACCTCTGCACCTTTGCGACGCCCTTTGGCAGGTACCAATTCTTTCGCTTACCATATGGCGTTAATTGCAGTCCAGAGGTATTTCACGCTAAATTAAGGCAGTATCTGGAAGACCTAGATGGGGTTGAAAGTTTTATTGATGACGTCATAGTGTGGGGGAGCACGAAAGAGGAGCACGATATTCGCCTGGAGCGCCTGTTACAAAGGTCAAAAGAAATAGGTATAAAGTATAACAAGGAGAAGTGTAAGTTCTGCGTTACAGACATTATTTATCTAGGGCACAAATTTGATGAAAACGGGATGCGGCCAGACGACTCTAAAGTTCGTGCCATCATGGAGATGCCCTACCCTACGGATCGGAAAGCATTGGAAAGGTTTCTAGGCGTGGTAAACTATTTATCAAAATTCATCCAAAACTATTCCGAATCGGTGGCGGTACTACGAGGGTTGCTAAAAAAGAATTCCGAGTGGCTGTGGGATCAGAATCATTCTACTGCAGTTGATCATTTAAAATCAAAGATAGCATCAGCTCCGGTGTTGGCACTATACTCGAGTGAGCTGCCGGTGGTGGTGTCGGTAGACGCGAGCAGCGTCGCGATAGGCGCGGTGCTCCTGCAGGGCGGGCGGCCGGTGGAGTTCGCCTCTCTCACTCTCACCGACACCCAAACGCGGTACGCTCAGATTGAGAAGGAGATGCTGGCAATCTGTTTTGCCGTAGAGAGGTTCAAACAATACATTTATGGCCGACGTGACGTGATGGTGCAGACGGACCATAAACCTTTGGAACCGCTGTTTTCAAAGCCACTGTCGTCCGTGCCAGCGCGACTGCAGCGCATGATGTTGCGAGTTCAAGGGTTTGATTTCAAGGTGCAGTACACTCCCGGTAAGTACATGTACATAGCGGATACCTTGTCGCGCTCGCCGTTGCCTGAGCTGATGCACGATCGGGTCACTGACGAGGTCGAGTTACAAACCTGTTTTTTAATAGAAAATGTGCAGGTCAGTAGTAAAAAAATTAAAAGCATCAAACAATACACGGCATTAGACGACGAAAGTAAAACTATTATACAGTATATTTGCCATGGATGGCCCAAATATAGGGAGGCTGTAGAGGAATGCGTTCAAGTGTTCTGGCCATATCGTGAGTCATTACAATTCATAGACGGGTTAATATTTAAAAATGACTGTGTTTACATTCCGCGCTGTTTACGCAATGAGATGTTGAGCAAAATACACGAAGGGCACCTAGGTATAGATAGGTGTAAGCGTCGTGCGCGCGAGGTAATGTTCTGGCCGGGTCTGGCCGCCGACGTGGAGCGGCGCGTGCGCGCCTGCGCGACATGCGCGCTGCACGCGCCAGCGCCGCGCCGCGAGCCTCTGCTACAGCATGCGCTGCCGGACTTGCCCTGGTCGAAACTGGCATCGGACATCTTCGAGTATCGGAAAACGTATTACATAGTCTTAGTTGACTATTTTTCAAACTATGTCGAGGTAGGTATGATCAACAATATAACTAGCAAATTAGTCATAAATTTTATGAAGGAACAGTTTTCGCGGCACGGCATTCCTTTCGAACTGGTGACCGATAACGGGCCAGCGTATAGCTCGTGCGAGTTTAAAAAATTCATGTTGGATTGGGAAATAGAACATGTGACGTCATCCCCACGCTATGAACAATCTAACGGGAAAAGTGAGCGCACGGTTCAAACAATTAAGAACATGGTTAAAAAGTGCCAGGACTCGGGAGAAGATTTCAATTTGAGTCTACTCAATTATAGGTCAACTCCTAGGTACAATTTAGATTCACCAGCGCAAATGTTAATGGGAAGACGGTTGAACACAAAGCTCCCAATTAAAACCGGACTTTTGTATGAACGGGTCGATAATACACGTAATTATCAAAGAATGTTGCAACAAAAGGTTAATATTAAAGGATATTACGATCGGTCAGCTAAACCTTTATCACCTTTGTTGCCGGGACAAAAGGCGACACTGATCGACGGGAACAACAAAAAACCGGTTACAATAGTAAGTAGTGCGCCCGAACCGCGGTCATTCGTAGTAGCTGACAGTCAAGGTCGTAGGTACCGGCGCAACCGGCGTCAGCTGGTGGCGCGCCAGGCTGCCTCCACGGCCACGGTGGCCCCGGGGCCCACCACCGGCTCGTCGGCCGAGCCGGCGGCTGCCAGGACGGCAGCAGGTCAGCCTGCGCCAGCCCCCGGTATTGAGACAGTTCAAGTGGGACCCGCTACACATTCTGAATTGCCTAGGATTACTCCACCTCTGACGCGCTCAAAAGCTAAAGCGTTAAGTACTCTGGAAAAAATTGATGAGTTGTTTTAGTAAACTATATTATTACAATATTCAACAACATACATCTGTATAATTTACGTATTGGTGTAAAATTATTTCAGTTGACCGAGATGCATAATGGTAATCCGTTGAGAATACCGACCGATGGTATTCATTCGTTAAATAAAACCGACCTTATAATCCAAGAAAATAGGTTCATATTTCAATGATACTTTTGTAAAATATCGGTCATCTCAAATGATTACAACCATAGATACCTACCTACTTGCTGCTACGGTTGGTTGTAGGTACTAAGTATTTAGTATTTACCCAATGTGTTTTTTTTTTTCATCTATTATTTTAATGTCATTGTTCAAAAAATGTTGTTTAACAGTTCTGACTTCAAAATATCTATTAGGGCCATACACGATATCGCCGTAGTTCAGCTGTGACAGGACTAAAGATTCAGTGAGTATTTCCCTTACTCTCTCATTCAGGTACTTCCTAATGCTGTACAGCGATTTTAGCCTGAAGAAAGCGTTCCGTATCTTAGTATTCACATGTTCTATGTATCGCATTTCGCCGTCCAATGTAATACCAAGATTTTTCACATTTTTCCCTCGGGGAACCTGCTCAGATCTTATGGTTACTGTGGGGTTTTGTTCAATTATTGCCAAACGCTGTGTTTTGCTTCCCATGACAATAAACTGGGATTTTGATGGGTTCAAAACAAGGTTATTCCTAACCGACCAGTCTGCGACGACATCAAGTTCTATATTTATTTCGCTCAACGCAACGGTCATGTCTTGTGGTGCAAACGAGCGGTAAAGCTGCGTGTCATCCGCGTATAGGTGCACATTACAGTGTTTTAGCTTCGTAACTAGGTCTGCCGTGTATAAGATAAATAGTATCGGGCTTAAAATGGATCCCTGCGGTGTGCCACGGCTGAGAGGTTTGACGCTTGACGTGACAGTTTCTCCGTGTTCGTTCTGAAGCTCCACAAACTGCTGCCTGGAAGAGAGGAATGATCGAAACCATTCGCACGAAGGATTGGATACTCCATAGTACGCCATTTTCGTTAGTAGGAGAGCAGGATTTAAGCAGTCGAAAGCGCGAGAAAAATCTAATAATACAAGTATAGTGCCCTTGCCGCTATCTGAGGCTGCGATGATGTCGTTTGTGACTTTGAGCAGGGCAGTTGCAGTACTATGTTTGCTCCGGAAGCCAGATTGTATAGTTGGCAATAATTTATGTTCTTCCAAATATTTAGTGAGCTGTCCACAAACGATTTTTTCTGCTATTTTAGAGAGCAGTGGTAGTAAACTGATGGGGCGAAGATCTTTGTATGTTTCTGTCTTAGTCGACTTGGGTATAGGTCTGACCTTGGCGATTTTCCAGCTATCAGGGAAAATGTTATAATGAAATGATGCGTTAATGATATGCGTAATAATCGGCAGAGTCGTGTTTAAGGTGAGACGAATCATTTCAATAGAAATTCCGTCATGGCCACTAGCGTTGGTTTCTATGGAATCGATGATATTAGAAACTTGTCTTTCTGTACATTCTGCTATAGTGAAAATCTTGTTAGTAAATATTTTGCTTGCGAAAAATGATTGTACGCTTAAATCTATGTTTGCATTTCCCGGTAACTTTAGGAAGAAATCATTTATTGCGTTAGGGTCGCATAACTGCTGCGGTATTTGAGCCCTATCTGTATCACCTAAAATCGACGAGTTCCTAAGGTGCGTCCACATTTTTATTGGATGGCGTTTATATTTATTGACAAAGAATTTAAAGTAGGCTATTTTTTCAAGTTCTAGTGCACCGTAGGTATAATTGCGCAGGTCTTTATAGTAGTTTTTATGGTTTTGTGCCTTTGATTTTCGAGCCCTGGTCTGCGCTGAATCCCTCAGTTTCATCATAATTTTAATATTGTTTGTAATCCATGGGTAGGACCGGCTATTAACTTGAATACGGCGAATTGGCGAATGCTTATCAAAAAGTCCTTTAATAAAATCGTTAAAAAGCTCAACCTTTTCGTTAATGCTTGCAATCCAATGTATATCTTCCCATGGCACATTGCGTAAATCTTGGTTAAATAATTCGAGATCAATTTTGTCCAAATAACGCTTGTAAATGTATTGAGGGGTCGGTTTGGGTTTGGCGATCGACAGTTCTGCCACGACCATTGCATGGTCACTTGCGTTGTGTCCATGCTGTACGTGTAGACGTTTACATACATTTGGGCTATCCGTGATGAAAAGGTCCAGCAAAGTTTCAGTGTAACATGTGATTCTTGTTGGCTCGTTCACCAATTGTACGAGGCTTCTGTGCGATAAAAATGTCTGCAATTTCTTGGCGTTAGGTCGATTCAAAGACATAAGATTAATGTTAAAATCAGTGAGTAAAAAGGTACTTTTGTATGAACTGAACGTGTCGAATGCTTCGCTTAGTGCATCAAAGGCAGTATCCAGTGTGACGGACTCGGGTCGGTAGGCAGTCCCCACGGCGTACTTACCTAACCCGCGTAGCTGTACCTCTAACCACATCTGTTCAAGTGCCGATTCCGGGTGTTGTTTGACACGCGCTCGGATGCCTCTGCGAATATAAAATCCCACTCCGCCACCTCTTCGCCCGCTGGAGCGGGGGTTACTTTTCAAGACGTAGCCCGGTATACTAGGTATATATTTTTCTTCCCCCGCACGTAGCCACGTCTCGTTTAATGCTATTATATCTGGCTTAAATCTGTCCAATAATGCAACCAGCTCATCTCGGCCTGTGTTTAAAGAACGTATATTCAGTAACGCCAAAGTAAGATAATGCGACTTTTTACGGTTCATTTTCTAGTTGTAAGGTGATTGTGGATATGGTTAGGTCATTGTGGTTATATACATACAAAGTACTAATAAATGAGAGTGGCCGAAAATTTGATATAAGTGTTTTGCGAGATAACCGAGTCTGTGATATAAACATAGGTAGGTTTAAACGAATATGATTGAGGGTCCTTGAGTTTATAACAATTAATTTTAAAACAAGATAGTTGCTATGTATTTTTGAAATAAATGGGTTATGACATTTCGTTTTCAACGACAGTAGACGTTGGGTTTTAGCAGTAATAAAGTATCGACGACGAGCGAATATGCTATATTTATATTTACCATTCATACAAAGTGGTGTCTTGATTTTTATTCTAGTTGTAGTTATCAACGCATACATTAAAATATAATCACACTCATTTTTAAAGGTATACAACCAAAAAAAGTAGCATTTGCGGTGTATATTTGCAGTAGTAATTATCGTATTTATCTTTTGCACATAAAAATCATACTCATAAAATAATAAGTTAGACCATTTAGTATTATTTGTAAGTAGGAATGACACATCTATATACAGAAATAATATTCCTAGGATGTAAAATATACCTTCATCGTTATACACTTGTATTGGTGGATGGGTCCACACCGAAAACACGGGAAATGTCTTTTTCACCTCACCGGCTCGAAAAGGTTTGCTTTATCGCTCAAAATCTGCGCCCAAAAGTCCATTTTATCCGCTAGCGTGGAAAGAGTTTTTGAATTTGGAACGTGACGGTGAATCGCGAGATCCAACTTTTTTCTATACAGAATGAGAGGTGCGTTCAGAAACTGATGATGTTATGCCAATAATAAATTGTTATTATTTTGATAAAATAAAATAAATAATTATTATTCTTTCTTAATTAAGTAGGTACATCCGAAATATTAATATTTAGACTGATTTATAAGGATAAAATACGAATAAATATATCTAAAATGTCGTTTTATTTTTCTAAAAATTCCGCTTCTTCCAAATTTGGAACGCACCGTTTGTAAAGTTAATTTAAGAAAAAACTCATATAATTTTGTTTTGTTCTAAAGCCACAGACAGTAAAACCAAAATAATGGTGGATATTTATAGATTTTAGTGCAGAAAATATACATTGAATGAGTTTTGATGCCTGCTACGTTAGCGGAAAAAGTGAAATAAGCGTATTTGAGTCTTAGTTGAAACCGTCATTACCCAACAATACTTTGACTTTTTTAGTGTAGGTAATTGTGAGGTTATTTAAAGATGCAAAAATATTTATGTTACATTTAATAATTATAAAATGCTAGATCTTGATGAGATGTAAACAAACCTTTATTGAAAATGAGTATAAGGTCCAAATTTCTTCCATTACATTTACTTACCTACAATTTTCCTCGCGGTGGTGAGGTGAAAAGTTGTGTGTTTCGCTCGGCAGCAAAATTGTTTGGCGTCTCGTGCCTTGAAAGCCTCGCTATGCTCAGGATTGTACTTTTGAACCATTCGCTTCGCTCATGGTTCAATTTTACAATCCTTCGCTAGCTCGGCTTTCAATACAAGCACTTGCGCCAAACAACAGCTTTGCAGCCTTGCATAACAAATAACTATTTCACCCCACCGGCTCGAAAAGGTTTGCTTTATCGCTCAAAATCTGCGCCCAAAAGTCCATTTTATCCGCTAGCGTGGAAAGAGTTTTTGAATTTGGAACGTGACGGTGAATCGCGAGATCCAACTTTTTTCTATACAGAATGAGAAGTGCGTTCAGAAACTGATGATGTTATGCCAATAATAAATTGTTATTATTTTGATAAAATAAAATAAATAATAATTATTCTTTCTTAATTAAGTAGGTACAAACGAAATATTAATATTTAGACTGATTTATAAGGATAAAATACGAATAAATATATCTAAAATGTCGTTTTATTTTTCTAAAAATTCCGCTTCTTCCAAATTTGGAACGCACCGTTTGTAAAGTTAATTTAAGAAAAAACTCATATAATTTTGTTTTGTTCTAAAGCCACAGACAGTAAAACCAAAATAATGGTGGATATTTATAGATTTTAGTGCAGAATATATACATTGAATGAGTTTTGATGCCTGCTAAGTTAGCGGAAAAAGTGAAATAAGCGTATTTGAGCCTTAGTTGAAACCGTGAGTACCCAACAATACTTTGACTTTTTTAGTGTAGGTAATTGTGAGGTTATTTAAAGATGCAAAAATATTTATCTTACATTTAATAATTATAAAATGCTAGATCTTGATGAGATGTAAACAAACCTTTATTGAAAATGAGTATAAGGTCCAAATTTCTTCCATTACATTTACTTACCTACAATTTTCCTCGCGGTGGTGAGGTAAAAAGTTGTGTGTTTCGCTCGGCAGCAAAATTGTTTGGCGTCTCGTGCCTTGAAAGCCTCGCTATGCTCAGGATTGTACTTTTGAACCATTCGCTTCGCTCATGGTTCAATTTTACAATCCTTCGCTAGCTCGGCTTTCAATACAAGCACTTGCGCCAAACAACAGCTTTGCAGCCTTGCATAACAAATAACTATTTCTGTTTTGATTTGGATTGTCTTACTTTCCCTGCTGTCTGTGCGCCTGGCAAGAATACGCCCGTCCTTAACCTAAACGAACTTCCATCTCATTTGATTCCCTGCTTGCTTGGTCTTCCAAAGAATTTTGCGATTGATTTTAGTAAGTCGCTCGTTGACGTAGATATGTTTTGGAATATGGTCAGGTAGCCCGATGTTGCCAGAGCCCAGTCCTCGACGTACTCGAGCGTTTCGGATAAGGTCATCGCGGAGTGCGCGGCGCGCCAGCCGCACGACCAGCGGGCGCGGACGAAGGGCCGTTGGCGCCGGACTCAGCTCCAAGCTCGGCTCGCTGTAGTTGTTGGGCCCCACCGGCTCCGGCTTCTTGGTAGTCCGCAGAACGCCCACACGATCAGCGCCGACGACGTCACGTTCCTCCAACGCCAACCCTAGTTTAAGGGCTATAGCCTTGACTATATGGATGGGTGATTCACCGTTATGCTCTGGTATTCCGGTAATCTCGATATCCGTAAGGAGTAAAGCCTGATCTCTCTCGTTTAGGTCAACCTGAAGTTGGTCTACTGTATTTTGAAGTTCCGAACAGTTGGGTTGATATTTAGTCTCGTTCTTGACAGCTCGTAGCTCAGCGTTCAAACGAATATTTTCAGATTCCAGGTTCTTCACTTTTTCGTTTATTGAGCGAAGATCCGTTTTAACGTTTAGAATTTGCTCGCTTAGAAAATCAGTTGTTTCTGAGAACTCATCTTTCAATCTTTCAATAACGTGCGCAAATTCTTTTTTAATTTCTTTAAATATCTCTTGTTTTGTTGTGGTTAATTTAGAGTCGATAGATGCGATGTCCTGTTTAACGTTGTCTAATTTCGAGTCTAAGAGGCTAGAAAGAGTCTGCATCATATGATTAAAATCAAACTCTTTGGTCTTACTGGTGCTTTGTACCTGATGGTCAAGGTCATCCAGTGTGCTATCCTGACGAGGCGAAACTTCGCATATCGACATGTTTGTGGCATCCGCTGGCGGCGACTGCTCGAAGTGTCGTCGCGCCGGGGTCTCATCATTTTTATAACGACGCGTTATATTTTTACATGACGGGCAACGCCAGGTGTCACTCGTGCCCTGCAGCTTTAATTTTTTGTAATGTTCGATCGGTATGTTCGCACACTCGCAGTGATATCCACCCTTGCAAGTACTACATACAAGCAGGACTTCCACTCCAACTGTGTTGTTGCAGGCCAAACAAATCATGATTGTGTCCCAAAATATCACTACCAAACGAAACTAGTAAGTTCGTTTAATTGCACACTAAGTATACGGTACAATAACAGCTGGCAGTCTCGAGTCTTTGACCGTTATTGTTATCGTCCTGATTACCGCACACTCGAGAAAACGTCACTTGTTTTTTGCACTATTTGTCTTTAATCCGTAATCAAATGCAGTGAAACACATTGCTGTCACTCGGCGGACTATCTTGGCTAGATATATTTACGTATTTTCGATCGATTAAGCACATTTCACAAAAATTAAGTAAATTATATGCAAGAGCGCAGCGCAAACGATGTTTACGTCGCAGAATTACGACCTACCCCCCACTAACATAACAACACTAGTTGGGTTTATGGTGGTAAATAAGATCTGTAGAGTGATTTCCTTGGGGTCACACGCGTTTGTGGGCTATGGAGTTTGCTTAACATTTGGGAGGTCCTAAGGTTGTTTGCGACTGTCGTAGTAAAAAAACGATAACGCTGGATGCGTTTTAGTCTAGTAAAATTTATTTAATGCATCAAATGCATGCGTTGCTTACAAGGTTTTCATTTCTAATACATAATTGTATTAAAAGTTTCCAACATTAACCTTGTTAGGGTGTTGCATTTTTACGGCTGTCCATACAAGATATATGTGCTTTATTATTTGGTATATAAATGTGGCACTGCATGACTATGACAATGTTTATATACAGCTATACCGCCGTGCCACTAACTTAGTTAAAAGGATTTACAGTTCAAAATCCCTTACCTTTAATAATTACTTCATACGTAAAGAATACACGCTGAAAATATATCTTCTTACTGAAACGTCGGATTCCCCACTCAGACAACCCGAATAAGAGAAAACTTCGTAAAAGCAGCGTGCAAACTATGGTAAAACCGTACCAAAAATTCGCGTCAAGGTAGCGAGATTACCAGGAGCGCAGGAATTCCGCGGCGGTTGATAAGGCAGGAACATATGATGCACTCCGAGGAGCGATGCATCACGCGAGGACGGAGATGAAACGTGTGGTAGATACGTGGCTTTGTCATTTTTGTTTTACACAGAATTTGTTTTGTGAGTTTAGATAGAAAGTCTATTCCTTTTTCTTAAATTCTTCATTTTGTAGTTTATTTATCCATTGACTCATTCTGACAAAGCCCTCAAAGCTCTGATTTGTATCTATTATGTAGTTACTCGTATTTGTATTAATCATAAATTGGCAATTATATCTAAAAATTCATTTAAATAAACAACTAATCAATTTAGCTCTTGCAGCGCTCTTTCAGTAGCGGCGACGGCGGTCCATAGTAAGTGCTCTTAATTTTTATATATATTTATCTATAAAGAACACAAAACCGGGTGAAGTTAAAGTTCAAGGTTCAAAACACCGCTTGTTATATGCTTCATCGATCTGCACGCCTTTGAAATGAATCAAAGGAGCTGATATCCAGCGAATCAATAATTACCCATTTTACAGCGGGTGAAATTCGCCTTTATAAACTAGCTTCTGCCCGCGACGCTGTCCGCGTGGAACTCTTTATATCGTAGCTCCATACAAACTTTCACCCCCGATTTCACCCCCTTAGGGGGTCATTTCCGGGGTAAAAGCTATCCTATGTCCATCCTCGGGATTCAAGCCATCTAAATACCAAATTTCATCTCAATCGGTTAAGCGGTTTAAGCGGGAAGAGATAAAAGAGTTTGTATTATTATAGTATGGATTAAGTAAGCTGGTAGTTTCTGCAAAAACGCTGCGACGGAGCGCGAGCTCTCTCGATTTTTCTCGCACTATCCCTCTCTCTCTTATTAGAACACTTAGAACAAGAGGCATAGTGCGAGAAAAAACGAGAGTATGTCGCGGCCGTCACATGATAGACGTGTTGGTATATGTACCATTGACCGCCACCGCAAGCGCGGCCAGTACCACAGGAAAATTACTTTTATTTCAAACATTAATTTATAACAGCGTTTTTTTTGTTTGTATAATTTTCAAATCTTATTCTAATATGCCTTATCCAAGAATCCACCAAAATTTCCATCGGGAAGTAAATATATAAAAATAAATGACACATCCATTATGTTTTTTGTGTGATTTAGTTATTATTCTTGAAGAGCTCCTGTAAATTAACCACAAAAAAAAATTAAATATCTATTAATATTTTTCCTCTTTTTTCAGGAATTGGTAAAATATCGATTTTTTTGATAACTAATATTTTGGTGGATTTTGAGTCTACGTAATTACTAAGATGATAATATATCAGTTACACACAAAAAAGCTGCTGTTATGAATTATTTCCAAATTTACATTTTTTTCCTTACTAATGAAAATAAAGTGCTTGGGCTACAGTCTATACGAGGCTTGATAGTTTTTGATAACTTATCACTTTGTAAATGTAACCTGACCATTCCTGAAATTTAGACGTTCCATAATTTACGTTTCGTCGAACAGCTGCCGAATCGCCTCCGGCAGTCCGGAAACCTCGCTGCTTTCGCGATGATCCAACCTGTCAGTAAAATAAGTAGAATTTCAACCCTTATCTTCCTTCTATTATAATCTTCAGGTATGTACCAGGAGCATATAACAGTATAAAAGGATGCATTGATGTCAACAAGATGCATTTTCATAGAGCATATTTTGCACAAACTTTCCCTCGTATACGTACGTCGTCCGCGAAATCTTGCGAAACAAAATTGACCTAGTTACGAATACGTCTTTCTCCGAAACTTTAACCAAAATGAATGACAGCAAAGCTCCCCGGTGTGTCGTTTTGAGCTTCTAAACCTACCTTCGAGTATATAGATCTGCGAGCCGCTGAAATGCTCAAAATGATCTTCGTCCCTGACGATATTATTCATGAAAAGTTAAAACAGTGCAATACACTGTTTCGAAAAAGTAGGTCCAACATTTCTATGATTCATACTATCACCACCATATTATTATTTTTATTTTTATATATACATATTTGGGGACAATCTTGTACAAATCGCCCTAGTCCCAAACTAAGCAAAGCTATTACAAGTCATCTGTTAGCTTAAACTTGGCTTGACACGTACCGCGTTTCTAGATAGATAGACAAATACCTACTCAAATACAAAGAAAACATCCATCACTCAGGAATAAAATAATATTCACGCTCATCACACAAATTAATGCCTAGGCTACAGAGGTCGTCAAACAACATATAATATAATGATTCATACAGGTCAATATACCCAATAACCCTAATCGGTATATTTTTTTATCTATTTTATTAACACTAAATAAAGGAAGTAAGTTTAGTTTATTGTTATTCTCCTTATACTTTTTATAACTTCTGATCTATGAATCTCTAATAAAATATCTATAAATTGAATGGAATTAAACAATTCACACATCATATCGGTGAATTTTCGCAGTAAATTCAAACAAATTCAAGAACGTCGTAAAACTGTTTTGCACTTACCTGGAAAACATTCGCTATAAGATCGCGGACAATAATTCAAAATATAGTTATGGCGTCTACTCATTTCACAGTAAACAACACGAAAACAGTATTTCATGTACCTACATCTTAATTTAATCGAGCGAGGTCTCAGTGGTGGAATAACGAAGACCCAATATACTTTTAACTTGTTTATTTTATTGGATCTCGAGAGGTACGCGATTTACTTCACTTGTATTTCATTTCATTTCATTAATTCCTTGTCGTGAGTCTTCGCGCGGTCGCCGTCAAGTGATAAACATGGAGTCTGCATTGCTCCGTTTAAATATCAAAAATAATAAGTGATACTGCGTGTTTTTAAACACAAAATTGATATAAATGTGAAGTAGATAGTGTCTAACAAGACTAACAAGTGTTTTTTTACGTGTGGACGAAGTGATAAATAGACAAAAGTTATTTGTTTTTTTTGTACTGCCGTGCGGTTGTCTTCACTTGTTATCGCTAGCGGCCGGCGTTCGGCCTCCGTACCACGGTGCATCGTTGCAGGGATTCTTATCGCTAAACTATCGTTCTGCCGTACCTGTTGTTGTGGTTCTCGTCAACTTGAATAATACCTTGGTACAAGAAAAAACCAATTGCGCCGGCTGTCTTCAGATTATGGAGCAAAGTGAAGTTGCTATCACCTGTACACTCGGAACATGTAAACAATGCTTTCACGTAGCGTGTACTAATTCGGAAGGCCTTAGTGTGGACGAAAAAATTAACTGGATCTGTCCGAATTGTACCGTTAAAACGCGAAAGAGGGGTGACAACTCCCATACACCAGTTCGCGCACCGTCAGAAAATGTAACTATACGAAAGAAAAATCAACAGAAGCCGGACGCGAGTGGTTGTGCCGCCCCGACCCCTGCAGATGAGATTCGGTCTCTTTCGTCAGAAATTCAGCTATTTCGTCAAAATACGTCGGACATGTGGAACTCGCTTAGCTCTCGCCTTGACGAAATTTGTGCACTGATTTCAAACTATGACGCTAGGATCCAGGTTTTGGAAACAGCTGCTAGTGAAAATATCCTTCTAAAGGCCAAGATAACGGATTTAGAGTGTCAATTAAACATCCAAGCTCAGGCAAGCCTAAGAAACACCCTGGAAATCACTGGAGTTGAGGAGATTTCTGGAGAAAACCCTTATCATCTGACATTGATAGCTGCATCAAAGTTGGGCATCGTCCTGCAGGACTCGGACCTAGACTTCGTGACGCGAGTTGGACCGAAACGCATGGTCGACGACAGTTCTACGGGCACGGACACATCACGAGCCGGAGAAACAGTAGCAAAGGCAAAGCGACTCCAACGCCCCCTGGTGGTAACCTTTACTCGTAAGGGCACGCGGGATGAGTTCCTACGCCAAGCTAAGGCACGTCGGTCCCTAAAAAACACACATATAGTTGGACAAGGACCGGACAGGGTGGTGTATGTCAACGAAAGACTTACCAGTGAAAACCGCCGATTATTTCGAGATGCCAAAAATCTTGCAAATAAGCGTAAATACAAATACTGCTGGGTCAGAAATGGTGCCATTTTTGTTAGAAAACGAGATGCAAGTGAAGGAAGCCCGGCTATACGAATCCAATCAGAGGACACTCTCCGCGCGCTGGATCTCAACCTCGATGGTGGCCCGAACTTTTCCACCCCATCAGTACAATAATTATACTCTCAATCATATAGATAACGATTTTCTGTTGTGTATACTTGCTTTATGGTATTGCTCACTCATATTTTTTTACATAAATAGTGTATTAGTTTTAATTTTGTCGCTTTTGGTAATTTCACACTTTAAATTGCACACTTGCCAGCATGACATATACACAAACACACAAATCTTCACACACCCCACTCACTTCCGGTGCGTTAGATATTCTACGGTCAACGTGTCTGATAAAAAACCGTCTAGTTATTGTGTCGGTATGGCATCTAAGATCCTGTTCTGGCTTCTCTATTCTCCCGATCTGCGATGGCCACCTTAGACTTGTTAAGCGATATTGATTCTGCATATAAAGTAAAATGCCATACACTGACACTCCCTGAAGACTGCTCAGACATACTTTCGGAATTTACATTGAAAGTCTTAAATTTAAACATTAGAAGTGTCCAGAAGAATTTTGTAAATTTTCTTGTGGTTTGGAAGAGGCTTGATGTTAGTTTTGATGTGGTCGTTTTCAGCGAGTGTTGGCTAAATGAATACTCTACGATCAATCAACTGGATGGTTTCACTTCCTTTCACTCCAAAAAGTTTATAAATAAATCCGGTGGTGTTATAGCATACGTAAGCAAAAAGTGGTCTCCCGTTTTTACTGAATTAGATGTAGATGACGCAAACTGCATTCTTGTTGATGTCCCAAACAATTTCAAAGTCATTGCGTCATATAGGTCGCCCAGTTTTCTTAATCCTGCCAAGTTCGTCATCTCTCTTGATACAACCGTAAAATCGCTGTCGCCTACACCATGTTTAATCTTCGCCGGAGACCTTAATATTGACATCTTGGACTCTGCTGTCCCCAACTCTTTCTCCTCAGATTATCTCTGTATGTTGGCTGAAAATGGACTTGTTTCATGCATTGATAAGATAACCCATCACAAATCGTGCTTGGACCATATTTTTGTAGTTAGTCAATGCCAGGCAGAATCAATCGTTTGCAATGCTGATTTAACGGATCATGCTATTACTATGATCGGAATCTCGCTCGTACTGCGGAAGCAGCCAAAATCAAGTCGAACTAAAGCTTTGATTGATTACGTTTCCCTTGAGCGTGAATTACATAGTGTGGATTGGTCCCTGATCACCCAAAACTGTAACCTAGATAACGCGGTGCAGTTATTTTTCTCAACGGTTTCAAGTGCAGTTACCCGGCATTCGAGATCAGTAAAGGTTAGTCGTTCAAGGTACTGCATCCAACCCTGGATGACTCCTGGTTTGGTGAGGTGCTCCAGACATAAAGATAAACTTCATTTGATCTCGCGCGATGATTCCGATAATGTCACCAAACGACTCGTTTACACACGTTACAGAAACTTCTTCATTACATTATTAAGAAACCTCAAATCTGAGTACGATTGAAAGGATCTTATGCAACACAAAAACGTGCCAAAAAAACTTTGGAATACAATAAGACGTATTACACATAAAAATACTACGGTCTCCTCGGCGGAGGACTTGTTGAACGCAAGTACCTCCGCTGATAAATCCATTGATCACTGTATTGCTTTTTTCTCCACAGTAGGGTCCAAACTGGCAAGTTCGATACTTACCAAATTAAACGTCACTGAAAACTCCCTGGCCGCTATAGTTGATAGTACTAACTCTCGTTCCAAATCTTTTTTCTTTGAACCTACTGACCCACAAGAGGTACTTGGTTTTATTAAAACGCTTGACCCAAACAGTGCCCTTGGTCAGGATGGAGTGAGCAACCGCCTTCTCAAAGTGTTAGGTGGAGTTTTGTCGGAACCCCTTGCAGCAATTTTAATTTAAATTTGAGTGCTGGTTCGTTTCCGCAGGCTTGGAAGACAGCTACCGTGATTCCGATCCACAAAAGTGGCCCAAAAAATGATGCGAATAACTATCGCCCAATCTCTCTTCTGTGCATTTTCTCGAAATTGCAGGAACATGTTGTGAATAAACGTCTGGTAAAATATCTTGAACAAAATAGTTTTCTCTCGGATCGGCAATATGGTTTCCGACAAGGAAGGTCAACCGAGGACGCAGTGACACTTTTGACAGATATTGTTGCCTCTCATCTGGATCAGGGGCGATGCTGTGTAGGCGTTTTTCTTGATCTGTCAAAGGCGTTTGACACGGTTTCGAGTCCAATCCTTCTTAGAAAGCTAGAAGTTCTGGGCATACGTGGAACCGCTCTAAACTGGTTTGCTAGCTATCTGTCTGATAGATTGCAGCGGGTTAGTATTAATAAGTTCTTGAGTAATTCGGAACCAGTTTCCTTTTGCGTCCCCCAGGGCAGTATTTTGGGCCCCACTCTTTTCATAACTTATATCAATGCTATCACATCTCTTGATTTTAAAAATGGCGAAGTAATCTGTTATGCCGATGATACTGCCATGATCTTCCACGGGGACTCGTGGCAGTCGGCCCATTGTGCAGCAGAGGAAGGCGTTCGACAGGTATCGGAGTGGCTTGAGCGTAATCTCCTCACCCTTAATGCAAGCAAAACACATTTTCTCTGTTTTCATAAAACGGCCTCATCACGCCCTCCTGATGATTTACGGGAATTAAAAATTCACTATCAATACTGTATCATCCCTAGAAATCATTTCGTCACCAGTTGCAGCTGTAATTGTATCCACAAATTCCTATCCCTAAAATACTTAGGGATTGTTTTAGATGAAAAACTTAATTTTAAAGAGCATATAACACTGACAACTGCAAGGGTACGTAAAATGATTTACACTATGAAATTGCTAAGGGAGGCTTGTGATTGGAATCTTTTAAGGATAGTGTACCATGGACTGTGTGAGTCTATTCTAAACTATTGCAGCCTTGCTTGGGGTGGCATTTCTAAGTCTGTCCTGATCGTCCTGGAGCGCGCCCAGAGAGCGATGCTGAAGGTATCCCTTCGTAAGTCCCGGCGTTTTCCCACTATGAACCTTTTTGAGGAGGCCCGGGTCTTGAGTGTGCGTCGATTATATTTTTTGCGTGTTACTTTGTTTATGCACAAACAGGTTAGAAACTCCCCAACTTTCCCTGAATTGCTAAAAAAGAGAATTTTCAAAGTGCCCAAGCCTGCGTTAAAGACCAGTTTTGCAAAACGTTTTAAATCCTTCCTTTTCCCCCATATTTATAATATGTTAACTAGGACGTGTGATATTCGGCACTGCTTTATTTTTGAGGCCAAAAAGCGTATTCGGAACTTGTTGCTTACATGGGACTACAATAAGTCGGAAAGTATACTTTCTATATTAAGTTAAATTTCACCAACCAATGTCTCACGCCACTCCACAGTAACATCTTGAGGTGTAGCGGGGGGTTGGATAGAAAGACGAGTGTACTTGAAAGCGTCTGTAATGCAACTAAAACACACACCTCTCTCCGTCTTAATCTTATATCTATACATACTCGCTTATACTACATACTAAACATATACTCTGCACACTCCACCTGGGGGGTGCTTTTTGAAAAAAAAGAATGTGTTCATTTTTTTTTTTTAATTATACTTATTACTAAGCACACAAAATGTAGTTTGATTCACATCAACTTATCCTTACATGTCATTTAAATATTAAAAAGTTTTGTCCTATTCTTATGGATAAGATCGATCTTGCCATCTAAATCTAATTTTACATTTACTCCGGCATCCTCGATGACTTTAAAAGGTCCTCTGAAAAGGTTGTCAAACTTTTTCCCGGTCTCCTCTTTTACTAAGACCAAATCATCCTTTTTATAAGTCATTGAGTTTGCTTGCTTATCATAATAGTTCTTACGTAACTTTTTTGTTTTTAACAAATTTTCTCTGGCATCCTTATGAGCTAACTGTAATCTGTATTTTAATTCTAAAGCATAGTCATCTGGATTATATAGTGGTTCTACAGTGTTTATCAGATTACTAGGGGTGTTACATTTCTTTCCGAAAACTAACTCAAATGGGGAATACTTAGTGGCTGTGTTTACTGTTGTATTATATGCGAAACACCAGAACGGTAACCAGTGACCCCACGTGTCTGGGTGACCGTCACACTGGACTCTCATAAATGCTGCTAGATGCTTGTGCATATTCTCCAAGGATCCTATTGATTCATGATGATAAGCGGTTGAACTAAACTTACTTATTTTTAACAACTTACATACTTCGTCCATAGTTGCTGACATAAACTCCGCACCGTGGTCAGTTGTTATTGCTCCCGGGACTCCGTACCTTAATATAAAATTACTTACTAGTGTTCTTGCTACGCTAATTGTATCCTTACGTTGCAATGGATACGCCTCAATATACTTAGTCAGCTCGCATTGCAATGTCAGTATGTACTTATTACCTTCTGTGTCGGTGTCGAGCGGTCCGACTATGTCTAAATATAGTTTCTCGAAGGCTGACGACGCTGTAGTCGTAATTATCATTGGTTGTCTGACGTTTCTGGAATACTTCGTTACTTGACACTTACTGCATTTTTTCACGAAGTTTCTGACATCGGTTTCTAAACCTGGCCAATAATATTTTGACTTAATATTACTTACCATTCTGCGAACTCCTGCGTGTCCGCTTGTGGGTAGCAAATGGTAGTCATTCATGATAACAAGTCTTTCGTCTCTGTCATTAATTCTGATAATTTTTCCTAGGATTTTTACTTTCGGTCCGGACCAAGTTTTTCTCGTTTTTATCTCGTCTATAAGAGATTTTATAAATAACGCGTTTTTATCATCTTTTATTATACATATCTCCTCTACGTTTATTGTTTTACAAAATTCACTTAACATATTCGCAAATACGACTCGCGTGAAATGTGACATAAAGTTAAGGTTAATGTAAATTAATAATTTTTCTTGTACGTACGCAAAACAATATTTTTCCTTAGTTATCAACTTATTTTTCCTTAACTTATCTATCTCATCCTCCGACCCAAACATCATTTCTACCGCATTATTAGGTTTTCTTAATATCTCCGCAATTCTTGGCTGATCAGACCTCGAAATTTCGGGTATACTAAGATCCTTAATACTGTTTCCACTCGATTCGTTATCTCGCAATATTTTCCTGCTCTGCGCCCTTGTCATGACCATAATTTGCTCGCTCATATTTTTTAATTCATCAGATGTTATTGTAATTCTACTTAAAGCGTCTGCTACTACATTCGTTTTTCCTTTTATGTAAACTACTTTAAAGTCGTATTCCTCTAACTGTAACCTAAACTTTATCAGTCTACTAGACGGATCTCTCATACTGAATAAATACATAAGTGGTCTATGGTCAGTCATTATTGTGAACTGTCTTCTAAACAAATAAGGTCTAAAATATTGTACACTCCAAACTATTGACAAAAGCTCTTTTTGAATTACTGGGTAATTTAACTCCGCTTTGTTTAGGGGTCGACTAGCATACGCTATAGGCCTGTTATCGTTATTACATAGTACGGAACCAATCGATTTTGCAGATGCATCTGTTTGTAAAATAAATTCATTGTCTGTTGAAAAATTTGGGTATTGTAGAATTGGTGGGGTTATGAGTTTTTCTTTAAGGATATTAAATGCCTCCTGACACTCGTCAGTCCATGTAAATGTTACATTTTTTCTAGACAATTTATTTAATGGTAACGTTATTTTCGCAAACGATGGGATAAACTTCCTATAGTAGTTACAAAAAGCTACAAACCGTCTAACCTCGTCGGTATTTGTCGGTTGTGGGTAATCCTGCAACACTTTAGTTTTCTGTGGATCTGGTAAGACACCTTCTGCTGACACAATGTGTCCTAAATATAGTAACTGTCTCTTTAAGAAATCACATTTTTGAGGGTTTAATTTTAAATTTACTTTACGCAATCGTTCCAACACGTCAGTTAAGTTTTTATTATGTTGATGCATGTTTACTACCAAAAACTACCAAGTCGTCCATGTAAATAAAACACTTCTCGTATGATAACCCTGACATCGCTATTGACATGACTCGCGAAAAAGCACTTGGACTTATTTTAAGGCCCATAGGGAGTCTTTTCATTTGAAATTGTCCTTGACTTGTTGTGAATGATGTAATATTTCTACTATTGTCGTCTAGAGCTGTCTGATAATATGACAGGGATAGAGACAGGGAGTCTAAAATATCAACAATGTTGGGTAGTGGAAATTTATCATCCTGAATAACATTATTTACTTTTCGATAGTCGATGACTAATCTCCATTTTTTTGTACTGTCTTCTGATTTTTTGGGTACTAAAAGTATGGGGCTGTTCCAATCGCTGTTCGTTGCTTCAATTATGTCATCTTTAATCATTTTTTCAACTTGCTTACTTATTTCCGATTTCATTGACGCTGGTAACCTATACGGTTTTGTGTATACGGGTTTCGTATTTGGCTTAACTGTGATACTCTGATTTAATATATTTGTTGTCCCTAGTTTGTCTCCGTCTAAGTAAAAAACATCAGCGTATTTAGCACATATGGACTCTATAAGTTTACGATCCGCGTCATTTAAATGGTTCAACTTTAATGATGACAACAACTTTTTAACTCTACCTACTCCTTGGCTAGATTTCTGAAAATCGCAAATATTATACCCACTTAAATCTTCCAAATGAGGTTCGAATAAAGGTAATTTAATATCCTCGTCACTCGTGTTGAACACCGGTATCCTACCTTGTTTTACTTTACCTATGGTTCCTGCTAAAAATACATTTTCGGTTAACTGTTTCGAGTTTACAACATAATCTTTCGCTAAATTAAATAATTTTACCTTCATTAAATGCATCGATTCGCTTCTGGCCGGTAATGATAAACAAGTTTCACTATCGCTACTTCTATGAATTTGTACCATACAACTTTCATTCTCATTATGCAGAATAAGCTCATTAGTCTGTAGGTTTATTATTGCATTATAAGTTCGCAAGAAGTCGAGTCCGATAATACCATCCGCATGGCATGGCATATCTTGTAGTATATGAAACCTATGCATAAATGATATCGTGTTACCGTGTTGTAATGTCACGTCCGCAACATGGTTGCTTGTAATCTCGCCGCCTACGCCTGATATTACAGTGTCCTACTCGTATGACTGTGATTCTATGGGAACCTTTTCCTTTTGCAAGATAGACAAAGTTGCGCCAGTGTCAATAATAAAAGTAATTTTTTGTTCGCCTACTGTAAAGATTACAAAGTCTAGTCCGTCACATGTCAAAACCTTATGCTCGAAAAAACTGTACGGTCTCAGTTTCTTCACTCGGGGTCTCGTGGGTGGTCTGCGGCTCGTGTGTATAAGTATACACGTTTCCGTTGCCCCGACGCCCACGGCTCCTTTGTGCGCCTCGATGCCCCCTAAAACTTCCACGTTGTCCGAACGCAGAACCGCGTGCCCTATAGAAATTATTACTAGGCACAGTACCTCTGTTCCTAGCGTAGCTAGGCGTCCAGCTGTTGCTGTATGCTCTGCCACGGTTAGACTGGTAGCTGGGCCCACGCCAGCCGTAACGCTGGGGTTGCGGGAAGCCTCTCCTGTAGCTCATGTTCATGACCACAGGTTCCTGCTGCGGTCTCGCCAACTCTTCATCTTGGTCTGCTCTGACGGCCTCCTTCAGCTCCGTATATTGTCGGGCAGCTAAAATTGTGCTGAGACGACGGTTCCTCAAACCATCTGTAAACTTTTTTATGGCTAAGGACTCGTTGATTGGTCTTAGAACAGCGCTTATCTCGGGTTTCCCGTCGGCCTGCGCTATTGTTAGACCAATAAACAACTCCTCTATCTTGTCACCATAGTCATTAATAGATAAGTCCCTCTGCGTTATGTTGTTAAGCTGCATTAAAAGAGAATTTGCGGATTTCTTTGGTAGCATATATTTTTTAATATCGTCTACTAGTTCGGTAGCGGTGTCATATTTCAATTTGAGTTTTAATTGTGCGATTTTATTTAATCGTGTCTTTAATATAAAAGAAATCAGCAACTTCTTTTCATTAGGCTCACTTAGCATACTATCCAAATGTTCAATGCCCGCTATCATTCTCTCGATGGATTCCTCTTTGTCATCCAATAAAGGGATCAAGCTACTAGCTTCTCGAATATCAAATTGCGTCGCCATTTTAGTTGAGTTTACACCCTCTAGTATTTTATACTGTAAAATCTTATTATATGATTGCTCTATCTTGTCACACAATAACTCTGACACAAAATATTCTTCTTGAAGGTCACTACTACTAACAGAAGCAATAAGCCTTTTAAAATCCTCGTAAACTACTTTTGCAACACTTATTTTAGACTGTCCTATACTTTGTTGCCTTCTGACATCTCCTAATTTTCGCAACTCTACTCTTATATGTTCTAATTGGTCGTATATCTTACTTAGTTCTAACTCCATACCCTTTTTCACAACACATCACCGATATTCACTTTTCACCTCGCTTCATTTGTAGATATTCTTACTCTCCTTCACTCTGTCAAGTGTCAACTGCTTAGACTTCTTCTTCGTCCTCCCTGGGTGGAGCCATTTTCTTCCTTCCCGACAGCCTGGTTTGAACTCTTGCCCACATTTCTCTTCTCACTTCTTTCTGTATAAGTTTCTCGTGCGCTTTCTGAATGACCTTGAAAAGGCCGCAGTATACGGCGATAGCGATGACGGCAAACAAAATGCTCAGCATAATATTATTCACTCTAGTGTGCTCGTACGCTCCCGTTGATGCGTCGTTGCTTCCGACGGCATTCTGGGTCACTATAACTTCCTTCTCTTCTTGTTTAGTATAGCCGTTTCGCATTTTCCTGCACTTCACTGAACAGCAGTCCAGCACTAACTATGTATAGTTTAATTTTTATTTCATACAAGGGTGAACTTAGAACACTGATAAAGTTCGTAACGCACGTAATAGTTCGTCTGGCCTTCACTGCAGTTGTTGATGCAACTACATTAATTAAATGACTGCAGCGGAGCGTCAAAACCGCTGACGCCAACGTCGCGCGCCCTTGGCTCGGCGCTTGCGCACGGCAAAGTCGCCATGAGGTGTAGCGGGGGGTTGGATAGAAAGACGAGTGTACTTGAAAGCGTCTGTAATGCAACTAAAACACACACCTCTCTCCGTCTTAATCTTATATCTATACATACTCGCTTATACTATATACTAAACATATACTCTGCACACTCCAATCTAAACAACGCAGTTACACACACACACACACACACACACACACACACACACACACACACACACACACACACACACACACACACACACACACACACACACACACACACACACACACACACACACACACACACACACACACACACACACACACACACACACACACACACACACACACACACACACACACACACACACACACACACACACACACACACACACACACACACACACACACACACACACACACACACACACACACACACACACACACACACACACACACACACACACACACACACACACACACACACACACACACACACACACACACACACACACACACACACACACACACACACACACACACACACACACACACACACACACACATTGCTTCAAAAATTGCTGTCAAAAGTTTCATATATCCTACTTAATTAGTTTTAAGTTTGATTTACGGACCGCACTTCATTCGGTTAATTCTATGTGTTTGGTTTACGTTTGACTTCCACGATACAGGCCTAGCCTAGTGTGGGGTCATCGACTTTGCATATTTTGTACTGAATCTTTCTGGTAATAAATTTTTACTTTACTTTACTTTGTCCTCCGTGTTTAATGGCCACCTAGCCACAGGGACTGAACAAGTGCGCGAAACATTTAAATCATATCGGAAGGCAAAGTTCGTATTTGTAGGGTTTGCATCGAAACACGTCAAAACACAAACATACGCAAAAATTATAATCGTTTTTGTACATATGATTATATTTTAATCGTCATAATTCCGCAACGGATTATATACGTAAAGAATATGCAAAGAAAGACTAATTTATAAGGCTAGGCATCAACATCAACGGCGAGTACATCACTCACCTAAGGTTTGCTGACGATATCATCGACGTCTTGGCTGAGACCATAGAGGACTTAAGTACGATGCTCGATGACCTCAGTAAAGCATCCGAGCGAGTTGGCCTAAGAACGAACATGGATAAGACGAAGATCATGTCAAATGCCCATGTAGTACCAACTCCCATTACAATCGGACACTTTACGCTCGAAGTTGTAGACGATTATGTATACCTAGAACAGACGATCCAGTTAGGTAGGTCCAACTACGGGAAAGAGGTCAATCGTCGAATCCGACTCGGCTGGGCAGCGTTCGGGAAGCTACGGAAATCTTTTCGTCCAATATTCCGCAGTGTCTCAAGACGAAAGTCTTTGACCAGTGTGTGCTGCCAGTGATGACATATGGTCTGAAACGTGGTCGCGGACATGGGCCATGTTGGGAGTTTCTCTGCGTGATTGCATCAGAAATGAGGCTATCCGCAGCAGAACCTGTAGCGTACTCTATATTTAGCGTACTCTATAAACGCACCTGTCATAACATCTTTCTTAAACGCAACGTTCTGAGACATTACGAGGTGTCACTGTCAAACTCCCTCTCTCCCGTTACCCTTGCCACGGTACACATGTCGCTCTTATAATATATTAACTATAAGGTGCATCTATTAAAGAAAGTATTATAAATAAAACCCACAAAGACTTCTACTATCGTTTTATTGAAGATCTTAAAGAACCAAGGTAAACTATATAGCCCTCCGGATCGCTAAACTTAAGTTGCAGTGGGGGGGCACTTAGCACGTAGAACCGACGCCCGATGGGCGGAAAGGTTCTCGAGTAGTGACCACCTACTGGAAGGCGCAGCGTGGGTAGGCCCCCGACAAGGTGGACTGATGACCTGGTAAAGGTTGCGGGAGTCCGCTGGATGCGGGTGGCGCGGGATCGGTCACTTTGGCACCCTTTGGGGGAGGCCTATGTCCAGCAGTGGACGCCTTTCGGCGGATCTATTGTGTCACATGTATATTATTTTACCTTTTATTGTGTACAATAAAGTGCTTACATACATACATTTTATAATTTGACTAATTCTGGCCATTTGTATGTAAGGTATAACTGTTAGTGCTAATATTAATATTAATGGTAATAAATAAATAAATAAATAAATAATAATAGTAACATACACAGGTCACTTCATTAGTGAGCCAGGAGCGCTAGTTCATACCTTTATTTGATCGAGTTCAATCTCTGAACCCACGCTCGTCGCCCCGCTGCGCACTGGCGTCCACACCGCGGCCTTAAGGCCTCCACCCACCGGACACGTGTGCTGCGCTGCAGCTGCGCGGGTGCTGCGCATGTGCCGCGTTCGATGTGTGTTTGAAGTGTAGTTTCAATGCTTTACAACTTGTGCGTGTGCTGCACTGCAGCTGCGCGGGTGCTGCGCGTGTGCCGCGCGGGTGCTCCGCGTGTGCCGCGCGGGTGCTGCGCTGCAGCTGCGCGGGTGCTGCGCGTGTGCCGCGTTCGATGTGTGTTTGAAGTGTAGTTTCAATGCTTTACAACTTGCGCGTGTGCCGCGCAGCACACGCGCCGCGCAGCGCACGCGTCCGGTGGCGGCAGCGGCGCTCCCACGCATGGCGCATCGTTCGGCTGCCACTGCCGCCGCCGCTGGTAGCCGTGGCCAAGTCGTTACTGTTTTTCTTAAGTACACTATTTCATAAAGCACTTGTTTTAGTGGTCATAAAAGTGAGCACTCGTCGCTACAGCCGTTTTATTTCCAAGAAAATGAGACCTCGGGCGTTAGACATCAGCTCTGAGACTAGGTGAGGCGATAAAATATCACCCTTATAAGTAATCTTCTCACGTCGATAAATGATGTGGACTGTATTATATAGGGAATTAAGTTCTTCATATATCTCTGGGTGAAAATGTTATTATTTTATCAACCCCCGACGAAAAAAGAGGGGTGTTATAAGTTTAACGTGTTTGTCTGTGTATCTGTGTATTTGTCTGTGGTATCGTAGCTGCCAAACGGATGGACCGATTTGAATGAGGTTTTTTGGTGTCACAGATAATTTTACCCCGAGTGCTCCTAGCCATGTTTCATGAAAATCTGTTAAGCCGTTGTTTGAGATATTGGACTTTGAAATGAAAATGTTTATATGTAACCTCCGGTTTTTCAACTTTTCTTAGTTGAACTCGCTTATGAAAATTTGTATGGAGCTACGATTAGCTCCATACAAATTTTCATCCTCGTTTCGCCCCCTCAAAGCATGATTTCCGGGATAAAAACTATCCTATGGCCTTCCCCGGTATTGAAAATCTCCATACAAAAATCCATCACTATCGGTTCAGCAGTTTAAGGGTGAAGAGGTATCGGACAGACAGACACAGCACGGAAGAGGTATCAGACAGGCAGACACAACACGTTCGCATTATGGATTAGTATGGATTGATAATAATGTATGTGGATGTAAGCATGTATTGGTATATAATCACTCATTGTAGGCACGCTTGGTATAATCTCAAAATATAATTATGTTTATCTGTACTCGTATATATAAAACTCTTGCGTCACTAATCTATTGACAGACAGTGCACAGCCTAAACTGCTAAAGTTATAAGTATGAAATTGTTAAAAAACATATATATTCGCTTCCCGCGATTCCCGGTTATGTATGAGAGTTAATAAAAAAGTTTGAATGTAATTATTATTAAATCTAAAATCGACGTCATGGTTCCTAAGAACAGATCTCGCTATCTCTCATAGTTTCCGACTTCTCCATACTGACCCATTTGGATTGTACACCCTGTATAGTTAAAGAGTAGTTAATGAATTAGAGTGTATAATATTTTATTTTACCAATGACGTGGATTCGTTAAATATGTACTAGGCTAAGTGAGCATGGAACACATACCTTTACTTTTAGCTGTATTCGGTTTTTCTCTTTTCTTAGCCATGTATTTATATATATTTATTTACACTTAATTGAGTTTAACTGAAATAAACTGAACATAACGGATAACATTAATTTAAAACACTAATAAGTAAAATATAAAAGTACAAATACAAAATATAAAGTCATTGCAAAAACTTCAAATATTCCAACAGCTTTACGATACGAGTAAAACAGAATTCGAGTTATACTGTCCTACTTTACTCGTATGAACAAGACTATAATGTCTTCCACAAACCTAATTTACCTACTCGGTTGACATGCCATCTCCTCGCTCGAGCTTCGTATTCGTCATAATTTCAACGGGTATCAGTCATCTGGGTCGACGTATAAAATTTAAGTATAAACAGTATATAAAGGCCTCCACACACCGGTTGCGATTGCGGGCGACGGGCCCGCGCTACTGAGCGGCGTCTCTCGCCTGCGGTGTGAATATTCAACCGCGACCGACCCGCGCCACGCCCGCCCAGCGCCGCGCACAACCCGCGTTCGATGTGTGGAGGCCTTTATACTACTTGAGATCACTCTCAAAGCAGACCATTAAAAAAGCAACTTTACGGTCCTTAGGTAAAATATTCCAATTCCTATGGCAGTTTTATAAAAAGTCGGCCACATTTAATAATGTCAACCATACACCACTGTGCGGAGCAAAGACCGTGCCCGATAGAGAAAGTTCATGCCTTTTTGATATCACATTTTATGATATCATAATAGTATTTTTCACAATCGTGTTATAATAGAGAGCTTTTTAGTCAAGTACCGTGTTTAGGCCACGAAGCTTGCTGAGTGGCCTAAGTAAGGTACGAGATTAAAAAGCTTGATTATGACAGTATTGTGAACAATACTTTTTGTACGAGTTCATTAAAATTAATAATTTAGGTCATTAATACGAAAACTAAATATCGCTTCGTAAGTACTATATTGTTCTAGTTCTAATATCCGACTTCTTTTACACAAGATAATCCATAGATAATCACACCACCGGCGTCCGTAATGTTGCAGTACTGTGCTGTGATTGGCCAATCACAAGGCGTAGTTTATTTTTATTTTTTTCATGCCCTGGATACAGCAGCCAGTTTAAGTAGATTTTTGACAGACGACGCGACGCTGCATCGTACCGAAACGCCATAGATTGGCAATTTTGTATCGGATTAAGGACACATATTATTGAAATACGAAGTTCTATTTTCAATTTTTTTTCGAATGTCTAGAGCGTATCGAAAAAGTTATTTCGGTTGTTTCAGAACTAACATAGACTATTCAATGACGAAAAGAGTGACGTTGCAGTATTCTCTATGAAATCTTAATACACAGATTTTAATCGACGAGTACAAAAAAATCATTTAAACAATTTATCGGCACGCGAAAATACATGTAAAATGTTTTTTCATCTCCAAGTAGGTCACAAAAAATATTATTGAATTCGCCTACTTAGTTGTTCTAGTGTTGCATGATGGGGGTGTACCCAGTACTTTCTTTTCTATTATTCAGTAGCAATGCTTCTTCTTTGGCTTATCAAGCAACATGGTACACGTAAAATGACACAACTGCAGTGAACGAAATGCAAGAACTTGGACGCCATTGATATGAGGATTCGTTGTTGTGACAGATAAAGACAAATGCAAAGTTCTCTACTCAACATAGCGCATCCTGACCTACAACTAATGGTGGCAGCGGAAATAGCCACTACAAAGCAATCACTTGAAAATGATTTCACTCGCACCACGGACTTCATAGGCGAGGAACTAAATGAATTAAAAAGCACCTTATTACAAAAAGAAAAGGACATTAAATGTCTAGAAACTCAAAATGAGCAACTGACAGGCGAATTGCAGGGTCGGAAAATGAGATTGACCAATATAGAAAACATATCACGGAGTTTTAACCTGGAATTACAAGCAGTCCCTGAGAAACGCACGGAAAATGTTCAGAATATTTTTAAGACTATATGCAGTACCTTGAAAGTTCCTGTGACTGAGAGTGAGATCGGTGCCTGCCGGCGGGTTTCGAAAATAAACCCATATTCTAGTCGCCCACGTAACATCCTGGTGTCACTTTCATCTTCACGGTTGCGCGACACATTATTATCCGCGTATTACCGTCATAATATCGATTCCATATACACGGATTTTTCAAAGGCATTTGATAAGGTTGACCATAGTATACTTTGTCATAAACTTGCGTTGTACGGGATACACGGTAGTTTGTTCAGATGGGTTTGCTCATATTTAAATAAAAGAAGTCAACTGGTAGCTATTAACGGATTTTTGTCCGCTCCTGTGACTATAACATCGGGTGTGCCTCAAGGATCGCACTTAGGACCATTACTCTTTATTGTTTTTATAAACGATTTTGAGCCGTCTGTCTTGCCATTCTCTCTTATACGCGGATGACTTGAAAGTTTATACTAGCGTTAACAGTCCTTCTGACTGCTCAATGCTGCAAAGGGATCTAAACTATATCTCAGTCTGGTGTGTCAGTAACCGCATGTTTTTGAATGTAAGTAAATGCTTTGTAATTTCTTTTTCTAATAAAAAACAAAAATTCTTATACGACTATGCCTTGGCTGGTCAGAAGCTTGCTCGCAAAACGGTTGCTAAGGATCTAGGTATTTGGTTTGATGAACAACTGAATTTTAAATTTCATTACGAGGTTATTACAAAAAAAGCTAACCAATTGCTTGGATTTATTCTTCGAATTACCAAAGACTTTAAGAGACCTTACAGCTTACTTTGTCTCTTTAACAGTCTCGTGCGTAGTGTTCTTGAGTATGGTTCCACTGTTTGGTCTCCGTTTTACGCCGTTCATTCTAACAATATTGAACGAGTTCAGAAGAGGTGCCTTAAAATTATGTCGTATCGATACAAACACGACCTGAAACACCAGAGCTATGACCAGCGACTGTGTTCTTATGGCATTTGCTCCCTTGCTTCTCGTCGTCTACTACTGGATTTATTATTTCTGCACAAACTTCTCCATTCCAATATTGACTCACCGGAAATCCTGTCGCTTGTTACGTTCAATACACCCCGATTTAGATCCCGTGCTCCTAAAACGTTTGCTCTCCAGGTATATAGGAACAATACTTCTTTTTACAACCCCATTGTCAGAATGTGTCGTCAGTATAATGACCTGGTATCGAAACACAGTGAGATTGATATTTTTAACTCACGACTTATGACATTTAGGAGACAGTTAGTCGGAATTCTCTGTCATCGTGCCTCTAAACGTCCTAACCTCTTAACTTAACTTCAATTAAGATTGGTAAAATTAGTGTTCTATGTTCTATGTTAATAATATTACTTTTATTTGGTACTTTTATTTGGTTATCTTTTGTTTTTTTTTTTTCTGCTCATACATATTTGTAAACATAAAATAATAATACATACTTATGATCTAGTTCGCATGCTTAAGCATATTGTTATGTATTATTTTAGTGTAGTTTTAGGATAGTTTTCGCTCGTTGTTACTTGTAATCATGCTGTGCATACATGTTTTGGATGGCATTCCTAACCAGATCCCCCGATTTATCTTGTACAATCTATGTTATGAATGTTATCTGTTTTGTGTGCCTAATAAATAAATAAATAAATAAATAAATCCCCGGGTGCCTCTAATAAATCCGGCCAAGTGCGTGTCGGGTCGTGCGCTGTATTAGGGTTCCCTATTTGCCTGTCTGTAGTTATTACATCGACACGCCCTAAAGTAAGTGGTACGGTTGCGTCGGCCAAATTTGTACGAAAGTTGGCTTTTAAGTTTGTCGACTATTAATCGGTAACTAGTCTACTTAGACGTAGTTTTTCTTTTAAATTCATTAGGTATATGTACTACTGCCACGATTTTTTTCCCGTCCCCAATGGCTAGTAGCCAGTAAGCCGGCAGGGGGGGAGGGGGACACATGACTCGAACATAAATTATGGCCTATCAAGCCCTATGCCAAAAGCCCAATATCTCGAAACCCATAATATTATTGACCAAGCTACGAATACCTTGTTCAAAAATATTACGATACTCCACACTATGGGTTTAACGAGAAAAAAAAGTAGTAGCAAGCGTTAATGAGCTAAGCTGAAGACAGACAGACAGACAGACGGACGGACTTGACGAAACTATAAGGGTTCCTTATTGACTACGGAACCCAAAAAAGTGCGACGCGCTACCCTCTTGATACCAAATACCACCAACTCTCGTTTTACGACCCCCGTCAATTGAAAACCGTTCATTCAGAAAATTGTACAGAAATTACGCATTATTTGATAAGGGTTATGTGTTTTCAAACTGACGGACAAAAGGACAATACACGTGTCGCAAAAGTTAAAAATAAGTTGGGAACATCCACGTGCTTGGGTATTCCCAGGCCAAGGCCAGTCTAGACGTACAATAAGTTCTGATGGATCACAGTCTCTCTCTCTCTCTCTTTATGCAATACACAGGGACGGAGGTCAAAGCAGTATGGGTTTAATGGGAACTAAGAGGAATTTTCTTCATTTGAATTTAAGCCATGTCACTGCACTGACGTGTCGAATATTGAACGTCTAGCCGCAAGACGTTCAATATTCGACACGTCAGTGCTGTAACATGTTTCGTAGACTATCGGTCGTATAAGGTAAACGTCCGAGTGCCCGACGCTGTACTACCTGTATACGGCAGTGACATGGCATAGCATTTATCCCATATTGCTTTGACCTTGAGTGCCAAAGCCATATACTAGTACAGCGTGGAGCACTCGGACATTTACATTAATCGTTGCTGGCGGCGAAGTTGACATTGGTGGCACCTCCGTGCTGTCACGACGCGTGTAATTTGAAAAACTTAAAAAATAGTTCAGTAGTTAGTTTTGTTTATATGGGTGTATTTTGAAATCTTAAGCAAAAAAAAAATATAACTATTGAACCTGAACAAAATTTCACGAGAATAGGTTCAGTAATGCGTCCTGTGGATCAGAACTGCCGTACAGGCAGACATCCGGACACATGAAACAATTTTGGCCCAAGCTGAAACAGAGAACTTCGTTGGCTTCGCTCGGTTGTTCAAATAAGCCAATTTCTGTGCACAAGCAGTGAGTACGGCAGCGACTCCCGCGCCATCCGCACCCAGCGGACTCCATCAGTGCACCGCGTCGGGGGTCGACCCACGCTGCGTCTTCCGGTACGTGGTCGCTTCTCGAGAACCTTTCCGCTCCAACGGTCATCAGTTCTACGTGCAATGTGCCCCACCCACTGCCACTTAAGTTCGATTCAAAGGGCTATATCGGTTACACGGGATCTGGTCCTGTTGATAATACAGCGAATACATTAATCTGGAGTCACTGATAGCCTATGTGATGCCTGCAGGGAATTCCTTTGCTTATTGTGGAGTGCATCAAAGGAAGCCATTGTCATATTGCACAGAGCTCGAAGCAATGTTGATTAATTTGAAAGATGAATTATGTGTATGCTTTTACATATGGAGTAGCCAGAGCAGTGTTTGAGGGTTGCACTCTCGTAATTGAGGCGTTGCCAGCAATTGAAATAGAGTGGGATGTTGTGTATAACATTTAAGATTTCAATACTCATTGTTATATTCACAAGGGACGTCATGTTTAGACTGCCATAAGAATAAACATTGTTAAACGTGAGAAAGCGACAAAGTATCAAAGTGTTCAGATACGTATGATTTCAACTGTACCTAAATCCGATACGAGTAACGAACACCTCTAGAATACAACTTCCATACAAACAATCCATTCACATTGCTCTTAACCGTATGTGGCTTACGAGCTCTCAAAGTTTTCCATGGATTTGTTGTTATTTTTCATGCTTCATCTATTTATTAATTAAGGGTGAGTATCCACCATAGATGTGCAAGATAGCGGAGCTGTGCGAGGAAAACTCACCATTATGAATGCTATTGGTCCTCGTCCCCTACAATTTCAGACATTGCTAGAAATCAACCCAGTATGTCAAAAGACACACTCGAATCCTTCCTTCTTTCCTAACTAAGAAGGGAAGGTTCGTCCAACTAAGCAACCAATTTTAGTTTCTCCAAAGTCAATATCGAACCTACCCGGTGTCTTAACGAAACTTTTTGCTTTCTCTAAAAGCTTTCGCAAGTGCTTTCGGCCACTTTGTAACGATCAAACAAAACTTAAAGAGCCACAAAATGATCCCGTAAAGTACCTTGATGATGCCACTTGCCGAGTTATGATGTATATTTCATATTTTATCGTCTATTTAGATGGTAGATATAAATAAGTAAATAAAACATCATGAATTTGATTTGAAATTATTTACTGAGAGGGCTAGTCAACCTGCCACGGTTTTAATTTACGTACATTCGTGTTCAGGTATATTTTCCATCTTCAGTTGAATTCAAAAATATGCTACTTACAACAAAATAACTCCGCGGTCATGGAAGGCAAAACAGAAATAAAATATAGTTATCGACTGGCGTTTATTTTAGCCAAAAGTCTTTTAGACCATTTCTGAGTAGCGGTTTTTTAAAACAAATTCACTTGGAAGTGCTTAGTGTCGTATTAAACTACAGGTAGGTCTGTATCGGTTTCGGTGTTACCTTATAAACGCTTTACTTAGTTTTAAAAATAGAGAACAATTTCAATATAAATTGTAGTCTGCAGCCAACTTTATTAAAGTTGGCTTTAACACACTTTATTAAAGGCTTCATAAAAAGCCTGTATTACACAGTTTTTCTATTCACTACAATTTTCTTCAGCCTGATTCATCTACCTACTTAATCAAAGCTATTATTAATTTTCTCAACATCAGCATTTTCATAGGATTACTTATGCAACCTCGCGCCTCACTTCGATGATATTTAAGTTTGACATTAGTAACGTGGCGAAAAAGGTTCCTTTTACATTGACATATATGAATAATGTACGATATCGCGATAGTAAAGTACATTCCCCACTGAACCGCAACGCAGCGGCTGCTGTAATAAATGAACATATTCAAACTCGCAATGAACAAAACACCTCATCATTACGACTAAATTTTAAACTTTAATGTTTTGTGTTTAAGGTATCAATTAGCTTGGTGACTGGAGCCTGAGTGAGATGTTTTTGGCCAATTTTAAATAAATAGTGCAATTGTTTAGTATATGTCAATATGACGGAGATTGCATGGCGGTTTGCGGCGGAGCCAGAAATGCGATATTGCGTTTCTCTGACATTCAGGATACATTTCGGAGAGTGTGCGCTAGGATTACACGATTTAATCCCGCCCTCACCATTTCGCCATCTTGGGACTAGGCGCGGTCGTGGGTTCCACCCTTATGTTGTTGATTTACCACTGATTCGCACGAAGCGCTTTGCATCCAGCTTTCTCGCGAGGACAGCCAAAGAGTGGAACTCGCTTCCGGCTAACCTTTTCCCAGTTACATATAACTTGGATCTTTTCAAGACGAGAGTGAATAGACACTATTTAGGTATGCATGTAACACCCTCGACCTCATCACCACTTACCATCAGGTGAGATAGTGGTCAAATGCGTACCTATATGTAATAAAAATAAAAAAAAATTCAACGTTTGCGTGATAGTTTTTATAATAGTGCGTGTGGAGAATTTTAGAGATGGGGAGGATACAATAGTCTATCTTCCGAACCCGTTTTTAGAGAAGATACAATTGTTGATCATTCTCCTAGAGTGGATTTTCGGTGGTACAACCCGTAATGCTTTGGCACCCAATCGCAAGATTGTAGCTATTGCCATCTGACCTTCCAACCCAACTACTTTGTTGGAATTAGACCGGTTTCCTCGCGATGTTTTCTTTGATGAAAACTACCTTGTTGGAATTAGACCGGTTTCCTCACGATGTTTTCTTTGATGAAAACTACCTTGTTGGAATTAGACCGGTTTCCTCACGATGTTTTCTTTGATGAAAACTACCTTGTTGGAATTAGACCGGTTTCCTCACGATGTTTTCTTTGATGAAAACTACCTTGTTGGAATTAGACCGGTTTCCTCACTATGTTTTCTTTGATGAAAACTACCTTGTTGGAATTAGACCGGTTTCCTCACGATGTTTTCTTTGATGAAAACTACCTTGTTGGAATTAGACCGGTTTCCTCACGATGTTTTCTTTAATGAAAACTACCTTGTTGGAATTAGACCGGTTTCCTCACGATGTTTTCTTTCATCGAAAAGCTTATATTTCAGGTGACGTCACAACGTCGTGTCCCATCAAATACAAATAACTTTATTTTGCATGAAATATGGTACAAAAGGTGTTCAGACAATGTTATATAAGTAACACATATTTCACCAGCATCTGGCATGCAAACAATTACTTACAACTAAAGCTAAGCTTACACAATAGTCAAGGCCTATATAATGATCACTTATCTCTGTCAAAAGATGCCATGTAGGTATTCCTCGACGGAATAAAAAGCCTTTTGTAAGAGCCATACTTTTAGTTTTACTTTAAACATTTTCAAAGGCAACTGTTTGATGTTATCATCCAGTCTATTATATATTTTTATGCTCATACAAAAGGTGTTTCTGCCATATAAAGCTGTTCGCTTGCGAGGTATTGCTAGCCTATCAGGGTACCTTGTATTAAAATTAGATACATCTTGAAGTGTCTTAAAAAGTTCTGGGTTCATTTTAACAAACATACATATTTCGTATATATACATACAGGGTACTGTCATTAGCGCAAGATCTTTGAACAATGGTCTGCAAGATGTCATAGTATCAACATCGCGAATTGCTCTGATGCATTGTTTTTGAGCTATCAGCGCTCGCTTTGCATGGTGTGAGTTTCCCCATAAAATGATGGCATATCTAAGTAGGGAGCAAACATAGCCATGGTAAGCTTGTATGGCTGCCTTCTTACTACAAGTTTTTAGCAGTCTCCACAAAGCATATACAAATGAATTTATCTTGCCACATACTTTATCAATGTGACTTACCCAAGAGCATTTTTCGTCCAAAATAATTCCCAGAAATATTGTATGACATGATTCTGCTATAGGTTCATTATCGAATAATACCCTAAGTGGCTGTTTCTGTGTAGTTGGCTGTGCATCCTAAGTAGGTACTAAATAAAATTCTATTGAATGGTATTTTGGTCATGATATGTATAGTTTTTTAATAAATTAGAAAAGTAAAAAAACCTCCGACATTTTCATTTCAAAGTCCAATATCTTAAAAACGACTGAACAGATTTTGATGAAACAGTGCTAAGAACACTCGGGATAAAAGTATGACAAAAACAACCACATTCAAATCGGTCCATCCGTTTGGGAGCTACGATACCACAGACAGATACACAAATACACAGACAGACACACGTTAAACTAAAACCCCTCCTTTTCGTCGGGGGTTAAAAATAAGAATCATATTTTTAACTGTCAATTTAAGACAAAGATAATAACTGTAGGTACATTATTTCTATACTTGCAAGTCAAATATCTTTGTATGATTTTAATTTGTTATTTACACTTGATATTGCATTGATAGTTTACTACAGTAACACTTAGTTATTATTGATAACATAAACCAAAATCTTTTCAAAATACACACTGCCTAATTAGAATAAAAATATAAGTAAATGGGAAAATTGCAAAAGGTGCAAAATAATTTACTTTAAAACCAAAGTTTTAACCGACTTCAATTTAGTACTCCGCCAAGCCACTAGAACATTTACATATTTATTTTCCAATTTACCACATGAACTGATTTCCGAGAGCAAATGCGTTGTTTATTAGAGAAAAAAACCCAATCGCTGTATGTGGGCCGATAATAAATGAGGACTTCCGTCGATTCCACAAGGATCACCTTTGGCACTTCATTAGTTGCTATTTCAACGGAATCTTATCAGAATCTGTGACTTACTTTTGTCTATTAAGTACATAATTGAGGATATAGTGGTACATATTAAGATAAGTCATCTGCGGTCTTCATCATCAATTGACAACATTGAATTTTTTTAAGTGGGCCATTTTTTGATTTAGTTCGGCAGGAAATGACATTTTCAGGTATACGTGTTTTTTTATTTCTCCCTAAATGTTTAATTTCATCCAAAAATATCAAAATTAAAAGCAGTGAATTCCAATAGGTCTTAAGTAAAATATGACGTCATTATTATGTCTCTCTATGGCACTTGTCCACATCTTTCACTCAACAGACGTAGGAATGACGTCACGCACGGGGTATACCGCGTTTTACAGATTTTAGTGATTTTCTCAAAAAAGAGTAAGAATGAAAATGGGAAAACCATTTAATTACGTTCAAATAAGATAATTACCGAAACGGTTTTCGATTTAGGCATCATTACATATTTTGAAATGTTGTCAATTCCACTCCACCAAATTTATGATTTCCGGGTGTAAATACACGAGTTATACTAGAAAATACCAAAATCACTACACGCGTGCCTAATAAAATTGAGGAGTTCCCTCAATTCCTCATGGATCCCATCATCCTACTGAATTTTTGAAGAACGTGGGACCCACCTGGTAACATATACTTACAAACAAAAAAAAATATTTACGAATCGGCTCAATGACATAATAACATCTGAGGTAATAAACAAGGAAAAAAAACAACTGAATTGAGAACCTCCTTTTTTTGAAGTCGGTGTTTCGGTCGGGTCTTTTTCATAATGACCTACAAGTACAGCCCCTCTAGGACTTGTTTGCCCTTAAAATCTGAATAAACTTAGATAAGCCATAAAGCGTCATACATGGAGCACTGTTGTTTACGACGATGTTTAAGTAGTGGGGACGAGCGAACAGCGCTCGTAAACAGTGATTGGAGGACTCAACGATATACGCACATGAATACTACTTCTTTCAATTGAAGAGCACTTTTGTCGGTGGAGAACTCGACAGCCGTTGCAATTTCCATAACACAAGCCTCATTGAGCTAACTATGAGGCTAGTCCGATTTGTGTAAGACTGTCCCCTATTTCCATATTTATATAATACTTGATTGATTGATAATACTTGCTTCTGCGATTTTGTCCGGTGAAACTCGTTAATAACGTAACTCGATACAATTTCAGCGTTCTATACTAAATGTCATCTAAATTTGTTTAACAGTTTAACCGTGAAAAGGTAGACTCTAAAAGAATGACCCATTCAAGAGGGCATTAAACTTTAAATTTTAGAAGACCGCAGCCATAACACCTCTAATTTGTGAGGTATAGGGTTTTGTGGTTCCTGCAGTCCTATGATGGTTAGAATTTTACTACAGTATCGTTGCGGATTAGCCATCCGTCCCTCTCGTACTCGCATACTTGTCAGAACGTGACGGATATATGTCTTGTCAAATCGATAAGTAATGACATTTAGCCCATGCTACGCCCGCTCTTGCGCAAAGAGCGAGAATGCGCTGCGTTGAGAATGTTTGATTTTGTTTTTATTTTCCAGTTTTGGGAAGTACATAGGAATATCTCATAATTTTGTTAAAAAATCTAGTTTTAATGTTTCCTGCTATACAAAGGTTGTCTGGAAGAGATCGCTTTAAAGCGATAAGACCGCCTGTTGTTACCATTATTTATTAGGCAATTTTTTCGTCAGATGTTTCTCTCTTGTCGTGGTGCAATAAAGAGTATGTATTATTATTATTATTATTTTGTCATTTGCTCAAAGGTTAGCTGGAGCGATCGCTTAAAAGGGATAAACTCGCCATTGTACTTGTTTTTTTTTCGGTTTTCACATGCATACATACATACAAATGAGGAAACTTTATTTGGCCTTAGGTGTCGGCAAAACGAATCGAATCCTCAAACCAACATAGGGCCGCAACGAGCTACTCTGGAGTCACAAGCGATCATAGGCTATGGTGACCACTTATCATAAGACAGGCCGTTAGCTTGCTGCCACTTTAGTAAATAAAAAAATGTAATGGTAGCTTCCGGAACCATTTTTCCGATTTCAAAATTCACCCGTGTATAGAATGGACTTGTTGTACATTTGCCTTATATAATTCCGCCGGTTTGCCGGCATTCTTTGCAATAAAACGGACAAAGGCACGCGGGCACTTAATACTGAATAAATGGGTACCTGTAGGTAGTTTTAAGGAGCGACCACACCGCCGGTCAATAAACGGCGACGGCACGGAATCGCAGTGACGCGTCGTATCCGTACTGTTTTTGACGCATGCTCCCCACACCGCTGCTCAAAATACGCTGACGCACCGTAAATTGAACTGCGTAAAAATCGCAAAAAATATTACACGGAGATCTTATGGCAGACACCACACCGGTGACGTAAAAGACGCAACTGTTTTGTAAATGCAGCGTTTTTTACGCAAAGATTTGCGAATCGGGGTTTCTCGGTTATTGTCGTTAACACTTCGTTTTTCACATAGAGATCATCAGATTCTAGACACACGTTTAAAAAAAAAACATTAAACCGACCATTCAAGAAATATTGATTAGCACATCAAATAATCTGAACGCAAAAAAGTTAAATAATGTAAAAATAACCAACCTGTTATTCTCATCAGCTTTTAATGCTAATAGGAGAGCTTCTTCCTCATCAGATGACGTACACATGTTGCTGTGATTGTTGCAGTTGATCATCTACTTATGTCATATAGGTATCTGAAGCATGATTTTGACGCAGTGTATTTTAAGCACCGGTTTGGAAGGTTTGCATCAAAAAAGATTTGCGTGAAGCACGTCACTGCGATTCCGTACCGTCACCGTTTTTTAAGCAGCGGTGTGGGGAGCATGCGTCAAAAACAGCACGCATACGACGCGTCACTGCGATTTCGTACCGTCACCGTTTTTTAAGCGGCGGTGTGGTCGCACCTTTACTCTACGATCGAAACCAATATAGTATTTTTTTGACGTACATTGGAGTATTCCACTGAATAAGGACATAGAAATTACAATGCCGTTGTAAAATAACATGATTTTCGTAAAGTAATATGAACGAACAATATGTGTTAGTGTTTAGTGAAAGGTACCTTGTCACGACATTTATTTACCGAGTTACATGAGTTTTTGTGGAAGCGGGTGAAAAAGTGCCAAAATGGGTTTGTGTTATAATTGGGTTATTTACATCCTAAGGAACACATGTGTACAAGAATACCAGTAAAATTATAATAAATAATAATAAATAATAAATAAATATAAGGGGACAATCTTACACAAATCGAGCTAGTCCCATAGTAAGCTCAATAAGGCTTGTGTTATGGGTACTAGACGACGATATATATAATAGATACAAATACTTAAATACGTAGAAACATCCATGACTCACAAACAAATATTCATGCTCATCACACAAACATTTGCCCTTACCGGGATTCGAACCCAGGACCTTCAGCTTCGTAGGCAGCGTCACTACCCACTAGGCGAACCGGTCGTCAAATTATGTTTTCTTAGTATATTTCTCCGACCATAAAGTTTAGTAGTCAGGGTACCTTGTTACGGCATGTCTTAAAACCTTAAAATTTTAATAATTTTGTTAATATTACCATCGCGTTTAGTCAAATGCCTCTTTCTAAGATAAGGTATAGAATCAGCCCATAGCAAAATGATTTTTTGAGCCATGAAAATTCAATGTTCCTTACAACCTTCACTATTAAGTCACTAAAGCCGGAATCATACTTATGTGGTATCGTGTCGTAGTGACGGGACCAAGAAACTATTCCGACGGACCGTTACGAACTGTCTAGTGAAGCCATCCGGTTTTCAACCAAGCCCCACAAGTTTAGCACACGCTAAACAAATTAAACCGCACAAAACTCGAAATAAATGATCTTGACAGCATTGCGGCACGTGCTGAAGAGTTTTGTACAATTTTGTTTGTATATGTGTGCGTGAGCGTGTGCTAAACTTGATGTATCTTGGTTTTGTTTGGCTGCATGTGGTTTGGCTTCACTTGACTGTTCGTAACGCTCCGTCGTTCTTTTTTTCTTGGTCTGAGGACGGGACCATGGTGAGGTTAGAGTGAGGGAAAATACCGATTCGGTATATTCCTCTTACCCAACCGCGCCAAGGTCGCGTCACGACACACCACAACACATAAGTATTTATGTGCGATTCCGGCCTTACCACAGTTGAACAATGTACGTGTATGCAGCTTTATGACGTGGCACACTACAGAGGTGCTTCTTTATTATTAATCATTGTTGACAATCTCGAATTTAGTCAATGAAAAATTGAACTGCGATTTTAGTTGTTAAATGTTTCATACCGCGTAAATAATTAATATTATAATTTTGATTGAAAGACTTCATAGATCATAAATCAGTTGCAGCTATTTATTATATACTTAATCAAGTAAATTTTTCAAGTTTTACTCTGTTTATGTAAGATAAAATGGCTTAGCGTGACAAGGTACCCAGTTTAGTAAAATGTTAAATTTTATGTCTTACACGACAAAAACAGAAGTTTCTATTTAAAAAACACATTGATTTCCGCAATAATTATACTAATAACATTTTGTTACAAATATTTCTTGCATTATAGATACTAAATAGTGACTTTCGAGTTTAAGTTACTAAAGTTTAGTAAATGTCGTGACAAGGTACCCTAGTTACGTTTCCATACAAAAGTTTTGAGTGAGTCACTAAACTTTATTGTTAAAAAAATGCTTTAACGCCATTTCGATGACACCATCGTGGTACACTATGCTAAATATCGTTTAATTCTGTGATACAGCTTCAATATACATATTTTGTTATCGTTAAAAAATGCGGTAACTATTAAATTTCTCTATGATTATGGAGTTTTCTTTCATTCAATTATCCCAAAATGCCTGAGAATATGTAACTATCATGAGAAACTAACAGTTTTAATCTCATTTGAGTTTCTTCCGCCCTTGCATGTTCAACCTAGAAAATTAGAATAATTTACATGTTTTTGTAGACAATTAACCTTTGTTACAAATCTTTAACTTCCAAAGATTTGATTGATACCCTTCACTATGTAGCTTCGAAGTAGAAGTGTGTTTTTTGCCATTATAAACTTTAAATGCAATTTTCTCAACTTGTGCATTTCGGAAGTCGCAAATTGTATAAAAATAGTGGTTCCACCTAGAGTCATGATTCTTTTTTGTATTGATAGCACATTTTATTTACTTTTTGGAACTATGCATAACTCAATACCTGCAACAAGGTACCTTTCCATGTGCACTGACACATAATATATGTTTATTATCTTTAATGCGCTGTCTTCTCATTCCAATCCACTTCTAAAACGAATCCGACATAGAATCGCGATGTTTTTGCGACCATAATCTTGTATTTTTAGTCACAATGGAAAGAATCAAAAGGAAAATGGACGGTTATCCGGCCGGATATAATTCTCCGGTTATATAAACATTTCGTTCTGACTTATTGTTCCCTGTTGTGTCATATTTTATGATTTGGAGTGCTCGTTGGCTGACCGGGCCGCCACGTTTTGGGGGAGACTCGGTTTTCCTGCTTTCTAAGAATACATTATTTCGGAGGTAAATTGGACTGAGGCTCTTTAGCTCATTAGACTCTGAGGTCTGCCGCAAGCCGAGGCAAGTAGCGCATGAGGCGCTCTCAATAATGGACCAGGAAGGACCCTTCCTTCCAACTTAAATCCTTCCAAATTCCTTATATTTAAAGCCCGTGTAAGTGATTCGTTCAAATGCCTACCGCGTAGGGGAGAAAGGGATACAACACTCAGTATTCCTGACAAATGTCAAATACGTGTATCATAAAAATTGTAAGGTTATATTTATATGTTTCTATGAATCCTTAGTTGACGTAAGCTAGCGTTATCATTTAACATATTATTATTTTCATAATAAATTCGGTTAATAAGGTACCTAAGGCTTGGTTGCCTCACTTTAAAAAAATCAAGTAGCTAAGATTTATGCAATCGCGTTCGGCTTCGGCAGCAATAATAGTCAACGATATTATCCGAAAAAAATATATCATTTTATTTTCTTATCTCATACTTTTGTAAGATGGAATGATACTAGAGTTTAAATAAATAAATAATCATCATCATCATCATCATCATATCAGCCGAAAGACGTCCACTGCTGCACATAGGCCTCCCCCAAAGAGTGCCAAAGTGACCGATCCCGCGCCACCCGCATCCAGCGGACTCCCGCAACCTTTACCAGGTCATCAGTCCACCTTGTCGGGGGCGTAGGCAGCGTGGGTAGCCACGCTGCGCCTTCCGGTACGTGGTCGCCACTCGAGAACCTTTCCGCCCCAACGGCTATCGGTTCTACGTGCTATGTGCCCCGCCCACTGCCACTTAAGTTTAGCGATCCGGAGGGCTATATCGGTTACCTTGGTTCTGCTGCGGATAGCCTCATTTCTGATGCGGTCACGCAGAGAAACTCCCAACATGGCCCTCTCCATTGCCCTTTGGGTGACTTTGAGCCTTCTTATGAGGCCCATAGTAAGCGACCACGTTTCAGTGCCATATGTCATCACTGGCAACACACACTGGTCAAAGACTTTCTTCTTGAGACACTGCGGAATATTGGACGAAAAGATTTGCCGTAGCTTCCCGAACGCTGCCCAGCCGAGTCGGATTCGAAGATTGACCTCTTTCTCGAAGTTGGACCTACCTAACTGGATCGTCTGTCCTAGGTATACATAATCGTCTATAACTTCGAGCACAGTTTTTAAATAAATAATAATAAAACAATATTATGGGTAATCTTACACAAATTGACTACGAATAACACTGAAAAAAGGATCAACCAAACTAGTTTTGTTAGTTGAAAGTTTCGTTGTAGGGAAGTAAACTTTAGTTACATATAAACAATCAGTTTAGTAATCGGTCCAAAACTAGTAGATTTATATTTGGTATTGTAGTAACTTAAATTTTTGTTATTGTTAACTGATTTTACGGTAACTAACTAGCGAGGTTTTGTTACTGACAACCAGTAGTTCGCAAGTCCCTAGTCCTTCGATTACGACCTACTGGTAGCCAAACTTTCGTTACAGTTAACCAATTATTATTTTCAGTGAAGGCTTGTGTTATGGGTACTAAACGACGATATATAATTACTAGATAATAATATTTATAAGCATAGAATACATCCAATACTCAGAAACAAATATTCACGACCATCACACAAATATTTGCCCTTACCGGAATTCGAACCCTGGACCGTCAGCTTCGTAGGCAGCGTCGGTACCCATTAGGCTAACTGGTCGTCTAAATGTTTTAGTCTATACCTTAACTTGGGAAATCAAGGATAAACTTTGCGAAATTATAAGACTTTTTAATGGTGTACTTTATCTGTGATGAACTGCTATTGATATGTGATATAATTTGACGGCGCGCGAGCTCTGTCTCTTTCTTTTTACAACACTAAGAACAAGATGTATAGTGCGAGAAAAATCGAGCGTATGTCGCGGCCGTCCCATGATAGACGTGCAAATAATAGTAAAGACGCAAGTAAACACGCGGGTGGGGCTTGTGTACCAGTAGTAAGGTAGGTAGTTATTCGTAGTCATTGGGAATACGGGAAGTTAATTTTCCATTCTGTTCCGACCAGGCATTGAGTCTGCTGCATCTTGCATAGTAAGTGGCTTTAGAGACAAGTTTCTCATATAAGTAGTAGGGAAATTAATAATGTTCAAATTATAGCTATTTATAACTCTTTAACTTGAATGTTCCGAGCAAGGTTGAATTGGAGTCTCTATCTCAACATCTTAAACTTGGGAACATATATTCCAAGTTCCCCTTTCTTACAAATAAGTAGTGCGGGGACCTATCCTATGATAAAAACTAACAAATAAGTGGTGCGGGGACCTATCCTATGATAAAAACTTACAAATAAGTAGTGCGGGGACCTATCCTATGATTAAAACTAACAAATAAGTGGTGCGGGGACCTATCCTATGATAAAAACTAACAAATAAGTGGTGCGGGGACCTATCCTATGATAAAAACTAACAAAAAAGTAGTGCGGGGACCTATCCTATGATAAAAACTAACAAATAAGTGGTGCGGGGACCTATCCTGTGATAAAAACTAACAAATAAGGAGTGCGGGGACCTTCCTATGATAAAAACTAACAAATAAGTAGTGCGGGGACCTACTCTATGATAAAAACTTACAAATAAGTAGTGCGGGGACCTATCCTATGATAAAAACTAACAAATAAGTGGTGCGGGGACCTATCCTATGATAAAAACTTACAAATAAGTAGTGCGGGGACCTATCCTATAATAACAACTATCCTATATTTGAATCCAGATCGATTAAGCCCTTTAAGCGTGATTGAGTAACAAACATCCCAACATGTAACCTTCCAAACATCCACACTTTTGCATTTATAATATTACTTATATGTATAATAAATAGTAGGATTTGTCAGAAAAAAGGCATTTCAAAGTGTTTCGCGGACTCGTTCCGACACGTTACCCAGTGTGCGAAACATCTAAATTCGAATACAATGCAGACAATCGAACAAGATTAGCCCTCGCTGGTCGATCACGTAACGTAACGTAGTTATGTACGCCGTTTATGTACCTACGTACGGTAGATAGATCTAAATGTCAAATATTATATGGAAAAACAGTTAAACTGTTCCAATGCGCGTTAAAAACGTTACGTTCTATTCACCTTATTTGAGAAGTCTGAAGTCTAACAACGCTGCCTACTAAATGTCTGTTTATCTGCCCATGTATCACATTTTTTTAACATGAACTCATTACAGAGCCATCGAGACTTGGACCATTAGCCTGGGATTCACGACCATAATGGCCCCCCGAGATAATAAAGGATAATTAGCTGTGGCTACAGAGCCCTGATTTATTTACTTGTTTTCCACTATGTTGAGGATATCTGCCCATGGCGTGGTCATTAGGAAGACAGAAGTATGTTTTAGGTTCGCAATGTGCAATAATTTAATATTAAGAGGAAAATGATGCGAAAAAATAGATACCCGTGGGGTGTAGGGTTAGAATTTCCCTTTCTTCCCGTGGGTGTTGTAAGAGTCGTCGACGTCCTCCCTTAGAGCAGAGTTGTAGTGTGTGTGGGCGATGGGCTAGCAACCTATCACTGCGATATCACATTTGGTCGATCATTTATCTCTCTGCCTATCTGTATATATGTAACTAGCTGTTGCCCGCGACTTCGTCCGCGTAGAACTTGTTACTGTCTTAGAAAAAAGATTGCTATTAAATTTTCGTAGGGCACCTTAATTATCGCCGACCCAAACAAAGTTCTACCATTTTAAGGGATTATTTCCGTGATAAAAACTATCCTTCCAAGGCTCTCAAATTATCTGTACGGAAATGTTTATCTAAATCCGTTTAGATTGCATTTAAATTGAAAAAAGTAACTCCGTTTTAAAAATTATAAATAACTTAAGAATCATCAACATATGTTTCTGGTTAAATTGTATGTTTTTCATAACGTATTATGGTATATATTCAAAAAATCTATCGTAACGGTAAAAAACTATATATATCCTTATATTAACGCTTTTAGGGGATGAATTTCTCTCAGCATGACTATAAAAAAGGAGCCTATACGCAAAGTTTCAACTCTCATATTACGTTTTTCATATGGCCTTTCCACCCCCTCGGGAATGAACTTTGATGAAAACGTCATGTTAATTATCTGGTTTATAAATAAAGAACGTATATAGGACCTACGAACTTTCAAATTTCTAAGTTTTTGAAAGATCGTCTTCTCGGTACAACTCCCCTTCAGGGGGCATATTGAAAAAAAACTGGATAGAAATACATATTTTAAAATTAACCTGCTGTTCTGCCTTCATGTTTGTAGCCACAGCTTATCATTGCAAATCACACATTACTTACGATGAACTTTCAACTCCTTCGAGGGATGAATTAGAAAAAATCCTCAATCAACGTTTTTGACGGTAGGTACCTACATTAGGAGCTTGTGACCTAAGTTTTAAACGTCTATATTTAAAAGCGACATGTTTCCCATACAAACTTCGAACTTTATTTTAATCCCCTTAAGGGATGAATTTTTATAAAACGCTGGATCATTTGTTTTGTTTTGTAGTAAGAAACCTTTATACAAAGATTCAAGTCTATACTTTTCAAATGAAAGATTTCCATACAACGGTTATATTATTTCACCCCCTTCAGGGATCAATTCCGAAAATTCCTTTCTTTAGTACACGTCCATGTACTGTAAGGAAATTATACTGTGCCAAATTTCATGCTTATATCTTTAGCGCTTTAGGCTGTGCGCTGTTGTTAATCGGTCAGTAACGCAGGAGTATTATAATATCTATAGATAATATTACATAAGACAATTATTATTTAAATGGTGGTTGTTTATTATGTCATACATCTTTACACGCTTACGACCTAACATAGGATTAAATAGGTATATATTGGTGTACCTACCTATAATTAATTGACTGTTTTTGTGCCTGTCTGTGTGTCTGCTGAGAGCCTTATTGCTGTTAATATAAAGGGTTTATATGTATGTAGTTTTACGAATATATTGGTTGATAAATAGTTAAACACTTTTATAGATCTTTTTGTACAAAACCTTTTCTTTGAAATGAACTGAGTAAGACAGGGACCCTAAAAGCATCCCATTAAATTTGTTTCTTGTACACGTTATTCTGATTTAGCTTAAGATACACACTAAAGCCCCTCACATACTGAAGCGGCTTGCGGTGGTAGGAAACCTATTCGAGTCCAATAAGCGATCACCCGTTCGCGCGAGTAAAATTCGCGCGAACTTGCGATAATCGCGTAGTCGTGTTGTATAAGGACGATCTTTTATTCTTTAGCACTGCATTCCGGCGTAATGACGTAAGCGTAAAAAACCGGCCAAGTGCGTGTCGGACCACGCACAACAAGGGTTCCGTGCCTATTAAAAGGTATCGTTACTGAAATCTTATGGCACATAAGTCTTTTTCTTTAGGGAAGGCGGTTTTTAAGAAATATCTCAAAAACCTTTGAACTGATCTTGTTCAAAACAATTTTCGCTGATAAAATTTAATAAGCCCTATTGCATGATTGTTTTCATATTTTTAAAATACACGGTTCAAAAATTAGAGGGGGGGGTACACAATTTTAGTGACTTTCGGGGCGATTATCTCTGACTCTATTCACTTAACCCTTAACGCTTTCCTGTCACTTTTTTAGTACAGTTAGTAAATGCCGCGCAAATTTTGAACGCGCATTCTGGCTAGAAAAGTAAATGCGCCAAACGAAATAGCGAGAATATTACTATATATTTCTGGAATACGCCAATAGTGTGCAACGTTCAATTTGTGCGCAAGCGTCACTTGAAATCAATGATTTTCGAAATTTGCGTTGGCGTTTGTTTCTGGCCCCATAAAACAATAACGAATAAAAAAAATGGTTTTCTTTTTGTTGAATTAACCTTCAGGTGAGTTAAACTTTCGGTTTTGATATAAATTTCATTAAATATTCAATTAATTCTAAGTCAAAAAGGATGATTTAAAGCTGGTCCTGTTTTTGTGACATTATCGATTGTATAGGTGGCTACGTACCATTGAGCATGTCATAATAAACGGACAGTGCCGACTTTTATGGAAACATAGTTTGTTTCACATTGTGACAGAAAACGGACCTTGCCATTAAACGTAACGCGAGCACAGAAAGTGGACCAACTAAAAACGAGACTGACTTCATCCTGTCAACGAGGAGGGACACATTAAATGTTGTCTCTGTGATCATCAATACAGTTAAAACCGGGAGCGATCACCGTCTGGTAAGAGGCACATTTGATGTATGTGTCAAGCAAGAACGCTCTCGATTGATGAAGCTGTTCCATACAGCACCAATCAAAATTCAAAACCCCGAGAGCTTTCATGTGGAAGTCCAAAACTGTTTCCGTTTCCTAGACGGCGATTTAGACGAATTCAATTACGGGTTTGTGGAAGCTCGCCGTGCCTATGGGTCTAAGTTCTTCAACGCCTAATGAACCAACACAACTAAAAGGTTCTCTAGCTGTTGAGCTAGAGAGCCCTCCAGTTGTGTTCACATGTTATGTTCACACAGCAACACCTCACTCCCCTCCCCCATAAGCCTCCGAGTTGTTAGAAGCTCACAAAGGAAGGGAGCGAAACGTTGCCTAGGTCTTCATCCGATGTCACTTTACACCAGTAGCTCAATAAAGAGATCTGCAATTGCTTTACCCGCGATCTGCGCCAATTCAATACAAGCTATTGAAGAGGCTATCCCGTGTAACGAGGACGCTAAAGTGTTTTGGAATTTGGAGAGATTTGACTACTGGACTGAGCCAGCTCGCCAAGTTGGAAACTGAAGATGGTAGAATCGTTTCTTCTAAACCTGAGCTTTTGGTTGAGGTAGAGCGCTTTTACGGACAGCTATACACATCAACTCGCGGACGCGAGGTTAGTCTCGTGGAGGGCCCTCTAGCTCGACTAACCCAACTCTATTCCAACGACATCCCGGAAATCAGCCTGTACGAGCTTGTAAAGGTTCTTCAACAGCTCCAGAACAACAAGGCACCAGGTGAAGACGGAATAACAGCCGAACTGCTGATGGCGGGTGGAAACCCGGTCCCTACGGCTCTTCAGCATTTGTTCAATTCCGTCTTACTGGAAGGGAAAATGCCAAAAGCACGGAACAGAGGTGTGGTGGTGCTATTCCTCAAAAAGGTTACACCACCCTGCTGACGAACTACCGACCAATCTCACTTTTCGTCCAATATTCGGCTGTGTCTCAAGAGTATTCGACCAGTGTGTGTTGCTAGTGATGACTAATGGCACTGAAACGTGGTCGCTTACTATGGGCCTCATAAGAAGGCTCAAAGTCACCCAAAGGGCAATGGAGAGGGCTATGCTGTTAGTTTCTCTGCGTGATCGCATCAGAAATGAGGCTGTCCGCAGCAGGACCAAGGTAACCGATATAGCCCTCCGGATCGCTAAACTTAAGTGGCAGTGGGCAGGGCACATTGCACGTAGAACCGATGGCCGTTGGGGTGGAAAGATACTTTGGTGGCAACCACGTACCGGAAGATGCAGTGCGGGTAGACCCTCGACAAGATGGACTGATGATCTGGTAAAGGTTGCGGGAGTCCTCTGGATGCGGGTGGCGCAGGACCGGTCACTTTGGCACTCTTCGTGGGAGGCATATGTCCAGCAGTGTAAGTCTTTCGGCTGTTATGATGATGATGCTCAGGATGATTTTATTCGGTGTATTCAAGCTTATTTTTGGTTGACGACAATTTTTTTATTTTATTTTCTTGACCTGCATGACAGTATTGTCCGTTTTTTAGGACAACATCAAAGGCAATCATTTTATACGATTCGTGGCAATGTCCGTTTTAACGGACGTCCTGAAAAACTAACTTTCAGAATGGTTTTCATTTTTTTTTCTTTACTATAGTTCTTTTTATCCATTAACTATCACAAAAAACATTCCGAGTGATAGCTGGCTACATTCCTTCATGTCTTGCCATGTTAATGGTTAATCAAAGAAATTGCTGGGAAACCTTATATTTATTTTGAAAGGCCTATCGATTGATGTGCCACACGTGGGCATGCAATGAAATTTTTTGTTATTGACTTCCAGTTTTATGTATGGAGTGCACCCGTAAAAAAATTTTGTTTGTAATTTCATTACATAACTATGCAGCGGTTAACAAAATACACCTATCCTCAAAATTTTATTCAAATACACCTTATAGTTTTCGAGTAAAATGCCTGTGACATACGGACGGACAGACAGACAGACATGACGAATCTATAAGGGTTCCGTTTTTGCCATTCGGCCACGGAACCCTAAAAACGACAGTGAATCCTAGTTTGAGACTGTAACTTGGTGTCTCTTCACAAGCTACAAGTTATTCAAACCATAATCTCTCATTTTGCAGCTTTTACGGACAATAATGTTATTATTGTCTACAATGAAGACGCCTTCAATGGCATCTGTATCGTGATATATTGCTTTACGTTATTTATTCTTGAGATTATTTAAAGAACGCTTCTTTTATTCCAGTGCTGCAAAATGTATTGATGTTCTTTTCACTTTTCGAGATCTATAGCAATTGAAGTAGTGGACAGAGTTTGGTTTTCGGCGGACCACTCGTAGTTTAATATCGAGTCGTATTTATTAAATGAAAATCCCTTCTCTGAATTTATGAAATAAGTTAAGTTATGGACACTCATTAAAAAAAAAAACCAATTAGGCTAATTTATTGAATCAGGCGTTACTTTGCGGAAGTCCATGATATATTAGGAGAACAATATTTCCACTGAGCACTGTTTTTTGCTCAGTGAACGTGGCGCAAGCAACATCTCCTGCCAGCATCTCCTGATGATGCCTCGTAGAGAGGCGAAACACGTGTCGAGGTTTTTGTCATTATTGGTGGTGGTTTGCTGTAATTTTTTGCATGTTTTTACGCAAATAGTTGCATCTTATCTTTACTAATAGACCAGCACGTTTTTTAGCGGAATAGCAAAGAAATATTGTTCTCCTAATATAGCAATTAGGCTATTTAGTATACTTAGTACTTATTTGGGTCATCGCTCTCCTACCGCTTTTCCCGGTTACATAGAGGTCCGCTTTGGCACCTTATCCCAATACTTGGCGTAGGCACTAATTTTACGAAAGCGACTGCCATCTTATCTGACCATCCAACTCAGAGGGAAAGCGAGACCCGTTGGGATTTAGAAGACCAGTTTTCTCACGTTGTTTTCCTTCACCGAAAAACTTGTAGCTAGGTATTGTATTGTTAGTCAATAAAACAATATCTGAGGTCTTCAATGGTGGTTTTATTTAAACCTGTGATGCACTTTTATATTTATTTTACAATTTAGTAATCTAGTTCAATGTTCACCGTGTAGCTGCCTGTGGCGTAAGAGGGCGGGGTGAGCTGTCATAATTGACAGCTAATCTGTTAAAGCAGCGTTATACATCTCAAGTTGCTTAAGGTACCGTTAGACTCTACTACATCTTCCCCTTTTACAAACAGAATTTTTTAAGTAATTATTTCTAAAACATAAATTTACATCGCTCAGTCTCGCTATATATACTAGTACTTAAAAATTCAGTTATTACAAAATTACACAGGTTTATTTCCAAAGTTAGCTGCAATACTTATCTAAACTAATATCTTATTACTAATTATACATGTGCTATTTTTTCTCCCCTTTTTAAAACAATAGCAACCATTGGAGTCGAGCCCCCAACCAGCAGTGGAGACTGGTGGAACACAAAGCTTTCATCAGGCCGCTCGAATATGGAAAGATGTCCTTGTGTATTCCACATCATTATTATCTAATAAGTTATATGACCTAAAGCCATTATATTTACAGATTTTTCCTTGCAACCATATGTTTTTATTTGGCTCTTTTTTGAACCACACCTGCTGCCCAACATTAAAACTATTTTTAAATTTAGTTGTACTATTGTAGCACCTAATATTTCTACTTAATGATCTTTGAAACTGTTTTTCTACATTAGTATTAAGCCTTGGTTCTAAGTATTCATAATTAACAATGGCTTTTGTTTTAATATTTCTGTTCATCATTAATTGACTAGGAGAGAAATTTGTACCAGAGACGGGAGAAGCCCTATATTGTAACAGTGCTAATCTAAAGTCAGTCTTATCTTCATAACATTTCAGTAATATTTTCTTAGCTATCTGTACTCCACTTTCTGCCAGGCCGTTCGACTGAGCATATCTGGGGCTGGTAAATGTGAATGTGAAACCCCATTCACGAGCAAATTGAAGGCACTCTCTGGAGTCGAATGGCACATGGTCTGACACTACTTCATTAGGGATGCCCCAGTCACAAAAAACATCTGTCAGGCTGTTAATTACACATTTGGCACTTTTATTTGTTAATAATTTTATATCTAGCCATTTAGAATAGTAATCATAAATTACTAGATAACTTTTTGTTTTAAATTCCATTATATCGGTAGCAATTTTATTAAATGGTAGTTTAGGCACTTCATGGGGCAATAAGGGCTCTTTCACATTATTATTTTGGTAAGTTTGACATACAAAACATCTTCTTACATATGTGTCTAAATGTTCATCAATTTTTGGCCAATAGTACATATTTCTGGCAGTTTGTTTCATTTTAGTCGTGCCAAGATGCCCTTCATGTAACATTTCCATAATTTTTAAACGTAATGTGGTAGGTATTATTATTCTATGATTTAAAAACACTAGCCCTTCATCTATTGTTATTTCTGATCTTAATTTAAAATAATACTGTAAATTGCCTGACACATGTTTTTTGTCGGGCCATCCATTCTTAGTATATTCAAGTAATTCTGAAAGTTCCTTATCATTATTAGATTCATTAATTAGTTCTTGTTTTTGCTCAGGAGTGCACTGTAAGTGACTCGCAAGTTTCACGCAATGGACCATTTCATTAATGTATGGATCGTCTGTGTTATCACACTTACTATATGCACGAGATAACAAATCCGCTATGTACATGTATTTACCTTTCAAATATTTATAATCTATGTCGTATCTCAGGAGTCTTAGCTTCATTCTTTGAAGCCTAGGGGACGGGACTTCATAAATATGTTTTTTAAGCAGGGACTCCAGTTGCTTATGATCATTTAAAATTGTACATTTTTGTCCATAAATGTAATAATGATATTTTTGAGTGGACCAGCACACACTAAGTAATTCTTTTTCAATTTGTGAAAAATTTTGTTCAGACGGAGTTAAACTCCTTGATGCAAAAGCCACTGGTTTTCCTTCTTGCATGAGACAACATCCTAAGCCATCCTTAGATGCATCACATTGTATCACTATTGGCAGTTTATGGTTAAAATTTTGCAAGGTTGGAGCTTCTGTTAATTTCTTTTTAATATTTTTAAAAACATCCTCATGAATGTCCGTCCACAACCAAATCACATCTTTTTTCAACAATAATTGAAGCGGTGATGCAATATTAGCCAGATTTGGGATAAACTTTCTTAAATAGTTTACCATACCAAGAAATATTTGTAGCTCTTTCTTGTTAGTAGGGCTTTTCATATTAATAATGGCATTTGTCCTATCCGGATCAATCTTCATACCTGCTTCAGAAAAAATGTGCCCAAAATATTTTACTTCTTTTAATTTGTACTGAAACTTATTTTGATTAAAACGCACATTATGCTCTTTGGCCCGTTCAAAAACTTTATTTAATATTGCATCATGCTCTTCTTCCGTGTCACCACATATTAATAAATCGTCACAGTACACAATGACACCGGGGATGTCACCAAAGGCAGTTTCACTGTACCTTTGGAAAACCTCCGGGGCTACGGAGATGTCAAAAGGGCACCTTAAAAATTTGTAGCATCCGAATGGGCTGTTGAAAGTACACAAATCACTAGAGTTCTCCGATAACTTAATGTTATAGAACCCATCTGATAAGTCTAGGACTGAAAAGTATTTTTTGTTCCCCAATTTCGCAACTATTTCCTCTAACTATATTTATTTTACAATTTAGTAATCTAGTTCAATGTTCACCGTGTAGCTGCCTGTGGCGTAAGAGGGCGGGGTGAGCTGTCATAATTGACAGCTAATCTGTTAAAGCAGCGTTATACATCTCAAGTTGCTTAAGGTACCGTTACACTCTACTACAGGTATTTTGTTTGGGCCCATTACTTTGTTTGTAAGCAAAGGGTTGATAATGGGTGATAATCAAAGCAATAGCGCCTCTATTATGGTTGACGGTTGATAGTTGAGGTGACCGTCATTTTACAAGTGTCATTGGAGTTCGAACCTATTAGCTTGCACAGTACCTACAGTCGTTTTTTCAACGGATTACCACGATGCAACTCGGTCAACTCAAATATTTTTTAGTATACTTGAATTGAGTGACTCAGGGAGTCCATTAGCAGCAATTGGCGCAAATCGGGAAAAATTACTCTGCTTACTTACTGCTCTCGTTTCGGGGGTCCAGAACGTTTATGTGCTGCGCCAAAATAGTTATTATTATAAAGAGACTTCAGGAGTTTCCAAAGAATATAAATCTCGTAAGGTTCCTGTGCACGACGTCCGCTCTCGGCGGCGTCGACCGGGCGAATGAGCAGCGCCTAGAGCTGCGGCGCCCTCCACCCAACAATCACCTAAGAAGTGACGAGTCCGAGTCACGTAGTAGCGACGCGTGGACTCTGCCCCTGCGCTCGGACAGCCACCAACACAGACTAGGTGCGGCCCGGAACACCGTCCGGCCGTCTCACCCAGCTGGCCTACGACAGCTCGCAGCTCGATGCCCGAGTTGTAAGTTCGGGTCGGTAAATAAAAAATGTTTTTGAAACTGAATTAAATATTTAAAATAATTTACTTTTTTAATTACAACTGGCCCTATCACTTTCCCTATCACTATCCCTAGTTACTAGTTCCTACTTGTTCCTTTAGTTGCTTCTTCCGAGAGGCTTCAGCTGACACAAATTGCACCAGTGTGGTACTCTCACGGGCCCTTGTGTGGACTCGGAGAAGCCGGGCGCGGCTGTGCCGCTTTTGGCGGGATCGGGCGCCGTCCGCTACAACGGACGGGTGGATGGGTTGTGCGTAATGCCCGTCAAGTCCGGTGGTGTTGCGGGGTCGTCTGTTTCGTCCGTCGGCGAGGTCGAGCCCTTCCGGGTGGGACTCCCTTGGGAGAGGCCCGGCGAGCGACCTGCGAGCGACCTGCGAGCCGACGGCGCTTCAGGAACGTCCGCGGTCTGGTCCGGTGGGTCTCAGGGGGCTAGCCATCCTGGTACAGGGCGGCCAGTCCCCTAAGGATGATGGGGGCAGGGTTGACTCCTGTCCGCAGAGCGCCGAGCACGGTCTGCAGAATTTCCACGCACTGCTCTATCACCCTGTCCCTGGCGCCATCTTGGCTTGCCGGTAGGGAGGGGGAGGCAGTGTCGTGGGGTAGTCTGGGCGGCGCTGCTGCAGGTGGAGCGAGCGCTTGGGCGGAGCTGGAGCTGGCGGCCGCGGGCTGGGCGGCGGCGGTGGCTGTCTGGGTGACGGGGTCGGTAGTGGTAGCGGCGGGTTGCCTTTTGCCGCGTCCGCCCCTCCCTCGGCGGCGGCAGCGCGGGGGTACCGCGTCGTTCGCCCTCGCCATGAGGGTGTTAGGGGCGTTCTCGGCGTCCTCCACCGAGCGCGACTGGGGCACGGTGATCCCGCGGCGGCTTGTGATGGGGGCTGTACCGGTTCTCTTGGAGCGTGCCTCTCGCTGGTAGGTGGGGCACGTGGGGTTGTTCGCTGTGTGGGGGCCGCCGCAGTTTGCGCAGGTCCCCTCCTGGTCTCGCGGCCGCTCGCACTGGCCCGCGAAGTGTGGCCCCGCGCAGCGGACACACCTAATCGGGCGGCGGCAGCCGTGAGAGGAGTGCCGGAAGGCCTGGCAGCGGTGGCACTGCGCCGGCCCCTTCTTGCCGCGCCATGCCTCGCGATGTCCTGCGCGCGCGTCAACATGGCGCGCGTATATTAGCGCGAACCCTTTCGCCGCCAGGTCTTCCACGATGTGTGCTGGGTCCGTGCTCGCCGGTAACCCCCTGATGCACACCTTCAGAGGGATCTCGTGCTTGGGTTGAAGCGCCGACCAGGAAATGGAGTCCCCGAGGGCCTCGAGGTAGACCTGCACCACCCTGTACTCCTCGTGGTCGTTGGGGCGGAAGCGAACTCCATTTCCGTAGGGGCGGGCATTGGGGAAGCGGCCCAGTTGCTCCCGTATCCGCTTGAAGTGCGCGCTCCAATCCGGGAGGTTGTCGACCGTGATTGGGCGCGGCTTCTTCAGAGGCGGCTGGGTCGTGGCTGCTCTCGGTGTAGTAGGCGGCGTCTGGCTAGTGGCCGGCGCGGTTGCGGCCTCTTTCCGACGCTCGTCGTCGCCACTGTCCTCCGCGCTCTCGTCCTGAACGTCCATCGGGGACTTGTCCAGGCGGGGGAGGCTTTGTGGCGTCGCGAGTGGCGCCTGCGCCGGCGTTTGCACCAGCGGCGGCGAGATAGTGGCGGGTGTTCGGCGAACAATGAGTCCACCGTGCGGTGGCGTTTTTAGCAGCGGAAGGGTTGGCTGCGGCGTGGTTGGAGTTGGAGTCGGCGTCGGGATCTGCCGCGCCGCGCGGGGCGCGGCGTTCTTCGCCTGGCCCGCTCTGAGGGTGGGCGGCGGTCGCGACGCGGGCGCTGTGCGGGGCGCCAGGCTCGCCTTGCCCGCTCCGAGGGCGGGTGGCGGTCGCGGCGCGGGTTTGGGGGCCTGCTTATTCGCGGACGCGGTGGTGGCGGCTGCGTAGGTGGGTGTCGCGGGCGCTCTGCTTGTGGAGGCGACGGCGCGGGGGACTGCGGCCTGCGCGGGTGGCGCGGCGGCGGTCGGCTTCTTCATCGATTTGGGTATTCCTATGACCAGCGGGGCAAGGTGGCTCACGATCTCCTTGACCGTGATGGGCGGCCTGGGAAACTGGAGCCCCTGCGCATCCTCGCTGGTGGGCGTTCCCGGGGTGCTCGGGGTTGATGCGGCCTTGTGAGCTGCCGCGGATGCCAGCAGGGCGGTTTTAAACGCCCGCAGGACGCGCGGGTCGCGGGCGATTCCGGCCGCGTCAGCAAGCCGTGGGCAGCCGCGGGTGCGGCGGAAAGTCCGGGGGCGGCTGGTCGGTTCCTTGGGGGCTCCCGAGGGGGGCGGGGGCGGCTGAGACATCTTGGTGTTTCGTGTGGGTAGTTAGCCAACACGATTTTTCGCTCTACCCTCACCTTTGCTGGACAAAGGTGAGGGGCGGAGAGCGGTGGGGGGCCCTGTCTAGGGCACCTGAGGGCGCTTGGTGCGCGATCGCGGCAGCGCGGCTGCCCTTACCCGCCTCATTCGCGGCCAGACCCCGGTGAGACCCGCTTGTGTGAGGCCGAGACTGGTCGGAACTCGACGAGCGGTACAGTGGCGCGGAGTGAGTCGACTGACGTACGGGGGGCGATCCGGGCGCGGGGGGCGGTGGTAGGCTGCATCCAAGCGTGGCGAATCCTCAACAAATTGCACTGGGACAATGAGCGGCTATTATACTAGTTTAGGTCCGCCACCTAGTGGGGATGAAAATGCGGGCGCATATGGCGTTACAAACGAATTGTGGTGCGTAAAGTCGCTTAGCTCTGTGGTGGGGGTAAGCTCCACCCAGGCTGGTTTCGATGATTTTACTTTACATTTTGAATATCTTACCCGGATTAAACTTATTGGTATTGAAACTTATAAGGGAATGTAAAGCTGATTCTACTTGACGTCTTACATACATTTCTGCGTCTCTTATTGCCTTCTGGTATGAAATATTCTAAGTTGAATGTGGGATTTCCACAGTATCGGCCCGTCATGAACTACATATATTAAGTTTATATAAAAACAATGATAATTGGACTTGGTCCCTGATATTATTTGGATAGCGCCTACATTGGCCGACCTATCTATACATAACTTATTAATGTGATATGAGAATTGAATGAGATATTAAGCTGAAAGCTTTACAAGATTGGCAAAGTGACTCTACTTAGAGTTAAGTTTTACATTTTAGTATGGAATAATTATAACCAATTAGAACAACGTTGTTAAAAATGATCGCGCTTGACATGTTGGTCGTAGTTATGGGCGTGCCTATTTGATATACTCGATTTACGTGAATTTATCTTTGCCAGTCTGGCTTATGTACTTGTTCTGATCACATTAATTATTTCTTATATGCTTTTATATACTTTGTCTGACACAATTATACAATGTTAGGGGATTCTACCTGCCTACTTTAATACAGTTTTTAAGTGAAATGGGGTACTATTTGGGGTCATTATTTATTTACTTATATAATCTATGCAGTACTTATATATTACGTTTCTTCGCTTGCAGACTTGATTGTCTTTGTTCGTTTCTGTCGTTCACAGTTCCATTTGTAAAGCGATAACGTAAATTGAATATGCAACAAACAGAGATGCATTTTGTTTGGTTCTATCCAACTTTTTAACGAATAAAGTTAATCATAATTTTCTAAACAGTATTGAGGTAAGAGTTCTGCAGGTAATTATTAATTGGAAATTAATTTTCAGTTAATGGACTTTCCATTACGTACGTAAAAGATTTTTCATGTTTTTATCTCCTATTTTTCAATTGTCATTTCAATGACGACGCCGCCCGGGAGGGGGAGTAACCTGACGGCCCTGGGTTTTAATTTACTATAATAAGTATACTTTATACTTTCTACTAACACACCTACTATAAGTTATTACTAACATAATATGGATGTACTTGTACCATCTATATCGGAAATAATTGCTTTCGTTTCATTTCATTTCTAATACCGATACGTGCAAATGTTTGTAGATCTTGTATTGTATTATTTATTGGTAAATATGGTCATAAACCGTAAAAAAAAAGTTTCACATTACATGTCCATTTCATACCATTATTTTCAGTCACTATTTAATAATTGTGTGAATGTTTGTTTTTGAATGATAGATATTTTCTATGAACGTTTATCTGTTAATTTTATCGTTGTCATCTTGCACACAAGCCTTAATGAGCTTACTATGGGGCTTTCTCGATATGGTTAAGATCGGAAGAAGCTTTATGATAAATTGTGAAATGACAAATGACTATGAAAACACTCCGGTCATTACATACGAGTAGGTACAAGAAAGCAACGATGTGTATGTATGGCCGGCTGTCAACGCATACCCACGCCATCGCACGCATCCTCATTATCATCATCACATCATCTTCATCATCATATCAGCCGAAAGACGTCCACTGCTGGACATAGTTTAGTTTATTAAATGTCATTATGCAAATTTCACATAAGTACAGGTTTTCTTTTTTACTTTTCATAAAGCGATCGTTTACAAAATCACGCAATTTGCTATTTGATTATACACAATGGAAAACATCGCACCTTAAGAACGGAACCGACAACTTTTTGGGAAAACGCAAGTTATGATTTTAAGTCTCAATAGGTCCTTTAGAGTCAATCTTTGTAGTATATTTTTGAGTAAGGTCAGTTCCGTTCTAAAGGTGCGACATGTCAATTTTACGAGTAAATAAATTACAATGAAAAATAACAATACGGTCATACCTAGATATAGGTACTATTCTTTGCAATAAACTATTTCTATTTCTATTTCTATTTCAATAAACAAATATATCAATATATCGTGTAGTAAAAAATAATAATGAATAACATAATTAGTAATTAAAGGACCAGTGGTACCTATCAATAGACTTAAAAGATTCAATAATGTCAAACACTTAATACCTACTAATACCAAATAAATAAATATTGAAAAAATGTCAAATGACAATATTATTGCTATTATTTTATTCACAATTAAATTATAGTCTATTTCTTAATTTCTATCAATTCTTTTGCTCATAATACGTTGGTTCAATGATACGCGGATTTCTTTCATGGAGAACTGTGCGACGCGGCACCGTCCGAAGCTTTCCCATGGACCCCCCATAAAGAGTTCCACAATGACCGGTCCCGCGACCTTTACCAGGTCAGCAGTCCACCTTGTGATGGTCTACCCACGCTGCACCTTCCGGTACCGCATGCATCGTTTGTGTATGCCCGCAGGCATATAATCGCTGAAATTGTGATGCTTCTTTTCAAGCCCATGTTGACTCCAATGTCTGATAATTTAGACCAGCTTCCCGTAACTTTTAAGTATCGTCTCGTAGCACTAAACTATTAAAATTACTCCAAGCTATTAAATTCCTCGTAAAGATCAGTCTATTCGCCTAACTTGTACAAAATTGAGCCACCGCCAACCGATAAACGTCTGACGGGCAACAAAGTTAAGCCAATAGGTATTCGGGTGATTCTGAGAGAGCCAAATGGCGTTCTAAACGGTGTCTTTACCACCTACAGACTAGCACCCTGTCTTTTAAAACCAAAAGCTAAGATTGTACATAGAATAGAATAGAATAGATCCATAGATTGTTAGTGTACAGTATCCTAATAACTATGTTAGTAAAACAATAAAAAAAAATGGAAAAAAAAATAGAACACTTTATGAGGAGGTTAAACAAATGTTTATCATATGTGGCGTTCCATGCCAAAAGGGTCCTTATGGCCATTTTCTTAAGGACCCTTTAGACATAGAACGCCTTATATATATATTTATTGACCACGGCACACAATATCTAATGTAGTACCGATTGTCGCAATTCAGAATATATATATCTAGGTATATAACTCAATAATCTGAATATCGTATATCTTGTACAGGTCGACATCCATTAAATAAGTTTAAGTTGTTTATAAAAAGCCATTTAGTTCGCAAGGCCTACTACACGATAAACGATTTTTTAAATGATAATGACGCCTTTAAATGACTTTAAATATTTTTATTATATTACTAGCGGCCGCCCGCGACTTCGTCCGCATAGATTTTTGATGATGACAAAGATATAAAATAGGTAAGTAAATTTTAATCTTAGTTAAAATGGTCTAGACATATTACATTTCAAACAGTGGCAGACACTGATATGCGATTGTTAAAGAATTTTTAAAGATTTTCCAATCAGATTACGGGAATTGTTTGCAGAATGCTTCATACTTAGGTATTCCGTCAGTTACCTGATGCTATAATCTAATTTTAATCTTTGGCAAAAATGACTGCAAGATATAGAGCGACGCATGGATTTGGAGATAGAAAATGGGGATCTTAGTTATTACGAGTCAGATTAAAAAAAAAGTTAAATATCGTAAGGCTTTTAAAACAATCTTAAACTCGGCACTGGAAATCGAGAAATGGAGACAGGTTAATGAAAAATACATCTCTTTAAAAAATCTAGTGTTCCCCGTACAAAACCTTCAACCTTTTTTAACCCCGTTTATTGGGATAGAATTTTCTTAAACGCTGAAATTACTTTTTTTGTATTTGAATAAGTTAACTTTCCAACTCAAAAGGAGAAGTTTCCCTCATACAAACTTTGCACCCCTATTTAACCCCCTTCGAGGTAGAATTTTCTTAAACGCTGCCTGCCTTTTTTGTATTCTAATAAGTAATCTTTCTACAAAGTTTCAAGTTTCTAGCTCAAAAAATAAAGTTCCCTCTTTGCACCCCTATTAAACCCTCTTAAGGGTAGAATTTTCTTAAATGCAGAAATATTTTTTTTGTATTCTAATAAGTAATCTTATTACAGAGTTCCAAGTCTCTACTTTTATTAATTTTTGTTTGTTACTTTCCGTGTCCTCACCAAATGGACCCTGCGGAAGACCAGCGCTGGCTGCAAAGCTAGTACATGCTGAGCTGGGTCCATTTCGTGGCAAAAATGTGTTTTATTTTTTATTATTATTTCTTTTAATCGATGTTGTGTTTGTCACGAATAAATGTTTTGATTTGATTTGATTTGATTTAGTTCAAAAAATAATGTTTCCCCCATACAAACATTGCACCCCCATTTAACCCCCTTAAGGGCGGAATTTTCTACGTAAAACGCTGAAATCACTTTTTTTGTATCTTTATAAGTAATCTTTCTACAAAGTTTTAAGTCTCTTGTTTACAAAATAATGTTTCCCCCATACAAATATTGCACCATCATTTAACGCCCTTAGGGATAGAATTTTCTAAAACGCAGAAATTTCTTTTTTTGTATTAATAAGTAATGTTTTCTACAAAGTTTCAAGTTTCTAGCTCAAAAAATAAAGTTTCCTCCATACAAACTTTGCACCCATATCTAACCCACTTAAGGGTGGAATTTTGTGGCCTTTTTATGAGGTGGTATGTGCAGTACAGTCTCATAACTAGAGGAGCAATGAAGGGATGAAATCTCTGAGCTAATTTTGTACGTGTTTTTGGGGTTTTCCAGCGCTGGCGGCGTCTTGTATCTGCTTCAAAATTCTTGTCATGTAGTTTTCCGTAACTGTACAGTATTTTCCTCAAAAACAGTTGGCGGACAGAGAGGACGTTAGCAACTTTGTAGAGTTCTTTGGTGCTGAAACGTGATGGTTTGCGGTAGAGAACCTTGAGAAGGGACCTTTGCGCTCTTTCCAAACTAATAAGGTGCGTCTTTGCTGCCCCTCCCCAAACTGAATTGCAATAGCCTAGTACGGATTCACAGAGTGCAGAGTAAACTATTTTCAACAGTTCCGGATACGCAAAATTTCTTAAAGCGCGAAAGACAAACATAAGCTTTCGAACGTGACTTTTAAGTGATTCTATATGCTGCTGCCAGGGAGTCAAGCACTACACCAAGGTATTTTATAGTAGGTACCTACCAGCGCGTTCGATGAAGCTATCGCTGCCGTAGGCAGGGAATCCTAGCGAGTTTTCGTACTGGTGTCGAACCTTAATGCAGAATTCATCGTGAGGTAGACCTCTGGAGTTTATAGAAAAACATAAGTATTTGGTCTTCTGAACGTTTAATGTTAATAAGTTAGTGTCAAGCCATTCAACCACTAGTTTTAAGTTAGCCTAGTATTCTTTTACAAAGTTTCAAGTCTCTAGTTAAAAAAATTATGATTCCCCATACAAACTTTGCACCCCCATTTAACCCCCTTAGGGATGGAATTTCCAAAAATTCCGTCTTATCCGTTTGCCTACGTCATAAAAGGAAGTCCTGGTGTAAATTTCAAGTTTCTAGTCCCAGTAGTTTCGGATGTGCGTTGATGAGTGAGTCAGTCAGGACATAGGCATTTATATGTATAGATTTATTTCTCGCTGTGAACTGACATACTCTAATTTTGACTTTGTTTTATATAATTCCTGACTACCTAATGATAATTATTTTTTTTGACATTGTTATAACAGCATTTATGTTTGTAAGCTAACATGTGCTTAATTGTTAAATGTATTGAACTTTGACCTTCAAAAAGTGTTCTGCAGGAACCTATATTGAATAAAATATTTTGATTTGATTTGATTACTTCGCCTATTGTAACTTTCAGTGGTATGATGGGTGATATGATATAATATGATAGCCCTGGATAAAGCACTTGTCAAGTTCTGATAAGTATGCGAGTGTGGATGTCATAGCGATAAATACCTACCTACCTATTAGGTCTAGTTTTTTTCTGCGTTTTTTTACACGGTATAAGTTTGCCTATCTCGTTCCACCTACCATCCTCTCAACTGCCCAAAGGTTAGGCTGAACAGATCCCTCAAAGGGATTAGGTCACCTTTGTATTTTGATCTATTGCGTGACATGTATATTCTTTAACCTTGTACAATAAAGTGCTAACATACATACATACATAAATCATATTGGCAGCTATCATACGCCCCCTCGTGTCATTTCAATTGAAAAGTGTTGATGTGCATCGCGGTGTGTCGGTATTTACTTATTTCTTTACTAGTAAATATCGAAATATTGTAACGGCGGTTGAAACCCCGAAACGTTTTCTTGAGAATGGCCCATTCCGTCAGCAAAATTTTAACCGGCGAATTTACAACCGGGGATCCGAGTAATTAGCCACCATCTTGTGATGGCCCCCATTTTGGGATAGCAACCCGAAAGGGCGCATGTTCTAAATGAATACATTTATTAGCCTGAATTAAAAGGATTGGGTTACTAGGAGGGGTTTTGTTTTAAATCATGCGGCTTGTGCCCAGCGGGCAAAGGCATTCATGAGGTTTTTTTTTGTTGAAGCCGCAAAATGTTTTTCTTTACGATCTTATACAACAAGATGGAAGACGCTTGGGACCGAATTATAATGTCATATGGGATTATAAAAGTACCCTTGCCTATTTACAAAATAAAATAATGTCATTAAGGTTTGTATTTTATTTTAGAACGCGATAATTATATTGCGCCCTAATTGTAGGTGATCTCATACCGAACATAACAGAACACACAAAAAAAATATTAGGCAGGTGTATCCAATGATTGAGTTAGGTACGCCTCCAACTCATTTACCTTACAAAAAAAACTCCGCACAGTTCACGTCAAATACCTACATGTTACCCTTTTTCAACTCATTATTTTATGAAAAACCGAAACATGCATACATATCTTTGACGTGCTATACCTCGTCTGATATGGAACATCAAAAGCAACGCACGCTTAACTGCATGTCGGGACGGGATAAAGATGGATATTAAAAATAGAAGCCTTCGAGTTAAGCCTGACACTTGTCAAGCGTTGTCACCCCTCTGAACGTGTTGTCACGCGTTGTCGTCGTTGTCGTCGTTGTCAGCTGCTCTCTGTCGTGATCGTGACGGGTCTTGATTTACCGTTTTAACATATTTTACGAAAACGCTTGAGTAACTATAATTTTTATTTGTAAATAGCATTTTCGCGCGATTCTGTTTGCGTAGACTCGTTCATCATTTAAAAGTATGTTTGCTTTTGAATTCTCATAGGCGTAGGTAGTATTAATTATATTACAGGACAGTACTATAAAAAGTGCTAATAGCACTCCCATTGAAACTTCTATCCCACTATCTTAAAACCTTTCGGATTAAAGGGACTGCGAGCGAAAGTCATAGGATAATTTATATCCAGGAAACTGTGTCTGGTGCGCAATAAAGAATATTTGTATTGTATTGTATTGTATGTCCATTGTTGGATGTCTAACTATATACAAATCTACTAAATTGGCCAGACTTGATGACTTGAGAAAGTACCAGGCAGACCGTCTTTTCTAAATATTAGTCTGGATTGACAACATTTCAACTTTTCTATATATTATACAAAATGTTAGCGTCACTCAAAATACAAATTATTTTATATGGATTTGGACCTCCACTTTGGTTGCGTTGACTTGGTTGTTAAATATTTTCATAGCTTCGAGACATATTTGGTTATTTAATATTAATTTCAACTATATTGATACAAACGGGCGACGATGCGATCCTATAAAAGGGGTTAATCAAGACGAAAGACACAAAGGGTTTCGCCACAAAAGGTTGTCACTGCCAGAACAAATATATTTCGTACAGGTCATTATAATTTAGGTTCTTTTGGCGTGGCAGTAGTTAGTAATTAAGTTGTTCGCAGCGTGTTTAGCGTGGCACTAATTAGGGCAGCGTCGATTGACAAAGGGAAAGCTGTAAACCCTCGCTGCGCTTTGATTACTTTGTGGGTTTGAAACATTCGCATTAAGAGTTGCAACTACCAAGTGCCCTTCAAGTTTAGTAGTAGTGAATAAACTCTTTTCTGTCGCTCGTTGTTATTATGACTCCAAACTTAATAGATCCTAATAATTGATGAGTGTACAATAGGTCTTCTAGTTATTTGTTATTACTTCTACGTACGCTACTGCAATTAAAATCTCAAAAAGGAACTGAAGCAATGGCTGGCAAATAAATGTCTTAATGAGTACTTCCTATATATAGATCTATGGTTACGCCTCCTATGTCACTCGCGTAACGCATTGCACGCGCGTCAGGTAGATCTAAATATCACTATTTGTATAGGAAAATGACAGTTGATTTGTCCTAACGTGCGTTCGAATAATTAGGAGAATACCATTCTGGATCACTTTAAAAGGAAAACTGGTTTCTAACCTCAAAATTTTGCGTTTTGAATTTAAAGACTATCTGATAAGAATGTTAGATTAGAAGTCCATTTTGAAACATTTTGCAAGGTTATCACTGATATTCTCTCCTGGTTTGTGGCCGGAATAACAAGAAATAGTTTGACCCATATTTAGTTTGTTTCACGCGCTCGTTCACACGTTATCGATATAATCGACAGACAAATAGGTAAAGCTAATACAAGTAATACTCGAAAAAGTAATATTAAATCATTGAAACCAGCTTAAATGGTAACAGGCAATAGCTAACATTTGACGCATTCCCTGACTTTATTTTACAAAGCCGTATATCTGTCGAAAACTACCTAGTATGAGAAAATTAAAGAAATCAGACCAAATAATTCGTGTAGTTATGAAAGATGGTACAATCATCATAATATGGTATTTAAAAAATAAGCTATATTTATAATGTAGATTTGTAGCGTAGCGTACAAAATAACCCTAACAACTGCCAAAGGCCCTAGAAAGCTAAAATTGAGAACATTTTGATAAATAAAATCTTAGAAGTCTGACAGTGTTCAACACCAAAATTTTATACAGATCGTTAAAAAAAATCCAGGATACTCATTTTGTAATTTTATATATTTATGCAAGAAAATGTAATTTTAAATTACATTTCATTAATAAGTGTATTTTTTAAAACGACGGTTGGCCGGTGGTGCTCACCAGGTAGTTACGACCTTCTTAGTTGGAGGTTACATAGGTTCGTCATTGTTGTACACACTGCGTCATTGTAATCTTCACGTAACGTCAATGTTAAACACATATCGTCATTGTGGGTGACAGCCTTTTTTTTATTACTTTAAATATCTTCGTAGGTAAATATGGGTTCCTATGTAATGACTTCTTCATAACATTGGTATATTCAACGAACACTACTCTTTAAGTCTAAAAACACAGCTCTGGCACTAAGTTGATGGCGGGGCACGATATTAGTATGGGGAGAACTTTCCTGCGTGGAACCGCCCAGCCCTGTAGTGGAGACTACCCACGGGCCAGCCAAGACCAGCAGACACAGCCCCTCCGGCTTCTGCAAACGAACCGGTCAAAAAAAAAATCTGGACACCTTATGGAATAATTGTACCAACTTTCAAAACTACACGAATTATTTGGTCTAATCAACGATTTTGATGCAAATTTTCTTAACTAACCGTAAAAACGAACGATAGGCAATTGTAAACTAGAAATAAATACTCAATCAGTCACTTCAGTTTGATCGTTCTTGCGGGGTGCTGCCATTCAGCCCGCCCGCCGTTCAGTCGCCATTAAAACAAAATGCATAATCAAAAAATGCATAGTTTGATCAAATTAGTCGAACAAAAAATAGGGCTTTAAACCCCAATATCTCGCAAACGAATCACTGATTTGAAAAATGGTTTTAGGAAGCCCATAATATTTTTGAACAAACTATTTAACGATACCCCGGACCACCCAGACCATGGGTTTAACGAGAAAAAAGTAACATCCCCGCTTTAGGTACCATATAAAAAAAACAAGATTTTATTATACTGTTTTGTCGGCGTGATTGATTTATATACCCATGCGGAATTACAGTTTTCTAGTAGTAATTAGTTACTGAGCTAAGCCGAAGACGGACGGACGGACGGGCAGAAGGACATGGCGAAACTATAAGGGTTTCTCGTTGACTACGGAACCGAAAAAAGTTGTAGATAGGTCCTGCAGTGGACGACTTTCGGCTGATATGATGATGATGATGGAGAGTGTTTTTACAATATGATTGGGCTGATAAACACCGAGTATTGAACCGCGCAATGAAACTGCCTAAACTACCTCATTTAACGCAATTTACTCTTAACATTTGAAATTCAAGTCAGTCTTTGTTAAGATCTTAAGATATTAATCTGCAAAGCAATTAATATTTATATCTAAACTTTGTTTGAAGACTACAAACTGATCAAAATACTGAATTATATTTGAGAATATATTAAAGAAGCTTTGACCTGACTTTAATGTGAAAAGTTGGCGCCTGAAATTATTTAAGCTAGTCGTCATTAGAACGGTATTACACAATTACAAACATAACCACCGTCCATAACGTCCGGACACCATCGGGTAGCGAGGTGGCAAGCGGGTGCCCATACATTAGAATCGCTGGAATTGTATGAACAGCGCCCCGCCCCGCTGTCCACTGGCGTCCAGACCGCGGCCGTAGGGGTTGGCCACGAGTGCGAGCGGCGGCGGCAGCAGCTGCGGTGCGTCATGCGTGGGAGCCAGAGGCCACGCACTGATATCTCACACCAAATTTAATTTTCCATAATTTCATATGTCATAATCATAACTGATACTTGCTTTAACATTACTAAGACATAATTTTTATCGTCAATATTATCAAAATATGCATTAAAATAATTTACCATACCTTTCAAAAGCCATATTAAATATAACACTTTTGTGAGATCAACTTCATAAAGATGCATTATTTCCTCCCCTTACTTCCAGGTAATAAATTGAAGAAACGGATTCATCACTTTGTAGAAAGTACGTTACCTATACGTTTTGTAATTGGCAGTTTAACTAAAGGAAAAGTGCATCACAGGAACCTACACCAAGCACAAAATATTATTCATATTATCTATGGTTAGCATACATTAGCCGTATTTAACCTTAAGGAAGGTCTTCGTTAGGTACAAAGACGAGCGAAGCGACGAGGAGCGTTGGGTAGAACTGCTACCATACAGCATACAGCGCGCGAGCCGAGCGTACAAAGCAAGTGTGCCCCGGCAGCGGCTGGCGAAGCGACGAGGAGCGTTGGGTAGAACTGCTACCATACAGCATACAGCGCGCGAGCCGAGCCTACAAAGCAAGTGTGCCCCGGCAGCGGCTGGCGAAGCGACGAGGAGCGTTGGGTAGAACTGCTACCATACAGCATACAGCGCGCGAGCCGAGCGTACAAAGCAAGTGTGCCCCGGCAGCGGCTGGCGAAGCGCCAAACCCGCACATTTTAATGATAAAACTACCTGTACTTCCAGTAGCTTGACTTAATTCATCTTAGGTTATTCACAGAAATGTAGGTTAGGTTAGGTAAAAACTGCAAACCTTACTAAATCGAAGCTCACCGTCCACACCGGGAGCTAACTTTTATCAAGACAATGTGTTTTTGTAATTTGTGTAATATGTCACGTAATCTTATAGCAATTAATATTAGGGGACATAAAGTTTACGGGATTTGTATTTCTAGAATAGAATAGAATAGAATATGTTTATTTGCAAGAATACTTATTTCTAGTTACAGGGTGTTCTTGTGAGTAGTAGTACAGTATTCTATCGTAATTAACGACATGCAAATATTATAATAAATCGTAGCGCGCTCATGCAATTACTCATTTAACATTTCATCTAAATACCCTCCACAAATTTTCTATTTCTTTTTAAAAAAATGTCTATGCTGTTTATTTTTTTTGGGTATATTTCTTAACGCTATAAAAACAATGATCTAATAAATAGGTTTTAAAAATTCTCCTAAAATCAGTTGATGTCATTACTTTAATATGATCAGGGTAAACTATTATATAAAACTATGCACATATTATAAGAATTTTTCCTATAAATTGCTGATCGATATCGAGGCTGATGTAATAGATTTTGATATTGCGCTCTTTGTTTCAATGTATGAACTTCCGATCTCATTTGAAATAATCCTGGGCGGTCTTTTACGAGTAAGCAGACTTTTCTTATATACATGCATGCCAATGGCAGAATTCGTAATTTTTTAAAGAGTGGTCGACAACTATCCATTACCCACGCCTTAGATATGGCTCGGATACACTTTTTTTGCAATAAAAATACCCTATGTCCGCAGAATTTCCCCACAGTAACAATCCATAATTTAGAACCGATGACACATAACCGTGATAGGCCGTGATCGCCGCCTCCAAGTTAATGGTTTTTCTCAGTCTCCTCAACGCAAATACGAACCTATCTAGCCTAGCGCAAACGTAATTTATATGTTCCTTCCAGCTTAGATGCTGATCAATATATACTCCTAAAAACTTAATATGTTCACATTTCGGTACAGGCACATTACTATAATTGACTAGCTTTTGCCCGCGGCTTCGCCCGTGTAGTAAGTGTAATATTCCAATAATTGTTGAATTGCTACGCCGGCAACGGCCTACTCCTACTAACTTCCCCTATGAATAACTGTTATAGTTGAAACAACGCCATGACAGCATAGACAAAACTCTTTATTTTTTAAACAAAACTACATCATCATCAACATTCGTGTATGTATGCCAGTACGCATACATAACACCTTTCCGCCAAAGTAGGCACTAACTTAAATGCATTACAACACCCTTAACAACAGTATTCAGAGTCAATCAACAATTACCAAAAACAAACATCTATCGGGCCTCAACCAAATATAAATCTTCAGATAGATATCTAGTTGAATCACCTTAAAATCCAATTATCTCCCTCCACTCACTTTCAGGTGGTATCACAATAGGCGGGTCAGTTTCCTGTGACAGGTCTCTGGTCCAACCGTCAGCCGTCCCTCTCATGGGGTCCTGCGTTGCCTCAGACTCTGTGTCTTGGTCCATACTCTGGTCTCTCCTTGCCCTCATCTGATCCACATGCCTTTGGTGTACCACCCCATCTTCAGTCTTCACTTCATATATAGTTATGCCTCTTTGCTCTACCACTATACCTTTCATCCATTTTTCCATATTGTTATTATACCTCCTGACATAAACTGTTTGGCCCACAGAAAACTGTCTCAACCTTTTATCTGGTGTTTGAGTCACTCTTTTATTACAAATAGCCTCGGGGTGCAATGTAGACAGTGCTGTTCTAAATCTTCTATTATTTAGAAGTTCAGCAGGAGTCTTCCCTGTCACTGAACTGGGCACGGTCCTCAAATGATACAGGAGCTTCGCTAGTCTCTCCGGCCAGGGTAAATCACTCTGCCGTTTGATTTGATTTTTAATTGTCTGCACTGTACGCTCCGCTTGCCCATTAGAGGAGGGGTGATATGGTGGTGAAGTAAGAAATAAGAATAAGTTCTATGCTCAATGGAATTCCTCTTCAAGAACCCTTGGACTTCGTCCGAGACAAATGAAGTACCATTATCAGATACTATCATATCTGGTAGTCCCTGTTCGGCAAAAATCTTTCTAAGACATTGTATTACATTCGTGGCCGACATACTTGGCAATATCTCTACCTCAGGCCACTTAGAATACGCGTCGATCACGATGAGGAATATTTTATTCATATATGGGCCTGCAAAATCTATGTGCAGGCGCTGCCAAGGTTTCTCTGGGGCAGCCCATTCTCGCAGCGTCATAGAAGGATTGTTGCGCGTCAGCTGACATCGCTCGCATCGATCCACTGTCTCTGCAATGTCGGCATCCATACCCGGCCAGTATACGTAGGCTCGCGCGTAGGCTTTAGATCGGACGATGCCAGCATGTGGTGCATGTATAATGTTTAGTACCTGACCTTGCAACTTTTCTGGTATAATTACTCTATTTGAAAATAGTAAACAGTCTTTACTCACAGATATGGCTTCTTTCCTTTGACTGTAGGGCAGCAACGCGCGGTCACTCACCTCTGATGGCCAGCCATGTAACACAAAAAACATTACCCTTTTCAACAGCTTGTCTTCTCTTGTTTCTCGAGCAATGTCTTCAGCCGAAACAGTCCACCCAGTTGGTGTTTCTTCCAGGAGCAAAACTTCAGGTAGAGGGGCTTCAGTTTGCAGCGGCTCCGAACTGCACCATCGGCTTAATCCATCAGCATTTTGAATCTGTTGGCCTGGTTTGTACACAATGTCATAGGTGTAGGTCGACAATAGTAATGACCAGCGCAGTAATCGTGGTGAGATCAGATCTGGAATTGGCTTCCTAGGATTCAACAGTCCTACCAATGGCTTGTGATCTGTTACTATGGTAAACCTCATGCCTCCAAGATAACATTGAAACTTCTGTATGGCAAACATTATAGCAAGCGCCTCTTTATCCAACTGCCTGTATTTTCTTTCATGGGGTTGCATTGTGCGTGATGCCATAGCAATAGGTTTTTCCTGACCATCGTCCAGGATGTGGCTGATCACCGCTCCAACACCATATTCTGAAGCATCACAAGTTAGAACCACTTCTTTATTTTTATCAAATTGTATCAATGTGAGGTCAGATGTTAATAGTTGTTTAGCCTTCTTAAATGCCTCTTCCTCAGGCTCCCCCCCACTTCCATGTTGTATTCTTCTTTAAAAGCTTGTGTAAAGGTTCCAAGATGTCAGATTTATCCTTGTAGAACCGTTCATAAAAATTGAATAGCCCCAAGAACGCACGCAGCTGTTTAAGGTCTGAAGGGCTAGTTCTCTCTTGAATTTCCTTCGTCTTTTTTGGACAGGGATGTATACCATTTGCATCCAATACATAACCCAGGAATGACACTGCGGGGACCTCAAAATGACATTTCTTTATGTTCAAGGTGAATCCCAACTCCTCAATGCGTTGGAGCACCTTGTCTAGTCGTGCAGCATGTTCTGTCTTGTTGGCCCCTATCACTACAATATCATCTAATAGTACTGCCACACCATCCATGTCCGCAAACTGGCTCGACATCACTCTCTGAAATATTCCCGGGGCCGCATTTACTCCAAACGCTAATCTGTTCACCTTCATCAGTCCTAGCGGAGTATTCCATGTCAAAATCTCAGCAGATTCCTCATCCACCATCAGCTGTGTATAAGCTTGTTTCAAATCAAGTTTTGAAAATATCTTTCCTCCAGCCAACAATTGGAATGCTTCTGTTGATGTTGGTAAAGGATACATATCACAATTGATAGAGATATTCACTGTGGAACGATAGTCACCGCAAATTCTTAAGGTTCCATCTTCTTTTCTCACTATGCGCAACGGTGTAGCCCAATCAGAGTATCTCACTGGCGTTAGAACTCCAATTGACTCGAGTCGCTTCAATTCCACTTTCACTTCATCTTTCAAAGCGAAGGGAATTGGCCTGCATTTCAAAAATCGGGGCTGAGCATCAGTCTTCAGCATTAACTTTGCAGGTGGACCTGTGTAACATCCCAGCTGATCACTAAATACTTTAGGATATTTCGCCTGTAGTTCTTCCGGACCTTGGTCATGGTGTGTCCAGCAGAGCCCTTGGACTTCAATGCCCAAAGTTTCAAACCAGTCTCTTCCTAAAATATTTGGACCTCTGCCTTCGGCTACCAGTATAGGCAATGTATGTTTAAGCCCTTTGTACTGCACTACTATTTCAAGTGTTCCCTTTAGCTTAATTGGTTGCCGAGTCCATGTGATCAGGTTTATTTTAGCCTCCTGCAATTCACTCTTTAGCTGCAACTGTTTCCATGTTTCGAATGAAACAATCGTCCGTGCTGCTCCCGAATCAACCTCAAATTGAATTTGCTTGTCATTTAATATGACCGTGGTTAAGATTTTGTCCCCAGATTGCTGTATATTTGACTTCGTATGTATTAGTAGTATCTCATTCATGTAAGAAAAATCTTCTTTAACTTGACCATCTGATTCCTCCACTTCCACTAGGTTGACTTTCTTCTTACGGTTCCAACATACGGCGACCGTATGGCCCACTTTCTTGCAGTAATTGCAATTTGTCTTAGCAAACTTACAACCTCTTGAGTTATGGTTCGCCCCGCAGTGACGACAGGCGGTCTCGCGCTTGCGCGAGCCGAAGTTAACATTGTTGGTGTCCATTGGTTCGTATGTGTTTGTTGGTCTGGTAGGTTGCAGGAACGGGTAAAGCTCTGCTGCAGTTTGCTCGTAAGTCACGCTTCGCCCCACTGCTTGCGTGAATGTCAAGTTCTCAGTTTTCATTAATTCTCGCCGCAAACGTACATCATTTACTCCCAACACCAGTCTAACAAGCAATTGTCTTTCTAAATCAACGAAGTTACACTTCACGGCTAACGTTTTAATGGCCGCTATAAACGCTTGTATAGTTTCACCCTTCTGTTGACAGCGGGCATGGAATTTGCCGGCTTCAAGGATTTCACTTTTTTCAGGCGCATAAAAACTGTCCAGCACCGCTAATATGTCCTTAAAGTCCACTTCCACTAATTTCCGCGGTGCCACTAACGAGTTTAAAAACGCAAAAGTTTCTTTTCCGCACTGTGAAAGGAAAACGGCGCGGGCATTTTCTAGGTTATCTTGTATGCCTAATGCTTGTAATGCGAATAACATCTGTTCTTTATACACTGTCCAATCGTCCGTTTTTTGATTAAATGCACCGGGCAATAACAAACTCGTATTTAACGCCATTTTCACAGTAAAACCAATTATTTTTTCCTCAAGTCGCCACTGTTATAGTTGAAACAACGCCATGACAGCATAGACAAAACTCTTTATTTTTTAAACAAAACTACATCATCATCAACATTCGTGTATGTATGCCAGTACGCATACATAACAATAACCCTTCGTCAAAACCCATTATGGTAAAATTATTTTTTATTTACTATTATTTTTATGCCCGTGTGGTGTCGGAATAGAACTTCACCACCCCCTTTCTTCCCGTGGGTGCCGTAAAAGTCGAATAAGGGAGCAGGGTTGAAGTGTGTTGTGAGTGATGGGCTAACAACCTATCTATGCAATATCACATTTTGTGGATATTTTATACCCACATTTATGCTAAAAGTGGCGCTGGAACATAATGTTCATGTGATCTGTCTACCCCTTTTCGGAATAAAGGCGTGAATGAATGTATATACGTATTTCTGTTATTAAATTTACAATCATGATTAAATGAGAATCTGTCCTCTGGAATAAAAGCTAGTTTCAAGTCTTTGTGGCCTGGACATTGCTAATATAGGCTTGTTTCCTAAGATTTTTTTTCGATGCCATTTTAACCAGTATCTGGAGGCGAACAACAGTTTGTATGGGAGCAACTTCAATTAAAGAACATAAATACCAAAAAAATTGATTTAATTTTGCGGCAGCCAAAGTGGCATATTCTAATGCATGTTAGTTGTTTATATATTATGTTAAGAAGTAAGTCCATAGTGATGGCTGTGTAATATTGCTGCACCCGCGCAGGGCGTCACATGAATACCTATGTTGTTGTTCCACCTTGTACCTGTAATGTGACATGCAATGAAATAAATGAAATGAAATGAAATGCTTAACTTATAAAAAGTAAGCAGATCTTCGTGCAGCACCTTGAATGTACTTATTACGGATGCAGGCAGTTTCCCAATGTCTCCTACCCTCCCGTCCCGCCGCGCCGCCCGCACTCGCCTACGTACAACCGATTGATGACCATCGAGATAGCACCAAATACAAACTTTAAAACCTATAACGCGGGTCTCGTTCCATACCTCAAAAGCAAAAATAGAACCCTTATTTATAGGATCACGTGTGGCTGTCTGTCAGTCCGTCTGTTACAAACGATTTTGAATTGCAATTTGGCACAAATACTTTCATGAATTTTCATGTCCACAACATTACATTTCAAAATCTATGCGATTTTCGTAACTAATGTCCCAAAAACCATTATAACAAACGCCCATATTGATATTTAGACGCCACATTGAAATGTAAAATAGTTGTTGTAATCGTAATCAGCGACCCGATAGAGAAACAATAGATACCGATGTTGATTTTCAGATTTTGTCACCACATGTCCCCCTTTTAGGGGTTGATTTCTCAAAAAACCGAAAACACTTGTTTAGGTATCGGCATTTATCTTTTATTGTATAGGCATTTATCGTTAGGAATTATCCTGTGAAGTTTCGAATAAAATTGCCTAATCTTTTTTCCCCATACAAACTTTGGACCTTCTTTTAACCCCTTTAGGTGTAATTATTTCCAAAACGCTAAAAGTACTTTATTTGTAAATAAATAAGTAATCTGTCCACAAAGTTTTAAGTATGTAGCTAAAAAACAGTTTCCCTCTCAAAAAGTTTGGACCCTCAGTTAACAACTTTAGGGGTGGATTTTTATAAAACGATGAAGATACTTTTTCTTGTATCAATAAGTAACCTTCCTACAAAGTTTCAAGTCTCTAAATATATAACTAACGTTTCCCCCATACACACATTGCATCCCTATTTATCCCCCTTAGAGGTAGAATTTTATAAAACGCTGAAAGGACTTTTTTTGTATCTTAATAAGTAATATTCCTACAAAGTTTCAAGTCTCTAGTACAAAAAATAATGCTTCCCCTATACAAACTTTGGACCCCTCTTTAACACCCTTAGGGATATAATTTCCAAAAATCCCGTCTTTACCCTTGCTTACGTCATAAAAGGAAAATCTGGTGTAAATTTCAAGTTTCTATACCCAGTAGGCTTGAATTCAAACTTTGCACCCCTATTTAAACCCCTTCGGGGTAGAATTTTTTAAACGCTGATAGTTCTTTTTTTTGTATCAATAAGTAATCTTCCTACAAAGTTTCAAGTCTCTAGTTCAAATAAATAATGTTTCCCCCATACAAACTTTAGATACCCATTTCACCCCCTTAGGGATAGAATTTCCAAAAATCCCGTCTTATTGCTTGCCTACGTCATAAAAGGAAGGTCTGGTGTTAATTTCAAGTTTGTAGTCCCAGCAGTTTTAAATACAAACATTGCACCCCTATTTAACCCCTTTACGGGTGGAATTTTCTAAAACGCTGAAATTACTTTTTTTGTATATTAATAAGTAATCTTCCTACAAACTTTCAAGCCTCTAGTTCAAAAAACAATGCTTCCCCCATACAAACTTTGGACCCCTATTAACCTCCTTAGGGGGTGAGTTTTGAAAAATCCTTTCTTAGTGCTCCCCTACACCTTATAAGGAACCTACGTGCCAAATTTGGAATCTCTCCCTTGCCTCCGTCTTAAAAGGAAAATCTGTTGTAAATTTCAAGTTTCTAGACCCAGTAGTTTTGAATTCACACATTGCACCACTATTTTACCCCCTTAGGAAGTTAAAGTAAAAAAAAAGTTTCCCTCTCAAAACTTTGGACCCTCAGTTAACCCCTTTAGGGGTGGAATTTTATAAAACGATGAAAGGTACTTTTTCTTGTATCAATAAGTAGTCTTTCTACAAAGTTTAAAGTCGCTAGTTCAATAAATAATGTTTCCCCCATACAAACATTGCATCCTTATTTAACCCCCTCAGGGGTAGAATTTTATAAAACGCTGAAAGCACTTTTTTTGTATCTTAATAAGTAATATTCCTACAAAGTTTCAAGTCTCTAGTACAAAAAAATATGTTTCTCACATACAAACTTTGCACTCCTATTTAACCACCCTAGGGATAGAATTTCTAAAATTCCCGTCTTATCCCTTGCCTACGTCATAAAAGGAAAATCTGGTGAAAATTTCAAGTTTCTAGACCCAGTAGCTTTGAATTCAAACTTTACACCCCTATTTAACCCCTTTATGGGTGGAGTTTTGTAAAACGCTGAAAGGACTTTTTTTGTATCTTAATAAGTAATCTTCCTACAAACTTTCAAGTCTCTAGTTCAAAAAACAATGCTCCCCATACAAACTTTGGACCCCTATTTAACCCCTTTAGGGATAGAATTTCCAAAAATCCCGTCTTATCCCTTGCCTAAGTCATAAAAGGAAAATCTGGTGTAAATTTCAAGTTTCTATATCCAGTAGTGAATTCAAACTTTGCACCCCTATTTAACCCCCTTAGGGGTAGAATTTTATAAAACGCCAAAAGTACTTTTTTGGTATCAATAAGTAATCTTCCTACAAAGTTTCAAGTCTCTAGTTGAATAAATAATGTTTCCTCCGTACAAACTTTAGACCCCCATTTAACCCCCTTAGGAATAGCATTTCCAAAAATCCTGTTCTATCAGGCGATAGGTTTTTATGGCGTAGGCAGGCGCCTACGTCATAAAAAGAAGTCCTGGTGTAATTTTCAAGCTTCTAGTCCCAGTAGTTTTGAATACAAAATTTGCACCCCTATTTTATCCCCTTAGGGGTGGAATTTCATAAAACGCTGAAGATTTTTTTATACCAATAAGTAATCTTCCTACAAAGTTTCAAGGCTCTAGTTCAGTAAATAATGTTTACCCCACACAAACATTTTACCCCCATTTGACCCCCCTTAGGGGTAGACTTTTCTAAAACGCTGAAAGAACTTTTTTGTATCTTAATAAGTAATATCCCTACAAAGTTTTAAGTCTCTAGTACAAAAAATAATGTTTCTGCCATACAAAGTTTGCACCCCTATTTAACACCCTTAGAGATAGAATTTCCAATAATTGAGTCTTATCCCTTGCCTGCGTCATAAAAGGAAGGTCTGGTGTAAATTTCAAGTTTGTAGTCCCATTCGTTTTGAATACAAACTTTGCACCCCTATTTAACCCCCTAAGGGGGTCGAATTTTGTAAAACGCTGAAAGAACTTTTTTTGTATCTCAATAAGTAATCTTCCTACAAAGTTTCAAGTCTCTAGTTCATAAAATAATGCTTCCTCCATACATACTTTGGACCCCCGTTTTACCCACTTAGGGGGTGAGTTTTGAAAAATCCTTTCTTAGTGCTCCCCTACACCTTAAAAGGAACCTACGTGCCAAATTTGGAATCTCTAGACCCAGCAGTTTGGGCTGTGCGTTGATATGTCAGTCAGTCAGTCAGTCAGTCAGTCAGTCAGTCAGTCAGTCAGTCAGTCAGTCAGTTTCTTCTTTTATATATTTAGATGTTTAATGGAATTGTATTATTATATGAATTAAATTGAATGTAAAATGTCTTTGTCGTATTTATATTTAAATTGTTATTATATGTAAATTGTTATTATATGTAAATTGTTATTATATGTCCAATTATTTATGTCCATCAATGCATCATTTATATTATTTTCACATGAATCATTACCTCCACCCTTTACTAACAATGTAGTAGGGTGAAAGATTCGGGAAAATAACATCATATCAAGTAATATTATATGAAACAAAAGGGAATAAATAATTATGGCATACGAATTCAAGCAAATTAAATTATATTATGTGAAATTCTAGCAAACAATAGATAAAGACCTAGATTCCTAAATATATTTTTTTAAATATGTTCTTGAAAACCGCTCAAAAAAAACATGGCCGAAAAGTTGATCTTGCTTAGTCACATTTCTAGTAATTTTCGTTTTCTTCGGGGTTTCTCTCCCGATATCGATCAAAGCTCGGACAATCACTGTTTGCTATTTGTTACTAGAACAATAATCTGTAACGGCATACTACAACTACCGTGTGTCCTTTGTGTACGGCTGGTCTGACACCAGGACTTTTTGGTGAATTAACACCCCGTATAGGTGTGGTGTGCGAGAGCCGAGTTTAATCGAAGGAACCGTGACCCGATCGTCAGTCGTAAGCGGTAAAGACAGAATCAGTATTCGGGTGATATGAAAAAGCAGGTCCAATTTCATCAGACCATATGACACGCAATACATATGTAAAGTGACAGAAAAGCAATCGCATATTCCAATTCCAATAAGCGAGGGCTGTACGCAATGGCTGGAAGCTATAGAAAGTAAACAAATACAAAACGAAATAGCTATGAAACTATCCTGTAATTGCGGTTAAAGATTTATTTATTATTCTCAAAGAAATATACATTTCACTTATTGAGAATACAAATTATTGGCATGCATAAGTTGTGCGTTACGCCCGTGAGCGTGTACATGTGTAACAAGCAATAACAAAAAAGTGAACAAGTATGAAATAATTATATGGTATACATAACAATTACAAAAGTGGGTAATTATTACACTGATAAAAATAGCATAACGGGTAGAATGTTGTCAAGCAAAGAAATACAAGCAAGCGTCGCTCGCACAATGCATCTCCCGATAACTAGTCAGGGCCGGATTCTAACTCACATTAAAATATTATTTATGACATGGGTCTTAAGTAGGTTTTTAAAATGATTGAAGGAGTCAGCCTCTTTTATATTTTTAGGTAAATTATTGTATAACCGTGCTCCTTCGAATGTAATGTTTTTATTACCGTAGCTCTTTGTTCGAGGGAAAGGTACATATAAATTGTCTGCGTTTCGAAGAACTCGACGTCCTTTCTGTCTATTAGTTGTAAATGTTGTTTGACAATGTATTTGTTTATTTACGATTTTTCGTATTAAGATACATATATTAAAATAGTATAATTGGTTAAGACTCATTAATTTAGTTTCCGCATAATTTTTTTTGGTTGAAGTTAAAAAGTCATAATGAAACAGAACCTTAATTAATTTATTTTGTGTTGCTTGAATCTCTTTTAAATTAGTTTTTGCTGCGCTGCCCCATATCTCGACGAGATAGTCTAAGTGAAATTTAACTAAGGAGTTGTAAATGTTAAAACGAACCTTACGCGGGAGACATTTGACTATGCCCCGTATTGAACCCAACAAAGATGTTAGTTTTGATTTGATTTTTTTGATATGGGATTTCCACGTCATACCGCTGTCTAATATTAAGCCTAGATATTTTTCCTCGTTTGATTGTTTTAATTTCACGTTGTCTATACATAATGATATGGGATGGTTGATTTTCTTATTTTTGGCTTTAAAAATTATATACGAAGTTTTATTGGTATTTACGGTAAGAAGATTGCTCTGAAACCACCTGTTTAATTTATGAAGATCTTCCTGTGCGGTTTTAACCATATCTTCAATTGAATTACCGAAGTAAAATACACAAGTGTCATCAGCGTATAAAGAAATCTCTCCATGCAATTTAAGTTCACTGATTGAGTTCACATAAATAAGAAAGAGAAGTGGTCCGAGTATGGATCCCTGAGGGACTCCGCAGTTTAAAGGCTGTGGTGTGCTGTGGTACTTATCAATTTTAACAATTTGAAGTCGATTAGTCAAGTATGATTTGAAGATTTTGTATGCGTTACCAGTTATACCTATATCGGCAAGCTTGCTTAGAAGGATTTCATGACTAACGGTATCAAACGCTTTCCTCAAATCGATAAATACTCCAAGAGCAATGTTTTTTGCGTCGATGTTTGTTTTTATTTTAGTAATTACATCAATTGTTGCTGAAAGCGTATTAGAGTGTTTGCGGAAGCCATATTGGCGTTCAAAAAGAAAATTAATTTCATTTAAATGGTTATTAAGTTGGTCACATATAACCCTCTCAAAAATCTTGGATATGACTGGTAAGACGGATACAGGTCGGTAGTTATTCGGATCAGTTTTTTTACCGGACTTAAAAATTGGACAGACTTTTGCTATTTTTAAATCGTCTGGGAATGTGCCTTCTTCCAAATGTTTATTGACGCATTTTGTAAGTTCTTTTAAAATACACCCTTTGATACATTTAAGTGCTTTTGTACTTATAGAGTCTATACCAACGCTAGTATCAGAGTCTAAATTATCAATAACTTTTGATACTTGATCCTCGTTGCATGGTGAAAAGTTGGATAGCACATGGGTTGGCATGGGCTTGTGGCTAAGGGTATATACTCTGTTGTTATGAAATTGAATAGGTATTTGACTTGCTAATTCTGATCCTATGTTAGAAAAATATTTGTTGAAGAAATCGCACACCTCGTTACCGTTACTAAGCAGTCCAGATTTGGTTATAAGTTGCGGAGGAGCACGGTCCGTTTGGATTTTATTTTGAGATAAATTATTTATTAAAGTCCATGTCTTTTTGGGATCATTTTTACATTTTTCGAATTGCTCGCAGTAGTACTTCTCTTTTGTTCCAGTTATAAGTAATTGTACTTTATTTCTTGCATGTTTGAAACATTCTTCTAGTTTCCTGTCTTTTGGGTTTTTCTTGAGTAGTTTCCAGATTCCATTCCTCTTGTTAATATTAGTTATAATGTTGCGATTAATCCAGTCACTTCGAGGTTTATTAAGAATTTTTGTCTTGAGAATTGTATTGCTGCTGATGTGTTGCTTTATTATAGCCTTCAATTCCGTATAATCTTGCGTATCAAAGATTTAGTCTTCAAGGGATTTATACAAGTTGACATAGTTAAGAGCCTCGTATTGAACACGTTGCAAGGTTTTTGGTTCATGTTTTTTTAGAGACAGAAACATTTGAGCATGGTCAGAAAGTGAGGAGTCTATTATATCGAGGTTAAACGTAATATCGGCAATGTTGGCGTGGATGTGATCGAGGATGCTTTTTTTTGTCGACGTTGTGCGCGTTGAGTAGTTTTCATGTATATTGTTAAGAGTGACATAACCGGATTCTCGCAACATATCTATGTATTTCTCGGTTGATTTGTCTGGTGTCAGCAGGTTAAAGTTAAAATCACCAAATATTATGGCTCGACGTCTTTGCAGTAATTGATGCTCAAGATCTTCCAGACACGTAGTGACATTAGTGTCTCCTGGTTTATACGCGACGCCAATTTCTAGTGCTTGTTTACTGATGTGAATCCACAAGTAGTTGTTTCCATGTGAGTATTGTTCTTGAATAAGATGATGCTTTAGTTCATTTCGTACAAAGATGGAGACACCTCCACCTCTGGAATCCGTACGGTAGTTAAAGTAGTGAGTATAATCCGTTATTTGCAATCTTTTTCCTTCTTCGTCAGATTTGATCCAAGTTTCAGTTATATAGTATAACATGGACTTTGTCTTTAGTCGCTTTTAAGATACATTTGAGTTCGTCCAGCTTACCAGGTTTTACAATACTTCTAACATTAGTGTAAAAGAAATTCAGTGACCTTTTAGTTAGATTAAGATCTTCATAGGAATTTAGAATATTATAATTATTGGCAGCATTGTTATCGTTGCATTGGTAAATTTTGGTGTTAGTGCCTAAGCTATGTAGTTTTTTGTCTCTGTATTTTTCTTCACTATAGTTGGAGCTCCTTTGACATATTTAATAGTTAGGTCAATTTCACCCTTTTTTTGACGGTCTTCAAGTTCTTGTCGCAGATCTTTCAGGTGAGTCTGTTGGGCTGGTGTCTGGTCAGAATGTATTTTAACATAATCACTGGTTCTTAGTATCTTTGTTTTATTTTGTAGTATCAATTTCGGAAATCGTGGAGTGTCGAAACATATCTTCATTGGTCTTGTTTTTTCTGCTGCAAACTTTCCAAGGCGAATTATGGTAACAGGATCTGGAAGGTCGATTACTGCCGATTTGAGAACCTCTATTACTGTATTTTTATCACGTGACGCTCTCTCGATCATATTGTCGCCAGTAGATTCTGCAATGCCATGGACAATAATGTTTTTCTCTCGCTCAGCACGTTCTCGAATTTCGCGAATTAAATCCTCTTGGCTAGGCTGAGAAGCAGTTGCCACTCGTGATGGTCCACTTTCTAGGTGGTTTATATCTCTTTCTAATTGTTTTATTTTTTCTTGTGTGGTGCAATTTTCCTGTTTAAGATGCAATATTTCATTCTTGATCGCACCATTGTCTGCAGCAAGTTTTTCCGTGGTTATTTGTAAGTTATCAATTTTAGTCTTTATTTGGGAAATGTCCTCACGCATTGTGTTTAAGAAATCTTGCTGGTTGTTAGTGAAAGTTTTAAACAACGACGTCATTTCTTGGCGGAACAATGCTAGTTGATCCGTACAGGTGCAGTCCGGCCCTGGCGGCTGTTTACGTTTTCTCAGTGCTGCTTGCATATCTGTAGCAGCGGCTTGTTGCAAGTTAGAGAGGTCGGGCTGCGATCCGTATGATCTTTTAACCGGTGATCTTCCAGTCATTTTTAAGCAAAAACGGTGGTGATTCTGTTTAGTTTAAAGTAATTAGGACTTATTTTCCTGCACACTTCTTCGTTGTGTGAAGGAGAGGTGAAAGCAGCGGTACTTCTCTCCGGAGCCGAAGTTAGCGATGACACATATCAGTAATAGCGTAAGTTTACAACACTTGATTTTATAAACTTGATTGTATTAGTATGCACTCACGGATGACTTTTGTTCGATAAGGTAATAATAAAATTTAAATAAATCGTGCGACACGTCTGCTCTGCACGCTCACGGACGGAAGAAATTTTTCTTATATTAATTTATAAAAACACTGGCCGCATTTCTGTTACGGCGTTGCAAAAGATTAAAAAAATGTTTACTCACATTGCAACAGCATTGCTTGTTAGCCCTAAAAAAACATCGGATCAAACCAATTTCAACTTAATCTGTTTAGATTTAAGTTTGATATTTGTTTACGTGATGAAACAAGAAAAGAACAATTTCAGGAGCATTAAAACGCGATCATTTAAATTTTAGCTTTAAGCGTACAAGAATAAGGTTCTTAGTAGTTTGTGGGATCTTTTTGAAGAAAAAACGGAGTTGTAGTTAAATTGCTAAGCACAATCCGATATTATTTCGCGGTTGGCTTGCGGCAAAGCCTTTTTTAACGAGTTTATGTCGCCCCGTTCCGTTGTATGTAAACTGAAACTTGCACTTTACTTTGAAAGGGTAAAGTCGGAATTGTTTGCGTTCTATGTAAGTTTTGGAGTTTAATTAGAGATTTAAGCGTTACTCTAGACCAGCTGTTCTAATAATACATTTAGTGTTGAAGCACAGAATAGATAGGTAATACACAGTCATCCTGTGTACAAAATACATTGTCTACCAAACCTACACGAACTTTGTACTTACTTACTTACTCCGTTGGCTCAGCGACCCAATATTAATCTTGGCCTCCGACACAAGAGTGCGCCATTTTTCTCGGTTCTGCGCCAACTCTTGCCAATTGCAGATTTGGAGCTCGAGCAGATCTGCCTGGAGCATGTCCATGGCCTCAGTATGCTCTCTTGACTTCGCGATCTTCCTCCATTCTCTCCAGGTGACCAAGCCAGCGGAGTCTGTGAGATTTGATCTCTCCTAAGATAACTCTCTCTCTCCTAAGTTAGGTTCAGCCACCAGACATTCTATCTCCAGGTTCACACACACGAACTTTGTGCCCAATTATATTATTCTGCTTCATTTGAAATCTCATTAAAGCAAATATGAAAATCACAAAAGATATGTATCGATATTTTTCCAACAAAGATAGGTATTATCGAAGAGTATCGCATTTTGTTTTATCGTGGTCGAAAGACAAGAACGTCTCTTACACGTTTACCTACCTTGTGGTGACGGTGCGGGGAAACTGCCAATCTACTTACACTATCGCACCAAATGCAGAGAGCCCTAGACACAATTAACATGTGCTGCAGGGAAAACGAATTATCCATTAATGCTGACAAGACGGTTGTTGTGCCGTTCACAAACAAGAGGAAACTCGACAGCCTGAGACCTCTGTCTATGAACGGAAAAAAAAATCCGCTCTCCTCTGAAGTCAAGTATCTGGGCGTTTTACTCGACCAGAAACTGACTTGGAATCCGCACGTTAACGGTATTTTGCAGAAGGCTAAAGTACCCCTCTCAATCTGCTGTCATTTAGCGGGTAACAGATGGGGCCTAAAACCCAGAATTGCCCTATGGCAATACACGTCCATTGTGAGGCCGATGGTGTCATATGCCTGTGGTCTGGTTGGTATAGGAAAACGACACAGAAAACGATAATAGCAAAGCTCAGCAGTCTGCAGCGGACGGCTTGTATAATCGTTACTGGATCCATGTCAACCTCTCCAACAGCTGCCCTTGAAGCGGTGCTGAACCTTCCGCCCCTGAACCTCCATTTGGAAAAGGAGGCGAAGTCCAGCATGCTCAGAATAGCGACAGCAAAAAGAGGATACTGGCTACCCTCAGCCTTGAGAACACTCAAGGACTCAGTTTACGATATTCCTGTCCTAGGGATGCCTCTAGACACAATGCCCCCAAAATTATGTACACAAACAAACTACTCTGTGGAACTCCTCAGGAGAGAGGACTGGTGAAACGGCTTCATAGATTGGAAACCAGGCAGCCTAAAGTGGTACACTGATGGCTCCAAATCCGGATCGGAGGTAGGATGCAAAATATATGGAGAAGCACCCAGGACAGCGATCAGCGTGAACCTGGGCAAGTACACTTCCATATTACAGGCAGGAGTATACGCCATTTTAAATATATGTATATATGTCTTTATTTTGTATTAACATGCATATATTGTCAGTTACATTAATTTAAATAAATAACTAAAATCTGGTTTATGATGTCCGAAAATTAAAATAAAATAAAATGATACAATCAATTCAATTCCTTACATCTAATGAAGGGTTCGACTCGACATATTCATTCAGGAACTCCTTCACAGAGTAGTAAGCCTGTGTTGCGTCCAAAGTTCTGATTGGTTCTTGCCAGTCTTTTGGAGCCTGTGCGCGGGGACGGCCAGTTCTGGTTTCCGTATTGCAGAATAAGAGTTACCTATAGGAACTCCTCCGGGTTTCTCCTAACATACTTAGCAATTAGAATGTGCGACAGCCAATCTGCATACCACCTACCTCAATAGTACTATTTATATCCACTCAGATAGCCAGGCGGCTCTCTTGGCCCTAACCTCTAACGTCATAACGTCGAGGCTAGTCAAGAACTGCCGGTATCTATTGAATGACCGGGGCGCAAAAAAAAAAGTAATATTACGTTGGGTCCCAGGGCATGTCGGTATAGAGGGAAACCAGAAGGCCGACGAGCTTGCGCGAGCGGGGGCGAAGGGGCGCACTGCGGACCAGAGCCGTTCTGTGGCATCCCCAAAAGCGTGACCAAGCTGACTCTAAAGACCTACTGTTTCTGCAAGAGCGTTCAAGCCTGGAGAGCTATACCAGGACTGAAACATTCCAAGGCGCTTATTAGAGCCTTTAGCAAAAAGGCGTTTTCTGATGCCTTGGTGCTAAGCAGGAACCGTCTACGCATGTTGGTAAGGGTGCTTAGAGGGCACTGCCGCCTAAACAAGCATATGCAAACGATAGGACTGTGTGACACAAAGATTCAAAGATTTATTTTGCTCGGAATGCAGTTACATAGTTTTTAAAATTACAATAATATAATATCATAGTCCAGTGCATTCAGCCTGCGTGCAGGCGTACAAATCATTTTTTTTGAGGAGCGTTATCATAAAAAAATAGCATTAACAAGTCAAAATTATAATAATAACAAATGCAAACAAGAATAATAATGTCAAAATAGTAATGAAATAAATAATGTCAGTCAGGTACAATAATGGAGAAGCGGGGAGAAAATTAAAATAATATATAAAAACATCATATCAATCAACATGTCAAACATAATCCAAAAATATTTTTAAACTATAAAAGCATTTGTCCAGAAGCCAGTTTGTCAATTGTTCTTAAAGCTATTTTGTCTTAACAATTTTAGGTCCTCAGGTAGTTTATTATAAATTACTATGCACATGTTATAAACATTCTTATTATAAATCATTTTGTGAGCACGCGGTTTGTATATGAGATTCATAATGTTTCGACGAGTCTGTCTCTGCATTATTTGTCCTCGTTTTTAAAAAAAGGTTTGATGGGTATTTACGAAAACACATATATCTATATCTCTTATGTATAGGCAGGGTAAGGGAAGAATGTGCATTTTTTTAAATAAGGGTACTCAAGAATCGTCCTGCCAAGCATTACGAAGAACCCGAACACATTTTTTTTTAATCTTAAAGACTCGCTCTACGTCGACAGAGTACCCCACAGAATCAGGCCATAACTGAGGACACATACCCATGATAAGCCGTCAGTGCGGTTTCCACAGAGACTGTGTCTCTCAGTCTTCGGAGGGCAAAGACAAATCGATTTAACTTGCTACAAGAAACTTGACAGAGGCCACTTCATCAACGTGTTCATTGTTATACTCTACTTTAATTGGCATACTATTTGAATTATAAGAATTGATTTGCATAAGTTCACGCCTTTATTCCCAAAAGGGGTAGGCAGAGCATATGAAACGTATGTTCCAGCGCCAATTTTAGCATAAATGTGGGTATAAAAGATCGACTAAATGTGATATTGCAGTGATAGGTTGCTAGCCCATCGCCCACAACACACTTCAACCCTGGTCCCTTAGTCGACTTTTATGACACCCACGGGAAGAAAGGGGGTGGTGAAATTCTAACCCGACACCACACGGGTAGTTTTATTAATATTAATTTTTAAATCATTTATAGTCATCCAATTAGTAATGTCATTTAAAAAGAATTAATAATGTCCTGATTAATAGTTAACTTGTCATTACATTTCACCATAATGGTGGTATCATCTGCGAACATGATGACTTTATTAGGAGTTGCGTTTGGCAGGTCATTAAAGGCTGTGCAGACTCTGCCTTGATGCGGAGGAGATGCCTACACACATCCTTACCGAGTGCCCCTGCCTCAGTCGTAACTCCTTTCTGGGAAAACACATCATGTGCCCGGAGGAGATCAAATTTCTTGAGTTCAATAGTATCCTGCAATTCTTCGAGTTTGCAGGACTTGACCAAGAATTGTAGTATGTGGCGATCACAATAGATCAGCAATGGTCGCAGTGATATAAGGGCTCTCACGGTCCGGAAGCTACTACAAGAAGAAATAATAATAATACACGTTTACCTGGTTTATTACGTAGAATCGAGAGATACTTGTTAGGTAATATTTATCCCATCAAAAACATTCTGTACAAAACTATTGCTAGTTTTTTACAGAATGTTTTAATGATGAAATTGATGAATTATTTATAGTTAATGTCGTGTGACTTGGCTGTTGACTTGTAGGTACCCACTAACGTATAAAGAATGGCCTAAGGTTTAATAACAATTAACAATGTATTAGTCATAATGTATTTATACGTTAGTGGGTACAAGTCAACGGCCAAGTCACACAACATTAACTATAAATAATAAAGAAATCGCAGTAAGGAACCTTAAACTTGGCACGACTTTGTCTAGATTTCATTACTTTTTAGAGATAAACAAGCAGCTCCATCGAGACTTGGCTAGTTTTTTACAGAATGTTTTTGATGGGATTTGACTTCTTTTTGTAGAAACGTGGGCTTATTGAATTATTTTATTAGAATAAAAAAAGTTGAATATTTTTTGTAAAGGCGGTACAGATATATCTCTAATATGTAGTTTGGTTGGGCTCTTGTGTTTTCTAATCAGGGTCACCAGGTACTCTAGATCTTCGATTATCCTAGTTTTTATAGTTTTCCCTTTATGTGGCCATTAAACCCTAACTCTGTACCAAATTTCAGCTATCTGAGTTTATGGGAAGTACTAGTTCTATTTTTATGATCATGAGTGAGTGTCATTAATGCGAAACTTTGTTTTCGCTTAACTTAGGAACTAAATGACCTACAGACTTGAAATTTTGGATTTTAAGAATGAATGAATGAATGAATGAAATTATTTATTTGCTTTAAACATGGTATACAAGAGCCTAGAGAGGTAGTTTTGTAGCGAATACATGTTTAGCCATATATGGCATACAAAAATTATTGAACACATTAAATAGAAAATAATAAATTAATTACCAATACATTAATTAGGAAGTAAATGTCATAAGAATAAAATAAAATACAAATGTTTTTCTAAAAGTCAAAAGCAATACATCAATACCATTACCTACAATGCATGTCAATAATTTAAAAAATCCTTAAATGAATAAAATGCCTTCTCTTTCAGCCAGTGAAACAATTTAATTTTAAATTGATTGAGTGTCAACGCTTTAATGTCACCTGGTAACCTATTATAAATGCGTATGGCCATTGCAAAGCAGTTTCTCCGACATAGTTCTGTTTTTATTCTTGGACAGTCTAATCTGTTTGGGTACCTAGTGTTAAAATGGCATACCTTGTCTTTTGTACAAAAGTTATAGTTTTGTACAAAAGAATGTGATTATAGCTTACTGGATGACGAAAATTTCTGCGTTCTGGTCTCATCCAGAGGTTCTCAAATAGGGGCCTGAAAATGCGGCGAAATAGTTCCAGTAAAGGATGGTACGGCAGTGTTTGCGGGGGCACTGCTGTGCCCCCAGATTGACTGATAACAATAGCTGTTAGTAAGTATAGTAGTTTTTTTAGAAACTTGACGTATTATAAATGTATAGCTACTAATAATAATAGTGACAAACGTGCTGTATAACCTATGACAAACCTACCTGTTATAAATTTGATAATATTATTGTGAATGTAACTAATGTAAAAATATGATTGTAAAATATACACATAGCCTTGAAATTCCAAATGCACATTGATTTGTTACAAGATTCACGGATAGTTAGACGAACCGACAGCTATTGCATATTCGATATCATTGGTGATTAAATTCAAGCTCAATCCAATCAAACTGGGTCTACAATGAATAGGCCGGTTGTCCAGTGGTTGGGAGCAAAATATCTCCCAATATGATACCTATGAAAACTGAAAACTGAAATTACCTAAGAAAACTGGAGTAGTCTGTCGTATCGCATATCTTCAATGTTGCTACGCTTTTTAAAACATATTGCCAGGATCTTCTACACGTGCACCCTATTGATCGGCTATACCCAGCGGGCATCCAGCGCTCTGCGGGTGCAGTACAGTCCAGTTCATAAATATAATTATGAGCATTCTTAAGGCTTCAAGAATAAATGTCCATAGATAGGTACATATACATCTCAACAGATGTTTCTATCAAAAATATGTACACAGTCATGTCACCGCTCATACTCGTATTAATCTGAGCAAGCCTCTCAATAATATTATGTAGGTATGTAAGTAACTGCACAGAATAGATAATAGTAAGTAACTGCAAACTTATTAATATCTGTACTAATATTTTTCAAAATAATTTAACCAAGTGAAAGTCTTATCAAAATATAAGCTAATACACAACCACCTGCGATCTGGGGCATTCACGAATTCACCGCCCTAGTTACGTAATGTACTATTAAAGCCTCGCGCAAAATTATAAGCTATTTTACAGTAGAATTAAGTATTAAGTTTTAAGTTAAGTTGTGTGTCCTTTCAGGGCGTCATGGTCTGACCTATGCATAATAAATTGTAAAGACCGAAATTGCTATGTACATGACTAAACAATGAAATAAATAAATAAATAAAATAAATAAGGATGAAGTGCAAAATAATGCCAAGCTCTGAATCCGTGTAGGTAGACAATTTGGTGCAGTACGATCTTTTTGAAATGTTTATCAGAGAATCATTGAAGTAATGAGTCGAAAACGTTAGAATGCAAGGAAGAAGCTACATAAGTTAATACAACCAAAAATATAGTTTTAGATTGATATGGATATAAACATTAAAATAGAAACGAATGTCTTCTTAGTGTTTACATACATCTGCTGCCTAAACTAACAAAATTTTTAAAATTGAGTGGCTGTTATAAATGTTGATAACAACCTCTTTCAAGTCGATTGTAAATAGAAAGTAGCAAATTGGATAACAAGCCGAAATCAAACACTAAGGACACTTCTATGACGTCACACTCAAAGTAAAATAGACAAATATATCATTTGACAGTAGGGTACTCTTTTCGGTGCTTGTCATTTTTCAAAACTCAAAGTGTTATGTTTGTTCAGATATTTATGAACTTCTACTTGATCATATAGAATTGGAATTAATTGGCACTTATATTTCATGCCACTTTATGTTTACAAATATTAAAAAAAAAACCTTGTTTAGATATTTATGTACTTTCACTTGGTTAAAGGCTTTTGGAGAAAACCAAAAAATCTTTTCAGCGTGTGCAAAATGCATGTACTCGATTCTGCTATGACATACCGAAACGAGAATATATTACGCCAGAGGAATATTAAATATGTCAAGCCGCAGGCAGATGCACCTTGCGAACACCATACGCAGAGTTATCGAGTTCGAAACGCCGCGGTACCTGTTTGAGGAGCTGAAGCCGATCAGATCCACACACAAAAGGCCACAGAGAAGCCACAGGGAATTTAAACTTGTTGTTCCGCAACACAACGCAGCACTCTACAGAGGGGGTTTTAAATTTGCCGCAGCTATAATTTGGAATGACCTGCCGCCGCCTTTAAGGCAACCTATGTGCTACCTTAAATTTAAAAAAATACTGCTAGCTCATATTTTCTCGAACAACAGAGGCAAATTTAAAACCCACGCAAACACCATACGACACGACACACAAAACACCAACACACCACACAATAACGAACATACATCACACACATATACAATCGTTAGGTAAAACGCAGACCATAGACAAGACTTTTATTAACATTTGTATTAATTTATTGTATTTATTTATTTATAGTATTCTTTCTACATATAAACAAATATATAATAGGTACTTGTATCAGATAGACGTAGTGTTAGGACCAACCCTCTCGAAGGGACTCGTCTGAAAACCAGCGCAAGGCCTCAAGCCTTGCATGTGCTGAGACGAGCACCCATTGCCCAACCTAACGCATTTTGGTAATTTTAGTTTTAATTCTAAGGCATTGTTAAGTTATTTCTTTGTCCTTATGTTAAAAGTTTTTTTCTTTTTGGCAATAAATTAATTTGACTTGATTTAAATAATTTAGAAAAATATATTTGTAGTACCTACAGCTATTTATTAGTTGGCAGTACTTACATATTATTGAGAGGCTTGCTCAGATTAATAAAACATGTGACAGGTGTACAGTCGAGGACAAAGAGATGTATACACTTTTGGACCTAATCGAATGCACATACACTAATACACATCGCACATACTATCGAATGTACATATGCCCATGTACTTACATTTATTTTTAAATCCTTGGGAATTTTCATTTATTTATTTTATGAACTCGACTGTACAGCGTTTAGAAAACATTTATAAGTTTTGCTTGTTTTGCAATTTAATCACACAAAAAGCGATTTTTTTATTTATATTTTGCAACAAAACATTTTCACTGATTTGGATTGTGTGTAGACCTCTCTGTTGCACGAGGCTATACATACTTAATTGAAATTTAATTAAAAGCAAGTCTCCGTAAAGGAAATTTCATTTACGAAATGTTTTTAATTACTTACCATAAATATTACTCGTCGAAATAAACGTCATTTATACAAATTCTTTAAAATTGATTGCTATTTCTTTTGCCTTTTTTATTGGAAGGAAAGTCCGTTACGGGTTTATTTCTCTGCACCACGAGGATAGCACAGACGCCTTGTCGGACTCGTACCGACTATAAAGCCGGTCCTGATTGCTGGCCGAGCCTGGCGTAGTATTAGCTACGACTCAAGCCTAAACGATTGCAATACGCCAATACGCTCATAGCGGTATTACTGACGGAGCGATAGACTGTTATACCTCCCGCATAGATACTGCTTTCAGATCAATGTAGCTGTAGCTTTATTGAGTTTCGATACTAGTTAGGCGAGACTGGGGCTGTGCAAGATTGCACAACCTTTTACAGTATTTATAGCTTTTTATTGTCTTTGATTTTATACTCTTTTTATTGTCACATTTGACGTCATTATACTTTTGTTTCTACGAACAGAACCAGTGCCCTTTTAATTTATCCCTAAACATTTGGTACTTCTACCGGCAGTAAGTATGATTACTCGTTCTAAAAGTGCGGAAATAAGTGCGCCTTGCACGGGAGACGGTGTGATAGCTAGGGCAAATAAAAGTAAGCCAACTGCGCAGGCGGGCGTGGACCTACCCCCTCAGCCCAAGCTGTCGGCACCTTCCCACGCATCGAGTGCCGCCACCTCGCGCTCCTCCGCCACCATCGTGGCCTGGCAGCTGGAGGCACAGGCGCAGCATGCGCGCCGTATAGCAGATTTAGAGCGCCACGCTGCGGAAAGAGCGGCCGAGATAGAGCGCCAAGCCGTGGAACGAGAACGGCACGTTGCCGAACTGCAACTGAAAGCTGAACTCGCGGCCATAGAGGCGGGCGTGAGCCAACGCGGCAGTAGCCGCGGCACGCGCAGTCGCGCAAGTGTACAGGATTGGGTAAATAAAGTGATTTCTAATCCTAATGATCAACATTTATTAAGTGCCAACCCACCTTTCAGATATGACAACACTGCGGCCCAGTGCGAGGCACAGGGACGAAGAGTGCCGCGCGGCCAGGGTGGCGTGGTTCATAGGCATTCTCTCGAGCAGCATTGTCCTGAAGAGGGAGGAGTGACGCGACTAGTCAATTCGTTGGAAAAGTTAATAAATAAAGTTAATCTTCATCCACACGTCACGAAATCCGAGTTGCCAACATTCGATGGCAAGTCATATTTAGATTGGTTAGCTGTGAAACGTGTTTACGAAAATTCAGCCGAGAGGTACTCGGCTGCCGACGATTTACCTCGGCTGTCATGCGCCGTACGCGGAGCGGCGCGCGAGGCTGTGGCGGGGCTGCTGGTGACGGCCCGCGCGCCCGGCGCGGTGCTGGCCGCGCTCGACGCGTGCTTCGGCCGCCCCGAGCTCGTCGTCATGCACGAAGTGGCGGCGGTCCGCGCGCTGCCTAAGGTAAGCTACGACGGCAAAGATTTAGTAGTTTTCGCGAGCCGGGTACGCAATTGTGTAGAAGTGATCCGTTTGCTAAATCAGCCGGACCACTTACGTTCACCCGAGCTTTTTCAAGCATTGTGGAGCAATCTACCTCCGCTGCTGCGTCCACGGTGGTTGGATTATGCCGTTAGCCCTAATAATTCCCTACCTAATTTCATTAACCCTAAAATCACAAACCCGAATTTTCATTGTTCCTAATTATTCATTAGCCCTAATTTCAGTATCCCGAATTTTCATAATATCTAATTTCTCATGACCGAATTGTCACTAAGACTATTTTTATTTGACCGATTTCTTCCTAGGCCTAATATTGCAATGCCTAATAATGACTACACCTAATTATCAATGTCTCTAAAATCACTAACCCGAATCTTCATTTTGCCTAAGTATTTTAGCCCTAATGTCATTATCCCGAATTGTCAGTAGTACTTATTTTATTTCACTGTTATATATTTTTTCTTATTATGTCGGTTCTGGTCTTTTTCTTATTATGTCGGGTCGCAGTTCTACCTAACACTCCCCGTACCTATAGGTACGTAATCCGACACAAGTTTTATTGACCTTTCCGCTGTGAGATTAGATTAGATCGATTTGTATGACGTGCGTGGTATTTGCTATTAATTGCATTTTATTTTCCCAGGCGGCAAACTTTTCACATTTTTTTTAAAGTCAACGCTCTGAGCTTATTAAGTTACACTAAAAGTTTGTAAATTCGCTAAAATAAACCGTAAGATTACACGTTTAGTCAGCAAGATCCCTAACGCTTGACATCGCAATCTGATGCGGACCAAAATGCCCGGCCTAATTTAGAGGTCCCCACTTAGCAGTCGACGAAATAACCCGACTACTCCTTTGTCCCGATACAATGAGACACAATGGCTGTATTCTGTAGCGCCGTCTAGAACAACTAGGGATGTGCACGGCTCTTGTTTATTAAAAATACATTTTAGATGACAGTCTTACACATAATGTAAATCCATATGGTAGTGAAATCATCATCATCTTCAATAATATCAAAATAAATCAAGATAGAAGAAAAGAGTGTATGTACTTCGAGTGGCGAAATTATGACACGGTGTCACAATAACTGCTCGCCGCGATCTTTGGTCTGCTCCCAACCCGGGGTCTGCGTGCGACGTCAGGTTTAAAAAAATGGTTTGTTGAGCAATAATTAATTATTCAAACACTTAAATACATTTGGAGCTGTTAATCGAGGTATTTCCTTTCATCGGTAAGTACAATTTGTCCTTAATTATCTGTTATTAAATAAAAACGATTTATTTTATTATTTTCATCAAAACAGAAGCGAGCGATTGTGTGCCAACGCTAGTTTTCCATTGCGGCTTTAATTTGACGAAGGAACCAGACTTGGCGTGTGTTCAAAACCAGCGTTGTAAAAAAGCTATTCAAACTGTCGAGTCACGTTCAAGGTCGGATTCTCATTTTTTCTGTCAAAACTAAGAATGGGTAGTGCTGTTACACTGCAATTTTCTTACTCAATTATTAAAATCGATTTTGACAAAGGAAATTATAATTACGTTCTTATATTATATTATGCAGCTATATAATGTAAGTAGTGCAAAGCAAATATTATGAACAACAGGAAACAGGTTATGGTTATTTATATCCTCCTGGATCCTGGAGATATCGATTGTGCCAAATCAAATCAGTGCAAAATCAAAGTGCAAATGTCGAAAAATTAGTTTAAAAAATCATGGAGTTTTCGCCTCGCAAAACTGATCGCTGATTGGTCATTTGTGACTCGGTGTTTATTTTTCAGGTTGACAGTTTCGTTTGGAAACGTTCTGACGACTGCAGATTTTTTCAAATGTTATGTCCTCAAGTGAGGACCGGGGGAATTTTTGCAATTTTATTTCAGTTTACATTTTTTGGTTTCCTTCTGGCCATTGTAGTACGCTATAAACTCAGCAAAATACCTATTTCTTTTTGCCATTGCCTAATATTTTTCAAAGCCCTATCTCTTTAGGAATAGCGTCCACTACGGTAACTGGTCGCATATTTAGAGGACCTATGATATAGCTCGGCCAGTGATTAAAGTGTAGCGTCTGTGAGCAGGAACGTAAGCAATCCATTCAGAAATTTGTTTGGATGCTTAGGGACTGAACAGACTAAAAGTCTCGACGAGATATTTCCTTCTGATAGTGTAAAAATACTTAGACCTTTTTATTAATACTATTTTTCATTTCCTGTATTGAATCTAATTATCATTTCCTCTGTCGGTTCATATCGATATTAAGAATCGATACAAAATAAACCTACAAGTTATTGAAACTATCGCCTGCTAATCGATGTTGACGAATCGAGGTCGCGCGGCTTATGTTTCCTTCACTAAATTACGCTCGTGACGTCAAAATACCTACGCAAAATGTTACACGCTCGGTTACCATACTAATCAATGAGCTCTTTCCTTCTGTCTTGATATAGTTCTGTGTATTTAGCTAATCTAATTCATATTTGCTACAATACTACATTTGAGACTTTTTTAGAGTTGGAAGTTAGCCTCGGATGGAATACTGCTCGAGTTTTAGTCCGAAAACCCCGACAGGGCGCAACTCTGAGCTCGAGATGTCGCAGAATAACCTAATGAATCTGTGATGCAGAGCGGACGGGCGCCCTGCACACCGTTGCGACGATACCTATACTTGAGAGCTTTGAGATAACCCGAGAAAATCTTTAAAATAAGAACTCAATTTCGTTACGCAAATTAAAATAACTTTTTACACAATTTATCGGGTTTGAACGCTCAGCCATCTGGCCGTATTTTTAATACGGGACTTTAGCTCAAAGGGTGATCACGTAACGTTTCGACCGCATGATAGGATAACTCAACTGACATTTTTCCATTTAATTCATAAAAAGTGACATTTAGATCTACCTAAACCACGTAAAATGCGTTACGTGATCGATCTAATGTTTAGAAGGTATGCTACCTTAAAAATACCCTGGCTGTCAGAAGTCAAAGCCAGAATAGAATTAGGAATGCCAATTTACGATGTACGTATAAGTATTTTAACTTACATGCCACGGTATTGTTGTGAAACAACTTGTGTACAATCGTTATTAAATAACATGTGAATAATTTAATCACTCGTAACTGGTCCATCCAATTATTAAACGTTCATAGTCGCAATTATGTGCTCTAACAGAAATTTAACATACCAACCCGCAAGACCTAAGGTGTTGAATCTTAACACATTAACTCCCTTGATCATACCACTTTTCAACCTCTGTTGACTAAATAAAATATGATTTATTACTTTCCCACAAACACAAATGTCGAGGTGACCAATAAAGAAAAACGAAGTTTTAAAGGTTTCTGTCTGAGGCCAGGAGTATATTATTATTTTTCTATGTAAAGGAATTATCTGCAAAAAAAGGATACACATACCTATCGTAGTACATTACTGTCCTAGTATTTTCCCTCAGACTACGTTCTCGTTAATAATAATAATAATTCGGGCTATTGCAAAAATGCGATTATGAATACCGGATTGCAAAGAGACCCCAATAAATCCCGCGATTCACAACGTGAACCCCGGAATCTCGGTGTTAAAAGTGACCTGTCGCTGCATCGGCAATGACCCCAATGCCGGTTGATGTTAATAAGTAATATTGAAAAGGCTTGTATATTTGTGTCTCTGATTTTGTAGGTACCATTATGCGGTTGTTTGCACTGTATTTTCACTGCTATTTAGTACGCTGCTGTCCTCACTTTAAACGATTAGGATTATTTATTAATGACACTCGTGTACCTGAATGGGAATATAAATTCCGGGATTCGTAAGCAAAACCCCGGAGTCTCGGCTTTTGGTGTGACCAGCGGCCTCACGCTGCATCGGCCATGAGCTCGATGCCGGGTGTTAATTAGCGATGTTTATGAGGTTACATATTTTATGCCGTTGTTTTGTTCGAACGTAGGATCGATATTTATTTTACACAGCGGAGCAGTATATCTAAAGGCAGCCTACCTACGCAGTGTTAATTGAGTGTATAAAAACAAATTACTACGTGTTTTTTTAGCCCCATAGTGGAGACTACCCACAAGCCAGCCACGACCAGTAGCCAAAGCCACTCAGGCTGCTTCGCGAGAACCAGGTCCAAAAAAAAAAGTTTTTTTTACACACGCTGGCAAACAAGACAATAAGCAGACTCCGTCACATATAGATGCTTGCAACTACAAAAAAAGTCACCTACGCGTTGTCAACTCTTTGTTGATTTAAAGATTCGTTGCGTTTATACCTAGGGATGATTGTATTTTAAGGCCCCTCACTCTCAATACAGCGCTCCTCAGCAGCTCTGGTCTGTTGTTTTTTGATGACCCTGCCTGTAGTGACCCTGCCTATGAAGCAAGAGGTCCTGGGTTCGAATCCCGGTAAGGGCAAACATTTATGTGATGAGCATGAATATTTGTTTCAGAGTCATGGATATTTTCTATGTATTTAAGTATTTATATCTATTATATATATCGTCGTCTAGTACCCATAACACAAGCCTTACTGAGCTTACTATGGGACTAGGTCGATTTGTGTAAGATTGTCCCCTTATATTTATTTATTTATTTATTTTACTTATTTTTACGTGCACATACGTCTCACCTCACCCGTCACTAGACTAGACCCCTACCTACGCTTAATATAGTTGCTATCGAATCGCGCCGTCAATATATATTTGTGGGTAAGCGTTGAGATGAGCTTATGTACCTATCAAATTACGAGTACAGAATAGCGGGGCTGGTGACTTTACTCACCATTACCAACACAACACAGTATATGTGAAGAATGATTTCGTACCTACCTAAACTTACATCAAAATTTTTAAAATCATTTATTTTCATAGTAGGTACTTACGTAAAATTTACATTTCGCATCCCAATTTGATATCAATGTGTTTTTGCTTATTCTGATCTAACACGTTGACAAGGCGCGTGTGGGTGCTAATTGATATGCGAATAGTTGAAGTTAATTGAAATTCGAACGAGCTCACGGACTGAGTGACTTAGTATAGATCAGCGGTGGCCACTTTTAAACATAGACACAACTTAGGAACCTAGGGCCACATCGTAGCTACGAGTAGCAAAATAAGGCCGCCCTTCTTCATAATATGTGACATTTCCACATTCTGATTTTAATTACCCTAACATAACAGCTACAGAGACTCGCAACCCGCTATACTCGTACTATAGTATATATATGAATCAGAAACAGAAACTTGCCAACCATTTTGCAATAAACGACCATAACAATAACGGCCAGCATGCAATTATTGGCGTGGTTCGTGTAATTGTGAGTGGCAACGCATTTGCGCTGTGATAGAAATACCGCGAAATAATATATTGAGGCCAACTTAATGAGTTCAAGCGATGTGCATAATTCAGCAGGCCTTACCCGCCCATGGAAAATGTGTATCTGTGTATCTGTATGCCTGCGTCATAGTAGCCTCCAAACGGATGAGCCGATTTGAGTGCGGTTTTCCGATGACCGCACTTACCTAAGTCGCCTGTACATCCGCAGTTGGAAGCTCAAAAATGAGACTGAGGAAACTGCATTGGCTTCTAGCTGTCAACACACGAACTCACCAGTCTATAAAGGGTACGCAACGCAATTTTAATTGCATATTTTGGTTTCACACGCGTCTATAGGCCGTATGGTTGTTTGCCACCGTAGAAATGGAATAAGTTGTGGCATTTTGCTGTGTCTAACACTTTTTTTAAAACCAATTGTTTCTTTGTCTCTAGTAATACTTCTAACAGTACTCGCCTATTCTAGTATTCATCTAAACCAGTCGTTGATCGAGCATGTGACACATTAGACACAGGGCAGATCTGTCACCAGCAGGGGCATCAATCACCGGCCGACCGCGGCCACACGAGCCCGGGACATTTGCAGCACGGGATAATTATGTTACAACCCGATATATGTACCAGCGAATTGGATGCGATATGCTTACAGCAATAGCACTCTTGATTTGTCATATTGCGTGGGAAACCTTATTGAGTTCTGCTGCTTATATGAAGCATCTTAAAGACTATCTCAACCCAACACTTCCCATACAGTACAATTATTTATTGCACACCTCTCATAAATGAAGCAGATACAAAAGAATAAACAGACACATTGCACGTAGAACCGGTGGCCGTTGTGGCGGAAAGGGCCGAGTGGCGACCACTTTCTGGAAGACGTAGCGTGGGTATACCCCCCCAAACTTGAACCACGAGCTTAGCCTACCCAATACATTATTAATTTATCTAAACTTAAATGCCTCGCCGACCATACAAAACATGTTTTGTGACGAAACATGAAAACTAAATAAGGCGCCGAAAGATGTACATATTGTACAAGTTTCATTGAAAATGAACAGTGAAGTTTGTATTTTTACAAGTTTAACGTTGCTAAATAAACAGTGAAGTTTGTATTTTTAAAAGTTTAACGTTGCTAAATGAACAGTGAAGTTTGTATTTGTACAAGTTTAACGTTGCTCAATATATTATGCTGATAATGAATACTATCTAGTTAGATTTAATACATTTCTAGTTAGTCTGACCTTAAGTTCTTCGTTGAAGTTTTTCGGAACTTATGTACGGAATATTTACCGTTAGCTTTTCGGTGAAGGAAAACATCGTGAGGAAACCGGTCTAATCCCTATAAGGTCTAGTTTTCCCCCTGGGTTGGAAGGTCAGCTGGCAGTCGTTTTCGTAAAACTAGTGCCTATGCCAAATCCTGGGATTAGGTGTCAAAGCGGACTCCCTTTAGGGGCATTACCGGGAATAACGCTAGGAGGATGATAATTTCGGAAAAATCGAATAAAGTATGAGCTACTATATTTTAAACCCTGAACTGTTTTTCTTAGTATGCCCTTAGTGTAATTATCATAAAAAACATAAAATGATAAACTAAAAATTAGTTTCAAAACCTTTTTTTTGGCTCTGTACAGCGCGACCCACGATTTTATGTCATTGTTGACAGTGAAGCTACATAAAATCGTTTTACTCAACCCTTTCGCCGCTCATCGCTAAACACCTCGAGCTCCTAATTCATCTCAACCCCTTAAATAAAACATTAGGCAAATAGCGCAGTGAGCTCCCCATATATTATCAGTACGTGTCGGAGCCCACCTGGAGGAAAAATGATGCGTTAAGCCGGATACATGTGTCCATGAATAATTTAACACCCGTCTGTAACGGGGCGTGGGCCCTAGTGATTTCAGTACAATGCGCGGCGGACATAAATGAGGCAATTCTTGCACAAGTAAGTAAAATTGATATTACTTTGCTATTATAGCCGATTGACGTAAAGGACGTGTGCCTAACGAAGTTATACGCTAATATTCTAATTCAGCTTGCACGTACAATTCGCCTTTGCGCAGGCAAGGTCAATTTATTCACATCGCACATTTTGTTCACATTTCACTTTTATTTATTCACTAACAATTATGAATTATGTTTGAAATGCTTACAAAAAATCGTAACCTAACATTTCAATTTTTTTTTGTATACTACGACGGTGACAAAAGGCATCTTACTTTAATGCTCTCTCACTCTCACCTTACTCACCACCTGGAACACAACATTTCTATGAACACAACATTAAATACCCACAAAGCATGTAGTCTTGTTGTATGTATTTTAGTATTTCTATAGGAACTAGAATTAACAGAACTTGTACAGAGCAAAAATACAACGCCCACAGACAACCGCCGAACTGGAAATCATTTCAATAACCTTTAGATCTTACACCGCACTCACACACCATTACCCCTGAACTGAATTAATTAATGTATAATTATTTTCCGTCTGCTCCTTAAATTAAATTAACGAGGGAGTAAAACAGTGAAACATGCTACATTTCTTGTTAATAAAGGCCATAATATTTTATTTATTTTTAAGACAGCAATGTACAGCAGCCCGCGGCACAACAGGCCCGGTACACTCGGCCCGCGCGGCGACACGGAATCGCAGCGACTAAGGTGCTGATGGTGTCTACCTTATGGCAGCCACATAGATATGAATGTTCAGTAATAATGACGTAAGACTACCTTTACGGTGATACGTGATAGAAGAAAAAGATAAAGCGAATAAACTTATCCTCTTGCCGTCCGAAGGCCTATTAAAAGGCATCCTCCTCGTCAATGGAATTGAATTTAGATTAGTAGTGTAGTAATTGGAACAGGGTTTCGTTTGTTTTGTTTGATTCAATTTTAAATAAAATAAATTCTTCTGTATTTCGTATTATAGTTGGCTCATCATTGCCAATTTTATTTCGACTAGTGGGTCACTTTGATAGTTGAATTGGGATTCCATTTTTTTTGTTTTACATTAAAACATAATATAGGTACATACACATTACACTCGTAATCATAAAAACTTGAAACTTCTAGATGTGATAACTGTAGGTCAAGATTCCGGATACAAATTACAAACTTAAGACAAAAAGAAAAATTGTTTCATGGTTAGCAAATGAATTTAAAATATTGGTTTTTATTCAAAATACTACTTATTATGAATTCCAAGTTAATACGAATTATAATAAGGACAAAATGTGCAAACGTTCAGGATATTCAGTGGTCTAATATATTTGTAAAGTATGCATTGGAACCTATAATATTGGTAAGTGGATGTTTATATTGTTTATATACCAGAAACCACACTCTCAATACTCGGGCATGCCGATATTAGAGAGGTTTCAAATATTAAAGGTTCTTGGATAGTTGGTACAAAGTAAAATCGGAATGCGCTAAATCTGAGAACCCGGCCTTTACGGGCCATTCTGTACCCTCTTACGGGGCCAAAGTAGAAACAAATGAATCGATAGGTACAGAGAGGCATAATAGGCTATTACATAACTGTAACTTTTCCCATAATAATAATTAGCATTAATGGTATTTTATGCGATCGTTATATAATGTATGCTCTTACAGTCGAGTACCACGTTTAGGCCTCGAAGCTTGCTGAGTGGCCTAATTAAGGTACGAGACTTAAAAAACTAATTATTTAACTATTGTATACCATATTTTTTCATGAGTTCACTGCAATTAAACAAACTCGATATCTATTGAAAATCTAAGCCCTGCTGAAACAAAGTGCAGCCAACGGCTTTTTCTCTTTTTATGCGTTGATGTCTTTTAGTTTTGACTTTCTCATGACGGTGTCCTATTGGTTGAATACATTTTAGTTCAGTAAAGGCGCCACGTGATTGGTACAATTTATTTTAGTTGTCTACACAGTTGTATAATGGTGAGTTGGGAACTCCAAAGTAAAAAGTATGCGATTTTAGTTCGGTTTACGAAGTCTTAACTCAAACATTAAAGTTACGACGATTATAAAAAGTATATTTTTTCATAAACAGTTTTTTTAATGGTTGATATGAAACAAACCGTACCTACGTCGGCTCTTTACAATGACTATACGAGTATAAATTGGTTAAAATTTACGGGTTTGCAGAAATTAATTTTATGGCAAATATTACTGGCAAATGAAATTGGTAGTATCCCGCTTAGCAGCGCTACGCTCTTAGCTGATCACGTGGTTTTCCCGCTAAGTAGCATCAAGCGCCAACGCGGAGGGCACTCGTTAGGCGGAATTATTTTTCCTCGTGGTTAAAGATTTTTTTTTGTAAACCATAAAGTACAAATTTTTTCGTCATTCAACTTGACTTCACGTCAAGTTAAAATCCAAGTTATGTTCCACTTACACATGGCATTGGCACGCGCTTTTACTCTTTCTTTTCAAAGGGGTACTCGTGAATCAAGAAAATTCACATACAATACCAATACGTCAGAGTCTCATTCCACAAGAAATCGTATGCATATTCAACCCCACCCAATAGCAAAGTTAAATAATACTCGTATGCATGTTTCCACGAAAACAGCCCTTGAAAATCCGTCCAGTCTACTTGTACTTACTCTCTCCTCGACTCTCCTTACAAAGGATGATTCTACTCTGATTACTGACCGTCGGGTAGAATAGAATAGAATAGAATAGAATAGAATAGAATAGAATAGAATAATAATTTATTACCAAAAAACAAGGTACAGACAAACAACAGTGACAATACAGAATAAAAATATGCTAAAAAGAATAAGGAGTACAATTGTTTTGAGGCAATAGGTCCCAGACTCAGCATGTGCTGAACAACAAGAGTTCAGCGCTGGTTTTCAGCCTGGGCCTTATTTAGGGCTCGGTCGGTGGCAGAACCTAAGCGTCGGAGTTGGACGCCGTCCTTTCAAATGCGTACAAAATACATAAAATAATAACAATACAAAAGTTACATAAGAGCGTGTATGTATGTATGTGTGTGCTAGCGTGCGTGCGTTGTTGTGTGTGTGTGCGTATATGGGTGTGTGTACGAGCGTGCGTGTGTTGTGTGTGTGTGTGTATGTATGTGTGGGTGTGGGTGTGTGCGTATGTGTGAGTGCGTACAAGTGTGCGAGTGTTATATGGTGTGGTATACAGTGTGAAAGGAGAGTCAACGTCGTTTAGAGTGCACAGTCACACAACGAAATCTGCAACGAAATAGCCGTGCGGAATTCCTACCACTTGCTTCTCTATGAGCATCTTCTTAAAGTTCGACTTAAATGAAAGTTTCGATGGTAAGCATCTAATTGGTGGGGGAATGTTATTCCAGCATTTGGTCGCAAGACAGCGGAAGCTACCTGTAAAAGCAGCTGTCCTGTGTGGGTGCACTTCTAAGAGACATCGACGTGTTGACCTGGTGCCATGCCTTTTGTGAAAAGATGAAATTCTTATCCTCGAGTACAGATATTCTGGCCTTTTGTATTTCATCACATCAAATAAAAGGCATGCGAGATGTAAATGTCTGCGTGAGGACATGTTTAATGTTGAAGCCTTGTTTAAGTAAGGTGTGATGTGGCTTCTAGGTGGGATCGAGTAACAGAAACGAGTACATGCATTTTGTACTCGTTGTACTAGACGCCGAGTCTTCGCCAGTAATCAAGGTCCATACACAATATCTCCATAATTTAACCTAGAGAGTATCAATGATTCACAGAGTGTCACGCGTACCTTTTCGCTCAACAGATTTCGGATTTTATATAATACCTTCAATCGGAAAAAACAAGATCGTACCAAATTTCCTACATGGCTTTCAAAGCGCAACTGACTGTCAATTATGATACCTAAATCTCTAGCTTCCTCCACACGTTCAATCTGTGAACCACTGACGCTTAATTTTGGATCGTTTACAAGAATTTTAGAAATTTGCGTTTTTGAGCCCAAGACCATGAATTTTGACTTTTGAGGGTTAAGCAGTAACCCATTACTATCAGCCCAAGCCGCAATTCTGTTTAGGTCCTCATTTACCTTGCAGACCGACTCTGCAAAGTCATGAGGAGGTGCTGACAAATACAATTGGAGGTCATCTGCGTACAAATGGTAATTACAGTATTTGATGGCTTTAATTATATCTGCGCTGTACATAAGGAAGAGTAAAGGTCCAAGTATAGAGCCCTGAGGAACTCCTCTAGTTAGTGGCTTACTTTCGGATACTATAGTGACATACCATCAGCCCTTCTTATTCCAACAGACTGTGTACGGTCACTGAGGTAATTATGAAACCAGAATAGGGACTAGTTGCTTACACCGTAGTACGCTAATTTTGAAAGAAGTAGGGGAATGTTAATGCTATCAAAAGCCCGGGAGAAATCCAGCAATACCAAACAAGTACCCCTACCAGAATCCTGTTCAGTCAATATATTGTCGACCACATCTGTCAGAGCGGTCACGGTACCCATACCTTTTCGGAAACCTGACTGTAGTTGTGGCAAAATGTGTTTATCCTCAACATATTGACTGAGCTGAGCATATACAGTTATTGGTCTAAGATCCCTAACCTGACATGGGTTATCCACTTTAGGCGGGTAGACTAGAACGTATTATGAAACAGCGGTCCCTATGTGCGGCCTTAGTACAGAAATTATTGGCAGTGATTAAGATTGATTCGAACAAGCAACATAGCAAGATATGGCAGGGTGTTTTTGTGTCGTCATATTCTGTACATATGCATAATTTAGTGTGAAACAGTGCAGTGTAATTTGTGTTATATGTGGTTATAATGTTGTTTATTTTTGATGGTTTAACAGCAGTGTTGTACGTATATAGTGGTTGGAACATTTCTATCCTTGCTCCAATGCAAACTAGTAATAGATTGTATAACATTTTGTGTAAAAAACATTTCGATAATTTGTTCAAAACCAACAGTGTACGGTACAAACGAACAATAAGATTATAAAAGTAGTGCATAAATAGACAATAGGTTATTCTAGGAACACAAATATAAAACAGTTTCGGCGTAATGCCGCTATACTTTTGATTAAACAGACAATGAACCAAAAACACGAGCTAGGTCAAATTCAGTGCGTATGCGGTGCCGAGGTACGTTCTCGCCTGAGCGCTGTCGGATGAAGATCCTGCCATCACGGGTCCATGCATAACGCCAAGAGTGCTGTTCCTTGAGCACCCGGACCTTCTGGAACAGTTGTCGATTGGACTGGGTTAGCCGCTCATTGACGTAAAAGCGGCACGGCGTGCCGGGTAGCCCAGTGCCTTCGGTGGTCGCCTCTCGTCGCACTCGCGCCGCTTGCAGTAGCCGATCACGCACAGCGCGGCGCGCCAGCCGCACCACGAGTAGCCGAGGCCGGGTCGCCGGCCCCTGGACGCCCTTGCCCAGCTGCAACTTACGGCCAACGCGCGCGGCCTGAACGATGTCGTGCTCCGTCAGCGAGACTCCCAGCTTCTGCCCCAAGGTAGTCACTATATGTACCGTATTCTCGCCGTTCTGTTCCGGGACACCTGATATTTCTATATCGTTTAACAGTAAATCTTGATCGCGATCATTTAACTCCATCCTTAACTGTGCGATGGTTTCCTCTAGAGCAGTCTCGGGGGCATTTTCATTACAAGTGTCAGGCTTGCTTTCCAAGGCTTCGACGCGAGTACAGAGCATGTCGATGCGTCCATCACAGCTATCGATTCTCGATGTCAAACTCGACATAGCCCCACGTAGAGCGTGTATCTGCTGACTTATCGTCCGCATCTCTTCTCGAAATAGTCGGAGCTCCGTGACCAGCAGCTGCACCTCGGAGACGCGGGCCGTGGCAAGTGTAGCATCTACTGTGGTATTGTTGTCATGCTGGTGCTGGCTGTCCGTATATGATACATCCATGACGGAACTATCTTCTGGGTTTTCTGGACTCATTTCCGTACGAGGCCGGGCGGCCCCACGGTGTACGTTGACATTGTCGCTACCGCCCCGCACCGGCGTGTTTGTGTTGTCTGACCTAGGTTCGACACTTTTGCACTGCACACACTTCCAGGAGCTTTTATGCGCGGGCCCCATTGCATTATATACTTCGGTCGACACATTTGCACAAAGCAAGTCATATAATTTTTGGCAGTTGCAGCAGTTCAAATATCTGCGGTCGGCAATTCTGTGAAAACACCCGGCACAAGTTGGCATTGTGAATTGAAATTACACTCGTTAGGAATAAGGTAAAAAATTTAACAAATACCCCGCTTGTGCGCGCGTGCCGATGCTAACAGCTGATTCGTTGACAGCCGGTCAGCTGACCCGCAGCAACGGATTTATTGAGTCACTTAGCGATCGATGTTAAAACTGAAATTACATTCACAATAGTACGTTTTAGTCACGGTCTACACTGTATTTTAGTAGCCACTAGTATAATCTTGTTAATTTTAATCAAATCAAATCAAATCAAATTATTTATTTCAGACTCATGTCCATATCATGTTAGTAACAATAAAAACTTATAAAACTACGTTAGTTACATTAAATTATACACCGCACCTCTTGAGCCTATATGTAGGGCGTTCCACTGCCTCCACACTGCGCAAACAGGACTGTCCCAAATCAGCTGAAGAAGGCTGTTGGAACTATCACGCACACGACGCATGAGGGACGCGGTTCTGTTTCTTATAATGGCACTGAAACCATCGACCCATGCCTCTGCGAACATCCCAGATGCGCTGCAGTATCGTGACAGCCCCATCAACCTCCTGAAGCCGTTGTTGTATTGGACACGCAGGGCATTGAGTGATTTTTTAGTGTAGTTCGTCCACAGGCTGCACGTGTAAAAGGACTGACAAAAAGCCTTGAAAAGGGTTTTTTTGACATTCCCATTACAGCGTGCAAACCTACGTGACAGCATGTTACATCTAACTGCCAAAGCCCTGCGTTCCCTCTCGACATCCGCATCGTCCTGGAGGTCGTCGGTGACCCAGTGCCCGAGGTACTTAAACCGCGACACTCTGGTAAGAGGGGCCCCACACAGCTGAATCTGAGGGACAGCGGTAAAAGCCTTGCTACCCGCATTAAAAACCAACAGCTCACTCTTTTTGGTGTTGTACTTCAGGCCATGGGTCATCGCATACTCCTCACAAATCTTCAGCAGCCGGACAAGAGCACTGACCGCTGGGCACAGCAGCACCATATCGTCAGCATAACTAATGTTATTTACAGTTGTGCCACTTAATGCAAGTGAGTTTTTATGTTGGTTTTACGAATTTATTTTAGTTAATTTTAACAGAGCGAGAGATATGTACGTTCGTCGGGTAGAACCGACCCAATCCGATTCCCAATATTCCAACCACGGGTAATTCTCCCAATATTCCAACCACGAGGGTGTACTTAAATTTCGTCACATGCGTAAAGGCCGAAATTTTGTTGGGAATAAAACATTTTATTGGGAAAATTTATGGTCCTACGGGGTCACAGCGTGCCTATAAATTTACCATCTGCATATTAGCATCGAAATATTTGATGTCAGGTAGGGTTGACGGCGCTAACTTATCAAGCAAAGTACCTGGGAAAAAATAATTAAAGGAGAGTTCAGTAACCCAAAAACCATCCGCATGAATTGGTAGTGGCCAAAATATGTTTTATTTGAAGATTATCAAGGAATTCAAAAAAACCACTCACAGACCACTCAGTTTCAGAAAAAATGTTGTTTTTGTGGACGGCCTGGAGATCGATTAGGTATTTTTGAACTCGGTCACTCCATCAACACCTGAGACGATCGTCAGTCGACAGGTGGTCGACCAATTGGTCAGGATTTCTTTTCTACGATGATATTTGGTTTGGATACTAGATTTTTGATTTATTTGTTATTTAGTACCTAATTCCCACGAGTTGGTCCTCGAAAAAATTAAAATAGTAAAATACTTCATTGTTTTTAGTTTATTTAGTACCTTACAGGTACCAAAGGCAGTCAGATTTATAAAAAAAATAACTGTAAATCAACCCTGATAAAGTTACGTATTTCACGGCACCCAGTCGCACAACAGAAGTTGTATTTCCTTACATTTATTCTATAAATTTCACATCAGCAAAACATTCCGATGTGATAGTTTCCACAAACTTCTTCTTTCTTTATTTTGAAACTTTTTTTATATAAAGGTGGCAGGCAACCCTGTATTGGTTATCGTAAAGCCATTGCGTTGTGAGGGAATTGGTAAAATATTTTACGGCAAAATACGTCTCAACGCACATCATATTTCACTGCATATTTATTGAAATTCAAAAACATTTACAACTCGATGGGGGCTTTACGCTCAACATTTACCTTCGGCATATTATGCAAATGATATCAAATTAATGTTAAAAGCATTACATGAATAGTAATAAAAACAAGGCTGTTAACAATGTTTTAATTGAATAAGTGAACTTATTGAGAGTGTAGAAGAAGCGACTTTAATTTGTCCTCTAACTCAATGGTTGAACAAGGACTAATGTAAACTATATAATATTATGTTTATCTGAGTTGAAGGCTTTTTCTAATATGGGGCCTACACTATACAAACATATACCCCCTAGATCACTACATTCTAGATCTGATGATGGAGCCGGAAGATATGAACTGGAACTTCATGATGAGTTTGGATTTGTTAGAAAAGTCTTGTAATGAACTTTGACCACGATTAGGTTTCAAGGTCTGATGATGATGCGGGAAGACAGGCACTGGCATAACATGATGGAATATCGTATCATAGTCGTGTTTGCACTTGTGAGAAAGGGGTTCCCTCTATTTGGCATAACTTTGATTGTCGGAAACTGTTTTCGCCGAATGTTGATGTGACAGCGAATGTAAACCTTACTTAATAAAATTTCAAAAGTTCCGAAAATGTGTTTGGCCGAATTTAAATTTGCATACTATTGGTATGGCCGTTTATATTTACTTACGCATAATTTTATTCGGCATATTATCGATTGCCCGATACTTACTAAGCATACATAAAACGGGGTGCGTCTCACGAGATATAAAAACAATTTAATTTTATGATTTCAATCATCATCATACTCCTAGCGTTATTCCCGGTAATGCCCCTAAAGGAGCCCGGGGTCCGCTTTGACACCTAATCCCAAGATTTGGCAAAAGCACTAGTTTTACGAAAGCGACTGTCATCTGACCTTCCAACCCAGAGGGAAAACAAGACCTTATTGGGATTAGACCGGTTTCCTTACGATGTTTTCGTTCACCGAAAAGCTAACGGCAAGTATTCCGTACATAAGTTCCGAAAAACTCATTGGTACGAGCCGGGATTCGAACCTACGACCGTCGCTTGACAGCCGCATGCCTGAACCACTAGGCTAACGTAGCTCGTAGCTAATTTTATGATTTCGATAAGGATTATAATTTAGTAGATTAGGTTTTTTTTTTTTTGTTAGTTCTTGCAGGATATTACAGGTCAGGGAAATCCTCATGGACGCCTGGGAATGGAGGGCCCAGACAGTGCCGGACTCTTACCGGCTAAAACCCTGGCCTGCACTTCCTACAACACTTTACAGTATCACTGATTTTGATTTCAGTGCTTAGTGCTATTTTCTTTTCCTTAGGCTGCATGCAAGCAGCCTTCAATTATTTTAAAAGCTTATTAATCTAACATGCTAATATTACTTTGATACATTACTTAATTTATACTTATAAAATTGAATTGTATTTACATTGAGATACTAAAAATATATAAAACAAAGATATGAAAATAGAAAAAAGTCATGCACAATCACAAGTTACAATTATGGGTTACGTTATCTTTTCCAACATGCTTCTTCTTTGAGAAGAAGCGTTGTTGCTTTGTCATTATTACATTACAAATAAATAAACACTTACTACCTAATATTACTATGAATCAATGCTTACTACTAATAGTTTATACTAATAAAAATTTAATTCTGCGTACAGCCAATTTAATAAGAATTCTGAAATGTCATATTACAATTTCCAATTTGAAGCAGGCACATTTTATTATTATTTATTTATATATATATTGCATTTTAGGTATGGTAAATGAATCATTGCTTACTCCTAATAGTTTATTATACTAGTAAAATTTTTATTCTGCGTACAACCAATTTAATAAGAATTCAGAACTGTCATATTACCATTTCCAATTTGAGGCAGGCGCATTTTGACGACCGCTTTAGCCTTGTTGGTAGTGACCCTGGCTACGAAGCAAGAGGTCCTGGGTTCGAATCCCGGTAAGGGCAAAAATTTATGTGATGAGCATGAATATTTGTTTCTGAGTCATGGATATTTTCTATGTATTTAAGTATTTATATCTATTATATGTATCGTCGTCTAGTACCCATAACACAAGCCTTACTGAGCTTACTGATTTCGACTAAGACGACTAAGTCGATTTGTGTAACATGTCCCCCTTATATTTATTTATTTAGTATTATTTATTTATTATTTTATTATTATTTATATTTTGCTTTTTAGGTGTGTGGTGCATCCATCTGCATAGTAGATTAGGTTAGGGCAACTAGAAAAAAGGGGGACGGGGAGCGAAGCCCCCGTAGTAAAAAAAACAAATAATCGCAACAATGTTAGTATTAGCAGGTTAGGTTAGGGTTAGCTTGGGTCCCTTAGAACGGAAATAGGCATCCCGCGAAGCGGGTTGACGTCCACACGCTGGCGGTTAGGTTTAGGTTATGTAAAAAAACAAATAATCGAAACAACGGTATTATTATTAGGTTAGGTTAGGGTTAGCTTTTGTCCCTTAGAGCGGAAAAAACACCACGTCAACACGCGTGTTCCAGCGCCCTACGCTTTTGCAATCAAATATTATAATTAAAAGCAAATAGTTTACACTTGAGCCCAGAAATAGAGACAACTTGAACGATCCATAATTTATTTTTGGGTTTTACGTGCATTTATAACAGCGTGTTTTTCTAGTGTTTTTAAACTATTACTTTTTATGACGGAGGTAAAGGGGGCTCTTTGTTAGCTTGCGGATCACCAGAGCACTTTTCCGCACTAACACTGTGATCGGAACAACTATTTTCATTATCGTTCATTATTGAGGGTAGACGTGCACGGGGGTGATGAAATAAGAACACGTCCGGATAGAAAAGTGTCGATTATAATTGTTAGCATTCACTTCACATAAAAATCACACGTGATTGGTTTTATTTAAATGGATTCAATTTGAGAACAAAGGAAACGTGGTGATCCCAGGGATGGCGTCACGTCACAACCGCTCGGTTCGACTGCCTCGACATTAATGGCGCCTGGCCGGCCTGTTGCCGCCATCTTCGTGAACTGTCAGTGTCAAGTCACAACTCGCACCGGTACGCAACGCCATCTCTGATTCCACCCGGGCAACTACCCGACGTTTCCTAGTACAGCTTTAGTAATCGAATCAATCAAGGTTCGTAGTACACCAACGTGCCACCAGGTGGCGACAATTGATGTTGATATAGCCTTCCGATAGATGGCTCCACTCCGACATATATATAGTTATTTTTGCTTATATACATATGTACCAAAATATTTACGCTAAAAATATATTTTCTTTCTTTCTGCCTAAAGGAAACCGGGTCTACTTTGACATGTATAAACGAAATGTATACAACACGAGCATTCTTTTTAATAAATTACCGGATGAATTAAAAACTTTGAAAGGAGACATATTCAAGAACAAATTGACCAAATGGTTACAAGAGAAATTATTCTACAGTGTTAAGGACTACTTAGATTATAAAATTTGACTCACGCATGTACCTAAATTGTAAATTAAATTGCCATCTGACTTTCTAACCCAGAGTGAAAACTAGACCTTATTGGGATTAGACTGGTTTTCTCACGATGTTTGCCTTCACCGAAAAGTTACCGGTAAATATTCGTCGTGCCAATCAGTTTTTGGAACTTATGTACGAAGTTCCAAAAACTGATTGGCACGAGCTGGGATTCGAACCGCCGCTTGACAGCCGGATACCTGAACCACTAGGCTGCCGTTACTACGATACAATACAATACAATTATACAACAATACGTTGTACCATTGTTAAGCCATGAGCCACAAATGAAAATACCATGTTTAATAAATAGTACATTGTGATACAAGTGAGGTATGTTGATAATTACATCATAGGTGAAATTGTTCACGCGAACCGCAGGTTAGCGTAATAAGGAAGCCGAGGATAAATAAATAAATAAATAAATAAATAAATAAATAAATACAAGGGGACAATCTTACACAAATCGAGCTAGTCCCATAGTAAGCTCAGTAAGGCTTGTGTTATGGGTACTAGACGACGATATATATAATAGATATAATACTTAAATACATAGAAAACATCCATGACACAGAAACAAATATTCATGCTCATCACACAAACATTTGCCCTTACCGGGATTCGAACCCAGGACCTTCAGCTTCGTAGGCAGCGTCACTACCCACTAGGCTAACCGGTCGTCAACATCCTCGGCTTCCTTATTACGCCCTATTACCCTAGTATACCCTCTTACAATAGGGTATATTCACGTTTTTTTTTCTACTATTCTACAAGTAATTATATAACCCGAAAAAAATATAACACACAATCTTATTAAATGATTAAAAGAAAACTACTGTCATTTTCGGACGATTAAAATGCCGCCATTTTGGCGCGCTGATTTCATGACGTCACCGTGCACTTAAAATAATTTTACAACGAAGTGTTTGATTCACAGTTTTAATAAAAGTGGGTGATTAAAGCTCGTAAGATCAACTTATTGTAACGGAAGAGCACACAAAAGCTTATTATAAATATTCTATTGCCCTATGTGTCCTATGTGTGAAAATAACATTAAAACTGCACCTGACGTGATAATATTTTCATATGCCCAAAGATGCAAATATAAGGAAAAAGTGGTGTAAGACGATTAGGAGAAAAAATAAATCGTGCTTGAGTAAATTATATTGTTGTGAAGATCATTTCGAAGTGTATTAAATACGTTTGTAACTAAAATCTTTTTTTATAGGACTCGAAAACAATATAAACAATAACCTAACCTAAAAATTTAATTATATAGGTACTTATTCATAAAACTATTCTGATTCCCAATTTTTTGGTAATTAATGTTACAAATTCTATGATGTTTGTTTATCAACAGCTGACTACGTTTGTTGATTTTGATCACGAAACGTGTTAGCTAATTAAGCTCCTTTGTTTTTACCAGTTTTTACTGAGTGCCCTACACAAATTTGTTTTATTTATAACCCTTGACGAAAACAACCTAGTTTGTTATGTTCATAAAGATGTTTTCAACATGTAACATTCCTAAATCCTACATATCTTTGATTATATAATATACATATGTACTAGTTTTTTATTCCACTTATTTAAGAAAGACACCTCTACGAGGTAAGTACGTACCTACTTAGTCATCATGAGCACATCAATTTGAGGCAGATTATCCGATTGTGCCTTGACAAAATCGCTGCCAGTCATTTTGGCGAATCTTTTTTCACAAGGAGTCACTGCTTTCAGTTAATAATTCCCAAAAAACACTGATTATTTATCATAAACAGCGGCAAAACAATGCGAATAACTTTCAATAATCATACGAACGACCTGTTAACAGTAGACATCGAGTGCACGGTGACGTCACGATTCGCACCGCCAATAGCGTTGCGTTTTGGAAATTTGCGAAGGAATTTGAAAAATACTATTTTTAAATAATTAAATTTGTTAATAGGAACGTGACCATTTGTAAAAATAATCACGTGTGTATGTTTATTAATCAATAAAGATTACTCGTGATTTTTTTGTCTATTTCTGAATCACATGCATATTCCCTATTATCAAAGCTTACGCGTTTCATACAACGTTTTTCAACACATTTTGCGAGGAGAAAATCCTTTTCATAAGATTAAAATTTTATAGGACTGCCAAGTTATTTTCTTTACTTAATGATGACAACAGGTTATTACTCACATATTGCACATCGAAAAGAATTTCCAGTGGCGTCCATTCTAATTATCACTTTTCTAGTCACCACGAGTCAACATTTTTGATAATAACCAAACACGCATTAACAATGTTTACAAATTTTATGAAATAACCTATAATGGCGCGCAACACTTTTTTTTCGTGAGGTTTGTACAGTGCGCGCGCACGTGTTCGGCCAGACTTAACTAGATGAAGTCTCTAAACAGCCAACACAAAATAAAATAAATACTTTCGTTTAAAATCTTATCTTTTGTAAAATGTTATCAAAAGCGAATAGTTTGGTACGACTTTAGAATCGTTGCCATCGAGTTCATGGCTCATTTTTTTTATAGATTCTACTCATTAAAAGATGATTCCTCACCAAATTTCAAGTTGTGAAAACCCATAGTTTTTGAGAAAAAGAACATTAAAGTTTCCATATAAATTTCCATGGCGTTATTACGTGTGTATTTTGCCACACTTTTTTTTAACCCCGTTTTTCCAAATACGTGAAATACCATTCCCCGTGTGGTGTCGGGTTAGAATTTCACCACCCCCTTTCTTCCCGTGGGTGTCGTAAAAGTCGACTAAGGGACCAGGGTTGAAGTGTGTTGTGGGCGATGGGCTAGCAAGCTATCACTGCAGTATCACATTTAGTCGATCTTTTATACTCACATTTATGCTAAAAGTGGCGCTGGAACATACGTTTCATGTGCTCTGCCTACCCCTTTTGGGAATAAAGGCGTGAATGTATGTATGTATGTATGTATGTATGTGAAATACCAAATCTTCATTACGCGTAATACCTAAGACAGGTCGGGATTAATCGATGTTTATGCCAATATCGATTCTTCCTGTTCGCAATTCTGCTCAATCTGAATTCCACACAATAGTATTTCACCACATTCGCCATTGTTCACAGTCATTATTTGTGTACAGTAGCGATTCTTCCTGTTCGCAATTCTGCACAATCTGAATCCCAAATAGTATTTCACCACATTCGCCGTTGTGCAGTCATTATTTGTGTACAGTAGCGATTCGTCCTGTTCGCAATTCTGCACAATCTGAATTCCACACAATAGTATTCCAGACAATGTGACCTGTGTTAAGAATACTAGAAATTTAATACTTTTGCAGACCAAAAAACCAAGTTACCGAACCACAATTTATTTAAGAGTTATTTAATGTACAAAAATCAAAAATAATGTCAACAAGAAGAACATTCGACATTTCAAAATTGAAATGCATGTCAATGCATTATAGAGTTGCAACATAGAGTTTCCAACAACCTGTATGATAAAAAAATTTCAACAACATACTACAGTAACGTATTCCAAATTTTCTCATTAAGAACGGGCTCTAACGTACAATTCGCACTGCGAACTGTACGTGCAAGAAGCACTCTCCTGCATCTGCTGCGTACTCCCCTGCGTCACGCGTTGCGCAAGTTATTTGTTTTTTTAGTTAACTACGATCGACTAAACTTAGCAATCTTACTCTTTCGAGGCAAATGAATCAAATCGTGTTTTTGGCCTCATATAATTGGAGCAAACATCTTCAAATAACAGTTTAAAAAGAAATTGTCTCATTTTATGCAGTTTTCTTACAATAAAGTAGGAAATTCCAAGGCCCATTCTATCCGCTTGATAGTGGGTAGTTTTCTGAAGCAATCTTGAAAAATCACGATTGTGTGAATACATCACTACTGTACATAAATAACGACTGTGCACATTGGCGAATGTGGTGAAATACCACTGTGTGGAATTCAGATTGTGCAGAATTGCGAACAGGAAGAATCGCTACTGTACACAAATAATGACTGTGCACAATGGCGAATGTGGTGAAATACTATTGTGTGGAATTCAAATTGTTTAGAATTGCGAACAGGAAGAATCGCTACTGTACACAAATAATGACTGTGAACAATAGCGAATGTGGTGAAATACTATTGTGTGGAATTCAGATTGAGCAGAATTGCGAACAGGAAGAATCGATATTGGCATGAACATCGATTAATAGGTGAAATAACACATTTTCGGTTCTGGCGCTTCGCCGGCCGCTGCCGCGGCACGCTTGCTTTGCTCGCTCGGCTCGCACGCTAGGGTCGCGGTACACCTAACACTCCTCCTCGCTTCGCTCGTCGTCGTACCTACACGGACCTGCCTTATAGTATGCCGAATTAGCCTTTTGCGTTTTTGGTCATGGGACGAAAACAAATAACAGATAGCTACATTTATTATATTATATTAAATATTAACCGTATAATTGATTAAAAACATACCTAAAGAACATCTACCAATATCAACACGTAAAGAAGAACGCGCAAAAGTGTCATTGTCAGTCAATTACCAATATCAACACGTAAAAACCGGTCAAGAGCGTGTCGGGCCACGCTCAGTGTAGGGTTCCGTAGTTTTCCGTCCGTCACAGTAAGAGTGTCCCCACTTAAGACGAAAGATATGAATCAATCTTTTCATTTCAGTGAAGCGTTTTGCGCATCTCTACTTACCAAACCCCGGATGACGGGAGCAAAAATGCGTTGACAGCTTTATAGTGCGAGGACACACATTTTATATCATTTAAATCGATGTCGATAAAAAGCACGATGTACCTACTGGACTACCGCTATGATATGCAGAAGTATTCATTGTTGTTGAAAATAAAATTAAAACGAAATGTTTGTATTTTTTCAGTATTTTATATAGTTTTCGTAATATATAATTAACATTTTTTCTAAATTTTCTGATTTTAAACTCCTTCGCCTTGGCGATAAAATCCATTTCATCCAACTAAAGGACCGTTCTAAATCTACTGTAGTAATCGGAGCAAAATTAAATAATCATAGTGGTTATGGATTTCTTCTGTACAACGTACTTCCACTTCTTTACCAGATATCAAATTATTTAAGATGTTTAAAGTTAAAAAGCCAACGTTTTTCTTCAACACATCCTGATACTTGTTGTGAATAACTTTACCTTGAGGATGTAACCGTAATCTTGACAAGTGCACTTTTAACTTGTGTACTATATTTAAACTGGCTTCCAGGCTTAAATTTTGATTTTGTAATTGTTTTATTGTACTAGGTATTATTGTCAAATCACTGTTTATCCATTTTAGATCATTCAAAATATTTAAATCGTTCCCGTGAGTATGATATAATTATAGTACCAATGTAATTAGTTGACTGAGATGGTATCTATACTTACCTGATGTACCTAATATTGTGTAACAACCTGACATGTAAGATAATAAGTTTGATCTATAAATTTCTGATTCAATAATTTGTTCGTATGGATGTCGATAGAATAGTCGATATTTAACTAAGCACTAGTGACAAGTGCATTTTTGCTCCCGTCATCCGGGGTTTGCTACTTACACACTACGAAGCCAATTTTCCCTTACATTAGAATTATGATTCGAATGTAAGAGCAAGAGATTTCAAATTCTCAAATCAAATCGACCATGTATTATAGACAGACACAATACAAGCAATACTTAGCGAACAATAAAATTGTATTATTAGTCAACGAACGACCAAAGACAACTAAGACAATTCGAGCACGACAAATTTTCGACCTAATGTATTGTATGGGCGCACCTGCTCTGACCCCATTAAATCAGAAAAAATCTTAACAGCACCATGTACAATGTGAGCATTCCGCGTACAGCGACATCTATCGACAAATTAAGTAAACTATTGCGCGCGAGCTTAAAGTATGGAAGATGATTTTTATGGGATAATTCTTTATTGCGTGAACTGATTTTCACCGTTTTTACTTTAAAGCACGTCATTTCATTGTGATTTTGTAGAAATTGCAGGTACAATAAACACCTGCTTATACGGTTAAATTACAAACTTAGTTCAGAAAATATTTTGTAATTTTTTTCAAAAACTATTCAACTTATCAAGTTCAAAATAATTTACCTAGAAAGTTTTTTTAAAGTTCTACTTTGAGATTTTTTTAATATTTTTAATATTTATGATTCAAAAGTTAGAGGGACACATTTTTTTTACTTCTGGAGCGCTTATCTCCGAAAATATTCACATTATCAAAAAATTATTTTAGAAAACCCCTATTCATTTTTAAATACCTGGATAGGTATTATCACACGTTAGGGTGGAAATTAAAAAACAAACACTCCCCACTTTACGTACAGGGGAGGTACCCTAAGAAAACATTTTTTTCCACTTTTTATTTTACCACTTTGTCGGCGTGATTGATATACATATTAGTAATTAGTATACCCCGTGTGGTGTCGGGTTAGAATTTCACCACCCCCTTTCTTCCCGTGGGTGTCGTAAAAGTCCACTAAGGGACCAGGGTTGAAGTGTGTTGTGGGCGATGGGCTAGCAACCTATCACTGCAATATCACATTTTGTCGATCTGTTATACCCAAATTCATGCTAAAGGTGGCGCTGGAACATACGTTTCATGTGCTCTGCCTACCCCTTTTGGGAATAAAGGCGTGAATGTATGTATGTATGTATGTATGTAATTAGTACCAAATTACAGCTTTCTAGTGCTAACGGTTACTAAGATTATCCGCGGACGGATGGACAGACAAAGCGAAACTATAAGGGTTCCTAGTGGACTACGGAACCCTCAAAAGGAACGCGCACAAGTGTCATTGTCAGTCAAAATCTCCTCGAAATACACAGTAATGGAAATTTATTGTAGAGAAAAGTTGTACATTCTGTACAACCCGGTTAATTTAAGAATGCACCGTGTTCATGCATACATCTTGCTTCAATGTGCCAACGTGACTTAATCGGGATATAACCATAACACACAAGTATCGTAATATTATAAAACACGCGTGTTTAATACCCAGGATTATGAGCCTAAAAGCGACATAATAAGAGGTACGTTACGAGGAAATGTACACACGGCATTTTCTCTCGGAGTAAGTAGACGCGTTTACCAACAGCGTCTTAACTAAAGTTCATAAAATTAGAGTAAATTTAATCAACTGCAAGATAAAGTGACCACAAGTGCACAGTGTCAGTGTTCAGTTTAGCGTGCCCGATACAAAGGAAACTATCAATAGATTCGTATCCGTGCGAAGGGATTTATTTCACATCGACTTCGTTTTGAGCTCCTCTTTCTACGCAGTGCTAATGAGCGAGACGGACGAAATGGCACCATGTAACGACTTCGATACCGAATCGACAGCGGCATTCAAACCTACCTTCTACCTTAACCGATAGCCGCCACATATAAGTACATCAAATCCAGATCTTCCATCGGCAATCGAATGCCGTAAACGTAAATATGACAAGGCGTCAAACATGTCAGAGGATGTTATGGAATACATAGATGGCAAGTTTTTAGATTTCCAGACGAGTATTAACAAAACTATAAGCGCGACTCTGACCGTAGGCTTGACGGCAGAATTCACGAAAATATCCGACACTCTAAGTGAAATCAAATATGATGTACAAAAGCTCAATCTAGACAACACAACAATTAACCAGTCACTGGTCGAGGTCAAGAGCCGCTTGACAGAACTTGAAGGTTCTCTTGAGTTTAGCAGCTCGCGCCAGGATTCATACGAGGACAGGCTGCGGGCTGTCGAATCCGAAATATCCTCGTCTCAAGGCCAAACCGTCCGCATCCAGCAACTTGAACTTACGATAGATAAAACGGAACAGCAGGCCCGGACGGCGAACATTGAGATATGTAACCTACCTGAGAAGCGCGGCGAAAATTTGATGAGTATTATCAGCGACATAGGAGCCGCCATAAAATTCACGTTAACCCCCGGCGACATCGTTTCAATTCATCGTGTTCGTCACGCCGACCCTAACTCCACTTCGCCAAAAAACATTATAGTGCGTCTCACGTCGGTTATGTTACGTGATAATATATTAGCTGCATTTCGTATAGTAAAAGGTCTTAACACGTCTACAATAAAGATAGCCGGCCCCCCACAAAAAATATACTTGAACGAGCATTTAACACTTAAAAACAAGCTGTTGCTACGCAAGACTCGCGAAGCCGCCTCGGTACACAGCTATAAGTATGTATGGGTACGGCATGCCACTATTTTAGTGCGCAAAGATGACACCTCGCAAATAATAGCGATTAGAGGTGTCCATGACCTTAATAAAATATCGACGATTAGTTCCTGACCAACTTAAATCGTTTTTGTATAACTATGGTTTTGTTACTACACATACAGAATATCTTAAACAGATATCTACCTGCTTACAGATAAAATTACGAGTATTATACCTATGCATTCCATGCGCTTTGTCTATATTGGTTGTCTTTTATTGTCGTTTAGGTGGCAACTGCGTGTTTAGTTGTGGGCGATCGCGTTGTGTCGATTCTGATCGTTACATTTATTTTAAATATATAACAAAAATATACCAATACGCTTATATTATACATGTACTTCAAAATGGATAGCAAGTTGTCTGTTTACTATCAAAACTGTCGGGGTCTTCGTACTAAATTAAATACTTTGTTTATGAATATTCTATCCCACAATTATGACGTAATTATACTAACGGAAACGTGGTTATGCCCTGACATAGCCAACAACGAATTTATAGATTTAAGATATGTGGTTTTTCGGAGCGACCGGGACCGTGTGGGCAGCGGACGCGGCGTCGGCGGCGGCGCGCTGGTGGCGGTGCTGCGCGAGCACGGCGCCGCCGCCTGCGCGCCGCTACCGACGCCGCCCGGCCGGCCCGGCCTCTCGCCGCTCGTTGACAACGTCATAGTTGAGTTACCTATTGGTCCTCATCACAGACACATTATTAGTGCGGTGTATATACCTCCACAACAACCGACTATAACGTACGAAGTTCACTTCGAACAACTACAATCATTGTTTTTAGAAACAAGTATTAAAAGTTACTGGGTTGTAGGTGATTATAATTATTCGTCTTTAGTATGGCATGACAATGGGAATTACTTGACTTTATGGCCGGATGATAACCTATCCACTCACAATAAGTGTCTTATTGATTTCATGGCTTTATTTAACCTCAAACAATATAATACATACAAAAACGCCAGAAGCAAAATCTTAGATCTATTTCTAACAGACACTCATTCCACTGATTAGACCTGTGCGTTGGCACCTATTGCCCTCGTACCCCCTGATGCCCATCATCCTCCATATTTTTTAGTCACAAATTTTCCCAATAGAAATCATAGACCATCGTTTCCGATATCAAAATATAAGCATTGTTTTAATAAAGCTGACTACATAAAAATTAACAATGACATTAAAACTATTCCGTGGTTAGACATTCTCACTAGCCTGTCAGCCGAGTGCGCCGTGTCACTGTTCTACGAGCATATTTACACGATTGTTAAAAACAATGTCCCTTACAAAAAAACTAAATCTGACAAATTTCCATGCTGGTTCTCTCCTGCGCTTATACATATATTTAAAAACAAAAACCAAGCATGGGTCAAATGGAAAAAGTACCAAAATTTAATTGATTACGAAGTTTTTTCGAAACTTAGAGACCGATTTAAGTCAGAAACTACAAAATGTTACAACAGGCACCTAGAACGGACCGAGGACAGCATACATGGCAACATTAAATACTTCTGGACCTATATCTCAAATCGCACACATACAACCGATATACCTAATGTAATGTCATATAATAATATTACTTCAAGCAACAGCAAACAAATTTGCAATATGTTTTCAGATTTCTTTCAATCCGTTTATCAGCCTTCCACGGTTACCGAAGACTATGACATTCCCGAAAATAACCCTATGTCTAACATCAACATACATAACCTACATTTAACTACTGGCCACATTTCACAAGAACTAAAAATACTGGATTTATCTAAGGGACAAGGGCCGGATAATATTCCGCCCATTTTTCTTAAAAACACAGTTGACACTATAACCGTACCACTTGCTATCCTATTTAATAAGTGCTTGACGGAGGGAATCTTCCCCCGTATATGGAAAACTGCTAATATAGTCCCAGTACACAAAGGTGACTCTAAAACTAAAGTAGAAAATTATAGACCTACATCCATCTTATCCACTTTGTCTAAGATTTTCGAAAAATTAGTCCACAAGCAGATATATCCAAACTTACACAACCAAATAAGTTCTAACCAACATGGGTTTGTACAACACAGATCAACAACTACTAATCTTCTTGTTTATACTACTTACTTATTTGAAAATTTAGACAATAACGTGCAAGTGGACAGTGTTTACACTGATTTTCGAAAGGCCTTCGACAGGGTGGACCATCGCTTGCTATTAGAAAAGATTGCATACAACGGAATTAGGGGAAATTTGTGGCGCTGGTTCAAGTCCTACATATCAAATCGTACCCAGAAAGTAGCAATTTATGGTTACGAATCGTACGCCACGTCTGTTAGCTCTGGGGTCCCGCAGGGCTCTATTTTGGGTCCGTTATTATTTACAATATTAATAACGATATAAATAACTGTTTCCAATTTTGTAACTTTTTACTTTACGCAGACGACTTAAAGATATATCACAGAATATGTAATGAAAAAGATGCTGAAAGATTTCAGCGGGACTTGGACCGCTTCTCATATTACTGCTCTGTTAACAAACTTGAACTAAATTTAGACAAATGTAAGCACATAAAATTTACTAAAAAACGATCACCCATACATAGCTCCTACCAATTATGTAACACAAATCTTGCAGAAGTTCAATTTATTAGAGATCTGGGAATTACACTTGACTCAAAATTGCACCTTGACCTTCATGTAAACTCCATAGTAAGTAAAGCGTATAAGATGTATGGTTTTGTAATGCGTTCCAGTACGGAATTTCGACGACCAAGTACTTACTTACAATTATACAAATCTTTAATTCGTCCCCAACTAGAACACGCAGTTGCTGTTTGGAATCCCTATTACAAGAAATACTCTGACAACCTTGAAACTGTACAAAAAAAGTTTTTAATTACTATGAACTTTAGATGTTATCGTAACAGGTTACCATACCAGCATTTATCACATAAGTATAAATTATTAGATTTACGTTCCAGGCGCATGTTGCTAGAAACAATCATACTGTACGGCCTCTGTAACAATCAATTTGACTGCATTGCCCTTAATAACAAGCTCTCATATAAGGTACCGAATCATTGTATTCAGCGAGAGGCGCGCCCTCACCGGCTGTTTGTGACAGGTCGCTGCCGCACCCACGCTGGTGAGCGCGCTCCTCTGCGCAGGCTCGTTTACAATAACAATGTACACTTTAATCACATAGATATATTTAACTTTAGTATTAGTTCATACAAAAAACAAATAATAGATGTACTCAAAAACAGTATAATATAACTGAAACACTGATATTGTTCATTTAGTTTAACTCAGCATGTTCTTGCTTAGTATATAAATAATAATAACTCACATAATCAATTCTCTCTTTAACTGTGGCCGGGAATGTATTTTTATTTTCTCTTTTTTAAAACTGTTATTTATCTTTTTTCTTTTGACTCCCGGACTCACAACACTTCAGGGGCTGCACCCCTAACTCTTACTCCGAACGATTTAGGCAAATAAGTAATACGTGGTGAACGGTGTTGGTCACACATATTGTATCTATTTATAAGGCTATTAATATTAAGATTTCCTTGTAGTGGCTGTTTGTTTAACTAAATAAAAAAAAAAAAAAAAAATGTGTTGAAAATACTTTACTCGAATAGTGAATCTATTGATAAAGTAGAGACGTTCAAATTAAAACGCAACTTTTTATTAGTATAACGTGAACAATTAGCGGTTACAGGTAAACATGAAATACTCTGGAAATGAAATTAGTCTTCTCTTTGTGCCTAGTACATAGAGAAGCCAATTCGTTTTACAAAAATGATTCGCACTCAAAGTATTGTATAAAACTGTATGTACTCGTAATTCCGACCCTTTAAGTAACAGTGTAACTGCTATCAACAAAGAATCCATTACAACAGGTGAACCATTCTCAGACCGCTCGACAACGCGATTAAAATTAAACGACACTCGTATCGCCCTATCCGCTAGGGCTGTTCGTCGTTACATTTAATTGCCGCCTGGCTGAACGCCGGCCGGTGGCTGCCGTTAACCTGACCATGGCGTAATGTTATTGTTATATTTGTTATGGTATATTGAGCATAAAATATTTACATACTCTTTTGTTGGGTGAATGCGCTAGAATTTTGATGCTCTGGGATTCAGATAGTTATTATCCGCCGCTCCGCGATTAATTATATATTTATTATTATTTATTTATTTATCAATCTAACTACAAAGTTAGATTTAAAACAAAAGCCCTGCAAAACTGTTTCATACCGTTTGTTTGCAGGAAGACTTTTAAAACAAGAGTAATTCATATCAAAAATACCTAGGTTAGTTCGACAGTTTACTATATAAGTCTTGGACAGTGTATCTAATAAATATTTTTGAAGTGAAAACCTCGTTAGCGGCGCTGTGCGTTAAACTAGCAACAGGTCACGTGGCCGTAAGATGTCACGTGACCGTAAGATTCGACAGGTTGAAAATTCGTAAAACGGACACGTGACCTGATCGAAAAACTGTTACAATGTCATTGGGTTTTGACTTTTGCCGGCACTTCTGGAGTGCAACGCTGTCTTTTTTTAATTTTCTTTTAAAAATACGTACATTAGGGTCGAGTCAGATGTCCTCAGGGAGGCTGTTGAGAGTATATGGCAAGCGTTTTTTTAAAGTTCTATCTCCAAAATAGTTTTAAATTCTTGGGACATCAAAGTTACCCGAGCACACCGATCTCGTACCGTGGTCATACGTAGTTTTAAATAGATTATGCTCCTGGTTGCCGTTGGTTATTAATTGCCAAAATATATTTATGTTTTAGAGAAACGAGAAGAATTTTACAAAGGATCATGGGCAAATTGGGTGCAGCACCAACAGTCTTGAAGCCAGTATCATTAAAAAGGTATAAAATTGTATACCACCACAAATACCTAGCTCACCGGAGAACAAAAATATGGTATGAAACCAAAATGATATAACCGTGAAATGCTTATCGCCCTTTTTAACAACATGTTTCTGCAGGTAGCTAATTTCGATGCCAGTATAATTATTTCAGGTACACACCTAGTCCACCATCATCATCATTTATTTAAGACCTTGGCTCTTGTCGGTGTAGTAATACATTACTCCTTTTTTGAGGAAGCATAGTGTGGTGGTTTCCCCCTTGCCTTCCACACCGCAGTACACGAACCGAGGTTCACCGGCTCTGTGATGTCCAAACAAGAGCCCTTCCAGATTCCTATCTTCGTTCTCCAGTCGGTACTAGTGCTACTGCTGCCTGACACTAGAGGATTGCTTATTTAATGGCGGCAACTACTCGCCATGTCACAGAATCGTCGTCGGATATTGTAGCTTTTTATAGAGTAGCCCCTCCTACAAGCCTACCCACTACATCCTGATAACCCTGCCGCTGCGTGGTCGGGGACTGCTTATTCAGTATATTCGCAGCTAACCATCATATCTGATGGCCATTCCACTATCCGCCGCCTGTGGACCCCGGTAGTAGCCTGCAGCTCAGCCCTACCACTATCCGCCGCCTGTGGACCCCGGTAGTAGCCTTGCAGCTCAGCCCTACCACCCACCTAGTCCATCTAAGAAAAAAATATGTATTTTTCGTCGTTTATTTTGCTATTATCGACCCCCAGCGACCACGAAAATATGCCATAAGGCACCATTATTGTACCTGTTTACTCGTAACAGGCAAACGCGCTGTCGGAAGTTATATGCTCATGACATTTCTATTGTAGCGTATTTGGGGTTAGATCGACATGAGCCTTTTAATCCACCGGCACATAGATTATCTTTTGTTATTGATACATGATACTTTTGAATAGTAGTTTACAAATAAACAATTAGTTAGTTTAGACATTTTGTTTCTTTTAATTCTGCGTACGTAAGTGAGAATTGTTAGTACGATAACTACATTTGGTCCAATATGTAATACTTATCAACAATCATTTCAAGTAGGTATGTTGGTTGTACACCCAATACAAAACTGCCCATGATGGGTACCTTATTAGAATTATGTTGGCATCGAAACTATACCTAGCTACAGAAACATGTTGTTAAATAGGGTGATATAAGCATTTTGCGGTGATATCATTTTGTTTTCATACATATGCCCCTATTTTCGTTCTCCGGTGAGCTAGGTATTTGTGATCATATTAAGAAATGATGTACAATTTTATATCTTTTTAATGCTATTCGTTTCAAGACTGTTGATACTACACCCAATTTCCATATAAAAGTGCCCATGATCCTTTTAAACAGCTTTCTGTAGTCATTATTCCCGATAATTTTAATGATTCTAAGCACAAAAAGTTTATAAAATCGTAAGTACAGATTGTAAGTACTTATCACTTTTAAGTAGGTACCTGCCAATCCAAAGAAAATAAAAGTTACCCTAGTTCTGTTTAAGAATAGGTATAGGGAGTGGCTATTTTAAACATGTCTTTGAGCTAGTGGCAAGCATTTTATTTTATAGCTTCCTCCCGTGACTTCATCGGAGTGGACCCGGGATAAACCAATCCTATGCTTGAATCCAGGCTGTAAACTACCTTCGTACAAAATTTCATCATCATTTTTCATCAACTTACGCAGTAGATTTCTTACAAGTTTGTTAATTCCTGCAATTGTCTCTAGACACAATGAATCTTCAAATCCATTAAGAGCCGGTCACGCGTTTGTGACTCGTCTGGAGTCGTAAGCGTTCATAAGCAACATCAACGTTGTCTGCTTGCCATCAGACAGGCTATATTCTCGTTAGCCACCGTCACGGTACAAAAAAATTTGTATTTCCAAATTACATAATAAAGTCCATAAAACTCAAAAAAACCGTACAATGTGTCCCGCATTATTTATTAAAAACTTCATGCATGATGAAGTAACATATACGCACTAACATAAAACAAAATGCCCAAACGTGAAAATATAATTTTATATTTTTTCGAGGTCCCAATTTGCCCCGGGCCACATTTTTCGGCGGGTTGTTTCGCGAGGCAATTTGACAACCCTATTTACCTGTGGCATTCGCGATAGCACGTGATCCCTTTCATATCGGGCGGAAACGGCCCCTATTCGGGAGTAAGCGATAATTTGGCGAATAGGTAAAAGACTACGGTGCGCGTATGTAGGTACGCATTCCATAACGATGCGTGTGGAAAATCGTATCATTGGGACTCTTACTCACCGGTTTTACCTTTTACGGGAGAATATACGGTCTGTTCATTATTTTTTGACGCTTACATTTTAAAATTGGATCTCGTATTTTTCTAAAAAAGAATTTCTTTTAAAAGATCTCATAAGAGGTTTTTTTTTTGCAGCAAAATTATTCCATAACCATTCCAAAATATCAATAATGCACAACGTTAGCATTCAAGTTTTGACTTCTGCCGGCACTCAAGGAGTGCAACCTAGTATTTTTTTTGTTTTGCAAATGAGTAAGTAGTGTATAAACGCCAACACTGACCATCCTGAATTTATATTGAACCTTATACAACACACAGAAAGTGCGCGGATGGTCAGTTAATTGTGTTGGCAATAATACATACCTTAAACCAAAGCTTTGCCAAATTGCGAAGCAGTTTGTTGGCGATGCGGTCACATATTTAATCACAATTTTAGCTAAGGAAGTGGAACAACGCTAAGTACAACGAAACGAATAGGTACATGAAATTACCGTCCGAAGCCAGTAGGCCATTAGTCGCTATAGAGCTTGTATTATGGTACTACCTAATAGCGACAAGGGAGTGCTGTACTTTACTTATTACATAATTATTGAACACGGTTATTTAGTTCCAAGTGGTCAAGTGCAACTATACGAGCCAAGTCAGTGATGAGACTGATGAGTCAGTGACGACAATACTTAAATTGATCTAGGTAATGGAGCTGTAGTATGCTGTAGTATCTGTAGCATATTCTTTGCCATATCATAGTCGTAGAAGTAAATGAGGCCTTCAAAGTAGTATAGTTATGCAAATTTGTATATTCCATTACATTTTCTGAGATGTTTTGAAAGTAGTAATATTTATGTCGTAAACTGCTTGTATTATCATTTCATCTGACTGGACACGTAGCTAAACAACAAATAACTAATTTCTTGTATATGCAACCCACAATGAAAATCCACTATGAGCTCCAAATCAGTTCACATTAACCCCCGCATGCAAAAAGCAGTCTATATATGTAAATTGGGTCCGAGGCGACTAGAAATTCATAGCTAGATCCTAACTAGTCCGGGATTACTTGGCTAATTATTAAGATGTCTAGCAACTCGACTCCTGTACTGAGCACTGAATTATTAGTAAGGTGAGTATGCTGCATTCGGAGAGTTCAAAAAAAGGCATTGTGGAAGGTGAAATAAAACTTGCCTTAATGTCGAGGGGGTAGCTTACCGCTGTTCGCATGCAGGCCAAAGAGCTCTAACTTGGCTTAACCATTGGGTCCAATTTTAGGAAGCTACAGATGTAATTACAACTTGTCTTGTCTAGAGTCTAGACCCGATATGTAAGTGGGTATTTACTCACTTACGTATCGAGTCTTATTTTTATCAGGTATTTGTATCTTCAGCGATCACGCAGGAAAACTCCCAACATGGCAACACACACTGCTCAAAGACTTTCGTCTTGAGACACTGCGGAATATTGGACGAAAAGATTTGCCGTAGCTTCCCGAACGCTGCCCAGCCGAGTCGGATTCGATGATTGTCCTCTTTCTCGAAGTTGGACCTACCTAACTGGATCGTCTGTCCTAGGTATACATAATCGTCTACAACTTCGAGCGTAAAGTGTCCGATTGTAATGGGAGTTGGTACTACATGGGCATTTGACATGATCTTCGTCTTATTTCTTAGACCAACTCGCTGGGATGCTTAACTGAGGTCATCAAGCATCGTACTTAAGTCCTCCATGGTCTCAGCCAAGACTACATACTCGTACGATAGTTAAAGTTACAGAATCCCATAACCATCCCACATTAACAAAAGACAACAGACCGCGGCACTTCTTAGTGGATTGTATGTACGATCTTTTCCTACAATGAAATATACAATATAATACAATACAATACAAATACTCTTTATTGCACACCTCACACAAACAAAGCAGTTATAAAGAGAAAGAATACAATAACATGTAGTAATATAATATATACTCCTCATCTTTCTCCTTCCCTAAGTATTAATATAAAGTGATGGATCACTCGCGTATAAACTTGTCCAATACATTTTTAAATGACACGGACTTAACGGTCAACTTGCGAGGTCCGTTTCGTATTTCAATATAATTTCAATATTGTTCACACAGTTCCGACCACTGAGCGTTTTAGAACGAACACGAAACACAGAAATCAGAAAATGTATTTGCTTAAGATAAAGTCAGAGGGTACTTACAAAAATGGTGAGCTCAGTGTATCTAGCCTGCGAGCAGGCGAGCTAATCATTAAAATAATATTGAATGTCACAAATACACACATTATAAAAAACGTTCCCCTCGAGCACTTTCAAGTTTACAGGGAGTTTGTTATTAACCACAAACCACAAGGCAATGCATTAAAATCCAATCGGAATGTGAAATTTAATCTTCAGATTGGCCTTAAGGATGCTTATGTGTGCGAAGAAGATGTATTAGCTTGTTCAAAGCATCACAGACTTAGACTGGCGCATAATATTAAATCGCCTAGAGTTTATTTTACAACTAGTTATGACTCCTGACTTCTTCAATAGCACTGTTACTAAACTTTTGCCTGTCATCATAATTCCACGAAACATTGATTTTTTTTCATCGCAGAGAACATTATCGAGAAATTAATGAATTAGAATCGGAACCTCAGTTTTACAGGGTTATTTTCAATTATATGTTATTAAGCCGGTTTCATTTATCTATTTTAGTTAGGTTCGCAATATCACACTTTACGTAAATGTGAGATGTTGTACGTAGAGGAGTAAATAATACGACGAGTCTCGGATATAGTATGAATGCCTTATTAGGAAATACTCTACCAATGAATGTTTACTGTTAATTGGATTTGGTAATGTGAGACATAGTATCAGGTTCTGAGATGCTATGAAATAGGATCGGAAATAGGATAGTTATTCATTAGATAAAGCAAGTGCACTCGTGCGTGAAACGTCTCCTCACATCTCAGATGGTGTAGACCATCTGAGGTGTGAGGAGACGTTAGTTTGATTGCAATAATAGACCACGTGGTATATTATTGCAATCAAACACAAAGTTCTAGTGTCATCTCATCATCATATCAGCCAAATGACGTCCACTGCTGGACATAGGTCTCCCCCAAAGAGTGCTACAATTACTGGTCCTGCGCCAACTGCGTCTAGCGGACTCCCGTGACCTTTACCAGGGCATTAGTCGACAGTAGTATCCAAGTACAAGCGTATTAAGTCATGTTAAATGAGCAGTAATTGTCCATAGACAGTTTAAAGTACCTTTTGCTCATTGAGGTAATTCCGAGGTCAGTCCGAACTGTCACGCAATTGACTAGCTGCCAGCTGGTCTTAATTCATCTTGAGTCCATCAGCAGCCCCAGTTCGAATATTTGGCAAACGTTGCCTATCGCAGCCATGCAAGGGACATTGATTTAAGCACCGTACGAGAGACAATTTAGTCACTTCCATACTGCTTCCAAACAATTTAACTTTACGGTTCTGAACTTTGAGAGATCAATCTGTTACGACAATTTGCATTTCGTTATGGTATGTTGATCATAATTATCATCTTAATTAAGGTTAAGATCATTCGATCAGTTAGGTCGCCGCGTGGCGCGTGCGCTTGTAAGAGAGCGGGCGCATCTCTATTTTATATTATAAGTACTAGCTATTCTCGGGGCTCTGCGCCGATCACAGGTGGGATAAAATATATTCAATGTCCACCCAGCCTGTTGAAATCAAATGACAAGTACCAAGTAAACCTCTAACATAGCTACAAATTGAATTTTTCAAAGACATAACCTATTAATTACTTTACTAGGTTCTGCCCACGACTCCGTCCGCGTGGAACGCGTTTATATTTTAGCTCCGTACAAACTTTCACCCCCATTTCACCCCTTAAGGGGATGATTTCCAAGATAAAAACTTTTATTTGTCCTTCTTCGGGACCAAAAGTATATCTATATGCTAAATTTCATCTGAATTGGCTCAACGGTTTAACCATGAAGAGGTAACAAACAGACAGACAGACATACTTTCGATTATTATAATATTAGTATGGATTGGCATATGTTAAGCAAAATATAAGTGACAAATTGACCTACTTGTCTGATAAACCCTTAATACCTTGTAAATAGGTCGCACGTAACTTGACTGTTCATACTCGTATTTATCCAACCATTTTGTGAGATAAGTGTAACATGAAAACGACGTTATTTTAAAGAAAAGAAATTAAGTAACTCCCTTTTTGTAGTTGTAAACAAGAGAGTTTCATCCATAGGATGAACGTATTAAGTTGTCACAAGCGTGGTTGTCCAATTTTCCTCAGTTTTTAATAATACGCTACCAGTATTTTAGTAGTTATGAGACTGTTTTGCAAATGTTCTCGCAAGGTGTTTTCAATTTTATTAAAGTCCTCCTTGTTGTATGCGACAACGGCGACCCTTACAATTTATTCTGATGAGCACAGTATATTATGGCTCACATAGCCGAACTTAGTTTAAATCTTCGATCACGTTGTGTGCTGTATAGCTGGCATGCGGCTAACGTGGCCACTCCATCTCAATTGGCTTCTCATTGGTATGGCCTCCATACTGGGCTTGTGAGATCTTTACATAAAACGTCCATGTTGGTGACACGATCCTGCCACCGAATCATTTTCCTAGCGTTATTCCCGGTTGTGCCCCTAAAGGAGCCCAGGGTCCGCTTTTTATAAGCCAGCACTCTGCAGCATATATGTGAGTATTGGGAGCACTTACTCGTACCTTGTAGACAGAAAGCTTGCGTGCGATGCTGTGCGATTTTCAAACACGTAGGTTCAATTTGCCAAAAGTGGCAGCAGCTTTGTCTATGCGTGTTAGGATCTCTGAGGCAAGGCAATTGACACTTCGGATATGGCTGCCCAGGTACTTAAAGCTATTCACTAGTACTTAATTCGTTTCTGGAACAATATTGTAAGGAGAGGAGGAGAGAGTATAGTTTGGAACTTAGTGAGTGTGTTTTCAATGATTAACTTCTAGAATCACTGGTCGGATTTCAAAAACACTTTCACCGGCACATAAAATATCATCGTGAACGTAAGTTCAGCATTAATGCCCATTATATTATACTAGCTTCTGCCCGCGACTCCGTCCGCGTGGAACTCGTATATAACGCAGCTCCATACAAACTTCTACCCCCCCATTTCACCCCCTTAAGGGATGATTTCGGGGATAAAAACTATCCTATGTCACTCTCCATCCCTTCAACTATATCCACTTAAAAAATCACGTCAATTCGTCGCTCCGTTTTGCCGTGAAAGACGGACAAACAAACAAACACACACATGCACTTTCCCATTTATAATATTAGTATGGATTTGACGATATCTTCGTACAACTTGGCCCAGGCCCTCCTACAATCATACTCACAGTCAAGTCAAGTGGAGAGTTGTTTTCATGTCAGCGGAGCTTCAGAACAAAGTTTAGATGTGCAAGTCACTCGCGCCCACGCTAATAATAGATTATGTTTAAGAATCAATTTGTCAGGTCGCTGTCGACGACGGTTACGTCTGGGAGGACACGACCATCATCATATTTGAGATAGGTTATTTTTTATCCCGCGGCTACGCCCGTTTAGAATATCATTGTCTTCAGAACCGCAGCAGGTTTGAAAGAATAACTGAAATAACTTCTACTTCAATTTGGTAAAATAATGAAAAATGTGATTGATTCTCTCGACGACAACTGTTGACAAATGAAAAATGGCGGGAAATCAGAACAGCCAGCGGTGATAATTCTTTGCATTGTCTATTTTTTGTCCAATAAGGTGGAATTATATTATTATCATATGATCTAGACTGGAATGGCCTATATGAAAGTAAATATATAAGCATTTAGAGAAGTAAAATAAAGTTTATTTCTTGAAACTGTTTAACCTTTTTCAGTGACATAATGGAACTATTTAAAATAGCAGTAAGATTAAAAGATCTTGGACTGTTATACATACATATACGGAGTAACAATACGTTGAAATAACAATCAAATATCCTATATTTATGATATGAGCTGAAGCCTGAGACTGTATTCTGTTTAAAATATTGTTTGAATTGCTTATTATATTTCTCAGGACTGCTCACCATTACCAAAACAATTGTGCCCTAGTAGAGTTACCAGTTACCAGGTGGTGGAAATAAATTTTAGGTAAGCCTACAGCTATATACTCTTTAATATTTTTGAAGGGAAAACTTCAGATAGTAGCACAGGGTTTTCAGGGTTGCAAACTTGGGTGTAAACTACTCTCAATTAACCTACCAACATGTTTAAAATTCGTAGATACATGCGCGTTTGCGAGGTCTGATGTCGATATTGACTGGCCTGCAAACATTAACATTATTTTTGTCGTTAAAATACACACAGAATGGATTGCATTGCATGTAAGACTCCTATAAGCCTATAACTAGTGATATTGAGCTTTTAAGGTGTGTCTGAGTTTTCACTTCTGCTGGCACTCCCGGAGTGCAACCTGGTCTTATTTTTGTTCCGGTTTGCCCATCGAAAATATTCACGCGCCGCTACTCAGAGTTCTCGAGATTTATAATAGTTAATAACCCACATTATTTGCGGTCTCAAAACTATATTTTGATAAGAAAACCTTAATAAATAACATATTTCAATTCGAATTTTAAAACAAACATTTCCCATTGTCGGACTGCCCTTTCAGGGAGTGAAGAGACGACATTAGACCGTATTCTTATGGATGTAAGAGCTATTTCAGGTAAACTCTACCTCGTTTATGTGTTAACCTCAACCACCTAACTATTGAATCAACGCAAATCCGATCCTCTCGACACCTGAATGCAAGCTTTCAACAATGTCTCTTAACGCCGCTTGAAAGCTTGGAGCTTTTGATCGGCGCGTCAACCCTTTCTTTTCTTTTCTACCTGGAAGCAGGGAGCTTTCCGATATTTTTAGCGTGTAAAATTAGACTTTCATAACTGGGCCACTGCCGCTGTGGATATCGGTCGGAGCGATCAATCTTTTTTCTCGTTGTTATAATGTAAGCGAAGAAACAACAGTAACATAATCCGTACGAGTACTAATATTAGAAAAGTCTTTGAGATTACAGCTTTGTAAGTTTGTTTGTATGTAATGGGTTCGATCCCTGAAAAGATTTCAAAAATTCTTTAATCTGTGTGTAGTTTAGACATCCCGGATGGTTATAGGCTATAATTGATGCCGCGGGCTGGCCTGCGCTCGGAGCCGCGGTTGCGACCGAAGCCGGGCGGGCAACTAGTTTCCTTTAAATGTCATAACTAGTATGCAAAATCATCTCACGCCTGTTTTCTCAAAAATGGTAAGCGCACAGAATATCATTTTATGTGGCATTTTTGCCATATAGTTTTAAACATGGAGGAAATTTGATATTGCAGTCATTAGGTTACTCAACTGGCCCATCGCCCTAAAACACATTAACCCTGTTTCCCAGCTAGACTTTTACGAGACCCACGGGAGAAGGGGGGGTGCTACTCTAACCCGCCAGCACATGATATTTATTAATTTTGAAGCCCCGATGAAAACGACGGATGGTACCTATAGGATTAACATGTGTATCTGGGTGTCTTGTCTGTGAAATCGAAGCTCCTAATTAAAATTAAATATGTCTCGATATACAGGGTGTCCCAAGACGTAGTGATATACTGAAGCTGGGAGGTAGAGGACCTAGAGGGCTATCTGAATCACCCCCATCTATGTTCCGCGATTTTTCGTATTTTCGGAGTTATGACTTTTTTTTATAATTTTTCACCTTTCGCCGAGTACGATGAGATCTTTATTTATGGCGACGTGAATTATTGCGGTAGATGCTTGATTTTTTTTAAAAAAGTCATAACTCCGAAAATACGAAAAATCGCGGAACATACATGGGGGTGATTCAGATAGCCCTCTAGGTCCTCTACCTCCCAGCTTCAGTATATCACTACTTCTTGGGACACCCTATTCTTTGTCAAGTCATGTATTGTGTTATCCATATTGTTTTGTATTAAAATAAATAAATCAGTTCAAGATGCCGTTTAGTCACGTATATAAATATTGTAAATTAAATACAGAGAAATACTATAGCTTCTGTCCGAGATTCCATCCGCGTGGAACTCGTTTATATAAATATCGTAGCTCACTACAAACTTTCATCCCGCAATTCACCCCCTTAGGGGACAATTTCCGTGATTTAAACCATCCTTTGTCCTTCCCCGGGACTTGGGAGAATATCTCTATACCAGATTTCGTCCTAATCGGTTTAGCGGTTTTAGCGTGAAGAGGTAACTGACGTCTGTCAGACAGAAAGACAGACATATTTCCGCGTTTATAATATTATTATGGATTAATGCTGTTGACTGTACATCGCTCTATATTCACAGCAAATTCCAATAATTGTAACAAAATGTAACAAAACATCGTCGCCAACAACCAAAGCGATGCGTCACTCCCGAAACATTTACCTTCTTTAACATTTTTGAACTCAAAATGTTTCAGAGACAAGCACAATGGACGAAGACAAAGAGATTGCGCCGGCGAAATGTAAGGGACCATTATTGTACCGAATGATAACGTATTCAAAAGACCTGCTTATTTTTGTGTCCGACGCAGAAAGGAGGGAGTGTATAAAGGGCAAAATAGGTAAAGATGCTTGCTTTCGTTGACAAATAAGTCATATATTCGTATAATCAGCATATAATACGTCCCCTGCTGGGCGGCCTTCATGCATTTCCTGTCATGGATGAGAGGGAACGGGCAGTTGGCCTCACGCTTGCCCTGTGTGGGTTGGGAACTTCTATTCATATACAGCTTTAAATTTCTTAGCAGTATGCACGATGTTTTTTTTCTTCAAGTATTGTTTTTTAAGTTGTCGGGTGTATACAACTTAAAAAACAATACTTGAAGAAAAAAGTAGAGGCAGACCAAAAAGGCAATGGTGTGACGATTTGGACGCGTTCTGCTTGGGTTGGCGGGAGCAAGCCAACGATAGGGCCAAGTGGAGGAAAAGGGAGGAGGCCTATGCCGTGGGATACCTAAACAGGCTAGATTTTTTTAATACAAAATCTGTAAATTAGCTGGACAGTGATTGTACATATAAAGCGTTTGTGACTACTTGCATCACTCCTCAGTCGCCAGCATTCATAGACACGATGCCGCTCCCGCTAGGCGGGCCGTAGGTATACTTGTTTACCATTATTATTTAATCGTATGGCATGCATTATTTTGGCCTTGAGAATTTGTGGTGTGCCATCACATAACAACACAGATTCTAGCCTAGCTTAACCGTGTTTATTGGCTTTCTGAACGAGGGAGCGAAGTGAACACAGTTTTCCCACGGCTTGGGCCATAATTTTTTCATATGTCCAGATGTCCGGTTGCTCTCCTCTACAGGTCGGAACCGATTATCGTAACATTTTGTGAACAGGTTCAATTATTATAAAGACATTTCTTGGCGACTCAGTTTTTCAAAATTAAAAAGAGCAACAGATCCACTGATAGTTATTTATTAATCCTACCGACTGTGCCATATACTTTTCTGGTAACTATTTAGACAAAGGAATCAATAATTTAAGCGGAGGCTATCTGGACAATTCTTCACCCATCTTTAAAATATATTCATATGTATGCTTATGCTTTTGAAACTTCCCCCGAAAGTGAATATATTTGGCCCAAGTACGCCGCTTTCTCCTAGAGCATTATTGCATCACAAAAGTATTAAAATTCCGTTCCAACTCACTCTTATTATCCAGAACGCCGAAAGGCAACAAGGTCTATTTTCGTCCGGTGCTTCCAATCCCAAACGCATTTCAATTTACATTTCGCTTGCTTCGACTCGTACCTTGTTAAAGTGTCAAAAAGAGAACGAAAAACATATGATTAAATTGTTGTTGGGGTGGAAAGAGGTAAACCGAATCAATTGAGGTTACGTATGCACGAGCAACGCTGACTACCCCCTTGGGGCTTCCTTCGTGAAGGTATCCATAAACTTCTTCTCTTAAATGGATGCCGAGCCTCGTCTCTCGGGATGGGGTGTTCAGTTTCCATGAAAGGGTGTGGTGTTTGAATTTTACGCCAAATATCTCTATACTTACGTATTCAGACCACGAACCAATGAATCTGGAGGCTTGACGTGTGAGTTTTATACGTCGATAATTTTTATTATTCAGTAGATATCTGCAAAAATGGGGTTTGAAAAATATTTTCAAAGTATTTTCCTGTAAGCATTTCACGCTTTTACTTTTGAACAAAAATTGGCTGTGCAAGGTACTTACTTTCCCGAGAAGTGTTATAATGTAAGAAGTCGGATGGGGCTGAAAATCTGGAAAGTTCCAGCTGTTTTAATAAACTCTCATGTAACTTTTGTAGTACCTAATAAGCTTTATACACTAACAGAATGATAATAATAGATCACAATAGATCAGCGGTGGTCGTAGTTATAAAAGGGCTCTCACAGCCCGAAATCCGCTACCAGAAGCTTTATATCCCTAAATAAATGCATAATATTTATTTAATGAATTAACTGTCATTCCCAGAGAGCTAAATTTTTCACGTCCGAGCCAAAATTCGTATGTAAACTGAGTAATAATAAATAGGTATTTTTTGTAGGATAGTTTACGTCTGTACCTAGGTGTTGCACCTTAAATCGAAGCCTTGTCATTAGTTGTTTAATAGATATATTTTTTTAAAGCCCCGTTCTCAAATTACCACGACGCATCCACGCGCTTTCTTAGTTTACGAAGTTGTCTTAAAATTTAAAAGAGTACAGATTTATGTTATTTTTATCGCATTTTAAACAAAGGAATGGTTCGCCTACGACATATAAAAAATACAACAAAATACATTAAATTTTCTTTAACACAATAACTAATGAAAGTCTTGTCCAGCCTAAAGTAATAATTGCCTGCACTGCTTACATTCGCGGGCACACAGCCCTAGTCAAAGCTATCTGGCACATCACTATAGCACAAGCCGCGAGCCATCAGTTTTGCCGAGGTGGTCGATGAGTGCGGACGTATTTGTGTTAGTGATATCGCGGGACTGCACATTAGTAATTGCCTCGACTTTAGTTTTCGAAATTTCTAATTCATGTTGTCATTATTAATAATTCATCTGTTTTCGTCAGTGGGTTACAGCTTATTATAAAAAAAGCAGAATTGTGTGCTTGGCTGATTCTGATCTATATATGTAAGCTATATTTTCATTTAACAGCTTTTTTTCTACGAAAATGTCTTTCTCTCTAAGAGCCACGAAGCTAATTGCGAAGGGCTTGTTGCTATTTAAGTATTGATTTAATGTTAAAATATATTATAATTAGGTATACAATATTAAATATAACCGACAATATAAAATATAACCGATTATAAAGTATAATTTTCTTTAAATTTTATCAGAGAATATTACTAAAATGGTCATGCCACGCTCTATTGCATCGCAATCGATCTGTTATCACGGACAGGACTATTCTAGCCAACAGGCCAGATATCGTGCTGATAGATCGATCGAAACGCCAGACAGTGCTTGTCGACGTCAGCATCCTCCATGATGAGAAACTTGTTTTTTTTTTGGGTTTTTTTTTACGAGAGCCTAGTGAAAGCTGAGAAGGACAAAGCCAGGCAAGTACCTACACCTGGCTCATGAGGTAACTACCATGTGGAATGTTGATTCACAGTTAATTTTCCGGAAAGTTGTTTCTGCAAACGGGCTAATAGCGAAGAGTCTCGTTCAGTAGACTCTCCCACAGATTGCCTAGCTCATGGGTCAGAGACAGAAGGCTATACTTCTGGACACTGCGTCGGTAGTCAGGTCAGGACGTGCTTACCAACGCCCTAATCCTCCCTTGCTGGCTTTGTCCTTCTCGTCTCGGCCTTCACGAGCTTCTCGTAGTGAGGGTTGCTAATGTCGAGCACTGCCTTTCATCAATTTAATATGTTGTAATAATGTGAACGGTTAAAGTCTCAAGTGCATGACAATACAGAACTGCCAATACATATATTTTGTCTAAATCGTGTATTTTTCCCAATATAGCGGTCATTTGAGAGTTTTTATACGTTGTTTTCATAACAAAATTTATTTTTTCTAATCGCCGGAACGGAGCAAATTTCAACATTCAAATTGCCAGGACCCTAGAGAAATAAAGATCATCATAACTCAAATATCGCGTATGCTATTACAGTGCTAAAGTAATTAAATAGGTAATTGTCGTGTAAGGCTTTTTTTCAGCAATGTTCAGTCATATTGTTTGGAAATAATTAAGGAATAAAAAGGGTGATGGCAATTAGGCTGAGAACGCCCGCAGTGAGAATGGTCGTAAGGGAGAAGATCCCTACCGATAATAAAATCTCCTACAATTTTCCGTTTTCCCCTGTCGCTTGCTGTTCTAGACCATGTTTTACCTGGCCCCTATTTCACCAACTTGACAATTATCACCTGACACTGACAGTAATTCGCCATACATTGCTTGTTCTAGAAGTTAAGGTGGTTGCTAGGTTACTTGTCGAATGGGCAATGTATGGAGAATTGTCGCTGTCAGGTGACAATTGTCAAGTAGGTGAACATTTGGGCCTGTTATTAGGACAATATCATCACTCCACCTTTTGAATGGCATTCCTTGATTACGCTTGTTTATATATCATCATCATCATATCAGCCGAAAGACGTCCACTGCTGGACATAGGCCTCCCCCAAAGAGTGCCAAAGTGACCGATCCCGCGCCACCCGCATCCAGCGGACTCCCGCAACCTTTACCAGGTCATCAGTCCACCTTGTCGGGGGCCTACCCACGCTGCGCCTTCCGGTACGTGGTCGCCACTCGAGAACCTTTCCGCCCCAACGGCCATCGGTTCTACGTGCTATGTGCCCCGCCCACTGCCACTTAAGTTTAGCGATCCGGAGGGCTATATCGGTTACCTTGGTTCTGCTGCGGATAGCCTCATTTCTGATGCGGTGACGCAGAGAAACTCCCAACATGGCCCTCTCCATTGCCCTTTGGGTGACTTTGAGCCTTCTTATGAGGCCCATAGTAAGCGACCACGTTTCAGTGCCATATGTCATCACTGGCAACACACACTGGTCAAAGACTTTCGTCTTGAGACACTGCGGAATATTGGACGAAAAGATTTGCCGTAGCTTCCCGAACGCTGCCCAGCCGAGTCGGATTCGACGATTGACCTCTTTCTCGAAGTTGGACCTACCTAACTGGATCGTCTGTCCTAGGTATACATAATCGTCTACAACTTCGAGCGTAAAGTGTCCGATTGTAATGGGAGTTGGTACTACATGGGCATTTGACATGATCTTCGTCTTATCCATGTTCATTCTTAGACCAACTCGCTCGGATGCTTTACTGAGGTCATCGAGCATCGTACTTAAGTCCTCCATGGTCTCAGCCAAGACTACTATATCGTCAGCAAACCGAAGGTGAGTGATGTACTCGCCGTTGATGCTGATGCCTAGCCTTCTCCAGTCCAGAGTCTTGAAAACGTCCTCCAGTGCAGCGGTGAACAGTTTTGGAGAAATAAGTCATAAGTCATAAGTATTTTATTCGTAAAGCCAATTTACACGTTATAATTGTTGAACATATTTACGTATGTCGTAAAAATAATAATAATAACAATATACACATCAATATGACATAGCACAGGTCGTGGCATTAATAATAGTAATTAACAATAAGTTCTAAAATATAGATTATATTATGACTTCCTTTTTGTGGAAATCTAAGAATTCGTTGTAATCATAGAACGGGTGCTCAACAAGCCAGCGTTTGAGGCGACATTTAAAAATGGCCAAGGTTTGGGCGCTGGTGATGCTGTCAGGTAGGTAACATCTCCTTGCCTGACTCCCCGCTGCAGCGGAATAGGTTTCGAGTTCTGGTCCTGGAGTCGGACTGACATAGTGGCGCTCTCGTACAAACACTTCAGCACTTCGATATAGCGATAGTCAACTTGGCACCGCTGGAGAGACTGTAGTACAGCCCAGGTTTCAATCGGTCTCCCTTCCAGTAAGACGGAACCGAACAACTTCTGAAGGGCCATAAGGACCGGTTTTCCACCCGCCTTCAGAAGTTCGGCTGTTATTCCGTCTTCACCGGGTGCTCTGTTGTTCTTGAGCTGTTTAAGAGCCATTACAATCTCGTACAGGCTGATGTCCGGGATGTCGTCGGTATAGTGTCGGGTTAGTCTAGCTCTAGGGTCTTCCGCCTGACTAACTTCGGGTCTGCGCGTTGATGTGTATAGCTGTCCGTAAAAGCGCTCTATCTCACCCAGAATCTCAGGTTTAGAGGAAACGATTCTACCATCTTCAGTTTTTAACTTCGCGAGCTGGCTCTGCCCTATAGACAGATCTCTCGAGAATACTTTAGAGCCCTTATTACGCTGTATGGCCTCTTCAATACGATTTGTATTGAATTGGCGCAGATCGCGGGTAAGGGACTTGGAGATCTGTTTATTGAGCTGCCGGTATAAGGTCGCGTCGGCTGAAGACTGTAGAATCATTTCACTCCTTTCCTTCATGAGCTTCTTAGTGGAGCTAGATAGCCTTTTAGTTCCGTTAGTGCCTTGGGCCTTGAAGAACTTAGACCCAGTGACACGGACAGCTTCCACAAACCCATCGTTCAATTCGTCCACATCGCCGCCTGGCAATCAAAGCGGTTTTGGAGTTCCAGCTGGAAGCTCTCGGGGTTTTGAATTTGAATTGATGCTGGACGGAGCGTAGACTTCATTAATCGAGAGCGCTCTTGCTTGACGCATATATTCAATGTGCCTCTTACCAGACGGTGATCGCTCCCGGTTTTGACCGTATTGATCACAGAGACATCGTTGAATATATGCTTCCTCGTCGACATGATGAAGTCAATCTCGTTTTTAGTTGCACCGTCGGGACTCATCCAGGTCCACTTTCTGTGCTCGCGTTTCTTGAAGAAGGAATTCATCATGTAGAGTCCTTCCTTCTCCAAGAAGCCAGCCAGTAGTTGGCCCCGGTGGTTCCGACTTCCAACTCCAAATTGCCCCACTCTCAGCTCTTCACCATCTTTCTTGTCCAGTTTTGCGTTTAAGTCCCCCATAACAATGGTGAAGTAGGTTTTGGAACTATGCATGGCCTTCGATATATCTTCATACATAGCCTCCACCTCTTCGTCGGAGTGTGCCGAGGTCGGTGCGTAAACCTGAATGACCTTCAATGAGTACCGGGTGGATACTCTGAGTATTAGGTACGCCACCCTAGTCGACACACTCTCGATCTTCACCACGTTATTTACGAGGGACTTGTGGACGAGGAACCCGACACCTCCCTGGGACTGTTGGTCGCCCTCCCGGAAATAGAGCAAGTTGCCGGATTTGAGGGTTATCGTGTCCTCCCCCTCTCTTCGGACTTCAGATAACCCTATGACATCCCAGCGCAACTTGCTCAATCCTTCCTCCAGTTCCGCTATCCTTTCGTCGGTCCGCAGTGTGCGCGTGTTATAAGTTGCCAGGGCCAGGGGTCGTCGGTGGTGGTAGCCGGATCTTCGCCGGAGATTCTTCGCACCCCTGACCCCGCTGGTGCCCTGGCCGCTACCACAACCAGGGTACCGGGGTCGCCGGAACCTCGGGGCCGTGGTCTTTTTGTACTTAACATTAGGGGGTATATGCCATAATCGCCACGCTTGGCATGCGGGTTGGCGATCGCAGTATTTCCACCGCACTCCAGGGATGCTGCTGCCCATCCCCCGGTGGTCTTGGTCGTAGTTTTAGGACATACCCGGGTCCAGGACATACCCGGGTCCTATTACTATTATATAATTATAAACCAAATAATTAGTACATACAACCCGGCCGCCTCGGGTTTTTCTAATTCATTGTGAATGTACTTCAGTTGTTATGTTGGTCGACTAACACAAAGCGGCTTTGATCAGCCTCGGAAATATTATCTAGTAAAGTTTAAAGCAATGTGACATTCGCTGTGACAAGAAACAACAATGAAACGGTTTTACATTACTCTTTTGTGAATATTGTATCCTTAAGGAGATGCATACGAATTTCGTCTTTATTTTAAAGGCATAAGGTCCAGATTTCAGATTATTTATTGATAAATGTACATCTCATTTACAAGTCAGAATATACTCATAATTAAAAATTTTGGCCTGTGTCAGGGTCAATGATCCTTTTGGACAAACTCAGTTACATTGTAGCATGCAAGGTCAGTAAGCAATGCGTTAAGTTTTTTTGTAAGTGAATGAGGCATCACTCTCAGTCCAAAGTAAACCTTATGTTTGACGTCGGCCATACACAAATTAATATTATAAATGCGAAAGTATGGATGTATGGATGATAAGACGTTTGTTTTTCGACGTGTTACCGATTTATTTGGATGTAATTGTGCACAAAGAGAGTTTATAGAGATCTCTAAACGGTCTAATATACAAAATAAAATGAATATTTTCGTTTTGAAATGTTATCTTTATTAATTCATGTCAAATGTTATCAAAAGTGAATAGTTTTACTAAATTAAACGTTTCTATATCATATCCAAAAATAAACAGTCAATTAGTAGGTGATTATTGGGAGTTTTGAATCAAGATTCAAAACAGTCCCAAGAAATCACGGTAATTATAATTTTAAAATCTCAATCGGCTTTTTGATATATCAATTGGGTTTTCTGATTCCAGCGTTGAATCAGGTGTTTTCTTACCTATGGTTATGATTTTAAACGCTCAATTGGGGTCTGAGATATTGATACTCTGCACCGCGTTTTGATTTAATTTTGAAATTGTATTTGTCAGTTATATAGAAGTGTAAAATAATACCATCTTCAGTATGTTGAAAATCTTTGTTTTGCTTACACGTAACTAGTTAAATATGAAGTTTATTAAACAAGCACAATCACTAGATTTAAAAAATATATACACAGATTCTAAAACAATTTATTCTCGACATGGAAAACTTTTACCAAGTACCATCCGATGTCTTATTTGCGGTCCATCTAATAGTGGGAAAACTAATTTAATGATAGGACTTCTTCTGCACAAAAATGGTCTAATATTTGAAAATATTTATGTTTATTCTAAAACTTTATTTCAACCCAAATACATATTTTTAGAAAAAGTGCTTCAACGAGTACCGATGGTATGTTTTTTTAAATACAAAGAAAACGAGCAAGTGTTAAATCCTAACCATGCTAAACCAAATTCTGTGATTATATTTGATGACATTGCATGCGAAAAACAAAATAACGTTCGAGATTACTTTTCTATGGGTCGCCATAGCAAAATAGATTGTTTTTATCTAAACCAAACATATAGTAAAATTCCCAAACAATTAATAAGGGACAATGCCAATCTCATTTTACTTTTTAAACAGGATGAACCTAATTTGCGTCACATTTATAACGAACATGTAAGTACTGATATGTCTTGGTTGCAATTTAGAGAAATGTGCGCAAAAATTTGGTGCACACCTTATGATTATTTAGTTATAAATAAAGACTGTGAAAAAAATAATGGATGTTATAGAAAAAACTTTGACACGTTTATAATTTTCGATTAAGGATTGCATAGTATAAAAGTAATAATTTGTTACTAAGTCATCATTTAAAATTACGACGTCTGCAAAGACAGAACAATATTTAAGATGAATATGGAAAAGGTAACTAAACAAGAAATCGTTAAATCAGCCGAAGCAGTTAAACGGAAACTCAAAATGATGCGGGATATGACATGTGAAAATGAACAATTTCTCGAGACAGTACTTAAGCCGCTTACAAATCCCCTTAATCAAATGGCTGGTCAAAGTGGAATAAATGTGAAAATTCAAAATGAGAGTGATATTAGTCCTCAATACCATAGTACACCTAAAAAAAATAAGTTGAGACCAAATTTACACTAAACTCACTTCGTCCCACGATGACACGGTTTTAGAATGTAATCGGCTCTATCAAAACGAAGATAAAAAAGAATTAGAAAAAAAAGACGATGAAGAATTAGAAAAAGACGAAGAACAACAATCAGATTTGAGTGTCAAAAATGAAGAAGATATAAATGAATCTTATAGTGACATGTCAGATGATGAAACTTTTAAGAGTGTTTCTAGTTTAGAAAACAATTTTGCTTCTCCGCTTTCATTTTCAGCAAAGGAATTTGAAGATGTGCCTTATGGCGTAAGACAAGAAAGAGGAAAACTAATGTGAGGAAAACATCGAGTTTTTGTAGCAGAAAAAACGATTACTATTAACGCAAGTACTTATGAAAAAACTAAAGGGCTAAAGCAATTGTTATTTGAGAAATTACCAAATATGAATTTAATAACAGAAAAAGATAAAGAGAATTATAAATTAATATTAAATCAAACTAATGCACACCGGAGGGATTTTGACCCCAAAAAGCCCATCAAAAGTAATAGAGGTAGCAAGTATTTACAAATTATAAAACCATTATTTAAACTTGACAGAAACCATGACAGTACAGAAAACCTTGCCGTTGGTAAAGGTGTGAGTTTATTAAAGAAGGTCAAACCTAATATCGATTATGTGTACTGGGATGATCCAAACGAGTTAGTTGATCGGTTGAAATTACTAATCGCTTCACGAGAAGCTGGTAACACTGGTTTAGATAATGAAATTATATCGATAATTGAAGAATTACAAGAAAATGGCATCATCTCTTAAATAAAACCTTCCGTCTCCCTATGTTTAAATCAGTTTAAATGATGACATAAACAAAAGCGGACGGATAATGAACATTGACAAATTTGGTCACCACGTTCACAAACGTTTTCGTTTTGCTCAAAATTACGACGAAACATTACAAAAATCGGAAAACGGTGATTTCGACTTACGATCGTCAAGACTTAAAGGTTTAAATTACCACTTTCCAACGATGAGGCTGTTAATAAGGAGTATGTTGATCATATTAATAAAATTACTCAGACTAATTTGGCTAACATTATACTCAGCCTTAAACGCATTAACTCGATCTTAGAAGAAATTGATAAAAAGTTTTGCACCAAAGAGGATGTTATTGGAATTATAAAAGAGGAGTCTAAATGAGTATAATGAGTAAACAAGAAATTGTAAATGAAATCCATAGGAATGCTAGAAAAAATTTCAGACGCTGTCCGGTCATATTAAAGGGAATAAATGATTTGTGGCAAGCTGATTTAATAGATATGCAAAAATTTGGTTCAGTAAATAACGGGTATAATTTGAAGAAATTTGGTTCAGTAAGTATATTTTAGTTGTAATAGATTGTTTTACAAAATATGCCTGGGTGGTAGCAGTAAAAACAAAAAAGAAAATGGAAATAATGCAGGCATTTGAAAAAATTATAACGTTTGGTTACATTCCAGTTAATTTGCAGACAGACATGGGAAAAGAGTTTTATAACGATGTATTTCTACAGCTAACGAAAGCAAAACATATAAATCACTACTCAACGTATTCCACGAAAAAAGCTTCAATAGTGGAACGATTAATAAGAACACTAAAAGGAAAATTGTACAAACACTTTAGTTTACTGGGAAACTATAAATGGATTGGGAAACCGCTTAATAACATTGTTAAAACATATAATGAAACTGTTCATCGAACAACTAAATTTAAACCATCCGATATAAATTGCACAAATGAGCATATAGTGAGAGGAAATATATTAAAAATACAAAATAAACCAATTATGAAGAAAATTAAGCTTAAGATAGGAGATTGTGTACGAATCAGTAAGCATAAGTCAGCTTTCAAGAAAGGCTTTACTCCAAATTGGTCTACAGAGTTATTTAATATTGTGAAAGTAAAAAACACCAGTCCTGTGACATATCACATTGAAGATTCTTTTGGAAATATTATACTTGGCTCGTTTTACGAACAAGAACTACAAAAACGAATCATCCTGACGTATACCTGATTGAAAAGATTATTAGAAGGAAAGGAAATAAATTATTCGTGAAATGGCTGGGACTCAGCGAAACAGAAAATAGTTGGATAAACCAAAATGCTAAATTAATATTTGTTTTTAAGCAGTAACGCTGCTAAAGAAAATTATAACAACATAATTTAAGACATAATTTGAGACGTTGGTGCCGTAAAGAAGCCTAAGTCTTCTGGTAGATGTCGCTACATACGCCTCCCTAAGGCGTTATATGAAGGAACTGATTGAAGGATTTGGTGCCCGAACCAGATTGTTCCGATAGCTCAGTTGGTAGTAGCGACGGGCCATGAATGCCTGTGGTCGCCGGTTCGAATCCGGCTCGGAGCATTAAATTTTTCAATTTTTCCTTTCATTTAAAAAAATTATAAACCAAAATGCCTTAGTTTAACTATAAAATAAAAGTATTACCTAATTTTCATCATTAAATTACTAGTAATGTCAGGAAGCGGACTAGTTAATAATTTAATAAATAACTTACCTTTCGAATTGCATTTGCCTGGATATAATTATTGTGGGCCGGGTACAAAACTAAAGGAAAGATTGTTAAGAGGTGACCGTGGTATAAATAAATTAGACGAAGCTTGTATGCAACACGATATCGCGTACAGTAAATACTTGGACCTGGCTCAACGTCATAAAGCTGACATAGAGTTAATAAACATGGCAAAACAAAGATTAAAGTCTGCAAATGCCAGCAAAGGAGAAAAGTTGGCATCATGGTTAGTAAACAAAATAATGAAAACTAAATTGCGAGCTGGGGCTGGAATTAAATCATTTAAAAACATCGTTTCGAAAATTCGTACACAAATTAAAAAACAAAAACCTAAATGTGATACGTCAACAATTAAGTGTGCATATAAAGCAGCAAAAAAGTTACTTTCTAAAAATTCGCGTATTCGTTTACCACGCATAATTCCTATCCCAAAAACTGGTGGAATCTTACCTCTGATTGCTATTTTTGCTGGGTTGTCAGCTCTTGGTTCATTGGCTGGTGGGGCTGCCGGCATTGCAAAGGCTGTAAATGACTATAAATCAGCTCAAAAGAATCTACATGAGTCAGAACGACACAATAAAATGATGGAGTCAATCGCCATTGGCAAAGGCTTGTACATAAAACCTTATAAGAAAGGTAGTGGTTTGTTTTTAAGCACTCCAAAAAACTGAGCAGACGGCTACCAAAGAGAGCTCTAACTAACTTAGATCTACTAAAATATGGAAGTGACATCCCGCATTTCAGGGGCGTTTTCATGCGTGATAGTTTACCAAAACGACCTCATCGTATGGAATGTGCAATTGTTAATTTAGATAGCTCTAAGAACATAGGGACTCACTGGGTAGCATATGTAAAATTAAACACGTATTGCGAATATTTTAATAGTTATGGAGATATAAAACCTCCTGTAGAACTTATTACATATTTAAGGAAATATGAAATTTTTTATAACTATTGTACTTATCAAAAATTTGATACTGTTAATTGTGGACATTTGTGTTTAAAATATTTATGCAACTTTTGGCGAAAACAGTATAAATATAGCACAATAAGCAAATAAGATCACTTCTAAAATGTCGTTCACCCTATCTGTAACTGGTTTAACTTCAACGCTTATTACAAATTATTCCCCACCTCTGCAGTTGGAAGGGGATTATGAGTGTGGACTTTTATATTTTTCAACCTTTAATTCGATACCCAATATCGATAGTAGAAATAACCGATTCTACTATGGTAATAATGAATTCCTAGAAATACCAGAAGGATCGTACGAACTTGAAGATATTGGTGATTATATAAAAGATAATGTCAAAGACTGCACTTTTAAGTTAATTTGCAATAATAATACACTGAAAACTAAAATATTGTGTTCAAAGGATATCCATTTTGAAAAGAACAACTCTATTGGGAAAATTTTAGGTTTCGGAAACGAAATACTCAAACCCAATATAATAAACTGTTCGCAATTCCCAGTTAGCATTTTATCAACGACCGTTATCAGGATTGAATGTGATATTGTGAGCGGATCATTTGTTAACGGAAAACCTAGCCATATAATACATGAGTTTGTTCCTAATGTGCCACCTGGATATCGAATCACAGAAGTTCCGAGAAACTTAATTTATTTTCCAGTAAATCAAGACACAATAAGTTCAATTAACGTGCGCATTCTCGACTCGGATAATCAACTTATAAATTTAAGAGGAGAAGATATTCAGTTATATTTACATCTTAGAAAAAAAGCAAGATGATAGATTTCAATAAAAAGTCTCTGTGTCGACCTAGACATTACAGTTAAGAAACTATTGTCAAAAGGAGAACACCTATCAAATTAACGAAAGAAAACATATTTTTTTTTAAATCAATTGGATTATTAAAATGACTGATATACTTAATGTTGCAGAGTCTTTTGCAGAAGACAATGCTATTGAAAGCTTTGAGGTTCATTCCTATAGACCATATGTAACAACATTTAATAAAAATGATGAAATTCGAATACCCATTAATCAACAAGACTTGTATGTTTTACCTTCTTCGAGTACTTTGTATTTAGAAGGTACTGTTAAGGTTATAAACAGAGAATCGAATGCGGAAGTGAACAGTATTCAATTCACAAACAATCCTTTTCTTCTCCTGTTTCAAGATATCCGATATGAATTGAATGGGGTTGAAATTGATAAAGTGAAGAATGTTGGTGTCACCACCACTATAAAATCTTTGCTTTCTATGAATAGTAATGAATCGTCTATGTCAAAGGCGTGGGGATGGGACTTTAATGGTACAAAAAATATTCATGGTGGACATTTCGCTGTATCTTTGCCACTGAATAAAATTTTAGGGTTCGCTGAAGATTATAATAAAATAATAATAAATTGTAAACATGAGCTGATTTTGCTGCGAAGTAATTCAAATTTGAATGCGGTAAAACTTAATACTAATGAAGTGTTGGAAGATATTATTATCGATAAAATCGTATGGAGAGTCCCTCATATTAAAGTATCGGATCGTCAAAGAATTCAAATGTTAAAATTAATGGAAAAGGATCGGTCGTTAAACATTGTTTTTAGAAACTGGGACTTATATGAGTATCCTCTCTTACCAAAAACCACTAAACATACATGGGCAATCAAAACATCATCTCAGTTAGAAAAGCCGCGTTTTATGGTGTTAGCCTTGTCAACCGACAGAAAACAAAAGTCTGGGGAGGATTTCTCGCGTTTCGATCATTGTAATTTACGTGAAGTCCGTGTATTTTTAAACTCTACTTACTTTCCTTATGAAAATTTAAACGTGAAGTTCGAGCAAGACAATTATGCATTGTTATATGAGCAGTATACAAGGTTTCAACAGTCGTATCACGGACGCCGTGCTGAACCGCTTTTAAATATACAGGACTTTAAAAGTTGTGCTTTATTTGTTTTGGACACTTCAAGACAAAATGATCGTTTGAAGACAGGTCCTATAGATGTTAGAATAGAAATTGAGAGTGATACACAAATTCCTGACAACACATCTGCATTTTGTCTAATATTTAACGATTGTATAGTAGAATACAAGCCTTTAAGCGGCATTGTGAAGAAAATATCATGAAATCGGATCATTATATTGTGGACATACAAGGCTTCAAAGATGATCAAAATAAATTCATTATTAAAGAGTTGGCAGTGGCTACTGAAGAATTTACATTAGTGTTCTCAATTAAACCACCATTCCCATATTCTCGTTTATCGAATGAAGAGCGTAGAAATGTGTCCTGGATTGAAAAGACTTTTGGTTTTCGATGGAGTGAAGGCCATATTAACTTTAGAGAATTTAAAAGAATAATCGTTCCTTATCTTGAAAATAAGACAATATTTGTGAAAGGTCAAGAAAAAATAAAATGGGTTCAAGAATTGTGTGATACTTGTAATATTTTCGATATTGGACAAAAAGGATGTCCAAACTTTTTAGTTTTGTATAATACGTTCCTTAAGGGAGTAAATAAAATAACTTTAAACCATGCTATAGATAAGCATTGTTCATTAAGAAATGTAATTTGTATTAAAAAATGGTATTTTCAAAATCAAGATTTTTTTATAAATAAAAATGTTGTGATATATGAATGTATTTTATTTCAGTTACCTACCTTTTTTTATTTTCTACCTACAGTATAGGTGAAAAAGTTAAGAAAATAACCTGATGCATGAATTAGTGTCGTATTCGAATATATAAATAGATGTTTAAAATTAGAACACAAACAAAACAAATGCCTATTCATAGACATTACTCACACACTCGTAGGTACAAAAGCTCATCTTCTTAAGTTTTTTACCTATAATAAACATGCGCATGTTTGTATTCACTCCAACAGCTTTACTATAAGATATTTATACTGTTTTAAGTAATATTATTCAAACTGGATATTATTATGTCTGGGATATTGTGAATACAAATACGCCTGCACAAACATGAGAGGCAATGCTCACATTGCATCATAAAGCCATAAGGAAAAGGTTTTTAAATATAAACAAATAAAGATCAAACTCATTTATTTAATAAATCGACAACCAAACATAATTTCAAGTAAACAAGTTACTTAACCAATATAATAAAACTAAACCCAGTATATTAATAAACAAAATATTTAGAAGAATGTTCTATGCCCCCAGGAAAGAGTGTGAATATTGTCCTTTAATATGACTCGTTTGTCATCATTTGAAGACAAGGCAACTTTACTAAGAGCTTGTGTAAAAATGTTATGCTTGACAGACTTAAATAAAATGTTCTTTTTTCGTACCAATTCTTTATTGAAGAGCACATTCTCATAATCATGAAAACAAAGATCCGTGATTGCATGTTTTTTAGTGCCTTTTGCTTTCTTCAACAGTTTTTCTTGTGTTTTAATGCAGTATAATTTCGATCTAAGACCAACAAACTGAACAATTAACTCGCCTCCTAGCTCATCTTTAAATAACCCGGGTACCTTTTTATTTTTTTGACATATGTTGTATATATTATCCACGGGGTAGTTACTTGTATCTAAGTGATGCTGAAAATTCAATTTTAAATCTCTATACAAATCGTCTGTTTTTATAAAATACAGATAAGAATCGGTATCTGAATAACACATAGTAAGGTTTTTTCCATAAAAAGGTTTCATTCGAGAATAATGAAAGTCGTACATGTGAGATTTGAATATTTCTAAAACAGTAAATCCAATGTAAATTGGTTTATCGAGCATAATAATTTCGGGGTTCATTTGAATAGCTACTAAGTTGTCAGTAAAGACACTTGCACTATGAAAATTCGGACGTGCTATCAACACTTCTGCACTAGTTTTTTTCTTCGTTTTGTTCTAAGTATCAGTCCATTGATTAACTAACAAAATATTTGTCCTTCCCCTCAACTCGGCACTTTGCTCGACAACGACTCCCTGAGGATAGCAGTTGCTTTAAGGCTGGGGAGCAAGGTATGCGAAGCGCACCGATGCGTTTGTGGGACAATGGTGGAGGAGAATGGCCACCACGGGCTAAGCTGCAAAAGATGTGCGGGTCGGTTCCCTAGACACCATTCTATCAATGAGATCGTGCGTCGGGCTATGGTGTCCGCCAACGTACCGTGCATCCTGGAGCCCCCGGGTCTGTCTCGGACTGACGGAAAAAGACCAGACGGGTTGACGTTGGTTCCCTGGCAGAGAGGGCGGTGCCTCCTATGGGATGCAACTTGTGTTAGCACTTTTGCAGCGTCCCATCTAAAGCACACAATTAAGTCAGCTGGTTCGGCGGCCGAAAATGCCGCCAAGCTCAAACACGCAAAGTACTCTGCCTTGGAACCGACTTATGATTTCGTTCCGGTTGCTGTGGAGACAGCTGGGCCCTGGGGCGGTGAGGCTCTCGGGCTGTGCAAGGAGTTAGGCAGACGATTAAGGGACAGGGGCCTTGACCCCCGCTCTGGGTCATGGCTCGTCCAACAGGTCTCCATTGCTGTTCAGCGAGGCAATGCCGCTAGCATTTTGGGGACCTTTGGTTCGGGCTTGACGCAGAGCGGGATGTACTCGTAGTATTACTTTTATTTATTTTTACGTATTTTAATTTTATCATTCTTTACACCATTGTATTCCGACTTGATTTGTAATTCATATTATGATAATGTCCATATTGTTATTTTAAACTAATTAAAGATACTTTTATTTGTCCTATTTTCTGTTGCTTCTAAAGTTTTTCCGAAGAGACTGTTATTTAGTAACTTGTAGAAGTTCATCTGAAATTCAGATTTTGATTTTTTTCTCAACTGTGTGTTTAAGTCAATATACTGCTGTATGAATGGACTTTGTTTGAACTTTATAACTCTATGTTTTTTTTTGAGTTTTAAACCATGTTTCAAGCAAGTTTTCAAATGTATGTAATGAATAACGTATTCATATTTGTCATACAAGTTTGGAATAAGTTTAAAATTCTTTGATCCGGGCGGTATATATTTTTGTGGACAAAATGGAATGTCATTATGTAAATCGTGTAGGTATTCTGGATATTGTAAATCTACCTCTAATATGTAACCATAGAGACTATCAGCTGGAACTTCGAGGAAATTAGTTTTTTCAATCTCATGCCTACATAATAGCTTGAAATCCGCATAAGGTAAATAACTGCACATTGCGAAACCATAAAGATTGTTACAGTCAATATAAAACAAAAAAGAATCTGGAACGGATGGGTCATAATCCTGTAAGTATTTATTATTGGCACGAGCATATCTAGTAGAACAAAGGCATACACCTCCACGAATTCCTTTTTGAATCATTCGAATTATTTCTAAATCGTTTATGAGTTCTAATTTCACATCAGTAATAAGTAACATTGCGTCAAAGCTTAAACTCGGAGCCGTCATGTAAAAAACAGGATCTAGTTTGTAGTTTAACATGGAGGTACGCCGAAAGTTTTCAAATATATCGGCCAACATTAACACATCCGACTTAAGGTAAAGATCTGTGTACTCTCCTAAGGTCTTTAAATTAAATACGTTCCAAACATGCTTAGCTCGGTTATAGTTAGAATCAGAAATATTGCTATCGGTTATCGAACTGTATAAACAACGCTGTGATGGTAGTGTTTCCTCTTCATACACTTTCCAACAAGTAATGTATTCGTATGGGTATATACCCTTGCCTCTGAGTAATGCAAATTGGTCTTGAACAGGAAAAAAGCTACTTAAATGAACAAAGTCTTCATCATTTAAATCAGCTGATAGTTTTTCTAAACTGGTTCCTAAAAATTTGAAAGAATCAACGAAACGCACAGGGACAAACTCCTCATTACCTATTTGGAAAAACTTTGTAAACGAAATATAATTTTCTTTATTTTTTGCAATGACTTTTAACCTACCAGTCATTTCTCCTAACTGCCGAATGAACAAATGGGAATCGTAGCCAGATAAATTATGAAAAAATATAGGTATAAACTTTGGTAAGCGAAATTGAATATTACAATACGAATGTGCAGCGCCTCTGAAACGACCTGTTAAGTGGCAATGATCTCTAACTGCATCGTCCAGCAACAATTTATTGCAAAGAAAACAATGTTTCGCTTTTAAAAATTGCATTTCATCCTCGTCCGTCTGTTTTAAAGGTACAGGGGTGCTATAGATTTCTTTTATCTTAGTTACATCACTTTTTAAATAGTCGAGAAATTTTTTAACACAATCTCGCCCTCGATAATTAACATATTTGTTGAGAGAACTATCATATGAACAAACAATATAATACGCAAATGCAGCTGGAATGTGTTTTTGTAACGTAGTAATACATTTAGATTCAAATTCGTTACTTGTGTTTGGTTGTAATATACATTCAAAATCCGCATACAGCACAAAAGGCATCGCTTGCATTCTTTCATAGTTCTTAAATTGAATATGTGTTCCACAATCAGGTAATACTGTCGCAACACCCCCGCACACATGATTACTCAAATTATCTAAGCTGTTAAAAAATATCAAGCATTCATCACAAAAAAATATTCTTCCGTTGTGTTTCGTTAACTGACGTTTTAAAAGGCGACCCAAATCTTTTATCAAGCAATAATGCGATTGATCACCATTTTCTAGGATCAGCAAATTAACATGATGTTTCCTTTTCTTATCAGTTTTATATAATGGCCCAACAACTTCATTTTTTCGTAAACCATAGACATTAACACTTATTTTTTGGTTATTTTTTTCAAATATTTTGATGTCGGACAGACCGGCAGCAAACGTCATGTTTTTTGTGTTGAGAATGTTTTCAAAGTGTGGATAAGAGGATATTCGGTCCTGATTGTTTTTCACTGGAAATAATGCAGCTATTATACACCATAAAAACAGAAATTGTCTTTATTTTTAATATTAACGCAAGCCCTTCTGTGTTTAATTATTTTAGGCAATTCTATAAACCTAGACGCTCTCAGCGGATTGTATTTATTAATGTTTATTTCCAAATAAAGGTTTTGTAAAAAACTCCATCCACTGTCCCTTTCTTGGAATTCGTCAATTTTTGAGCTTATAGTTTTCAAAATTATTGAAAAAATTTCTTTGAATTCATAACTTTGATGTAAAATTAAGTTTTGCGTAGCGAATGATTTAATTTCACTTGTATTATTTTTCGGTAAACAAAATTCGGCAAATAATTCGAAGTTAACCTTAATAGATCCAAAAGCAGCTCTTCTTGCTTCTAGAATTTGCCTAACATGTTCACGAAGAGCGCTCAAAAACTTTGCAGGTGTGTCATGGCTACTACTTTCCTCGCCTCTTACTCTATATGATGCTATCCTACTGCGGAAAGCACTGCTAATTTTTTCAATATTAGGAGTTAATTGAACAGAATTATTGTTTTTATGTAAATTAGTACGTAAGTGAGCAGAAAAGGCTCTGCTTGGGATACTTATGTCACACACAGAACAAAATATCGAACTTTGACGCATTTTACTAGTTGGCACGAGAATATACTGGGTTAGTTAATTTATATATTACAACCTTATAGAATTACACACTTTTTTTGTCTGGGAAGAAGGTTCCTTCGTCTGAAAAGTCCCCCTTACAACGGTTCAGAATCTTATTTATCCCTTCAACTACAGCTGAATCTGAATCTACTCGATACTTTAAATTAACCAAGGCCTTCTCCCATCGGTTTTGAGAAGGAACATTTTTCAAATCATCTACGTTATACAGTTTTAAATCAATAAAAAGATCACCCGTTAACGAAGCTGAACGTCGCACGTAGCCACCTGCAACGCGACGTGTTAGAACCGACGCTAGATAATTATCCGCTGATGCACGACGTTGGGCTTCGATTTCTTCCTCATCACCCCAGTTCGAAAACCAACCAGGTTTTGATTCAGGTCTCGCTTGTAGAGGTTTCTTGTTACTGGAAATATTGAAAACTTGGTATTAACTTAAATATAATCGAAATTGAAACGGATTTTTAAATCATACTCACTATATAATTAATTAAACTAAGTGATTACATTTATGTAGTGCGTAAATTAGCAAATGCCAAAAAAATAAATATTAAAAATTAATATTTTGTTTTATTACGGGTCGGTAGAAGTAATATAATTAGATAGGTACCTTTTGCTTGAGCGTCCTTCCTCGGTTTCAACTTCACTGGCCTGTGAGCGTTGTTTTTTTGTTACTTTTTTAGGTTTCTTCTGACTGGAAAATAGAAAACTTAGTGTTACTAACTTTAAATTTACTGGATAATATAGGGATGTAAAAATCTTGCTTAACTTTGAATCTATTAACATGAGTTTATTTGTATAGTTCGTAAAACTCAATACGAATGAAACATGAGATAAGTAGTAGTTAAGTATGAAGCAAATTTAATTAAATACCTTTTACTCGCATGTTGTTCCTCGTCGTCACTGTCCAGCGACCAGCCAGAGTTCGCACTTCGTTTCAGATGAGGAGAAGCGCCTTTCCTTTTCACCGTTTTTTTAGCAGCCCTTCAAATAAATAATGAATATCAATTAGACAACTTGTTTCTCATCATTCGATTAAGTATAAATTAATAACTTTAATTACGTAAAAAATACTAACTTGTACGTTTCAAATTCGTCCTCAGACTCATGGATTTTTTTAGACTGAATCACGTTGAATTCAAAGTCCGACCTGAAAATAAACACGCATAATTTAATGAATATTCCTTAATCTTAAGTAAAAAGCTTACCTCGTTTCAAAACATAACCGGGAGAGATTTAAATTGCGCATATAAGTGTACTCCAATATTTCACTCTCTGTTTTATCACAGATTGTTTAAATTTGAGGGCCAACACTGATAAAAACAAACAAATATAGCATCCGTGATCGATTAAATTCACAAACTTGTAAACAATTAACTCTAAATAATTAAAACCAAACTTACGAACATTATTTCAAGGTGAGTAATTTCTCCTGGGATGTATTACACGCTCTGTGACACAAGCACTTCCTACAAAATATTACTGGAAATGAATAAATCCAAGGTTTTATTGCATAAGCAAAACTCATGCAAGTCAGACATTATCAACCTTTAAAGCAAATAATACTAAACTTGTCTAACCAGAATTATAAAATATAGTAAGAAACAAGCATATTATAAAGGTTGCACTTCAATGTAAGTTATATTCAATTCATCAGCTAAATTTTACTTGAAAAACAAAAATATCATATTAAGTCGGAAACAGGATATCACAAAGCGACCGCCGCACATCAGACGACCGACACCGCCTTTAGGCTGAATTCATAGTAGAAGCTATAATATAAACATTATCTTTGTCCTCGCTATATTGTAGCAAAACAAGTTTTAATTTGGCAATGAGTTTTCCTCGCCACATGCATATCGTCTTTAATAAAAATGGTTTTCGTGTTTATTTAATGATTGATCACAAACTTGTTAATACATGTTGTAGAATATAACAATAGAGTGACTAGTTCATACCTGAATCATACTGAGTTTAGGTAGTTATTATTATTGCACATTAAGCTCAATAGAAGTATAAAACACGACTTACAGGAATACTAAAATACTTCTATTGGAGATTTCAAGAAGGACGCATTATCACTCCCAATCTGATTTTATCAAAATGGTAAGCATCATTTAAATTAACATTTGAGTATCTCATTTCTGTTTATAGATATTATGTGTACATATGTAGTTTAAAATTACTTATTCAAATCAAAATTTCTTTTTACAGAGCTCACAACCCATCGAGTCCGCCTCCAAAATTAAGCCAACCACTCCATTTTACTCTCAACTTTGTGATCAGATGAATGATCCATTTAATTACTCACAAGACATGGATGTGTATTTATAATATCAAGATGCACTCTTGAATCCATCACAAGAAATTCCTCTGTCGCAGTCGAAAAAAGAAAGGAAAACCTCAAAAAAAGGAAAGAAGGCCAAAGAAATGGACTTAAATTCCCATGTTATCAGAAAAGTAGCCAAAGGAAAGCGTCTTATAAAAATTAGCATTTCCGATATTGTTGAATCGAAGCTGGAATCTAATGGCGTCACGGTGCAGTACGTTGTACAAGAAGATTATGACGAGCTATTAAATGCAACCGAGGGCCTTGTGGAAAAAATTGTTAAAAAGTTGAGTGCAGTGACTAATTACTGGATATTTTAATGTTAAGATGCCCTAATTATTTAAGTTTAAATAACTCGTATATTGTTATTTATAATCTGTAATTTTTATTTTATTTTTATTCAAGTTTTTATTTAACGATCATGATAATTAAGTCATGTAAATTGTTCTAGGCTAATTTTTATTTTTATTTTAGTATCTTGCGTTATTGAAAAACTTAACTAATAAATCGTATCTATACTTTGGATTTGTTTTTTTTTTTTTTTTTGCTTTCTTATCTGCTTAGAAAACGAATACCCAATTATAGTACGTCCAAAATTGTAAGATACATCCCATCAAAAAACGCACGCAGAAAACGAGTTTACTATGAGAGCATAAAGTCATTTTTTGCTTGCGTTCGTTTGACAGAATGTTATTCATATGTTCAAAATGCTCCTTTAACCAACGAGGATAATGAGCGGACAGGCAGAATGACTCGAGTTACATGAAAATGCACGATGACAAGTTAGTTACGTCGATCAACTTTGTTATGTAGTTAAAAGCAATATGAGCCAAGTGTTCAATTCTAATATAAATCTAACAGCTTCTTTATAGCCTCTATTTTGCAATAAATTGATCTAGAATATAGGCCATCAAACAGTTTACAATTGAAAGCAAAGAAATATAATATTTAATTTGCCTTAATTTAAAGTCTAGATTACTAACAGCTTTGTTAAACATGAGGCACGAGCACGTCATGAGTTATAGCCAATGGAAAACCATGGCCTGAAACACGCTATCAAAGTTTTATACATTTGTTCATATAAATAAAAAATCAATCCTAAGTCTGTCGGGAAGTTGCGACCGGACGACCCCAGCACGTAATTCGGATGCACTGGACTTGGCCACCCAGTGTGTTAGTTGTGCTGAATACAGAACCTTGAATACAGGGGTTTTCTATACCTAGGCGGTCGATAGGTATGGATACCCACACCCGGAGGGGGTTAAACTCAAAGCATGTAATCATGTCTTACGAGCCTGATCAACTTGTTCGATATGTTAACGTGCAAACACCATAGTCGCTCTGCGCTATGAGGGTTTCTGCCAGGAATCAGCTTCCTGGGACCCTTGCATGCAACTGAGGGTTGGCCGCCTTAGACTGCATGTTGTGTTAAGCTTTTGCTATTTGAAAGGACTGATTTTATTTATATGAACAAATGCATAAAACTTTGATAGCGTGTTTCAGGCCATGGTTTTCCATTGGCTTATAACTCATGACGTACCTACTCATGAATCATGTTTTACAAAGGTGTTAGTAATCTAGACAAATAAGGTAAATAGACTGTGTATTATGCTTTTACTACTGTATGTTATGCTTGAACCCAATTGAGCGTTTAAAATCATAACCATAGGTAAGAAAACACCTGATTCAACGCTGGAATCAGAAAACCCAATTGATATTTCAAAAGCCGATTGAGATTTTAAAATTATAACTACCATGATTTCTTGGGTCTGAACGCAGAACAGATTATGAATATCTCAGAACCCAATTGAGCGTTTAAAATCATAACCATAGGTAAGAAAACACCTGATTCAACGCTGAAATCAGAAAACCCAATTGATATTTCAAAAAGCCGATTGTGATTTTAAAATTATAATTACCGTGATTTCTTGGGACTGTTTTGAATCTTGAATCAAAACTCCCAATAATCACCTACTTCAATTAATTAATAAAACGATTTTATTTGTTTAGTCTGAGTAAGAACAGCCTGTAGAATTTGTGTTGCCAGGCGTGCATAGTCAGGCGCTGCATTTTTTTTATTTCTATCAATTTCTTCTTGGACTGTCTGTTGTCACTAAATCACTTGTAGTCAACAAATCAGCTTATCACGACTGATCGCCGATCAACCAAGAAAAAAAATATTTTGCCAAGTAAGAATCCATTACCTAGAATTAAAAAAAACTGTACATTTTGTAGAACCCGGTTAATTAAAGAATGCATCGTGTTTATGCATACATCTTGCTGCAAGGTGCAATCGTGACTCAGGGTGAGTTGCACCAAACCATCTGTAATCGTAAGCGGTGTTCGTTAAAATCTGAATGTATGGAACGTTTGACAAGTTTCTTTGGACTGACAGCTGTCAGCGCCATATTTAACGGTGATCGGTCTGTAATCGTAAGTCGATGCAACCCGCCCTTAATCGGGATATAACCATAACACACAAGTGTCGTAATGTTATAAAACACGCGTGTTTGATATCCAGGATTATGAGCCTATAAGCGACACAATAAGAGGTATGTTACGATTAAATGTGTTGAAATAATACATTACGTAACTAGGGCGGTGAATTCGTGAATGCACCAGATCGCAGGTGTTTGTGGCCCGAACCGAAGTGGAGGGCCATAAATATGCGCTCTGGGGCTTTACGAATTACTGCCCGTGTTGAGTACAAAATTTTACGTCTTCACCTGGCCACAATGCGAGTTTTCCCGTACGCGCAGCGTGCAGTAAAACTCTCATTATGGCCAGGTGTGACGTAAATAATGTTATTTACATATCTATAAATTGCATATATTACAATGGTTGTGGATTTGGAACATTGAAGGTAAAGAGTGATGTAAATTTAAAAAAAAAACATCCAAATTAATGACAGACGGGTGAAGATCAAAAAATATGCTACATAGTTAATGCCTTAATTTAATCTACGCTTTAACTTTCTCATTTTCGTACAATCATAATAAAATGTATGGGTAATTTTATTGTCGTTACGAAAAAGAGAAAGTTAAAGCATATATTAAATTAAGGCCTTAACTATGGAGCATATTTTTTGATCTTTACCCAGATAATATTTCATTAACAACATTTAAAGCTGTCACAGACTGGCGCGGCCTGGCCGCGGCGGTCAATAGTTAACTTGTCTTTAGCTGTCAAATTCACTATCGCCGCACCGCAGGCTACGCCAGTGCGATTCAAGCCTGTGTCATATCAATCACAAACCACAGAATTAACTAGTTGTCACACATTACTTATTACAAGCTTTTATTTAACTTGCCCATGTTAGTACGTAGTTGGGACAAATCTTGCGAGTTAAATTTGACCCACTTCCCGGTGATCGATTGAGCTGAAATTTTGGGTATAAGTATAGTTTGGATGACAATTAAATATTATGGTACCATCAAGCTGATCTGATGATGGAGACAGAAGGTGGCCATGGGAATTCAGTACTTAACCGAGGTAGGTAACCCCGTTGAGTTTGTGTTCGTTAGAAACGTCTCAATGAATAGTTGATGATGGTATACAGAAAAGTACATTCGGCAATAAAAGCTTATACCAAAAATGTAATTTTTACAGAAAATTATTTATAGAACAGTGAAAACACTTTAAGGACAGTACTGTACGAGTTCGCAATCGCACAGAACCACGAATTAACTAGCTACTTACTTGGTTGTGGCAACCACAGTTGCCAATTCCGCGCTTCCCTGAACTGATTGTGACAACGATGGTGGCAAAGTATGGGCTGCTATTTAAAAAGAAAGGGTTACCTTTGTTTTACCAAAAAAAAATTGACAAATTATCACTTCCCAAAACATTTTTCGTAGAATTTCATTTGCCAAATAATCGTTTGCCAAATTAACACTCGACAAATAATTCTTACGCAAACCTTATGTTTGGCATATTCATGTTTAGGCAATATCTCGTTTACCAACTGGTACTTTGACCAAATTTCATTCAGTCAAATATATTAGTTGGCATAATATGTTTTAACCAAAACAAAATAAGGCAAATGATTTGTATCGTCAATATTTAGTTGACCATTTATATTCCGTCGGTTAATCAGCAGGGGAACTCTTCAATGACAAATCATTTGCATCTTTATTTCAATGGTGTATAAGATACACAATAAAATAACAACTTTTTTAGTTATGTGGGTAGGGAAAATTAATTTGTGTAGAAGTCACAATTCTAACCTAACCGCCAGCGTGTCGACGTCACCCCGCTTCGCGGGGTGCCTATTTCCGCTCTAAGGGACACAAGCTAACCCTAACCTAATTTAACGCCTTTGCCTACCTACCTACTTAACCGTGCATTATTTTATTTATGGGACCGTGCCGTTTTATTAATAGTATTTTGGTAAAATGTCATAACCCAAACAATTGTGATTTTTGTCTATTTATAGTTTGCCATAACATGAACTTGACGAAATGATTATTGTCTAACGTTTTTTTGCCTTATTAAAGCATTTACTTAAAGACCACATGCCATAATGTAATTTTTCGTAATAATATTTTGCTGAATGAAAATTTGACGTAATGAAAATATTCTTATTAAAATTGTGCCAAAGTTTGCATTGGCAAACAAAACAGTTGCTAAAATTTGTTTAGGAAATGAAATTTGACCAAAATAAATTTGGTAAAACAACAGGATCCCAAAAAGAAAGCAATTTAGGCTACCTATTTTTAAAAATTCGATATGAAGTGAGAGGTTAGATGTAAATACTACCCATTGCAAGGCATACATGGGAATTTCAATCTTATGTTAAAACTATATATTTACAATATTAGGGGTTCGAGCCTACGGACGATTACATTACCTTATCAAGTAAATTGTAAAGTAATCTTAAAATCTTCAAATAATCGCCGAAACATTTTTTACGAAAGATAATATGATCACGTAAATATTAAAATTATGAAACTCATTATACAGAGCTTTATGCAGGCTTATCCTTTCACTAATGAAGTGATCATTACAAAAAACCTTTTTTCTGAATAAAATCAGAAAAGTGAAAAGTTAAATAAATATAAGGGGACAATCTTACACAAATCGACCTAGTCCCATAGTAAGCTCAGTAAGGCTTGTGTTATGGGTACTAGACGACGATACATAATATAATATATAGTAGATATAAATACTTAAATACATAGAATATATCCATGACTCAGAAACAAATATTCATGCTAATCACACAAATTTTTGCCCTTACCGGAATTCGAACCCAGGACATCTTGCTTCCTAGGCAGGGTCACTACCAACTAGGCTAAAGCGGTCGTCAAAATGCATGTAAGTTCGCTCAAGCGTGGTTCAAATATTACTAAACATCTTCAACGCAAGGAAAATAAATCCGTGTTAAGATTTTTCTAACATTTCGTTTGCTACCACGTACACGTATGGGATGGGGACAGAACCAGTGTAACAAGCAGGTCAAAGTATTATTCGCAAATGCTCTCATGTGAACCAGCCGCGCGCAATATGGTCACGCTTGCTTGCCCTCCATCGAGATGTAGGTATCCGCATCACATACAACTTTATTATTTTGTTTTTTATTTCCTAAAAAAATCTTCACAAATGTACTTGTTCATTTTTTTGTTCAGTTCAGTTCGGTGCTCTAAACCTGCAAGAAAATTTGATGAAAACTATCAAAGAGTAAGTTACTTAATCATACTTATCTATAGTTTGATTGCCAAAGTCTTCTTGTTTCAATTGAGATATATAATTAGAATTGAATAAGGTTCTGCTTTTAGACGCATGCATTATCAATAGCAATAAAACTGATGTGACACGAGTAGTGATCAAAACAGGAAATAAATAGAGACAAAAGAGGTTCATCGACAAATACACAAGTGGCCTAAGGTGACTGACGGTGTAGTTACTGTCAGTATTGCTTCCCGCTCTAATCTAAAAGCAATGATTTAAATCTTAGGGTGCAGTATTGCAATTAAATAATCAGCTCTGATTTGACTGACGGTTAACACTGACTACTAACACCGTACTTTACCGCACCGACCCGCACTGCCAATTCTAAAGTGGCTTGAGGGTTTCGTTTCTATCAAACGGCTACGCGATTGGGTAACTACTCTGTGATCGAATCAAGTACTAGGACTAACAAAATATGTACTCGACACAGTTTCACCTTTGCTTTTGTAGTGCACCGTCGCGCCTCATTAACTACACTCAACAATAAACACTTAAAACGGGCTTAGTTGTTAGGGATAAGTTCTCGCATTGGCCGCTTTAAAAAAAAAAATATTTTTTCGGTTTATGCGTATGAAGTGTACGAGCGAGTGAGGCGAACGAGGTTCTTTCTTTCATGTCCGGCGCCCATCTGGCTGTTCTCCTCTAAATCCCTCGCATTTCTCTCTCTGGTGACATTCTGTGAGCAGGTTCGATATTTGTCGATTCAATGCTACAGCTCACAGAGCCACTAGAAATAACCAAGTTAAAATATGTGTTGAAGTAAATAATAAATTAATCTTCACGTAAATGTATGCACTGAAACCTTAATTCACCTACATAAAAGTCATAGTGCATATTCTGCTTATCCAATTTTCAATGTTAAGAGGAAATGTAATATACATGTGAAAGGGGAATTTATTTCACGGTAGGTAAAGATCCCGTTCAAACAACAAATAAGGTAAACTCAATCACAATGTTTGTTCAGCCGCGCGACACTAAACCAACCGTTCTGTACTCACGCGGCGCTCTAAGCTGAGGCATGTTGGTATTTTTATTTGTTCATTTATTTTAATACATTAGACGTAGTAGGTGAGACAACGACGGAAGTATACGACTGTTTTTCCATCTCCAAGAACTCTCGACCTTGGCGGGGTCATTATTTGATCGTACCTATAAGTAAAAAATAAAAAAAACTTTATTAAAGCCGTTCTTGTATGTATTGGCGACGTATCCGAATTGACATTAAATATTTTTGTTAATAGACTTAAGTCAGACGTTAAAAGACTAAAGTTTTGTTAATAGACTTAAAATTAAACTAGCATCCGATGCATACTATTCCATAAACAAATTTATGATTATGAATTAAATAGGCATGAACACTGACAGCCAAACTACTTTTTAACTGGCTCCCTACCCAACCAACTGTTACTATAATATAAGGTAGTATAAAATATCTTTCTTTCTGAAACATTGACATATAAACATATGTACTAACCATAATTATACCGTATTGTAAACTAAGACATACTTTACTTACCTAAATGTTGTAATATTATGTAATAAAATTCTTGGAGATTTTGACAAAAATTGACATGTAAAACTACGTTTTATCAAGGAATAAATGAAATGAAATGAAAAAGAATTAAATTGTGTAACACAAACATAACAAATGCTTATTGGAACACTCCACCCCTACATGCAAGAGGTTTTACTTGGGTTTTTTAGTTTTTTTACCTACAGCCAGTTTTTATTAGTGTAAAAACGCGGCTTACCGATTCACTGCCGAGAAACTCTACGCGTTACGCTCGTAGTCGTTCCCGTAGCAATCCTCGTATGTTGCGGAAAGCCACTACGGCGTCAGCGCCCGCTAGGCGAGTTATTGGCAGTTAAACTAGCCATTAGCCTAGCCGCCGTAGCACTACTCCATAATCCATAGGAAATTAACGTCACATATTGCAAAAATCACCCTTAGCGCTTTGAAGAATGTGTATCGTAATTAGCACTGAATGGGTTAATTTCAATTCAATTTAAAGAAAACCTAACCTTTAGTATATGACTTTTAGTGAAAAGTGTATACGAACAAAACTGACTACCAGGTTGGGCAGCAAACATGTTTTCAAAAAGTTATAAATAATTGATGTTTCTGTCGAATATAAAATTAAGACAGGCAGAAATAATATAGGTAACCTAACCACGCTATGCCATTTCACAAAATAATAATTGTCCGTTAACCCTCTTGCGGTTTCAAGGAAACCATACTGAAACGCTAATACATTTGTTTAGTTCAATTTGAAAAGCGCTCAATGATCGAAATAAGTACAACTACTTGGTAGGTACATTGCCTTTGATACGAAGAACAGTATAGTAGACGAATTTGTGTGTTAAAAATCTAATGTTTTATGGAATGAGTCATTTCAATAGGCGAGCTAATGCAACTATAGGTAGTCTCAAATTATGATATTACAATCGGATATAAAATATCGGCAAGTAAAAGGCAGTAAAAACTGTCTCAAAATTCTGAAAAGGATGTTTATACTTTATACGTTATGCTAGCGCAGCGTTTTATACTCGTGTAGGCAATCCGTTATGTCAGCATAATCTGTCTTTACGCCTTTTAGCCAGATTTACCTTTTGTGGGGCTATTGGCGCCATCCGTAAACCCTGCAAGTCTATTCAATGCATGGAAAGATGAATCGGCTTCAAACTACAACGGATTTCAGTGTTGGGTGATTGAAAACTGAGGTGTGCCTTAATTTAACATGCGTACAATATTATGATATACACGTACAAACGTAAGTAGTCACGACAGTTTGTGTCATAATTGAAAAACGGTCCCCGTGAAGGATCTGGTGGCTGAATCTGCGATTACTGTGTAGTTAATAATGAATGGTAGGCAGAGAGTACGGAGTTCCATTTGCCATGAATATAACATTTAAAAACACGAGGTAAAAAGGAAAGAAAAAATTTCGACGGGGGAAATAGGCAATCGTGTTATATGGCTTTTATGATAATATATATATATATATATATATATAATTCCAGCTATCACACTTTTTAAACACCAGCATGAAAGAGGTTGTATTCTGAAGGATGCAGCTGCAGGACATCATTAACACTCAAGTAGTCGCTTAAGGGTCTACGGAACCCAGTAGTGTTCATTACAAGCAATAACTTCGTCGTTTTGCATCTCGCGGCGTTGCCGCTCTTAGATGTCTGTGAAGTTAGCATATCAAGTTTTAGCAGATCACAAAAAAACTGGAGTTCTATTCGCATGCAACATAGTTCTATAGTTCCTGATACATTTTAGCAATAGTTCTGGCGTTTTTACCAAAAAAAACAATCTTGTGTATTTCAAACAATTGATATGCTAACTTCACGTACCTAGCATATCACTTTACTCCGAATCGACTAAAAATTAATATCCTGCCTTTTCAAAGTGTTCCCAAGAGTTCCTGATACTTTAAATACAGCTAGCAGAACTATCTAGCATGAAAACTTAAAAATAAACCTTTCTTTAATTCAATGATATGCTAACTTCACACGTGATCTGCTGATAGTTTTTGAGGAGTTCTAGGCTTGTATTTGGTCTTAAATGATAGCTCTAGCCATGTAGAACCTAGAACTCCGGAGTTCCAGGCTCTAGTGCTACATCTTATACCTAAAGAAAATTTATGAAAACTGAAAATTTTGACATGCAAGTGCTATACGATAACAAATAAATTTTTAAATGGCTCTGGCTTGTTTGCTAGACAATAAAACAGATTTGCCATTAGAAAATAAAAAAATCTTCAAACCTAAGCTGAAAAACTTACTTTGAAGGACGAAAATAATTTTCATTGTCTAAGGACTCAGACTACTTATATCCAAACTTCACACGTGATCTGCTGATAGTTTTTGAGCAGTTCTAGGCTTGTGTTTGGTTTCAAATCATAGCTTCAGTCATGTAGAACTAAGAACTCCGGAGTTCCAGGCTCTAGTGCTAAATCTTATACCTAAAGAAAATTTATGAAAACTGAAAATTGTGACATGCAAGTGCTACATACCGATTATATGCAAACTTCACACGTGATCTGCTGATAGTTTTTGAGGAGTTCTAGGCTTGTGTTTGGTCTTAAATGATAGCTCTATCCATGTAGAGCCTAGAACTCTGGAGTTCCAGGCTCTAGTGTCACATCTTATATCTAAAGAAAATTTGTCAAAAATGGAAATTTGGACATGCTAGTGCTCTAGGATGAAAAATAATTTTCAAAGGATTCGGGCTTGTTTGCTAGGCAAAGAAACAGATTTGCCAATAGAAAATAAAAAAAAATCTTCAAACCAAGCTGAAAAACTTACTTTAACGGAAGAAAATAATTTTCATTTTCTAAGGATTCAGACAGATTATATACAAACTTCACACGTGATCTGCTGATAGTTTTTGAGGAGTTCTAGGCTTGTGTTTGGTTTTAAATGATAGCTCTAGCCATGTAGAACCTAGAACTCCGGAGTTCCAGGATCTAGTGCTACATCTTATACCTAAAGAAAAATTATGAAAACTGAAAATTTTGACATTCAAGTGCTATACGATAACAAATAAATTTTTAAATGGCTCTGGCTTGTTTGCTAGGCAATAAAACAGATTTGCCAATAGAAAATAAAAAAATCTTCAAGCAAGTGCTATATACAGATTATACGCAAACTTCACACGTGATCTGCTGACAGTTTTTGAGGAGTTCTAGGCTTGTGTTTAGTTTTAAATGATAGTTCCAGTCATGTAGAACCAAGAACTCCGGAGTTCCAGGCTCTAGTGCTAAATCTTGTTCCTAAAGCAAATTTATGAAAACTGAAAATTTTGACATGCAAGTGCTATACGATATCAAATAAATTTTTAAATGGCTCTGGCTTGCTTGCTAGGCATTAAAACAGATTTGCCATTAGAAAATAAAAAAATCTTCAAACCTAAGCTGAAAAACTTACTTTGGAGGACGAAAATAATTTTCATTGTCTAAGGACTCAGACTACTTATATCCAAACTTCACACGTGATCTGCTGATAGTTTTTGAGCAGTTCTAGGCTTGTGTTTGGTTTCAAATCATAGCTTCAGTCATGTAGAACTGAGAACTCCGGAGTTCCAGGCTCTAGTGCTAAATCTTATACCTAAAGAAAATTTATGAAAACTGAAAATTGTGACATGCAAGTGCTACATACAGATTATATGCAAACTTCACACGTGATCTGCTGATAGTTTTTGAGGAGTTCTAGGCTTGTGTTTGGTCTTAAATGATAGCTCTATCCATGTAGAGCCTAGAACTCTGGAGTTTCAGGCTCTAGTGTTACATCTTATATCTAAAGAAAATTTGTCAAAAATGGAAATTTGGACATGCTAGTGCTCTAGGATGAAAAATAATTTTCAAAGGATTCGGGCTTGTTTGCTAGGCAAAGAAACAGATTTGCCAATAGAAAATAAAAAAAATCTTCAAACCAAGCTGAAAAACTTACTTTAAAGGAAGAAAATAATTTTCATTTTCTAAGGATTCGGACAGATTATATACAAACTTCACACGTGATCTGCTGATAGTTATTGAGGAGTTCTAGGCTTGTGTTTGGTCTTAAATGATAGCTCTATCCATGTAGAGGCTAGAACTCTGGAGTTCCAGTATCTAGTGCTACATCTTACACCTAAAGAAAATTTGTCAAAAATGGAAATTTGGACATGCTAGTGCTCTAGGATGAAAAATAATTTTCAAAGGATTCGGGCTTGTTTGCTAGGCAAAGAAACAGATTTGCCAATATAAAATAAAAAAAATCTTCAAATCAAGCTGAAAAACTTACTTTAAAGGAAGAAAATAATATTCATTTTCTAAGGATTCAGACAGATTATATACAAACTTCACACGTGATCTGCTGATAGTTTTTGAGGAGTTCTAGGCTTGTGTTTGATCTTAAATGATAGCTCTAGCCATGTAGAACCAAGAACTCCGGAGTTCCAGACTCTAGTGCTAAAAATCTTATACCTAAAGAATATTTATGAAAACTAAAAATTGTGACATGCAAGTGCTATATACAGATTATATGCAAACTTCAAACGTGATCTGCTGATAGTTTTTGAAAAGTTCTAGGCTTGTGTTTGGTCTTATATGATAGCTCTAGCCATGTAGAACCTAAAACTCTGGAGTTCCAGGTTCTAGTGCTACATCTTATACCTAAAGAAAATTTATGAAAACTGTGAATTTTGACATGCAAGTGCTATAAGATAACAAATAAATTTTTAAATGGCTCTGGCTTGTTTGCTAGGCCATAAAACAGATTTGCCAATAGAAAATAAAAAAATCTGCAAACCTAAGCTGAAAAACTTACTTTGAAGGACGAAAATAATTTTCAATGTCTGAGGACTCTGACTACTTATATCCAAACTTCACACGTGATCTGCTGATAGTTTTTGAGGAGTTCTAGGCTTGTGTTTGGTCTTAAATGATAGCTTTAGCCATGTAGAACCAAGAACTCCGGAGTTTTAGGCTCTAGTGCTAAATATTACACCTAACGAAAATTTATGAAAACTGAAAAATGTGACATGCAAGTGCTACATACAGATTATATGCAAACTTCACACGTGATCTGCTGATAGTTTTTGAGGAGTTCTAGGATTGTGTTTGGTCTTAAATGATAGCTCTATCCATGTAGAGCCTAGAAATCTGGAGTTCCAGGCTCTAGTGTTACATCTTATATCTAAAGAAAATTTGTCAAAAATGGAAATTTGGACATGCTAGTGCTCTAGGATGAAAAATAATTTTTAAAGGATTCGGGCTTGTTTGCTAGGCAAAGAAACAGACTTGCCAATAGAAAATAAAAAAAATCTTCAAACCAATCTGAAAAACTTACTTTAACGGAAGAAAATAATTTTCATTTTCTAAGGATTCAGACAGATTATATACAAATTTCACACGTGATCTGCTGATAGTTTAAGAGGAGTTCTAGGCTTGTGTTTGGTCTTAAATGAAAGCTCTAGCCATGTAGAACCTAGAACTCTGGAGTTCCAGGATCTAGTGCTACATCTTATACCTAAAGAAAAATTATGAAAACTGAAAATTTTGACATGCAAGTGCTATACGATAACAAATAAATTTTTAAATGGCTCTGGCTTGTTTGCTAGGCAATAAAACAGATTTGCCAATAGAAAATAAAAAAATCTTCAAACCTAAGCTGAAAAACTTACTTTGAAGGACGAAAATAATTTTCATTGTCTAAGGACTCAGACTACTTATATCCAAACTTCACAGGTGATCTGCTGATAGTTTTTGAGCAGTTCTAGGCTTGTGTTTGGTTTCAAATGATAGCTTCAGTCATGTAGAACTAGGAACTCCGGAGTTCTAGGCTCTAGTGCTAAATCTTATACCTAAAGAAAATTTATGAAAACTGAAAATTGTGACATGCAAGTGCTACATACCGATTATATGCAAACTTCACACGTGATCTGCTGATAGTTTTTGAGGAGTTCTAGGCTTGTGTTTGGTCTTAAATGATAGCTCTATCCATGTAGAGCCTAGAACTCTGGAGTTCCAGGCTCTAGTGTTACATCTTATATCTAAAGAAAATTTGTCAAAAATGGAAATTTGGACATGCTAGTGCTCTAGGATGAAAAATAATTTTCAAAGGATTCGGGCTTGTTTGCTAGGCAAAGAAACAGATTTGCCAATAGAAAATAAAAAAAATCTTCAAACCAAGCTGAAAAACTTACTTTAAAGGAAGAAAATAATTTTCATTTTCTAAGGATTCAGACAGATTATATACAAACTTCACACGTGATCTGCTGATAGTTATTGAGGAGTTCTAGGCTTGTGTTTGGTCTTAAATGATAGCTCTATCCATGTAGAGGCTAGAACTCTGGAGTTCCAGTATCTAGTGCTACATCTTACACCTAAAGAAAATTTGTCAAAAATGGAAATTTGGACATGCTAGTGCTCTAGGATGAAAAATAATTTTCAAAGGATTCGGGCTTGTTTGCTAGGCAAAGAAACAGATTTGCCAATATAAAATAAAAAAAATCTTCAAATCAAGCTGAAAAACTTACTTTAAAGGAAGAAAATAATATTCATTTTCTAAGGATTCAGACAGATTATATACAAACTTCACACGTGATCTGCTGATAGTTTTTGAGGAGTTCTAGGGTTGTGTTTGGTCTTAAATGATAGCTCTAGCCATGTAAAACCAAGAACTCCGGAGTTCCAGACTCTACTGCTAAAAATCTTATACCTAAAGAATATTTATGAAAACTAAAAATTGTGACATGCAAGTGCTATATATAGATTATATGCAAACTTCACACGTGATCTGCTGATAGTTTTTGAAAAGTTCTAGGCTTGTGTTTGGTCTTATATGATAGCTCTAGTCATGTAGAACCTAAAACTCTGGAGTTCCAGGTTCTAGTGCTACATCTTATACCTAAAGAAAATTTATGAAAACTGTGAATTTTGACATGCAATTGCTATAAGATAACAAATAAATTTTTAAATGGCTCTGGCTTGTTTGCTAGGCCATAAAACAGATTTGCCAATAGAAAATAAAAAAATCTGCAAACCTAAGCTGAAAAACTTACTTTGAAGGACGAAAATAATTTTCAATGTCTGAGGACTCTGACTACTTATATCCAAACTTCACACGTGATCTGCTGATAGTTTTTGAGGAGTTCTAGGCTTGTGTTTGGTCTTAAATGATAGCTTTAGCCATGTAGAACCAAGAACTCCGGAGTTTTAGGCTCTAGTGCTAAATATTACACCTAACGAAAATTTATGAAAACTGAAAAATGTGACATGCAAGTGCTACATACAGATTATATGCAAACTTCACACGTGATCTGCTGATAGTTTTTGAGGAGTTCTAGGCTTGTGTTTGGTCTTAAATGATAGCTCTATCCATGTAGAGCCTAGAACTCTGGAGTTCCAGGCTCTAATGTTACATCTTATATCTAAAGAAAATTTGTCAAAAATGGAAATTTGGACATGCTAGTGCTCTAGGATGAAAAATAATTTTCAAAGGATTCGGGCTTGTTTGCTAGGCAAAGAAACAGACTTGCCAATAGAAAATAAAAAAAATCTTCAAACCAATCTGAAAAACTTACTTTAACGGAAGAAAATAATTTTCATTTTCTAAGGATTCAGACAGATTATATACAAATTTCACACGTGATCTGCTGATAGTTTAAGAGGAGTTCTAGGCTTGTGTTTGGTCTTAAATGATAGCTCTAGCCATGTAGAACCTAGAACTCTGGAGTTCCAGGATCTAGTGCTACATCTTATACCTAAAGAAAAATTATGAAAACTGAAAATTTTGACATGCAAGTGCTATACGATAACAAATAAATTTTTAAATGGCTCTGGCTTGTTTGCTAGGCAATAAAACAGATTTGCCAATAGAAAATAAAAAAATCTTCAAACCTAAGCTGAAAAACTTACTTTGAAGGACGAAAATAATTTTCATTGTCTAAGGACTCAGACTACTTATATCCAAATTTCACACGTGATCTGCTGATAGTTTTTGAGCAGTTCTAGGCTTGTGTTTGGTTTCAAATGATAGCTTCAGTCATGTAGAACTAAGAACTCCGGAGTTCCAGGCTCTAGTGCTAAATCTTATACCTAAAGAAAATTTATGAAAACTGAAAATTGTGACATGCAAGTGCTACATACTGATTATATGCAAACTTCACACGTGATCTGCTGATAGTTTTTGAGGAGTTCTAGGCTTGTGTTTGGTCTTAAATGATAGCTCTATCCATGTAGAGCCTAGAACTCTGGAGTTCCAGGCTCTAGTGTTACATCTTATATCTAAAGAAAATTTGTCAAAAATGGAAATTTGGACATGCTAGTGCTCTAGGATGAAAAATAATTTTCAAAGGATTCGGGCTTGTTTGCTAGGCAAAGAAACAGATTTGCCAATAGAAAATAAAAAAAATCTTCAAACCAAGCTGAAAAACTTACTTTAAAGAAAGAAAATAATTTTCATTTTCTAAGGATTCAGACAGATTATATACAAACTTCACACGTGATCTGCTGATAGTTATTGAGGAGTTCTAGGCTTGTGTTTGGTCTTAAATGATAGCTCTATCCATGTAGAGGCTAGAACTCTGGAGTTCCAGTATCTAGTGCTACATCTTACACCTAAAGAAAATTTGTCAAAAATGGAAATTTGGACATGCTAGTGCTCTAGGATGAAAAATAATTTTCAAAGGATTCGGGCTTGTTTGCTAGGCAAAGAAACAGATTTGCCAATATAAAATAAAAAAAATCTTCAAATCAAGCTGAAAAACTTACTTTAAAGGAAGAAAATAATATTCATTTTCTAAGGATTCAGACAGATTATATACAAACTTCACACGTGATCTGCTGATAGTTTTTGAGGAGTTCTAGGGTTGTGTTTGGTCTTAAATGATAGCTCTAGCCATGTAAAACCAAGAACTCCGGAGTTCCAGACTCTAGTGCTAAAAATCTTATACCTAAAGAATATTTATGAAAACTAAAAATTGTGACATGCAAGTGCTATATATAGATTATATGCAAACTTCACACGTGATCTGCTGATAGTTTTTGAAAAGTTCTAGGCTTCTGTTTGGTCTTATATGATAGCTCTAGTCATGTAGAACCTAAAACTCTGGAGTTCCAGGTTCTAGTGCTACATCTTATACCTAAAGAAAATTTATGAAAACTGTGAATTTTGACATGCAAGTGCTATAAGATAACAAATAAATTTTTAAATGGCTCTGGCTTGTTTGCTAGGCCATAAAACAGATTTGCCAATAGAAAATAAAAAAATCTGCAAACCTAAGCTGAAAAACTTACTTTGAAGGACGAAAATAATTTTCAATGTCTGAGGACTCTGACTACTTATATCCAAACTTCACACGTGATCTGCTGATAGTTTTTGAGGAGTTCTAGGCTTGTGTTTGGTCTTAAATGATAGCTTTAGCCATGTAGAACCAAGAACTCCGGAGTTTTAGGCTCTAGTGCTAAATATTACACCTAACGAAAATTTATGAAAACTGAAAAATGTGACATGCAAGTGCTACATACAGATTATATGCAAACTTCACACGTGATCTGCTGATAGTTTTTGAGGAGTTCTAGGCTTGTGTTTGGTCTTAAATGATAGCTCTATCCATGTAGAGCCTAGAACTCTGGAGTTCCAGGCTCTAATGTTACATCTTATATCTAAAGAAAATTTGTCAAAAATGGAAATTTGGACATGCTAGTGCTCTAGGATGAAAAATAATTTTCAAAGGATTCGGGCTTGTTTGCTAGGCAAAGAAACAGACTTGCCAATAGAAAATAAAAAAAATCTTCAAACCAATCTGAAAAACTTACTTTAACGGAAGAAAATAATTTTCATTTTCTAAGGATTCAGACAGATTATATACAAATTTCACACGTGATCTGCTGATAGTTTAAGAGGAGTTCTAGGCTTGTGTTTGGTCTTAAATGATAGCTCTAGCCATGTAGAACCTAGAACTCTGGAGTTCCAGGATCTAGTGCTACATCTTATACCTAAAGAAAAATTATGAAAACTGAAAATTTTGACATGCAAGTGCTATACGATAACAAATAAATTTTTAAATGGCTCTGGCTTGTTTGCTAGGCAATAAAACAGATTTGCCAATAGAAAATAAAAAAATCTTCAAACCTAAGCTGAAAAACTTACTTTGAAGGACGAAAATAATTTTCATTGTCTAAGGACTCAGACTACTTATATCCAAATTTCACACGTGATCTGCTGATAGTTTTTGAGCAGTTCTAGGCTTGTGTTTGGTTTCAAATGATAGCTTCAGTCATGTAGAACTAAGAACTCCGGAGTTCCAGGCTCTAGTGCTAAATCTTATACCTAAAGAAAATTTATGAAAACTGAAAATTGTGACATGCAAGTGCTACATACCGATTATATGCAAACTTCACACGTGATCTGCTGATAGTTTTTGAGGAGTTCTAGGCTTGTGTTTGGTCTTAAATGATAGCTCTATCCATGTAGAGCCTAGAACTCTGGAGTTCCAGGCTCTAGTGTTACATCTTATATCTAAAGAAAATTTGTCAAAAATGGAAATTTGGACATGCTAGTGCTCTAGGATGAAAAATAATTTTCAAAGGATTCGGGCTTGTTTGCTAGGCAAAGAAACAGATTTGCCAATAGAAAATAAAAAAAATCTTCAAACCAAGCTGAAAAACTTACTTTAAAGGAAGAAAATAATTTTCATTTTCTAAGGATTCAGACAGATTATATACAAACTTCACACGTGATCTGCTGATAGTTATTGAGGAGTTCTAGGCTTGTGTTTGGTCTTAAATGATAGCTCTATCCATGTAGAGGCTAGAACTCTGGAGTTCCAGTATCTAGTGCTACATCTTACACCTAAAGAAAATTTGTCAAAAATGGAAATTTGGACATGCTAGTGCTCTAGGATGAAAAATAATTTTCAAAGGATTCGGGCTTGTTTGCTAGGCAAAGAAACAGATTTGCCAATATAAAATAAAAAAAATCTTCAAATCAAGCTGAAAAACTTACTTTAAAGGAAGAAAATAATATTCATTTTCTAAGGATTCAGACAGATTATATACAAACTTCACACGTGATCTGCTGATAGTTTTTGAGGAGTTCTAGGGTTGTGTTTGGTCTTAAATGATAGCTCTAGCCATGTAAAACCAAGAACTCCGGAGTTCCAGACTCTAGTGCTAAAAATCTTATACCTAAAGAATATTTATGAAAACTAAAAATTGTGACATGCAAGTGCTATATATAGATTATATGCAAACTTCACACGTGATCTGCTGATAGTTTTTGAAAAGTTCTAGGCTTCTGTTTGGTCTTATATGATAGCTCTAGTCATGTAGAACCTAAAACTCTGGAGTTCCAGGTTCTAGTGCTACATCTTATACCTAAAGAAAATTTATGAAAACTGTGAATTTTGACATGCAAGTGCTATAAGATAACAAATAAATTTTTAAATGGCTCTGGCTTGTTTGCTAGGCCATAAAACAGATTTGCCAATAGAAAATAAAAAAATCTGCAAACCTAAGCTGAAAAACTTACTTTGAAGGACGAAAATAATTTTCAATGTCTGAGGACTCTGACTACTTATATCCAAACTTCACACGTGATCTGCTGATAGTTTTTGAGGAGTTCTAGGCTTGTGTTTGGTCTTAAATGATAGCTTTAGCCATGTAGAACCAAGAACTCCGGAGTTTTAGGCTCTAGTGCTAAATATTACACCTAACGAAAATTTATGAAAACTGAAAAATGTGACATGCAAGTGCTACATACAGATTATATGCAAACTTCACACGTGATCTGCTGATAGTTTTTGAGGAGTTCTAGGCTTGTGTTTGGTCTTAAATGATAGCTCTATCCATGTAGAGCCTAGAACTCTGGAGTTCCAGGCTCTAATGTTACATCTTATATCTAAAGAAAATTTGTCAAAAATGGAAATTTGGACATGCTAGTGCTCTAGGATGAAAAATAATTTTCAAAGGATTCGGGCTTGTTTGCTAGGCAAAGAAACAGACTTGCCAATAGAAAATAAAAAAAATCTTCAAACCAATCTGAAAAACTTACTTTAACGGAAGAAAATAATTTTCATTTTCTAAGGATTCAGACAGATTATATACAAATTTCACACGTGATCTGCTGATAGTTTAAGAGGAGTTCTAGGCTTGTGTTTGGTCTTAAATGATAGCTCTAGCCATGTAGAACCTAGAACTCTGGAGTTCCAGGATCTAGTGCTACATCTTATACCTAAAGAAAAATTATGAAAACTGAAAATTTTGACATGCAAGTGCTATACGATAACAAATAAATTTTTAAATGGCTCTGGCTTGTTTGCTAGGCAATAAAACAGATTTGCCAATAGAAAATAAAAAAATCTTCAAACCTAAGCTGAAAAACTTACTTTGAAGGACGAAAATAATTTTCATTGTCTAAGGACTCAGACTACTTATATCCAAATTTCACACGTGATCTGCTGATAGTTTTTGAGCAGTTCTAGGCTTGTGTTTGGTTTCAAATGATAGCTTCAGTCATGTAGAACTAAGAACTCCGGAGTTCCAGGCTCTAGTGCTAAATCTTATACCTAAAGAAAATTTATGAAAACTGAAAATTGTGACATGCAAGTGCTACATACCGATTATATGCAAACTTCACACGTGATCTGCTGATAGTTTTTGCGGAGTTCTAGGCTTGTGTTTGGTCTTAAATGATAGCTCTATCCATGTAGAGGCTAGAACTCTGGAGTTCCAGTATCTAGTGCTACATCTTACACCTAAAGAAAATTTGTCAAAAATGGAAATTTGGACATGCTAGTGCTCTAGGATGAAAAATAATTTTCAAAGGATTCGGGCTTGTTTGCTAGGCAAAGAAACAGATTTGCCAATATAAAATAAAAAAAATCTTCAAATCAAGCTGAAAAACTTACTTTAAAGGAAGAAAATAATATTCATTTTCTAAGGATTCAGACAGATTATATACAAACTTCACACGTGATCTGCTGATAGTTTTTGAGGAGTTCTAGGGTTGTGTTTGGTCTTAAATGATAGCTCTAGCCATGTAAAACCAAGAACTCCGGAGTTCCAGACTCTAGTGCTAAAAATCTTATACCTAAAGAATATTTATGAAAACTAAAAATTGTGACATGCAAGTGCTATATATAGATTATATGCAAACTTCACACGTGATCTGCTGATAGTTTTTGAAAAGTTCTAGGCTTGTGTTTGGTCTTATATGATAGCTCTAGCCATGTAGAACCTAGAACTCTGGAGTTCCAGGATCTAGTGCTACATCTTATACCTAAAGAAAAATTATGAAAACTGAAAATTTTGACATGCAAGTGCTATACGATAACAAATAAATTTTTAAATGGCTCTGGCTTGTTTGCTAGGCCATAAAACAGATTTGCCAATAGAAAATAAAAAAATCTGCAAACCTAAGCTGAAAAACTTACTTTGAAGGACGAAAATAATTTTCAATGTCTGAGGACTCTGACTACTTATATCCAAACTTCACACGTGATCTGCTGATAGTTTTTGAGGAGTTCTAGGCTTGTGTTTGGTCTTAAATGATAGCTTTAGCCATGTAGAACCAAGAACTCCGGAGTTTTAGGCTCTAGTGCTAAATATTACACCTAACGAAAATTTATGAAAACTGAAAAATGTGACATGCAAGTGCTACATACAGATTATATGCAAACTTCACACGAGATCTGCTGATAGTTTTTGAGGAGTTCTAGGCTTGTGTTTGGTCTTAAATGATAGCTCTATCCATGTAGAGCCTAGAACTCTGGAGTTCCAGGCTCTAGTGTTACATCTTATATCCAAAGAAAATTTGTCAAAAATGGAAATTTGGACATGCTAGTGCTCTAGGATGAAAAATAATTTTCAAAGGATTCGGGCTTGTTTGCTAGGCAAAGAAACAGATTTGCCAATAGAAAATAAAAAAAATCTTCAAATCAAGCTGAAAAACTTACTTTAAAGGAAGAAAATAATATTCATTTTCTAAGGATTCAGACAGATTATATACAAACTTCACACGTGATCTGCTGATAGTTTAAGAGGAGTTCTAGGCTTGTGTTTGGTCTTAAATGATAGCCCTAGCCATGTAAAACCAAGAACTCCGGAGTTCCAGACTCTAGTGCTAAAAATCTTATACCTAAAGAATATTTATGAAAACTGAAAATTGTGACATGCAAGTGCTATATACAGATTATATGCAAACTTCACACGTGATCTGCTGATAGTGTTCAGTATTTCAACGTTACTAGCACAAAACACAACGTGTTATTAATTAATTTCGAAATCTATGGATATTAAATCATCTAGCTAGTTTGACGGAGACGAAACCAAGCGCTTTTCTGTAAGCTAGCAACACTGAGCCTCTTATGGTAATATCCGCTTTGCCGCGCATCGTTACAGCTCGCAATGAGTTTGCTGGAGCTTTAAAAACCGTATAAAACTTTCAAAACCGAAATGCGACACGCGACAATTGACCAAACCAGACTTTAGCGGCCTGTGAGGAAGTACAGCACCAGGGGCCCCCCAGAACTTCACACCGAGCAGCGGATGAATTCGAGGTGAGTCTCCCGAACACTATTCTATTTTATCGAAGTAACTACTTAAAATACGCCACATAAAGATTCGAGCCGGATATTCCTTATGAGTACTGGTTATTTTGCTTTAAATTCGCGTTCGTTGCTGTTTTGTGCTAGCATTACATGCTAAATTCCAATTTCTTTTACTACGACTTACGTCACAGCGAGAATCAACATTAATATCGAGTTTCCAAGCGCCTAGCGTATTATTTTACGGTAATACCGGTGTATACACTGCGATCTCAATGAGAACTTTCTAATCTATATATATAAAACGCAAAGGTGACTGATTGACTGACTGATCTATCAACGCACAGCCCAAACTACTGGACTGATCGGGCTAAAATTTGGCATGCTGATAACCACTATGATGTAGGCATCCGCTAAGAAACATTATTTTTTGTACTAAGGACTTGAAACTTTGTAGGGATATTACTTATTAAGATACAAAAAAAGTTCTTTCAGTGTTTAAGAAAATTCCACCCCAAAAGGGGGTCAAATAGGGGTGCAATGTTTGTATGGGGTAAATATTATTTATTGAACTAGAGAATTGAAACTTTGTAGGAAGATTACTTACTAGGATACAAAAAAAACACCTTCAGCGTTTTATAAAATTCCACCCCTAAGGGGATTAAATAGGGGTGCAAATTTTGTATTCAAAACAAGGGATAAGACCGGGCTTTAGGAAATCCTATCCCAAAGGGGGTTAAAAAGGGGTGCAAAGTTTGTATGGGAGAAATATGATTATTTGTACTAGAGACTTGAAACTTTGTACGGATATTACTTATAAAGATACAAAAAAAATTTTTTCAGCGTTTTAGAAAATTCTACCCCTAAGGGGGTTTATTAGGGATGCAATGTTTGTATAAGGGAAACATTATTTATTGAACTAGAGACTTGAAACTTGGTAGGAATTTTACTTATTAGGATACAAAAAAGGTATTTTCAGCGTTATATAAAATTCCACCCCTAAGGGGGTAAAATAGGGGTGCAAAGTTCGTATTCAAAGCTACTGGGACTAGAAACTTGAAATTTACACCAGAACTTTATTTTATGACGTAGGCAAGGGATACGACGGGATTTTTGGAAATTCTATCCCTAAGGGGGTTAAGTAGGGGTGCAAAGTTTGTATGGGAGAAACATATTTTTTTGTACTAGAGACTTAAAACTTTGTAGGAATATTATTATTAAGATACAAAAAAGTACTTTCAGCGTTTTATTAAATTCTTCCCCTAAGGGGGTTAAACAGGTACGCAATGTTTGTGGGGGGGAAACATTATTTATTGAACTAGAGACTTGAGACTTTGTAGGAAGATAACTTATTAGGATACAAAAAAAGTAATTTCAGCGTTTTATAAAATTCCAGCCCTAAGGGGGTTAAATGAGGGTCCAAATTTTGTTTAAGGGAAACTTATTTTTAGCTACTACGTACTTAAAACTTTGTGGACAGATTACTTATTTATTTACAAATAAAGTGCTTTCAGCGTTTTGGAAATAATTACACCTAAAGGGGTTAAAGGGGAGGTCCAAAGTTTGTATGGAGAAAAAAGATTAGTTAGACAATTTTATTCGAGAATTCACAGGATAATTCCTAACGATAAATGAGTAAACACGTGTTTCCGGTTTTTTGAGAATTCAGCCCCTAAAAGGAGACATGTGGTGACAAAATCTGAAAATCAACATCGGCATCTGTTGTTTCTATGGTTTATCGGGTCGCTGATTAGGAAAACAACAACGATTTTACATTCCAACGTGGCGTCTAAATATCAATATGGGCGTTGTTATTACGGTTTTTTGGGACGTTAATATCGAAAATCTTATAGATTTTGAAATGTAATGTTGTGGACATGAAAGTTAATGAAAACTTTTGTGCCAAATTGCAATTCAATCGGTCCAGTTTTTTTCGTAGCAAATCGGTTGTAACAGACGGACTGGGTTTGTATGGGGAAAATATTATTTTAGAAACTAGAGACTTGAAACTTTGTAGAAAGGTTACTCATTGAGATACAAAAAAAGCACTTTCAGCGTTTGCGAAAATTCTACCCCTAGCCCTCTAGGGTTAAATAGGGGTGCAAAGTTTGTATGAAGGGAACTTTCTTTTTTGAGCTATGAACTTGAAACTTTGTAGAAAGATTTTTTTTAGAATATTTAAAAAAACTGTCAGTGTTTTAGAAAATTCCACCCGAAAGGGGTTTAAATAGGGGTGCAAAGATTGTATGAGGGAAACTTTTCCTTTTGAGCTAGAGACTCTAAACTGTATAGACAGATTACTTATTTGAATACATAGCACGTAGAACCGATGGCCGTTGGGGCGGAAAGGTTCTCGAGTGGCGACCACGTACCGGAAGGTGCAGCGTGGGTAGGCCCCCGACAAGGTGGACTGATGACCTGGTAAAGGTTGCGGGAGTCCGCTGGATGCGGGTGGCGCGGGATCGGTCACTTTGGCACTCTTTGGGGGAGGCCTATGTCCAGCAGTGGACGTCTATCGGCTGAAATGATGATGATGATGATAACTTATTTGAATATAAAAAAACCGTCAAAGTGCGAGACGGACTCGCGCACCGAGGGTTCCGTACAAACCTGTTATTACCTATTTTAAGTGAGAGTCTTGAAACTCTGTGTATGGACTGCTTATAACTAGTGATGGGTAACTCAGGAGTGATTGATAAAAAAGATATATATCCGTGCGGACGAACGAATCACTCTTTATATCCGACTGAATCGGCGTACATCTGTATATCCGTACAACTCACTCACTCCTAGCATCGCATTCGCGGTCGCGCTGACGCCAAATGCAACTCACCGTCTCGCTCACTCAATGGCTATGTCATTTATGTGTACTTGATTCATTCAATCAATCGAATGAATCCAATTCATATATCAGCCCGTGAACGCATTGCAATGCATCGCATGAGACGAGAGCTGATTCTAACCGGAGCGACGGAATACGGATATATACGGATATAATGATATAAAAGAGTGATTCATATCCCAGGGAGCAAAAGATATATTTCAATCTTTTCTTTAAAGTGACAAATTTCGCCCATGTCTACTTATAACAATACGAGAGAAGTAATTTCAGGGTATTGAAAAAACCCACCCCTAAGCGGGATAACCAGGGGTGCAATGTTTGTATGGGGGAAACATTATTTTTTGAACTAGAGACTTGAAACTTTGTATAAAGATTACTTATTAAATTACAAAAAAGCACTTTCAGCGTTTTAGAAAATTCTACCCCTAAGGAGGTTAAGTAAGGGTGCAATGTTTGTATGGGGGAAACATTATTTTTCGAACTAGAGACTTGAAACTTTGTAAGAAGATTACTCATTAGAATACAAAAAAAGGACTGTCAGCGTTTTAGAAAATTCTACCCTTAAGGGGGTGAAATAGGGGTGCAAAGGTATGAGGGAAACTTTTCCTTTTGAGCTTGAAACTTGAAACTTTGTGGACAGATTACTTATTTGAATACAAAAAAGAGCTTTAAGCGTGTTGGAAAAATTCACCCCAAAGGGTGAAAAGTTTGTATTGAGAGCAAGAAAATTTTTAAGCAAGTGATTTGTAGCTTGTATGTTAAAAGACTGCAAAACCAATTTCAGCATTTTCTAGGGTTCCGTACCCAAAGAGTAAAAACGGGACCCTATTACTAAGACTTCGCTGTCTGTCCGTCTGTCTGTCATCAGACGCCACCACCCATAAAATAAAATAAATATTGAAGGGAGGCTCCCATACAACAAACGTTTTTTTCTAGGCTGTATCTCAAGAACCGCGATACAGTTGAAATTTCACAAATTATGTACCTATTTCTGTTGCCCCAATAACAACAAATACTAAAAATAAAATAAAATAAATATTTAACGGGTCTCCCATACAAAAAAATGATTTTTTTTGTGCTGGTTTTATAGATAATGGTACGGAACCCTTAGTGCGCGATTCGGACTCGCACTTGCCTGGTATTTATTTATTTATCTCCTAAGAGAATTAAAAGGGGGTTCATAGTTTGTATAGAGACCAAGACATTTTTAAAGTAAGAGATTTGCCACATCGGTTTTACTGTTTGTTTGAAAACTGGAAAACTGATTTTAGTGTTTTTTTAAATAAATTCCTTAAGGGGTAATAATTCTTTATGATGAGCAAGACATTTTTAAAGTAAGAGATTTGTTACTTCGGTTTTAGACTGTTTCCTTGAAGACAAGAAAATATTGGGTGTTAAAAGAGATTCACCCTAAAGGGGCAGAAAAGAGTTGGAAATTTATACGGGGAGCAAGACAATTTTAAAATAAGGGTATTGTCAGTTCGGTCAAGGACTAGAAAACAAACTAAGTACTGCGTTTTTATACTCTTCCTTTAAGGTTGGAGGTCCAAGGGGTTGAAAGTATGGGGAACAAGTATTTTTTGAAGTAAGGAAGTGCTTCGGTCAGACATATATATATTAATTGGTAAGCCATTAATTCAGAATACATAATCCTACTGCTAGCAGAAAAGTAGGTTAAGTTAGAACTGCGACCCTTACAGAACCGAACAGCTACCAGAAAAGTAGGTTAATTAGGTTAGGTTAGGTTAGGTTAGGTTAGGTAGAGTTTTGCTCACAAACCGAAAAAAAGGTAATGTTAGATTAAAACTGCGGATCATTTTATTTATTTTGAGAACTTTATTTTGGCTAATCAAAATAATATATTTTCTATATCACCGTTAAATGGGGACTGGGGATAGAGATGGAAAGCTCTACGTCTTTTGCCGTATGATAATTTTACTTCCAAAACTTTACAGGCACCCCGGACAAACGTAATTGAAACTACTAAACGGATTTTGGCAAAAAAAATCACTAGGTAATGTAGCTTAGTAGACATAAGAAAAAACCTTCAATACATTATGAATAACAAACAATTTAAGTAGTTACAAATGAGTGTATATATTTAAAGAAAACTGACATTTAAATTAAGCATTTTAGCAATTTAATCCTTTTACGCCTAAACCCAGAACGGAATTACATGAACATAGGCATAGAGATAATTTGAGACCGTTGGAAGGATTTAGGATAGTTTTTATCTCGAAAATCATCCCTGAAAATGGTAGTAGTTTGTTTGGGACAGCGATAAAAGTAATGAAGGTCACGCCTAAAAAAAAAAGAAATATTTTTTCTCAAGTTCTTCGCGGACGAAGTCGCGGGCAAAAGCTAGTTATATATAGTTGCATAGGGTTTTAAGCGATATTTGCGACATTACATTTCGCAATCATTTTTTTACGAAAGGCGGTAGACGCATACTCGCGCTGCTCGAAGCGCCCGCTAAGCGCCATTCGCATGGCCGTAATTGCATGCCTATAGCATAGGTTAATTTAGTTAAACGCAACAAAAAATTTAAAAGTTTTAGTACAACGTACAAAACCCACTTAGTATTTACGTACTTAGTGTATATCGAAGCGGTGTAGGTTTAACGTACCGAACCCAATTCCGCGGTCACTGTATTGCTACATACCGATTTATAAGCTGCATGTATTTTTGTACTGCACACATTTCAGTCTTTGTAGCTTGGGATCTACCAACCATTGACTTCTGTAGTTGCTTAATCGATTTATTTACAGTTAAATTTGCGACCAGCTATAGGTTATAGGTGTACACGGGCTGGGTTTCCGCAACTCGACGTCATATTAGCGCCTATTTTGCGTATGGGTTGTTGGCACTACTGCTATTCGTGCCAAACCAGTTCCACCAGAAAGCTTAGCAGACCCTTTATGTTGCCGACGGCTTCCGGTAGTGACCCCGGTGTTCCGAGGTGTTTTGCCCGGTGTACTGCCACCCCAGGGCACGTCAGGATGACGTGAGCGGCTGTCTCTTCCTCTTCCATGCAGGCTCTGCAGAGAGGACTGTCTGTAATACCTAAGGTGAAAAGGTGTTTGTTTAATAGCGCATGACCAGTTATGGCGCCTGTCAAGAGACGGAGTGCAAGCCTCTTTAGTTGTAGTTTTTTTTCTTCGCTCGTTTACTCGGCTCCGGTCACACTAGGAGGGATGGCATAAAAATTCCACTATAAAGACAGCGTACACACTTTCAGGCTACCGCGTTTCAATCGGTTGCCACGCAACATTTTTTTTTACAACCCTTCTCCTATTTCCGAACCAGTCACAGTTGGATCAATTCGGGTTGCACAGGGTGGTTCCACAACACTTCGGGAGCTCAAATACCGCTAGCCATCTGGTTGCCTCTCCAACATTGAATTACGCGTCATTGCTTTAACTATAAGCCGTTCGGTCGAACAAAACAACTGTCCACATATAGTTAGATAGGCTGCGCGCTCGGTTCGGGCGAACGTTGATAGGTATTAAGATGAAATACCTATATTTGACTTAACAATTTTTATATTTGGTAACAAAATCCAAAGTTACAATTTTGTTGGGGAGTCAAAGTCCGACGCCCCACTGTGTATACGTGCATGTGTGCGTGTGCGGTGCGCGAGCCTCTATCGTTGTGTGAGTAGCGCTAAAAACCTAAACTTCGCGCGGCGCTGCTCCGAAACGCCCCCTTAAGTTTGGCATCTAGTATTACACCCAAATACTTTACCTCTGCTGACAATTGGAGCTCTGTATTGAACAGTCTGGGTAAGCGGTAGGTCCCCAGATTCCGTTTGTAGGTGAACATTACCAGCTCCGTCTTCCTTGGGTTGACTGTAAGTTCATTGTCGTTGCACCAGCGTTCCACTATGGCGAGTGCGGAACGGGTGACGTCGCACACTGTACCTGCGTGGATGCCGCTTGTGAGTATTGCTATGTCGTCAGCATACCCGATAGTGTAGTGATGACTGTAGTGATTAAGTCGTTTACCACCATGTTCAAAAGTAGTGGCGAGAGGACGCCTCCCTGGGGGCACGCCTTCGCTACCCTTGCCTGCATTGTTTTGTCTTCCCCGAGCCTGATGACTCTTTGACTCACTCCGTGTCTTACCAGTGCTGTGGTTATGCTGGTGAATTTAGTCTTGTCGAAGGCTCCCTCGATGTCAATGAAGGAACCTAGGCACATTGACTTGTTTTTGATCGCAGCTTCAGCCTTGGTAACCACTGCATGAAGCGCAGACTCTGTTAATTAACCTGAACTGTAGGCATGTTGGTTCTGATGCAGAGGCACCTCCACCAGTGCTCTCTCCCTCAGATGTCTGTCACACAGCCTTTCCAACGTCTTTAACAGGAAGGAGGTTAGGCTCATTGGTCTAAAGGATTTGGGGGCATCTAATCTGTCTGAATCCTGAGACAATGAAAATTATTTTCGTCCTTTAAAGTAAGTTTTTCAGCTTAGGTATTCAGATTTTTTTATTTTATATTGGCAAATCTGTTTCTTTGCCTAGCAAACAAGCCCGAATCCTTTGAAAATTATTTTTCATCCTAGAGCACTAGCATGTCCAAATTTCCATTTTTGACAAATTTTCTTTAGGTGTAAGATGTAGCACTAGATACTGGAACTCCAGAGTTCTAGCCTCTACATGGATAGAGCTATCATTTAAGACCAAACACAAGCCTAGAACTCCTCAATAACTATCAGCAGATCACGTGTGAAGTTTGTATATAATCTGTCTGAATCCTTAGAAAATGAAAATTATTTTCTTCCTTTAAAGTAAGTTTTTCAGCTTGGTTTGAAGATTTTTTTTATTTTCTATTGGCAAATCTGTTTCTTTGCCTAGCAAACAAGCCCGAATCCTTTGAAAATTATTTTTCATCCTAGAGCACTAGCATGTCCAAATTTCCATTTTTGACAAATTTTCTTTAGATATAAGATGTAACACTAGAGCCTGGAACTCCAGAGTTCTAGGCTCTACATGGATAGAGCTATCATTTAAGACCAAACACAAGCCTAGAACTCCTCAAAAACTATCAGCAGATCACGTGTGAAGTTTGCATATAATCGGTATGTAGCACTTGCATGTCACAATTTTCAGTTTTCATAAATTTTCTTTAGGTATAAGATTTAGCACTAGAGCCTGGAACTCCAGAGTTCTTAGTTCTACATGACTGAAGCTATCATTTGAAACCAAACACAAGCCTAGAACTGCTCAAAAACTATCAGCAGATCACGTGTGAAGTTTGGATATAAGTAGTCTGAGTCCTTAGACAATGAAAATTATTTTCGTCCTTCAAAGTAAGTTTTTCAGCTTAGGTTTGAAGATTTTTTTATTTTCTATTGGCAAATCTGTTTTATTGCCTAGCAAACAAGCCAGAGCCATTTAAAAATTTATTTGTTATCGTATAGCACTTGCATGTCAAAATTTTCAGTTTTCATAATTTTTCTTTAGGTATAAGATGTAGCACTAGATCCTGGAACTCCAGAGTTCTAGGTTCTACATGGCTAGAGCTATCATTTAAGACCAAACACAAGCCTAGAACTCCTCTTAAACTATCAGCAGATCACGTGTGAAATTTGTATATAATCTGTCTGAATCCTGAGACAATGAAAATTATTTTCGTCCTTTAAAGTAAGTTTTTCAGCTTAGGTATTCAGATTTTTTTATTTTATATTGGCAAATCTGTTTCTTTGCCTAGCAAACAAGCCCGAATCCTTTGAAAATTATTTTTCATCCTAGAGCACTAGCATGTCCAAATTTCCATTTTTGACAAATTTTCTTTAGGTGTAAGATGTAGCACTAGATACTGGAACTCCAGAGTTCTAGCCTCTACATGGATAGAGCTATCATTTAAGACCAAACACAAGCCTAGAACTCCTCAATAACTATCAGCAGATCACGTGTGAAGTTTGTATATAATCTGTCTGAATCCTTAGAAAATGAAAATTATTTTCTTCCTTTAAAGTAAGTTTTTCAGCTTGGTTTGAAGATTTTTTTTATTTTCTATTGGCAAATCTGTTTCTTTGCCTAGCAAACAAGCCCGAATCCTTTGAAAATTATTTTTCATCCTAGAGCACTAGCATGTCCAAATTTCCATTTTTGACAAATTTTCTTTAGGTGTAAGATGTAGCACTAGATCCTGGAACTCCAGAGTTCTAGGTTCTACATGGCTAGAGCTATCATTTAAGACCAAACACAAGCCTAGAACTCCTCTTAAACTATCAGCAGATCACGTGTGAAATTTGTATATAATCTGTCTGAATCCTTAGAAAATGAAAATTATTTTCTTCCGTTAAAGTTAAGTTTTTCAGATTGGTTTGAAGATTTTTTTTTATTTTCTATTGGCAAGTCTGTTTCTTTGCCTAGCAAACAAGCCCGAATCCTTTGAAAATTATTTTTCATCCTAGAGCACTAGCATGTCCAAATTTCCATTTTTGACAAATTTTCTTTAGATATAAGATGTAACACTAGAGCCTGGAACTCCAGAGTTCTAGGCTCTACATGGATAGAGCTATCATTTAAGACCAAACACAAGCCTAGAACTCCTCAAAAACTATCAGCAGATCACGTGTGAAGTTTGCATATAATCTGTATGTAGCACTTGCATGTCACATTTTTCAGTTTTCATAAATTTTCGTTAGGTGTAATATTTAGCACAAGAGCCTAAAACTCCAGAGTTCTTGGTTCTACATGGCTAAAGCTATCATTTAAGACCAAACACAAGCCTAGAACTCCTCAAAAACTATCAGCAGATCACGTGTGAAGTTTGGATATAAGTAGTCAGAGTCCTCAGACATTGAAAATTATTTTCGTCCTGCAAAGTAAGTTTTTCAGCTTAGGTTTGCAGATTTTTTTATTTTCTATTGGCAAATCTGTTTTATGGCCTAGTAAACAAGCCAGAGCCATTTAAAAATTTATTTGTTATCTTATAGTACTTGCATGTCAAAATTCACAGTTTTCATAAATTTTCTTTAGGTATAAGATGTAGCACTAGAACCTGGAACTCCAGAGTTTTAGGTTCTACATGGCTAGAGCTATCATATAAGACCAAACACAAGCCTAGAACTTTTCAAAAACTATCAGCAGATCACGTGTGAAGTTTGCATATAATCTATATATAGCACTTGCATGTCACAATTTTTAGTTTTCATAAATATTCTTTAGGTATAAGATTTTTAGCACTAGAGTCTGGAACTCCGGAGTTCTTGGTTTTACATGGCTAGGGCTATCATTTAAGACCAAACACAAGCCTAGAACTCCTCAAAAACTATCAGCAGATCACGTGTGAAGTTTGTATATAATCTGTCTGAATCCTTAGAAAATTAATATTATTTTCTTCCTTTAAAGTAAGTTTTTCAGCTTGATTTGAAGATTTTTTTTATTTTCTATTGGCAAATCTGTTTCTTTGCCTAGCAAACAAGCCCGAATCCTTTGAAAATTATTTTTCATCCTAGAGCACTAGCATGTCCAAATTTCCATTTTTGACAAATTTTCTTTGGATATAAGATGTAACACTAGAGCCTGGAACTCCAGAGTTCTAGGCTCTACATGGATAGAGCTATCATTTAAGACCAAACACAAGCCTAGAACTCCTCAAAAACTATCAGCAGATCACGTGTGAAGTTTGCATATAATCTGTATGTAGCACTTGCATGTCACATTTTTCAGTTTTCATAAATTTTCGTTAGGTGTAATATTTAGCACTAGAGCCTAAAACTCCGGAGTTCTTGGTTCTACATGGCTAAAGCTATCATTTAAGACCAAACACAAGCCTAGAACTCCTCAAAAACTATCAGCAGATCACGTGTGAAGTTTGGATATAAGTAGTCAGAGTCCTCAGACATTGAAAATTATTTTCGTCCTTCAAAGTAAGTTTTTCAGCTTAGGTTTGCAGATTTTTTTATTTTCTATTGGCAAATCTGTTTTATGGCCTAGCAAACAAGCCAGAGCCATTTAAAAATTTATTTGTTATCTTATAGCACTTGCATGTCAAAATTCACAGTTTTCATAAATTTTCTTTAGGTATAAGATGTAGCACTAGAACCTGGAACTCCAGAGTTTTAGGTTCTACATGGCTAGAGCTATCATATAAGACCAAACACAAGCCTAGAACTTTTCAAAAACTATCAGCAGATCACGTGTGAAGTTTGCATATAATCTATATATAGCACTTGCATGTCACAATTTTTAGTTTTCATAAATATTCTTTAGGTATAAGATTTTTAGCACTAGAGTCTGGAACTCCGGAGTTCTTGGTTTTACATGGCTAGAGCTATCATTTAAGACCAAACACAAGCCTAGAACTCCTCAAAAACTATCAGCAGATCACGTGTGAAGTTTGTATATAATCTGTCTGAATCCTTAGAAAATGAATATTATTTTCTTCCTTTAAAGTAAGTTTTTCAGCTTGATTTGAAGATTTTTTTTATTTTCTATTGGCAAATCTGTTTCTTTGCCTAGCAAACAAGCCCGAATCCTTTGAAAATTATTTTTCATCCTAGAGCACTAGCATGTCCAAATTTCCATTTTTGACAAATTTTCTTTGGATATAAGATGTAACACTAGAGCCTGGAACTCCAGAGTTCTAGGCTCTACATGGATAGAGCTATCATTTAAGACCAAACACAAGCCTAGAACTCCTCAAAAACTATCAGCAGATCACGTGTGAAGTTTGCATATAATCTGTATGTAGCACTTGCATGTCACATTTTTCAGTTTTCATAAATTTTCGTTAGGTGTAATATTTAGCACTAGAGCCTAAAACTCCGGAGTTCTTGGTTCTACATGGCTAAAGCTATCATTTAAGACCAAACACAAGCCTAGAACTCCTCAAAAACTATCAGCAGATCACGTGTGAAGTTTGCATATAATCTGTATGTAGCACTTGCATGTCACATTTTTCAGTTTTCATAAATTTTCGTTAGGTGTAATATTTAGCACTAGAGCCTAAAACTCCGGAGTTCTTGGTTCTACATGGCTAAAGCTATCATTTAAGACCAAACACAAGCCTAGAACTCCTCAAAAACTATCAGCAGATCACGTGTGAAGTTTGGATATAAGTAGTCAGAGTCCTCAGACATTGAAAATTATTTTCGTCCTTCAAAGTAAGTTTTTCAGCTTAGGTTTGCAGATTTTTTTATTTTCTATTGGCAAATCTGTTTTATGGCCTAGCAAACAAGCCAGAGCCATTTAAAAATTTATTTGTTATCTTATAGCACTTGCATGTCAAAATTCACAGTTTTCATAAATTTTCTTTAGGTATAAGATGTAGCACTAGAACCTGGAACTCCAGAGTTTTAGGTTCTACATGGCTAGAGCTATCATATAAGACCAAACACAAGCCTAGAACTTTTCAAAAACTATCAGCAGATCACGTGTGAAGTTTGCATATAATCTATATATAGCACTTGCATGTCACAATTTTTAGTTTTCATAAATATTCTTTAGGTATAAGATTTTTAGCACTAGAGTCTGGAACTCCGGAGTTCTTGGTTTTACATGGCTAGAGCTATCATTTAAGACCAAACACAAGCCTAGAACTCCTCAAAAACTATCAGCAGATCACGTGTGAAGTTTGTATATAATCTGTCTGAATCCTTAGAAAATGAATATTATTTTCTTCCTTTAAAGTAAGTTTTTCAGCTTGATTTGAAGATTTTTTTTATTTTCTATTGGCAAATCTGTTTCTTTGCCTAGCAAACAAGCCCGAATCCTTTGAAAATTATTTTTCATCCTAGAGCACTAGCATGTCCAAATTTCCATTTTTGACAAATTTTCTTTGGATATAAGATGTAACACTAGAGCCTGGAACTCCAGAGTTCTAGGCTCTACATGGATAGAGCTATCATTTAAGACCAAACACAAGCCTAGAACTCCTCAAAAACTATCAGCAGATCACGTGTGAAGTTTGCATATAATCTGTATGTAGCACTTGCATGTCACATTTTTCAGTTTTCATAAATTTTCGTTAGGTGTAATATTTAGCACTAGAGCCTAAAACTCCGGAGTTCTTGGTTCTACATGGCTAAAGCTATCATTTAAGACCAAACACAAGCCTAGAACTCCTCAAAAACTATCAGCAGATCACGTGTGAAGTTTGGATATAAGTAGTCAGAGTCCTCAGACATTGAAAATTATTTTCGTCCTTCAAAGTAAGTTTTTCAGCTTAGGTTTGCAGATTTTTTTATTTTCTATTGGCAAATCTGTTTTATGGCCTAGCAAACAAGCCAGAGCCATTTAAAAATTTATTTGTTATCTTATAGCACTTGCATGTCAAAATTCACAGTTTTCATAAATTTTCTTTAGGTATAAGATGTAGCACTAGAACCTGGAACTCCGGAGTTCTAGGTTCTACATGGCTAGAGCTATCATTTAAAACCAAACACAAGCCTAGAACTCCTCAAAAACTATCAGCAGATCACGTGTGAAGTTTGTATATAATGTCTGAATCCTTAGAAAATGAAAATTATTTTCTTCCGTTAAAGTAAGTTTTTCAGCTTGGTTTGAAGATTTTTTTTATTTTCTATTGGCAAATCTGTTTCTTTGCCTAGCAAACAAGCCCGAATCCTTTGAAAATTATTTTTCATCCTAGAGCACTAGCATGTCCAAATTTCCATTTTTGACAAATTTTCTTTAGATATAAGATGTAACACTAGAGCCTGGAACTCCAGAGTTCTAGGCTCTACATGGATAGAGCTATCATTTAAGACCAAACACAAGCCTAGAACTCCTCAAAAACTATCAGCAGATCACGTGTGAAGTTTGCATATAATCTGTATGTAGCACTTGCATGTCACAATTTTCAGTTTTCATAAATTTTCTTTAGGTATAAGATTTAGCACTAGAGCCTGGAACTCCGGAGTTCTTAGTTCTACATGACTGAAGCTATGATTCGAAACCAAACACAAGCCTAGAACTGCTCAAAAACTATCAGCAGATCACGTGTGAAGTTTGGATATAAGTAGTCTGAGTCCTTAGACAATGAAAATTATTTTCGTCCTTTCAAGTAAGTTTTTCAGCTTAGGTTTGAAGATTTTTTTATTTTCTAATGGCAAATCTGTTTTATTGTCTAGCAAACAAGCCAGAGCCATTTAAAAATTTATTTGTTATCGTATAGCACTTGCATGTCAAAATTTTCAGTTTTCATAAATTTTCTTTAGGTATATGATGTAGCACTAGAGCCTGGAACTCCGGAGTTCTAGGTTCTACATGGCTAGAGCTATCATTTAAGACCAAATACAAGCCTAGAACTCCTCAAAAACTATCAGCAGATCACGTGTGAAGTTAGCATATCATTGAATTAAAGAAAGGTTTATTTTTAAGTTTTCATGCTAGATAGTTCTGCTAGCTGTATTTAAAGTATCAGGAACTCTTGGGAACACTTTGAAAAGGCAGGATATTAATTTTTAGTCGATTCGGAGTAAAGTGATATGCTAGGTACGTGAAGTTAGCATATCAATTGTTTGAAATACACAAGATTGTTTTTTGTGGTAAAAACGCCAGAACTATTGCTAAAATGTATCAGGAACTATAGAACTATGTTGCATGCGAATAGAACTCCAGTTTTTTTGTGATCTGCTAAAACTTGATATGCTAACTTCACAGACATCGCTCTTAGTACCTCCACGAATGTTCCACGCGTCGAATCGTCGCCCCACCTATCAGTCGGCGCACCGCGCCAGCGTGATGAGGATGTATAAAGTGCGTATGGGTCGGCTAAACCCAGTAGCCACCATTTATGAAACCTTATAATATTTTGTGTTATGGGTCCGCTGGACCCAAGTAGCGAATAGTTTTATAACTTGTATATTTCATTTCTTAAGTGATTATAATCCATGTGTAATAATTTTTAGCATAGAAAATGGCTAATTCGCGGGGTTTTTCTGACTAGGAGATAGCCGATTTTATAAATGAAGAGATCGAGAATGAAGAGTGTTCCGTATGTTAGAGTAAAGTAACGAAATGTTTTGAGTTTTTTCAGTTTTGTTTTAGGAACTCATTTTTTTTCCTATAATAAAGGTTGATCTCTTTTTGTGGTTTTAAATAAGGATATAATAGTTACTTAGAAAATATAATTAAGATAAGAAACTATGAATAAAAAAAAAGATATCAGGTTAACAAATGAAAGTGGCAAAAAAACTGTAAACATTTTTGATTATTTTTGTTACCTAGCGGTTTTTTAACCGATAATTTATACCGATTTTAGCGGTGAACCGATTTAGCCCCCCGGATCGCTAAACTTGAGTGGCAGTGGGCGCGGCACATAGCACGTAGAACCAATGGCCGTTAGGCGGAAAGGTTCTCGAGTGGCGACCACGTACCGGAAGGCGCGGCGTGGGTAGGCCCCCCCACAAGGGGGACTGATGACCTGGTAAAGGTTGCTGGAGTCCGTTGGATGCGGGTGGCGCAGGTGCGGTCACTTTGGCACTCCTTGGGGGCGGCCTATGTCCAGCAGTGGACGTCTTTCGGCTGATGTGATGATGATGATGATGATGATTTTATTTTATTTAGTTTTGTGCACTACAGTTTATGTACAACAGCGTGCAATGGAGGAGCTTCCTGACACGGTTTTTTACCTACTACTAGGAAGCCCCACCCTTGTTGTCATCTTGTGGCTTGTTTATTCCCTTTTTTATGAAACTAATAAGTGAATTCAAGGCATCATATTTAGGTAGGTACTTATATCCGCAAAATATATTTTTTTCCAGTGCAGCCCTTAATGTACAATGTTAAAATACATTTACGGTTATGTCGAGAGAAAATTGCATTGTACAGCCCAACAAATCTACAACGATTAAAAGTATTTTCAAGTTACAGTTGGAAGTACATCACTGTAAAGTTCAACTCCAAACTACATCTTAAACCCGCAATCGTTCTCAAACAAACCCAAATTCTATTCCGTTACAATAAGATACTATTTTGAACATAACAGCCTGACCGCAGGCTGCGTCTAGAGAAGCATTATTTACCTGTCGAGTCCTGTTTTGATCCGTGGAAAAAAGGCCATAGTTACTGTAATCTCAGGTGCAGATAAGTCAGTTTGTAAGCAGAAATGTATTGCAGTGTACGCTGCGATTAATCTGCGCGATTTTCTAAAAGATTTCTCACGTCACGGATTGAAATATAACGGGAATTTCTTCGTTACTTTTGTAGTTGAACGTGATCGTGCCACATGCACATTAAGCCTCCTAACCTAAGGATCATAGCCCTACTAGAAGGACGTGTTTTCTTAAAGGAATTCAAATATTTTACCATTGGAACAGAGGTGCATTTGTTTTTTTTCGGTTGTTCCTTGAAATAAAACGATTTCAGATCTGCCATCTACTTATACTAGTTGGGTCAAATTTCAATGCTATTTTGTAATGCATGGTGGCCCTTAGGAGGATTGATTAGTGACTATATTTACAATCGCAATGTCTGATCGATTCGATCGTTGTTACGAAAATTTATAATTATTGTAACAGTATTTTTACACTTACAATTTTGGTTAAGTATTTATTATAAAAAGGTATATTTCTTGAGTTCCAGAAACAGACATTTATAAAATATGTATAATGACGCAAAGAGTTTTATCTACGCACATATCATTGTGCATAGTGCTCTTAAATGCGTTTAGAAACCGTAGGAAATGACCAGCATTATTACAACCAATTTTACAATGAGACCTTTCTTGTCTGTGGTAGGGAGGTGGGTTGGTACATTTTGGGAAAGTACCTACATATATTTGGAGCAGGTTGATGCAAATACCGCCCGTTCCTACTGCCCGTTCCCTCTCATACATGAGAGGAGGCATGTGCCCAGCAGTGGGACGTATATAGGCTGATGATGTGATGTGTGTGTGTGTGTGTGTGTGATACAAATGGAGAAAGTTGATACATTTGGGACACGTTAATAATGTTTAACTAGGTTGATAAATTCAGGGCACGTTGATATAAAGAACACGTTGATACGTTTCGGTCGAGTTGATAATAAAGAAAGTCCGAAAGCCCGCTTGATGCACGTGGCACAGTACCGGTCATTGTGGCACTCTTTGGGGGAGGCTAATATCCAGCAGACGATAACTTTCGGCTGATATGATCCTGATACATGGGGTGAGATGATGCAAATGTGGTAAGGTACTTAATACATTTGCGAAGGGTTGGGAATGGGGCTGTTTGATACATTCGGGGTGCGTTGATAAAGCTGGATTGGACAGATACAAATGGACGGGGTTGAAATTATGGTTTAACTTATTATGGTTTTGACACTGAGTCTGTGAGATGGTTTGATAGCTACCTCAGTAACCGCAAGCAGTTGGTGGAACTCCGTACTGATGACGGTAAGAGTAATTTCTCAGACATGTCCCTCGTCCCTAGAGGCGTGCCTCAGGGATCAATATTAGGTCCTATTCTATACATTATATACACTGCCGACATAACTGCAGTCATTAAGAATAGCCAGTACCATTTGTATGCTGATGACCTTCAGCTTTATATTTCGTGCCGGGCCCAAGATGCGTGCTTACAAGCTAGCAAATTGAATGAGGATCTTAATAGCATAAATAATTGGTCACACACAAACTCCCTGGTATTAAACCCTAAAAAGTCGAAATACTTAATATTAGGCTCGAAGACCCAAATAGAAACGGTTGACAAACTAAATATCGATTTACATATTAACAACGATCCGGTCATGCGTGTGCGCGAGGCTCGTAATCTTGGAATTTTTATGGACGGCGAGCTGCGCTTTGAACAACACCTGCTTGATACTGTGCGCAACTGTTTTTTTAGGCTTAAAGTACTATACAAAATTCACGACTTTCTTAATGTCGAACTTAGGATACAGCTTTGTGATACACTTGTCCTATCAAAATTAAATTATGGTGACATTGTGTACGCGCCGCGTCCGTTGTCGCGAACGCAGAGACTGGTCCAGCGAGTGCAAAACGCTTGTGCGCGTTTCTGTTTCCATATCCCGCCGCGCACGCACGTTACGCCATTCCTGAATCAAAATCGTATTTTGAGAATGTCCATACGTCAAAAACTACACCTAGCCACATTGATGTTTGGCTTAGTTAATAAACAGGTTCCCTCATACCTTTACAATAAGTTTATGGGGTTTCGTAACTCCAGGTCTTCGGGAGTCAGGTCAACGAGATTCCTTCAGCTTGTTTGTCCAAGGCCGCACACGGCAGCATTCCGAGGTAGCTTCCGCTACGCAGCAACTAAGTGCTGGAACATCATTCCTCCTCCTCTCCGCGCCTTAAAGTCCATTCATAGCTTTAAATTAAAACTCCGGATACATCTTTTTAATGTACAAATTGGTCGTTGAATATTTGAATACTTGTTACTTATAAAATGAATCTGTGGGTAGATAGGTACTTACTTTAACCGTTTACACAGGTACCTACAATCCGACTGTTGCAGTAGGCTGCTTACTTATCTTATTGCTACATAACACATAGCTATTATCATTATTATTTATTATCTGTATAAGATTTCGTTCATTGTAATAGTAGTTTTACGCTTGGTTATTACCACTTTTTTATTTTCATATTTTTTAGTACGAACAGAGTCAATTACATTTCAGTGTTGCATGCATATAAATCACTGTCGAATGATTCTAATGTTACCCGCTAGTTTTTAAGTTCACTTTTGTAATTTTTAGACATACAGTGCCTAAAAATTATAAAATTGTTTGTTTAGTTTAGTCGTTTTATTTATTTTTGGGGCTCTCACTGAAAACCAGCGTCACGGCCCCCGTGACAACATGCTGAGTGAGGCTCCCGTTTAGCACTTAAGGTTACGTTTTTGAGTGTATTTCTTTTTTCCGTGTTTTGTGTGCTAAATAAATAAATTCTTATTCTTATTCTTATTCTAAATATTAAAACAAAGTCGATTTAGGTTTTCCATTTCTATCTTGGGTATTGTAATTCCTATCGTTACTTTATTTTCGTATGTCTCTAAGTAATAAAAAACATAATTATAACGTTGTGATAAACTAATATCATAAACTTACATCAAACATGTCTCCTACAAAGCTAAAAGCGACGTAACTTCTAAAGAACTGTGTAGTAAGACAAAATAATTGTATACACACACCTAAGGAGTATGTACTGTCATGTTTCTTCATAATTATCCCCATCCCCACCACAAATGACGTAATTTTAATTCAGCCACCGTAGGTCGTCTAAACACAGCAGCCAAGTTTAAGCGTCTCACGGGCCGGATATTGCTGCGCGTGACTCGCCGATATTGCGACTTGGACGTTTTTACTGTGCCTGTTTTGGCCCCTAATACCTTAAGTGAGCTTTTATGGGAGGGTTCTGAACAATTGAACCTTTTGCAAGAAGAAGCCGAAATGATTCATGTGAAATATGGATTCTGTCTACAATGAAATGTTATTATTTCGGCTCGGATTTTTCATCGCACGGTAGTACGAAAGAAAACTATGGAGTCCATATTGACATTAAAACATTACTGATATACCTATGGGTAATAAAGGTAACCTATATAACGATTAAGCTTTACGTAATAGGTTTAATCACTATACCCGCGATCCTTGGTACCATATCACTTATTCTAAATTAAGTTATTATATAAAAGCAGCTTCAAATTATATGTTAAATGGAAGTCATAATTGTTGTGAATTACATATTATTTTTAAAGGTTAAAAAAATAGTCACATCTCAATACATTATTTAAGATGGAGACATAACCTAACCCGGCCACTCATGCAAAAATGTCACCCAAATTAATAGGCGCGGCAATTTACGATCATAATTTCCTACAAGATCAGCTATTCCAAAACATCCTGCGTAGAAGAATGTTCTAAGTTACCCAACATCATGGTAGCTTAAGTCATTTTACGAAAGAGGCTGTGAAATTAAGTAACCGTGACAAAAGTCCCTTATTAACCCCTGCCAGCCAAATCTGCCGCCATTGGGGTAAAAATGTACATAATACATGTCGGTCAGCGAATGTCGGTGGAGGGGATGGGGGATGATTTTCTGAACATAATCTGCACCCCTTTTATTCGTTTGAGGTACAGAAAGTTTACACATGAAGAGGAAGTATTAGACTATACTAAACTTATGAGTTCGACATTTCTTACTGATTTATGTTTGTTAAAGTGATTTTGTATGAGAACTTAATGATCCTCCACAATATTAATATATCTACGTATTCTTATAGTATGTAAGTAACTCTGCCTCAATCACAAAACACTTATGTTTTGAGGGAGAAATAAATAGTGTACGTTTTATGGATAACCTCCCAAGGAGGTTGTCTTTACTATGTTCACTTCTAAAACCTAATCTAAATACTTATTGGTTTGATAAATCTTTTTGAATTCTGGGGATTTTTGGGGAATATATTTATTCTGTAATCCCGGCACGATTGCTCTGAAGTTATAGAGTTACCGAGTGACCTAAGCCTGGAGACACTGTGTAATTATATTACCCTTCCCTAATCACCCTAATACTAATTATCAGTAATCACTTAGGCAGTTGTCAGCCGATCCATTATCCTGAACTGGCATATAAACACTGGCCCAACACGAATGGCCTTACGTCCTGACATTGGTCAGGCTTCTTACGCCATTTTATATTGCAATACTAATAAGAACTTTACAATTTGATCAACAGTTTAATAGGTAATTTGACCAGATTAATAGTGATGGAATTTTTAAGTAGACACGTCTGCTCGAGTTCAGAACAATTAATAACACCCCTACTTGTTCCGCAGCTATGTATGGTATGGAGGTTCCCGGAGGCTAGCAATATCGCCGGACACCCTCCTCGTGTATCCTCACACGGTGAGAGTGAATTTGAATATAACTGACTACGCAACGAATTCTCAATTCAATAACGGGTCGATTACGTACTTATGGCACCTCCTGAGCTGCAAGTGTCCATAAGCTACGGTACCTGCATACCATCGAGTAGGTCGTACTTATGTTTGAGTAACTGGGTGAGCGCAAGAGTGGTATAACACTCTCAGCTAACACCTTAAGCATTACTACGGTGTTTGTAGAGCGTTGGTCAACACTCTGGGTATCAGATAACACTGGCTTCAGGCTTTCTAACACCTTTACCTCTGTAAGACATGGGCCTGTTTCGAGGATATAAGGCAGGCATTCTTGACATCTTAACACATGGCTGGAACCGATATAAGAATGATATAAGGGTTATTTTAACGCTAGTGTGCTAGTTATACCTTGTTCACCTTTACACTTGACAATTACGTGTGTATCGTCTCCTCCCACGAATGACACGCGTGACATTTAAAATTTTATCTGCTCACCTTTATCACACTAGGACTAGTAATCAAATAAGGATATATAAATACCGATTGACCTTAATAGAAATGTCAGGAAACAATTGCCTACTTTCTTTAAAAAAAAGTTAAGTCCGTCAGTTGGATAATCATAAAATATTAGATGGTAGATAACCTACACACGACTCAACGACGCGACGTCAAGAGTATTAAGTGTGTACTTAGATCATTTTGAGCCTATTATTTTACGTAGCTACTTCTGTATCCAATGTCTAATATAATAAAGGTAAAAAAGTACACTACACAAATGTACATATTCGGTCTAATAAACGGGGCTTAAAACTTGGTCGAAAAAAGACACAGAGTGCTCCACAATATCGGTAAACAGGAACGATGGAGTTACTTTGATAAGGGGTGATTTTATCTCGTTTCACACTACAATATGATTTCAATGTGTTTCGTACGTTCATGTTAACTTAGTTCATCTCAGATTTCAATCATTACAGAAATTTACTTTAATGTTTGAGTTAAGACTTCGTGTCAATCATATAATGAATTTGACCAATAGGAGGTCGTCTTGACAACAGAAGAAAAGAAAATCGACAAAAAGGAAAAGACGTTGGCTGAGCTTCGTTTCAGCAGTGCTTAGATTTTCAATAGACACCTAGTTTGTTTAATTAGTTTAGTTGACTCGTAAAAAAAAGTATTGTATACAATAGTTATATAATTAGCTTTTTACGAGTATGTCTCGTGGTACCTACTCGACTGTCGGTCGTCCCAAAAATCGCTGGAAGGGTATAGTGGAAGCGGATCTGCCTGAACTGGGAGCCCGCGCTAGCCAGTACAGTACGGCTATCACAACACGGCGCGTGTTATGTATGCTTCACATAACTTTACCACCTAGGTATATCACTAGTAATATTGTAATATTGGTTAAAAAGCTGTATTAGAATACGAACCTCTAGGCATAAGATCATTTTAATAACATCAGCGTTCCAGCGAGCACAAACTCTCTCGATTTTTAAATTATCTCTTATACTATAAATACTCTGATTATTAAAGTCAGAGAGAGACGTATAGTGAGCCCGTGCCGTGAACATTGCGCGAAGTGGCGTGCTCTAGTGACCCCCGTCGCCATGACTTTTTTTGGGTCGTCGTGCCAGCCTGGTTAGTTAGCCAAAGTCTCGTTTCGTCAATTCGCAATGCAAAAAGTAACACTTTAATCTACGCCATGGTAACTCACTTTTTTATAGAGCAGCTCATAACCCAGGCCGTAAAGCCCCGTCATTAAGGCCGGCGCAGCCAGTATTAAATAATTATAACAGATATTGCCAGCTGTTAATCCGCTTCTTTCCGGTTATTACCGCCGCCGCCGATATTACTGGCGCGAACTGGTTGCAAACATTAGTTACGAGTATACAGTAACAGGGATTTTGATACGATTTATTGGAGTAAAGATTAGTTATGAGTACCTATTGAGTTGGTAAAAAGGAAATATTAAAAATTTAATTAAGTATCCATGTTTTTATATAAGTTGTTGAACGTCTATCTAGTCTGTCGTTGATGACCTTCCAATAAAGTACTTCCTATAATTCCATATTGTCCTATAACGGTTAAGAAGTACCTAGTTTTTGTTTTCATTTGCCATGTTATATTATTAGGTATGTCGGAGAAATGGTGGTGTTGGGGTGGTGGTACATGATACAGTTCAGGAATGGGCGTTGCTGTCGGGCATCGTTGGGAGATCGAGTATTGAGACTAAGACTTTGAATCAAATCAATACTTTATTTAATTATTGGGTATACTCGTATTAGATTGCACTTCACTTCAATGATACTGAATGGTAGCGTGGACAGTTCCGAGGTGGTTCCAATACGTCCGGTCACTCCCGTGTTCCGCCAGAGAATGTCCGGAGCTCGGCCCGTCCCGCTCCATTCTCTAGCGCAAGGAGTGGGGCTAGATGGTTCGATGTGACGTCAGCCACAAACCAACCAATCGTAGCCATTCCCACGCTGCGCTACAATTTAGCGTCCGTATTAATGACCATCCTGTCTCCGACAGGTATATGAACTATTTGGGAGCATTTTCAAAGTAACTTGTTTAAGTGTCACAGCCAATTACGAGTATATGTATATCAGTCTTAAAAAAACTTCAAATATAAATAATAAGGTAATGTACCTATACTAATTTATTAATATTTTTTGAAGGTTGATGACATACAAATATGGTCAGGAATAACATATTTTACTTCACACCTGGCCATAATGCGAGTTTTACTGCACGCTGCGCGTACGGGAAAACTCGCATTGTGGCCAGGTGAAGACGTAAAATTTTGTACTCAACACGGGCGGTAATTCGTAAAACCCCAGACCGCATATTTATGACCCTCACCTTCGGTTCGGGCCACAAACACCTGCGATCTGGGGCATTCACGAATTCACCGCCCTAGTTACGTAATGTACTATTTAAACATACTTGGTTATAAACAAAACCTAGAGAAAAAAAGTAATAGCAAACAGCGCACAGCAACTCAGTGAGCCATGTCACAACCGCGGATTCGTCGAAACAAATAAGCACAACTTCACTTCTAAATACAACGTTTATTATTTAGTAAAAATAATAAGTTATTAAAAAGACGATCAGCTATTATGTCTCTGTCACACCTTTCCCCGGTGAACGACTTCGCGAGATTACCTGCATATAGCTGATTGGAAGAAGGTACTGACGCCATGTTTGCAATGTTATGAGAAAGTATATCAGTGGTTCTTATGCATTCAATTGAGCGGACGTGCAGCTGTGCGTTTTTAAGCAGTTCACGTGGTATGTATTTCCAGCGATGTTTTTTCGTCCTCTAAGGAGAAAAGTATTTATTTATTTTAAACTGTGTACAAAGGAATTAATTAAATAAAAGACAGCACCAACAGTCGCCAATTTCGAGCATAAGAACAATTACCTTAACACTAAATTACAATTAGTCCACATTCTATCCTATTCATTTTAAGTCATTCCCAAGGATAAATATTAATCTAAGCATTGTAAAACGTCATTAAATGAAATTATTTTATAACGTTTTATAGCTCAATCATGATAGGATCATGTATCAATGGCGTGTATCGTTGAGACGTAATCACGACAAACGTTCATAGGCGTCAATTCCCTGGCGTCAATTCCCTGGCGTCATTGCGCTGTATAGAAATACACTGGCCAGAAGGCCATCGAATTGATTGTACCGTACTTTATGAGTAATCGTTGTGGATTAAACATCCGTGACTCTCGCACTCGCATACTTGTCTAATCGTGCCGGATGTCTTATCGACAGCGACAACTGGCGATAGCTGGGCGTGCTTGACTCTAGATCTCTACATTTTTCATTTATTTATTTATTACCATTAATATTAGCACTAACAGTTACTCGTATACCTTACATGCTAATTGGTAAATTAATTATACTTATCATGCAAGTTTGTGATGTAACATGTCAAATGATTGAATAATGAATACAACACAAAAATTAAGAAAATTAATTATTGTTAGTGTAATTACTGATTATCATTCATCATTAGGTACAGGTCCAGAAATACAGATGATCAATAAAAATTATTAAGATAAAATTATGTAATATTAAAAGTTCAAGGAATACAGATCGCCAATACAAAGAAATACAGATGGTAAAGGTTATAAATATAATACAAGTTATGATAAATGTTCAGCTTTTGCATTGCTGCACGTTTTTACCGACACAACCAGCTGGCCAGGGGACTGATTTTTGACTTTCGAGCGCTCGAAAGTCAAAAATCGGTCCCCTGCACGGCAAGCGACATCAATATATAACATCGATCGTCAATAGTAAAAATACTAGTTACCAAAATACAAGTTACAAATACCAAGTAAACCTAATTGCTTCAACTCGCTGGCGCCCAGTTTTTAACAAAAGAAGGATTTTTGTCTCCGCAGCGCGGCTAGGATTAATCTTTTGTATAAAACGCGGTGTGACTTTTTTAATCCGCAATCAGGGTTACATTTAATCGGTCACAATGATGAATGAGAGCGGCACAGCCGGCGTGTTAGATTAACCGTTTTATGTTCAAAATGGCGATTAATGTTGACGCGGATTATTGATAAAGCCGTTTTCTAAACGGATTTTCAAAAAACTTTTCTTTCAAAAAGAAGATCACGGAGTCATTTTGTAATTTTTTTTGGTATACAACAAATTGTAAACAGACGTTTTTGTCTTTATCACAGAGACCATTATAAATATATATTATTTGAGCGGGCGAAGCGAACGACGTTTAGTGGTTCAGCTTGTAGATAAATGTTTTAGTTTAGTACGATCATGCGGCGTTTTTGAGCTGGTTCGATAATAGTACAGATTTGTTGTCGATTCAGTTCTGTGTTTCTTTACAGGTGGGCTCGCGGTTCCACAGCTCATAGAACTACTTTTTGATTACTACAGTTACCATTTGGATACAAAATCAAGTAGGTAGGTACAAAAAGTTGTATCTTGTTATTTGGTGTCCCCGGTGGCCCATGTGGTGTCGGGGTACAATCGCACCGTCCTCTTTCTTCCTGTGAAGGTCGTAAGAGTCGACTAAGGGACCAGGGTTGAAGTGTGTTATGGACGATGTGCCAGCGACCTGTCAGAGTGATATCACATTTTGTCGACCATTTTATACCCACATTTATGCTAAAAGTGGTACTGGTCTAGGGTTACTATTTTTGGGGGAGATATAGTATTTTCCAGAAAAAACCGCAAAAAAATATAGTACACTGTAAAAAAATATAGTACTTGGCTGGGCATTGTTGCTATTTAGTAAAATTTTACTGAAACTTGGGCAAATTGAAGCACTTCGTAAGGCCTCCCAAAATATAATATTTTTGCGTCCTATATATTTCTTCAACAGTATATAGTACAAAGAGACGAAATATAGTACAATACTATATAATATAGTACGGTTGGCAACCCTAACTGGTACACAAGTTTCATGTGCTCTGCCTACCCCGTTTAGGGATAATGGCGTGAATGTATGCTTGTTGTAGTTTGTTGAAACGCGCCAAAGAACTCGATCTTGTTTTAGTCATTTACGCCAAGGTTTTGTTAAGTCTGCGTACCTAATTTGTACTCTATGTTCATCCACTCCAAGCAGATACAGAACTTAAAACAAATGACTGGAATGACCTTCACAGGCCAGTGGGGACATGGAACTAGAAATGACCGAGGAGAGTTCCTTATACAATTCTGCCTTGAAAATCAGCTCTATATAACAAATACATTCTTTAAAAAAAAAGCCAAAAAAGAGGTGGACTTGGGTCTCACCAAACGGAATTACACGCAACAAAATTGACTATATTCTAGCACGGGACATGAAGAAAATAAACAATACTCAGGCTATTGATACAGTCTTCAGCACAGACCATCGACTTCTCAGGGTAGAGTACAACATAAAAAGCAAGGTGAAGAAGGACAGAAAGTCATACAGTCAAAAGAAAGTTCAACTTAACCCTGTAGAAAAAGAGAGCATTAAAAACCATTTTTCAGATTTACGAAATAGATATAGCATGGAAAATAAAAATACACAAGAGAAATACTCCGACTTAACCACTCAGATAAAAGAGAGTATAAACATACTACCAAAAACCACAGCAAAATCTGAAAATGACTTTATATTCACGGAGCGGTTAAGACAACTAATAGAAGAAAGAGCTCAGTTGAAATCAAAGAAACATAGGTCAACAAAAGAAAAGAAAAGGCTGACGAAACTTTACAAAATAATAAGTAAAACTATAAAAGATAATAAAAACAAAATGAAGTATGATATCAACGAGCAAGCACTTAAACAAAGAGGCTCAATTAAACGATCAGATAAACGTCTAAACAACTGCAAGGACTGGATTATATATCTAAAAGGAACCAAGGGTAGCCATGTAACCAATAGAAAAAATCTACTAAATATTGCCACAAAGTATTATGAGAGACTGTACAAAAACAGGGACAACATTCCTTCATGCAACAATGTTGAAAGCAAGGTTGAGACCGATGTTGGTATAGAATACACTCCACTTTTCATTCACAGCGAGATAAGGACAGGCATAGAGTCTCTAAAGTCTTCAAGAAGTCCAGGCGAAGACGGCATTACTAACGACGTCCTTAAGGCCCTGGCTGAGCCAATAACCCCAATACTTACTGACCTATTCAACGAAGTCATGGAAAACAACAACACCATACCAGAACAATGGGAGAACTCTATAGGGAATCACGTTACTTTATAAAAAAGGAGACCCACTCGATATAGGAAACTACCGGCCGATAAGCCTGCTACAAAGCTTATACAAACTGTTCTCCAGCATAGTAATAAGAAGAATAAAAACATCTCTAGATTTCTACCTACCACGAGAACAAGCAGGCTTCAGGAAAAATTTCAGCACGATCGACCACATTTTCACTTTAAATCAAATGGTAGAACAGTTCACCGAATACAGAATGACTCTATATATCGCATTTGTTGACTACTCCAAAGCGTTCGACTCTATATCACACGAGGCGCTATGGAAAGCCTTGGAATATAACAATGTGGCGGAGAAGTACATAGGAATTCTGAAGGAAATTTATAAGAAAAGCAGAGCTAAAATAAGATTAGACCAATTAGGGGCGTCGTTCAACGTGGACAGAGGGGTGAGACAGGGTGATCCTATCTCACCAAACCTGTTTACAGCACTGTTGGAACATATATTTTCGAAACTCAACTGGAAAGGACTAGGAACAAAAATAAATGGCGAGTACTTGAGCCACTTAAGATTTGCCGACGATTTCGTCATTCTAAGCGACAACCATGAAGACCTCTACCTCATGCTCCAAACTCTACATGAAGAAAGCGTCAAATGTGGGCTGGAAATGAATGCGAACAAGACATGCATAATGACTAACGGCATCGAAATTGACACAATATTAAATTCACACAAGATTGAATATGTTAAAGAATATGTATACCTCGGCCAAATTGTATCCTTTTCAGACACTACGAAAAGAGAAATAGAAAGGCGAATAAAAATTGCATGGGCAAAATACTGGTCCTTAAAACATATTTTTAAATCAAAGCTCCCACTATCCTTGAAGAAGAAAGCTATGGATTCTGTAATTCTGCCGACACTTCTCTACGGTTGCCAAACATGGGCGTTGACTAAAAAACAGTCGCAAAATTACAAATCTTCCAAAGAGCGGCAGAAAGAAGTCTTCTTGGAATACGACTAAAAGACCGACACCACAACATCGATATAAGGCGACGGACGAAAGTGACTGACGCAGCCGAGGAGGCCTGTCGACTGAAGTGGCGATGGGCAGGACACGTAGCGCGCGCGATCGATGGCCGCTGGAGCGAACGCGTGCTGCACTGGTGGCCGCGAGAGCAGCGCCGGCCGCGCGGCCGGCCCCGCGCTCGCTCGCGAGATGACGTCGAGGCCATTGCCGGCGCCACCTGGACCAGGGTCGCGGCAGACCGCACCCGATGGAAAATGATGGAGGAGGCCTACACCCAAAGATGGGTACCCAAGTCGAACGCGACAAGCTAAGAAATAAAAATTAGATATAAGTAACACATGCATGTACCTGAAAACTAAATTTTCATTAACTTATACTTATTTACATTTCACGATTTATTATATTTGAACAATAAATATTAAGATTGCTAGCTTTTAGGTTAGTAACAAATTGAACGCTATTAATTATCTGTTACAAATGTTATAATTTATAAATGGAATGATGTGTATTTTACTTGGAATAAATGGCTTATAATAATAATATAATAATATATTTCTTCAACAGTATATAGTACAAAGAGACGAAATATAGTACAATACTATATAATATAGTACGGTTGGCAACCCTAACTGGTACACAAGTTTCATGTGCTCTGCCTACCCCGTTTAGGGATAATGGCGTGAATGTATGCTTGTTGTAGTTTGGTGAAACGCGCCAAAGAACTCGATCTTGTTTTAGTCATTTACGCCAAGGTTTTGTTAAGTCTGCGTACCTAATTTGTACTCTATGTTCATCCACTCCAAGCAGATACAGAACTTAAAACAAATGACTGGAATGACCTTAATTTGGCTTACCTAAAGTTAAGTAAGGTTAAGGTGAACTTAACGCGTAACCAAGGTTATTTACCTAATTTCACGAAACAGTTTATTTTTGAAACTGTCGTTATAGCCGCAATGTTGTACATTTAATAAAACATGCTACCGAAGGTTAAAAAAAGTGTCGAACAACAAAAACTTTTACATGGTTTTGTAATTAAGTCGTGTAGCCCAAAAAAAATTTTGTTTGCAAAGTTCACGTTATCTGCCTTAATATCTACATTTTATAGGATTGTCGTGACGTAAGTCGCCTTAATACTAAATAATTCCGTTTGTCTGTCTGTCACCAGGCTGTACCTAATTCAAGAACCGTGATAGCTAGACAGTTGAAATTTTCATAGATTATGTATTTCTTTTTCGGCTATAACAACAAATACCTAAAAAAAAAACACAAAATAAAATAAATATTTAAGGGGGGCTCCCATAAAGCAATTGTTTTAAAAAAACTGTTTTTATAGGTATAATGGTACGAAACCCTTCGTGCATTTTTGTTTTTATTCAAGAGAGAGCGACCAGACAGCCGGATAGCCGGACATACGAAATAACTGTTGCCCAACCTGAAACGGAGAGCTTTGTTCCCTTCGCTCGCTCGTTCAATGACATCGGTCTACATGTAACATTGTCATTGTGTCTGTCATCTCAATCGGACACATTAACTGGCTAATGAAGTAGCCATTGTGCTTCACGTTATGACAAGATTAAATCCTTGTCTCAGAACATAAAAAAAGGGAGAAGTGCCGTACTGCTTCATTTCAACCAAAACCGATGTCCCCAGTTTTCTCCCACCACAGCGCCCACGCACACATTGAACCGTGTAAAAACAAAGACTCGGGCGTTGCTAGTGAGTCTACGGCAACATGCAAACAAGGGCTGTGATTGGCTTAAACGCACTACACTAGGGGGCGACAAACGTTAAAATGATGTCTTATCGATATTGATATTTAAATTATTATGTTAAGATATGGGTAACAAAATGGTAAGTTTATGTGGTGGTATTTAATTATCTAGCTACAAGTTTAAATAACACGGGTTGTTAACTTACTACAAATCGCAAAGGTAAAAAATATCGACGAATACCAACCTAAAGAGTATCTAAACGGCTTTTTATAAGTTCGGGTTCACATACATTTAAAACTCTGGTAGCATCGATATTTTTGACCTGTACCAGGCCTATCCCACGCGCACTTTGGCGCGAAATAGTATATCCACTACTCATATTACGAGATTTAATGCTAAGGGCGAGTATCCAACAGAAAGGTGCGAAGATGTGTTTCCATACATTTGACACCTAGGTTTCAAGCGAGCGAGTTGTCAAATATATGAAAACACATACTCGCACATCTCTGGTGGATATTCACCCTAACCGACACTTATCGCCTCAGCACCGAAATAATAAATAAATCACTACATAGTATAAAACAAAGTCGCTTCCCGCTGTTGTCTGTCCCTATGTACCTATGCTTAGATCTTTAAAACTTCGCAACGGATTTTGATGCGGTTTTTAGGGTTCCGTAGCCAAATGGCAAAAAACGGAACCCTTATAGATTCGTCATGTCTGTCTCTATGTCTGTCTGTCTGTCTGTCTGTCTGTCTGTCCGTCCGTTTTTTTAATAGATAGAGTGATTCAAGAGGAAGGTTTATATGTATAATACATGCATCTAGTATCAGCATTGCACCCGTGCGAAGCCGGGGCGGGTGGCTAGTAAGAAATAAAATAAGTACTGTAAATCAATATCTTTATTATTTTTCACTTCTCATACTCAAAAAGTGCGTCATATTAGGCTTAGCAAGCGGGGCTAAAGTAGTACATTTAGCCCCTAGGGAAAACATGTATACATATTTATGATTTACAAAACATTTTAATTTGACCAATCAAAACAGTTCACCGTATTACATCCACCAATCACAACTCTTTAAAAAAACATTTGTATTTGCTATCAACTAACCAGAATACAGCTAGATTTAAAATCGACCAATCAGGAAACAGAATTAATTACAAATATTAGGTGTTTTATAGTCCCTAATTCACAATCATTAAAAAATATTTGACGCGGCTATATAATAATAGACGGTCAGAGGCGTTTATTCGTGGTGTCAATATTTTGTATCTGTGCCTGTGTCAAAGCAGTTTATTAAAAAAAATATGGCGCCAAATTGAACAATCTTTTCGTCATTGTATTTATTATTGATTGTGGATGGATAATCTTTGTTTTTACTATTTTCTCGCAGTCGAAGTGAAAAGTAGAGTGTATAACTCTGGTCTAAAAGCCATATTACCCCTCGAACTATTTCCCCTCACTTCGTTCGGGAAAATAACCATCTCGTGGTAATATGGCTTATTTTAGACCCTTGTCATACAATCTACTATTCAATTCACTGCCCAGTAAAATGGAGGTATTTATTTAACACTTGCCGTTTGGACAATCTAGGCGCCGCATTTTTTGTAAGGTAGTGTAATCGAATATTTAAATACTTCTCCATAACGGCCTTCGTTAAGAGAATCAAATGGTTGGTCAGAGGTGACTGCTCATATTGGTGAAATTGAATGTCATCAAATAAGTTTAGGCCAATGAAATGAGGCAAAGCTTTTGCTATCAGTTGTGCTTTAATATTCTTTGTAGTCACCGTAAGTTTTTGACGGTCTGAAAGAACAGCTGATTTAATGATCACTTCCATTCGTTTACAGATAGTAATGACATCATAGGATGGATACATTAGTCCGCCTTTATCTTTCAAAGATATAAACCCATGATGTACATCTTGAATTGTATTTGCAATTAAAGCTCCGATACAAGTCTGACATTTCATAACTTTCACTAGCGCATGTACCACAAATCCTGCAATGTACGATATAGCCTGAGAGCTAAACTCTGTCAAATCTCCGACAAGAACATTGACTTCATCGTCGAAAATTGCCTGTTCGAATAATTGGCTTATGTCATCCCCATCATCCTCGGAGTTGTTGAGATACCGCGCTTCAACAGACATATTTATTTCTTGCAATGCTGACGAGCACGTAAGAATACCAATCTCTTCAAGTGACTTGCAGTTGCCGGTTTCTATGTCCCTAAGCTCCGCTTTCACAGTAAGTTTCTTGTAAATCGCCTGAAATTGTCGAGCTGTGGGGTTGGTATTACAACCGCCGTGTGCGCGTATATTCCCAAACATGAGTTCAAGATGATCTTGACTAAGTTTATATGTTGGAATATATTTTAATTGCTTCTCCTGCTCGACATGCTCGGTGAACAATGCTTTCGTACTTTTAATACAAGTTAAAAATCCCACAAACCCTGTTTTACGGTCAGATTTTATAACCTGTGTTTTTTCTTCATCATTGAGCTTCAGCGATATTATGTATGATTCAAATCGGTCAAAAAACTCGAATACTGCTACCTGGTTTCCAGAGTAGAGCGGTTTTTTGAAGTCAAATTGGGCCATGTTTCTGGAGTTGAGGCAGTCGAACACATTATTAATGTACCTAATAAAGGCAACTGTACCATCAACACCTTGGTCATCGTTAATTATCTGACGTTCAGCACAAAATCTCAAGGCATCCGCCACACTGTTGCTAAACAATTGTGAAGCTAAACGAACCTTCATTTTCTGATTTTTGAAAAAGACGTGTCCTCTTCTTAGTTTATTGGCTAAGTGTAGATTTTCCTTTTCCTGGATGTCATTGAGGTTTTTTACATGACTCCATTTTAAAACTCTGTTTGAGCCATCAATAAACGTGCCATATGCTTCAAAAGCATTTCTTAACAATTTGAGCATATGGCACGGATCGGGCATTATGTATACGAGTTTATGAGTCACCGGGTGTTCAAACCCCGTTTTCATGTTGTTAACCTCAAATGAACATCCAAGATGCTTGGCCATGCTCATATTTGCAGGACAACCATCAAAGGTTAATGAGGTTATTTGAATGCCCGTCTCATGTAGTAGCTCTAAGCATTGCACTACAAGATTTGCTCGCTGTTCTGCAGTTACACCCGCCACAAAGAAATATCCGACTGGTATTTTCCAAGGTGCATTGATGGCAGTAACTAAAAACACTAGTACCTCTTTCGCTTCTGGCAAATAATCTCCCGATTTGGCAGTATTACTCATGTCGACATACCCATGCATTTTTTTTCCATCCCACTCCACTCGTTGCCTGATTGCCATTTCGTCCATTACTAAATTGCACAACAATTTGTAATCAGTGGCTTCAGATTTCTGTTTCAGAGCTTTGAAGGATTCATGGGTGAAGCCTGGCTGAGCATCAACAGTTTGATACCATTTTTTTATGGTCCGGGAATGAGGTAGACACGTATGAAATTTTCTCCGAACATATTCGTAAGCCTTTGGTGAATAGAAGTGAAGAGTACAAGCAAAGGCTCTTAAAGCTGGCGAATATTTGGTTGGTATGTTTTGGCCCAATTTTTGTTTTTGATTATAACGTTGAATTAAGTCATTTACACCCAAATCTTCTAAATGCGCGGCTTGCTCTGCATTGACTAAATTTTTTGCGTTGAGTTCTTTCAATATGTCTTCCAGTTTACTTATTCGTTTCTGATAGCGACTATTCTTTTTCTGAAGCTTTTTTATTTGGTTTTTCTGTTTTTTCAGCAGGCTTTCACATTTGCTAATTTTCTGTCGCATTTTGATTTTTCGGGGAGTCTCAAATAGAACGTTTGACTCTGACGGATGCTGTAAAAAACATTTTAAAAGTTACGTAAACAATAAAATTGTTATATGGTACTCAAAAAATGCCATTTGTTGGTTATGGAGCTATAAGTTCAATAACAACTATGGTTATGAACGGCTTTTTTCTTAAAAAAAGTATAGAATTACAGACATCTACTATACGTAATATTGTTCGAATAATCTATCTTCCCTGAAACAAGATATACAATTCCTTCAGTTGGACAATATAACATTAATTATGAATACAAACTTTTAATTTATTTTGAGGTGAGTTGACTTGGTCAGAAAAGGACTCAACCAGTTTAACATTTAAAGATGATGAAGCTGATGCAGTGACGGCTGTTGGAGTCTGAAAAAAAAATGCGTTTGATAACGTTTACTGACTTTTAAACTAATTTCAAACACAAATCGATAAAATGTTTATAAAATGTTACCTGATTGTTTTGATTTTCATTCGTTGGGCTTATTTTATGGCCACAAGTCACGCAAGTGAAATCCTGCTGAAATATAACAAGTACTTAAATTACTAGTGGGGAGGAATAAACCAAATGAGGAGAATACGACTAAACTAAATAAGTGTTCATCCCAGGAAAAACGTACCACTTTGTCGCAACTACTAGCTATTGACAGAACCATTTTAATGTAAAATACATATTGGCTACCGACAAAGCAGTACCTTTTGCCTAGGAACGACGCACATAGAGGTGGTCGTAAGTGACCATGAGAAGTATAGATAAATCATAAAAGACAAAATTATACTACTATTGTCATATGCCTCATCACTTACTATGATTTCTTTTCTTGTTGTATTGACAAGAACTGGATTTGGAGATTCCCTTAATATAACATCAGGCTTTGAAGAACTCTAAAATATAAAAGACAATATAGAAATGTGTCACAAATTAATTCACTTATATTTAGCAAGAAAATTATACGAAAAGAACTAAAAATATAATTTTTGTAAAAGGTACTGTAATTGTTTTGCACAGTCATCAACTACTCCTTGAGAGGGTTCCAGTGAGCTCAAAAATGACGGGTTCATCTTGTGTAATTAAAGAGTTCCTATGGCCACCTTCGCTCTCCATCATAAGACCTGCTTTATGATATTATAGAACGACGGGCAGCGAGGCGACGAACAGGCGTTGATACATTAACTCGCTCAAATGAGCGCCCGATCGACGCCACGCTGCCTTAGCTCTGTTATACAGCATAACATACCGATGAAACAATTTGACAAATCTTCAAGGTTGGTATGGCCCATTCGAAAAGTCTACGGCTCTTATTAAGTGGTTGGAAACATTTTTCTTGAAAATGTTCCGAACAGATAACACTTCTCTGTACAGGAAACCAGTTGGGACCTCTGCCCGTAGCATCTATCCACTTTTCTTTAGTACTCGGATTCTTTGGAAAACTGTAACAAGAAACCGAAATTTCTTCTTTAATTATCACAATTCAAATGAAAGTCTGTATGTATGTATCAATACTCAACAGCCTGCCCTCTGACATCAGGCAAGAAGCCAATAAAGCTTATCTTAGTAAAAAGCTGCATAGTTACCTTGTGAAACGCATAAAATAATTATTGTACCTCTAGACGTAGATAAATAGCAGATAATTTATAATATAAATATAAGAGAGTAGAGACTGCTCGATCCCACAGTCACACTGTGCAAACGGTTTTGCGGGACCCTGTACCTGTTTATGTTGTATTGTTTATTTCTTAATAAATAAATAATAGTAAAAGCAAAAATATTTAAAAGAAATCATTTGTAATAATATCACATTTAAAGTTGTTCTGGAGCCATTTGCAACTAAATTATATACGTGTATATAAAATTTTATAATGTGTATTTACCGTCGTACTGCGACTTAGTGGAAATCTAACTAGTAGGTACCTTAACAAAATTGTACCTTTTAATCTTATTAGTATCTTATTAGTTACCTTTAAGATATATGCACCCAACCAGAACAAGTAATGAACTAAAATAAAACGGCGAAAGTAGTCGAAATAAAATCACAAGTATGATATCGTACTTCTATTTTATCGATTACGCGTAAACTGTAACTACATTTTGGCACCGCTCTAGTTCGCGACGCCAAGCAGCGGCCGTACCACTAAAAAAATCAAGCAGCGTTCATATCGATAGCGGTTTAATACATTGCGCCGTGATTTAGCGCTGTACAGGTTGCTTATTGTATTGAACGTTCAATGTACAACGCACTGAACAAAAATATGCTTTTTCGTTCGATATGTTATTTCGATCCCGAGAAATGATGCGGCGTTGTGTTTATTTGTTAAAATATTTGTTTTTACTGACTTATAAGTGAAAATACTAATACTTACATGTGGTACGTGACTCCACTATTCTTATAGGTTTTCGTTTCACTCCTATTTCTGCATGTAACCACGCTACAAGTCGGCATTTTGCGTAAATGTGGGCGAACATTTCATATTCACGGCAAAATTGCGACTAACCTGCGGCGAGCAGTGACATGCCCGTCTGGGCATGTCGCGGCGACACGCGCCACGCCCCCGTTTCATATCTATTTCTTTTTATGATCTGAGATCCTTGTTAAATATCCCAAAATAATCAAACCAACGACCGATAAATTGTGCCAATAAATTGTGCAATTAACGAAATTCACGCACATTCGTATTATTGCGTGTTCATTTGGAAGACCCTTTGTTGGGCACATCTCAGCTATAATACAGTTCATAACCTAACAACTCATTACACCTCCTCTTTGAAGTTGATCCCTAGCTTCGTAACAACTGCACATGATGGGAGGTCAGATGAGACCGGTTCCCCTGAGACGAGTTGTCGTAAATGCTGTGAATACTGATCAGATGACTATTTCAAAATGAAGATATCTTATCACCTCCATTCAGCTTTGGAATGGGCATCGCAGAGCATTCCGCAGTTGATTCACTCAGGGCCAGTTAATTTGTATGTATGTATGTAAGCACTTTATTGTACACAATAACAGGTTAAGGAATATACATGTCACACAATAGATCAAAGTACAAAGGCGAACTTATCCCTATATTTGTTGTTTTCCATTTGGAATCCATTTTTATTACATAGGTACGCTAAGCTTATACTTAAAATCTATGCTATACGATAAATTGTTCTAGTCAATAACGTCATCTAATCACCGCAAAGTTAACTGTAAAACTACCAAGATTATACTTTATTCATGGCTATTTAAGGAATAATTCAATACTGTTTAGTATAGGAAATTTGTATGGGAAGTTCACGCTGTCGTTTCACCTTAATAGTGCAAGTGTTGTTTTAGGTATGGGTGTTCCAAAATTATTCAAACGCGAAAAGTGATGATCTATTACAGACAAAAAACGCTTATATGTGGGTGTAGATCTCAGAACATAAAAAAAGGTGTAGATTGATAATATTATTATAACTCCAAAGAAAAAGAAGAGGCAATAAAATATAGTGACGATAATCCCCTCGAGATATCTCAAAAAGTTACGAAGATACAACCGTTTAAATGTTGCTTGTTAGAGAGAGAGAACGTCATAGTAAATGACAATCGTTTTATATGAATGTGCGTTTTGCGGAAAAGGAAGAGAGTCCCTCTTAAAACTTGGGACACTTATCAACTTTGTGTAACACCCCTAATTGTGTTTCCTCACCTTGTACAGATATAAGCAAGACAAACCTTCAAAATGAAGCATCTGCGACAAAATAATCTGTCGCAACAACGCGTGAGGGAGCCAATAATGTAATCAATCGGGTGCCGCGACCGGCGACGCGTCGCGCGCCGTGCGCGTGCGCATAGCACGAGACGACACGAGATTTGACGAAGCGGGCGGGTTGTATCATATGACCAATCGACTGTGGATGACGATAGGCAACCGTTCTCACGACTAGATACGATACGAGAATGATGAGAAATGTAAATATTTTCTTATGTCTTATTTTCTGCCGTTAAAATCGTTAAATCCATGTTTATGTTATTTTAAATTGCTACACTGATTTGCCAAAAGTATATAATATACATACTTGTTTATCGCGTCACTTTAAAATGTGCATAATATCCGCGGTACATTTATGCAAGACACTAGTAATTATAATAATTTAAGACAGAGAATTAAACCGAACTCTGTAAAACTACTACTACTAAACTTGTAGGAATAGTCTATAAATTCATATTCATATTCTCTGCAGTTATCAAATATCTTCATAGATATTTGATAACTGCAGAGATAAAATAGTAAATGAATCAGAAAGTTTTATGACATGATAAAACATTTGGCTCTATCTTACCCAGCTCCATAAAAAATGAACGGCAGCTTTATCTTGTGACCGCCTTCTAAGCTCCCTCACTACTGAACCTAAACGTTTTTAATTCTTAGCTTTAATAGTCACAACGTCAAATATTATCTAGTGAGCATGAATATTTTTTCTGAGTCTTGGGTGTCTCTTTATATTTATGGGTATAACATGTCATCGTCTATTGAGCTTATTATGGGGCTGATTCGATTTGTGTAATAAATGGTCGAGTGGTTACAGTTACACAAACATACCAATATAAGTCAGGGCTCACACGGTCTGAATTCATGCACTGTGAACTGAGCCTAAGCAAAGAAGTTTGGCTGATATTTTTAATATTTTTATTGGTATTTCTGTTACATCAAATGAATTAAAATATGTATGTATGCATTGTCTCTACCACCCCAAGATTGTCTGGAAGAGATCGCTTTTTAGCGATAAGACCGCCTGTTGTCTACCATTGTATATATCTAATTTAGCACTATTTTTTCTACTGTCTACTATGTATGGTGAGCAATAAAGAATATTGGTATTGTACTGTATTGTATTGTATTGTATATATTTATGTTATTTACAAGTTATATAAAATTTGTCGTAAACAAGTACGACAGTGGACACGCGAATTTCCGCGACAATGGACACTGATGAGCTCGCAGGCTGGCACTGCGTACGGAACCTGGTTCCTTATTATGTAACAGCTATTCCGAGCCCCCTCCAAGTTAATAAACTACAGTGACACTGTAACTTTCGCAAACTCTCAGCGCTGTTGTCACTTGAATATCAACTTTCGTGACGTCGTTTAAAATTAATTTTGATTAGCAGTAACGTTGTTAACGAAATTATAAAAAGTTAAAGGAATAGTTTAAAAAATAATGATCAGAGCATTCATGCTTTTGCATAGGGCACTCGTTTTACCAAAGCGTCTGATCTTAGGATTAGGTGTCGAAGCGAACTCCGGGCTCCTACAGGGCACAACCGGGAATAAAGTTAGGAGGATGATGATGATGAAGTACTGGTCAGCTGCAGCGTTTGTAAAACCTACATTGTACTGAGAATCACCCCCCCGCCTCCGTATATGCCTAATTCCTCTTCCTCCTAGATCCATCGCAGCATCGTAAAAGACGTGCTTACCAGCGTTTTACGAGGTCGACGTACTAAGCTCGGAATTATAACAAGATTGAGTTTTTTATCACCCCTAGGAGACTGTCTGTCTCAGCGGAGATTTGGCTGCAGTTTATTGTGCTAAACTTAATCTTTTAACTAAATTATACCAAGCAATCATGAAATATTAGACCCTCTATTTATGATGGAGTGGAACATCGAAAACAATTACAGATAATTTAAAGAAAATCGGCAATAAAAATGGTTTTTAAGTTATTTATTTCTGATTGTTTTTATGTTTCCAGTGACGAACGCATTAAGACAAAAATATATAAATATCATCAACACAATATCAGCCTAAAGAAGTCCGCTGCTGGACCTAGGCCTCCCCTAAGTGTGCCACAATGACTGATCCTGCGCCGCTCGCATCCAACGGACGTTGGTGACGTTTTTTTTACACCACGTATCACGGACGTCCCACCACGCTTGGACGACTTGGCCGCTGCTTGGCCGGGGGGTATTCGGAGCTAGCCGCCATATCTGACGGCCGGTACACTATTCGTCACCTGTCACTATGGACGCTAGTACGACGCTAGCTAGACTACAACTTAGCTCCGTAAACACCCCCAGCACCGAACAATGAAACAAGGTAAGTCATTCCCGTGACAACTCGTGACGTCAGCGTATCATGCCTACGCCATCAGCATCTTCAAAATGGCGGCCTGTCAGTGAGATGATAATGTGTGAAAGTAAATTACCCGAGTAAATTGCATTACTTCACTTACGTGCTTTCAAGAAATATTTACGTTGAACTATACTACAGTTGTATACAGTTGTCTTTTTCCCCAAATAAATGTTTAGCTACCATTTGTTTTATATTTAAAAATATCAGTCATTGGTAAAATCAGTGAGATAATCTGCTATCTTTTTTATTTAAATATATCACCGGATCACGTCCGCGGTAGATGAAAAAGAAAAAATCATTTATACAACATAAATTCTAAATCCGCGGCAAAGCCCGCCCTAACGAGGGAAACCGCAAAAAATAAACCGGCACCTACTTCTCGGCGTTAAGGGTTCCGGCCAGTCCACCTTAACTCATTCACTGCTCAGCTACGCTCGTAACTCCACGTCGTAGTCCGTAGCAGGTTAACACATTCAATGCCAAGATTCGCTATTTCTTAGCCGATCTCGTGGTTATCCATGTAAAATGTATAGCGGATAGGCGGCCCGCTAGGCGGGTTCCTGGCAGTGAAAGTATTACAATCCATATGTAGCGAAAAATAACACGTAGCGCTCTCTCGTGTAGTGATTAGCAGCGAATGGTTTCAGTTGTTTTCACATTTGCTGGGTGGGATCGGTATACAGTATTCTGTAGTTGACCGAGAGCTTGTTGGTGTCTCCCAGATTGTGTCACATTTGGGTCACAGTGTCACACTGTATAATGTCAGTGTCACATTTTCGCAGTACACTCAACAGCAAAAGAAACTGATGAAATAGGGTCCCAAAATAAAATATAAGTACAATAAATTAAGTGAGATGTTACTGACTAATGTAGTTATATCAGAAGTAAATTAAGTATCGCTTAGTGTGTCATATGTCAGTGAACACTTGAATTTCGAATCTAGAAAACTACGAGTAAGTGACATGCAGTTCAAATCAAATCAATGATGTAATATAAATTCGAATTCTTTCAGAGCCGAGAGGCGACAAAACTTTAAGTAAGTACGACTTGATAATTATATTTCTTATAACAGGACGGCATAATATTAATGTAAAAATTGTAGGTCAAATTTTTGACATGTAAAATCGTTATTTTATGAATAAAAGATTGAATTGAATTGAATAAAAAAGAGGTAGATAAGCGCTTCAAAAGTGGCAGACTAAAATGAGTCAATTGCACCAACTTGCCTCAGTTTCACGTCGCGAATGGAAACGTGTAAACGTGTCTCAGCTGCCATTTTTAAACACGGAATTTCGTATTGCATTGTTTAGATTGCATAATTGATTCAAAAGTCATTAATAATTATTCATTATGAATAGCGTAGAATACCTCAAGATTTAATACAATCACAGTAAACACAGCTACAGATGCCGTCAAACTTCTTGAACACTTGACCTTGCCTGCGCAAAGGCGAATTGTACCTGCGAGCTGCCCCCCCACTTCGTCCCGCATGTTCAAGAAGTTTGACGGCATCTGTACTGTTTAACAATGAGGATGTGGCACAGGCCACATACCGAGCGCGCCAGCGAAAGGACCAACCATCATACTGCTGAATGTCCCACAAAGGAGAAAGATTGTAGTAAATAAAGAAAACAAAAAAAATATATTACGAGTTACCAATTAAACTCCTCTTTAATGCCGGAGGCCGGAGCACAAGAGACACAATATTGGACGCACACACGTAGTTAGGTGACAAATATCCCGTAATATTGTACCTACGGAACCCAAACAACTGAACACGAGGTTTTTACCGCCTCTGCTAACTCTTGCTTGTTTTTGGGGCTTTTAAGAACGTCGACAAATTGACGTCCGCAAGTTATACGTCAACCTTCTTTGAGCTTTTGTTTTTTGCCCATTAAAATTATGATTTTAACGAGCTATCAGAAATATCTGTAGATTTATTAGAGTATCTAAATTATCAATGTACATGGAAACACCTTGTAGTGCGGGTCTCATTTGTCTGCAACTGACTCTGCTAACTTGTTTCTAAGACCATAATTGCGCGCGTTTGTCTGATGAGTCTATTTTGTTTTATTTACCCATACGGAAGCAGCAGGGAAACTGACTGTCCTGCTCCTGCCTGATTGTAAGCAGACGTCTGAATAGGGAACATTACGCGTAGAGGGCGACACTAGTACAGTTGGCATTGTATCTCGTTCTCAGCACTTGCGGTATTGGCTATGCATGTATCCTTCACTGTCACTCATTTGACATTCGATTGTGCATGTCCATGAGTGCCTATCTTCCTCTAGGCTTCCTTTGTGCTGCACTCTGGCGGCATGAAAATAACTTGATTGAAAAAGAAATGCACTTTCCTACTTTTTTGACCGCAACGCCAACGTTGTTGGGGTCCGACAATATGCATAATGGTAATAGGATGAAGACGCTAAGTAACTTTTTTGTAGCCAATTTTTTTTACTTTTAATCTGCATACACATAAGGATATTTTATTAGAAGAGAACTTTTAGTTATGAAATAGAACTTTTTTGTTCTTCTTCTTATTAAGACGACAGTCCAAACAACAAATTCAAGTAAAACATAGCTTCAAATTGATTTTCGAAGAGGAAAAACGAATGAAAGTATTCCATTTATCCAGATAAATACCCATTAATTACAAAAATAAATGTTGGTTATCGTTTTATACCAATTTACAAAAAGAGCTGAGACGACTGGTGAATCTAGAGAGGCCTTTATTTATACTAGTATAAGAAAAAAAAAAAATTGCAATCGCCGGATCATAGTAGCGCCACCTAACGATGCCGGCGGGTACTACAACTACAACGTCACGACGGCAGCTACAGCGCCATCAATCGCGCAGCTGTGGTATCAAGATGGCCCTTGCGTTCTGGCGGACCACCTAGGCCGCAATTCCTATAGTTTTCGACAGATGGGGATATACCTGTCATAGTTTAAATCAAAATTTAAAATGCAGAATCCAGTAAATACAGCAGGTATAGCTAGTTCCATGTGAGTTGAGGTTACGCCACGGTCACGCACACAAAAACACTGTCATGTAATGACCGCCGGATTTTGAAATTAGTGTTCTTATATTGTACCGATAGCAAGTTCAACAGTTTAAAAAATTGGAAGATAGACCAAAAAGTTTCTTTTACTCAACTATTTCCTTAACACGTTGTCTGCGAGAGCCAATTTGTCAAACTCGCTCTCTGTGCGTCACCTACCATAAATGGCCCGTAACATTTTTTTCTGGTCCAGTACAAGACTTAGGTGACCTGTGAGTGTTTACATTTTACCTAAAATATCCTTATGAAATGTATATATGGGGTGACATTTTAATCAGTGTCCAAATTTTTTGTAGGCATTTGGTATCACTAATAGACACCATTTCTGAAAAAAACTGGTAGGAATTTTTGAAATTATAATTTGTGTATACCAAAAGAATTATCCGTACTGCGTGGTTACTGGGCATTCAGTACCGCGCGGAGCGGGGCGGGGCCGAGGGAGGGGAGGTGTGCCGTGCGCAAGCCTTACTACCCGCTGAGGTGCCCGCGCGGTAAGGTTTTTATGGGATTACTTTAAAAATATGTATTTATTTATTCCATTTGACATTGTGGCTTACAGTGCGGTCACCAAATCGCGTACAATGTTATTTTATTTACTTACTAACTTATTGCTACTTAATTATTCATTTAAATTTATCATACAGCATAATTCAACTAAATAAAACATATATTAATAATCATTGTAAAATTCTAAATAATTCTATGTCACATCTACAAAATTTCCTATATGTTATAACTGTAAACGGGGTGATTGAGTCAAACACACGTATGCACGATGTGACAGCTATTTATTGACTAATCGGCGCGGGCGCAGCCGCGCGGTATAACTACGTTTACTACATCCCTCCACCATAATCTAAAAGTATTTCTTAAAATCTATATTTTTCTTAATCCGTTTCGAATACCCCTCGCGGGGAAGAGCACCCTCTGATGGTGCGCCCTCACCGTCGTGGCTAACAAGTGCGCGAGCAGCCTCGGATTCGCCCTCTGCACCCGGCAGTGCCGGCGTAGCTTCTACGTGTGTCGCAGGGCTTCCGTCGCAGTCCGACCACATGAATGCGTCGGCGCTCGCGGTGGCATCCGGTGGCGGCGTCGCTGGCGCAGGCCCGCGGGGACTACCGGCAGCAGGCCCCGGCTCTGCCCGAGACTCTGTGCTCGCTGCTGGTACCTGGGTAACCTGTTCATCATAAAGGAAGGCCGGTATTTCCTCCTCTTCAGACGGGACCCTGCCGTGGCTGGTCTCCGGCTGCTGGTCCAGTATCTCGTCTGCCAACTCCCTCCCTCTATACTTAAGGAGTTGATTGGCATGTTTTTTCAATAACCTATCAGAGTTGCATATTTTTACTATAAATAAAGTACGACCCAATTTTTGCACAATAATACCATGAGTCCAGAACTTCTTTTGATTCACAACACTTTGCACTAAAACCTTCTCTTCTACGCTAAAGTCTACGTTGCGTTTTCCAGCGTAGTACTCACGCTGCAAGCACTGTTTAACTTTAACCATTTTATCAAGTGCTGGATCAGACGGCGACGAAGCGGCAGGTTTTAGTAAATCGAGTGTAGATGTTAGCTTATGGCCGAATAATACCTCAGCAGGGGATCTGTTAGTCGTGCTATGGATGGAATTCCGATAACGTAACAAAAACTCTTGTAACTTAATGTGTATATGTCTTGAATTCGTACCTGACATGATTATAGATTTAATAGCCTTTTTAATTATTTTCACGTAACTCTCGGCTTGGCCGTTACTCGCCGGACAATAAGCTGGTGCTGTTTTGAGTTTGATACCGTTACGTGAACAAAATTCTTTAAATTCGGACGACACAAAAGAAGTACCGTTATCAGAGCAAATTGTATTAAATAGTCCAAACCGCGCCATCACTTCGCAAAGTTTATCAATTACCACCCGTGATCCATAGCCAGACGTAACATCAAAGCATTCGACCCATTTAGAATACGCGTCCACCACAACTAAAAACATCTTAGTATTAATCGGGCCGAGGAAGTCGACATGTACTCGTTGCCATGGCCCGGACGGGTAAGGCCACGGCGCGAGCGGGGCGCGGGGCGGGGATGCGCGGAGCGAGTTGCATACGCTGCAAGATGCAACCCACCGCTCGATATCAGCTGTTATGCCGGGCCACCATAGGCGTTCGCGCGCCTCGGACTTCATTTTATTTACGCCAAAATGACCCTTGTGCACTTCGTGTAAGACCTTATTCTGTAAACTAACGGGAACAACAATTTTATGACCCCTCATTAGGCAGTCTTGCTCAATTGATAATTCATACCTACAACTGTAATACGGTTTTATAGCTAAGTCATTTACCTTATTTGGCCAACCGTTTTGTACGTAATTCATTATGAGCGAAATTGTTTTATCTTTGCGAGATTCTAGGCATATCTCTTCGATTGAAAGATACTGTTCACCTTCGCAAATGAAGTGTATGTATGTAGTGTTATCTATCACTATCGCCCTATTGTTCCCGGTTTTTGTCTCATTAATGGCTCGGCTTAAATAGTCAGCAGAGTTGTGAGCGCTACGCACATACTCGATTTTAAAATTATACGCTGATAAAAATATCGCGTAGCGCTGTAACCGATTTGCAGTGATTTCGGGAATACCTTTATCCGGATTGAAGATGGAGAGTAATGGTTTATGATCCGTTCTCAGCGTGAAGGGTTCAGCACGGCCAAATAAATATTGGTGAAATTTGCGTACGCCAAATACTATGGCCGTCGCTTCCTTCTGTATTTGGCTATACTGTTTTTCTGCCGCTGTAAGAGAACGGGACATATACGCCACTGGTCTTTCTACTTTATTTTCTACTTGGGATAAAATTGCCGCTAGGCCTGCTGGTGATGCATCGACTGTTAAAATCAATTCGGCGTCGGGGTTGAAATGGGCTAACGTGTCTTCAGATGTTAACGCACGTTTAATATTATCAACCGCCTTATCGTGATGAGAATTCCACTCCCACGTGACATTTTTTTGCAATACTTTGTGCAATGGGCTTAAAATGGATGATGCATTTTTTACAAACATCCTATAGTAATTGACAAGACCTAGGAATGATTTAAGCTCTGAGCAATTACTCGGCACTTTGGCTTCCAAAATGGATTTTACCTTTTCGGGGGACTTATGGATCCCATGGCGATCTATGACAAAACCTAAGTAGGACACGGTCTCTTGAAACAAGAAACATTTTTCTCTTTGTAGCACCAACCCTGCTTCGTCCAGCCTATGGAACACTTTATGCAATAAGTCTATATTTTCCTGTTTACTTTTGCTTACGACCAAAATGTCATCCAAGAACAATAATACTCCATCCAGGCCTGACAACAGAGTTTCCATAGACCTCTGGAACGAAGCTGGAGCACTACATAACCCGAATACTAAACGGGTATATAAATATAAACCCTTGTGCGTATTAATACAAGTTAACATCTGTGAAGCCTCGTTCAGTCTAAATTGATTGTACGCTTGCGACAGGTCCAATTTGGAAAAATAGTTAGCGCCGTGCAGCTTAGCGAATAATTCATCTACTCTTGGTAGTGGATATTTTTCCACTATTAATTGTTTATTCAAGGTAGATGAATAATCCGCGCAAATCCTTATCGAGTTATCGCGTTTTAATACCGGCACTATTGGGCTAGCATAATCCGATGATTTGACCGGTACTAAAATACCCAAATCGACTAAGCGATCGATTTCTTTTCCAACGCGCTCACGAAGTGCAAAAGGAATCGGGCGAGCCTTGCGGAAAATGGGTTGTGATTCTGGTTTCGCATTTAAATTAATCCTGACATCCTTACAGCACCCTAAGCCACCAGAAAATAAGTTGGGGTAACGTGAAGTAATTTCTTCCAAAACATCCCAGCATTTGTTGATGGAGGCCACTTGCAAATTAAATCGAGAAATAAAATCTCGTCCCAGTAGTGGAGGGCCCCCGTTCCGGACTACATACGCATCAATATTGTGACATTGACTTTTGTAAGTTACTGTCACAGTTAAAACTCCTAAAACTGTTAGTTGACCCCCATTGTAACTTTGTAAAATGATTGCGCTCGGTTTTAACGCTAATTGCGAAAAATGCTGTTTGTAAATTTGCTCAGATAAAACCGTTACTGACGAGCCTGTATCAATCTCAAAATCCAATTCAATTTGATTGATCCGAACAGATTCCCGCATTGGTTCACCACGATATGTACGGATATTACAAATAATTTCCTGCTTACCATCATCATCATAATCCTCGCTGTCCGGGCAGCACTCGATAAAATGTTGTCCACCCACACTTTTTGAGGGACACATCCGTTTTAGATGCCCTATTACACCGCAAAGTCTACATTTATAACGCGTAAATTTGCACGATTCAAGCTGATGATTTGTATAACCGCAAGCTGGACAGCCGGATAGCTTAACTCCTGTCGCTGGTGGTAGGCGCGTGCCGGCTGGCTGCTCGCGCGCCTCCGCCGCCATCGGCTGGCGCCGGCGCGGCGGCGTCGCTTGCACCTTGAAAACCTGTAAAGGGACTCGGCCCGCTGCATCTGGTGCCTGCGAATAGGCCTGTTGTGAGCCCATTCTCGCACACCGAACGCTCTCGGCGATGTCCAACGCTCCGCTTAATGTCAACTCTTCCATCTTCTGCGTAAACAACTTATCCCTTTCCGGTCCTGGCGCCATTCCTAGCACAAACCGGTCCCGCAAAGCTTCATCCAACGTAGCCGCCGCAAACCCGCAATGATTTGCAAGACTGCGGACCCGAGCTGCCCACTCCGCCATGTTTTCGCCTGGTTGCTGAGTCGAACTGTGGAATTTAAATCTCTCGGCAAACCCACACTTCTTAGTCTTAAAGTGACCGTCCAGCAATTCTACCACTTTAGAATAACATAATTCACCAACTGTGGCGGGTAAAGCTAAATCGCGCACGAGTCTGTAGGTAGATTCGGCCAGGCTACTTAATAGGATCGCTCGCCGCTTATCTTTTTTGTCGTCCACCCCGATTTCGTTCGCTAGGAACCATTGTTCCAACCGATCTTTATAAAGTGACCACTCCTGTATTTCGTGGTTAAAAGTTGTTAAAGAACCGACTGCTAATCTGGCCATTATTCACACACGCGTCTAATTTAATTCGCAATGTCGTCGCCACTGTTATAACTGTAAACGGGGTGGTTGAGTCAAACACACGTATGCACGATGTGACAGCTATTTATTGACTAATCGGCGCGGGCGCAGCCGCGCGGTATAACTACGTTTACTACACTATATTAATCTTTATATAAAATATTTAAAAAGTTAATACATTTTCTGCAAAATCCACCAGCACTATCACAGAATATGTCCAAGTCGTAGCCCTCGACAGCCACTAGATTTAAGAGAGCTAACGCCCTAGAGGTGGGAGCGTTGCCGCCCTGGCGGGTGCGCGCGCGCAGCCACGCGAACAGGCGTCGCCGGCGCCGCGGCGCATGCCCGCACGCCGGCTGCTGTCCGTTGCGTGCAAGAGGAACTTGCAGGCCGATTCGTTCCAACACGGATGGATTATTAACCCTATTGTTAAGCAAGCCGTAGTAGTGTACCAAGAGCAGCAGTTTACGCCTAAGTTCTAGAGTTTCAAGCCCCACCATCCCTAGGACTAACCGCGAGGGGTACAGATAGGGATAATATCTGAAAGACCTACTGTATAGGTGCCTCGCAAACTTCCTCTGAAGTTTTTCTATTAGGAGACTATATTTGGATTCATAGGGATCTCATGCTATTGCTCCGAATTCTAGTTTGTTGCGTACGTATGCGTTGTACAGCAGCACGGCAGCACGGCCACCCTGACACTCGTGAATTGATAAGTCATCCTAATAATAAATCCTAGGGTTTTAGAGGCACTCTTACAAATATTAATAATGTGTTGACGGAAACTGAGTTGCGTATCCAACGTTAGCCTTAAATCTCGGATTTCGTCAACACGCTCCAGTTGGGTGCCCTGCATACCATACGAAGCCTGAATGGGAGCCCTGATTCTCGCAAATGTCATGACTTTGCACTTCAATACATTAAAGTGTAGCTTATTTATTTCACTCCATTCGGCCACAGCATCAATGTCCCGTTGCAACCTACAGCAGTCCCAGCAATTACTAAAGTTTTTTGTGCTGAATGATATGATACAAAAAAAAACGTATTTTATAATTATTCTGCTGAAGAATCTTATACTTGAATTTGGACAATGATTTAAATGTCACCCTGTATGATATATTTTATGGCGTAAATAGTTAGTTGACTAAAAATACATCTGATACTAGCTGCGTCACACAATTTGATAATTTTTGGAAGATTTATAGAGAATTTGATTGACATGTCAAATTGGACCTGTATCGCACCAGTAAAAAGGACATACATAAAACTGTCGATAATATTTTAGTGAAGTGGAAAATAAAAACACTAATACATATCGATATAAAGTGTATTTATTACAAATTACATGTTTGAATGAGTTCTATTAAAGCAGTCCAAACAGATGCTCTTCTCATACTCAATACACGATGTTAAAGTTTATTTAAGTTTTTATCCACTTCTCGACTTGTCATAGTTTTACGCAGTGTCTTGTAACATTCTGTGCAATCTTTTTTTGTTGTATTTTTTCGGTTACTTCTGTGCATATTCTTCTTTTCTGGGATGTTAATGATCTGGACACGTTCATTTCGTAGATGGCAAAAGTAACGAGTGGGTATGATAACAGCACTAACTGATAATGCCCTTTCCCGCAGCTATACAAGGCGGTAGGTAACAGGTCATATGTGACCTGTGCCGCACTGAAGAACAACTTTTTTGACCTAGTGCGACACAGGTCAAATCTGACCTGTACAATGTCATATGGTATTTTATTGTGGGGCAGTGCCTCGGACATTCATTCGATTTTTGTTGCAGAAACGGGCTATTCGGGTGATATATAGATTGAATAAGTTAAAAACTACACTTAGAGATAAGTTAAAAAATAAAATAATGACATTGCATTGTCAATATATCTATGAAAATATTGTGTATGTACATAAAAACATTGTCAATTTTAGGAAAAACTGTGACATACATAATATTAATACTAGAAATAAGCATAAGCTCGCGGTGCCCACCACTCGGCTCCAAAAAATAAAAAAATCATTAATGGGTAATTGTGTAAGGTTTTATAACAAACTTCCTGGAAACGTAACTGAGTTAGGTATCTATTAATAAATTCAAGAACTATGTGAAACGTAAACTTATTTCGAAAGCCTATTATAGGTCACCAGACTTTATGAATGATAAATTAAACTTCTTGGAACTAATTTTGACTGGATTTATAATTTATTTATACCTTTTGGAAAATTTTGTCATTGTGTTTAATAAATTACTCTAAGTAATTCGCTTAAGATTATGTTTCTACCTGACGATTTGAAAGTGCTTTTTACTGGGCCTACTTGAATAAATATCATTTTGAGTTGAGTTGAGTAACGAATCAGATGAAGATATGCCAAGTGGCGATGGTTTATAAAACCATCATAAAACAACCATGGTTTTAGGGGTAGAGGTGGTTCCCCACCTCCTCCGCTGGCCATGTTTAATTTTATAAACTTGGTGTCTAAATATACATATTTGGGGTCAGGGAGTTTAACTAAATAAGTATTTTACCGATATAACACTGCATATACATGTAAAACAGCTTTGTTCTTAGATATGGTTTCAGTTTTGTTAAAAGAAACAATTATTAATCCTATATATATAATATATATGTATATATAACATATATAATTTATATATTATATAATATATTATATTATATATATTATTATATTATATATAATATTATAAATGCGAAAGTTTAGATATTTGGATATTTGGATGTTTGGATGTTTGGATGTTTGTTACTCAATCACGCTTAAACGGCTGAACCGATTTGAATGAAATTTTGCACGAATATAGTTTATAGCCTGGTTTAAAATATAGGATAGTTTTTACTTCGAAATCATCCCTCAAAGGGATGAAATCGGGGGTAATATTATGGTCCAAAAACCTGAGTCATATGAATGCAGGCATGCCATTCTAGGCTTTAAGATTCAGATTCATGATGTTTGTTTTGTTAATTGTTTCTCGCCCGAGTGTATTTTTAATCTCAGAGACATAAAAAAAGAATACAGTTTAAAAATCAACATCTACTAACTAATAGTCGGTAGCTACAATTGAGGTGAAATCAAATTGATTTGTTTCTCACAGATGATATGCTAAAATTTTGAATGTAATCAAAAAGAACCATCCATATCCATACTAATATTATAAATGTGAAAGTGTATGTGTTTGTTTGTTTGTCCGTCTTTTACGGCAAAACGGAGCGACAAATTGAAGTATTAGTTGAAGGGATGGAGAGTGACAAAGGGTACTTTCAATCTCTTTCTAACCCTCCCACTTCCCTAAAATGGGGGGTGGACGTTTATATGGAGCTTTCCGCAATTTTCAAGGTAGAAAGCTGAAAATTGGTATGCGGACTATTTGTGACTAACAAAAAATCGTGCACCAATTTTTTTTTTGAAATCTGCTTCCAACTCTTTAAAAGAGAGGGTGAAGTTTTATATGGGACTTTTCGCAGTTTTCAAGGTAGGAAGCTAAAAATTGGTACACAGTCTCTCTGTTAACCAACGAAAAAAACCTGCCTTATTTTATCTTGGAAATCTTCCCCCAGCCCCAAAATTAGGGGATGGAAATTTGTGTGAGACTCTCCGCGAATTTAGTACAGGTTATATGATACAAACGAATAATAAGGTAATTTAATTAAAACAATCTGTAATTTTAGTAAAAATAGCGCACGGGGCTATGCTATGCTACGTCAGTGCAAACTATTAGTGTGGGCTGAAAGTACTATGGCGCACAAAAAAGCGGTAGAAGCACTAAATCGAACGCTCCAGGATTTGCACAACAGTACCGATTTTATGGGAGGGATGGTGGTTTTATTGGCTGGTGATTTCCGCCAAACGTTACCAGTCATTCAGAAGGGTACACCTGCAGACGAAATTAAAGCATGTCTCAAGTCGTTCACTCTATGGGCCACCGTTATAAAGTTCAGTTTGACTACAAATATGAGAGTGCAGCTATATGATGACACAAATTCTGGCAACTATGCCGAAACACTATTGAAAATAGGAGGGCTTTGTGACACTGATGGGAGATTTTTGTCAATTAGTACACAGTGATCCAGAATGCACCTAAAGTGTTTACGTAGATTTAGAAAACAATATACCTACACGAAAATCAATATTTATGTGGAAGAGCAATTTTAGCACCAAAAAATTATGTTGTCAACAAAAAAATTCTGACATATTGAGTAAAGTACCAGGAGATAGAACAGAGTATTAATCAGTAGACACAGTTATGGATACAGAACAGAGCACATCATATCCCGTAGTTTCTGAATTCGCTTGAGCTGTCAGGTGTACCCTCACACAAGCTTCAATTAAAACTAGGCGTCCCAGTCATGCTTATGCGAAATTTGGGTGCCCCGAGATTATGCAATGGGCCGAGACTTCGTGCCACACAACACGGCCGCAGTATATTAACCGGCGTAGGAAAGGGTGAAAATGTAATGATCCCATGAATCCCAATAATTCCCACAGATCTCCTGTTCCAGTTTTAAGGCTACAATTTCCCGTTAAGCTTAGTTTCGCTATGACCATTAACAAAGGCAAGGACAGACATTAAAGGTGGCGGGGTGAACTTAGAAAAGCCGTGCTTCTCCCATGTACAGTTGTATGTAGCATGTTCGCGTGTGTCTGCCCAGAATCTTGACATTCGATCCCCAAATGGAAAGACATATAATGGACCCGATTCTACAGTAGCAAATTAAAATAATATTCTGTTCCGAGTTCTCTTCTGTGTTCTAAATCAGGAAAGGGGAACCGTGTTACCCCGAATTTAACGCGAGCGAAGCCGCGGGAAAAAGCTAGTATTATTATGTATTTATCACTTATTATTATAGAAGCTACGAGTATAGTACTTCATACAAATTTTGCGGAAATTTCAAGTCTACCTACATATTACGGTTCTAGAGATGTACTTTTTTTTTTTTTTAAAGCGGGAGGTAAATCCGTTATAAAATAAAATAAATAAAATAAAAAAATAAAATCAAAATACTTTATTTCAGACCAATTGATCCATAGTGTGTTAGTAACAAGTGACTTAAGGACTAATTAAATTTGGTTAGTAACACAAGTATAAAAAGAGAGTTCTTAAATAACAAATTGGGCAAAGCCCTTAATCTGCCCAATCCAGTAAGACAGGATTGGACAGTCAAACCTCCACGATAATGCCTGTAGAATGCTGTTGGCACTTGCTCTCACCCTGGCTAATAGCGAGGCTATCTTTTTTCGCATGATCGCCTGGATCCTGGTTATGGATACCTTCGCACCATGGGGATAGCGCGGAGGTTATGTTGGACTCGCACCGACTAAAAACCCCCCGATGGTCCTCCTCGACGCATTTCGGACGGCTCTGGGATCTCCTACGGAACGCACCAGTGCCGCCCTAGCGTCACACCTCTATGGGTCTTACTCTATATTTAGGCGATCGCAGGCCCCAACTGCGACCGTTTGCTAACTCGAGGTTCCCCTTTAGTCGCCTTCTACGACAGGCAGGGAATACCGTAGCCATATTCTACTGCCCGGGCTACAGGGCGCAGTGGCGACATGTTATCGTCGCCGCCTCCTCCTCCTCCGAGTAGGATCTGTACGCTCCCGCTCTTGCTCTATTGTCTCCTTGCGAACCATGACATTCTCACAAAAGGTGACAGCTGCATCCCAAGCGGAGCTCCTTCTTAACATTGCCGCTATGAGATCGGGTGGCGAGAGATCTTGTCCCACTTCTTGCATGAGGACCTGCCGCTCAGGCTGCCACGCTGGGCATTCCTCAAGCGTGTGCTGCGCACAGTCCAGGTCAGACTGGCAATGGTGACATCGTGCCGTTTGCTCTTTTCCTATTCTGTGTAGGTACTTACCGAAGCAGCCATGTCCGGTGAGTACCTGTGTTATCCGGAAGGTAACACGACCCTTCCGCTCCAGCCACTGGTCAAAATGTGGCAGGATTGCGGTGACTATCCGCTGCCGTGTACTTCGGGGTTCTTCCAGTCGTTCCCGCCAGCGAATGATGGCCTGCTTATGGGCACCCTCTCGAAGCGCCTTGACTTCTACCTCCGCAGCACCTCCATTCTCTGCGTGCAGGGCATTGTAGACTTGGGAATCCATTTCAGCCAGGATGTCAAGTGGCGGGAACCGTGCTAGGAGAGCAGCCGCCTCGTACGATATCGTACGGTATCCGCGGGCGACCCTAATGGATATCCGGCGCTGAACTGCCAGTATCTTCGCTCTACTACGTCGGTTGCGCGTCAACCTCTCTGACCACACGGGAGATATACCTACCGATTGTTATGGCCAGGCAAAAAAACGCCATAAAATTACGTTTCATGTATGAGAGAGAGCACTGTTTATTTTTAAATTTTATCTTATTTTTATGAATGTATGTTAAAGCAGCAATACAATACCAAAAATTTTTTGAGATCTACGGTAGCCTAGTGGTTCAGGCATGCGGCTGACCGGGCTGACAAGCGGCGGTCGTGGGTTCGAATCCCGGCTCGTACCAATCAGTTTTTCAGAACTTATGTACGGAATATTTACCGTTATCGTGAGGAAACCGGTCTAATCCCAATAAGGTCTACTTTTCCCACTGGGTTGGAAGGTCAGATGGCAGTCGCTTTCGTTAAACTAGTGCCTATGTCAAATCTTGGGATTACGTGTCAAAGCAGACCCTGCAGGGCTCCTTTAGGGGCACAGCCAGGAATAACGCTACGAGGATGTATAACATATATAATATATATGGTTCAAAAATAGATTGCTTCCTATGCGTTCCGCTGCCGTAGTCGGGTAAAAAAACCGTGTGATTTGTAGGCACTAAGTAGTAAAGTGAATTGATGTTGTGAAGAATTTTGCACTGTAGACCTAAATAAAGTTTACAAACAAAGAAATGTCCCTCTCAAAAAGCAAGAAGAACTCACGCGAACTCACACTACACGGCAATAGCCTACTATCATCATCGAAACACGATTAAAATAACACTAACACTCCTTTGTTTACGCCGGCTTGCGATATCATCGCTGTGTAGAAAAGGACATCACATAATGAATAAGTCAAACAAAGCTTCTTAATTTGTTTGTCGTGTATCATATGAGATATATACGCGAATGATATATATTGGATAAATAGTTACCCGTCAGTTCTGCATCGAAGTTCGCTTCGAGCAGTCGTTGTCGTTTTGTTTATAATTGCTGCTCTCAGATAAACTTGTGAGTAATTCTGAATATGCATTTGATATTTATGTTCTATAGTAATAAACTGAAGTAGTTAGAGTTAGGTTCAACGAGAGATTGTTCGGGATTTTTATGTAAGAATGAACATGATTAAATAATAATATAATAATAACCGCCTGCCTCGCTAACTATGCGCGCGACAATGTTATGGCAAGTGTCCGGACCTCTTTGCAATAGCCAAGTTCCTTAATCCACCCATATCTCTTCACCATATACCCAGTTCTCTATCCATTTTACCTGCAATAGCCCCAACGCCTGTTCGAACCGGTTCACGGGTATCTACCGATGTGCCCATGAATGGGTCTAGCAGGTGTATCACATCACATTAAACTTCGTCTCCAAAGAGCCTCTACGTGTTGGATCTATATCCCCACGCACGCCCTCCAAACAACTGGGGTTCGCCACGTGAATTGCAATCGGAGATAATAATAATATATTATTATTATTCTTATTAGTACTAACAACTCAACCTTACGTAATAATTATAATTAATTACAAGGATCAGACATAACAAGTAGGTAGGCACCTAATAGACATTAATCAAAAATACAATAAAAAACAATAAATAAGAAAGCATGTATCAGTTAAATATAAATACTACTGGTTACAATTGAGTCTAAATACCGAAGTAATGTAAGTATATATTATATGGGTGAAGATCAAAAAATATGCTACATAGTTAAGGCCTTAATTTAATCTTAAGCAAATTTAAAGTACCATATTTTTTGATCTTCACCCATATATCTATGCTAAATACTGTCTGGGTGCGTTCAAAAATCGATTCTCGGGCGTGAAAAAGCTGTCGAGGTGGCCGTCGCCGTTAATAATTTATTGATTAAATTATTCATTTGACAAATCAGAGCCCGAGCTCCTCTAGGGCACAACCTGAAAATAACGATAGTAGCATGATGAATTCCTTTTTTTTTCTACTACAATTTGTAATAATACACGAAGTTCTAATCCCGACATGGTCAAATATTTGTGTGAAATATTCAGCATGACTTTTGGATGTTTTCTATGTATTAAAGTTTCGATATGGTTTAATCATCGTCCAGTACCCAAACCTTATTGCGCTTACTATGTAGCTTGAGTTGCTCGGGAAATAGTACCTACATTACCTGTGTCCATTTTTAGGGTTCCGTAATCGACTATTAGGAACCCTTACAGTTTCGCCATGTCTGTCCGCCCGTCCGCGGATAATCTTAGTAACCGTTAGTACTAGAAAGCTGAAATTAGGTCCTAATATGTATATCAATCACGCCGACAAAGTGGTAAAATAAAAAGTGGCAAAAAAATGTTTTCTTAGGGTACCTCCCCTATACGTAAAGTGGGTAGTGTTTTTTTTTCATTTCAACCCTAACGTGTGATATACTGTTGGATAGGTATTCAAAAATGAATAGGGGTTTGGTACAATCATTTTTTGATAATGTTAATATTTTGGGAGATAATCCCTCCAGAAGAAAAAAAAATGTGTAACTTATAACTTTTGAACCATAAGTTTTAGAAACATGATAAAAATCTCAAAAGTGAACTTTATAAAAACTTTGTAGGAAAATTATTTTGAACTTGATAGGTTGAACAGTTTTAGAAAAAAATTACAAAATTATTTCAGAACTAAGTTTGTAATTTAACCGTATAAGCGTGTGTACGGGTTATTGTACCTCTCATTTCTACAAAATCACAATGAAACGACGTGCTTTCAAATAAAGTAATAATTTAAACGGTGAAAATCGGTTCACGCAATAAAGAATTATCCCATGAAAATCATCTTCCATACTTTAAGCTCGCGCGCAATAGTTTGCTTAATTTGCCGATAGATGTCGCTGTATGCGGATCGCTCATATCATACATTCATACAGTCTTAAGATTTTTCCTGATTTAATGGGGTCCGAGCAGGTGCGCCCATACATTAGGTCGAAAAGTTGTGCTCGAATTGTCTTAGTTGTCTTTGGTCGTTCGTTGTCTAATAATAAAATTGTTCGCTAAGTATTGCTTGTAGGGATTTAGGGTTCTGTACTTAATATGTCAACTCAATGTAACAAATAGCCCATTTTTTTACCGCTTAAGTGGGGACACTTACTGTGACGGACAGAAAACTACGGAACCCTACACTGAGCGTGGCCCGACACGCTCTTGGCCGGTTTTTTTCACCTTATACCCATCTCTTTGTAGCCGACTGTACAGTTAACCAAAATATGTAGGCAGACCTTGTTTTTGCAACAATATGGTTGTAGTATACATATTTTTGAAACTTTGAGTGAATACATATTGGTACTCTTGGCTGTATATCAGTCCTTAATTTTCAAATTTTAAATTATTATTGTGTAAGATTATTACTATGTTATCGTAAGATTATTATTTTTTTATTGTAAATTACCGTTTGACATGTAAGACTGCCCTTGTGGCCTATTTGCGGTATATAAATAAATGATTTTGTACCTACCTAGTAAGTGACCAAACAAATGAAATAATGTTTTGTTTACATCTGGCCGATAACCGCAGTGACCTTCCGTGTCATTGTATTATGTCGGGCTGTAATACGTAGGTAGATAATCATTTTGTTTGTTTCGCAAGTTCAAGGTCGACCGGACGGACCAGTTTGACCCAGGCTGCGTTTGACATTTTGCATAACAACTTGACGACCAGTTTGGCCTAGATGGTAGTTTCCTGGTAATTGGGCATATTTTAGAAGACTGATTCTCGGACAATTTTCGTACGAGATCTCGCGAGGTTGCGGGATTGAATTTGTTTTATAAACCACAGCATAGCAAAAAGGAAACTGACTGACAAATTAAAAGCTGCTATTATTTGATAGATTTGCTTACATACTTTTGATTATATAAAAAGGAATGATGAAAAACTAATTTAAAAAAATAGGTACTTCGTGTTATGTCCTAGCGAACGTTTGGATGCTTGTTTGTTACTTTTGCCAACTTGTGCGAAAGACCGTGCCTGCCGCTCCCATATCGGCATGTAAAACTAAGCTGATTTTTGTTTATTAACGATAACAATACAAAAAAATATGACGAACAATTTAAAGGAATAGTGTAACAATTACTTAAAGGTAAACACCACATGCAGTAATTGTTGTGTTTGAGTGAGAAACCTACGTGATTAAACGTTCACGTCACACAACCTAGGCCATGTCCATGTCGTGTCGACTATCAATGTCAGTTGGGGGAGCGCCCAAACAAGCCGATTCACATCGGCCTCCGATTTTTTTAGGAAAGTATATTAAAAGCCTACCCATAGTTATGTACTCTTAACTCTTTCATAACTCTTTTGTCCTGGTTGCTTAAGACTACCCAAACTAGCCATGGATCCACTGAAATAAAAAAACTAATACCGAGGGTAAATTATACTCGAAAGCTTTCAGAGATCCCTTACAGGGATAAGTCGCCTTTGTACCGATTTAACCTTTTTAGGTTTTTCCGTAGTCAACACAGAAGCCTTATAGTTACGCAATGTCCGCCCAGCCGTCCGTCTGTCCGTCCGTCTTAGGCTTAGCTCATTAACCGTTACTATTAGAAAACTAATTCGGCATGGGTATATAAATCAATCACGCCGATAAAACAGAAGAATAAAATCTTGAAAAAATGTTTTTAAACACCTAAAGTGGGGAGGTATACCTATCTTTGGATAGCTTGTTCAAAAACATTAGGTATAAAAATATATTTCCTAAAACGATTTTTCAATATAGTGCTTCAATTGCCAGATAGTGGGCTTAAGCCCAAATTTTTGTTGGAGTCATTGCCGGCTAAATGGCTGCTACTGGAAATGTGAAAAAAATCGTGCCAGTAGTAGTACATAATAATGGATTTAAAAGGAAAACTATCACGGCTACTTAGATCCGATGTTGTCTGTATTTTTACCACAAGAGTGTGCAATAAAGTACATATTTATACATATTATACATTATTTATACATAATCTGTACTGACTGGACTGACAGCTAACATGTTACTGATAGTGATATTGCACCGAGCTCGCAACAACTTCTCGTTTTGGGAATACATCACGGTTATCGCAAGGCACGCGAGCTTTCTAAGTGTTCATTCATTTATACTCGTATTTATTTATTCATAAACAATACAACGATTGTGTTTGAAATTTTAGAAAATACACGTTGACAACAGATTCGAATCAAATGTCAGAATATTAATACAATTCGCAGAAAAGAATGTAAACATGTCACATTTGTTTGTCATAACTATGGTTTAGGCAAGTTAACAACAGTATTTGCATAATTAGTGTGCGAATTCGATAGAGTCGGATAGTTTACTTCACCGCGACACAGCTCGCGCGCCGTCTCGCGATAACCGTGCAGGCGTGCTTATTTGCGAATACCAAAAACAACACAATTTTAAAGCAAGTTTTCACAAACTTTCATTAAACTTTGTAGCAGATTAGAGGGTGGTACCTAGTTAAACTTTAAAAAATGAAGCCGAATGTGATTGAAGTATTACTAATTAAATTTATAATTTAAAGGTTGAGCACATTTGGATCTAACACACATTTTTAGGCCCATGTATTTGTATTAATTTTTACAACTATTTGTTAGGCTGGCTATACAGCCCAACTAAAGCTTAACCCGTGATTTTTAAATTCTGTATAATTACGGGTTAAATGGGCCTGTTAACACGTTCAATGCGGCCCTGAATATTAAAAACTATCCACAAATGCGGTACGTATCAAATTTGACTCATTACTGACTTGCCGTTCCTACGTTACGTATCAATTTCGATACACAATTAAACCTACCTTCACAGGTCGGTACTTCTTTGAAAAACTAACGTGGATAGGTATTATTGCTAAAATGGAATATTATTAAACCAAACTACACCCTGTTCTCATAGCACAAGGGTCTTAAGCATAGTTTGTGAGTTAATAGGTATCAAATTTACGTATTTAATTTGATTCGTATAGCACAGGAGTATCTATATTTGCCAATTTTACGAATCAAAATTGATTCGTACCGCACTCATTTAAATCCTCGATAAATGAATAGGGAAGTAAAAATAAATATATATCGACTTTCGATAGTAATTATTTATTGAAATAGAACAAATGAAAGTTCATTGGGAAAAAAAATATACGCAGAAGTATATAAAACATAATTAGGCGACATAGCGTTTTGATGAGAGATATGAAAACATTTAAGGCACATAGGTTTTTCACATTCGACACAAATTGTATTGTATGTTTCATATTGGTGGCAGCTGAAAGTAGCACACAACACGTCACAACTAATTATCACAAGATACTGCATTATTTTCCATTCGTCAAATGACGGTACGCGCAAATTATCACAAGGTACTGCACTATTTCGTCAAAACAAATGTATTAATTATTATACGTACCCTTATAATAATTAATACGTATAGCACTGAAGTATAACTATAAAAGCTGATACGTATAGCACTGAAGTGAAATTATTACGATACAGTGCGTTAGTATCAAAAATGATTCGTACTTTTAAAATAGTATTGTTAAGTAATATTTGACAAATCATACCCAAACATATATTTGCCTCTTTCTAATTTTAAAATTTGTGGTTTTTGTGGCTCCCGCAAGATGGGACAGACAGACGTTATCGCTTCCGCACCGACGCAAACTACGCGATCGCTCATTTTTGAGACGTATAGCACTAAACGTGTTAATCGGTTGACATATACATATATATATATATATATAGGTAGGTTATGTTAAGCTGTCTACTTAATTTATCAATAATCATTGAGTGTACTCGTCACGTACTTTAGCACATAATGTACTCAAGGTGAGTAAGCACTTGCAGTGTAAACAAAGAGAACATGACGGAATAAAGTAGGTACTTACCGGTATGCATGTTTTTATGACTCAACTCATAGAACAGAAGTTGCTGTCGCAACCACGGAACCAGACGACAATTCGACTTCGTATTAGTTTTGCATAACTCGGAATTTTACCGACAGTAGATCCAAAATGTGTTCAGTTTCTGCAATTTCGTCATCCTTCTACCATTTTCCCGGTTGTATCCTATAGAAGTACGGAGTCCACGTTGGCATCTGGTCCCAAAATTTGGCGTAGGCACATTTTTATACGAAATTGACTACCATTGGGGGAAATTCGAACTAACTACATATGTCGACAGCGGCTTCCTCACGATATTTTCACTCACTGTACCGCAAAATGTGTTTCTTGTTGGGTTTATTAATCATCATATCAGCCGAAAGATGTCCACTGCTGGCCATAGGCCTCCCCCAAAGAGTGCCAAAGTGACAGGTCCTGCGCCACCCGCATCCAGCGGACTCCAGCAACCTTAACCAGGACATCAGTCCACCTTGTGGGGGGCCCACGCCGCGCCTTCCGGTACGTGGTCGCCACTCGCGAACCTTTCCACCCCAACGGCCATCGGTTCTACGTGCTATATGCAGCGTGCTAAGTGGCAGTGGGCGGGGCATCCGCCCACTGCCACTTAAGTTTAGCGATCCGGAGGGCTATATCAGTTAACTTGGTTCTGCTGCGGACAACCTCATTTCTGATGCGATCACGCAGAGAAAATCCCATCATAGCCCTCTACTTATGAGGCCCATAGTAAGCAGCCACGTTTCAGTGCCATATGTCATCAGAAGACACTGCGGAATATTGGACGAAAAGATGTGCCGTAGCTTCCCGAACGCTGCCCAGCCGAGTCGGATTCGACGATTGACGTCTTTCTCGAAGTTGGACCTACCTAGATAGTCTGTCCTAGGTAATAATCGTCTACAACTTCGAGCGTAAAGTACTATTTCCACCAAACGGCCCGCAAGGGATCGGAACGGAAAGAATTTTATAGTCTTCAAAAAATACTACATCATATATGTACTGTGTTTAAGTCTACATCACCAAGCTGCGCACAACAGCTTGACCGCGGGCGTCTTCCGCGACATGTGATCGTAACCGAAAGTATGCCGCTACACGCGATCGGCCCCGTTCGCTTGCGAGCCTGCGTACGAGACGATTTGTAATGACCCTCGAAAACAGCTTATAGACATGGCTCAGCAGTGAGATGGGTCTGTAGTTCTTTAGCAGGGTGTTATCACCCTTTTTGAAGAACAGCACCACCACCCCTCCGTTCCGTGCCTCACTGGAGTTCGTTCTCCCTTCCAGTAAGACGGAATCGAACAACTTCTGAAAGCCGTATGGACCGGTTCCACCCACCTTCAGGAGTTCGGCTGTTATTCCGTCTTCACCGGGTGCAATACAATACAAATACAAATATTCTTTATTGTTCACCAGACATAGTAATAATAATATAGAAAAATAGAGGTAAATTAAACATAAACAATAGTAGACAACAGGCGGTCTTATCGCTAAAAAGCGATCTCTTCCAGACAACTTTTGGGTAGTGGAGACGATTTGGGTGGTGGTCTTGTTGTTCTTGAGCTGTTTCAAAGTGATCACAATCTCGTACAGGCTGATGTCCGGGATGTCGTCGGTATAGTGCCGGGTTAGTCTAGCTCTAGGGTCTTCCGCCCGACTAACTTGGGGTCTGCGTGTTGACGTGTATAGCTGTCCGTAAAAGCGCTCTATCTGACCCAGAATCTCGGTTTTAGAAAAAACGATTCTACCATCTTCAGTTTTTAAATACAAATACAAATACAAATCGTTTATTCGCAGTAATATGGTTACAGAGGTCTTCAATTACATTATAGGATCTACATATTACACCTTTTCTGGCGTGCGAATATTAATAATTGCTTAATATCTAAAATTCACGATCACCTTAAATATATCATGCTACTATCCTAACTAACGTATGAATATCTTCTTTATAAGTAAAGAATTCATTCACCGAGCAAAATACTCTTTGAGTGAGCCATTTATGGAGTTCAGTTTTAAATATTTTTAAGGGCAAGTTACGCAGATTGGTGGGCACTTTATTAAAAACTTTGATGGCCATAACATAAGCATTTCTTCTGCAGTAATTACAGTTTAGTTTTTGGTAACACTAATTTACCTTCGTTAACTGTTCGTTGCGTCCTATTATCTCTAATTTTAGTAAATAGTTCTGGATTTGCTTTCACAAATATTGCTAATTGTTTGATATACAGACATGGCAGAGTAAGCAGTTTTAATTTTAGAAATAGTGGTTTGCATGAATCTGTTATATATGCACCACAAATAGCTCTAACACATTTTTTTTGTAGAATAAACAGCTTATTTACATGTGTTGAATTTCCCCACAATAGCAAACCGTATTGAAGAACGGACGAAATGTAACCGTGATATGCGGTGACACTCGTTTCATCAGATGCCACTTGTCTTAAGTGCCGTAGTGCAAATACGAAACTACTAACCTTTTTGCAAACGCTGTCTATGTGTAATTTCCAGTCACAGTGACTATCAAGTATTATTCCAAGAAAGTTGGTATGAGTGGCTTCTGCTATCGGTTCGTCTTTATAATGAATATTAAATTCAATAGGAGAGGCTCGATGAGTATGAAAACTCATAAACTTAGTTTTGGAGAGATTTGCCTTTAGGTTATTTTTCTGCAGCCAGTTAATTACTATATTTATGGTTAAGTTAACATCGCTTTGCAGTTTATCTCAGTCCTTTCCTTTGATAACGACTGTCGTATCATCCGCAAATAAAATACAATCATGTGGTATGATATCTGGGAGACCGTTAATATATGTGAGGAAAAGAAGGGGTCCTAATACACTACCTTGCGGAACCCCATATCTATTGAATTTCAACTGTGATTTAAAACACTTAAGGTGCTTATCAGCTTGAAGTTGGGTTATTTCGGTATGTTGAACACGGTCTCTTAAATAACTATGTATCCATTTTTCGGCAATATCGCGAACGCCATATTTATTCAACTTATTTATTAGCCTATCATGGTGTACAAAGTCGAAAGCTTTAGTCATGTCAAAGAAAAGAACCACAACCATTTCACCCGTATCGACGCAATTTGTCACCGTTTTTATAAGTTTGAATACAGCTAACGACGTTGACATGTTTTTTCGGAAAGCATTTTGCTCTTATTTTATTACATTTTTCTGATCAAAGAATTCGTTTAATCTGGCACACATAAATTTTTCATAAATTTTTGAAATGATGGGTATAAGGGTTATTGGACGATAATTGCTTACTTCAGTGACATCACCTTTTTAGCGCATGGGCTTCACAATAGAACATTTGAGCCTTTCGGGGAAAGAACCTTCTAAGAAGGATAAGTTTATTAAATGGTTTATCATCACATTGTCGACACTCACTTCGTCGAATTTCACTTCAAAGTCAATGTTTCATGTATTTTCATTTCGTCGACAATTCAGTTCGTGGAATGGACATTAAGGTAATTTTAAATCGTGTATTTTTACTTGTCGGATGATTCATTAAATAGATGAATTATGTCATAGAATACGTTTTGTGATATATTATTTCAAGTATTTTTAATTAACATACAAATTATTACAATTAAAATAGTTGGTATACACAGTTATCTATGGCAATTATTTTAACTTAACTTAAACCTTACCAAACCGCCAGCGTGTCGACGTCACCCCGCGAAGCCTATTTCCGCTCTGAGGGACACAAGTGAACCCTAACCTAACCTACTTATAATACAATTGTTACGGTTGTTTGTTTTTTTACTGCGGGAGGCTTTGCCCCCCGAGCCTCCATTTTTTGGCTGCACTTGTCTAGTTAAACACCTGTAATCAGTTGTTGTTTCTTTTGTAATGTTGTAATCAAATTTCGAACAAATGAAATTCGTAGTTTTGTTATTCTGCAATTTAAAATTTATACAAAATGAATCGTTTGCCAAATGCCTGAACAGTTATTGCATGAAATTATAAAAATTGGAATGATCTGGTCATGAAATAAAATTACACCAAACAATAATTCGTGAAGTAAATGTTACTTGAAACGTTTTCGACGAAATAAAATTCGATGAAAAGTTTGTCGACAAAACAAGGGACACCCTTATTAAATATACTAATATTTTTGTAAAGAATGACGCGCATAGTTTTACAATTCTGGTAGGTATTACGAGACGAAAACGAGAGAGCTTCAAGGCATTCCACAAATTTGTTTACATTCGACTTTTTGAAGTCTCTTTTTTCCTGAAACCAGAACTTGGGGGCTCTCTGTATTTTGATTTTAATTTTAAGGATTTAGGATTGAGGATAACTTCGCGAGCTGGCTCTGCCCTATAGACAGATCTCTCTAGAACACTTTATAGCCCTTCTTACGCTTGATGGCATCTTCAATACGATTAGTATTGAATTGACAACATTTCATATTTTTGAGCCCTAAATTTTATTGGTTATGTGTTTGATTTAAAACGACAAATTAGTAGGGTATAATGTGGACACTCCGGACAAAAGAACCAATTTTTTTTAAGGTACTTGTTAGGTCCATAGCTTTAAGTTTTGATAGGAACCAACTCCTCCGTCGGCCATCTTTAATTTTATGGCGGCCATTTTGAATTTTAGTTAATTTATTATTATCTCGGATTCTAATTAACGTAGAATCACAAACTTTGTGTCTAAATATATATATACATTTGGTGTCAAGAAATTCAACTAAATAGTACCTAATTAGAATCGAGTTCCCAAAGGATATCAAACGGAACCCTATTCTTGAGGTTCCGCTGCCCATGCGGCTGTCTGCGTATCAGCAATAGCTAGACTGTTCAAATTTTCACAGAAGTAGTGTTTCTATTGCTGCTTTAACATACATTCACAAACATAAAAAAATAAACAGCGCTCTCATACATGAAACGTAATTTTATGAAGTTTTTTTGCCCGCCCATAACAATCGGTATATCTCGAGAACCGTAATATGTACACACTTGAAATTTCCGGAGATTATGTGTCCTCTATAATAACGAGTAATAAAAATATATTAATGTTAATATATTAGTGGGGCACAGTGCTCGAACAAATTGTCGTAAATGTGGACACGCGGGACAAATTCAAATCTGTGACAGCAGAGGTTTTTTTCTGTAACATAAGGCACAGGCTATACATTAACCATGTCGTAGAATGGGTAAAATTAGACCATATTTTGTTTAGGAGGCAATCTGCTTTTGAATCATATATTCATATTGAAGTGTTTATAGAATGAAATGTTGTCAATTGGCGCAGATCGCGGGTAAGGGACTGGCAGATCTGTTTATTGAGCTGCCGGTACAAGGAAGCATCGGCTGAAGGCTGTAGAATCATTTCACTCCTTTCCTTCATGAGCTTCTGGGTGGAGCTAGAGAGTCTTTTAGTTTTATTGGTCCCTTGGGCCTTGAAGAACTTAGACCCAGTGGAACGGACAGCTTACACAAACCCATCGTTCAGTTCGTCCACATCGCGGCCTAGACAATCAAAACGGTTTTGGAGTTCCAGCTGGAAGCTCTCGGGGTTTTGAATTTGGATTGATGCTGGATGGAGCGTAGACTTCATCTTCATTACAAAAATAAGATGAAACATTGAATAATTATGTCCCTCCGGCCACGTGGTCCTACCGCTTCATCCTACTGATACCCATGTCATGCGTAACTTAAATGTACAATATTAATAATTTTATAATAACTCAAAACAAAACACTTTAATACCGGGAATAGTCAATATTAATAATCAATAAACATGTCAAAATATAGAATCGTAAATAAAAAAAATGACTACTAAAAATAAAGGACTTTTGAGCCATATCGGCACTACGAGTATGTTACGTCAAACCTCGGAATTTTAACGGATAAATTAGGCAATGTTGTTCGATTTATCAAGAATATAAAAGAGAAAAATGGAGAGCGCTCTTGCTTGGTTTATTAAATTAATTAAATTATTCAAACGTAAACTATTTCTTTAAGGACCCTCTTTGTTGTCTTTCGTTCAGAATAAACCTTAGTTCTTCATCACACTTGCTCGAAAAGGGCTTTATAATGCGCCGACCTACTGCGCTACAATAGCCTATGTTACGCCCACGGGAGTAATGGATTTTTCTTAAATCGTATCTCTCACTCATGCGGCAGTTACAAAGCAAAGAGGTTTTATATCAAATAGGATGTCTGAAAACGTATTTAATAAAAATTTAAACTTAAAAACACTACTAAAACATGTGTAACAGAATTATTTACAGATTTAGTATGTAGTTATGTGTCTATGTAAAATGTTTTTAAGTGTTTTCAAATCGTGGCTGTATAACGAAAAGTCTTTGCCATACGCGCCTCACGTCAAATTCAACAAAATGGACAACTGACAATTGTTGCAGTTTTTATTACGATTTGTATTAATTTCATCTAAAATGTATTTGTTTCCTCGCAAATGAGATGAAAAACGTTGTTTTATAACACGGGCGTTAGAATAGGTATTGCAAAACTCAAGTCATCAAAAGCTTCTGATAGACTCTTGTTCGCAATATTCCACTTACCACCCTCGTTAAACAATGTATCTATTATTAATTCAGTTTCTAATCTCCGGTAATTTTACAGATAATGTTATTCTACATATGGATAGCCGCTTTCGTGGTGGCTGTGTACCTGTACTGCAAACAGGTGTACTCAAGGTTCGCGAAGCAAGGAGTCAAGAACTTGAAACCGGTACCCCTGCTGGGGAACATGACACCAATCTTATTGCGGACCAAGCATTTTATTGATGTCATTGATGAACTGTACAATAAGTTCCCTGAAGAGAGGTGGGTATTTACTACTTTTTGTTTGTGTAATTTTATTTTATACTAAGATGATCGCAATCAAGTACACGGCCTATGGACGCTTGCGACACCAGAAGTATCACAAGCGTGCTACCGATCCCTCTATTGATTTGAGGATTCGTTGTGTTGACAGCTAGAGGCAGCTGCAAATCCCACTCTCAACACAGCGCAGCCTCCTCGGGAGCTCTGGCGACCTTGCTCACCACCAGGAACACCAAATACCCACTAAGCAAGAAGTGGTGCTATGAATTGTTAATAGTCAATCAAGGATGCTATCTAAGCATGTGAATTAGTGAACCTGTGCGCTGTGTGATTGTCGGCATCTTGGTTATATACAAGGTGCTCGGATATAAGTACTCAAGCAATTTTACCAGGTCTTACGTAGTAAAAAATAATAAAATATAGACGACCGGATAGCCTAGTGGGTAGTGACGCTGCCTACGAAGCTGAAGGTCCTGGGTTCGAATCCCGGTAAGGGCAAATATTTGTGTGATAAGCATGAATATTTGTTTCTGAGTCTTGGATGTTTTCTATGTATTTAAGTATTTATATCTATTATATATATCGTCGTCTAGTACCCGTAACACACGTGGTGGCGTGCGGATTGCGATGGACCAACCTGTACGGCTACACGCCGCGACGGCGCGCGAGCTCTCTCGATTTTTCTCGCACTAGAAGTCTCTTTCTTATTACATTTAGAATAAGAGGTATAGTGCGAGAAAAATCGAGAGTATATCGCGGCCGTTCCATGATAGACGAGCATAGGCAGGCCTAAGTGGCTTGCAAAAAAGACCTACTCGTTCTCCCCCGAACGTTTTGCCTTCACCAAAAGTAAAGAGACAGAAACTGAGTCCATTAACAACAAATGAGAAACGTATGGTGGTCAACATTTTCAAGTTGGTGTGTGAACTTTGCAGCAAGGATGAATTTCCGGGTAAGGTAGATATAGTAAAAAATGTGGAAATACGCACTTTTTATTTATTACATAGGATAATACAAAATAACTAATATAAGTAGGCCTGTTAAGTTCTCGTTCTGTTAAGGACTTCGTAACATCTAATATTTGTCCCAAGTACTGCTTCTTTGTTTACCGTATTTCTAATCCTAAAAAAAACGAACTATATGAGTTAGGTCGCTAAATAGGTCTTTTTTACTTCATTACGTTCAAGCGCCGACCCGCACCTAACCCGTTTTCTGACAGATTGTATTCACGCTGACAAACATCTGAATATCTCAGTTCTGCAATGGAATTTGATTTAGTGCCTATGAAATGAAATGAAGTAAATTTAAAGACCTATTTAACGGCCCAACTCTCATATTTGTTGATTTTCGGGCAATATTGACGCATGGTCCTTTATGGAGCGACCACAGCCGTGCGTTCCGTGCGTATACGCGTTGGCGTGTCGTATGCGTCAAGTATTCTTCACACATTTTGCTGCGTTTACGGTGCGTTAGCGTATTTCGAGCAGCGGTGTGGTCGCTCCTTTATGTGACATTTTTGAAGTGAAAACTTCTTTAGCGGCGCTGAGCACTTTTTGGGATGGGCAAAAATTGTTAAACTCGCGACAAATTTTGTGAGATCTCAGGGATTGGGGACGAGGCTTGGGGGTGGGGGGGAAAACGGGGGTTTGACTAGGGGCACATAGTTCTAATTTGCACTTTATTGTTAACAGTATAAGGTCGTAACACATTTTCCGGAAATGCAAATTCCATTTTGTTTTATCAAACTTTTATATTTTGCTGTTAGCCGATTCGACTTCATTCAAAAATGCACATTATTCGTAATACTATAAAGCCGTTAAACACTTTTTGCAATTGCATAATCTGCAGATAAATTTGTACTTTTGTCCACGCGTCCTTTACTGTTTTGCTATTTAGCAAATTCGAATAGTTCGAATTTGGACGTTCCTGAAGAGATAAATCTTTGAAAAATAATTGGCAATCGCGAAAACAAATTGGTATTTTGTTTCACCGTCTCCTTCATCAATTTTGCTGAGTTAAGTTGAACAATAGCGTACTTACTACTAATAAGATTGTTATTAAATATATTGGCACGCAGGGGGAGGGAGGGGAGAGGAAGGGATTTTTTTTTGCAAAATTAAAATTCTTCTAGTTTTCACTTCTGCCGGCACTCCCGGAGTGCAACCCGGTCTTTTTTTTCTAAATATGGTCAGGTATGTGCTGATAAACTCATTCGCATTCCCTCCTTAGCACCTCGTTCACCTATCGTGACTTTATATCTACCTGTCCATTAATTTAGATGCCATAGAGATAGGTATATATGAGTCAATGTTTCACGTAAATGTCTACTGTATTCGATAACATTGTCTCTTCAAAAGTACTTAGTTTATCTACTGATATCATTGTTATAATTGTCCGTACTTAATCGACAATAATCACTATCAGCCATTGATTTGATGATAGTTTAGGTGTTTTGTTAAGTACTCCTGTTAGTTACAGAACATTCCAAATATGTGCCCTAAGTAAACCAAAATCCCCTCATGTTTAAAAGCTATTGATGATAATTAAATAAAAACAAAATCAAAACGGACATTATTTTACATTGATAGTTCAAGTTGAAGTTAATTTATTCAAGTTCAATATAGTTAAATCTAATAAAGGTAAATAAATAATAATTAATTTAAAACATTATGACATTAACACTCAAAAATTATATCAATGAATAATGTCAGGATATGCCTAGAACAACCTTTAGCAATACTACGGGAATGAAGAATTCTTTAATTTACATTCCTTTATACTACCTACAGAATTCCTCTACCGAGTAGTAGCACTTCTCAAGCAAGAAAGCCTTTAACTTATTTCTCAATATTTACTGACAGACTTCGGCAGATCCTATCGCCTCGAAGCTAGGCGCCTATCCCTCTGCTCTGTCGATTATATTTCGTGCAAGTGTTTAATTAAGTCCGTCAGCACAACCAAAATGTATAGGCCAGGAACAGTTAAAATCTTCAGTTCCGCAAAAAACGGTCTCTGCTTGAAGTCTGTTGTGATTTTTTTGTCATGATCCTTACAGCTCTCTTCTGTGCAATGAAAGCAGCCTGTACATTATATTTATAGCTATTACCCTCGTGTTTTATGCTGTAGCGTATTTTTGATTCCACTAACGCAAAATATACAAGTTTTAGTTGATTCCCTTGTAACTCGTCCCTTAGACTTCTAAGAGCATGGCATCCGGAGTTTATTGAATTATCCACCTCTGGTTACCAGTTAAGGTAACAGTCTATGTATACTCCAAGAAATTTGACACTATCTACTTGTGTTATTGCGGAACCTTCAACCGAAATCTGCAAGGTGTCTTGTTCCTTAGACGTTGTTCTGAAGAGTATTACATTTGTTTTGCTAGCATTCAGTTTCAGGTTAGTTATATCAAACCAATCCGTGAATGTTCTCAGAGTAGGTATAATTTACCCTATCATTCAATTCTGATGTGTTGTTTCCTGATACAACGGCATTTTTACCGTCGGCAAAGATCACGAAACTGGTACTAATAGGTACCTTACTAAGCGTGTACTGGATGAGATCATTTATAAACATGATGAAGAAAGTAGGACCTGTGGGACTCCTGTATAAACACTAGCAACACGTGACCTATGGGCTTTAACCTGAGCGTCTTGAGTCCACTGGATCTGGACGAAGTACTTTCTGCACCTTAAATATGAGGAAAAAAGAGCCAGTGAGCTGCCCCTAACCCCGTAATGTTATAGTTTTGACAGCAGAATATCGTGGTTAACCATATCAAAAGCAGAGCTCAAGTCAAGCAGGACACCCGCTACTTTTTTCTTGTTGCTTAGTTGGCCGTTTGTAGCTCTGCTTTTCTGATAACCAAACTGCCTCTCATTTATTATTTTATTCAGATATAGGGTAGAGGTGCCTATCCAGCCTATCTTTCATGACTTTTTCAAGCAGTTTGAATACTGTAAGAGTAGTAGTAGTGTAAGAGTGAAATAGCCCTGTAGTTTTTCAGATAATTTTTCGAACCCTTTTTATACACTGGTATAACTTTATATATTGCTCCGGAAAAACAAGATTATTCACGCACTGATTTAAGAAGCTGGCTAGTGAACCCGCTAGGATGTAAATGTTATCTTTAACAACTGTGATTGGAATATTATCATATCCACTCGATGGTTAAGATTTGAGTTGTTTGACCATTGCTACAACTTCCTGTGGGTTAACCTCCTCAAAAACCATGTCATTCACAACTCTTTTTACATGTGAAGGAAGAACTGAAAGCGCGTCATTTCCTATGTCTCTACCATGATTAAATCGTTCTAAGAAAAGATCGCAGACAGCATAAGGATCGTTCACTGTTTCTGAATGGCCATCTGCGCCTACTTGTTTAATCAACAAATTGTCTACTGGTCGGTCTATGTTTTTATTAAGATGTTTGTTCACAATGTTCCAGATCTCCTTTGATGAGTCCTTAGCTTTGTTTATTTCTCTTTGCACAGCTATTTTCCTGGCGTTTCTGATGACACGTCTGTAAATATTGACGTATTTCTTTGTTCTATCTGTCGACTCAGAATTAGACTTTTTACCAGTCATCAAAATACTCTTTATGTTGCTTGAGACTTTGATTCCTTTGGTGATCCATTTAATCTTGTATGATTTTCTCATTTAATTTTTTTTTCTTTTCTTTATAAAACATTCACCAAATATACGGTTTAATTTGGCAATAAATGAATTCACTCCTATGTCTGTCCAGTTTTCGGCAAAAAAAAACTGTCTAAATTCCATATTTTCTTTGAGACTAAACTTACTTAAACAAAATATGGGACATGAAGGGGAAGTACTTTATGTTATTTTTGAAAGTTAGTAATTCTGCATTCAAAGTTTTTCGAAAAATTACTTGCTTCGTCTAGGAATCGAACCACTTTAAATGTGAAATAAATCACCCCTACTTTTACAATGCCAACGGAAAGAATAGCTAAAAAATATAAATCTTCTTTAGTAACACAGTATTTTAAAAGAAAGGAACAACATATGGGCGTCCCATATTTTTGGGACGCCCTGTATAGTACCCGTGCAAAGCCGGGGCGGGTCGCCAGTTAATTATAAGCAAAACAACACATCCTATTCCGCCGGTTACGCTACCAGCTTTTGACTGACGAAATAACGACTGTTTTCCCCGTTTTGCATTCAAAAGTTCGATTGCTTCGTTCACAACACGATTTAATAGGTTAAAACGTTTCATTGATAGTTTACGACAAGTATATACAAGGACACAGCGGGCCCGGCGGGTCATGCCACAGACAAGTATATACAAGGACACAGCGGGCCCGGCGGGTCATGCCACAGACAAAGCGCCATTAGCACTCGGGCCCGAGGGGCCTTCCCACAGCTGAAGGGATTTAAGTTGAGTTAGAAGGTAAAGTCAGTATTTATGTGGTTCAAGGTCATCCATTTAAGCCACTGATTGAATTTAATTTAACGCTTAACTACTTCAATCTTTTTACTCAACAATCATTCTCAGAAATTGAGCCACCGAATGACTCAGTTTAATTGGTGGGAAGGCAGTACACAACTATTACCATTCTCAGTAGGTACCTACCATCTTAGATTCGAAAGTCGATACAATGTCATTACTCATTGTCATTAAAAACATACGTTGAATTATAATGGCACTTTCGACCACGTCTTAGGTAATAACATTCATTTTATTGATATCTGACTATAATACAACTATACAATTTTTTGAACACATGATAGGTATGCTAAATACCTAACTACGAGAAAAGGAGATTTATAATACAAGAAAATCATTTAGATCGAACTATCAACGAAGGCGCGCCCGCTTCCTACCTACCTACTATATATATTCATATTCATTTATTCATAATATTCTCAATATTATATGTCAACACAGAAGTAGGTATACAATCATTTATAAATTAATATGTAATAAAATGTAATAAAAAAATAAAAATAATAATAATAATAGTTAGTTGTATAATAATTTAAGTGACAAAAAATAATTATAATTCAATATTTAAAAATTCATTAAAACTATAAAATGCGTGCTCGAGAAGCCAACTTTTTAGTTTTTTCTTGAAACAAACTAGCGAGGGAGCGGAGGTAATTGCCTCTGGCAACTTATTGTAGACTATAGGGCACACAACGTGGGTTACCTTTCCAGATCTCGCGAGTCGTCGTTTTATCGGAAGGAGCCTATTCGGGTGTCGGAGCAAGCGGGCATGGTCTGCACGTTTTTTATACTGACTCTGATTTATATACCCATAGGTAGCAATCTGTTGTATTACTACCGATGGCAGAGTCAGTATACCCAGCTCTTTGAAGTAGGGCCTCACGGAAGTTTCTTGGGGCAGCTGCACCACCGCCCGCACGGCTTTTTTCTGTAGTCGGAATGCGCGTTCCCAGTCCGCGGCGCGCCCCCACAAGTCAATGCCGTACTGCAGGAGTGAGTGGACGGTTGCAAAATAACACGTTCGCACTACATGACGCGGCACGACTCCAGCCAGACGGCGGAGCGCGAAGCAAGCGCCACCAAGCCTCCCACAGAGCTTGTCTATATGAGGCGCCCAGGTTAGTTGTCGGTCGATTTCGAAACCCAGGAATGTGGTGGTTTCCACCTGTTCCATGTATACGCCACCAGCTTGAACCTTCAGGGACCTCGGTGTTCGACCCTCGACATAAAAGTGGAGGAAATGCGTTTTGGTTAAATTTAGCGCCAGGCCGTTCAGACTAAACCACCGAGATAGCTGGTTTGCGGCGTCATTGAGGCGGGTCTCTAAACTGTCCACATTTGGTGCCGTTATTATCCCTGCTACGTCATCTGCGTACATTAAAATGTCGGCTGCTGTTATAGCTTCAGGCAAATCATTCAGTAGCAAGGAGAATAGAATATTCGAAATCGACGATCCCTGGGCTACTCCCATAGACGTACTCAGCGGATCTGATCTGGCTAGCCCCCCGTCCCCTACCACAACTTGCGATCGGTTGCGCAAAGCGTCAGCGAGGAGGCCATAGGCTTTGCCACGTATGCCATAATGTAGCAATTTGGCGGCGATGACGCTGTGGTCGGCTACGTCGAATGCCTTGGAGAGGTCGCAACAGAGCATCGCGACCTGCTGTTTGTTCTCCAAAGCATCCATGACCTTGCGTATGGCTTCACGTGCCAGGTCTGTGGTGCAGCGGCCGGGCCTGTACGCATACTGCCGGTCAGAAAACGCATTGGTCTCGGTTAAAAATGCTGTAAGTCAGAAACACAATCCGTTTTCTAACACCTTGGCAACGCTAGGAATAATCGATACGGGCCGGTACCCGTCTACATTTTCTCTTTTTCCTTTCCCTTTAAAAAGGGGAGAGACCTTACTAATCTTTAATGACGTAGGGTACGACCCCTCTCTAATGCATAGATTGTATAAACTAGTAAGTACTGGTGTCATAGTAACCGCAATCATATTTAGCAAGTCCATGGACATACCGTAGATGTCTTTGCTGGTTTTGTGCGATATTCGGGACGCTATTATAGTGTAGACTTCATCGCAGGTGAAAGGTATCAGTCTAATGGAGCGGTCCGCAGGCGCACGCGCCGCGCCCAGCTGATCGCGCACTCGGTCAAGGTCAGCGCGGGGCGCTCCGCAGGCTAGCGCGGCGCCAGCGAACCTAGCATTCATAGCATCGACTGCATCTTTTTTGGTGCTATATTTTGCACCGTCCGCGTCCACTACAAGTTCCGTGAAGTCTACGGGAAGCCGTAAATTTTTCCCTCTTTCTTTGTTCACTACTTGCCACATAGTTCTGCATGAATTTTGTGTCATGGCCATCTGTGATGAGTAAAATTGAGCTTTACGTTGCTGTATTGCATTATTATATTTTGTATCTAACATTTCAATGCATTTTTTTAATGCATCATTGGATGAGAACTTGCGTTCCAAGTTAAAGCAGTCGAATAACAAAGATTTCATGTTAAATATGTCTTGTGTGATCCATGTCTCGGTATTTATCGAATGGCATTTTTTTACTAATACAACACAAACTACATACCTATGTAGTAATCAATGAAGGAGTGGTGTATTCCTCGTGAATATGACAACCTGATGCGGTGTAGGTAATTAGTATTTTATATACTTATGACATCTAATGATATTTTCAGGTTTGTCGGCAACTATGAGTTCATCAGGCCGTTATTGCTGATCAGGGACATCGAGCTGATCAAGAAGGTCACTGTTAAGGACTTCGAACACTTCCTCGACCACCGCTCGTTTGTCAGCGAGGAGACAGACCCGCTCTTCGGAAGAAACCTTTTCTCTTTAAAAGGTATCAAAGTCAAAGTTATTTATTATTCAGTGTAGGCATATGACATGCACCTATGAAGTTCGATAAACTACCAACGTCCAGAAAGAAAACCTCTGCCTTTCTCAAGGCAAGGAAATGCGTAAAAACGCGGCGAAGTATCATTAATTTTATTTATCTTATGGCAAATCAGTATTTAGAACCGTGAGATCTTGGAAAAGACAGTTCGGTTGCCAGGTTGTTGCACTTTAAGCACCACCCAGGGGTCACGAGTAGGGTAGCGATGGATAATTCTTACGGACGTGGTGCAACTTCGACCCCCAAGTAGTTCGAACCCGAAGTATCATTTATTATATTGTATGATTTGTATGTCATTGTCAATCAAACGACATGTACACCTATTATTCAGAAAGTTAGCCAGACATTAATATTTAATCAATTTTGTTTTCTGAAACTAAATTTAACGTCCATCGTACAGCATGAGACTGCATTCTTAAATACATCAAGCAACTCCAGACTAACTACATTATTAAAATCAAGTTAGAGTATTCATTAAGGATCGTCATTTATCTAGTTTTAGAAATGAACTCGTTAAATCTCTAGATGCATCGTGCAAGTAAAGTATAATTATGTTAATTTCAGGCCAAGAATGGAAAGACATGCGTTCAACATTAAGCCCGGCATTCACGAGCTCAAAGATGAAACAGATGCTCCCATTCATAGTGGAGGTGGGGAACGCGATGGTCGTGTCGTTGGACCAACAACTGAAGCAATCTAAAAGTTAGTATTTGTCGTAAATATGGAATTAAATATACGATTATCATTATATCAGCTGAAAGACGTCCACTGCTGGACGTAGGCCTACCAAACATTGCCAACCTTTACGAAGTCAAATTCATTATTCAAAAATATAAAAATGTTATGTTCCCTTCATAGCTCTAACATAAAATTAAGTGCATTGGGACAGTAGTGGCGAGCACTGGGACGCTTACATTACATCTACTTGTCGTTTCGTAGTAGCATCTTGTCTTTTACTACTCCTATTAAATTGCCTATTTTGCTGAGTATGTTCCTAGTGTCAATAAACAGTCTTACGCATCTACAAGGATTCTTCATTTTATAAGTACCTAGCAGAGTTTCTGCTAAATAATAGTTAGTAAGCCTATGAAACACAGTGCCATGGGTCCCCCATAATTATTTGCTAGGCCTAATTTCACACCTCCTAATCTTTCTAATGATTACTAAGCCTAGAGATTAATTTGCCCAATGATTACTATGTTTAATCAACACTTCACATAAATCAACTTTTGCTCTAATGTTTCACTAGACCTAACGCATTTTTCTTCGAAAAAGAAAACTTTTTGGGTTATCTTTGCATGCATAAAATTTAGGAATCAAAAAGAAAATACTTCTGGACATTGGATTGCCTACCTATTCTACTTTAAGGCAGGTCGGTGTAGGTACGAAGACGAGCGAAGCGAGGATGGAGTGTTAGGTAAAACCGCGACCCTACAGCGCGCGAGCCGAGCGAACGAAGCGAGACTTTATACGAAAAAGTTAAAATCATGTGACATTAGTCATTTTGAAAATTCGGGATTAGAGCTTGTTTTGTTTGTTTTTAAAATGTCTTTATTAATAACAAGAAGTACAAGAGTTACATATACTTATCTGGTGTACATTTGGGTCCTAGACAGCAAAAACATAATACACAACCAGTTTAGTGAGCTAATGCGCTCATTTTAAACTTTTTACGCCCTTAATGCGCCCATAAAAGCGTTAACACTATTTTTTTATTGACACTAAATCAGTTAGTAGTATTGTACACTGTATTAGGTACAACAGAGAATTACACTTATATGCTTGCTTAGAGAAGCTCGCATTTGTTGCATACATGTTGCTATTCAATAGTGTTTATTTACAGCCTAAGTTAATAATAAGTGATAACCGAAGACTATTATTACATTATATTGTGATCATAATACAATCCCTTTAATGTACTTGATAATAATAATAATAATAATTGCGGACAATCTTACACAACCTCGCCTCGACCTAGCCCCAAACTAAGCAAAGCTTGTACTATGGGTGCTAGGCGACGATAAACATACTTAAATATAGATAAATACATACTTATACTTTGGCACTCTTTGGGGGAGGTCTATGTCCAGCAGTGGACGTCTTTCGGCTGATATGATGATGATGACGATGATGACATACTTATATACATAGAAAACATCCATGACTCAGGAACAAATATTCGTGCTCATAACACAAATATTTAGTCAAATACAAATATTTTTTAGCTTCGTAGGCAGGGTCACTACCAACTAGGCTAAAGCGGTCGTCAACTTTTATGTAAATTAGGTGCCTAAACATGGAATTGGGTGTTATTAAAAGCGAGTCGATGCTGCGAGACCGGTTCGCGCGCGTCGTCACTCGGCTCCAGCCCAGCACGTAGTCATGTCATGTGGTAGCCTGTATCGTCTAAATTTATCGACGTATGGTAAGGTGCTTAAACGACTTTTGCCTGTATTACTCACGAGTTTATTTTTGTGGCAAGGATTCTTATTCAGCTAAAACGTTTTAGTTTGTTTTAAGATGAAGGGTTTAAGTAGTGGTAGGTTAATTTTAATATGCAATTTCCGGAGATTTGTGTAAACAGGAGCACTATAGGAGATCTTAATTGCTTTATTTTGTACAATTTGGAGTTTTTTGTAGTTTGTATCGGAAGTATACTACTCCATACCGGTCAGGAAATTGAAGTTTTCGTAAATGCACTTAATGCAGCTTTACGATTCATTATCGGTGACAGTGCACCTAAGGCTTGAATACCTTTTGACCTTAAGGACATTACGTCGGTGCCCCTGTTTAGTTTTCTGTCCAGGTGGACTCCGAGATATTTTACTGATGTACTCCACGGGATTTCGTAGCTACCCATTTTCAATTTTCTTAGGGGTATTTTACGACGTCTAGTGAAGACGATAGCTTCAGTTTTAATCTCATTAAGTTTCAATTTCCATTCAGTGAAAATTTCATGAAGGAGATCTATGGACAGTTGAAGTCTGGTAATGACGAGATCAATGTCGTTTGACGACGTGAATGACGCTTTATCATCGGGATTAGAGCTACAATTGTTAGTAAAATGAAGATTCGGATTTTAAATTTAAGAGAAATAGATAATAAGGTGTAGTCATTATTGGCTTTCGAAATATTAGGCCAGGAAAAATTCTTCAAAATAAAATTCGTTTTAGTGAGGATTGGGTCATGAAAAATTAGACATGAAAAGTCGGGATACTGACATTAGGCCTAATGAATAATTAAGAAAATGAAAATTCGGGTTTGCGATTTTAGGGTTCACAACATTAGGGCTGGTAAAATTAGTTATGAAATTCATAGGGCTAACGGAGGGGAGAATTGTGCCATGGATTATATCTTTATAAATCTATTTTGCATTTCTTTACAGGCGGCTACGTAGACATAGAAAGCAAAGATTTGTCGACCCACTACGCCAATGACGTAATTGCATCATGTGCCTTTGGCCTGAAGGTTAACTCTCACGCTGACCCTGAAAACGAATTCTACAAAATGGGTTATAAGTCTAGTAATTTCAGTTTTGCGGCGATTCTGAAGTTCTTTGGATATGCATCTTTTCCAAAATTGATGAAGGTCCGATTTTATCTAGATTACATTTATTTTTCATTCTTTCCGTCGGGGACCTAGAGAGGCGTGCGCTCAGCTTGGCTCTACAAATGGTTTCAGTATAATATTAACATCAAAATCTTGGTTTATTGTGTGTAACGTTCTTTATCTTCAAAACTTCAAAATAATATTAATTTCACTATCTCCATACATGCTTTTTTCAATGTATTCGATCTCTATAACACATTTGCACGCATTTACAACAAACGTTTTCAGCTATTTAAAATGGAACTCTTCCCGGATGATGTGAAACACTTCTTCAAGCACTTGGTCCTCAGTACGATGAGGGACCGCGAAGCGCACAATATTCTGCGGCCGGACATGATACACCTCCTCATGGAGGCAAAGAAAGGTAATTTATAAATCAAACATGTTTCATGAAATAAATATCACAACATTATACAAAACGTGATTGTAAATTATGAATTATATCGAAACAATAAAATAAGCAGATTTTACTGGCGAGCGTTCATATAGAAGCTATGTCTCGTAGAACTGTGAAATGTTGAATCATAAAGAAGTTTTGTAAATGTTTTTAAAAAAATGCATAGATTTTTAATAGTTCTCTTAACAATGATCGATTACAGGTCGGCTTGTCCATGATGACAATTCTGTCAAAGACGCTGATGCCGGGTTTGCTACAGTAGAAGAGTCTACTGTCGGCAAGAAGACTATTAACAGAGGTAACTATTACTTAATCCAAATAAAATAAAAAATTGGTCTCCAATAAACTTTCATTTTTAAAGAACATGGCTAATAACGACAGCTTTATATAAAAAAACTGAACAAGAAGCATCTGACATATTTCACCATAAAATAAGTTTCAAAGTGCGTGCGATTAAAAAACTGAAAGGTATTCCACCTGCCTTGTTTAAATTTTGAACAAAGTGAAATTATCAGTTATCACAAAACATTTATAACATATATTGTCACAATTTATTTCAGGCAGATAGGATAGGAATTACAAAACGAGTCTGAATACAATAGTGTACAAAGAATGATTTAAATTAAAATACGTATAAGCTTTAAACTTACTACCTAATAAAAGAGAAGAAAAAGTAAAACTATATCCCGCTCTGCGTCAAGCCCGAACCAAAGGTCCCCAAAATGCTTGCGGCATTGCCTCGCTGAACGAGCTATGACCCAGAGCGGAGTCAAGAGCCCGAGAGCCTTAATGCCCAAGGGGCCAATTGTGCCAACCAATTTTTTTTGATATTATATGAACTTTACTTTTTGATAATTGAGTTTCTGTTATAGTTTTACTTTCAGAATTCTAAAGAGTTTCAAAATAGTGTATGACTAAAAAAATGTTACAATATAGGAGAATTAAAAGCATAACTTATCTGACGTACTTAATTGGTATAAACTATTCTAGAAATTCTCAACTACAGTACGCACTCTAGTTGCATGTGAACTTATGAATAAACAATTTAGCAACACCAGCCCAGCTAGCACTATAGGTTTCACCGTCAATTTGTACGGCGAAATCTATTGAAACGTCACGTAAAACGCCACGATAAAATCTATCGTGCTAGGACCTCAGAACAGACTTCGATGGTAACCGATTCGCCGGCGCAGGGGCGTCCATATCCTGTCATTACTTTTCAACGCACTATTCCGCCCTACTTCCTCTCCTTATCTTTCTGAGTGGTTTAGTTATATGGCAGACGGCAGTGGCCACCGCTTGCGGTCGAGTGCTAACCTTACTCTTGCTTTACCCTCTAAAAAGATGCGAGCATACTCTAGATCTTTAGTCACTTAAGGCGCCGTAGGTTCAGCGAAGTCGAGCGAACAGAGTTTTTGAAACAATATAATGCGTCTGTTTATAAAAATATGGATTCCAAAAAATACAAACAGTAATCTTGAGGCTTTTCTGCAGGGAGATCAGTGTTTCGAAACGTAATTAAGCAATTTTCGCTCGATAGAAAAAAATCACGAACATTGGTCTAAAAGGGTCTAAAATACACTTAACATATTCGTAACAAATTATGCACAAAAGCTAAAAATATTAAAATGGCTTCTAAAAATAAGCAATATGATGTTTGAGAGAAATCCGTGATAACTTTTTTATTTATTTAAACGGCCAAAAAATTAAAATTAAAAAACATGATATCCGCGCTTCCGAGCACGCACTCCCATATCGCTCACGCTTATGCTCAGTGTAGTAGCAGTAGCATTAGTAGCAGTGTATGTGTAGTTTTTGAAAGAGAGGTAGGGCACAGCGTAATGTCATCACGCTTGAATCTGGAGCAGCCCGACTGGGGGAGTACCTCTGCCTTACAGAAGACCACAGCCATAATAGCACTGTTGCCTATTCCGTAGGTATTGTAGTGTTGTGTTCCTGATGGTGAGTAAGGTTCCCAGAGCTCCATCCTTAAAGGCCGGCAACGCACTCACAACACCTCTGGTGTTGCAGGTGTCCATGGGCAGCGGTAATCGCTTACCATCAGGTGATCCGTCTGCTCTTTTGCCTCCTATAACATAAAAAAGAGGGAGAGAAGACCATGAACCTACGGCGCCTTAATATTAATTTGATGCCTTTGTTCTTCGATAAATTGTGTGACATGTACATTCATTAAGCTGTTATTGTGCACAACAAAGGGCTTACATATCTACATACAGACTTATCGGAGACGGACTTTAACTTTTTTACGTAATTTCACCAGCTTGGTCAGAGATGGACTTGATAGCCCAGGCGGTCCTCTTCTTCATCGCCGGCTTCGAAACCGTCTCCACAGCCATGACTTTCCTGCTGTACGAGCTGGCTCTCAACCCTGAGGTCCAAGACAAACTGGCCGAGGAAGTCAGGGAGCACGAGACGAGTGGCGGCAAGTTTGACTACAACTCCATTCAGAGCATGACTTACATGGATATGGTGGTTTCGGGTAAGAATACAAGTGTTTCCTGAAGGGGTTTACAGAGTATATTATTAATAATAAAATTAAATGCCACTTCTGGCAATTGTTGGTTTCAAGAAGGAGAAAATGTGACAGAATAAATAAAAGTAATTTTTATACTCGTCGAGCTTAATGTTTGAATTTAGACTTTGTACACCCAACTTAAATCACATACTTTTTTACTATGGAGCTCCCAACTCAACATTTAGTATTTTTCACAATCGTGTTATAATAAAGAGCTTTTTAGCCGAGTACCGTGTTTAGGCCACGTAGCTTGCTGAGTGGCCTAAGTAAGGTACGAGATTAAAAAGCTTGATTTTGACACTATTGTGAACAATACTTTTTCTACGAGTCAACTGAACAAATTAAACAAACTTGGTATCTATTGAAAACGAAGTGCAACCAACGGCTTACTCATTTTTGTGCGTTGATGTCTATTTACCTTTTGACTTTCTCATGACGGCGTCCTATCGGTCATTATAGTTCAGTAAAGGCGCCACGTGATTAGTCAATTTCATTTTAGTTGTCTCAACAGTTATGAAATGTTGAGTTGGGAGCTCCATAGTAAAAAGTATGTGATTTAAGTTTGGTGTAGGTACGAAGTCTTAATTCAAACGTTAAGGTCGACGAATATAAAAAATACTATTATATATATGCAACGGATCCATAATGAGAGGCCTTAAAATAGTTAGCTATCATAGGCTCGAAAATCGTAATTCCGAATCTTAAAATCCTGAAAACGTTTCCCTTTTTATTAGTTAAACGATTTTTGTTTGCCCGAAATTTCAGTTCCCATATTATTATTTTCCCAATTCTCATTTCGTTACAATTTAATTTCGCTTATGATTCGAAATAGACACTCATTACAATTCCGAAGGATCATTTGTCAACGAGTGTTGACAAATGATCCTTCCGAGTGAAGTCCGAAATATTATTATCCCGCTATTAGTACAGCGGTTATTGGCCAATATTGATAAAAGTCGTGGACACGTCTTCTATATACCTAAAACTGGTATGGATGTGTTCCTTGTTGTCTCCAGAGTACGAATCTACCGGTTTTAGTTAAGGGAGAGGGGGACGCACATAGCTGTGACGTCATAAAGATGGCGGCCGACGGTCATCGATTTTTGTTCAAATCTCGGGTTCTATTTTACTGATCGGTTCATGTGAGGTGTCATTTGAATGCGTATTAAATGTTCTATAATTCATTCTTTAAGATCTGTAACGTATATTCAACCGTTTGGAAAATAATTAAAAAAATAGTTTTTTTTTCCTTAGACGTTCTGCTTTCTTTCCATCATAATTCGAGAAAGAGATACTTTAGCGTTATAAATGTCACTATAAAAAATATCAAACATTTTATTAGCTTTCTAATAATATACAATTTCTTGTCGTTAAATAATAAACCTGTCATTTATGGCCAATTCCGTAACGCAAGTCCGCGGGAACCGGCACGATGCGTATGATTGAAAATACAATGAGAGTTCAATTTCGGTGTTCCCAAATGAAAGGTACTGTTGTTTCTATTGGTGTTGCTGTTGTTGTTGTTGCCCTAGGCCATCCCCGTGGTGCTTAAGGCGGTGCATTAGAAATTATCGCGTGTTTTGAAACGCCGTTCTGACTAGATTCAGAAACAATAATAGGTTTTCAGATATATGATTCTTGACTAAATGATTGTTCATCTGATTTTATCGATGCATGATTGCTTACAATTTCCTCGATAGAAAAAAACAAAGTTTGGTCTGTATTTTCCTTTTTTTACTCAGCCTACTCAGACGATGCATTATTTTACGACACAATCAAGTTAATACTGTAGTATTTTATCTCATCCAAAATCTCACTTTATGAAATTTTAATAAAACTTCACCAACTTAGATATTTATCGAGTCCACAACAGCGATTCCCGAAAAGTGTTACATCTCTTTTTCTCGTGGGCGGAAGGCATCAGCGGGTCTCTGTCTAGGGAGCGTGTACGACTCAAATCAAGGCATCCCCTTAAGGCCTTCATAAGCTCTCGCCACGCCTTCCTGTGTGTTCCTGTAGTCGAATTAATAAATACTGTGTGTTCAGGGGACGCCTCGATTTGAGTCGTACACGCCCTAGACAGATAAATATGTTTCAATAAAGAGGCATTTTAAATTCGCAAGCATTCGCCAAAATCCAGCCCGAGGACTAGGAGCCAAACTCGGGACAAGGCCGCTCTTGCCGTACCCCACGCCCGCGCATACTTCATTTCATTTGAGTGCAAGTTGCGGTTGAATTTGAAGACATTTGCACGTGGTGATTCGTTACATTACCTTTCTGGCAACAGCTATCTGTAAACATATTTTTTCTCTGGAGATGCGTATAGATATTTTTATATATAGCTTGTCGACTGATATGTGTTGCGAACTATGGAGCTCCATAGTTCAGCAGCTGCAAGCAGTAGCAGTTTCGCAGGCAACAAGTTCAAACAGACCAACACGGCCCGAAGGCGAGCGGTGAGGCTCGCGGGGCCAAAGGCACGGAGCATCCCTCAAGAGCGTGCTCTTCACGCGAGTACGCCAAAGACCCCGAAGGGCGAGCTCACGCAGACATTTTACTACTCCTAAATGCATTACAAACAAACCTGAGGGCCGAAGGACCGAAGCGTACGTTCAAAGCGGGCTGTCCACGCAAGCCAGAGGGCCAAAAGCCCAAAGGGCGGGCCCACGTGGACACTTTACTACTCCCAAGTGACCTACAAGCAAACCTGAGGACCGAAGGCCTGAAGGAGAGCAGTATGGCACGCGAGGCGGCAGGCCAGGCTCTGCGTAGGACCGAAAGCCCGAATCGTTCCTTCAGAGTGGGCTCTCGACGCAAGCCAAAGGGCCAAAGGCCCAAAGGGCGGGTCCACGTGGACTCTTTAGTACTCCTTTGTGTCCTACAAGCAAACTTGAGAGTCGAAGGTCCGAAAAAGCAGTATGGCACGCGAGGCGGCAGGCCGAGCTCTGCGTGGGGTCGAAGGCCCAAAGCGTTCCTTCAGAGCGGGCTGTCCACGCAAGCCAGATGGCCAAAGGCCTAAAAGGCGGGCCCACGCGGACACTTTGTTACTCCTAAGTGTACCTGCGAATCTAAGAGCAAGGCCCGAACCGTCCCTTCAGAGCGCGCTCTCTACGTGAGTCAGAGGGCCAAAGGCCGGAAGCGACCCTCCAGAGGGCGTGCGCTTTCGGATACTTTACTCCTGGGCTGGGCTCCGTAGGGCTGCAGGTCTGAAGCGTCCCTTCAGAGCGCGCTCTCCACGCGAGCCTGCGCGGAAAACTTGAGGGCCGAAGACCCGAAAGAGAGCGGCATGGTAAGCGAGGCGGCAGGCCGAGCTCTCCGTATAGGGACGAAGGTCTGTAGCGTCCCTTCAGGGCGCGCTCTTGGACACCATACCCGCCGAGTGTTTTACAAGCGAACCTGAGGGCCAAAGGCCCGTACGGCAAGCCAACGCGGCCACACACTCCCCTTACTCTATCACATACAAGACTCAAACACCACCGAGTGTGTGTCCGCTTGGTGAGTACCAAGCAGACACACACTCGGTGCGTGCAACGTTTCAGTTACAAATCTCTGCCGCTTTTCCTATAGCTGTTTTTCACTTCCCTTTTGCGAGGAAATACATAACCAAAACAAGTCAGATTTGGAAAGTACAAGTCAAAGTACAACACAGGTAACCTCGGGCAAAAACTAGTCCTACTAATATTATAAATGCGAAAGGATGGATGTTTGATGTTTAGATGTTTGTTACTCAACCACGCTTAAACGGCTCAACTGATTTAGATGTCATTTTGTACGAAGATAGTTTATAGCGTGGATTAAAATATAGGTCAGTTAGGTGATCAGTTTATCCCGGGTCCACGCAGACCAAGTCGCGGGCGGAAGCTAGTTGTCTAATAAAGCTGCTTGCGTTCATTGATTCACTAATTATTTTTAACTTTATACTAGGAACTAGACTAATTTTTCATCAACCGGGCGTAAATTGGTAATAACAATCTCACTTGTCAGCCAAAAGAAGACGTAAAATTGTGTGTGGGGGGTGAAAAAGTACGCTTCAGTGCACTCGCCTCGCCTTCGGCTCGGGCTACAAAGTTCCTGAGGTGGCCTTTATTTTACTGCTTTAGGTGCGTATCATGACCGTCTGAGTCGTATAATTAATCAGAAAACAAAAAAAGAGTTTCTAAAGGCGCGATGTGACGCCAGCGATCGCTTAGCAGAGACGAGCGTGGTGATAGTTAATTGGTGCGTAATTCACAAAATGTATTATTACTTGGTTATTTATTAGTGTACACTAACAAAATCTATATTTTTTGGAAAGCTTATAAAATTACCTACCTTTTTTATAGTAACTTTTATTACGCTAAAGTTATCATTTATTGAGTTACAAGCATGTTTTATCAGTACTCGTTCAAACGCGTGGGGTAAAAAAATCATATTTTTTCTAATTATTAAAAAACTGTTGATTGTACGTCATAGCGTTCTAAAAATAAATTATAGTACGTTTAATAAGCTTTCAAATGACACCTCACACGAAGCAATCAGTTAAATAGAACCCGAGATTTGAACAAAATTCGATGACCGTAGGCGGCCATCTTTGTGACGTCACAGCTATGTATGTCCCCCTCTCCCTTAACTAAAACCGACAGATTCGTACCCTGGAGACAAGAAGGAACACATCCATACCAGTTTTAGGTATATAGAAGAGATGTCCACGAAAATCGTGAAGGAGACGACTTTTTGCGATTTTGCCACCGTACTATATATCAAAAGATCGAAATTGTAGCATGTAACCTAACCTAACCGCCAGCGCGTTGACGTCACCCCGCTTCGCGGGGTGCCTTTTTCCGCTCTAAGGGACACAAGCTAACCCTGACCTTACCTACAAATAATGGGGAAGATAATTTGTTGTTTTTTTGTGGTTAAAGAATTTCTCTATAGCAAATGTATGAAAACAGTATTCTTTAATTTCTGGCTTTTTTGTACATTACCTAAAGTTGGCCCCAAGGAAACTATTGATACTAGCTAGAAATAGAATCGATTTACATAAAAAATACGTGTAAAAAAAACTTTTTTCTTTTTCATACAAATTGTATGGGGAAAGTTTTTCTCGATTAATGGCATTTATAACCGGAAATTTCGTTTTGGTCCCATACAAGCTTTTGATCCTGGACAGGAATGGGATCGATTGGCATAAAAAAATGACCATTTTCTCGCACCCTGTATGTTTTTTCCAAAATCTATTAAAGCCAATCTTCATTAATTTGAAATCGAAGGAAGTTCTCCTAAGACCATTTTCGCCTAGCAACACGGGATCTGATAGCTGCCCTCACTGACCCATAATCTATTTCCACCGTTTCAGTTTTCAAAATTCTTAATACATAGAAAATCGTTTCACCAGGGTTTGTCGCTTGATAATACGTTTCAACGAATTGACTATATTTCATCGAGACTTCGGATGTATACATAGAGCTCTAATTAGAAAATCATAGAGCCTATTACCCCTCTCCCTCTGGATATCGGATTATCTTCCTATTCTAGTCTAAGGCAGGTCAGTGTAGGTACGATGACGAGCGAAGCGAGGAGGAGTAATAGGTGTTCTGTGACCCTATAGTGCGCGTGCCGAGCGAGCATAGCGAGCGTGCCGCGGCAGCGGCGGGTGAAGCGCCAGAACCGTTTTTTGAAGTGAATTCTCTAGCGGCGCTGTGCACTTTTTGTGATGCGAAAAAAAATTTAAACTCGCCAAAGGTCACGTGACCGACAGATTCGACGGATTGAAAATTCATAACACGGACACGTGACGTGATCGAAAAACTGTTACAATGTCATTATACATTTCGATAAAATGATAGACACCCTGCTATATAAATACAATTTTCAAAGCGTATTGTTTGCTATTCTTTCTTTACTTTATTGGCGTTACCAAGCTGTTGGAATAAAAACGATGTATTATACGAGGTACTTGACAGTTATGTAACATGAATATTATTTTATAGTTATCACAAATAAGTGTTATACCAGACGATATTAGTTATACAAAGTAAACATCTGTATTTTGAAATTATTAAAACGTTTACTATATACAATGAATGATTATATACTTTGAAATTATATCAAATTGTATTATATTGAATGAAATTATATTATTCATTTTATACCCATCATTACACAGTTACACACCCAGAATAGAGACCCCCTTGAGTTTTGACAGTTGTTCCAAATTTAAACTCATACCGATACAAAAATCAATAGTGTTTTAACATTAAAGTACTTACAGATTTTACCTACTACCACAGTACAGACAAGAAATTTCTCATCGTACAATCGGTTGTAATAATGCAAGTCATCTCCTATGGTTTCTGAACGCATTTTAGAGCACAAGAGATATGTGTTTAGATAAAACAATAAAATAACGAACCTTGAACAGTCACCTGAGAGTAGTGGTTACTTAACTTTTCGAACGTACGTCAGGAATACTCATCTTTCACTATCCCATACAAACAAAGTACATTTAGATTCTGCCCGATGTACGCACAATGCGTGACGCATTCGACGCGCAGGTGCAGACGATAATTGTAGATTAGACGACTATATCTACTTATTGCTATAGAAATCATATTACCAACCAAGAACTAAAATTAAATTATCAATCAAGTATCGGGACCCAGAACAAAACCGTCAGCTTTGTAGGCAGAGTCACGAGAATAAACTGATCATCTAGAGTAATCTAGACTAATATAATCCATCACGTTTAAAAATGAAATTTAATATGTTTCAGAATCACTTCGACTGTGGCCACCGGTCATAGCATCCGACCGGATTTGCACGAAGGACTACAATTTGGGCAGACCTAACGATAAGGCGACTAAAGACTTTATTGTAAGTATATACCAGCGTAGCGTGTAGCGACAACCGGGCCGTACACTGGCTACTGGCCTCAGTACAAAATGTTCTGATCTTGATGCGGGAACTAAACGTACACAATTATTTTTTTCTCTTCGTTACGCTCTTGTTAGAGATTAAGGTCACAGTGAGAGTGGTTAGAGATCAAGGTCACAGTGAGAGTGGTTAGAGATCAAGGTCACAGTGAGAGTGGTTAGAGATCAAGGTCACAGTGTGAGTGGTTGGATATCAAGGTCACAGTTAGAGTGGTTAGAGATCAAGGTCACAGTGAGAGTGGTAAGAGATCACGGTCACAGTGAGAGTGGTAAGAGATCAAGGTCACAGTGAGAGTGGTTAGAGATCACGGTCACAGTGAGAGTGGTAAGAGATCAAGGTCACAGTGAGAGTGGTTAGAGATCACGGTCACAGTGAGAGTGGTAAGAGATCAAGGTCACAGTGAGATTGGTTAGAGATCTAAACTTGTTTACTAGACAAGAAAAGAAGGAAAAAGAAATCTTGACGAGCGAAAGGGACCTAGATGAAATAAAATCCAAGATATATCTAGGAATTTACTTTTATACAAAGGAATATATAAAAAATACAAATAATCTCTTATCACTCGGGGTCGATTTGCTAGATCGATGTCACTCGGGGTCGATAGTCAACTTTGTTTTGTAGGAAAATGCGTTTTAATATTTCACAGAAGAGGTTGTACTTGACCGCCGTAAATGATTATTACATTATGGGATATTTTCAATCAATCAATCAATATTTTATTCGTTCATCACATGTACAAAAGGTGGTAACATAATATTTAAGGAACAGGCTATGACGTGCCTTCTGGCGTACGGAACAATTGGTTCTTAATTACAATTTAATAATAAAAATATCTATCTCTAATACCAGACTACATGTACAATCAATTAAATTCAGCATAGTCAAGGATAATTAAAATAATCCGCTACTGTATAATAACAGTAAGAAATTAAATAATAAGGACTTAAACTTGTATCTTGTGACCACCTGCTATGCTTCTGGCAACTTATTGACGTATAAACTTGCACCTTATCGATAGTTTTTCCTTCATTTTTAAATGTACATCTGTATATTTTTTTAGCACACTAGGTAACCACTAATTAACTGAATGCATACCAGAAAATGAATGCTGTGCAAAAAAAACCAATTGATTAACACCATAAAACAGTATATTAAGTAAATTGAATTCATTTAGTCTGCATAATTTGTGTGTAAGTCAGTATTTTCGGTTCAAAGTTAAACCGAAAATACTGACTTACACACTTACACACAAATATTTTGTTCGAAAATACAGATATCGATTTAATTACATACCTTAGAATCCTTAGATTATTACGGTGGCCACGAATCGTTCCTTCGACACTATATTTCCTTACACAGAGGTCCACGGTCTTACGCTGGAAACGAAAAATCGTCAGTATACTGTTCCTATTATATGCAATAACATGGATAACGTTGAAAACAAAGATGTCATTCAGGAAAAATGCACGAAACAACCGGGAAGACTCATAATAATATAATTAAGTTTGGAAATAAATACTGACAGTTGCCCTCTTGATACCGAGTCTCAATTTCAACACTACGTTTCTGAAATTATCGCAGGTATCTTAATTTATTTTAGAGTACATATGGTGCTACTTTACGTGCATATGTCAAAAACGTAAAGAGCCATATGTACAGTAAAACGTTGTACGATACACGTGCGAATACGTAATTCGCAACTCCTGTCGATTTAAAACACTCCCTTCGGTCGTGTTTTAATTTATCACCACTCGTTAAGAATTTCCTATTTTCGGCAGTTGTAATCGTAAATATTTATTTGATACTTTCAGCATCATTTTGGTAATTTAATGTCACCGATGACATTTATTTCCGACATTTATTATTTTATTATCAGATAAAGAAAATAAGCATTTATCAGTGTCTTTATGGCGGTGACATTTCAGTGTCAACAAAGTTGCTTGGAATTTGATGGGACAAGGTTCTAAGTATGCTTAATATTTTCATGGGCTGACTGTACACGGCCTTTTTTTAAATTATCTTATCTGAGGAGACTCCCCACCAATTATAAAATAATTTTCCTGTTTGCTGCTTACCTCTCCAAACTTTATCACTTCATATCTTATCAATTTTGTAATTTGTATTTGTTTTCAGCTCAAAAAAGGCGAAGGCTTGAGCATCCCGGTTGCGGCCCTTCACCGGGACCCGCGACACTTCCCAAGCCCCTTGAAGTTCGACCCCGAACGCTTCTCCGAGGAGAACAAGCACAAGATCCAGCCTTTTACCTATCTACCTTTTGGTCTGGGCCCAAGAAACTGCATTGGTAAGAATTTATTTTAATATATATGCCTGATACAATCTACAACCCACTCAGACTTGACTTGAAACAAAAGTCTTCCCAAATTCAGAAACCTGAATAGACTCTCAGGCCTTACGACGACTAAACATACTAGCCTTGAAATCTCACTCACTCTTTGCTCCAACACCTACCTACGAGTTAGTCACTCCTAAACCAAACTGGCGACATTTAAATAAAATCGTAATAACCATTTGTGTCGAATTAAACTGTATTCCGATTTAAGATAAATGAGTAGCCAATCGTTTTTAGGAACCTCGTAGAAAGTATCAATTGTAATTTTGTAGCAGAAACAAATTTTAAGTTGAAAACAGAGTCCAGAATGGTTTTGACATAGTTAATGTGTCCAAGTAGAGTTTAAACGTTCAAAATATGTTTTAAAATTCTTATTAGCTTAATAGCTTTGACGCTTCAAAAACATTTTGATTATCTAAACTGATGAAAAACAATCCTTATTCATAATCCTTAAGAATTTTCAATAAGTTGCCAAGAAACATTTTATATGCTGAAGATCTGATGCTGTTCAAAAAGAAACTGTTTGCCCTTCTAGTGGAAAAGGCATATTATTCGATTGACGAATATAGAAAAGACGATTTGTTAAATTCCCACTAATTTTGTAATTTTATGTATTAGGAAAAGCACGATGCATGAAAATTGTGGTATCATATAAATTTAAGCCTATTTCGTTCTATATTTGGTTACACCTTCGGGTAATACGTAGTGATACCAAGCTGTCATTTTATAACATCTGTATAACCTATGTTTAGCAAATAAATACTTTGACTTTGATTTTGACTTTGACTTTGACTTATTTCCCCAGGCTCTAGGTTCGCGCTGTGCGAGGTGAAGGTGATGGTGTACCAGATGGTGCAGCGGTACGAGCTGATGCCTTGTGAGAGGACCACCATACCCTGTGAGCTGGCTAACAATAACTTCAACCTCAGGATCAAAGGCGGACACTGGCTGAGGATTAAGCCAAGAGCTTAAGATAAAAGTCACAATTCTGTAAATATTGAATGATAAGCAACATATGATTATGCACGCCGGAAATTGCACCCAAAAATTAGCATAAGTTCAACAGGCAAGGTCGCTCATGATTCATAACGCAAAAATGACGAGACGAGCTACGTCTTAGCACTCGTAGCGTTTTGGATGGCCTCGAATGGCCATTAAATGTATGTAATGACTCCTACACACAATGGGCCATCATGGCGTGGGACAGGGACGCAGTTATGCGGTGGTATGCGATGGAACTATGTCTTTCTCCGTCTAATGCATAGATGGGTCCTGTATGATGGGCCATGAAGGTAGATCGGAGAGAAGAACGTGAAGAATGATGTACCATATTTTATACTTAATGTTAATATTCGTGTTGTACAGTAAGAGACAGAAATAGCTACGCGGGCCTAGTGCTCAAAATGAACTTCACACAACTCTAGATTAAATACGAAATTAAATGTATTGAAATTGAATGAAATGTAATACTAAAAGTAAATTGAAGAGAATAAGGATGGTGTAAATGAATATAAGCGTGTTGTTTCGCGTAGCCACTTCTGCTGTGGATTTCGATTGCTGTACAGTTCGTTTTAGTGTAAATAAAACCATTTGCTTACGAGTCTGTGATAAATGTGCAACTGTAATTAATTGCATTTATATTAATCGCAGAGTGCTTAGAACCATCATGGAAGTTTAAATTTTTCGATTTATATGTTAACATATTTTCTTGACGTCAATAGTATTAAACCATGTTTATTTAACACTTGAAGATTGTAACCCTTCGAATGACACCCTGTATTATTGTATCTTAACTGTGCCAGTATTCTATCTACTATATTTGTCAGTAGGGGTCAATGTCCCCGCTTTTATGTCTGTCTCACAAAATTTGAATTTAAGGCTGCTTTCACGTGCACACTAGCGCCACTGGTAAATAATTGTGATTATTTAAATTTAACGATTCCTGGAATCGTTGATCTCTGAACTCAAAAGAAAAACGGCCGTTTTAACTTTGGACGCATAGATTGACGAATCCAGCAACATAAAAACTAGTTTGATGTATTCACAAGGTACTTAAATACAAAATACATGTGCATAGCAGCCTCTTTTTTTTAATATCTATCGTAAAATTTAAATAATCACAAAAACCAGTGGCGCTAGTGTGCACGTGAAAGCAGCCTTAAGAAACTTAGTGGTGAATATCTCTGCTAGCCGTCAAATATTGCCGATGGAATATTGGCCCAGCTTGTCTTTTTTTGTATGATTGACGTTTTTATATCCTTTTTATGTCAGTATAAAATAATAATTAAGAAGACTGTATGTTTATTATATGATATGTATGATGTTTTAAAAATAAACCTAAATATTAATATAAAAACTTGAATATTAATGTTTTTATTTAATCACTTTTACATAAGAGAAAAACCTCAACCTTCCCGATTCGCGTCCGCCATATTTCTAGCTATTTAATATCCTCCTGTCTTTTCATAAACAAAATCTCCATCAATCATAGTCAATGGACCTCATTCCTTCCTTCGTCATTGGCCCCTCGTGGTTCACAAGACCCTTACACATGCACCCCTACACCTCATTCCTTCCTTAGTCATTGGCCCCTCGTGGTTCACAAGACCCTTACACATGCACCCCTACATAAGTACTTAGTATTTTTAAATATAATTTATATTAAATAAATCCAAAAACAAAATGAACAATTTATAATATAAATATGTAAGATAATATAAATTATAATATAACGGTTTCTAATTAGCTTAGCTTAGCAAGCGCTTAATTTTTAGGGTTCTGTAGTCAACAGGGAACCCTTATAGTTTCGCCATGTCCGTCCGTCTGTCTGTCCGTCTTCGGCTTAGCTCAGTAACCCTTACAACTAGATAACTGCAATTCGGCGTGGGTATATAAACCAATCATGCCGACAAAACAGTAGAATAAAGTCCTGGTTTTTTTTTTGTGTACCTCTTACATGAAAATTGGTGATGTATTTTTTTTTCTCGTTAAACCTATAGTGTGGGGTATCGTTGAATAGCTTGTTCAAAAATATTATGGGTTTTGTCAAACTATTTTTCAACTCAGTTATGCGTTTGCGAGATAACGGGATTTAAAGCCCAAATTTTTGTTAGAGTCATAATTATATACATTATTTACAATTTCACAAGATTGAGCAACAATTTTTTACCACGCTTTTAATTTGTTGAAGCCATGATACATAACTATTGTAATTAAGATAAAATTTGATAGAATCCGATATTTTCACTAATGAAATTAGCTTTCATAAACATAAACACTTACGTCAAACTGTTTTAACATTGAAAATGTTATTTAAATCGCTTCACCCAATTTCAGCGAAAGTGAGACATCGCCCTGGTCACGTGAGTTTTAGGGTAACGTGGATGATTGTGATGTCAAAAGATGCCCAAAAAATATATATATAGCCTTTTGTAAAATCGCAAAAATGCCGAAAAGTGACGCATTTTTTTGGGGTCTTTTCGTACAAAATCGGCAATATCTTAAAACGAAAAGCGATATCGAAAAAAATCAAAAAAAACCATCGGGGTATTGAGTTTGCCTACACTATGAAAAAAAACCTTTCTTAGTATCTCTTAAGGCGCCGTAGGTTCAGCGAAGTTAAGCGAACAGTGTTTTTGAAACAATATAGGTAATGCGTCTGTGTATAATGAAATGGTTTAAAAAAAAAATCGAATAGTAAACTTGAGGCTTTTCTGCAGGGAAATCAGTGTTTAGAAACATGATTAAGCATTTTTCGCTCGATAGAAAAAAAACACGAACATAGGTCTAAAAGGGTCTAAAATACACTTAAAATATTTGTTACAAATTACGAACAAAAGCTAAAAATATTAAAATGGCTTCTAAAAATCGGCAATATCATGTTTGAGGGAAATCAGTGTTTACTTTATTATTTATTTAAACGGCCAAAAAATTGAAATTAAAAAACGTGATTTCCGCGCTTCCGAGCACGCACTTCCATCTCGCTCACGCTTATGCTCAGTGAGAGGGAGAGAAGACCATGAACCTACGGCGCCTTAAGGCTTCCACCCACCGGACGCGTGTGCCGCGCGTGTGCTGCGCGTGTCGGGCGCGTTTGAAGCGGTATATTCACACCGGAAGCGGGCGGCGTGTAGCAACACGTGTGCCGCGCGGGTGCTGCGCGTGTGCCGCGCGGGTGCTGCGCGTGTGCCGCGCGGGTGCTCCACTTGTGCCGCGCGGGTGCTGCGCGTGTGCCGCTCGGGTGCTGCGCTTGTGCCGCGCGGGTGCTGCGCGTGTGCTGCGCGGGTGCTGCGCGTGTGCCGCGCGGGTGCTGCGCGTGTGCCGCGCGGGTGCTGCGCGTGTGCCGCGCGGGTGCTGCGCGTGTGCCGCGCGGGGGGCTGCGCGTGTGCCGCGCCGGTGCTGTGCTTGTGCCGCGCGGGTGCTGCGCTGCAGCTGCGCGGGTGCTGCGCTGCAGCTGCGCGTGTGCCGCGCTGCTGCTGCGCTGCCGAGTTGTAACTTTAGCGTGTGCTGCGCATGTGCCGCGCTGCTGCTGCGCTGCAGCTGCGCTGCTGAGTTGTAACTTTAGCGCCGCGCGGGCCCGCGCGGGCCCGCCTTCGAAACGCGTTCGATGTGTGTTTGAAGTGTAGTTTCAATGCTTTACAACTTGCGCGTGTGCCGCGCAGCACACGCGCCGCGCACGACACGCGTCCGGTGGGTGGAGGCCCTTACGGTCTAGGCAGGAATCTCGCGTTAATGGCCAGGTAAGGATATTTTTGTTGATTTCCCCGTTGTTGAATGTCTGAGTTTGACTCTTAGGAGGAAGTGAATGTGCAGATATTCTTTATAATCTAATTCTTAAATATCGTAATGTTATCAAATATTGTCATTTTTTGTTTTTTTTTATTCTTTCTTTAAATATCTGAAAATGAAGACATATTTATTTATAAATATAACAAACAAATTATAGCCTTTTCCCCCTTAATATCATTGTGTTTTTACCCGACTGGCCGAAGGAGAGGAGGGTTATGTTTTTCGAGCGTATGTATGTATGTATGTTTGTGGCTTATTCTTTGCCACGCCTTGCAGCCTAAACTCTTCGACGAATTTCGACATATGAGGTGTCGTTGGCTTCTTCTTAATCGTGGGAGTGACATTAAAAAAACTATAAAATTTTAAAAAAGCATTTGGGTTTTTCGAAAAGTCTTTGAATTCATTTAACATTGAAAATGTTATTTAAATCGCTACAGTATAGCCCGTATAGCACCCGATATCAGCGAAAGTGAGACATCGCTCTGGTCTTCTGAGTTTTTAGCTACGTGGATTATTGAAATGTAAATTTTTTTATGATTATAATACGTACTTATATATTTATTTAATAATGTATAAATAGCAATATTAATTTGAGTATCGTTGAAAACGTTTTTTTTTAAATGTGATAGGAGGCAAACGTGCAGACGGATCACATGATGGTAAGCGATTACCGCCGCCCATGGACACCTGCAACACCAGAGGTGTTGTGAGTAGTTTGCAAGATCCGCCAATATTTTGGATCCGGATATTTCGGATCTTCAAATTCAACAGATCCGGATATCCGGATTTATCGGATAAAACGGATCCACGAGGTGTTTAGGAATTGTAAGGCTAAACTAAGAAACGGCTATACCACCGTATTTTTAGACCTGAAAGATTTCAAATAGATATGCATTCCCAACTTCATAAGGGGTATAAATTCATTTTGTCTAAAAAATTTTTTCTTTTTTTTTGCAATTTGTAGTAGGTAATAATGCAATAGCGACTATTATATCTTATAGACCTATTTTTCAAGGTTTTATTAACTTGCAATGTTTGTATGTATGTTCGTGTAAAATCTTGCAATTGAATTTTGACCCACTTCTTGTCGGATTGACGTGAAAGTGTGGGATGGATGACAATATAAGTACAATCAACAAAAAGCACAGTCGGCATTTTAGATTTCATTTCAGTTATAGATTTCACCTGCCACCATATATTGCCTACCTGATCGGAAGTAGGTTGAGAGTGTTGAGACTCATTAGGTAGGCAGGTACTGCAGAGCAAAAATAAATAATACGAACTACAGTTTTTACAGGTAGTTTCTTTTAATATTTGTTTTACTTATTTACAGTTTACACTAGATGTGAGCGCCGATGGGTATATATATATATAGGTAAAAATTGACTGGCGGCGGCGGCCTCGGCTGCGTGACCTTGTAAAAACCTTACATTTAAATTATTTTCAAAAAATCTACACAAAGGAGCGTTATTTACGATATTTTAAACCTATCCAAAGTCGGACACACCCATCGTCGTTGTTTTTACTCTATCGCGCATACCACGTTGAAGGACACGCCGATTGGCATCGATGTTGTGCTAAAAAGGCAACAAATATCAGTCTGACCGTTGGCGTTTAATAAAGCTATGTGTTTGACTCTCATTTTAAGTATTTTTGAGTAACGTAGCTATCTTCATCAACTCGCGGACCCAAGGTTGGTCTGACGTAGGACCCTAGAGCTAGACTAACCCGACACTATACCGACGACATCCCGGACATCAGCATGTACGAGAATGGAATGGCTCTTAAACAGCTCAAGAACACCAAACCACCCGGTGAAGACGGAATAATGCATTTTTTTTCCTACTTAACTGTTATATTCTCTTGAAAAATCTTATTCGTTGTACATAATAAATGTTTCTAAACATTATAGAACAGTTTTTCCAAATGTGTCATCATGCCTATTACCGAGGTTGGCCGAATCGTTAACTGATTTTAATCGTATTGTACTATTGTTTATCAAAATGGTTTATAATCAAGTGACATGAAGATTAACGCACGATTCGTCTTATCTCATGTGGAATTGGGTATAGAATAGATAAAGGTAGTACTTCGATTTGTCAACTGTAAACCTACGGATACTCATGATTTTCTAATTAAATGAAAGGCGTAATATCTTTGTAAATGATATACCTAACCAAAGTAGTATTTACGTCACACTTGGCCATAATGCGAGTTTTACTGCACGCTGCGCGTACTGGAAAACTCGCATTGTGGCCAGGTGAAGACGTAAAATTATGTACTCAACACGGGCGGTAATTCGTAAAGCCCCAGAGCGCATATTTGTGCCTTTGTGGCGATCTGGGGCATTTACGAATTCAACGCCCTAGTTACGTAATTTACTATTATGTAGTATGCAACATTTAAGAATAGGTCCGACAAAAAAATAGGGGTTTTTTTTGGATAATCTAGATACAACTTATTAAAGGAAAAAATATAGATTGCACATTTCACAAGTAAATCTAATTTAGTTGAGACGGTCATATTGGTTTAGAAATCCAAATAGAAAAACAAGGAACCGGCCAAGCGCGTGTCGGGCCACGCCTAGTGTAGGGTTCCGTAGTTGCCTGTCTGTCTTAAGGCCTCCACCCACCAAACGCGTGTATATACCGATTCAACCGCGCCCGACGCGCGCCGCGCACCTCACGGTCACGCGCCGCGCACGACACGCATCGACGTGCGGTGCGGTTGCGTCGACCGAATTTGAACGAAAATTGGGCTTTCACATGGACACATTAAGTTGGTCGAATATTACTCAGTAACTACTTATGCCTACTTGTCCGTGATAGTTTTCCTTTTAAATTCATTATACGAGTATGTACTACTACCACGATTTTTTTTCACATCCCCAGTAGCAGCCATTTCGCCGGCCGAGGGGAGGGTAATAATGGTTACTGAGCTAAGCCTGACGGACACGGCGAAACTATAAAAAGAAGTACATTCGTCGGGATTTGAACCCGGTTCAATAATGGCGTTACAGACAGATTTAAGCAAAAGAGACAACACTGCTCTACCGTATGACACTTGGTAAAGTGTGAAAAAGTCAGGTGCATTCATTTGGAATTCTAGACTGCCTGCCACAAGTACATTTAGTTTCACTATTTCCTAATAGAGGCGCTACTATAGACTTAGATTTTCGCCCTCTAGTTAGATTTATGCAAAATGTTTGAAAAGGACAGACTCCGAAGTGACATTTAGCTACGTTAGCCTGCGTAAGTTCACGAAAAAGCAGTTTTATGTCATATTTTCGGACTAAATAAAAAAAAACAACGTTTAGTGCAGATTGATTGCGATTCATACGTAGCAAGCTCTTCGGCTTCCGCAGATTGAAACACATGTTGGTACTGGTCACGGTTTTGCGGAAAACGATGAGCAATCATTGAAATTATTTAGCGCGACATCTGTTAGCAACAGTTTGACAGGAATCAAAACGTTCCACCTCAAGTGGCGCCGTCGCAGTATCTGTACGAGTAGTTAGTTGGAATCATCGCTAATTCGATTCATTCAGTTACGGTCATTTGAATGAGCACACCGAATAATAAGTTTAAAGTTAAGTTCAGTGGTTCAAATAAAACCTGTAAATGTTAGTAGCGATTTGTTCTTTGGACACCCTGACCCGTCGACTCCAGTTGAAGCAACGTGGCAAGGATGGTTTAACGGATCTCTATTGTTTCCCATAAAATTTAAGAGCCGTAATGTCCCGGTTGTATGCAATGAAATAATGTTACAGGCAATAATCTACTTTTTAATAATTGTTGTAAGGTTTTTTTCGCAAGTCATAATTATTGGTAGTCATCTGATTAGTTAGTCATATCATTCAATTTCAAGGTAGTGTCACTCTTAATAATGTTAAAGCCCATAAACACACTCCCAGAAAAAATATAAAATACATATTTTTTACCACCGAACGTTATCGAACGTGTTCTTCCAGACTGCTTTATAATTATAACATACCCACATACCCATTCATTATAATTAATGTGGGTACTTTGGCAAAAATAAAGAGTGATACAATTGAAAGATATCTATGCCGCTCACGGTTTTGTTTAGTGGTCAGAATACATACGTAAAAATAAGTATGTTTTGTTTTGAAACTTTTTTCTCTAAAATCAAAAATGGCCGAAATATTTGACCCGAAAGTTAGGAAAAATATATACTTGTCAACATATCGATGGATGTTGTGTCATTATTGGTTCTGGTGCTTTGCCGGCCGCTACCGCGGCTCGCTCGCTTCGCTCGCTCGGCTCGCGCGCCTAGGGTCACGGTACAACTACACTACTCCTCGCTTCGCTCGTCGTCGAACCCACACCGACCTGCCTTAGAAGTCCAATATCTTGGCCATTTTTAATTTCAGAGAAAAAGTTTGTAATAAAACATGCTTATTTAAACGTATTCTTTACGAAACATTCATAAACCCACCGCGCAGTAGTACCTAGTACCCCTTTCAAATGTATGTCTAGAAATGTTTCTGAGTAATTATCTATACGACTTTGGATGTTATAGATTTGGTCTCTTAGACGTTATTCACTTTAGGCATTAAAACGATATGAATAACAATCATTAGTACGTTGAAATATATGCCTTACAATATTTATGAATAAATAATTATCGATAGACCTTTGATTTTTATGGACATCAATTTCTGACTTTTGTGATTATAATACTTAATATTATGGGTCATTAATGTTAGAACTACAAAACGTTTTACTTAACAAAGATTATGACTATCGATGTTTATGTCTATAAATTATATGGATATCAATTTCTGACTATCGATATTCGGAACAATTAGTTTATAGGAAACAAAGGGACCCAAGATTTAACACTAGATGTTGGTAGTCGATACTTGTTTACAATCCTGGCATTAAATAATGTTTATCTGAATTAAAATTGTGACTCAAAATCATGAATATTCATTATATCATTTTTAAAAAAATATCTGAAATTGCGTTACACGTTCAAAGGAACGCGGCCCGGCGGCCTACCCTTTCGGGCCAAAGCAATAACAGAAAAACTGTTAAAAATCACTTTTTATGTTATTACCTAATAGAAATAGTATATTTTGTACTCCTATTTAGGAAGTCTGGGTTACTTTTGTGTTTCCGAGGCCCCAATGTAAATAAGGGTACGTATTCTTACGTTCGAGTTCATAGAAATAATGTTTTAACTAACTATTTGATTTATTGATATCTATTTCTTGCGTAACATTTATATCGTATTTATACTGTGATTTTTAATACGTAAATTGACATTGTTTATTTTTATTTAGAATTCATTATCCACTAGTTGTTAAATGACAATCCGTAATCGGATATACTATTTCGACTTTCTGTATTTGACATTTTGAATATTATTTAATTTTTGTTTCTTATTATTATTATTGACGATCGTGATAAAGATTCTTATAATTTTGACATTGTATGCGAATCTATATTGTAATTTTTATCTCGAAATAAATAAATCTAAATCTAAATCTAAAAATCTAAATCTAAATCTATTAGGAGATCGAAAATTGAAATATCGACAATGAAAACATCGAAGTATAATAAAATATCGAAATTCAAAATATCGATCGATCGAAATATCTAATGTTATTATATCGAAGTCTAATTGGTCTAAAATATAAAAATGCCAAACGGTTCAAATCTGCCTGCATGCGTAATAAGTAAATTCAAGGTGCTGCACGAAGATCTGCTTACTTTTTATAAGTCAAGCATTTTGGCTGCCGCCAGCGAGGTCAATCTTCAAATCAAAGTTTTGGGTATTTATGTTATTTAATTGTAGTTGCTCCGATACAAACTATTGTTCCTCCCCAAATACTGGTTCAAATGGCATCGAAAAAAAAATCTTAGGAAACAAGCCTTTATAGCAATGTCCGGGCCACAGACTTGAAATTCGTGGAGATATTTTGGTATTTCAATATTATCATGAACATAAACTAGCTTTTATTCCAGAGGACAGATTCTCATTAATCATGATTATAAAATTATTTAAAAAATACGTACATACATACAATACATACATTCACGCCTTTATTTCCAAAAGGGGTAGGCAAAGCACATGAACTTTATGTTCCAGCGCCACTTTTCGCATAAATGTGGGTATAAAAGATCGACAAAATGTGATATTGCATATGTTGTTAGCCCAACACCCACAACACACTTCAACCCTGCTCCTTTAGCCCTTGTCATGCCTGGTGAACGAAAGTTACTCTATATGCCTGGTGGGTCTGACAAACCCGTAAATGTAAAAATATAATTTACATATGAATTATTTTTTAACGCGTTGATTTGTGTGTTTTTGGTTATTACGTACATTATTTTTACTAGAAATAAATAAGTCTTAATTCCAGAAAATCCATAAGAATTTATTACATTAATAAAAACATTTAATATTTCCATCAACAAAAATAGATTCTCATGTCTAAATCTAAAAGCATAAAAATTTAACTTATACCCAAGCCAACATCAGTTTTAGGTTTATTTTAGACACTGATATATTTATCCTTGTATCACATGGCTAATGTAAATGTACTTGGCGATAAAATGTTACGCCGTATGCCTGGTCGGGTTTCTCAGATCCACGTGCACTTTGCGCACGTCCAAATCGAGAGGGTGCTCGCGCTAAGTGCTCGCGGCCGACTGTGGGGTCTGTGGGAGCAGCTCAAAACTCAAAACTCAAAATTATATTTATTCAAGTAGGCCCAGTAACAAGCACTTTCAAATCGTCAGGTAGAAACATAATGTTAAGCTAATTACTTAGAGTAATTAAAATAAACATAAAAAGTAAAATTTATATGAAGTATTTAAACATTTTTATAAAAAAATACTAGTCTAGGATGATTCTAGAAAGACAATGTAATGTCAAAAAATAAATAAAACGAGAATAATTAAATAACAACACATTGTCAAAATTTTCCAAACGGAATAACTAAATTATAAAGCGTCGTCAAAATGTCGGGTAGTTAATGACGCGAAGCTACTCAAAGACGCGACGCGGTAAATTTGAAATTTCAAAACATTACGACAAATTTTTAACAGCCCGGGTCTGTCAGACCCTACCAGGCATGCCAAAGGGTTAGTCGACTTTTACGACACCCACGGGAAGAAAGTGAAACGTGGTGAAATTCTAACCCGACACCACACGGGCATAAAAATAAAACTAACTAAAAAAATAATTACCATAACGGGTTTTGACGAAGGGTCATAGGGAAAGTAAGTAGTAGTAGGCCGTTGCCGGCGTAGCAATTCAACAATTAATGGAAAACTAGCAGCTGCCCGCGACTTCGTCCGCGTAGATTTTTGATGATGACAAAGATTTTAAATAGGTAAGTGAATTTTATTCTTAGTTCAAATGGTCTAGACATATTACATTTCAAACAGTGGCAGACACTGATATGCGATTGTTAAAGAATATTTAAAGATTTTCCAATCATATTACGGGAATTATTTGCAGAATGCTTAGTACTTATTCCGCCAGTTACCTCATGCTTTAATCTAATTTTAATCTTTGGCAAAAATGACTGCAAGATATACAGCGACGCATGGATTTGGAGCTAGAAAATGGGGATCTTAGTTATTATGAATGAGATTTGAAAAAAAAGTTAAATATCCTAAGGCTGTTAAAACAATCTTAAACTCAGCACTGGAAATCGAGAAATGGAGACAGGTTAATCAAGAGCACATCTCTTTAAAAAATCCAGTGTTCCCCGTACAAAACCTTGAATCTTTTGTTAACCCCCATTGGGATAGAATTTACTTAAACGCTGAAATTACTTTTTTTGTATTTTAGTAAGTTAACTTTCTACAAAGTTTCAAGTTTCTAGCTCAACAAATAAAGTTCCCTCCATACAAACTTTGCACCCATATTTAACCCTCTTAAGGGTGGAATTTTCTTAAACGCAGAAATTGCTTTTTTGTATTCTAATTAGTAATCTTTCTGCAAAATTTCAAGTCTCTAGCTCAAAAAAAAAAGATTCCCCCATACAAACTTTGCACCCCTTTTTGACCTCCTTAGGGGAGGTATTTCCAAAAATCCCGTCTTGTCCCTAGCCAACGTTATAAAAATAACCTAAAGTTACAAAACTCTAGTTTAAAAAATAATGTTTCCCCATACAAATATTGCACCCCTATTTAACCCCCTTAAGGGTAGAATTTTCTTAAACGCAGAAATCACTTTTTTGTATTCTGATGAGTAATCTTTCTACAAAGTTTCATGTTCATAGTTCAAAAATTAATGTTTCCCCCATACAATAACTATTTAACCTCTTTAGGGGTGGAATTTTCTAAAACGCTGAAATTGCTTTTTTTGTATCTTAATAAGTAATCTTCCTACAAAGTTTCAAGTATCTAGTTAAAAAAATAATGATTCCCCCATACAAACTTTGCACCCCTATTTAACCCCCTTAGGGATACAATTTCCAAAACTCCCGTCTTATCCGTTGCCTACGTCATAAAAGGAAGTCCTGGTGTAAATTTCAAGTTTCTAGTCCAAGTAGTTTCGGCTGTGCGTTGATGAGTGAGTCAGTCAGGACAAAGGCATTTATATATATAGATTACACTTACTACGCGGGCGAAGCTGCGAGCAAAAGCTAGTATTACATAGGTTTCGAGTCCCATGTTACGTATCAAGGGAAGGAATACGAGTGTAGTGAGGTAGCTCAAGTGTTCGCTGATTTTTTCTCTTCCGTATTCTTGCCAAACAAACCTCTCCTAGATTATAAGAATGTCATCAGCGCAGACCCTAGTAATAATGCCAGTTATATTCACATTAAGGAAATATCATCCCTAGATATTGAAAGTGGTATAAACCGACTGAAACCTCGAAGCTCCCCGGGACCCGACAATTTTCCGGCTTTCATTGTAAAAGGATGCAAAGAATCGCTATTATCTCCGTTACTTCATATTTTCAATTTAGCTTTATTTACTGGGGAGTACCCTGACCAATGGAAGATCACTCGAGTGAGGCCTATTCCCAAATCCAATATTACAGGCAAGGTTGAGGAGTACCGGCCAATAGCTATTTTATCTTCGATTGCTAAACTATTTGAGTCTGTCATAAATAAGATTGTGGCTCCTCAATTAAAACCGATCCTCTGCGATGCTCAGCATGGCTTTAGACCTCGTCGTTCAGTGGAGACTAACATTTTAACCCTGGTTGATTCCATTTCAGATCATTTGGATAGCGGAGTTCAGGTAGACGTGCTGTACTTCGACTTTAAAAAAGCATTTGATCGCGTAGATAATTATGTTCTCTTGGGCATGTTGTGTAGTGTTGGTTTTTCACCAAAACTGCCCCGGTTCTTTGCTAGCTATCTACGCGACAGGCAGCAGTACGTGCAGCACGGTTGCTTTGTATCAAATACATACCCGACACGTTCTGGAGTCAGCCAGGGTTCAATATTAGATCCGTTGCTCTTCGGAATTATGGTCAATGATGTGGCTTCAGTTCCAAAGTGCGCCAGTTGTCTGCTTTATGCCGATGAGTTGAAGCTAATGTATGGTGTACAAGATATCTCGGATTGCAATTCTCTCCAAAGTGACATCGATAGGTTGTATCAGTGGAGCATCGAGAATAGACTTCTTTTCAATGTTGTTAAGTGTGCGCACGTAACTTTTAGCAGGGCCCGTAATCCGCTGTATAACAATTACTACCTAGATTCTGAGACAATTACCCGGGTCGATTCCATTTGGGATTTAGGCGTTATTTTAGATATGAACCTAAATTTCCATGAGCATATCAACTCGCTGGCTCTTAATTGTTGCAGGAGATTAGGGTTCGTCATTCGGAATGCTAGGGACTTCGTTGATGCCAGAATAATAAAATTCCTGTATACCGCTCTTGTCAGAAGCAAGCTTGAATCGGCCGCTGTTGTGTGGAATCCTCATGAGACAACATATATCTTGCTTCTGGAAAAGGTACGAAAAGTATTCTTGCGTTTTTTGTATAAAAAAATGTACGGTTACTACCCATTTCTATACCCTACAAAATTTTTGCTAGGCGTTTTAGGTTTAAATTCACTAGAGGTGAGGCGAAACTTCGGTCTTCTTTCCTTAGCTGGTAGAAGTTTGCGTGGTGATTCAGACTGTCCCGGATTAGTAGCTCAGTTGGTGCGCCTGTATGTTCCCTCGCCCTCTAGATATAATTTTCGACCTCGTTGTCAACATTTACTAGCGGCGCCGGCAGCGCGAACGTTGTCTCGCAGAAAGTCACCGCTTATTCGAGCTATGCACTTCATGAACTCGTTGCTAGAATCGGCACCAAATTGTGATATATTTGCTAGCCGATGGATAGATGTGTGTGATGAATGTTTGACGTTCTGCGAGAAGATGGATGCACGACCGTCTTCTGTGTTATTATAATTATAGTTTGTTTATTTTGTGTATATATATCTACATTTGTTTTGTTTCACAGTGCTTTGGTGTTACTGTAATGCTGTGAAATTGTATGGAATAAATAAATAAAGTAAATAAATAAAAATAAATAGGCATCAAATATAATGACCACCAAAAATGCTTTGATACCCTAAGCTCTTTTACCAAAAAAATATACTGAACACCAAAAATAATAATTCTACCATTACCAGCTAATTTAGTAACGACTGCACATTAAATTTTATTCGAACACCAAATTTAGTAAATGATCACCAAATCTTTGCGACCAAATTAATAGCTCCACCCACCGGACGCGTGTGCCGCGCGTGTGCCGCGCGTGTGCCGCGCGTGTGCCGCGCGTGTGCTGCGCGTCTCGGGCGCGTATGAAGCGGTATATTCACACCGGAAGCTGGCGGCGTAAAGCAACGCGTGTGCAGCACAGCTGCTGCGCGTGTGCCGCGCGTGTGCTGCGCGTGTGCCGCGCGGGCCCGCGCGGGCCCGCGCGTCATAATATCTCTCTCACTACCAACACATTTAATATGTACATCTTACTATCTCCATCACGCTGCCGCGCGTGTGACGCGTGTGTGCAGTGCGGCTGCTGCGCGGGTGCTGCGCGTGTGCTGCGCGTGTGCCGCGCGGGCCCGCGCGTCATATCTCTCTCACTACCAACACATTTAATATGTATCTTACTATCTCTATCATACTTAGCAGCGCGGGCCCGCGCAGCTCGCGCGACGCGCACGACACGCGGCCGCGCTGCCGAGTTGTATCTTTAGCGCCGCGCGGGCCCGCGCGGGCCCGCCTTCGAAACGCGTTCGATGTGTGTTTGAATTGTAGTTTCAATGCTTTACAACTTGCGCGTGTGCCGCGCACGACACGCGTCCGGTGGGTGGAGGCCTGTAGGTCGAATGCGCACGTGAAATGAAGGGCCGACGAAGCGAGTTTCTGGCGGGAGCCCGGGCGGACGGCGAGAGACTGAGTCCCAGAAAAGCAAGCGGGGCTCCGTCGAATTTAGGAAATTATTTTACTATATATTATAGTATTTTCTTTAATAGGATAGTAAGATGGTATAATTTGGGTAATTATTTCACATTAATAGGAGATACAATTATTGTGATCATTTACCATTTTTGGGTTAGCAGTGATTTATTAGGATAGCATTTTCTTTAATGGGATAGTAAGATGTTATAATTTGGGTTCCTATTTCACATTAAAATGGAGATAAAATTTTGGTGATCATTTAGTATTTTTGGCAGTAAAAAATATTTTTTTGGCGTTATATTTTACTATATCTGGTAGTCCGTTAAACATAATAATATATGCCTATTGGGTGTCCCTTGTTTTGTCGACAAACTATTCATCGAATTTTATTTCATCGAAAACGTTTCAAGTAACATTTAGTTCACGTATTATTGTTTGGTGTAATTTTATTTCATGCAGATCATTACAATTTTTATCATTTCATGGAATAACTGTACAGGGAATATTATTTGGCAAATGATTCATTTTGTATACATTTTACATGGCAGAATAACAAAACAACGAATTTCACTTGTTCGAAATTTTATTACAACAATCCAAAAACAAACAACAACTGATTACAGCGGTTTAACTAGATAAGGGCAGGCAGAAAAAAAGGGGATCGGGGGGTGAAGCCCCCCGCAGTAAAAAAAGAAACAACCGTAACAATTGTATTATAAGTAGGTTAGGTTAGGGTTCACTTGTGTCACTCAGAGCGGAAATAGGCACCCCGCGAAGCGGGGTGACGTCGACACGCCGGCGGTTTGGTAAGGTTTAGGTTAGGTTAAAATACTCGTAATTGCCATAGATACTGAACTGTGTATGTCAACTATTTTAATTTTAAATAATAATCCTTGTAATAATTTGTATTAATTAAAAATACTTGAAATAATAAATCACAAACCGTTTTCCATGACATAATTCATCTATATAATGAAACATCCGACAAATAAAAATACACGATTTAAAATTACTTGTAATGACCATTCCACGAACTGAATTGTCGACGAAATGAAAATACATGAAACATTGACTTTGAAGTGAAATTCAACGAAGTGAGTGTCGACAATTTGATGATAAACCATGCCTATTACATATAAAAGTAGATTACTTACGAATGATACGTTATTACCTGGCTTTTGTAGGCTTTTTAATACAATTAGTGCAAAATCGCATCACACACAACGGCATTTTATTTTCGCGCTGCAAATCTGACAGCTGAGACAAGTTTACACGTTGCCATTGACGGTGCGAAACTGAGAAACTGAAACTGAAATCATACAATTGACGGAGTTTTAGTATGCCACTTTTGGAGCGCTTGTAACATGTCTACCTCTCTTTAGATTACATCATTGATATTATCCATATTAAGCAATGTTTATTCAACAAGTATTATTTTCAAAGAATATCAGAAGAAGGAGAATTCATTAATAGGCGTTTCTAAAAGAAAAAAGACCGGGTCGCACTCCGGGAGTGCCGGCGGAAGTGAAAAAACTTGAATATTAACGTTGTAAAAAAAACCCCAACTCCCGGAATCGCACCTGACTGATCGTTATCGCAATAACAATCTATGTGTACGAGTACTCATGCGTCCACAGCAATAGTCTGCTATCATTTTATTACGCCGAGGAGCGATATTATATTTGCTGTGTAATAATGAATATCTCAAACAAAGCTACTCAACTTGTTTTTACGAATCATTTGAAAGATATGTGAATGATATATACGTTGTACAACTGTTACGCGTCAGTTTTGCTTCGAAGTTCGCTTCGAGCAGTTGTGATTGTTTTGTTTTCAATTGCCGCTCTCAGACAAACTTGTGAGTAATACTATTATTCGATTTTTGTGTTTCATAATTCGGCCCGAACCGGTATGAACTGAGTGAGCGAGTGAATATGGAATATATGTTTGAAATCAGAAACAACTTGTCGCTTTTAACAAATATACTGGTTATATAATGGATGGAGACTAGATCAGGACATGTGGAAAAGTAAGAGGAAAGCCAGGAACAAATTGAGATTGTTTTTTCAGAATAACGTATCTATCAAAAATATGTCGGTTTTGACTTTTATATCATCGTCTCAAAATTAAGTTTCAATTTAAAACAATAGTGTTATTTTCCTCTTAGTGACAGTTTTATTTTGGCTTCATTATAATTTTAATGTTAAATTAAATAACAGTATACCGTCAATAAATATAGTGTAGTATTACGGTATTAGCGGTTATAATAGATGCCAAACCACGATTGAAACTGTATTTTAAAGTTAAATGACAGTACTAATGTAAAAATTGTTTTGTTTTGTTTTGGCGTATATCGTCATTAACTATCTGCGGTAATGACAATTTTGCTAGCATTTTTAGGATAATAACACCCGCTTATATTATGTAAAGTATTTCTCAGTGTAAGTTGTATACCATCCGAAGAAAGTATCTCGACTTTAATTGTCAACACGTTATAGTTTACTAAGATTCTTAATTTTGCGGAGTTATGTTCGTCGTAACGACATTTTATTAATAAATACGTTATAAATTTAGAAGTTGATTGTTTTTTTAAAAGTATTATCAAAACGACTGTTTTCTGTTAGATAGATTTGAACTAGCAAATAGATGCCAGTGGTAACTACAGTGGCAAAGTTTGCTAGCTGGTCGTCGTGTTTGATCAATGGACTGTCCCGTGTGGTATCTACGCAACGTCTTTTACGTACCACAACTTTGCAAGTTCGGTTAGAAGAATATTTGAAAACGCGCGGCACCTTTTTATCTGATTCGGCTCATACGCACATTTGTAAAACCACTTGTACTGGTTCCACCGTTAGGCTCATTTTAAAACTTTATCTTCTGTGTGTCTGTTTTCTTTCCTTTCAACGATTATTTTGAAACGGATGTCGATGAGGCAAAAGATAAAAAATTATTTTGCCTCATCGAGTCTTAATTTTTTTAAATCGTATGTAGTAAATTGTTTCGCCTTTAAAGTTTATCACTCTTAAGCACCATCAGGGGACACGTGCACGCTTGGGGTAGGTAGCTCCTGCGGACGCGAGTAACAATTGTCCCCCAAATTAAAAATTAGGCTATTACAATACTTTAAGACTTAAATTATTGTAGCTATAGCTTCTTACTTAGCCCAGAGTAAATATCTTCTTTAGGGGCATGATTTAATAATAATAACTTGACTCCATGCCAGAAATTAAACAAATGTAAGAGATTAGGTATACACGGTGATTTGTTCCGATGGATTAAATCTTACATTGAGAACCGTAGCCAGTGTCTAGTTGTGTCCGGTTTCGCCTCACAATGGAAATCTGTTAGGTCAGGGGTCCCACAGGGGTCCCACAGGGGTCTCATCTTGGTCCTTTGTTATTTTCTCTATTCATAAACGATAAAGATAAACATATCAAACATTCAAGTGTGTTAATCTACGCAGATGACACAAAAATTATAATTATAAAGTTATTCATTCTGTTGAAGACTGTTACAAGAAGATTTATTAAATTTCGAACGATATTGTAAAGATAACAAGTTGTCATTAAATATAAGTGCTTCGTCATCAACTACTCAAGAAAAAAACATAATCATAATTACGATTTCACTTCATGTGATAGTCATCTGAGTAGAGCGACCCAAATACGGGATCTTGGTGTTACTATGGATTCCGAACTCTCATATAAACCCCACTTAGAATCAATAATAAAAAAGGTTTTATTCTGCGTGTAGGGAAACCATCTAAATATAGTGTAACTTATAAAATTTTGTACAATAGTTTTGTTCGCAGCCACCTCGAATTTGCCTGTACTGTTTCGAAACCATACCATGCCATTCATATAGAAAGATTAGAAAGGATACAATTTTTTTTTGTCAAAGCTCTCGATTACAGAACTGGTCATATATATATGTAGTAACTATAAGGATTCACTGAATTATCATAAACTCCAAATGCTCAGTGACCGTCGAGATTGTATAGACTCTGTCATGTTATTTAAAATTCTACATAGCAAAATGGATTTCCCCTCGCTATTGCATCAAATCAGCTTTAAAATCCCTCGTACCAATCAGCGCCAACGACAGCCAAAAACTTAAAGATTTAGATTTATTTAACTGTTGTATTACATCCCTAAGACGTGTTTTCAGATAACTAAACAATGATGATTGTATAGCGTTAGATATACCTCGATTGTATTATGTCTACACTGTTCTTTTGTATTTTGGCTAGTTACACTCTGTTTTTTCACATCTTAAAATACATGAATGAAACTCTCGGTCTAATTTTAAGGTACTATGTTTTAAATCTTTTTTGTAAATGACTGTTTGTTTCTTAAACTAAATAACTAAAAAATAAATATTATAATACATTACTCCAAAGGCCGGGACAAAGCAATGGATGAGTTCATTTTGTCGATCACAATTTGAAATTTATTATGTCTTTAAATTGATTAAAGAGTAAACGGGATTGAAGCTTAATTAGTTATTAATTTTATTTCGTTATTTTTTCTTCATTTAAAACATGACATTTTTAAAAACGTCACTTCGATCACTTATAAAGGTAAGCGTTTTGTCTATGGCGATAAAAAAAAGAAAACGCGGGAAATCTTTAAGCCCACTACAAATGGGCGCAATTTGTCATAGTTCGAAAGAGACAGCCATACATTACTAACCAGTCTAACTAGAGCTAGTTGTTGTGAAAAATTGCTAGGCCTTAAGCCTGCAACAAACTGGCGCGGCCTGCGGTGGCGGTCGATAGTCATTTTGACAGCTAATGACAAGCTTACTACTATATTGTCCACCGCGGCCAGGCCGCGCTAGTATCTTTCAGGCCTAATACATACTTAATACTTAGGACATTGATTGTAGGTTCAGTAGCCTGATCTTAACGAGTATGGACACTAATGTTTCGAGGCACTAGAAATGTGCAGTGAATGCAATGTCGCTGTGAGAAATCCTCCACTGTGTAATATTTTTACATTAACACAATGTAATCCTTCATTCCAAAGCTGGATTTTGCATGATTTGAAGTATATGAGTTGACGTTTCTGTGTATAAAGCTACATATGCTACCTGGATAGCTGCTGCATGATACATGCGAGCAGAAATGAAATATTAATGTACTTGCCTTTTTAATTATTTACAAACACTAACATTTTAAATAAGGTATATGCCGTTGCATGTGTATCTGAGAAAATTAAGCTGTAAGTAGTCAAAAGTCAGCATTTCATATAAATTATAATAATTAATTACTACTGCTACTATATGGGACTTGTGTGTCCGGAGGTTTATATTAAAACTAGCTTCTGCCCGCGACTCCGTCCGCGTGGAACTCGTTTATATCGCAGCTCCATACAAACTTTTACCCCCCCATTTCACCCCCTTAGGGGATGATTTCGGGGACAAAAACTATCCTATGTCACTCTCCGTCCCTTCAATTATCTCCACTTAAAAAATCTCGTCAATTCGTCGCTCCGTTTTGCCGTGAAAGACAGACAAACAAACAAACAAACACACACACACTTTCGCATTTCAGGATGGATATGTAGGCATACTTATTTTGAGATTGACAGCGGCGGTGACGTCTCTATCATATCATAAACCGGGCTGATATTGACTGCGATTACCGAGCATTCATATCAAAGAAAATCCAGTAAAAATCTGACCTCCGAACAATACAACAATGATAAAGCGATACCCGACTTAAACGGGTTTTTTTAATAACTTTTTTTTCTGTAATTTATTAGATGCGCGCCATAATGGCTGTCATGCTGTACAAGTGACAATTTCCTAATAATATTTTGCCTTAACATCTGAGGATCCCGAAGGACACTATTTTTTGTCTTGGTGCAATTGCTATCTAAATCGATCCCAGGATCCGCATGGACATAAATACGACTTTGTCATCAAATCTGACACTAATTGCTGCGACAAATTGCATCAACACAGTGCATCCTCGGGAACTACACAGATCTCCAGTTTAACAAATCACAAATACCAAATGTCGATGATGTGATTCGTGATTAAATCAATAAGTCTTGTAGTGTTTTTATAGGAGTGTTTTAAATCACCTTATGGTAATACTTATCCAAATGCGAAATCAGTAAATTGTCGCATCTAAGTACTGCACGTTGACATAGGTACTCTTCAATTTGTCCAAGATGGCGGCCTGATGGAAAACGTCAAGAAAAATGTTCTAGGTTGCCAGTCTATATCTAAATAGTAATAGCAGGTCAATGACGACAAAGCAGCACGCGGTCCGCTTTGACACCTAGTCCCAAGATTTGGCGCAGGCACTTTACGAAATCGAATGCGATTGGGCCTTCCAACCCTGAGGGAAAACTAGAACTAGACCGCAGTTTCCTCACGGTGTATTCCTTCGCTTCTAACGCAGTAATTATTTACATTTAAGTATTTTTGTTTTAATGATTCACTTTCTAAACTCCGGTAATTTCACAGATGTTATTCTACATATGGATAGCCGCTCTCGTGGCGGCTGTGTACCTGTACTGCAGCCAGGTGTTCTCGAGGTTCCCGAAGCATGGAGTCAAACAATTGAAAACACGAGCCCTGCTGGAGAACGTGGCAAATATCTTACTGCGGAAAAAACATTCCATGTTTAACATGATTGAACTGTACAATAACTTCCCTGAAGAAAGGTGGGTATTTAATGCTTTTTGATTGTGTATTTTATTTTATACTACGACGATCGCAAAAAAGTACACAGCCTATCTGATGGCAAGCAGGCACCGGTACCCGTGGACGCTTGCGACACCAGAAGCATCAAAAGCATGCGACCGAGCCTTTATTGATTTGAGGATACGTTGTGTTGACAGCAAGAGGCTGATGCAGATCACACTCTCAACACAGCGCAGCCGCGGGGGAGCTCTGGCGACCTTACTCACCACCAGGAACACAACACTGAATACCCACACAGCAAGAAGTGGTGCTTTGACATTGTTAATAGTCAATCCAGGACGTTATCGAAGCATGTGCAGTAGTGAACCTGTATGATTGTCGTCATAATAGTTCTATACGATGTGCTCGTTAATACCCAATTTTACCAGCAATTTAGGAATACATAAGGTATTACGGAGTAAAAACTGAAAAGTAAGCAGCTATCAGATATATTTTTCTTAACATACAATGTTACAAATGACTTGCTCGAGACACAAAAATTACTTTTTTATTGCCTACATCGGTTACCTTGGTTCTGCTGCGAACAGCCTCATTTCTGATGCGATCACGCAGAGAAACTCCCAAGGTAGCCCTCTCCGTAGTCTCCATAGCCCTTTGGGTGACTTTGAGCCTTCTTATGAGGCCCATAGTAAGCGACCACGTTTCAGTGCCATATGTAATCACTGGTCAAAGACTCTCGTCTTGAGACACTGCAGAATATTGGAGGAAAAGATGTGCTGTAGCTTCCCGAACGCTGCCCAGCCGAGTCGGATTCGACGATTGACCTCTTTCTCAAAGTTGGGCCTACCTAACTGGATAGTCTGTCATAGGTATACATAATCTTCAACAACTTCGAGCGTAAAGTGTCCGATTGTAATGGAAGTTGGTACTACATGGGTATTGGACATGACCTTCGTCTTATCCATGTTCATTCTTAGACCAACTCGCTCGGAAGCTTTACTGAGGTCTTCGAGCATCGATGGTCTCAGCCAAGACTACTATATCGTCAGCAAACCCAAGGTGAGTGATGTACTCACCGTTGATGTTGATACCTAGCCTTCTCCAGTCCAGAGGTTTGAAATCGTCCTCCAGTGCAGCGGTGAACAGTTTTGGAGAAATAATATCTCCTTGCCTGACTCCTAGCTGCAGCGGTTTCGAGGCAATAGGTTTCGAGTTCTGGTCCTGGAGTCGAACTGAATATAGTTGCGTTCTCGTACAAACACATCAGCACTTCGATATAGCGATAATCAACTTGGCACCGCTGGAGAAACTGTAGTACAGCCCAGGTTTCAATCAAATCGAAGGCTTTCTTGTAGTCCACGAACGCTATTCAGAGGGGCAGGTTATACTCCTCGTTCTTCTGTATAACCTGTCGGAGCGTGTGGATTTGGTCTACGGTACTCAAGCCATTTCGAAAACCGGCTTGTTCGGGAGGCTGGAAGTCATCTAGCCTGCGTACGAGACGAAAACAGCTTATAGACATGGCTCAGAAGTGAGATAGGTTTGTAGTTTTTCAGCAGGGTATTGTCACTCGTTTTAAAGAACAGCACCACCACCCATCCGTTCCATACCTTTGGAGTTCTCCATTCCAGTAATCAGTAATAAATCGAACCAATTCTGAAGGGCCGTAAGGACCGATTTTCCGCCCGCCTTCAGAAGTTCGGCTGTTATTCCGTCTTCATCCGGTGCCTTGAGCTGTTTAAGAGCCATTACAATCTCGTACAGGCTGATGTCCGGGATGTCGTCGGTATAGTGCCGGGTTAGTCTAGCTCTAGGGTCTTCCGCCCGACTAACTTGGGGTCTGCATGTTGACGTGTATAGCTGTCCGTAAAAGCGCTCTATCTCACCCAGAATCTCGAATTTAGAAGAATCGATTCTACCATCTTCAGTTTTTATGTTCGCGAGCTGGATCTGCCCTATAGGCAGGTCTCTCGAGAACACTTTAGCGCCCTTATTACATTACACTTGATGGCCTCTTCAATACGATTTGTATAAAATTGGCGCAGATCGCAGGTAAGGGACGTGGAGATCTGTTTATTGAGCTGCCGGTATACGTTAGCATCGGATGAAGACTATAGAATCATTTCACTCCTTTCCTTCATGATCTTGTGAGTGGAGATAGAGAGCCTTTAAGTTTTGTTGACCCCTTAGGTCTTGAAGAAATTAGACCTAGTGGAACGGACAGCTTCCACTAACCCGTCGTTCAGTTTGTCCACATCGCCGCCTAGGCAATCAAAACGGTTTTGGAGTTCCAGCTGGAAGCTTTCGGAGTTTTAAATTGGTATTGATGCTAGACCAAGCGTAGACTTTATCAATCGAGAGCGCTCTTGCTTGACGCATAGATTCAACTAGCGGCCGGCCCCGGCTTCGCACGGGTATCATATTATAAATATAAACCTTTCTCTTGAATCACACTGTCTATTAAAAAAACCGCATCAAAATCCGTTGCATAGTTTTAAAGATCTCTAAAGGATACATAGGGACAGACAACGGGAAGCGAGTTTGTTTTATTTTATGTAGTGATATGGATTTTAATGCATTTTTTTGTCAATTGTTCCTTGACTCTGAAGGTTGTTCATTTCAAGAGAAGTAAAACTGCAGAATACACATCCAAAATACATAAATAATTTATTCAACATAGCTGCACGGCCCGGCTTCGCACGGTTAGCGTAGAAAAATAAGATATTTATTGCAGTCGTTCTCCTCTGAGTTATGCGCGTATCTATGTACATATATTTTGTTGTTTAAAAAAAAATCTTAGGTACCTATAGCTACTATTATATACTTACTACCTATTTTCAATCTCTCGGTATCTTTTGTATTTATTTTGTACGTATTGTTTCGTTCAAAAATATATTTTTTACATAAATAAATAAATATAAGGGCACATTCTTACACAAATCGACCTAGTCCCATAGTAAGCTCAGTAAGGCTTGTGTTATGGATACTAGACGACGATATATATAATAGATATAAATACTTAGAAAATATCCATGACTCAGAAACAAATATTCATGCTCATCACACAAATTTTTGCTCTTACCGGGATTCGAACCCAGGACCTCTTGCTTCGTAGGCAGCGTCACTACCAACTAGGCTAAAGCGGTCGTCAAGTTTCATAATATACTACGTACATCCTTCTCTTCACACTGTAGGTTACTAAAAAGAGTACATTAGCAGGTTTGTATGTAATAAATTTGATGATTTGTTAGTTTTTATATCCAGTTACTATAATATTCTGTACACCTATTTTTATACTCTAGGTAGTTTTTTTTGTTGTTTTACGTATTTTGTTGGTTTATGTTTATTAAAAAAAATTACATACACATACATACACTACAAATACACCCTTATTTTTGCATAGGAGGTTACTAAAAAAAATACCTAAATAAAATCGACAAAATGTGATATTGCACTGATAGGTTGCTAGCCCATCGCCACGACGATAATAAATGATAGTAAAAGATATTTGATGTCGTTTTATTTTGTGATAGAAAAATAAATTGATTATCAGCAGATCCAACCACATACAGGTGGCCATGAGTATTATTTCCTTTCGTAGGTCGATCCCTACTAATTCGAGGGTTTGACCTCGGGACCTTGTTAATACAGTCAACGCGAAAGATATCTTCATCGGAAATTGAAACCGTTTAAACGGGATTGGCTGATCAGTTGGAATCATCGGTATATTCGGTATCCTCGGTATATGAGCTAGTTGACCAGCCTGCTGGGCCGGTAATAATGGTCGCTACAATGAAATCGTCCTTCAATTCTTTAATTAAGCAGTCTTGCCCCATTGCTCTTGTTGGACATCGGTTGGTGACGTAAGCTGCAGTGGACGCAGCTTCTCTTCAGAATTGTTTTTGTCCCAGGGATGGCAACTCGATTGGCCCACACACCTCATAGTGTATGAGTTGCAACATCGCATAAGTTTGTGTCCCTCCAGAAGGAAAAGGAATTCTTGACTGTTTCCCTTCGAGACATGAAACGCATAGGTACCTATCACTTTTTCAACCCAATCAGTCAAGCCGTTTAGTAGTTGACATACCCACAGCAGCGCCACCTACTGGGTCCAATTTTTTTTTAAATCATCCAGGAAAACATTGAAATATCGATATAAAATGTCAACCTAATCGACTCAGCCTTTTATAGGTTGACATACCGACAGCAGAGCCACCTACCAGGTCCAATTGTAATTTTAAATCATCCAGGAAACCATCGAAATACCCATATAAAATTTCAACCTAATCGGTTCAGCCGTTTCTTAGAAGTTATGTGAAAAAAATAAGTACGGATGGATAATTCTTACTACCCGTTGTCCTATTACCCGTTTTCCCGTAAGAATGAAGCATTTTCCCGCTATAAAAAGTAGCCTATGTTCATCAGGGATAATGTCGGTATACTCGGTATCTAATGGTAAAGTATTTTTCAAATCGGTCCAGTAGTTTCGGAGCCTATTCAATACAAACAAACAAACAATCAAACCTTTCCTCTTTATAATATTAGTGTAGATAGTGTAGAGGTGTAGATGTGCCCCTCTTACAAGATGGTGATCGCTCCCGGTTTTGACCGTATTGATAACAGAGACATCATTGAATGCTTCCTCGTCGACATGATGAAGTCAATCTCGTTTTTAGTTGCACCGTCGGAACCCAGCCAGGTCCACTTTCTGTGCTCGCGTGTCTTGAAGAAGGAATTCATCATGTAGAGTCCCTCCTCCAAGAAGCCAGCCAGTAGTTGGCCCCGGTGGTTCCGAATTCCAACTCCAAATTGCCTCAATCTCAGCTCTTCACCATGTCTCATGCCCAGTGTGCGCGGGTTATACGTTGCCAGGGCCAGGGCTCGTCGATTGTGGTAGCCGGATCTTCTGGCCGCTACCACAATCAGGGAACCGGGGGTCACCGGAACCTCGGGGCCGTGGTTTTTTTGTACCTTTAATTGGGGGGTTTATGCCATTAACACCACGCTTGGCGTGCCGGTTAGCGATCGAAGTATTTCCACCGCACTCCAGGGATGCTGCTGCCCATATTAACAATACATATTATTTATTTGTTAAATGCTTACATTTAATGTTATTTTCAGGTTTTACGGCCATTATGAGTTCATTAGGCCGGTATTGCTAATCAGGGATATCGAGCTGATCAAGAAGGTCGCTGTTAAGGACTTCGAACACTTCCTTGATCACCGCTCGGTTGTCGATGAGGAAGCAGACCCCCTCTTTGGAAGAAACTTGTTCTCTTTGAAAGGTATCCAAACCAAAGTTATTTATTCTTCAGTGTGGACATATTACATGCACCTATAAATTTCGGTAAACTACCACCGGTTCGGAACGAAAACCTCTGCTTCGGGAAAGACAGGCGTAAAAATCTCGAAGAACTATTATGTATAGGGAAGTATTTTTTATGGGTATGGGAAATCTCGGTACCGAAAGTGCCGGGGTTTCCCGGGAAATGACTGAACTGGCTTTGTAATTCCCATCGGTTCTACGTGCAATGTGCCCCGCCCACTGTCGCTTAAGTTTAGCGATTCGGAGGGCTATATCGGTTAGGTACCTTGGTTCTGGGGCGGCTAGACTCAGTTCTGATGTTATTACGTAGAGAAACTCCCAGCATTAGAGGAGGGATCCCGATTACCCTTTAGGCGACTTTGAGCCTTCTTCAGAGGCCTATTGGGGGCGACTATGTTTCTGTGCCATATGTCATCACTGGCAAAGTTGCAACACACACTGGTGAAAGACTCTTGTCATGAGGCACTGCGGAATATTGGACGAAAAGATGTGCCTTCGCTTTTCGAATGCTGCCCAGCCTATTACGAGGGGCGTTCAATAAGTTTTGAGAATCGGCATAAAAAACAGAAGTTATCCGTTATATATCATTTATTATTAAATCACTGTATATAAATTTACTTACCTAAATAATATATTAAAAATGTTTTAATTTTGCTTCATATAAAAAAAAACTTTGGATAGACGAATTGAAGACTAGTTTTTACATCGACGCAACTGCACAGATTATATTGCAGAGTTTTCAATATCTTAGAATAAGAACTAATAGTAAAAGAGTTGGTCTAGATTACACTGTAGGTAACTAGTTTTATAGAATTCACAAGCCTGAAAAACAGGCCCTGATAATCGGCAAGCTCGCGGCCAAAAAAAAAACTCATACAATTGTTTTCTTTTTCTTTGGTTTTTTCTGAGACTGCCTCACTTAATTGCTATATAATTATGATGTATCACTCTCCCTTCGTATTTATATTCTTATCTTTCTCACCTAGGTTCACCCTGTCTAAAAAAAAAAAAATATGTATTGATGACCAGAAAAACCTACCTTGAACTCTGTTACGTGAGCTGTGATTAAAAAAATGATGCCATGAGTATTTTTATTAATTATAACTTGGCGACAGAACGAATTGGGAATATGATCTACAAATACAAATTTAATTATACAGTTGAATCACATATGAACAAATAAATATTTAAGCCAAATTGAACTCTTTACTTGAAGGAATATGAAAATGGTCAAATTAGTTTATATTGCATCAGGCATCAAAAAAATGATTGTAAAAAATCTCAAGTACTTGGAATGAGCCTGAAGTGTTATTTTGCAGTCGTAGCGTGAGATATTTTTCTCTACAAATTTAATTAAGGTTTAGTATAGGTCGTATTTGATGAACGGAATAGAGTTTAAAAAAGTCAAGCTTAAATATATGTCCTTGATATCTTTGCATACAATTTCAGACTTCTAATCTGGTTTAACAGGGGGACGGGGAAAGGTTCTTGGACTCCAGAGAGTCAGGATAGCATGTTACTTGGTGCACTCTGATTTTGGAAGTTGGACATATTAGACGAATTCTCTTAGCTGGGTTTTGGTTTCAAACTTGGTTACCTGAGCTGTGTTTGGGCATGCATTGTGCTGCCAGAACTGTAGAGGCAGAGCTGTGGACACGGCCAACCACACTCGTGGGGAGTGATTTGTATGGGCAAAGCCCCGCGCAGACCTTCCAAAGGTCCAAGACCCCATGGCCCTGAGATATGGGAAGAAACATATTGACTCCCACTATATAGATGAGCACGGGTTGCCTCGAGTCGGCGGAAGGATTGAAGCTGCTTCCGATGTCGATCCATATCTGAAACGACCTATTATATTGGACGGACATGATACAATCACAAGATTAATTGTAAAACGATACCATGAAATGGCTGCTCACGGCAATAACGAGACAGTAGTCAACGATATGAGACAAAAATATTGCAGGGTGGTCAACTTGCGCCCTACTAGTTCGTAAACTGTCGCGGCACGATGATAATACATATATTGCCGCATAAGAAAGGCTAGACCCTCAAACCCACGTATGGGAGATTTGCCGGCGGCGCGGCTCGCTCATCATCAAAGGCCGTTTACTCACTGCGGCGTAGACCTGTCTGGATGCATGGAGATCACAGTGGGCCGAGGCCATGAGAACAGATACGGAGTACTGTTCACGTGTATGACAATAAGAGCCATTCATATAGAGTTAGTGCCATCGCTGTCAGCTGATTCTTTTATTATGGCCTTGAGACGAATGGCAGCTCGACTTGGCTGGCCATACCGGATGTACTCGGACAACGCTACAAACTTCAGGGGTACTGAAGCTGAACTGACGTGATCGTTCAGAGAAATAAACAACCATGCCAGCTTAAACGAGGTGCTGAATACACGCCTACTAGAATGGCACTTTATCTCACCTGCCTGTCCTCACATGGGTGGTGCATGCAAGCGATTAGTCCGGAGTGTCAAGACTGCTCTGAAGGTGGTCTTAAAGGAGCGATCCACACGCAACGAAGTTCTGAGCCACACCGAACCACTTCCTTCTGGGCTCCTCTTCCAACCTCCCGTTTCATGGATTATTTGACGAGTGTGACCTGCTGAGGAAAAAGATGTGGAGAGTTGCTCAACGACTTACCGACGCATTCTGGCGACGCTGGATGCGTGAAGTTCTGCCAAACCACGTCAAAAATGGTGTCAATAAGGCAATCAACTAAAAAAGGGCGATGTCGTGGTAATTGTAGATCCTGCGATGCCCATAAACATTTAGCCCAAGGGAATAGTCCATGACGTTCACCCTGGAGCTGACGGACGCGTTAGAATCGTCAACGTAAAAACGCAAGCTGGAATGTTTACGAGACCGGTGTCTCGCTTAGCGTTGCTCCCCACAGCACATAATGATTGTCCTCGACGGACAATGGGGCGGAGAATGTAGACGACGCTATAGAACCGCACCTGAAACCGAAAACCTGTAAAATAAAAAGAAACATATTATTAGTATAAAATATCGTGAAATAACAAAAGTAGGTACTCACTGCAGTTGTTTCCTATGTGTTGAACAAACGCGAGCGCGAGTGCATGCATATGTGTGCATCGGCTATCGGCCAATCCCGTTTAGTTACCTCACAGCTACCGAGCGATACACGCATGTCCATGTACTCAAGCACTTTACTTTGAAAAGCAACCCTCGACCTGTTCCTGCACCCGTCGCCTACAAATGTTACAGCAGGTGTCCGGACTAGGGTTTGCAATCCGGATATCCGGATATCCGAAGATCCGGATATCCGCCAAATTTCGGATCCGGATCTGACAGGCTCCTGGATCCGGATTTTTCGGATATTACGGATCCTTAAAATACAACCATGAAAACCGAAAATACTGCTACAAAATGAAGTTTTTACAGAGTCCACGCTGAAAACGGAATGGTATCATGTAGATCATTCCCAATCACGGTTTTCATTCACCCGTTCTTCATCCCAGACCAGATTAAATTATAATATTGTTTTTAATTTATAAGTCACAAAAATGATTAAACCACAAACTAGTAAAACTGCCGGAGTTTGATGGCGAAAAATGGCATTGGTTTAAATACTGACAGTAATCTACCATAGGTATTATATATATCCAATACTACCGGAACTATTAAGCTAAATTCAAATACTTTTATTTTCAGAGCATGTCCATAGTTGTAGTTGTACTATACCTACCTACTAAAGACTTAGTTTAGATGCATCTAAAGAAATATTGAAGAATATACTTATTTGACACAGGAAGTAAGAAGTAAATGCAGCAACAATACCTACGTTATAATCATCATCATCAATATTAAGAGGGCCTGGCCCTCTGTCGTTGCAGCATTCTCCATTCCAGTCTATCTTGGGTGCTCGTCTTTACTCCTTGGTATGTGTGGCTACAGCACTTATAATATGATCATGTAAAATAAGAATAGTGGGCTTTATTTATGGCCCCTTCACTTTTTTTGCCATATCTACGCCACGTCACGTCAAACAGACATCTTGACCCTTGATTTTCACGATTTCCTTTTTGGCTTTTCTTCCAATCGATTAATGAGTAAGGCGTGGGTCATGTCAATTTCTTTTACATCCCTATCGAATTATGTACGAGCACCAGGTAAGGAGTTAACGTGAGCTGGTTGTAGTTATTCAAGTGACGGCTTTCATTGACAAAACTCTAACAAGTAAAAATTTTGGACATAATAAAGTTTTATACCCCTTATGAAGTCGGGAATGCGTATCTATTTAAAATCTTTCAGGTCTAAAAATACGGTGGTATAGCCGTTTTAGTTGTTTCTTAGTTTAGCTTTACAATTCCTACTTTATACCAAAAAAACCTTGTGGATCCGTTTTATCCGTAAAATCCGGATATCCGGATCTATGGAATTCGAAGATCCGAAATATCCGGATCCGAAATATTGGCGGATCTTGCAAACCCTAGTCCGGACCCCTTTGCAATAGCCCAGTTTCATAATCCACACATATCTCTTCACCATATAGCCACTTCTCTATCCATTTTACCTACAATAGCCCCAACGCCTGTTGGAACCGGTTCACTTATTCTAACTTGAAACTAAATAACTACTAACCTTCTTTCTTGAATCTTTCCGGCCCAGCTGCCAGCAAGAATGAGTTAGTGTTTTGCGTAAGTGTGCGTATCTGTATGACCTTGCTGCAAAGCTGGCACGCCCTTCGCCCAACTCTTCATCCAAAGGCACCAGTCCATACAAATTCCCGTACACTTATATGTAACTACTTACAACACTGAGCCTCGACGCCCCCGTGTGGGCGTTGTCCGTGCGAGGTCTAAAACCAAATCATTAAATCTTGGTGCCTCCGTAGCCGTAGGCACAACGGACGAGATCAAAAAACCGCAATCTAGACGCGTCTGTCCCGCTAGGCGCATGGATGACCTCTCCAGTAGCGAGCGCGTGAGAAGGTGCATCTCGCCTGCGCACCCGAATGCGCCAGAGTGCAACGGAATACCCTTTCTCACGCGCAGTGATATTACTTTATAGCTAAGCTGTCTATTCTCACAATAAATAATATTACCCTTGGCCCTTGGCATTACAATACTTAATCAATTTTGTGTACCACTGAAAGTAAATAACGTCCATCGTACAGCGAGATCTAAAATTGCATTCTTAGATGCATCAAACAACAAGACAAGATCAAGCAATTAAAATTTAGTGCAAGTAGTCATTTAGGATTGCGATTAATCCAGCTTGTATATTTAACCTAATTCCACGTTAAAGACGTTGTTGATGCTTTCAGGTCAAGAATGGAAAGACATGCGTTCAACATTGAGCCCGGCATTCACGAGCTCGAAGATAAAAAACATGGTTCAATTCATAGTAGAGGTGGGGAACGAGATGGTCCTGACATTGGACCAACAACTGAAGGAATCTAAAAGTTAGTATTTGTCGTAAATAGGGAATTAAATGACAAATCTCTCAGTTAAATGCCTAAATATTGATTAAAGAAGTAACTACTTACTGTAAAAAATGGAAGAGAATATTATAACAACACTGGATCATCATCATCATCATCATTATAACAGCCGAACGACGTCCAATGCTGGACATAGGCCGCGACTTCTAACAGGTCAAATTGATTATTCAAAAATAAAAATTTGTTGAGGAAAGGAAATAAGATTGAAAGTGCATTGAGGCAGTGTCGAGCACTGGGACATATACATTACTTCTTGCTACATATCTTATTTGTCGTTATAGAGTAGATTTGGCATTTGACTCCTTTCCATTTTTAATAAACAGTCTTATGAATCTACAAGAATTGTTTACTTTAAAAAAACCTAGCAGTTTCTTCTAAAATAATAGTAAGTAAGGCTATGGCCATGGAACACAGTGCCATGGATTTGCCATGTATATTTATCTTTTCTTTACAGGCGGCTACGTAGATATAGAAAGCAATGTTTTGTCGACCCACTACACCAATGACGTAATTGCATCATGTGCCTTTGGCCTGAAGGTTAACTCTCACGCTGACCCCGAAAACGAATTCTACAAAATGGCTCATAAGTCTATTAATTTCGGATTTGCACTGATTCTGAAGTTCCTTGCATATGCATCCTTTCCGAAAATGACGAAGGTCCGAATTTATCTACATTACATTTATTTTTCATCCTTTATATTTTACCCTATTCACACTTACATGTCAAGAACCCTCTGAATTCAGCTTGTAGGTGCTTTCTCTTACTAACGGTTTATTTTATCTGCTTTCGCATGTTATTTGTATTGGTTACGAGCTTAGCGATACAAAACCAGCGACAGTAAATGTGTTATAATAGCTATATTACCATTGACATCTTAGTTTATCATGTCTAACGTTCTTTATATTATTAATTTCACTACTTGCATACATTATTTCGTCAATGTTTTCGATGTCTAGACCACATATACACGCATTTACAACTATTGTTTTCAGTTATTTAAAATGCAGCTATTTCCGGATGATGCAAAACACTTCTTCGAGCACTTGGTCCTTAGTACGATGAGGGACCGTGAAGCGCACAATATTCTGCGGCCGGACATGATACAACTCCTCATGGACGCTAAGAAAGGTTTTTTATATATGAGACATGTTTCATGAAAGAAATATCCCACCAAAAACATAAATGTAAAAAAGGAGAGTCAAGTTCAATACAAAAATTTTGCTTCGCAGAATCGCAGTGGGCTTCGTCGCAAAAAGAATGGAGATCTAAATGTGTGGCAAGTTATATGCAAAATCCAAATATTCTTGGCATTATTGGATGCACTATAACAATTGCTGTCATTTAAAAATGTGAGATCTTAAAATAGATTAGATTTGACTTGGCCAGTTTTTATCACAATTAATATATAAATATATGTTGCATAACTTTATGAAATGACTGATGTAATGAAAACTGGAACTGGATTTTGCATATAACTTGGCACTCATTTAGATCTCCATCCTTTTTGCGGCGAAGCCCACTGCCTAGTATAACTTTTGTATTGAACTTGGCTCTCCTTTTTTACATTTATGTTTTTGGTGGGATATCATTACTTTTTGTAAAGAAAACTAGGCAGTGTATAATTAGTGGTGCCCCGCGCCGCCGATGATACACCGTTGGCCGGTTATTTAGCGCGTATTACAAGTTTTTTGTATGGGGACACCACTTATTTTTTGAGTCAACTTTATTTTTATATTTCTGTTATATAGCAAATTTAATAATACTTATATTCGGATAGTTTCAAATATCTGCTTGTAACGGTTCCAACGCTACAAATAAATAAATAAATAATTGTATGTGGACCCTCCCTATTTTTTAACTTTTTTTTTATTTTTAGATTTTTTCCTACGTTTACACACAATTACCGAGCTGGATTCCAAATTTCATACTTCTAGGTCATCTGGAAGTAGGTTAGGTTTTAGGTACTATATGTCAGTCAGTCAGTCAGTGCTAAAATTTACGACTTTTTGACATTCATATCTTTATAACCGTTTGAGCTAGCTTCATGAAATTTGGGCTTCTAGATGTCCTTATAAATATAATTAAACACAAGTAGTTTTATGTGTTTACGTTAAAGAGGTTTTGAGTTATAGAGGGGTCAAAAGTGGCACTAAAGTGGTTCGTGTAATATTGCACTCGGCGCTGGCTAGCCAGTTCCTTTGCTTGAACTTGGCTTGACACGCTGCCGCGTGTCTAGATCACAATGTGAATGTAATTTATGCACTAAATCGAATCATGTAGAACCAATGTCTCGCAGAACTGTGTACCTAACGCAGAATTATCAAAAAGTTAAGCAAAAAGTTTGATATAATGTTTAAAAAAATGCTCTTTTTTTTACGTGTCATTGTCACGTACACGTTATGGTTCTTTTAACAATGTTCGTAATGATTGATTACAGGTCAGCTCGTCCATGATGATAATTCTGTCAAAGACGCTGATGCAGGGTTTGCTACAGTAGAAGAGTCTTCTGTCGGCAAGAAGACTATTAACAGGGGTATGACTAAACTACAAATAAAGTATACGAGGGGCGCAGTGAAATGATCGGAAATAGAAAAAAAAACGTTTCTTTTTGTTTTTTTTTAGATTTTTAATCTTCGTGCTTTTCGACCGTATTACAAAGTTCAAACCTCGATCAGTCCCAGATAACGTGATATTTCAGGCTTAATTGAATTTGCAACTAAGAAATAATATGGCTTTTGACGTTTCTCATCAGAACATTTGTTGAGTAGGTGAGCAAAAATCAACACAACTCGCATTTCTTCTTCCTATAAAATATGAGGGAACGCAAAAGGAAACTAGCTTTTAAACACCATTTTTTTCGATAACATTGTTCTTATTAGTCATTGGAATACTTCTGGATAACGAAATTTCGTGATATATCACATGTAGATTATAATAAATTATTTTTTTTCACTGCCAGGGTGTATTCAGGAGCTACCGAAGATAGAGCTATATTTGGAAATACTGAGATGCTAGCGAGGTATTGTCTTTGGGCTGGATTAGATTAAATAGCATTGAAGTACAAATCATCAAAAAATAACCTTACCCAAGCAAAATTTTGAAATATCCCTTGTAATAGTTTTGAAAAATATATTGACCGTGATTGTTCCGTGCAAGCTCTCTATCATTACAGACTTTAAAACATAAACAGATTTCTTGTAAAAAAAAAAAAAACATTGTTACCTATTGAATGCCATATGGTGTCAAAATTCCAATGTTAACTTCATAAAAAAAGATTTTCAGGTAATTTAGTCCTAAGTTATCCATTCCCGATCATTTTGTTGTGCCCTTCGTATATCTAATAAACTTTTATTTTTAAAGAGCATGGTTAATAACGAAACTTTCATAAAAAGAGATAACAAGAAAGACCTGTTATTACATCATACAAGAAGGTTAAAAATGCGTGCGATTAATAAACTGTAAGGTATTCCACTAATTTCACCTGCGTTGTTTTGGCTTTTGAACAAAGTGGAAGTGAGATAAATGTATTAATTAATTAAGTTCCGTTATAGTAATAACATAAAGGGAGTTATATATATCGCGTGTGTGTGTGTCAATAGAACAACACTATATGAGAATCACTAGGCTATTTATGAAGAATAAAATAGAAAAAACCGCACAAACCTGCATAAAAATGGCAAAAAACAAAGGCAGAAACAACTGCTGACTGGGAGCCGTAAATGCAACACTTGGTGAGCCATTTTCACATCTTATTATATCAAAACAAAATTGGAAATTTGCATATTGATATCAAAAAACGCACGCACACATGTAAAAGCTTTGAAATAACTGCTAATTTTACAAAGAAATAATTGAAATAAAGAGGTAATTCACCAGCTGTTCCGGTACTGACATTCACATTTGACAAGTGACATTGACGTGCTGACGTATAGATGACAACAAAAGGGTGCGTTCAGAAACGATAACAAAACGAAGATTAACATTTACGAAGATCAGACACATCACTTTGTGTTACGTTATTCAGTATGACTCTGTTATGTGCTGGCTGTAATTTGGAAGCCGACGATGGCAGGTACATGCATTGTACTCATTGCGAAGAGTCGTACGATTTACTATGCGCCGGACTCAATGTGAATAGGTATAATGATCTGTCCAGCGAGGACCGCAAGACTTGGATTTGTATGGCATGTCGACGGCTCATACCCAGAACTGACAACACAGATACGCCTGTCCGTCTCTTTCCAGTTCTAAACACCTGTCCGGGAAATGATAGTTCAGTCACTGAAGTGGTTGAGACGTCCGTGTTGGACCTAAATAACGGATTTGAAAATGTGACAATTACGCGCGGGCAATACAGATCGCAGAGTTCTGATAATGTGGGTGAATTACCTAAATGTGTATGCGGGGGGTCTGCATCCTTAAGAAATATTGTAAGGGAAGAACTGAAGGCTTTATTTAGTAAGGAGCTGCCCTCCCTCATAAATACAATCTTGCCGCAGTCTGAGAAGCAACTTTTGTTAATTAACGAGATTATAAGCACTCAGGCTGCTTTAATGGCCAAGCTGAACGAAGTGACTGCCAAACCACCGCCGCCGGTAGAGACGCACTCGAAGAAGCGATCACGTCCAGCGAAGAAATCGGTTCACAAGCCCTCAAAACCGGTATCATCTACTCCTTCTGTTCCTAACACTGGCGATTCTTCTGATCTGTCTTCTGTTAAGAATGCTAAGACTTCCCCTCGGAAAACTGCAGTACCGAAACCGAACCCTGAGCTACAACAACAGTCAAAAAGTACTCCTTCGTCACAAATGGAAGCTGTATCGAACACTAGAGTGAGCAAATTAGGCCCTGTCAATGACGACCTGTATGACAGTGGCGGTGGCGCTAATAATAATAATGGTCCCATTGCAGGCATCAACGCTGAATGTAAGATGGTGATGCAAAGCAGAGGGCGGACATGTGACGCACTATCACCTGGAGCTCGGGAAAAATGTAGTTACAGCAAAGCGCTTCAGGCTGGCGGCCGTGACAGCGACGGAGACCACCGGCACAACCTCGGAGGCGAACGCGGAAACGACGATGGGCGCGTACACGCCCTAACGCGAGCGGATAGCGGTCGCGTGCGTCGCGGGACGGCTCCACCGGGCGCGACCCCTCTGTGTGCTGCGGAGCGTCTGCAGCAACTGCACCTGTTCTACGTTCAGAGCGGCACCACAGCGGAGCTAGTGCGGGATCATCTGACGACAATCTGCGGCAGTGACGAGTGCAAGGTTGAAGTTTTAAGATCACGCGGTAACTACTCTTCCTTTAAGCTTGGAGTGCCGAGTAAATACGCTGAACATACTCTATCGCCTGATAATTGGGCTGAAGGTATTTGTGTCAAATCTTGGCTGCAGAACTTTCGTGGGCGCCGAGGGGAGAGGCGTGACAGTGGCTCGTCCCCGTTGTAAAAACTTTCTTTTCTATTACCAAAATGTACGCGGTTTGCGATCTAAAACGGATGTATTTCTAATGAGTGTAACACATTGCAATTTTGACATAATTGTATTAACTGAGACTTTTTTGACAAGTTCCGTGTGCGACGGTGAGCTCTTCCCCAGCGGGTGGCGCGTTGCGCGCCGAGACCGCTTGGGCGACGCCGGCTGGGGCGGGGTGCTGCTGGCCACACGCGAGCACTATTCTATGCGTATTCTCCATGATATTGATGGGCTTACACCTGACAAGGAGCTGTTATTTGTAATTATTACTTACAAGAATTTGAAATTTTTATGTTGTGTCGTATATTTACCGCCTAGTTACAATAGTGAGCAGTACTTGAGCGTCTTATCATGCATTGAAAATGCAGTATGCGCTTATCCAGACTTATATTTTATGTTATTTGGTGATTTTAATCTTAATTCGTGTTGTAATAATTTAAAAACTGACTTTGACATTTTTTGTAATTTTTGTAAGCTAACGCAGTATAATAGTATTGTAAACGATCATGGTGGCATGTTGGACCTCGTGCTGAGTGACCTGGATGGAAAAAATCTTTCTGTATCCAGTGGCACTAATGAAATGTTGGTTCCAATGGATGCGTACCACCCGCCGCTTACGGTGTTGGCATTGTTACCGCGTGGACCGCCTCCGGTGCTCTCGGCGGCGCCGCGCCCGCGCGCTGCTTCGTACCCCGACTGGGACTGGCGTAAAGCCGACTATGAATCACTCTATTTGGCCCTCTCTGCCATTGATTGGGACGATCTCCTGGCGACCAAGGATGTTGACTGTGCTACTGAAATACTATACGCTAAACTTTATTCCTGCTTCAGCCAGTATGTTCCCCTTAGAAAGCGCTCTAGTATCCATTCCAAGTACGTGTACCCAAAATGGTACTCAGGAGATATTATTAGAAACATTAAACTCAAATACTTCCACTTGAAGAAATTCAAGCGTGATGGGAGCGATTTCAATAGGCATATGTTCAAATACTACAGAGCGCATGTAAAAAACCTGATTGATAAAGCGTATAATCAGTACATAAATAATGTTCAAAATTGTATTGTTAACTGCCCGGCAAAGTTCTGGGAGTACGTTAAGGACAAAAAGAGAGACCGACAACACTGTGATGTATTCTTCCATCTTGATGGGGAGCCATTAAGTGGACAGTGCGCAGCTCATGCCTTCGCTAAGTACTTCAGCTCGGTGTTCCAACAGGTCAAACCGCGTCTAGACCCTGAAGCCGCAGCGCGCGCGGCGCACTCCTTGGGTGACTCTAGGTCGGTGTCCATCCCCTTTGTCTGTGAGATTGACTTTAAGAAGGCGATTCAGAACCTTAAGCCTCGTTCGGCTGGGGGTCCGGATGGCATCCCTGTATTTTTGGCTAAAGATTGTGCCTCTGTCTTAACGACTCCTTTGTTACACGTTTTTAACCTCTCAATTGAGCAGTCTATCTATCCAAATTGTTGGAAAGCATCGAGGGTGACGCCGGTTCCTAAGGGCGGGCCTGATACTGATATCACCTCTTTTAGGCCGATAGCAGTTCTCCCCGTGTTTGGAAAAGTCTTTGAGACGATCGTTAACCGCTGCATCAGCCTGCAGGTAGCAGACCGTTTGAACCCCAGTCAGCACGGCTTCCGAAAATCCCGATCGACCACTACAAACCTCGTTGCCCTCGCTGACTACGTTTGTAAGGAGATGGATGCGGGCCGCCAGGTCGATGCTGCATATTTCGACTTCAGGAAAGCGTTTGACCTGGTTGACAATGACATCTTGCTGGAAAAACTAGCATTAGCAGGCTTCACGCCAAAGCTTCTGAAATTTTTCGCTAGTTACATGTCTGACCGCCAACAGTACGTCAGGGTGGGTGGTTATGAGTCAAACCATTACTTCACGCTATCAGGAGTAAGTCAGGGCAGTACTCTAGGGCCTACGCTGTTTCTCCTGATGATTAACGACCTGCCTGATGTGACTCGCACCGCCGAGAGTTTGCTTTTTGCGGATGACCTGAAGCTGTTCCGAGGTATCGGTAGTACGGCCGATAGTGCAGCGTTACAGGCTGACATTCACGCGGCAGCCGAGTGGAGTAATTTAAATCGATTGCCTTTCAATGTCAATAAATGTAAGGTGATCACTTTTTCACGTAAACGCTCTCCACTCCAAACTGAGTATCATTTACCTGGCAACACTCTGGAAAGAGTTAGTGAAATTCGTGACCTGGGTTTAATATTAGATGATAAGTTTGACTTCCATAGGCACGTAACTGGCATATGCAAGCAGGCTTGCAGGACCTTGGGATTTGTGATGAGGATTGCAAAACAATTTCATATCGGAGTGGCTAAAATTCTCTTCAGCGCATTCGTAAGGAGCAAGTTGGAATATGGTGCTGTTGTTTGGGATCCGTATGAGAGCAAATACTCTCTCATGATCGAGAAAGTACAACGCAAATTTGCTCGCTGGCTGTACAAGAAAGCCTACGGTTACTACCCGTACCTCTATCCCTCCATCTTTGTCTCGGGCATGGTCGGGCTAGATACGCTGGCACTTAGAAGAAAGCTATTGCTACTAGTCCACTATCTGTCAGTTGTCCATCACCGAGTGGATAGTGCAGAGGTGTTGGCTCGGATCGGGTTGGTCGTTCCGAAGCGGATACCCACGGACGCGGACGGGGCGGTGGCGCCGCGCCGCCGGCCGGGCCTGCTGCAGCGGCCGTCCGCTCGCACGCGCTACGCGAGCCACGCGCCTACCTCCCGTGCCATCACATGGTTGCATCTAATGCTCACTCAGCACGAAGACGCTGACATGTTCGCTGATCGTTTGTCATACTTGTGCAATATTGCTAGGACATTTTTGAACTGGCATTTTATTAATGGAATGACATTAATATAATTACGATTTGTGACCTTTTTTACCTGTGAATGTTTATCTTTTTTCTTTTTTTTTTGTTATTTTAGCGTGTAAGCGATTTGGTGCCCATACTGTAAGCTTGCATTGTATTATTGTGAATAAATAAATAAATAACTGAACATAGTTAAATTCGAACTAAGAGGGTTTTTCTTCATTCGAATTTAAGCTATGTCACTTTGATATAGTGTGCCCATGCCATATGTAATGTACTAGTACGGTGTCGAGCACTCGGAGGTTTATCTCTTCTTACGCTCTCTAGTTCCACATGAACTCTGCAACACCAGCCCAGGTAGCAGTATAAACCTTATCGTCACGTTTTACGGCAAAAATGTACTGAAACGTCACGTAAACATGATGACAAAATCTTTTGTACTAGAACTCAGAACACTTCGTCGTCGTTGACCGACTCTTAACTTTGTTACGTTCTTTCACCAGCTTGGTCGGAGATGGACTTGATAGCCCAGGCGGTCCTCTTCTTCATCGCTGGCTTCGATACCGTCTCCACAGCCATGACCTTCGTGCTGTACGAGCTGGCCGTCAACCCTGAGGTACAAGACAAACTGGCTAAAGAAGTCAGAGAGCACGAGACGAGGAGTGGCGGCAAGCTTGATTACAACACCATTCAGAGCATGACTTACATGGATATGGTGGTTTCGGGTAAGAATATCAAAATTACTAATTATTTAATTAAAATTACTAAATTTACTATTGTTAATTGATGAAATCGGACGGAAGAAGAAGATGGAGAAAATGTGAAAGCGTGTTATGTGATGTGTGTGTGTGTATGTGAGGTAGGATTATTCACGAATAAATAAATAAATGTCTTAAACGCATTTTTGACGGTATACCCTTACTAGCCCGAATTTCATTTGCCCCAATTTCATATGCCATTGAAGTCAGTGGCCATAATGTTGTTTCTCATAATTTCATATGGCATACTCGTTGTTTAGCGTTTACTATAATAATCATATGCCAGAATGTCTGTTTACCATAATGTCAATTTCAGTAATTTTATTTGTTATCATCTTTGTACTCCATAACATGCCATAACATCATTCCCCTTCCATATAAATGCCACAATAGTAGGTACACCCTAAATAGTATACTGATAACCATATTGTGTTGAGCCAACACTCCAGAGCGGAACCGACTTGGATACTGGATAGGAAGCGTAGCGGAAAGAGAATATAACCTCTACGTTTTAGCCGTAGTCTTCAAGGTTTTTTTAAAAAAAGAGCGGAAAATCATGCATACCCGCCAACGTATTAAATTGACATACCCACAATACTGAACAATTTTCTAGCGCCTATATAAATGTAATAAGCAAATACATCCCCAGGATGGATTCGGAAAGAAACAGTATGGCGTTTAAATATTCTACCAAATAATATTCTTTCGGAATAATATGGATTACAATATGTATGGCATTCGTTAATTCTGGCATCTTATGTTTGGGAAAACAAGAGCATGTCCATTGACTATTCGAGTAAATGAATCATTCGGGCAAATGAAAATCGGGCCAACTTTATTCGGGCAAATGAATATTCTTGCATATAACTTTCGAATAAACATTAGACAACCGTTTTTGACGACTTCTGTAGTCTTCCGGGTTCGAATTCCAGTAAGGGCATTTATTTGTGTGATGAGCATGAATATATTTTGTTCCTGGGTCATGGATGTTTTCTTTGAATTTAAGTATGTATTTATCTGTACAAAGTGTTAAAAATATAACACAAAACCATTATAGGGTAACAGGCATCGTGTTCAGATAAGAAAAAAGTAACAGATATTTTTTTACATCAGTATGGAGCGTTGGCCGACTGAGGCGACCTGCTCCATACAAAAGTTAAAACAAAGCGCGGCGCAAAACACGTTTCACGTCGGCGGTCCTTTGTCGGGAGAGTGAGCGAATCGACCAACAGTATTGTCAAGGTAGTGTACACGGCATGCTACCTTACGAGTAAGGTGTCTACGCCTCGTCTATAAAACTGTTGCCTGTAATTTTAATTTTTTTATTTTGACTTTTAATTTTAATTTGTCATTGTAAATTTAATGGGTTGATACCTAAATAAAGAACAATTTTTTTTTTTTTATAAGTATGTATATCGTTGTCTAGTACCCGTAGTACAAGCTTTCCTTAGTTTGGGCACATGAGTAAAGAAACGGAACAGAGACCGAGCTTATACAACCGCGCTGCGATAGTACAGACAAAGTCAAAATATTTTTATTCAAAGTAGATTCTTACAGAATACTTTTCGAAGGTCTAACATTGCAAGATTCTTATAAATAACATTCATCCAGAGGTGGAGTCGTTACATTAGTCCATTAACTATAATTAATAAACACTCATTTATTTCGATATAATCATTCATTATCTTCTTCTTCTAAATATATAAAAGAAGAAACTGACTGACTTACTGACTGACTGACTGACATATCAACGCACAGCCCAAACTGCTGAGTCTAGAGATTCCAAATTTGGCACGTAGGTTCCTTTTAAGGTGTAGGGGAGCACTAAGAAATGATTTTTCAAAACTCACCCCCTAAGGGGGTAAAACGGGGGTCCAAAGTTTGTATGGGGGAAGCATTCGTTTTTGAACTAGAGACTTGAAACTTTGTAGGAAGATTAATTATTAAGACACAAAAAAGTACTTTCAGCGTTTTACAAAATTCTACCCATAAGGGGGTTAAATAGGAGTGCAAAGTTTATATTCAAAACTACTGGGACTACCAACTTGAAATTTACACCAGACCTTCCTTTTATAACGTAGGCAAGGGATAAGACGGGATTTTTGGAAATTCTATCCCTAAGGGTGTTAAATAGGGGTGCAAAGTTTGTATGGGAGAAACATTATTTTTTGTAATAGAGACTTGAAACTTTGTAGGGATATTACTTATTAAGATACAAAAAAAGTTCTTTCAGCGTTTTAGAAAATTGTCAAAAAGGGGTGCAATGTTTGTATGGGGTAAACATTATTTATTGAACTAGAGACTTGAAACTTTGTAGGAAGATTACTTATTAGGATAAAAAAAACTTCTACAGCGATTTATAAAATTCCACCCCTAAGAGGATTAAATAGGGGTGCAAATTTTGTATTCAAAACTACTGGGACTAGAAACTTGTAAATTACACCAGAACTTTTTTTTATGACGTAGGCTGGAGATAGAACAGGATTTTTGGAAATGCTATCCCTAAGGGGGTGAAATGGGGGTCTAAAGTTTGTATGGAGGAAACATTATTAATTGAACTAGAGACTTGAAACTTTGTGGGAAGGTTACTTATTGATACTAAAAAAGGCCCTTATAAAATTCTACCCCGAAGGGGGTTAAATAGGGGTGCAAAGTTTTAATTCAAAACTACTGGGTCTAGAAACTTGAAATTTACAGCAGATTTTCCTTTTATGACGTAGGCAAGGGATAAGACGGGATTTTGGAAATTCTATCCGTAAGGGTGTTAAATAGGGGTCCAAAGTTTGTATGGGGGAAGCATTCTTTTTTGTACTAGAGACTTGGAAACTTTGAAGGAATATTACTTATTAAGATACAAAAAAAGTGCTTTCAGTGTTTTATAAAATTCTATCTCTAAGTGGATTTAATAGGAATACAATGTTTGTATGGTGGAAACATTTTTTATTGAACTAGAGACTTGAAACTTTGTAGGAAGATTACTTATAGGATACAAAAAAAAGGAGAGTTTAGCGTTTTATAAAATCCCACCCCTAAGGGGGTTAACTGAGGGTCCAAAGTTTGTATGAGGGAAACTTTTTTTTAGCTACGTACTTAAAACTTTGTGGACAGATTACTTTTTCATTTACAAATAAAGTGCTTTCAGCGTAATGGAAATAATTGCACCTAAAGGGGTTAAAAAGGAGGTCCAAAGTTTGTATTGGGAAAAAGATTAGTTAGACAATTTTATTCGAAACTTCACAGGATAATTCCTAACGATAAATGAGTACCTTAACAAGAGTTTTCGGTTTTTTGAGAATTCACCACATGTCCCCCTTGGACATGTGGTGAGATAATCTGAAAATCAACATCGGCATCTATTGTTTCTATGGTGTATCGGGTCGCTGATTACGAACACAACAACTATTTTACATTCCAACGTGGCGTCTAAGTATCAATATGGGCGTTGTTATTATGGGTTTTGGGACGTTAATTACGAAAATCGCATAGATTTTGAAATGTAATGTTGTGGACATGAAAATACATGAAAGTATTTGTGCCAAATTACAATTCAATTGGTCCAATTTTTTCGTAAAAATCGTTTCTAACAGACGAACTGACAGACAGCCACACGTGATCCTATAAATAAGGGTTCTATTTTTGCTTTTGACGTCTGGAACGAGACCCGCGTTATAGGTTTTAAAGTTTGTATGTGGTGCCATCTCGATCTTTTTTTTTTTTTTTTGAGCCGGTTCAATTGCCAAAGCCCGGAGGCTGTGTCGGCTGATCATGGCTGGCCTGTGGGTAGTCGCCACTATGGGGCTACCCGAATGCCGAGAAAACCATCTCGATCGCCATCAATCGGTTGTACGTAGGCGAGTGCGGGCGGCGCGGCAGGACGGGAGGGTTATGTCGGGGTATTTGAGTTGTGACAAAAAGCAACAATAAAAAAATTACGTGTGACAAAACACGATCGTGGCAGAATGTGTATGGGGAAAAATGAGACCGTAAAACACCACACGGGCATAAAAATAATAGTAAATAAAAAATAATTTTATCATAATGGGTTATGACTAGGGTTTGCAAGATCCGCCAATATTTCGGATCCGGATATTTCGGATCTTTGAATTCCAAAGATCCGGATATCCGGATTTTACGGATAAAACGGATCCACAAGGTTTTTTTGGTATAAAGTAGGAATTGTAAAGCTAAACTAAGAAACAACTAAAACGGCTATACCACCGTATTTTTAGACCTGAAAGATTTTAAATAGATACGCATTCCCGACTTCATAAGGGGTATAAAACTTTATTATGTCCAAAATTTTTACTTGTTAGAGTTTTGTCAATGAAAGCCGTCACTTGAATAACTACAACCAGCTCACGTTAACTCCTTACCTGGTGCTCGTACATAATTCGATAGGGATGTAAAAGAAATTGACATGACCCACGCCTTACTCATTAATCGATTGGAAGAAAAGCCAAAAAGGAAATCGTGAAAATCAAGGGTCAAGATTTCTGTTTGACGTGACGTGGCGTAGATATTCCAAAAAAAGTGAACGGGCCATAAATAAAGCCCACTATTCTTATTTTACATGATCATATTATAAGTGCTGTAGCCACACATACCAAGGAGTAAAGACGAGCACCCAAGATAGACTGGAATGGAGAATGCTGCAACGACAGAGGGCCAGGCCCTCTTAATATTGATGATGATGATTATAACGTAGGTATTGTTGCTGCATTTACTTCTTACTTCCTGTGTCAAATAAGTATATTCTTCAATATTTCTTTAGATGCATCTAAACTAAGTCTTTAGTAGGTAGGTATAGTACAACTACAACTATGGACATGCTCTGAAAATAAAAGTATTTGAATTTAATTTAATAGTTCCGGTAGTATTGGATATATATAATACCTATGGTAGATTACTGTCAGTATTTAAACCAATGCCATTTTTCGCCATCAAACTCCGGCAGTTTTACTAGTTTGTGGTTTAATCATTTTTGTGACTTATAAATTAAAAACAATATTATAATTTAATCTGGTCTGGGATGAAGAACGGGTGAATGAAAACCGTGATTGGGAATGATCTACATGATACCATTCCGTTTTCAGCGTGGACTCTGTAAAAACTTCATTTTGTAGCAGTATTTTCGGTTTTCATGGTTGTATTTTAAGGATCCGTAATATCCGAAAAATCCGGATCCAGGAGCCTGTCAGATCCGGATCCGAAATTTGGCGGATATCCGGATCTTTCGGATATCCGGATATCCGGATTGCAAACCCTAGTTATGACGAAGGGTTATTCATAGGGGAAGTTAGTAGGAGTAGGCCGTTGCCGGCGGGCGTAGCAATTCAACAATTATAGGAATATTACACTTACTACGCGAGCGAAGCCGCGGGCAAAAGCTAGTCTATATATATATATATAAAACGCAAAGGTGACTGACTGATTGACTGACTGATCTATCAAGGCACAGCCCAAACTACTAGACTGATCGGGCTGAAATTTGGCATGCTGATAGCCACTATGATGTAGGCATCCGCTAAGAAAGGATTTTCGAAAACTCACCCCCTAAGGGGGTAAAACGGGGGTCCAAAGTTTGTATGGGGGAAGCATTATTTTTTGAACTAGAGACTTAAAACTTTGTAGGAAGATTACTTATTTAGATACAAAAAAAGCGCTTTCAGCGTTTTACAAAATTTCACCCCAAAGAGGGTTAAATAGGGGTGCAAAGTTTGTATTCAAAACTACTGGGACTACAAACTTGAAATTTACACCAGACCTTCCTTTTATGATGTAGGCAAGGGATAAGACGGGATTTTTGGAAATTCTGTCCCTAATGGTGTTAAATAGGGGTGCAAAGTTTGTATGGGTGAAACATTATTTCTTGTACTATAGACTTGAAACTTTGTAGGGATATTACTTATTAAGATACAAAAAAAGTTCTTTCAGCGTTTTAGAAAATTCCACCCCTAAAGGGGGTCAAATAGGGGTGCAATGTTTGTATGGGGTAAACATTATTTATTGAACTAGAGAATTGAAACTTTGTAGGAAGATTACTTATTAGGATACAAAAAAAATATTTTCAGTGTTTTATTAAATTCCACCCCTATGGGGATTAAATAGGAGTGCAAATTTTGTATTCAAAACTACTGGGACTAGGAACTTGAAATTTACACCAGAACGTCCTTTTATGACGTAGGCAAGGGATAAGACCGGACTTTTGGAAATCCTTTCCCAAAGGGGGTTAAAAAGGGGTGCAAAGTTTGTATGGGAGAAATATGATTTTTTGTACTAGAGACTTGAAACTTTGTAGTAATATCACTTATAAAGATTCAAAAAAAGTTCTTTCAGCGTTTTAGAAAATTCTACCCCTAAGGGGGTTTATTAGGGATGCAATGTTTGTATTAGGGAAACATTATTTATTGAACTAGAGACTTGAAACTTGGTAGGAATTTTACTTATAGGGTTCAAAAAAAGTATTTTCAGCGTTATATAAAATTCCACCCCTAAGGGGGGAAACAATCTTAGGAAACTAGCCTATAGCAATGTCCAGGCCACAAATTTGTATTTCAACATCAAAAAATCAAAAATCAAAATATGTTTTTTTACCAAAAGATATAACCATGCAGATACAAAAATTACAGTGATACCCACACTTAGGCAACGCCTGTATCGTGGGTTTCAAGCACAATAAGAAATTATCAGGTTGATGCGGCTTTAGGATTTTGTTCCTACCACTTTAAGTACGAAATTTTGAGTTAATACATAGTTAGATTGTTATTTAAGTATACCTATATATATAAAGATATTATGTATATGTGGGTCTGTATGTGTGTGAGTGTGTGTGAGTGTGTGTGTGTATGTGTGTGTGTGCGTGCACGCGAGCTGAGCATGTAAGAGATATGTCACAGATTATATACTTAATAGTTCTACGATATATTCCTTATTTTCACATTGACAATGTCCTCGGACATGTCATAGTTCCACGCCAAGAGAAGGTTTCGGATAAGCATTTGAGCTTCAGTGACAGTACTATGCCTTATGTCGCAAACTTTTACAATTCTATTATATATGTGAGGAAATAGATACATTGAGAGAGAACATTATCATGAAAACATAAAGTAGCTTTTATTCCAGAGGACAGATTCTCATTACTCATGATTGTAAATTTAATAACAGAAATACGTACATACATACATACATTCACGACTTTATTCCCAAAAGGGGCAGGCAGAGCACATGAACTTTATGTTCCAGCGCCACTTTTAGCTTAAATGTGGGTATAAAAGATCGACAAAAAGTGATATTGCTTAGGTTGTTACCCAGCAAACATTTTAAGTGTTTTTTCCTAGGCTGAAGAATATATTACTAATTTAAGTAAAAATTACATCATGCGCACCACTTATTTTCGCTTATTGTACAATTTTACTCCTGGGTTAAAATATAGAGACATTACAACGTAAACTTCACTTTATCAATACACCATAAAGTGGGAGACTTAATGGTTGAGAATAAGGCTAATTATTAGGTAGAATTAACTTCGAAATCCGACCAATAGCTCATATATACTTTTATGTACATATTAGGTGTTTTTGCGACGTCATTATTTCTTATCTTGGGTACCTTTAGGTCGTCGATTTAAGTCACTTTTGCTACCAATTATTGAGTAAATATTACTTTCAATAGATACCAACTTGCGACCATAAAGGTAAAGACACTTGTAAGATATTAACATTACCATAAGGTTGTATTCGGATAACTTAACGGTCAAACTAACATAAAAATTGAACTTATAAGTTGGAGGTCGCGTGAGCGACTTCAGGTTAATTTGTTTTAGTCACAAGTAACTCATTCTTCGGTGGAGTAGTACATATTTACGTAATAGTTCGTGTTTTATCGAAATTAGTTGCAGATCTACAATGGCCAAAGACAAAAAAATATAGACATTCAAGCAGTTTCTATAGGAAGTATAAAAGTAAAATGTAAAATAAAATCATACAAACTAAGCATTAATTGACACATATACTGTGAGCAGGAAGGTATTTGCTGCAATGAGGTATCTCAGGCGACTTCGTAATTTTCTACCTACTTGATCCATTGAGCGTCTCCTAAATTTCTGCATTCGGTTCATATTTGGGTTACGCAAATATGACCATCACGTTTCTAATTTCCGTTCCAAAGTCAAGTGGCTCCCTATCCGTTATCGCCGTAACTCTTACATTATTTCGCTTCTGTTTAGTGTCCTGTGTCCTTTTTAAACCTGCAGCTCCCCGCTATTTCAAAGAGCGTTTAAGTTATTTTACGTCACACCTGGCCATAATGCGAGTTTTACTGCACGCTGCGCGTACGGGAAAACTCGCATTGTGGCAAGGTGAAGACGTAAAATTTTGTACTCAACACGGGCGGTAATTCGTAAAGCCCCAGAGCGCATATTTGTGCCTTTGTGGCGATCTGGGGCATTTACGAATTCAACGCCCTAGTTACGTAATTTACTATTATGTAGTATGCAACATTTAAGAATAGGCCCGACAAAAAAATAGGGGTTTTTTTTGGATAATCTAGATACAACTTATTAAAGGAAAAAATATAGATTGCACATTTCACAAGTAAATCTAATTTAGTTGAGACGGTCATATTGGTTTAGAAATCCAAATAGAAAAACAAGGAACCGGCCAAGCACAAACACCTGCGATCTGGGGCATTCACGAATTCACCGCCCTAGTTACGTAATGTACTATTAATAAAATTCTGTTAGATCTTCTACTCGTAACATTTTGCTATTAACTGTGCGTTCGTCATCTTTCAAATTTTACAGTGGACTTTTACAGTAATAGACTTTTACAGAATTTTACAGTAGACCAGTTTTAAGGCTATACGACTCGCCTATAATTCGTCGCTCCGTAATTTTGCCGTGAAAGACGGACAAACAAACAAACAAACACACACACCTACACTTTCCCATTTATAATATTTAGTATGAATTTTGATTTTTGGCTGATTATAATCTTTGCACCACCTAAATAAACATAATCTAGTTTTATCTCTTCCTTCGTTACCCAAAGGTTGTCTGGAAGAGATCGCTCTTCAGCGATAGGAACGCTTGTTGTCTACCTCTACCTAAATGTTATTGTATTGTTTCTCTTTCTAACTGCTTTGTTTGTGTGAGGTGTGCAATAATAGTACATTGTGATACAAGTGAGGTATGTCGATAATTACGTCAGAGGCGAAATTGTTCACGCGAACCGCAGGTGAGCGTGATAAGGAAGCCGAGGATGTAATTATCAAAGCTCACGCGTATCATACGACGTTTTTCAACACATTTTGCGAGGAAAAAATCATTTTCATAAGATGAAAATGTTTTAGGCCTGCCAAATTATTTACTTTACATTAGGCAAATCATTAAGATGACAACAGGTTTTTACTCACAATTGCACATCGCCAAGAATTTCCAGTGGCGTCCATTCTATTCATCACTTTTCTAATCACAACGAGTCAACATTTTTGATAATAACCAAACTCGCATAAACAAAACAGTATTTTTTTCGTGAAGTTTGCGCAGTGTGGGCACAGAAATCTCTAAACAGCCAATGCAAAATAAAATTATATTTTCGTTTTAAAATGTTATCTGTATTTAATTCATGTAAAATGTTATGAAAAGTGAATAGTTTTACTAAATTAAACGTTTCCATATCATATACAAAAAAGAAATAGTCAATTAATTAACAAAAAGGATTTAATTTGTTTAGTCGAGTAAGAATCCATTTGCCGAAAATTAAAAAAAAAGCTGTACATTCTGTACAACCCGGTTAATTTAAGAATGCACCGTGTTCATGCATATATCTTGCTGCAAGGTGCCAACGTGACTTAATCGGAATACAACCATAACACACAAGTGTTGTAATGTTATAAAACACGCGTTTTTAATATCCAGGATTATGAGCCTAAAAGCGACACAATAATAGGTACGTTACGAGCAATTGTGTTGAAAAGAGTATTTGTGTTATATTGTATTGTATAGGACCTATACACTAGGCACCTATACTATAGGTAACTTACCGATTGTTGAATGTCTGGGCGTAATTTTTACTTAATCTTCAAGACGGCCACGGTAGACCACTCTGTCAAACAAATACAATGCGATTGCGTTCGCGCCGCGCGGTAGAAGCGACGTCGCGAAGCCATCGCTTCGACCTATTGGTCCCTGATACAACCTCAAACAGTAAATCTATACCATTAGGTAACAGAAATATGTATATTTACCATTAAATATACTTAAATACCAATAGGTCGTATTTTTAAGTAAAATGTAACATGTTAGTCGAGCCGACATTTTGTTTGGTTATAATTGAGACGCATTATTGCAAATTGCCTAATTTACGTATGTTGTAATCACCTGAATAATAACTCCCAACGGTACTTCTATTATCCTATACTAACAAGTTATAAAATGTATACTCAATTTAATATATATACCATGCAATATTGTGATTCTCCATTACAAGCAATACATCTTGAACTTACAAAAAAATTAATACTTGATTATTTCAAAAGCCCATCGGTAGTTTTGGATCTAAACCTAACATAATGCACGTAAAAATTTTCCGCGCACTAGATTTCATCGTAATCTCATCTGCGTAATAGATCTAAATTATTTTGCATGAAGTAGTGGCCGCCATTACTATTATCGAAAAACTTTAGATTGGTTTTAGTTAGACATTTTGTTTCTGAGCGAAATAAAAACATATCCAAATATGTTTGTCTCGTTTTCTCTTCATCACTTGTCATTAAAAAAACCTTATCGAGTAATTAAATGGTAAATAAATACGTTGAGATCATGATTAAAAGGGGTAAAGTTTACCAAATTAATACATTGCAACTTCACGTCACGTCGTTTCGACGTCGAATCCATGTCGAAAAAATTACCTTTGTATTGACTTAATGGTCGAAATTTCTAAAACTACGTGGAAGTAACGTAGCCGGCACGTGCTTTTTTTCCCCACTTTGGTTGATTCCACGTCGAGTCCAGGTCGATCCAAGGTAACTCATTTTGGTGACAGTGAAATTAGCGTCCTATAATAGGTGCTTTTATCGCAAATTTTTACCAAAAATGTTTGCTGGGTAGCCCATCACCCACAACACTCTTCAACCCTGTTCTCTTAATCGACTTTTACGACACACACGGGAAGAAAGAGGGTGGTGAAATTCTAACCCGCCACCACACGGGCATAAAAATAATAGTAAATAAAAATTAATTTACCATAATGGGTTATGACGAAGGGTTATTCGTAGGGGAAGTTAGTAGTAGTAGGTTAGTAGGCGGCGTAGCAATTCAACAATTATTGGAAAATTACTTTTACTACGCGGGCGAAGCCGCGGGCAAAAGCTAGTAATTAATAAATACTTATTTATTTATACTTAAGTGTTAGGGATCACTGACTTGGAGGTATGACATCTGACCATATGTGTTTGTCTTGCAAATATTCGTCTAATTTATAGTACGCTCTACTACTCAATGTTTGTTTTAAAATACACTACTACTAATCGCGACGCGCGTGTGTGCGTAAGCACCTCGTCTGCGTCACGTACGCAGCGAAACCGGTTTCTACTGACTCACCTGGTCACAGAATAAGTAATAGTACAAGTACAGAAATTGCACTTCCTAGCAAAAACGACGTTTAGGCATAAGAAACGTGACTACTCTGTGCATCTCTGTCTATCGTATAAATTATATTCATTCACACACGGCACGTGTAGCGCTAGGGCTGTCACGCCAAGAATACATCAATGAAGGCAAAAAATGCTCACCAGAATGTCTCTTGAGTAAAGTCAACGAATATTAATTTAGTACATGCTACTTCACATACAATGTATGTCAGTGTCATTATGAATAACACCACACATAAAATTGATCTGCCACTTCTCTATTCTCTAGTAACTAATTCTATTTAACTTTTGAAGTTTTAATTCGTAAGTTAATTCACAAGTAAGGTCAAAAAGCATAGGTACCTACGGTTTTATTAAGATAAGTACCTACTCTGTTTAGGGTTCCGTAGGTACTTTTATAGAAACTTTTTTAAGAGTTTATCTAGCTCAAAAAGTTTGCGTTTTCACTAGAAAAGTGCTCCTTACACAAAACGACCTGACTGCGACGATTTTCCTATAACAATAAGTTTTTCTATATTAGAATCGGAAAGTAAACAATATTTGGTAAAGTACTGCATATAGTTTAGGAAAGGAAAAGATAGACAACAGACAAGACTCACTTGTTTAATAAATATATTTTAATTACAACCGAGCAGCTGTGGCGGTTTTGTTGTTTTCAACATGTTTAAAAAAAATATCTTACTTATAAAATAACACATTATTAGGAGCACGCGCGCGGTTCGTCGCGTTCAAGTCACAACACGCACGTGTGCTCGCTCGCGCGGTGCCGGCCCGTTGTGACAGTTGTGACCTGAGGTTCCGCGAGCGCTAGGTTATTAACGCGCCGCGCTCAGCCCATTGCAAGCCCCCTGACCAGGTGCTCAAGCGCAGGGTCAGTGCTACCTAGCTGCACCGTGGGAACTAAGAATTATACCTACACTTTGCGCGCCGCATGCGGCACTCGAGGCCAGTTGGCTGGCACACGCGCTCAGGGCCGGACGCTGCTTACACTTTTATTCAAAAATACCTACTTATTGCTATAGAAATCATATTACCAACCAAGAACTAAAATTAAATGATCAATCAAGGACCGGGATTAGGACCCAGAATAGAAACGTCAGTTTTGTAGGCAGGGTCACTATGAAACAACGGGATTAAACTGATCATCTAGAGTAATCTAGACTAATATAATCAATCGCGTTTAAAAATGCAATTTAAAATGTTTCAGAATCACTTCGACTTTGGCCACCAATGGTCGCATTCGATCGGATTTGCACAAAGGACTACAATTTGGGCAGACCTAACGACAAGGCGACTGAAGACTTTATTGTAAGTTTATACCTGGTACTTCGCCTACAAGTAAGCCTGAACAATATGTTTGACGACAACCTGGGCCGTGAACTGTCCGCCTCCTTACATAATGTTCTCTTCTTGGTGGGGGAACTAAGCATACATACATACATACATTCACGCCTTTATCCCTAAAAGGGGTAGGCAGAGCACATGAAACTTATGTTCCAGCGCCACTTTTAGCATAAATGTGGGTATAAATGATAGACTAAACGTTCACAAGTATTAGCAATGAAAGACACACGGATCAAAGATAACAATTATAATCAATTTTTCTACATGAATTTACATCAAATAAACTATTTAATAAGAATTATAAGATCAACGTTTATACTTACACAAGAAGAATCTATAACAAAGGAAAATCTAGGCTATTCCCGCGTAAAATGACAGCTAATGTCAACGGGTCCGTTTAAGGCGTTTTTAAAATCGTCGAAGATCCAACACGGCCTCTCCTGACCGTGCATCGTCCTTGACTGCATCTTTCGCTCTTCATCACCAACACCCGCAGCAGCTGTTGCACAGAGTCGGTAGCTGTTGCACGGAGTCTGCAACTGGCTGGTGCACGGAGTCTGCAACTGGCTGGTGCGCGGAGTCGGCAACACGTGACTCCGCTCCCGATGTTTCTTGCTCGCTGGCTTCTGGAGAGCGAGCATCAGAACCATCTGAAACATAGTGACCTTAGTCTCCAAACTCATACCTTGTTCGACATTACTTTCTTTTCAATCTTCATTCAAACATCTTATTCACCAGACATGGCAATTCATACATTAAACGTAATGTTCATCACTATCACATCACCAATCTGCTATTATTTAAATGTACTAATTTACAATAAGAATCCTAAGAACAACGTTTATACTTGTGTGGAATTCAGATTGTGCAGAATTGCGAACAGGAAGAATCGCTACCGTACACAAATAATGACTGTGAACAATGGTGAATGTGGTGAAATACTATTGTGTGGAATTCAGATTGAGCAGAATTGCAAACAGGAAGAATCGATATTGGCATGAACATCGATTAATCCAACAAGAACTATAACAAAAGTGACAAGCTAGGCTATTCCCGCGTAAAATGACAGCTAATGTCAACGGGTCCGTTTAAACCGTCGAAGATCCAACACAAGTTTACTTGTGTTTTTAGGGTTCCTTAGTCAACAAGGAACCCTTATAGTTTCGCCATGTCCGTATGTCTGTCTGTCTGTCTGTCTGTCTGTCTGTCTGTCCGTCTGTCTTCGGCTTAGCTCAGTAACCTTTACTAATAGAGAACTGTAATTTGGTGAGGGTATATAAATCAATCACTGCGATAAGACAGTATTTTTTTTTAGAGCACCTCCCCTACACCTAAAGCTCAGCCGCGCGCGCGCATCTCGTCTCACGGCGGACGCGTTCACTCGTTAGCGGCAAAAATGACGGGCGTAATTAAATACCATATGTGCTCGATTGATTGACTAGATGTTAACGTATATACATAACTAGCGACCGCCCGCGACTTTGTCCGCGTAGATTTTTGATGATGACAAAGATATTAAAATAGGTAAGAGAATTTTATTCTTAGTTAAAATAGTCTAGACATATTACAATTCAAAAAGTGGCAGACACTGATATGCAATTTTATTGTTAAAGAATTTTTGAAACCTTTCCAATTAGATTACGGGAATTGTTTGCAGGATGCTTAATACTTATTCCGTCAGATGCTTTTAATCTTTGGCAAGATATAGAGCGACGCATGGATTTGGAGTTAGAAAATGGGAATCTCAGTTATTATGAGTGAGATTGAAAAAAAAGTTAAATATCGTGAGGCTGTTAAAACAATCTTAAACGCAGCACTGGAAATCGAAAAATGGAGACAGGTTAATGAAGACTATATCTTTCAATAATAATCAACAATTTTGTATGGGAGACCTGGCCGCTAACCGCAGAACGCGTCCAGTGTGGCAAATCCCTTAAGGAATAAATGAATTCATTTGCTACACGAACGCCTCCTGCTGACGAGTAGCGTAACGTATAATAAACCCTTATGTTGCTTGCTTAAGGGATGACAAATTAACCCTATTAGGCTTAGACTTTTCTTAGTAGAGAAGTATTTTCTAAATCGCGGTAATTTTTTAAATTTTAATAAGTAATCTTTCTACAAAGTTTCAAGTCTTTAGCTAAAAAAATAAAGTTTTCCATGCAAACCTTGCAACCTCCTTAGGAGTTTTTTAAATAAGTAATCTTTAACGCTGAAATTACTTTTTTTTGTATCTTAATAAGTTCACTTTCTACAATGTTTCAAGTTTCTAGCTCAAAAGGAAAAGTTTCTCTTGTACAAAATTTGCACCTCTATTTAACCCCGTTGAGATGGAATTTTCTAAGACGCTGAAAACTCGTTTTTTGTATCCTAATGAGTAATCTTTCTACAAAGTTTCGAGTATCTAGCTCAAAAAATAAAGTTCTCTCTATACAAACTTTGCACCCTATTTAACCCTCTTAGAGGTGGAATTTTCTTAAACGCAGAAAACACTTTTTTGTATTCTAATAAGTAATCTTTCTACAAAGTTTCAAGTCCCTAGTTCAAAATTATGTGTCCCCCATACAACCTTTGAAGCCCTATTTAACCCCCTTAGGGGTAGAATTTTCTAATATGCTAAATTCACTTTTTTTTCTGTAAACTTTCTTTCAATAATAGATTCGGTGACTCTCGTGTTTACATATACAAAGTTTCAAGTCTTTGGTTTAAAAAATAACGTTCCCCCATACAAACATTGCACCCCTATTTAACCCCCTTAGGGGTGGAATTTTCTTAAACGATGAAATTGCTTTTTATGCATCTTAATAAATAATCTCTATACAAAGTTTCAAGTTTCTAGCTCAAAAAACAAAGTTCCTTCCATACAAACTTTGCACCCTTATTTAACCCCTTTAGGGGTAGATTTTTTTAAATACAAATACAAATACAAATTATTTATTGTTTGAATGTGAGTGGTTATAAATGGTGGTAGGGATAGTGTATGGTTACATCACAATCTGCCAGAGTGTGGCGTACAATAATTTGACTCTCAATATGCATGTCATTGAAATTATAATAATTATTATCTATTGTTTTATTAATGTCAAATGAAAGTGTAGCAATGGCAGACTAAAGATAAATATTGAAAAGAATAAAAATATATAAAAACAATAAATCAATGTCATGCAATTCAGAAAATGGTCAGAGAATATAATAAAAATAATAAACGAATTCATTAGGCAATTGAGGTCACAAGGTGATCATTAACGGAGTAGAACATTTTTTGTAGACACCACTTGAATAATTTTGTTTTGAAACCTTGACAATCCAAGGATTTCAGGTCATTTGGCAAATGGTTAAAAATTTTGACAGACATGGAAAGAATACTTTTCCCGAAATGAGCAGAGATATGAGTTGGACAACAGATATTGAGTCCATGGTGTTTAGAAGTAGACCTAGGGTTAGAATTCATAATTTAGTATTGGTTAATATGAGCTTTCACAAACAGGCACATTTCGTATATGTACAATGTGGGTAATGGAAGGATGTTAAGTTTTCTGAACAACGGTCTACATGAATCTGTCATTTTGGCGCCACAGATCGCTCTAACGCATTTTTTTGTAAGATGAACGCTCGTTGGGCATGTGTGGAGTTACCCCATAAAATAAGACCATAACGAAGGTTTGACATAATGTGGCCATGAAACGCCAATAGAGCAGACTCTTGGGATACCACGTGTGCTATCCTACGCAGAGCAAACACAAATCTGTTCAGCCTTCCGACCAGATACTCAATATGAGCTTTCCAGTCAGAATGGCAATCCAGCATCACTCCGAGAAATTTAGTGGTTTGAACGCTTTCAATGGCTTCTTGATTATGTTTAATTACCAGATTTTTAGCGTTGCTTTGGGGAGCGTAAAATTCCATGTACTTGGTTTTGCTAATGTTGGCTTTCAGTTTGTTTCTCTTCAACCAGGTGTTGATGTTGTTGAACACTAAATTTGCCTCTGACTGGTAAGTTGCGGGGTTTTTACCGGGAATAATCACAGAGCAGTCGTCAGCGAAAAGAAGGACCTTGTTATGCGTGACATTCGGGAGGTCGTTAATGTAAACTAAGAATAGTAGCGGTCCAAGAATGCTCCCCTGTGGTACCCCCATGTTCACATCAGCTTGGTCAGAAAGCATTTTTGATAGATATTTCGTCTTCTGACAGTATGAAGTAATTTCCGTTCTCTGTTTCCTATCAGATAGGTACGTCCGTAGCCATTCGTGGCAGTTCCCTCGTATGCCGTAGTGATATAGTTTGCTTAAGAGTGTGCTATGTGAAACGCAATCGAAGGCTTTGGACATATCCATGAAGATCGCTGTTACAGGTGTCTTATTATCTCTAAATATCGTTATATCTTTAATTAGCTCATAGATAGCCAAAGTGGTAGACTTCCGTCGAAAGTGTTTTCTTTGTTTTATAATGAGTAATCTTTCTATAAATCTTCAAGTCTCTAGTTTCATAAATAATGTTTCCCCTATACAAACCTTGCACCCCTATTTAACCCCCTAAGGGAGGGAATTTTCTAAAACGGTGAAATTACTTTTTTTGTATCCTAATAAGTAATCGTTCTACAGTCTCCAGCTCAAAAAAAAAGTTTCCCCCCAAACAAACTATTCATCCCTTTTTTACCATCTTAGAGGTGACTTTTTCCAAAACACACAATTTTTTTTTATCTTTATAAGTAATCTTTCTACAAAGTTTCAAGTCTCTAGTTCATAAAATAAAGTTTCCCCCCTACAAACTTTGCACCCCTATTTAACTCTCGTAGGGGTGGAATTTCCCAAAATCCCGTCTTATCCCTAGCCCACGTTATAAAAGTAACCTACTGTGCAAAAATCAACTCTCTGACATTAGTAGTTTCGGCTGTGCGTTGATCAGTCAGTTAGTCAGTCAGTCAGGACTTCTTTTATAGATAAATAAAGTGTCAATAATAAATTCGGTGACTCTCGTGCTTATATGCAAATCGTCATTCACTAGCGAAGAAATCAAGAAATCGAAATCATTACTGTTTGATGCATCCGGAAGATTACACGGAAAAGTAAAGGCAAGGAGGAGTGGGACCTACTTGACAGCCCGACTTAATCCCCGTGTTTGTGGCGCGGCAACTCGAACGATTACCGCCGATTCTCTTCAATAGCCTGGATTACACCAAGTTGTTGAAGGATATGCTACGACTGCAGGCTGACTTGGATGAGGTTAAAGCTACGTATGAACATCTGAATGCACTTAAAACTGAACTTTTAGCAACAAAAACTGATTCTTTGCCACCTGCATCAGTAAATAATGTAAATTTAAAACGAGGTGCCTGGACGCTGCATACTTTCGATAGTGGACCCATGGGCATTATACATTGCGATAATACGACACTACTAAGGGAACATATGTAAACAACTGTGGGTAACGGGGCATAATCAAAATACCTATAGCAGCATTTTACATCACGGTAGGCACAAATCTATACATGATTAATTTGAGAAACAAAACAACACCAACGATCATCGGGTGAGGAAAGAGAGAACAACGCGCGACTCGTGCGCCGACCGCGAGCCGAATGCAGCCGAGTGCTGCCGAGCGCTTGTGCAGAGCGGAGCCGGTCTATTTCAAGTTCACGCACACAGCAACACCAGTCGACGCTTGAGGCCGGCAGTAACAGACCATCTAGTGTTCCTCCGGTCATGTTAAATGGAGTACCACTCTAAAGAGTGCGGCAATTTAAATACCTCGGTCACATCGTTACCGCTGACCTCAAAGATGATGCTGACATCGAACGGGAGCGAAGGGCGGTATGCGTGAGGGCGAATATGTTGGCCCGCAGGTTCGCACGATGTTCCAGTGGATTGAAGGTAACTATTTTTAAAGCGTACTGCACGCCGCTGTAAACGTGTAGCCTGTGGGCGAATTATACCTAAAAATTGTATAATGCTCTTCGCGTTCAGTTCAACAACGCGTTCAGGGCGGTGATGGGATGAGACTGCCTCGCTACTGAAGCATGCATGTTAGCGGAGGCACGCACGGCGCGGCGTGCTCCCACAGTACCATGCGCGCGACTCCGACTGCGTGGAACTCGTTTATATCGCAGCTCCATACAAACCTTTACCCCCCCCATTTCACCCCCTTAGGGGATGATTTCGGGTATAAAACTATCCTATGTCACTCTCCATCCCTTCAACTATCTCCACTTAAAAAATCACGTCAATTCGTCGCTCCGTTTTGCCGTGAAAGACGGACAAACAAACAAACAAACAAACAAACACACACATACACTTTCCCATTTATAAGTATGGATGTATCACAGACAAGTAGGCATAAGTAGTTATACTGAGTAATAGTCGACCAACTTAATGTGTACTTGGAAAGGCCAATTTTCGTACAAATCCGGCCGACTCAACCGCACCGCACGTCGATGTAATTAAGACAGACAGGCAACTACGGAACCTTACACTGCGCGTGGCCGGACACGCACTTGGCCGGTTTTTTTCTCTTCATTTCGTTCTTGTGAGAGATCAAGGTCAATGTGAGGGATCGTAACTTTTTTACTAGTGTAAGCTCTTATTTTTTTTTACTATCTTGTCTGAGGAGATTCCGCACCAATTCTTCATAAAATAATCTTCCTGTCTGCTGCACATCCACCTTTATCACTTCTTGCCTTATCAACTTTGTATTTTGTATTTCATTTCAGCTCAAAAAAGGCGAAGGCTTGAACGTCCCGGTTGCGGCCCTTCACCGGGACCCGCAATACTTCCCAAACCCCCTGAAATTCGACCCTGAACGCTTCTCTGTGGAGAACAGGCACAAGATCCAGCCTTTTACCTATCTACCTTTTGGTGCGGGCCCAAGAAACTGCATTGGTAAGAATTAATTTTAATATGCCTGATACAACCTATTACTTTTTTTCAAGTCTTGTTGACTGAAGAAAAAAACCATCTTCTCCAATTAAGAAATCTGAATGTAGACTCCCAGATCTTACGTCGAATACACATTGATAACAAACTTCGTCAGGTTACTACATACTGGTCCTGATATTCAGTAAAAAACATTTATACAATAAGAACCATATAAAGTTACCTACACGTAAATCAATCAATGATATACTTATTTGCACTCAATGTGTTTAAAGGCGAAATTAAAAAAGCTGCTCGTGCATAATAATACAAATATAGATCTTTTTTATCAAGTGGTTAAAATAAAATCTTATCTACAATTTGTTTCGAATTACGCTGTATTCCGATTTCAGGTATATGAGGAACCAATCTTTTTTAGAAACATCCTTGAAAATATTACTTGTACTTTTGTAGCAGTAGCAAATTTTCCTGGAAATCAAAATCAAAATCAAAATATTTTGTTCAATATAGGTTCCTACAGAACACTTTTTGAAGGTCAAAGTTCAATACATTTAACAATTAAGCACATGTTAGCTTACAAACATAAATGTTGTTACAAATATGTCAAAAAAAAAACATTATCATTAGGTAGTCAGGAATTATATAAAACAACGTCAAAATTAGAGTATGTCAGTTCACAGCGAGAAATAAATAATATAATAAAAATTATTAAAGTCATTTAAAGGCGTCATCCGACCCGATCGGACCCGGGTATGTCCTAAAACTACGACCAAGACCACCGGGGGATGGGCAGCAGCATCCCTGGAGTGCGGAGGAAATACTGCGATTGTCAACCCGCATGCCAAGCGTGGCGATTAAGGCATATACCCCCTAATGATAGGTACAAAAAACCACGGCCCCGAGGTTCCGGCGACCCCCGGTACCCTGGTTGTGGTAGCGGCCAGGGCACCAGCGGGGTCAGGGGTGCGAAGAATCTCCGGCGAAGATCCGGCTACCACCACCGACGACCCCTGGCCCTGGCAACTTATAACACGCGCACACTGCGGACCGACGAAAGGATAGCGGAACTGGAGGAAGGATTGAGCAAGTTGCGCTGGGATGTCATAGGGTTATCTGAAGTCCGAAGAGAGGGGGAGGACACGATAACCCTCAAATCCGGCAACTTGCTCTATTTCCGGGAGGGCGACCAACAGTCCCAGGGAGGTGTCGGGTTCCTCGTCCACAGGTCCCTCGTAAATAACGTGCTGAAGATCGAGAGTGTGTCGACTAGGGTGGCGTACCTAATACTCAGAGTATCCACCCGGTACTCATTGAAGGTCATTCAGGTTTACGCACCGACCTCGACACACTCCGACGAAGAGGTGGAGCCTATGTATGAAGATATATCGAAGGCCATGCATAGTTCCAACACCTACTTCACCGTTGTTATGGGGGACTTCAACGCAAAACTGGGCAAGAAAGATGGTGAAGAGCTGAGAGTGGGGCAATTTGGAGTTGGAAGTCGGTACCACCGGGGCCAACTACTGGCTGGCTTCTTGGAGAAGGAGGGACTCTACATGATGAATTCCTTCTTCAAGAAACGCGAGCACAGAAAGTGGACCTGGATGAGTCCCGACGGTGCAACTAAAAACGAGATTGACTTCATCATGTCGACGAGGAAGCATATATTCAACGATGTCTCTGTGATCAATACGGTCAAAACCGGGAGCGATCACCGTCTGGTATGAGGCACATTGAGTATATGCGTCAAGCAAGAGCGCTCTCGATTGATGAAGTCTACGTTCCGTCCAGCATCAATTCAAATTCAAAACCCCGAGAGCTTCCAGCTGGAACTCCAAAACCGTTTTGATTGCCTAGGCGGCGATGTGGACGAAATGAACGACGGGTTTGTGGAAGCTGTCCGTGTCACTGGGTCTAAGTTCTTCAAGGCCCAAGGTACTAACGGAACTAAAAGGCTATCTAGCTCCACTAAGAAGCTCATGAAGGAAAGGAGTGAAATGATTCTACAGTCTTCAGCCGACGCGACCTTATACCGGCAGCTCAATAAACAGATCTCCAAGTCCCTTACCCGCGATCTGCGCCAATTCAATACAAATCGTATTGAAGAGGCCAAACAGCGTAATAAGGGCTCTAAAGTATTCTCGAGAGATCTGTCTATAGGGCAGAGCCAGCTCGCGAAGTTAAAAACTGAAGATGGTAGAATCGTTTCCTCTAAACCTGAGATTCTGGGTGAGATAGAGCGCTTTTACGGACAGCTATACACATCAACGCGCAGACCCGAAGTTAGTCAGGCGGAAGACCCTAGATCTAGACTAACCCGACACTATACCGACGACATCCCGGACATCAGCCTGTACGAGATTGTAGCGGCTCTTAAACAGCTCAAGAACAACAAAGCACCCGGTGAAGACGGTATAACAGCCGAACTTCTGAAGGCGGGTGGAAAACCGGTCCTTACGGCCCTTTAGAAGTTGTTCGATTCCGTCTTACTGGAAGGGAGAACTCCAAAGGCATGGAACAGAGGTATGGTGGTGCTGTTCTTCAAAAAGGGTGACAACACTCTGCTGAAGAACTACAGACCCATCTCACTTCTGAGCCATGTCTATAAGCTGTTTTCGAGGGTCATTACAAACCGTCTCGTACGCAGGCTAGATGACTTCCAGCCTCCCGAACAAGCCGGTTTCCGAAGAGGGTTTAGTACCGTAGACCACATCCACACGCTTCGTCAGATTATACAGAAGACCGAGGAGTATAACCTGCCTCTCTGCTTAGCGTTCGTGGACTACGAAAAAGCCTTCGATTTGATTGAAACCTGGGCTGTACTACAGTCTCTCCAGCGGTGCCAAGTTGACTATCGCTATATCGAAGTGCTGAAGTGTTTGTACGAGAGCGCCACTATGTCAGTCCGACTCCAGGACCAGAACTCGAAACCTATTCCGCTGCAGCGGGGAGTCAGGCAAGGAGATGTTATTTCTCCAAAACTGTTCACCGCTGCACTGGAGGACGTTTTCAAGACTCTGGACTGGAGAAGGCTAGGCATCAGCATCAACGGCGAGTACATCACTCACCTTCGGTTTGCTGACGATATAGTAGTCTTGGCTGAGACCATGGAGGACTTAAGTACGATGCTCGATGACCTCAGTAAAGCATCTGAGCGAGTTGGTCTAAGAATGAACATGGATAAGACGAAGATCATGCCAATGCCCATGTAGTACCAACTCCCATTACAATCGGACACTTTACGCTCGAAGTTGTAGACGATTATGTATACCTAGGACAGACGATCCAGTTAGGTAAGTCCACCTTCGAGAAAGAGGTCAATCGTCGAATCCGACTCGGCTGGGCAGCGTTCGGGAAGCTACGGCAAATCTTTTCGTCCAATATTCCGCAGTGTCTCAAGACGAAAGTCTTTAACCAGTGTGTGTTGCCAGTGATGACATATGGCACTGAAACGTGGTCGCTTACTATGGGCCTCATAAGAAGGCTCAAAGTCACCCAAATGGCAATGGAGAGGGCCATGTTGGGAGTTTCTCTGCGTGACCGCATCAGAAATGAGGCTATCCGCAGCAGAACGAAGGTAACCGATATAGCCCTCCGGATCGCTAAACTTAAGTGCCAGTGGGCGGGGCACATAGCACGTAGAACCGATGGCCGTTGGGGCGGAAAGGTTCTCAAGTGGCGACCACGTACCGGAAGGCGCAGCGTGGGTAGGCCCCCGACAAGGTGGACTGATGACCTGGTAAAGGTTGCGGGAGTCCGCTGGATGCGGGTGGCGCGGGATCGGTCACTTTGGCACTCTTTGGGGGAGGCCTTTGTCCAGCAGTGGACGTCTTTTGGCTGATATGATGATGATGATGATGATGAAAGGCGTCATTATCATTTATAAAGTCGTTTATCGTGTAGTAGGCCTTGCGAACTAAATGGCTTTTTATAAACAACTTAAACTTATTTAATGACATACCTTGTACATTTTTGGGAATTTTGTTATAAAAACGCACACAATTGCCAATAAAAGAAGAACTCACTTTTTGCAGACGATAACGAGGCACGGCAAGTTTATCCTTATTTCTAGTATTAATTGAGTGACAGTCACTATTTAGTTTAAATAAATGTAGATTTCGTTTTACATACATAACAATTTCAAAAATATATTGAGAAGCAAATGTGAGGATGTTGATTTGCTTGAATTTTTCTCTTAAGGTGCAACGTCACTGACGAATTCCATACAATTTTCGTTCGGACTAGACGTCTAATCTATCGATGTCAGGAACTTGAAATTGTGATATTTAGATAATATATGACCCTCTTCTCCCGCAGTTTGAATAAATACACGCAAAAACCAGTAATATTCAAAATATAGCCATTTGAAATTCATAAAATTTTACTCCGAGCCTTGTATGTGTGCGTGAGTTAGACACTGTCCGTGTAAATGACATGGCCGCGTCACATGACAGCACGTTGCCCAAAACCTTCACTAGATGTCTTTAATATCAAACAAGATTAGTTAGATAGCGGAGTGAATAGTAGTAATTATACTCACCAGACGGTGACACCATCGTACAAACACATTTTAGTTTTTGGTAAATGAGATAGCATTCATTTTATCTTGCTACGCTGCTCATTTCGGTAATGACGTAAGAGCAATGTCATTTGTTTTTGATAGACTGAATTTCAAGCAACAATGTATGAATTTCAATGCTTTGCTCTTTAGCCGTGATAGACCTACCTAAAGTCCACGGAACGATAATTATGCATGGGTCTGTACATTTTGCGTCTTATTAGAAAGGAGTAAGATCCAATATTGAAACGTAATCTGTGCTACCGAACGTATACATATATAGGTTTTGATCAAATGACATACATACATACATACATACATAAATACATTCACGCCTTTATTCCCAAAAGGGGTAGGCAGAGCACCTGAAACGTATGTTTCAGCCTCAATTTTAGCATTAATGTGGGTATAAAATATCGACAAAATGTGATATTGTAGTGATAGGTTGCTAGCCCATCGCCCACATCACACTTCAACCCTGCTCCCTTAGTCGACTTTTACGACACCCACGGGAAGAAAAGGGTGTTGTTGATCAAATGAACCGTTTGAATTTCCAACTTGCAGATTATAAGCAAGTTTCGATTGAGTGACTGTTACGTAATATAGCATTAAATATAGCAGACAATTATTAGGAGTGTAAGTACCTGATAAATTTAAACATTCGCTTTTGTCGGCTGCACATCGATTGACATTAAAATACCTACTGCAACCTATTTAGGAATCGACTGCTCAAATAGAATATTAGATTACCCCCAACATGTAAATTAACTAAGTCACAATTTTTCTTCTTCACAATGTTGTGAGGGTAGAATTATACACTCGTAGGCATTCTTCGGTGCAGGAACTGATGCCAGTTACGACCGGTGGTTAGGCAAAGTGGTTAGGCGACAACAAAACAGTGCCGCAACCAGTTAGAAATATCCATTACCGGTATTTTTTTAAAGCCTAGTGATATCTTTTTAATACCAGTTTCAAACCGGTATTATTTCGATATTTACTTAGATATTTTTTGTTCTGAAGCGGGTCGACTTTGCCCTCCACGCCGAAGTCGAAGTATCGGTTACTTTTGTAACTTTTATGAAACCGTATTTACGGTACCGAAAAAAATGACATAAAATATAAAGCTGCAGCCAGCTATGTCCCGAAGAAAACCCATATATTTCATTAATTTTGTTATTATTAACATACTACATATAGGGAATGCAAACCACCATCATGGAATCCCGAAATACCGGAATCCCCTACCGATTTTCCCAATATTCTAATACCAGAATTTAAAAGGACCAATGTCGAAATAAGTACTACATTACCGGTATTATTATTATTTTTATCCTGCTAGTATTGTAAATGTGAAAGTTTAGATGCTTATATGTATAAATATTTGAATGTTTAGATGTTTGGATGTTCGTAACTCAATCACGCCTAAACTGGGCAACCTACCTATTTGCCTGCCTAACCTCTTAAGGCCCATGGGCCTACTCATAGGACTTGTTGTGTCGAAGGCATTTAAATTATATTCAACTGGAATAGAGCTGAATTTGTTTTGTTTCGGGCACTTTTCAAAATAAACGAAAGTCAACTCTATTTCCAACCCAACGCGATGGCAATTCCAGTGCCATTTTGTAATATATGCTGAGCCTTAGGAGGAGCTTAGATTAAAATATAGGACAATTTTTTTATCCCGGGTTCATGCAGACGAAACCGTGAGTGGAATCTAGTTTTTAATTTTAAAAAAATGAAATTGTCATGCATTTGTAAAAAAAAGGAACGCATAATCTAGTGTAGTTCAATTTATTTGTTAGTTATTGTCTGTCCTACGTAATTTTTCTACTGAAGAATAATCGCTTTTCCACTCTATTGATGCTGGTGGTAGGAGCACTATTTGAACTCTTAGAAGGTAAAATAGAATGAGTAACTTCTATGAATGAACGTAGAACACCGTAAATGGGGAATGTAGAAAAAAAAATGATTTATTGATTTTTTTTCTGGTAAGTTCGTTCTTTTTTTCTCAAAAAAACATAGTTTTTAGGGTTGTTAACTGATAACATAAACCTTACCTGACATAAAACTTTACTAAACCTTTGGTTGTAAACATGAATGTTAAAAAAATATTATGCATTTACTCTTACTACTATTGGTTCAGGGAGGGCACTAATTCTATTGTATAGACAGTTTCCAAATTCACAATGACTCCCTGAACAGATAAAAGCAGTGGTGGTGGTGGTGGAGCAGTGGAGAGATGAGTGTTTAATTTTATATTTGGTAATATACCAATAGTTATGGATTTTTTGACAAAAAAATAAGCTGTAAAACATCCAATAATGTAAATCCAAGTAATGCAGGAGATGAAACAAAATTTAAAAAACTTATTACAATTGTAAATTAAATTGTTACAATTTAGTGTTTTGTATTTGGTGAAAACACAAATGTATTGTTTACACTTTTAATTTCAGGCTTATTTTACAAGAAAAAGTGAACTTTATAGTGCGTTTTTTTAGCATTAGAAAGAAGGATAAAGCACAAAGCACGAGGTCTTTTATATAAGACACATACAGCTGTCAAAGTATCTCAAACCGCCATTAAAAAAGACTAAGATCATTGTTGTCGACCCTAAAATGATACAAGTGTTTTTATTATTTATATCTAAATAATACTTACAACAATATATTTATTTTGAATGTATTAATTATTTAACTTTGTAATTTAAAATTTCGTTATTCAGTTCTCGAAAGGTTGCTTAAATAAAAAACCTAAAGAAGAAGAGGTTTATCGAAATTGTCAAAATTGACAATCGTATCACGTTCTTTTTCTTGTTTTCTTGCTAATCAACAAATTATTGAATTCAGATCACGAGATTATTAAACGAGTATCTATTTTTTAATTAATATTAAGATTTTATTTTTCGCTGTGTGTGTGCGGACTGCGATGGAGCTACCAGAGGCAGGCCCAAGTGGCTTGCAAAAAAGACCGACTCGTTCTCTCTCGAACGTATGGCCTTCAACAAAAGCAAAGAGACAGAAACAAAGTACATTAACATCAAACGAGAAACGTTGGTGTTCAACATTTTCAAGTTGGTGTGTGAACTTTGCAGCAAGAATGAATTATCGTGTAACAAACCATGTCTGTTCAATATTTATCCCAAGCAGAAAAGGTTGACGACGACTTCTTCTTCGTTTAGCGTATTTCTAATCCTAAAAAACGCACTATAATGTGCAACCAAATGTTCATAGGTATTATTATCGAGGCCCCGGTAATACCGGTATTGAGGTCCAATATCACAATTCAATACTACCAGCATTGAGGATCATCTGATATTGAAGGTATATATCTATTTCGTTTCTGACGATTATAATAATGACTTCATGTATATTGGCATAATAAATAATATATCAGTTTATATTACGTTCCGCTGCTGGGCACAGACCTCATCTCATGGACGAGAATAAAATGAAAAAAATAACGGTATCATAATTATACCGGTTTGAAAAAGGAATTATACAAGTTTCAGTACAATTAAAAATAAATACCGGTAATTGATATGTATTTCTACACGGTTCTGGATCCCGTACCGTTACGTTGGCGGCGCGGCTAACCTTTACAATATAACGCTATTGTAATGGAATACCGATTCCATACCGGTATAACCGTAACCGAAATCAGTCTATGCTCGTAAGTAAGCCTTTAAAAACAAAATTGTTTGCCAATTGTTAAAAACTGAATCGATAACAATATCCATATACTTAATTGGAACGAGCGATCGAGACGAACGAAGATTTTCATTTCAGCTAGGCAATATTATTCCAGATTTCCAGATTCGCGTTTAAAAGATCTTTACGCAAGTTGTTTGCTAGCAGAGCCGTAAATTCTTAGTGTTTCTGTTCTCTATTTTCGTCTGTATATATATATATTGAATGAAAGTATTTATATGTATTTTATTTATTTATTGTCTATTGTCGTTATTTATTATGTATGTATAACCACACACAACCAAATTGTGGGCGGTGCAACTACAGATATAAATCTGTAGTTGCCCACAATTTGTCTGCTTTGCCCAAATGTTGACTGGTAGAGAATGCTTACGGCTTTAAGTCCACCTTTTGTACGATAAGTTGTTCTTATGTTCAATAAAGATTAAATAAATAAATAAATATTCTTTCGTATGTCCGGCTGTCTAGACTTCACTATATGTCGTAGGTAGCTATTTCTCAACCGATTCTCCGGAAATTTTGTGAGCTGATTTGAAGATTATGCAGAGTGACATTCAATCCGAAACTGACACGGAAATTTGCTCTAAGGAGTCACCCAGACCGATTTTAGAAAGAATAAAAACTGCATTTAACTTAGTGCACAGTCAAATCTGTCTAAAAATCCAAGTTCGTTTTTTTGCGTATAAAATGTACCAAAGTATACTTACTATGCCTAAGCATGGCTATGTCCCCCCAGTAAGTTCAGTCATCCATCACCAGTGAATTATTTTTTATAATCGGATAAGTGGTTTCGGAGGTTATACCGTACATACAAACATACAAAAAAATAACACTTTGCAATAATCGTTCCGGTAGCATAGTGCTTCAGGCATGCGACTGTCAAACGGCGGTCGTGGGTTCTACAGATAAGTTTTATCTCATATTTACCTGAACAAGACAAACAATAATTTTGTAAGCAAATGCCCATAACCCAACCATTGAAGATTAGGAATGAATGAGTGAAAGCATCATAAACGTATAGAAACGTAAACGCGTGATAAAGTTGAATTCGATTTTTGAATTTTGACGTTCATCGAAAACAGTACCATATTGTCAAATGATATATTTCTCTCTTTCTGACGCGGTCTACGTCCAGATTCGAGAGACTGGCCACTAAGAGTTTTGATATACAAACTCGCCTGTTATTCACAAAGCTTACTAAATTCGTCCGTCCGGTAACGCAAAATTGTTACCAACTTTGAGGTCATTATTTTAGACGTGAGTCACGGGCGAATACAAAACATTTTGTGAATAATACGTAGCCTCTCTGATAGTAATTATGTAGTACCGCAACTGCGGGTGAATATGGATATAACAAATCAAAGTACTAATATACTTACTAAGTATAGGTACCTTATTCCTTACAATGTTAGATTTTTGTAAGGAAAAATACCTCTTTTATCTTCCTTTATAAATATTGTACTTACTAGTGTTATTTCGATTATTTAATGTGTTTCAAATAGAACAATGTAAATGTTTTTGTTTATCATTATGGTTTTCATGACGCGAATGACTTGAAGATTTACGCACGATTTGTCTAATCTCATATGGAATAGGGTATATGTAGAATAGATAAAGGTCGTACTTTGATTTTTCAACAGTAAACCTACTCATGAATCATGATTTTCTAATTAAATGAAAGGCGTAACATCTTTTAAATGATATACCTATCCAAAATAGTATTTATGTAGTATGTAACATGTAAGAATAGGTCTGCCATAAATATAGTAGGGTTTTTTTTGTGGATCATCTAGATACAATCATGCTTATCAAGAAATTATAAACATGTTTAAGTTATAAAATATATTTTTGCACATTATAAGTAAATCTTAGTTAGTTGAGACGGCCATATTGGTTTAGAAATCCAAATAGAAAAACAAAAAAGAAGTATGTCCGTCGGGATTTGAACCCGGTTCAAGGATGGCGTTACAGACAGATTTAAGCAAAAGAGACGCGCACTGCGCTACCGCATGACATTAAGTAATGAGTAAAAAAGTCAGCTTCATTCATATTGTAGTCTAGAGTGCCTGCGACAAGTACATTTAGTTTCACTATTTCCTAATAGAGGCGATACTATAGATTTAGTTTTGCGCCCTCTAGTTTGATTTATGCAAGATGTTTGACAATGACTGACTCCGAAGTGACATTTAGCTACGTTAGTCTGCGTAAATTCACGGAAAAGCACTTTTATGCATATTTTCGGACTACATTTTAAAAATAAACACTGTTTGGTGCAGATTGATTGCGATTCATACGTAGCAAGCTCTTCGGCTTCCGCAGTTTGAAACACATGTTGGTACTCGTCACGGTTTTGCGTAAAACAATGAGCAACCATCGAAATTATATATCGCGACATCTGTTAGCAACAGCTCGACAGGAACCAGTGACGTTGAACCTTAATGAAACGCGAGATCCTAACTGATAAATAGCGCGAATCGCTCTTTTCTGTAATACAAATATGATCTGGATGTCAGCGGCTTTACCCCAAAGCAAAATACCGTAGGTCATTATGCTGTGAAAGTAAGAAAAGTAAACAAGCCTTGCTGTCTCAACATCGGTGAGTTGCCTTATTTTTTTGACTGCATACGCTGCCGAACTAAGCCTATTACCTAACGAAGAAATATGTGATCCCCATTGCAGTTTATGATCCAGTGTAATACCGAGAAAAACTGTGCTATGAGCAAATTCAATGAACTCATCATTAAGTTTAACCTGTTCATTCTTATTGGTATTGACTTTAGAAAGACTGAATTTGATACATTTCGTTTTCTTACTATTTAAAAGTAAATTGTTAGCGGTGAACCATCCTGCAACTGAGTCTAGTGCTGCATTAACTTTATCCAAATTGGTTTCCTTTCTGCTAACTTTAAATATTAACGATGTGTCATCAGCAAACAGCACAATATCGTGTTTGTTTTGTACGTGATAAGGCAAATCGTTAATATAGGCCAAGAAAAGAAATGGACCAAGTATTGAGCCTTGTGGCACTCCTATGGAAATATTAGACCCCTTAGATTGTATCCTATTTATTTCCACGTGTTGAGTTCTATTGGATAGGTAAGATTTTATAAGATCAAGTGCACGATGTTTTACCCCATAGTGGCTAAGCTGTAAGATAAGAGTCTCATGGTTTACGCAGTCAAAGGCCTTTGACAGATCGCAAAAAACGCCAATTGCATCCATAGACTTTTCCCAGGCATCGAAAATGGTTCGTAGTAGTTCAACACCAGCATCGGTTGTTGATCGGCCTTTGGTGAATCCAAATTGGTTTGCATGTAGAAGATTATTCAAGTTAAAGTATGATAACATTTGGTTCAAGATAATCTTTTCAAAAATTTTACTTATTGCTGGGAGTATAGAAATAGGTCGAAAATTAGAAGGGTCTGATTTGGTGCCCGTTTTGTGCACTGGTATTATTTTACTTTGCTTCATTAGGTCTGGGAAAATTCCAACGTCTATGCAACTATTAAATATGTAAGCAAGATATGGTGCTATAGCTACTATTATTGCTTTCAATGCTTTAACTGAAAGGCCCCAAAGATCTTCAGTTTTTTTTTACCATGAGTGTATTGAAAGCAGTAACCATTTCTTTTGGAGATACGTGCGTAAATTTAAAAATAACTTCGCATTCATCCACACAACTTTTCAAAAGGATTTTAGCAGCAGCGGGAGAGCTATTTAATGACCTTGTCGTTTCAGTAGGGATATTGGCAAAAAAATATTCGAATTCCTGTGCTACTTCAAACTCAGTATTAACTAATTGATTTCCGATCCGAAGGCTATGTTGAGGTCCATTTTTTTTATTTCTGCCAGTCTCACTGTTTATAATTTGCCATCAGGTTTTGATCTTATCTGGGGAACATTTAATTTTATTTGAAATAAACAAGGCTTTAGCCGCAGCACAGACCATTTAAAACGTTTTAGAATAACGCCGAGTATAATCTATTAAATCAGGGTCATTATTTATATTTTTTAGACCATACAACTCGTATAGACGGTTTCTACTTTTACAAATAGCAGGCGTAGCCCAATCGCTAAATACAGTTTGTTTTTTTTAATGTTTTTAATTTCACGCAAGAGACAAACTCTTCCTCAATGCAACGAAATAGAGTAGAATACATTAAGTTGCTACTGGATATGTTTCACAGCACGGAATCTCAATTTCTCTCATTTAGCAGCCGATACTTGGAGTCTATTACGGCTTCAAGTTCCATACTTTATTGATATCTACTGTATTGTATAGACCTAAGCACCTTATTGTATAATATCCTCCTGTATAATTAACATGCAAAGCCTGTCTGTTAGTGTTAATTAAGGAATAAATAAATAAATATTTTTTTTAAGTTCGGGTTTTCATGCGTAGACGGTAATGATGAAAGGCGCTCGGTCACGCATTTATTGAACTGGTCTAAGCGATACATCGTGAGGGGTCTAAAAACTACGTTACTCTGTACGTTATCAGCTTTCCCAGGGAAGGAAGCGAGCTGGCCATAGTGGTCCGAACTTAACTTATTCAGTATACAACTTTGAATGGGCTCTATATTGCAGAAAATATTGTCAATACACGTGGCACTAGTGGCCGTGATCCTAGTAGGCTCAGAAAACAAATTTACCAGGTTATATGATGTAAATAAATAAATTAGACTGTGGGATCTAACAGACGGTTCTAGAAGATATACATTAAAATCCCCGCACACTATAATACATTTAGAAGAACTAGACATCTTAATAAGTGCTTCCTCCATTACAGACTCAAACAAGCACTAGTCCGCAGATGGTGGACGATAAGCACAAAGAATTATGAATTGCTCAAGCTCGGTGCAAGATAGTTCAACTACTCGCTCGATGGACAGACTTACTATGTCCTTGCGTTCTTTACTTTTTAAAGTATTTCGGACCATTATTAAAGAACCACCTCGGGCACTAGTTTGGCGCATATAACAGCTTACAATATTGTGGTTATTAAAATTAAACATTAATTCATGATTTTTTAACCAATGCTCAGTGACGCATAGTATGTGTATATTAGAACAATCTATAAATAATCATATTTCAAGTTCTTTGTGGGAAAATCCTTGTATATTTTGATGAACTACGTTAATTTGACTAGACAACTGTATCACAGATTGAAGATTAATATTATTATTATGTCGGCTGCCGCGACTGCGGGCAAACGAGTCCACAGCCGCGGGCTTCGTCGATTTAGTTAGTTTAAAGCTACTGGATTGAAAGACTCACAGCTTACTTCAGCAGAGCCGAGTCCATTTTTCAAATCTCTGTCATTCGAAATATTTAAAGACCAGTTTTGTACATTATAAGCCAATAGTCTGGCACATTCAAGCTTATACTTTTTCCAAATATGGACGGAATCACGCTTACATACTACATTTTTAATAAATTTATTAATGTCAAAATATGAAATAGAATTATTATATACACACAGCTTATGTTAAATGGAATTTAAGTAAAAAATGTCATTATTAATATTATTTGAGACATTACAGATATAAGGCAACCCACATAATATTATTTTTCCTATGCCTAATTCACAAATCTTAATGAGTGTCTCGGAAAACATGATCAATTCATTTTTTGAAATATTTAAACTATTACCTAGGAGCCCAATTAGTTTAGTACTTCTGTCGAACGAATCAGCCGTAATCAATTTGGCTAGTTGTGCGAGAGTTGCTCCACGCAAGCAATTATTACACACCTTTTTGTTTAGGAATCTGTTCAACAAATTGACAAACCCCACACCTGCCTCATCACTATATAATACTGTCCTACACGTCTGCTTCGTTTGGTGGCTGTCAGGCGCAGTCTGAGTGTCTTGAGGGCATGTGTAGTGCAGGGCGGGCAGGGCGAGGGCGGCCACTACTGGGCTGCCGCCCGCATGCGCCGGCGCAGGAGTACAATCACACGGCAGCGCAGTCGTGTCAATATCGTTTAAGGCTAGAATAAACTCTTTAGTGTTGCGTTTCGGTGTATCGTTATTGGTGGACAGCTGCTGGGGTTCAACGACTTGTTCTAGCCGCGGAACGTGCAACATACGAGAAGCGGGCGCGGGCGCGGACAACAGGAACGCTGAAGATGTGATCAAAGAGTCGACATTCGCTCGCTGCTGGCGCAAGCGGCGCGCCGCGCGGGTGCGACGTGCTCGTCGCCCACGACGACTTCTCGCTACGGTGGTCGCACTGACTTGTGGCAGTCGCTTATTATCTACGATTTGTTCAGCTAGTTCATTTCCATCTGGCCCCAGATCCGGTGAACCTCTTGCAGATGCATTATTTTCGTCATTGGACTCCATTTGATTGTCCAAGAACCACTCGATCAGTTCTTGATTTTGTTGACTTAAATGGGTAAGTTCAGCCGCAGCAGTCGAGATTTCTTGGATCTCTTTGTGAGCAGAGTTCAATTTATCGGTTAAATTATCAATGTTAGCTCTCATAACCAGAGAATGCTTTTTCAAGGTAACATATTTTTTGCAAATTTTAATTTTACTTATGGATGACTTGTATTTTATTTTCTTAATCTGCCTCATGTATTTCTTGAGTTGTCGTTTATTGGTATGAGAGGTGCCGCCTATCTTTTCAATTACACCTATACTAGTGGAGCGGCAAGCGACCGAAAACGGTGACAGCTCCTCAGAAATTGATGCTGTGTGAATCCATTCGCTTTCCTTGTGTTCTTTGTATCGGTTTAACACGATAAGTTCATCACGGGCCTCTGAAAGCTGTTGCTGAAGAAAACATATTTTTTCTAGCGCGGCCTCATGCAAAATTCGACACTCTTGAAAACTGTCGACAGCTAACTGCAGAGAATCCCGCTGTGCTTCAGTCTCAGCTAGATGGTCGGCCAACTCATTAAGGTGTCGCTTTAATACAGTATTGCGCGATATAATAGATCTAATTTCTGCCTCATTGTCATCGCGTTCGGCTAATAACCTGTCACAGAGAGCCTTTTGTTCCTTCAGTTCATCCTGAACTATGCCTAAATTTTGTTCTAACACCATCCTACGAGTACTTGCCATATTTCTTCTGTGTCTACTTATGACCTCTTACACATTATAGATGTCTAGAAACCGCGCTAACTCCGCGGGCTCGTTAAAGCGCTGCAGCGCTTAATGGTAGAGCAGCGAGCGGGCGGCGATGAGTCATGCAGCGGGCGCAGCGCGAGTTGTCGTAGGTCAGGGACGCAACGAATTTGTTATTTGTTTTGACCTGTATTTTCACAATTACTGTATTTTCTGATGCACTGTTTTCACAAATTTGTTAGGCAACGATTAAACTTTGAGTTTATCACTTTACATTTTAGTAAAATTAATTATTTGCGCGTTTTTCGATTTAAAATCGTGGGAGCAACAAATACGGATGTTCTCTTATTGACGTTTCGCGAGAACCCTTATGAAATGGAGTTAACTTAATGCACCCGAGTTAGTTCCCCTGGGGGAATTACTAAAAGAGCACTTAATTCTCCTCAAAAAATCTAGGTAGGTTTAAAGTGTACTTCTTAGTTCTACTAATTATTCTAATCCCTACCAACTATTCCTCCTAATTCGCTTAGGTGAATTGGGTTGATTATAAGCATACTTAATGCACTCGCGACCAACCAACGGTGAATTAAGTATACAGATAGTACACCTCGTGTGCAACCTCTGGTGAATTAAGTTAACTGCATGTGTACCTTATTCACCCGTGACCTGCTTACGGTAATTTAGCTATACTTTTTTGACAACTTTATTCCCCTGATCGGTAAATTAAGAAGTTGACTCCTTGGCGCTGCGTAGAGATGTGGCTTCGCTCTGCATTTTCTATCGCATGTATAACGAGGAGTGCTCCGAGGAATTGTTCGGATTAATCCCTACCGCTTCTTTTCGCCATCGTCCAACGCGACAACATTACCATCCTCACCACTTAGATGGTTGGCAGTCCTCAACTGTGCGCTTCTCCAGAAACTTCCTGCCTCGCACAGCTAATCCGTGGAATGGATTGTCGGCTGCGGTATTTCCGGACCGATACGACCTTTAAACCTTCAAGAAAAGAGCGTACTCCCATCTTAAAGGCCGGCAACGCACTCAAAACACCTCTGGTGTTGCAGGTGTCCATGGGCGGCGGTAATCGCTTACCATCAGGTGATCCGTCTGCTCGTTTGCCTCCTATCACATTAAAAAAAAACTTTTCTGTGAGTGGATATTGTGCCCTCCAACCCAGCCACAAGTCCATTAGCTATAATTTTTGATTGGTGCTTTATTTTAGAGCTAGATTATGTTGACAGTAATTTACAAGTTTACCGATTTTATTAAATAGTACAATCATATATTTTTTTCCTCCAAATATTGCACTTCGGTTACAATTATACTTACTAGCGGCCCGCGACTTCGTCCGCGTAGATTTTTGATGATGACAAAGATATAAAATAGGTAAGGGAATTTTATTCTTAGTTAAAATAGTCTAGACATATTACATTTCAGATTGTTAAAGAATTTTTAAAGATTTTCCAATCAGATTACGGGAATTGTATGCAGAATGCTTAATACTTAATCAGTGAGTTACCTGATGCTTTAATCTAATTTTAATCTTTGGCAAAAATGACTCTGCAAGATATAGAGCGACGCATGGATTTGGAGCTAGAAAATGGGGATCTTAGTTATTATGAGTGAGATTTAAAAAAAAGTTAAATATCGTAAGGCTGTTAAAACAATCTTAAACTCAGCACTGGAAATCGAGAAATAGAGACAGGTTAATGAAGAGTACATCTCTTTCAAAAATCCAGTGTTACCCGTACAAAACCTTCAACCTTTTTAAACCCCCATTGGGATAGAATTTTCTTAAACGCTGAAATTACTTTTTTTGTATCTTAATTAGTTAACTTTCTACAAAATTTCAAGTCCCTAGTTCAAAAAATAATGTTTCCCCCATACAAACATTGCACCCCCATTTAACCCCCTTAGGGGCAGAATTTTCTAAAACGCTGAAATTACTTTTTTGTATCTTATGAAATGAAATGAAATTTGTTTATTAGCTTAAAATTATGTACGTATAAAGATGGTATGGTAAATGGTAAATAATGTCCATATAATGTCAATACCTTATAAAAGTAGGCAAGCAAATCTATTTATTATAATGTACATGCATGGCAAGGGGAGGATATTGAGCCTTTCAAAAACAGGCTTACATGACTCTCTAGCTGAAATACCACTTAATGCTCTCATGCATTTTTTTTTGAGCTTTTTTTAATGCTCTTTCAATTTCTCGTAACCTTAATAAGTAATCTTTCTACAAAGTTTCAAGTTTCTAGCTCAAAAGGAAACGTTTCCCTCATACAAACTTTGCAACCCTACTTAACTCCCTTCGAGGTAGAATTTTTTAAAACGCTGCCTGGCGTTTTTTGTATTCTAATAAGTAATCTTTCTACAAAGTTTCAAATACTTTCTTGCTCAAAAAATTAAGTTCCCTCTTTGCCCCCTATTTAACCCTCTTAAGGGTAGAAATTTCTTAAATGCAGAAATTACTTTATTTGTATTCTAATAAGTAATCTTTCTACAGAGTTTCGGGTCTCTAGTTCAAAAATGATGTTTCCCCCATACAAACATTGCACCCCCATTTAATCCCCTTTGGGGTGAAATTTTCTAAAACGCTGAAATCACTTTTTTGTATCTTTATAAGTAACGTTTCTACAAAGTTTTAAGTCTCTAGTTTACAAAATAATGTTTCCTCCATACAAATATTGCACCATCATTTAACGCCCTTAGGGGTAGAATTTTCAAAAACGCAGAAATCACTTTTTTTGTATTTTAATGTGTAATCTTTCTACAAAGTTTCAAGTTCATAGTTCAAAAATTAATGTTTCCCCCATACAAACATTGCACCCCTATTTAACATCCTTAGGGGTGGAATTTTCTAAAACGCTGAAATTACTTTTTTTGTATTTTAATAAGTAATCTTTCTACAAAGTTTCAAGTTTCATTGATTTGTATACTTATGTAAAATTGCTATGCCCTACCACGGCCCATATGAAACGAATGTACCTACCTATTATATAAGACCTGTACAACTATGGACGCAATAAACGATATGAATATGAATATCAAAAAATAAAGTTCCCTCCATACAAACTTTGCACCCATATTTAACCCTCTTAAGGGTGGAATTTTCTTAAACGCAGAAATCGCTTTTTTTGTATTCTAATTAGTAATCTTTCTACAAAGTTTCGAGTCCCTTGCTCAAAAAAAAAAGATTCCCCCATACAAACTTTGCACCCCTATTTGAACCCCTTAGGGAAGGTATTTCCAAAAATCCCTTCTTGTCCGTAGCCCACGTTATAAAAATAACCTTAAGTTACAAAACTTTAGTTTAAAAAATAATGTTTCCCTCATACAAACTTTGCACCCTTATTTAACCCCCTTAGGGGTGGAATTTTTTTAAACGCAGAAATTACTTTTACTGTATTTTAATGAGTAATCTTTCTACAAAGTTTCAAGTTCATAGTTCAAAAATTGATGTTTCCCCCATACAAACATTGCACCCCTATTTAACCCCCTTAGGGGTGGAATTTTCTTAAACGCTGAAATTACTTTTTTTGTATTTTAATTAGTAATCTTTCTACAAAGTTTTAAGTCTCTAGTTCATTATATAAAGTTTCCCCCGTACAAACTTTTTACCCCCATTTAACCCCCTTAGGGATGGAATTTCCAAAAATCCCGTCTTATCGGTTGCCTACGTCATAAAATGAAGTCTGGTGTAAATTTCAAGTTTCTAGTCCCAGTAGTTTCGGCTGTGCGTTGATGAGTGAGTCAGTCAGGACAAAGGCATTTATATAATTATATAGATGAAACACTTAAAGTTCATCAAATATATTGCAAGTACCAAATTGGTTTTATGTAAACATACTTAACCTCTAAAATACACTATGCAAACAGAAAAACCAATTATCAATTTACTGTAATATTAGCGTTAGTTATAAATGAAAATTAATATAACCATTCATAATATAACAGTTAATATTCCGGCTTGATATTCCGCATGACATCGCTTGTACAAATTATAAAAACCCGGCCAAGTGCGAGTCGGACTTGCGCACGAAGCGTTAAGTACCATTATCTATAAAAACGGGAAAAAACACGTTTCTTGTATGGGAGCCCCCTTAAATATTTATTTTATTCTGTTTTTAAGTATTTTTTGTTATAGCAGCAACAAAAATACATCATCTGTGAAAATTTCAACTGCCTAGCTAATACGGTTCATGAGATACAGCCTGATGACAGACGGACAGACAGACGGACAGACAGATAGACGAACGGACAGCGGTCTTAGTAACGGGACCCTGTTTTACCCTTTGGGTATGGAACCATAATTACTTTCCGAATGGAACTGCGTATTGCGAGTGGAACTGCGTATTGTCTTGCTCCTTGTATGGATTTTTTGTGTATAAATATAATATATACAATTAGTGTCAATTTTTGTCAAATTGAGTCAGTCTCGGACTCGGGGAAAAAGATGTGATTTTTCTAGCTCACACGGGTTTGGATATTTCTAATAAACCAGGATTTGCATAAGTTCATGTCACTTTGTTAAGTTTACTTCTTGTTCGAAGTAAAAAAGTCATACCTTCGTGTTCATAGGCAAATAAGTACTAAGTAACCTCCCATATTTTTTAAATCTTTGTCTTGAATGTGTGCCTATATGTTTTATCATAAGAAGAAAAACCATATTTTAAGTTTGTTTCAAATTACTTAGTTAAAAATCATACTTATGCTACATTTTGTTAGATCGTGATTTTTATCAATATCAACACTTTGAGCAATTAAAAAAACCAGAAGTACCTTTTTGTGTCTTTTCAAGTTCCTAGATGACATAGTAATATAGATAATAGAAGCATATGTGAGTAGTCGTGTTGTTTTTTCTTAGATGCTATAGTGCAAAGTTAACACAAACAACATAAGTGCGCACTTGTGTTGTTCTTTCTATGAAATGATTTTTCTTTTGTTTTTTTTTAAGAAGCAGAACCTTTTTTTTCTTAATATAATATAATCCAAATAAAAATATTATTAACAAACTTATATTGCATTAAAATTCTACAATTCAGCTTGATATATAAACACAAGTTTCAGCTTTGTACTTTGAAATAAAACCAATTGAACGGAAGTGTAAAGTTTTTTGGTTTTATCTCCAAACTTACTTTTTGTCACTTATGGTTTTTCTCTTTGAGGGGGCAGTACTAGCATATGTCAAGTTTAACGAAGTTATCAGAGTGGAAATAAAATTGTTCAGTTTCTAGACTTTTATGCCGAGTTGTAATATCACATATAATAATATTCTTAATTAAGTCAGTAGGTGCGTAGCCATGCTCGAGGTACAAACATAAGAAATCGCACGTGAAATGCACACTCGATAGATCATTATTGATTGGGAGGTGAGTAATTAACATTAAATAAATAAATAATAATAAATATAATGGGACAATCTTACACACTTAAATACATAGAAAACATCCATGACTCAGAAACAAATATTCATGCTCATCACACAAATATTTGCCCTTACCGGGATTCGAACCCAGGACCTTCAGCTTCGTAGGCAGCGTCACTACCCACTAGGCTAACCGGTCGTCACACATTAACATTGATTTGCTAAAACCATGTTTTCGTGAACAATTTGCTAATTTATTGGATATAATTAATGGTAATAGAACGACATTTTTAGTTCAAAGAACATGAAAGACTTGAAGGACGTGATGTATCTTTTGCTTAAACAAACAATTAGGTACACACTTGTAGTCGCCTGATAGGTGAAGTACAAGTATAGTTCACAAGTAGTACATTTCAATCATATACAGAAATAATTTCACGCGACTAAAATTGAGTACCTAATGCACCCTAAGCTGGATTCGAGGGCACAAGGTCTACTGTCAGTCAACCTCATTACAGGGGAAAAAAGTTCTAATCTAGCTGAAAATAAAGCACCAATCAGAGGAACAAAAATTAGACATAATGGACTTAGCTGGATTCGAGGGCACAAAGTCCACTTTCAGTCAACCTAATTCACCTATCAGGGCATTACATTGACAAATTGTGTACCTAATGCACCCTTAGCTGGATTCGAGGGCACAAAGTCCACTTTCAGGCAACCTAATTCACATATCAGGGGAACAAAGTTCTAATCTAGCTCAAAAATAAAGCACCAATCAGCAAAACAATTGTACGTTGTTGTAAAGGCTAGAAAGTAGGCAATAGATGGACGACTGGGTTCCAGGTCCGAGCCGCTAGGTGAGGACTTCGAAGGAGATGAGTCCATCTATTGCACTTTTAGCCGAGACATTACATTAACTTTACCTACTGCGAGGAAATTGCAAATAATCGACCGAGCGAGCGAAACGAGCGAATCGTCTATATGCTTCAGCTTGGACGAAAAATCATTCTTCCTCATGTCCGGATGTTTGGATTTCCGCCTGTTCTCGCCTAGAGCTCACATTTCTCAACCGATGCTCATGAAATTTTGTGAGTAGGTTCGGTAAGTATACAGAATTTTTTTGTCCAGGCAGTTTGTCGAAATTTTGATAAATGGTGGAGATATCCGTAGAAAACGTAAAAAAATACAAGAAAGGGGTCAGAGTACTGCTGACTTAATACAAATTTTATGTTCCGTCCACTGGATCTTGAACTCTGATTTCGATGCCTTAGAGCACACTCACCGTACTAACTTTTCGCAAAAAATCGTTGCACCGTAGTACCTACCTAAGTGCATAAAATCTGAGGTTGAAATTTCAGCGGCAAAAAATTTTTAATTAGTACGAGTGTAAACTAAGGCATCGTATAATGATGGTTTCCTATGTTCGAATTTCAAATAAATAATCTCTAAGGGTGAGTTGCACCAAACCGTCTGTAATCGTAAGCGGTGTTCGTTAAAATCTGAATGTATAAAAGGAAGGTTTGACAAGTTTCTATGGACTGACAGCTGCCAGCGTCATATTTAGCGTTGGTCGCTCTGTAATCGTAAGTCGGTGCGACCCGCCCTAAAACAACAAATAAATTTGCGTTCCATTTTTAAATTTCGAATATCTTAAACTTTGGAATTATTATATCATTTGGATTTATCTAGGTAAATGATTTTGGTTTTTGTACTTAGTGGTGCTTAGTTTTTGTTATATTTAAAATATTCAGGGAACAGAGGTAATACGTAATTTGGTTAATTATCTGCTTAACAAAATGAATTTCATATCAAAACCAGGGAAACTTAGTCAATTTTCTAACGTTTTCCGCCAACCCCAGCAGCAATGTTTCGGGATGGCTGTTGCAGCGGTAATTTACGGTAGGGTCATTACGCTGTTTACGCGACCACCTTCGGTTAGCGACCACCTGGAGGAGAAGGTTTTTTCTATTGAAGATAACATCAATTCTACAGACTCTATTGAGACAATTAGTTTGTACATGCATTTTTTTTGGTGTTTTAGAATAAAAATCTACTAAAAAACCGAGAAAATATCCTTTCAGTTCACCAACTCAGCTAAGTGGTCGCCAACCGGCACATGAAATTAGGGGGTCGCTAACCGGCGAAATGACCCTACGTCTCGTGGCATTGATTTTGATAATTTTGATGAGGATGGATACTTACATCCGGCGACACCTATTATAGGTCATATTTACTAAAGATGCAGGGCACAGCAATGTTCCGACAATTTAGTATCTCCCATTGATATCTTAGGCAAGGTATTCAATGTAGAAAAATTTGATTAGGCAGATGAAATTATCAAATCCTAAGGAGATGGTACATTACAGAATGAGGCTTTGATGGCCTTACGAGAGGCCTTTACCGACGCAGATGGAGGTTTACTTTTACGACTCAAGGGATGACGGTGGGCGTCTTGAATGAAACGCGACGGGGAGTATTTTTTCTTCGATTCCCATGGTGTATCCACCCGCTGATCGCCCTTTGGTAGTAATGATCAGATTTGACAACTACAATGGCCCAACCATAATGTGATCGGTGCCTATCGCCGCTGTCACGAGAACTTGGCGTTCCAAGGAGATCACATGTTCTAGAACTCAGTTTCCGCTTATATTATGGGCAGTCACCATTCATAAGTCGCAGGGATTGACTTTACCAAGGGTAGTGGTTGACCTTGGGTCTAGAGAACTTGCTGTGGGTTGCTCATATGTTGCACTTTCACGAGTTCAAAGACTGACAGACTTAATTCTGGAACCCTTTATTTTGATCGTTTAACCAGAATCAGGGCCATGAAACTTCTTTTTCTACGAGTTGAAGTGGAAAACACACTAAGCAGATTGGCGGAACAAACCAATCGAGACTATTTATTTATTTATTTATTTATTCATTTATTTCGAACCCTTAAGTCCATATCACACAAAATACAGTTGAAACTTATAATTTTAGTTATTGTATCCATTACTTTATATATGCATTTGGATTAGCCACATGTGTTACGCTTCGATTCCGCAGTTTGTAGTCCACAAATCGACGACACGTAATATCCTCCGGCCACAGGTTTTCATCCAGAAACGTATTTAGCTTACTTCTAGGTATATATATACATTTTATACGCTTTGTAGCTAGTTCACCTCCTCATTTTTATTTCCACCAACTTAACAATAACACCGGTGTTTTCTAATATGTACTTCGCAATATCAGTCATAGAAACGCCACTATCAACGTACGTATTAAAAATTGGAACATGTCCGCCGCCTTAAACTTGCCCGAGGGATCCCTCGCCTGTCCCATAACGCCGCCACCCGGCCACATTCCATACACCATCGTTATCATTTGACCCCGTTTTAAACTGACCGCCACTCTGTGCGACAGACGAAAAAGTAGGCTTCGGCATATTATCATAAGGTGCATTTCTACTGTATGCGCCGGTGAGTTTTTGTCTTGTATTCCTGTTAGCGGCGATCCTGTGCCAAATTCAGACGCAGATGTACTTACTTGTGTTGAACACTTTACACCGTCGATTGCTGTCACCTTGATAGTATTGCTATTGTTTACATTGGGTACCCGCCCTGCCGATTGTGTGAGTGTGTGATGTTTTTGTGTCGGTTTTGGTGAACATTTGGTGAACAGCTGGTTCCACTTGCTTTGTGTCTGGCAAGTGAGTTTCATCCTGCCTATCATCCTGGGTCCAGTTCACAAGACCGGATGGGCCACTATCCATATCTAAAGTTTGATAGTGTAACGGATTTCTGTGACTACCTCTTTTTGTGTTAACAAAATTGTTTGCCTCAAAATAGCAAACCATTGATGCCCGTTTCAAATTTATTAACCCAGTTTTTACTATATTTAACTCTTCTGTTGTCACATATTTTTCCTGGACTATTCTTAATTCTTCCTTTACTATCAGTATGTCCTTGAGTAAGCGTGAAACGTCAACATGATCGAAACTGACCGCCGGGTAGCTTACGTAAGTCTCTCGCTACAAAAACAGGTACTAAGTCCGTAGGAGTGCATTTAATTAACGAGATAAAATGTTTTATGTCCCTCTGCATTTTTTCATCTGCTTTTCCTTTACGCAGAATCATCTTTTCCTTTGTCGCCACAGATTGGTATAACAGATTCTTAGCCGCCTCGATGTCTTTCAGTGAAAACGTTGTTACACACAAACGGATAATGCTATGATTATGAACAAACGCAAGCAGTTCGTTAATAACGACTATTGACCGAAGCCGGTCCGTTCCAGCTTGACCCAAAATCCATTTTTCGTATGTTTGGATGTCCAAATGTCCCGCAGTTCTCGCAGTACAGGCTGCAATTCTCCACCGATTTTCATGAAATTTTGTAAGCAGGTTCAATAATTTTTATTATAATCGGACTTAATCGCGTTCAAAAAGGTGTTTATTTAATTACCTTGATATTTAGACGTTTTTTTGATAATGGCCACGATTTCAATTCAACCCCCATGGGTTAAAAAGGTATAAAACTACTGAATTCAACCGTTTTGAAACAAACCCGCGAGGTCTACAGCTCACAGAACCACTAGTTATAATTGTAAGTCAAACTGAAGTACCTAATTAAAGGTCATAATATGGAAAACTTTAGCGCGGCCGCTCGCGTGTGGGGGGCGTGTGGGGGTGTTCCCCGACACGCGAGCGGGGCGGGGGCGGTTGCCCTTCTGTGGCTGTGATTATATAACATTGTTGGACAGTTTTAACTCGTAGGCGTAGGAAAAGCTTAGCGGCGACCGACCAACCAAGTAAAATGGAGCTGCAGGAAAGGATCGCGAGGATGGAAGAATTCATGCGGGCAATGCAGGCCGAAATCGATCGCCTCGCTGCTGAGAACCGACAGCTCAAGCTGGCTCTCAGCGGCGAGGTCTTTGACTCTGCCCAGGCGGCTCCCATACAACCTCCCCCCCCGACAAGTCTCGACTTGCAATTCCAGGCCCGTCCGGCCAATCCGACGGCCACTCTGGCCGCCCAAGCCCCTAAGGCCACCATGGGACCGCCGCCGCCACCGCCGTCGGCGGCAGCAGCGACCCCTTCGCCCCCGACCCAGGCCCCTAAGGCCAAAACGCCCATTAAGGGCAAAAGAAAACTCGCCAAGGCAGCCGCGTCTGCCCCAGCCCCCCCCCGAAGCGGATTTAAGCGTGAGACAATCGCGTTCTCGCTCCCTCCAGGGGCGACCCTCCTTGCGAGAGGAATGCACTGTCCCACGCTCCAGCTCTCCCCCCCACCCCCTCCTTCGTTGTCTCTCCACAACCAGACTGACCGACGAACAGACTCGGGACCTCCTCTACTCAAACGAGGAAATGACCATGGACATGACAGACTGGTCCACAGTAGGCAGCAGCCGCAAGGGTAAACGTGCGCTGCCGAAGTCTCCTAGGGCCGATTCGCCGGCGAAGAAAGCCCTTCGGACTCCCGCCGTCCAGGCGCCCTCTGCGCAGGCCCCTCAGGCCATTAGTGCGATTCTGGCAACGGACGGCGGGTCTTCGGCCCCCAGCAAGCCAACTCCGGTAGGCAACCCGGACAAGCCGGATTCATGTGTCCTGATCGACACACATAGATACCACACTGCCATGGCCATAGCCAGTCAGCGTGGCATCCGGGTGGTCGGTTCGGAGATTTTGAAACCGCCCTTGGAAGGGATGCGCATCACGGTCCAGGGACCCGAGGACTACCGTGCTCTGACCCGTCTCTTCGACGAGCTGTCGATGGCCTACAACCGGAGGCTGACCGTCGAGGAGAAAGGTTATAGGGCCGTCCTCCGGGGAATCCACAAAGATATCCCGGAGGACGAGGTAGCCGCGGACCTCAAACGCAAGGGGATCGCCGTCAGGGAGGTTCATCGCCTCTACAATAAGCAAGTAGGGAAGTACGATATCGTACTAATAGTCACCGACCCGAACCAGCGCAAAGCCGTCCACTCCCTTAAGGAGGTCCTCAAAATGGCGGTGAGAGTGGAGACTCCCAAAAAGAGGACCCACCTCTCACAGTGCCACAACTGCCAGCGGTTTGGCCACGGCGCCCGTGGCTGCCACTCTCCCCCCCCGTTGCGTCAAGTGCGCTGGGGATCACGCGACTCGCGATTGCGAGCGCCCAAAAGGATGCAAGGACCCGAACGGCATACGGTGCTGCAACTGTTTGGGTCGCAACCTCCCCCATGGGCATACTGCCAATTATGGGGGTTGCCCTTGCCGCCCAAAGAGTCGCGACACCGGGGCAAAGTCGAAGTCCTCGCCTCCCTCGGGGCGCAAGCAAAGCGCGGGCCGGGGTGCTCCCCATAGCACTCCGCAAAACTTCCCCGCCCTTCCGGCCGTAGGGTTAGGAGCCCCTAGGAACCCGCCGCCTTCAGCGGCCGTGGGTCCCCGCCCGGTGCCTTCTGCACCCCAATCCCAGGCGGGCCCCTCTGTATGGGGACCCGCCGCCAGTCAAGCGGGCCGGCCCGCTATGGACCCACTCTATGCGTTTATGCAGTTAGTACAGGTACTCCCACCGGAGGTGGCGAGCGGCCTGTCTACCCACATATTCGCATCAGCTACTCGCTATCTCGCCGCACCAAGCGGCAGCCAGGTTAACGGTGCCTATTAGTATGGATAGTACATCCCAGAAGCTTAAACCTGCTTCGATTACCATTGGCATTTATAATGCCAATGGGCTAAGGGGTATGAAGGACCAGGTGATGAACTTCCTTCGCGATCACTCAGTAGATTTACTTCTGGTCCAAGAGACCTTTTATCGTCCCGGCATTAGAGCCTTTCGCGTCCCTGGATACGTTCAGATTAGAGATGATAGGCAAGATGGTAGGCCATTCGGGGGCACGCTCATTTTCTACAAACGTAACTTACATTGCATAAGTCTCAATCCACCGCCCCTGACTAATATGGAAGTGTCGGTCTGTCGCATCTCGATGGAGGGGCACCCCCCGATATCGATTGCGTCAACCTACCTTTCACCTCAACGAGACTTACTTCTGACTGACCTCAACTCTTTAGCCTCCCTAGGTCCTTCGGTCATCGTGGCCGGGGACCTAAATAGTAAGCATACCAGCTGGGGATGCGTAGCATCCAATCCCAACGGCAATCGGCTTCATCACCTTTTGATCGATAGCCTCCCTTTCGATCTCCTCGCTCCCTTAGAGCCGACTCACTTCCCTCATAACGTAGACCACCGACCTGACATACTCGACATAGCACTACTAAAGAACGTAGCGTTAACTCTGCGTTCTATAGAAGTGCTACACGAACTAGACTCGGATCATAGGCCAGTCCTCTTGAGACTAGGCCCTCACCCCAATAGTACTCCTCGAACCAGGACACTCGTGGACTGGGACAAGGTACAATCAGGTCTCCTACAGACGGACTCCCCCCTGCTTAGAGATATCCCAGACAATATAACTACAACCGAACAGACAGACCAAGCGATCGATTCTTTCACCAACTACCTCAACGCTGTTCGAAGCAAAGCCTCAAGGAAGTGTCGGCGGAGGACATCCAAAACCGACCTCTACCTACGGAACTGAGAGAGTTGGTGACAAGGAAAAATCGCGCCATACGTACCTATTCAAATCATCCTTCTGCCGAAAATCGGCAAATCCTGAGGGACTTGTCTAACGAGTCCAAACAGAGAATTGCCGAATTTCGGGAGGACTCGTTCAGGGATCTGATGGGGGAGATAACGCCTAGTCACCTGGCTTACTGGAAACTAGCGAGAGCTCTCAAATCCGATGCCTGTTGGACCATCCCTCCCTTGGATCGACCGGATCACTCAACCCCCGCGTTCGAGGACAGTGAGAAAGCCGAATGCCTTGCGAGTAGTTTAGAGTCCCAATGTTCGCCCAACCTCCTCAACACCGACGAAGCCCACATTAGAAGGGTCGATTCCGAGGTGGACAGGAGATCGCGTCTCCCCGTAACTTCACCCATTTTACCGGTGTCGGTTAAGGAAGTCAGTGACCTTGTCAGGCGTCTCCGTATTAGGAAGGCTCCGGGTGCGGATGGTCTATCCAATCGCATCCTGAAACTTCTCCCCGAAACCCTCCTCCTCCTTTTGGTCGGCATCTTCACTGCCGCACTGACCAATGCTCACTTTCCAGCCGCGTGGAAATGTGCAACGGTCATAGGGATAGCGAAGCCCGGCAAACCCCGGACCTCGCCTGCCTCTTACAGGCCGATCAGCTTACTTAGCTCCCTTGGAAAGCTATATGAGAGGATCCTTCTCACGAGAATTCTCAGATTTACGGCTGAGAATAACCTCCTCATCGATGAGCAGTTCGGCTTTAGATCCGGACACTCATGCGTCCAACAGGTGCACCGCGTCACGGAGCACGTGTTGGATGGTTTCTCTCGATTCCAGGGGCTCAAGACCGGTGCGATCTTTCTCGACGTAGCGAAAGCCTTCGACAAGGTCTGGCATAACGGGCTTGTATACAAGTTATACCAGCTCGGAATGCCGGACAGACTCGTACTCACAATACGAGATTTTCTCAGTGACCGAAGCTTTCGATACCGACTGGAGGGAACGTATTAGGACCCACACCCCATCCGGGCCGGAGTCCCGCAAGGCTCCGTGCTCTCTCCCACTCTCTACTCGTTATTCACGAACGACATTCCCAGGCACCCTAAGGTGCAACTGGGGTTGTTTGCGGATGACACCGCGCTCTTTACGACTCATTGTAAGTACGCTACTATCCGGCGATACCTCCAAGAGGCAATCTCCGACCTAGGTCGTTGGTTTAATCTTTGGCGTATCGAAGTCAACCCGGAGAAAAGCACTGCAATAGTCTTTCATCCGTCGGACTGCATTAGTACAGAAAGGCGGGTGGCTCCGATCCAGATGTTTGACCGACCCATCCCCTGGGTCAACGAGGCCAAATATCTTGGAGTGACCCTCGACAGGAGACTGACTTTCCGTAGCCACATCCGTAGGGTACGCAACCGCGCGTTGTTCGTGCTAGGAAGGCTAGGGCCGATGATCAACAAGTTTAGTATGTGACGTTTGGTATGTCGTTCGGTAGAGGGGGTGGCAAATGAGCACTACCAAGTCATCATAAAAAAATATATATTTGGGACACAGGTCCCGTAAAATTAAAAAAAGGGTCGTGGGTGGTCTATGCCCGTCTAGATTGGCCGCCGTAGCTCCGGTACTCTCCTGGCTGGTCGGCGGCGGTCCGAAGCAGGGGTCACGCTCGGCCGGCTGTGATGAGGAGCAGGAACGGCGGCGGGCGAACGTCGAGCGGTTCCAGCCCAGGCCGCCAAGGTGGTGGTTGTGCGTTCCCAAATTTTAAATTAAAACGACGCACCCTGTGGAATATGCACTGGGTTAAAATTTTGTTCATGTTCGCTCTGCTTTGTGAACACCCTTTCTTCAGATACGACCCCTTAAATAAGCCGGTGCACCGTAAGCGTAAGCGTGTTTGTGTTCAAAAAGCAGAGCGGAGTTACAGTAAGCCTAATGCAAAACAACAGAAAAGCAATACTAACATTCTAATGAAGTAGGTAGGTACAAACTACTAGGTATGAGAACAAAGAAACGCAAAGTCATTTAGCCACTAATAATGCGCTTAGCAACAAATGCAATGGGTAAATAAAAAGGATTTAAATTTAACATTAACTCGGAGAAGATCACAAGTAAGCTACTTTACTGGTAAAGCTAAGCTACTTATATTACCTATTACTAAAAAAACTTTCAACACTTTGCACTGCACTTACCAATAACGTGGGTGCTGTATTTCACCAATTTATATTGGTGCCAGGCGAAGAAATGTCGCCTCAATAGGTGTCCGCGACCACCGAATAAAATAAAAATATTAAATGTTTAAAAGCGCGCCCGAACTGCAAGACGACACCTATTTCTTTGTGTGCAATTCGGCACGGGTCTGTTGTCTAAAGCGGCGGATCGCGGACTGCCGAGCCGCGCCCGCGCAAACTGCATCTAGAAATTTCCATGACGTAGACGCAGCGCGGCACTTAGTACAGTCGCGCAGAATAGTGTGAACGCTTACGAGTTCGTAATATGTTTTAATCTTATTTTACTCAATTAAAATAGATTAAAATTTATATTAGATAAAGTTTGATTAATTTGTGTATCAATAAATAATTTGATTGAATAGGTAATAATTTAATAATTCATTAGGTGTATAATTAAAATGTAATAATTTTGTATAAATAGTGTAAACAATTCAGTAAAAATAATAATTTAATGTATATATATCAATTTATTTGTAAATTATAGTAAAATTAAGGCTATAAAAACAACATGTACGTGCAACGTTACAAGTAAAATGTCACTTAGGAATAAGCTGACACTCTACAAGACTTGTGTTCGTCCAATCATGACATATGCAAGTGTAGCATTCGCTCACGTGCCTATGTCATCGCTCAAGCCGCTTCAAGTCATTCAGAATCGTTTTCTCCGAAGGGCGACTGGTGCCCCGTGGTACCAATCGAACCTCAGCCTGCACCACGACATGGAGATTAGCACCATGTATGGTTTCTTTAAGCAGGCTGCCAGACGTTATTTTGATAACGCTCCCCACCATAGGAATCCGTTAGTTAGGAAGGCTGCTGACTACGTCCCCATCCCTCCCCCCTCTATCGTTACTCGGCGCTCACTGATTAGGGGCCGCACGGTCCGGCGTCCTAGGCACACACTCACGGCCCGGACGACGAAATCACAGCGTCCATCGAAAGATGGAACGCTGCGCTTTCGGCGTCCAACACATCGCGTACACTTCAGCGTTCCCGCCGGCGGGGACGTCCACCGCGAGACAATACAGACACATACAGTCCGCTTTCGTCCCGGTACCGCCGCATACCGGGTAGAGTCAGTCCGACGCAAGTCGGGCCTAGCTGAGTTTCTTGCTGGACTCTTCTCAGCTAGGCTAGGTTTTAGCGAACCAGCGATAAAACTCCCAGTAGTTCGATACCACTCACACCCCAGATTCGGTTGATACCGTTCAACCAATCTCACTGGAGCGCAAACTCTTAGAGTATTCCAGTGTACAAACTTCCCCGCGTGGTCGTGCCGGAAGCTTCCCCTGGATTTTCCCCAGGCCACCCTCCAACCACGCAGTTCGACCGCTATATTGGGTCCGTCCTATTATAGCAACAGTCAGGTTCAAAAAAATAATAATAATAATAAAAAAAAAAAAAGAAAAATTAACTCGTAGTTACCCTGTTCGTGCGATATCCAACTAACCCCGGCTTTGAAGCCTATTATCTGACCATCTTTTGCCACATTTCCGAGCAAATGAAAAAAGTATACCTAAAATGGACCTGCGCCTGGGTTGGAGGGCGCAAAATCCACTCACAGATAAGATACCGTTAGCAGGTCACGGGTGAATAAGGTTTCAATTCAGTTAACTTAATTCACCAGAGGTTGAATACGAGTGCATAAGGTGTACTGTCCGTGTCTATATACATAATTCACCCGTAGTTGGGCGCGAGTGGATTAAAGTATATTCTCAGTGAACCTAATTCACCTCAAGGGCATTACGTTGACTTAAAACATCTTGTGGATTTGACAGGTGAATTAATTATACTTTTAATGTTCTTCATTTCCCATGTGAATTAACTCGGGTGCACTGAGTTGAAAACAGAGTCATGAATTTTTTTGGCATAGTATTAGTGTGTCCAAGTCAAGTTTAAACTTTGAGAATAAAAAAATACCTGTTATTTAATTATTATTTTTTCTTTTTTTTCAGTTTATTTCAGATTATTGAAGGTTTAAAAACTAACATTTTGTATATCCACTAGTTTCAAAATACCTTATTTCCCCAGGCTCTCGGTTCGCGCTGTGCGAGGTGAAGGTGATGGTGTACCAGATGGTGCAGCGGTACGAACTGATGCCTTGTGAGAGGACCACCATACCCTGTGAGCTGGCTAACAATAACTTCAACCTCAGGATCAAAGGCGGACACTGGCTGAGGATTAAGCCAAGAGCTTAAGATAAAAGTTACAATTCTGTAAATATTTAAACATGGATATATATCCCTTTTGTAGACAAGTTTTCTTCGAAATTAAACTTTCGTGAGACATGTTAACATAATACTTTTTATTACACGGTTCAACTCACGTATTCAATGTGCAGTCTAGCGCTGGAGCAGTTATCCAGCGCTAGACTGCCCCCCTCCCCCGCCCAGTCGGCGCGTGCGACACGCGCCGCTCGGCGTGAGGAACGGGTGCGGGTAATGATACGAGCGACACCGCCGCGAAAACACTCACCCTGAAGAAGAACTCCCGAAGAGTTCGAAACATGTCGCCCGGAGTGACATTGAATACGTGAGTTGAACCGTGAAATTAAAAGTACAATGTATCTTGTAACATTCTTAAAAAAAATATTTTACTTAAGTTTTTGAAGTAAACTGGAAATGTTCAAGTTTTCTGTACATATGTGTTATTTCATTTTCTGTACATATTTGTGAAAATATAAACCGCAATTGACAATAAGTTATCACAACACTAACGAGCCGCCAACTCAATGAGATTAACTGGGTTCGACATGCTCACGTGCAAGAAGGTAAAAAAAACAGGTTTTACTTTGTTTGGATGTGTATTTTGAACAAAATGCGACTATTTTATATGCCTGATAAAAATTTAGTTTTGGAGGAAAATATGTAAAAAATAACTAATTTTGCATATGACTAACATAACCTTAAAAGTTATGTAACTATCTCAAAATGAACGTTTCATGGATTTTCTTCATTTTTGCGCAAATTTCAGTCTCCGTCCAACGTGTCCTAAAGTTTAATCTGCCGTGTCCGATCGGATGAGACAGCACGGCCACTATTTGCAAATCTTGGAGTTTTAACAGTACCTTCTCCATACATATTCGAGTTCGCTAAGTATGTTAGGTAGGAGACACCCGGAGGAGTTCCCTATTGGTAACTCTTATTCTGCAAGACGGGAACCAGGACTGGCCCTCCCAGCGCACAGGCTCCAAAACACTGGCAAGTCTCTTGGTGTAATGGGTGCTAAAATTTACATTTAAATACAGATTGATTCTGCAATCAGAACTTTAGACACAGAAAGTCGTTTTACGCACAGATCAAGGATTACAGGATTACAGGGATAAGTTCGCCTTTGTACTGATTACGCCTTTTTTGTCTGTATTTTTACCTGTGTCTTGTGTACAATACATACATACATACATACATACATACATACATACATACATACATACATACTATGTGGAGCCGAACACTTCATTAGAAATGTAATGAATTGGAATTGTATCATATTATTAAGTATTGTACCTTATTCAAAGCCTAAACAATTGAGATGGTAACATCTGTTTCGACGGGCAACACTTCCAAGTGACATTTCTTTAGTTCTGGTTTTTCCGCCAAAACCCCCACCTTTGACCTTTGAACCAGTATGACATCATAGCGGCTGCGCGCCGAGGAGCCGTCATTGGCGTTGTGTTTCTTGCAGAGACAAAACGTAGTACTAGCCTCGGCAGTACTATATTATACTTATAAAAATGGAAAATTCCTTGCATTTTTCTGGTCGTAATGTTCCATGATAGTGACAAAATTGCAGTTTGTATGCTACAAGCTATAGTATCAATGAAATGAAGGTGCAGGATTGTACTCCGCTAACAAAAGGTACGCGGTTAGCGAGGATTCTTCACTATTACCTGGCCACGGGCGGATGCTACTTGCTAGTATTGGAGGAAATCGTGAGTAGTAACCTACTCGGGCGGAAAGGTGCTTTAATGATGTTTATTCCTCAAACATGAAGGAAATTTTGATGAATTAAGGTTTTTGTCAATTTGCGTACCTCGAAGCCCCCTTTAGTTCTTTTTGCAGTAGAACTGGCACGGCCTGCCCATGCTAGTGCTCATTTGAAGCAGATTGATTTTAAATTCGAAACTTCCCTCAATTCATCGGGTACTGCAATTGTCCCGTTGGATATTTCAATACACACAGATAATTTAAACAAGTTCATCTGAAAAGTAGGACTTCCTTTTATTTCCAAGGTTCTATGGCAACTTGTGGACTGTCGCTGTAAACACATTTTCTTACTCCACCTCCATACTAGCCCTAGTTTTTTTTGCATAAGAGCAAAGGAATTGAACTTCGGCGTCGCTACGAACGAAGCTCATTTCATGCTCATAATGCCACATCACATTCAGCATCGACTGCTAAAGACCAGTATGACGCAAGAAGTTGTAAAAATGGATGAGTAAATTTTATCCGCCGCTCATTGTAGTCTACTGAATATAAACAAAGCCTCTCCGTATGTCACGATGAGTTTACATGGTTTTACGAACTGTTGTCTAGACACGCGGCAGCGCAGCGTGCCCAGACAAGTTCAAGGCGTAGAGGAACTGGCGACGCAGCAGCCGAGTGTATATTTACACGAACCATTTGGAGACACTTTTCATTGTTTAATAACTCAAAATCTATTTAGTATAGACACATGAACTATGGTTTAAGTATGTATCAAACTACCTTAGATTAACGAGAATCCGAAATTTCATATATTCAAGTAAAACGGTTATTAAGATATTAACGGTTAAAAATCGGCATTTTTATCACGAGTAAGTTGATAGACATTTAGCTGACCGATCAAAAACCTAACACACTTCCAAATGACCTAGAAAATTGAAATTTGGCGTCTAGCCGGGTAACTGTCTGTTTACAAATAAAAAAAATAAAAATGCGGCATTTTGAACTATAATTATTAGTAATGTTTGTTACCTGAGAACTATTATCATCTACATATAAACCGATTTGAAAAAAATCTTTTTTTCTTAAAAGGACCTACTGTTACCAAGTGAGGGTCTGGATCAGGACCCTGGTCATTCTGTGTAAATTTGTATAGTAGCTCGTGCAATATCTCTTGAAAACCAATGTGATTTCATAAATACCATACTTTTGAGCAATAAAAAAATCCCTTCAGCTGTGGCGAAAAACATGGCCGCTTACCCACGTCTGTAGCACCCTCTGAGGGGCGCTCCACCGACAAGGTTTGTGGGGTGAAGTGATATAGTAAAATTAAATTTTCTTTCGTTTTTTACATAATCACAGCCAGGATTTTGGATGAAACTCAATCTTTATTAAATTATCTAACTGCAACGATATATCATCGTTACATTAAAGTCGTATTAAGGCTATCTAATTGACCTCGTCACCACCTCACCGAAGTTTATGACACAAATTGGTTATTTTAAATATAATCAATTGGTTTTTTGGGGTGTTAAATGGGCTTAATTTGAAGAAATTTGTTTTATACTTATTCGAAAAACATAAAATGGCAGGCTCATGAGTATTTTTTTTTACACCAGACCATTTTAAATTTTTAAATATTCTACCAAAATAATGCCTACACTCAGAAGTTGCTCGTGTGGGCTTCGATTTACATGCTTATATCTGAATGTTTTTTTTCTGTATGTAATCAAATTCATGCCTAAACAATAAATTTGCATCATCAACTAGGTGTAGTGTAACCGTAGCTTTTTTTATTGTAAGTGCAGCAGGTTTTATGTGAGACTAAAATTAAAAAAAGTATGTCTACATTCATACAAAATAAGCTCTTCCAAACAAGTGCAATTAACACAGCAACTATGTATATGTTTTGAACCAGACAAATAAAGTTTCTTAAACTTCCCATTAAGTATATTTTTAGTTTAAACTATAATATAACCATCAGTAAAACAAAAATCACATCAAAACATGATCTAAAAACAGTATAAATCAAGGTCTTGATTGGTATAGAGTGCGGATCGTAGTGACGTCACGAGGTATCATGTGGGCATCACTCGGAGGGAAATTCCCGGTCGGTTAAGTCCCCCTCTGAGTGGTTTGTTATGATCGTTACCAATTTCAATCGATTTATTTACTTTCGGGCCATAGTTAATCCATTTAAGTTCATTTTAAATAAATGTATGATAACTAACGGTAATTTTAATAGCTAATAGTCATGTTAAATTATTAGAAAACCGCTAAAAAACGTGTTGCCAAATTTTGACCATGTGTAGGTATGTTGTGTTAGTCACGGGTTGATTACAGCTAACCCGTTAAAATAACACTTTTTTTATGTAATTCTAGAGATTACATGTCTACAAAAACTGTCCTTCTGGCACTAAAATTCAGCACTAAACCCACTTATTTTCACTCGCGAACACCGACTGTGTCAAACGCGCCACTGACTGTTTTAGACTAACGACCAAATTATTTTTTTCCTCCATTGGCCATTGAAATTTTCGTTTGCTTAGCTGTCTCGCTTCATTGGCTATACGTTTCAATGGATTCAAGCGAGATCGATCCATCCGAGATCCGAATGACGGTTTTATTTCTAAAAAAGTAAGCAAAGCCATTTCGCCCCTCAAAGGGGCGCTCCACCGACCTGCGGGAAAAAATATGAAGCCCACATATATGGCAAATGTTTTAACGGATCACCAGATTAAGTAAGTAAAATAAGTAGTAAAATATAATATAACGCCAGAAAAACACTTTTTACTGCCGAAAATAGTAAATTCTCACCAAAATTTAATCTCCATTTTGATGTGAAACAACAATCCAAATTATAACATCTTACTATCCTATTAAAGAAAATACTATCCTAATAAATCATTGCTAACCCAAAAATAGTAAATTATCACCAACATTTTAATCTCCATTATAATGTGAAATAATAACCCAAATTATAAAATCTTACTATCCTATTGAAGAAAATGCTATCCTAATAAATCATTGCTATCCCAAAAATAGTAAACGATCACCAAAATTTAATATCCATTTTAATGTGAAATAATAACCCACATTATAAAATCTTACCATCCTATTAAAGAAAATGCTATCCTAATAAATCATTACTATCCCAAAAATAATACATGATCACCGAAGTTTTATCTCGATTTTAATGTGAAATAATAACCCTAATTATAACATCCTATTATGCTATTAAAGAAAATGCTATCCTAACAAATCATTGCTAACCCACAAATAGTAAAATAATTTCTTAAATTTGACGGAGCCCCGCTTTCGTTTCTGGGACCCAGTCTCCCGCCCTCCGCCCGGGCTCCCACCAGAAACTCGAATCGTTGGCCCTTCATTTCACGTGCGCACTCGACCTACGCTCCGCTCAGGAGGTCGCCGGCTCGCTTCGCTCGCCACCTTCCCCCACTCGCTTTACTTCGGCCTCGTGCACCCCGTTCAACTCAGGACCTCCTTCGCGAGCTTCTGGCTCCGCGGGCTTTTATATACACTCTAGGGGTAGGAGAGACAAGACCACGTGGAAGTGGGGTGCGCTGATTCAGATTTTGTAATATGCATATATTTTTTGGCAATCATAGTGGGTTATTTAGGTAGAAATATTGTATTAATTTGATCGCAAAGATTTGGTGATCATTTACTGAATTTGGTGTTCGAATACAATTTAATGTGCAGTGGTTACTAAAACAGCTAGTACTATTGTAATGATAGAATTATTTTTTTTTGGTGTTTAGTATATTTTTTTGGTAAGAGAGTTTAGGGTATCTGAGTATTTTTGGTGGTCATTATATTTATTTTTATTTATTTATTTATTTTTCCACACTTGCAACTATCTTTACAGGTACTACTAACCTAAGACAATAGTGTAACTATTTGTACATTTCTGTTACCTATTTATATCTACGTATTATAACATATTATGAACAATGACGACTTTGTGAATTCATTCAGAGAACACGAAAACAGGTCTATGTTATCTGCTATTAAGTTGAGGGTGCGGGGCAAGGCGCGGGTCAGCAGCGCCATACCGAGCAGGTTGGTGCGCCCGCGCGGCGCGGCCAGCAGCTGCGGCCGGCGACGACACCATACGAGTACCTGTCAGGGACACTCAGACTCACACAACTCAACACCTGGCTGTTGCATATTTGACCATTCATTATTTTAAATACTTACGTTGCCAGACACAACTCTCTGCGCACCCGCAGCTCGTTGTACCCCACCATACCCAAGACAAACAGAGTTTGATACATGAGGGTGTAGTACGGATAGACGCCATACTTCTTCCAATACAAAAAACGAATAAATTTATTTTGTATACGCTCCACCATAAGTTGATATTTAGTTTCATGTGGAGCCCAGATGACTGAGTTGCACTCGAGGCTACTTCGGACCACAGCGTTGTACAATGCAATTATTGATCCTATACTGGTAAACTCCTTTGAACTACGAAGTACAAATCCAAGAATTCTGTATGCTTTCTTACACATTTTGTTGATATGATCCCTAAACCTCAGATTAGCAGTGAAATTCACTCCTAAATCTTTAACCTCCGTCACTCTTTTTAATTTTACGCTCTTAATTTCGTAATCATGGACTATGTGGTTATGCGCTCGAGTAAAAGTAATAGTCACACACTTCGACGTATTAAAATATAATTTATTAACTTCACTCCATGAAACTACTCTATCTATATCTCTCTGAAATTGTTCACAGTCTGACGTGCTTTTAATAGGTAGAAACAGCTTTAAGTAATCAGCGAATAATAAGCATCCTGAGTTTCTTATAACCTGAGGTAAGTCATTGACCATAATAATGAATTCCAACGGGCCAAGGTTGCTTCCTTGACTTACTCCAGATCTTACAACGTAAGGTTCTGACCTGTATCCCGCGTAATCTACAAACTGATGCCTTTCACTCATGTAACTCGCGAAGAACTTTAAAAGATGAGGGGTAAAGCCCGCGCCTGCTAATTTTCTTAGCAGGATATCTTTGTCAACGAACGACATCAAACGCTTTTCGAAAATCAAAATAAGCAGCGTCAACTTGCCCCCCATCATCTACTTCTGGTATAACTTGAGTCACGTAACTAAGTAAGTTACTAGTTGTGCTACAACCAGGACGGAAACCGTGCTGTGCGTCGGATAGCTGAGTCCGTAGTTGGCTGTAAATAACATTTTGCAAGGCCGACTCAAATGCTTTGGCTGGGGTAGACAACACCGCAACTGGTCTGTATCCTTCGACACCTTTACCCACTCCTGCTTTCGGGACTGGGACTACCCGTGTTGTTTTCCAGGAGGCTGGAAACACTTCGTTCTTCAAACACATTGAAAACGTGCAACAGAGGTTCAGCTAATACAGATCTGCAGTCCCTAATTAAGAACGCGGGGATGCCATCTGGTCCAGCTGACCGCTTCGGTTTCAGTTTAAATATTTATATTTAATCCCGATCCTAATTACACGTTCTGAACGGGCTATCCGGACAGCGCCACGTGACGATACCTATAGTAGTTATTGCCAATAACATTAAAATTGTTGTTTTCAATGAGAAATGAGCCTACTGGTGACTAAAACGGGGTTTCGTGCCATTGCCCACGCCATCGCCATTTTCCAACCGGAGACGATGAATAAAGGCAAGAAATTGATGCTAGCTGGGCATGTCCTTGAGGTTGAAGACATTCGCCGAGGAGACATGACATTGGAACACAACTGGAACTGGCTTCCTCATCGGCTTTTCTACCTCTAATAAAGTGTGCACTACAAATTCTGTGATCTGGCTTTGGCTGCTACAGGGATCCATCGGTAACATAGTAATTCACCGTAAATTTTCAATTTAATACTTGCATCCAATGATTACGTACTTAATGAATTTTTTTAGTGGTTCGGTGACTTACCTTTTATTTCTTACGGCAATTATCCTCTTATTTCTTAGGTTTCGTTTGCACCACGGTCTTGGAAATTGGTAAAATTAACAGTCGCTATTCTTCTTGGTGTTATTACAATTCACAATAATACATCGTACTAGAACCATATTAAATTAATATCAAAAACGATTAGAAATTTTTTACTGCCATATGGATTTGACAGCTCAAGTCAGCGAAAAAAATTTAAATTTTAGCCGTAGCGAGCGCTGTGATCGTTTAGGCTACTCCCTCCACCCGCTTTGGACCCTGCCAATAGAATCCGAATTTGTAAATGTTTAATCCCTTGAACCCAATGATATCGAAAGTAAAGATACGCCTGACCGAACAATTCGCTTGACATCTGTCCCTTATGGAGAAGAGTGGCGCCATCTGTAGTACGGACTGCGTACCACGTGGCGGACCGCGCGGACTATTCGTTTGGGTGGCCAGGGTAACCTTGTAACTGGGACCTTTAAACTAAATATGACATGACCGACGGAGGAGTTGGTTCCTATTAAAAACTTAAAGCTATGGACCTAATAAGTGCCTGAAACAAAAATGGTGCTATTGTCCAGCGTGTCCTCATTTACGACAATTTGTTCGAGCACTCTGCCCCACTAATATATTAACATTATTATATTTTTATTACTCGTTATTATAGAGGCTATCGTGACACATAATCTCCGGAAATTTCAAGTGTCTACATATTACGGTTCTCGAGATATACCGATTGTTATGGGCGGGCAAAAAAACGCCATAAAATTACGTTTCATGTATGAGAGCACTGTTTATTTTTTTTTATTTTTGTGAATGTATGTTAAAGCAGCAATAGAAAAACTACTTCTGTGAAAATTTGAACAGTCTAGCTATTATATTGATTTAAACTTTCACGATACTCACACATTATTTATACTAAACGGGACTTGATCACGTATTAACTTATACCCGCGCAGCAAGAAGATGTTGATACCCGCACAAGCCAGTTGTCCCGTGACCATAGATGTTGCAACACATCCGAAACGTCGGGAGACCTCAGTGAGGTAAATAAATAAGTTAATACGCGATCAAGGCCCGTTTAGTCTAGCTATTGCTGATACGCAGACAGGCGGATGGACAGCGGAAGCTCAAGAACAGGGCTCCGTTTGATATCTTTTGGGAACTCGACTCTAAAAACTATCTAGTTGAATTCCTTGACCCCAAATATGTATATTCACCGGTATCCTGCTGTTTCGGCAAAATATTTTTCGCCAAATTTCACTTCCCAAAAAACTTATGGCAGTAGTTTCATTTCCCAAACGAACAAATAGCACATTTTTGTTTCGCATTTTGTTCATTTGGTCAAAATATCATTTGGCATAATTTTGCTTTGTCAAGTGTTATTAAGACAAAAGTTTATTAAGCAAACACTTTGTTCGGGCTAATATTGTTTTCCAAACAAAACATTTGTTCAAATTTTCATTTCGCACATTAGGTACCAGGGTGGAAAAAATGGCTTGTCATAAGCGAACTCTGTTTTTGGTCGGTTAGGTTAGGGTTCACTTGTGTCCCTCAGACCAGAAATAGACACCCCGCGCAGCGGGGTGGCGTCGATTCGCTGGAGACTCTCGATGAAAAGGGCGAAACCGACTCGGGGCTTGCTTGCATGCATGCTGCGTATTTGCATTATAATATATTGTTACCTAAGTACCTATAGTACAAAAGAACATAAACTTACCTGTAAATTATTTACTTTTGTTTCTTACAAACTACCCGCTTAGCAAAATTATGTAATCTCACTTAAATAGATTTCGTATGCACTACACAATTAGGATCTAAATCATATGCCATGCAATAATTTGGAAAAATAATGTTATGCTAAATAATACGTTTGACCAAATGAAACTTGACTATGTAAAACTTTGCCAAACAATAATTTGCGAAGTAATATTTTGGAGATATTATATAGGAGATATTGCCAAGTGATTTAATGCGAAACAATAATTTGACTGTGTTTTTTTGCCAAATGATCATTTGGGAATCATTTTTTGGGAAGTGACACTTTGGGAAATGATTTTTGCCCATACAATAGAGAACCATATTCACCCCCTTATTCATAAAACTTAACATGCTTGTGCTAAATAAAATGTGCTCTGACCCTTTCTTACGAACACAAAATGTTAAAATGACAGATAAGGACAAACGAATTTTAACGGCATATTAATTAAAATAGGCTTGTAGGACGTTTATGAATACGGCCGTTAGACACTAAGTTTGTCGTTCTACGCTAAATAGAACTCAGGATATTGATAAATTAACTAAAATTCAAAATGGCCGCCATAAAATTAAAGATGGCTGACGGAGGAGTTGGTTCCTATCAAAAACTTAAAGCTATGGACCTAATAAGTACCTGAAAAAATTTGGTGCTTTTGTCCAGCGTGGCCACATTTTGGACAATTTCTTCGAGCACTCTGCCCCACTATTAGCAAATAAAGAATAATAAGAATGCCTGAGACTTGGCAATACAAAATATCTCACAGATTTCATTACTTTTTAGAGATAAACAAGCAGCTCCATCGAGACTTGGCTAGTTTTTAGCAGAATGTTTTTGATGGGATTTCACTTCTTTTTGTAGAAACGTAGGCTTATTGATTTATTTTATTAGATTTTTTTATTTGACCCTTTGTTTTTCTTTTTAGGATAGATATATCTCCAATAGTTTGTTTTCCTAGTTTTTATAGTTTTCCCTTTATGTGGCCATTAAACCATAACTCTGTACCAAATTTCAGCTCTCTGAGTTTATGGGAAGTACTAGTTCTATTTTGATGATCATGAGTGAGTGAGTGAGTGAGTGTCATAAATGCGAAACTTTGCTCTCGCTTAGCTCCGGAACTAAATGACCTACAGACTTGAAATTTTGGATATTAAGTTTGTGATGATAGCTTACTGGATGACGAAAATATCTGCGTTCTGGTCTTATCCAGAGGTTCTCAAATAGGGGCCTGAAAATGCGCCGAAATAGTTCCAGTAAAGGATGGTACGGCAGTGTTTGCTTCGCGCTCGACTTGGCGGGGGCACCGTTGTGCCATAGATATCTGGATATCTATGGCCAATGAAGCGTTAATTGTACCTAGAGTAGTCAATTATTACGGTAAGAGAACCAGATCTTATCTCGTTCCTAAAATTTATAACAATAAAATTATGAAGGGCCTGTTTCACAATCGCCGGATAAAGTTATCTGCCAGTTAAAATTATTGCTATCCTTTTCTCCCGTCACACAAAAGAAAAGTGACAGCCAACATTTATCTGACGGATATGTTTTAACTGGAGATTGTGAAACAGGCCCTTAGTATTATTATATTGTTATAAAGTTTAAATATTATCCCATCAAAAACATAAATGTGAAAGGCTGCCAAGTTCGATACTATGGGAATGCTTCGCCTATAAAAGAAGTGAGATCTGAATAAGTACCAAGTTCCATAAAAATACCTCAAATCATAAATAGTTATAGGAATGCACACTTGACAGTACTTTATAATGATGTTACTTGGCAAGTTTTCACACACCACACACCTTTTCAATTTGGACTGCAATGTGTCAAGTATATAATTTCTATTAAAACTTGCCAAGTTACATCATTAAAAAGTACTGTCAAGTGTACATTCCTATAACTATTTATGATTTGAGGTATTTTTATGGAACTTGGTACTTATTCAGATCTCACTTCTTTTATAGGCGAAGCATTCCCATAGTATCGAACATGGCAGCCTTTCACATTTATGTTTTTGATGGGATTTCATTTATTTTTGTTAGGTGTAGGTTCTTTATTATTTTTTCATCACTTTTGCTTTAGCAAATGTCTCATTCCACTTAAGTATGTACTTTATACTATGCCCTTTAAACTAAGCGTCTAATTCTTTTTTCTACGCTTGTGTGGCACTGTCTGGATCCCTTTATTGGAAATGGAACAGTTTTATTGTTCTTGTCTTTAAGACAAACATGTATTGTCTTAAATTGGTATGTATCTAAATTTAAATAATAAGTCTTATCTCATTTCCAGTCCATACCTACTTATAGTAGAACAAAATTACACATTCGTTGTTTTCGAAACTGACTCGCGCTTGGCCGTTTTTAGATTTTTACTTTATTTCGACCTAAAGACGAACCTTCGAGCCAAATTTCAGGTCGGTACGACCATTGGAAGATAGACCCATTTAGTTCATTTTGACTTCATAGTAGAACAAAGTTACACCTTCGCTATATTTAAAACTGACTAACACTTGGCCGTTTTCAGATTTTTTCCTTTATTTTGACCTTAAGACCTATCTCCATGCCAAATTTCAAGTCAGTACGACTATTGGAAGTGGTCTAGGTTTTTGATGAGTGAGTCAGTGAGTGTATAGTAAAAATAGCGATTTTCTGACGTCAATATCTCAAGAACTGCTACAGGAAGAATAATGAAATTTTGTTTTCTAGACAATTAAGGGGATGTCAACAGACACTCGAAATTTCATATGCGTAGATAAAATATGTTTTGAGTTATAGGGTGGTCGAAAGTGGCCCGAAATGGTTCGTGTAATATAACCCACGGCCGGTGTGTCGCTTTTTTTTGCTCGAACTTGGCGGACACACTGCCGTGTGTCTAGATCCCATCAAAAACATAAATGTGAAAGGCTGCCAAGTTCGATACTATGGGAATGCTTCGCCTATAAAAGAAGTGAGATCTGAATAAGTACCAATTTCCATAAAAATACCTCAAATCATAAATAGTTATAGGAATGTACACTTGACAGTACTTTATAATGATGTTACTTGGCAAGTTTTCACACACCACACACCTTTTCAATGCAATGAATCGACACCTTTGGACTGCAATGTGTCAAGTATATAATTTTCTATTAAAACTTGCCAAGTTACATCATTAAAAAGTACTGTCAAGTGTACATTCCTATAACTATTTATGATTTGAGGTATTTTTATGGAACTTGGTACTTATTCAGATCTCACTTCTTTTATAGGCGAAGCATTCCCATAGTATCGAACTTGGCAGCCTTTCACATTTATGTTTTTGATGGGATTTCATTTATTTTTGTTAGGTGTAGGTTCTTTATTATTTTTTTATCACTTTTGCTTTAGCAAATGTCTCATTCCACTTAGGTATGTACTTTATACTATACCCTTTATACTAAGCGTCTAATTCTTTTTTCTACGCTTGTGTGGCACTGTCTGGATCCCTTTATTGGAAATGGAACAGTTTTATTGTTCTTGTCTTTAAAACAAACATGTATTGTCTTAAATTGGTATGTATCTAAATTTAAATAATAAGTCTTATCACATTTCCACTCCATACCTACTTATAGTAGAACAAAATTACACATTCGTTGTTTTCGAAACTGACTCACACTTGGCCGTTTTTAGATTTTTACTTTATTTCGACCTAAAGACAAACCTTCGAGCCAAATTTCAGGTCGGTACGACCATTGGAAGATAGACCCATTTAGTTCATCATGACTTCATAGTAGAACAAAGTTACACCTTCGCTATTTTTAAGACTGACTCACACTTGGCCGTTTTCAGATTTTTCCCTTTACTTTGACCTTTAGACCTATCTCCATGCCAAATTTCAAGTCAGTACGACCATTGGAAGTGGTCTAGGTTTTTGATGAGCGAGTCAGTGAGTGAGTCAGTGAGTGTATAGTAAAAATAGCGATTTTCTGACGTCAATATCTCAAAAACTGCTACAGGCAAAATAATGAAATTTTGTATTCTAGACAATTAAGGGGATGTCAACAGACAATCGAAATTTCATATGCGTAGATAAAATATGTTTTGAGTTATAGGGTGGTCGAAAGTGGCCCGAAATGGTTCGTGTAATATAACGCACGGCCGGTGTGTCGCTTTTTTTTGCTCGAACTTAGCGGACACACTGCCGTGTGTCTAGATGAAAAGTGCCAGCAAAAATATCTTTAAATCGAAATTAAAAAAGCTTATGTTAAAACAAAATGTACTCACCTTGAAATAGATCAAGAGATAACGTATAGCGAACTTACATTTATAACTTACACTACTACAGCAATTGATTTGTGTACTTCTAAATAGCTAGCTTAAAACAGTAATGTACGAAAAGGGAGTTTATTTCTGCAAACAAACAAACTGCTCTACAGTTCGGCGGAAGTTGAGAATGTTTAAAAGAAGTACTGTTTTTCTCGTGAATAAATGCTTTATTTATTTATTTATTTATTTTATTACTTAGATGGTTGGAAGTCCTCAACTGTGCGCTTCTCCAGAAACTTCCTGCCTCGCACAGCTAATCCGTGGAATGGATTGTCGGCTGCGGTACTTCCGGACCGATACAACCTTCATTTCATACCTTCAAGAAAAGAGCGTACTCCCATCTTAAAGGCCAGCAATTATATGAATTTCAGGGTTCAAGTTATATCAAAGACGAGTAAAGAGGCGAGTCGAACCATTCTGTAATTTGTACTGCTGGGGAGAAATCCACAAAGCTCTCAGACTACTAGCTGCATTTATAGATGGACCAGTATAAATTGCACCACCGAATACTCACGTAAGTGCTACAATTCTAGGGGTCACATTACATTAGTGATTAGCTGTCAATCAATTCAACGGCTCCTTATGAATATAGGGCTTAGAAACGCAGTATTAGGCCCATCTAGCAAATCTGACTTATTAGCAATTCTGTCAAATTGACGTTTTAAATCGTGAGACGGCGATATCCAATGGCAGGTTAATACTCTTTTCAAGAAGCGTCACATAGCTTTGTTCAAATTACGACCGTATGCCAAAGCTGATAACGTTCACTTTTGCAGAATTTTGAGATATTTTTTACTGACAATTGTATCAGATATATTTTGTGCTTTCGTTAAGTGATCCGATGTTTATGCTTCTACAGCGGATAGATAATTACGCTGGTCACATCATTTTGATTTCGTGGAGTATCAGATATTTTTACTTGGTCTGATCTGATATTTAAGCTGTTACAGGCAAATTATTTTTATGCCGGCTGTAAATCATCACATATTTTTACCGCCTTTGTATCGTCATAAAAATATACCTTCAATTGATGATCACATATTTTTGCAGCCTTGCCCATGTAGTCATATATTTATGCTGGTGACTGTACAGCCCCACTTCCGCATATCTTGCACCAATATGATGCACTCATTCAAAATTAGGCCCGTACTAAACAATCTGTACTGACTTGACTGCCTTGCACGTACGTAGCAAGCATGAAATATCACAATAGATGTCAAATTAGTATGCCTAATTGAGACAAAATATCAACCTACACCACATCTAATTAACTTGAAAACAACGGTAACATAGTTGGCCGCGTCAATTCATGTATGACAACTTTACAACCCCCTAAGCACTCCAGCGGGATCCTGTTGTTTTACCAAATTTATTTTGGTCAAATTTCATTTCCCAAACCAATTTTAGCAACTATTTTGTTTGCCAATGCAAACTTTGGCACAATTTTAATACGAATATTTTCATTACGTCAAATTTTCATTCACCAAAATATTATTACGAAAAATTACATTATGGCATGTGGTCTTTTAGCAAATGCTTTAACAAGGCAAAAAAACATTAGACAGTCAACATTTCGTCAAGTTAATGTTATGGCAAACTATAAATAGACAAACATGACAATTGTTTGGGTTATGACATTTTACCAAAATACTATTAATTAAACGGCACGGTCCCTTAAATAAAAAAAATGCACGGTTAAGTAGGTCGGTAGGCAAAGGCGTTAAATTAGGTTAGAAGAGCGAAAAAAGGGGGGCTCGGGGGGTGAAGCCTCCTAGCAGTAAAAAACCAAACAATCTTAACAATGGTATTATTTGGTAGGTTAGGTTAGGGTTAGCTTGTGTCTCTTAGAGCGGAAATAGGCACCCCGCGAAGCGGGGTGACGTCGACACGCTGGCGGTTAGGTTAGAATTGCGACTTCTACACAAATTAATTTTCCCTACCCACATAACAAAAAAGTTGTTATTTTATTGTGTAATACACCATTGAAATAAATGCAAATAATTTGTCAATGAAGAGTTCCTCTGCTGATTAACCGACGGAATAGAAATGGTCAATTAAATATTGACGATACAAATCATTTTCCATATTTTGTTTTGGTTAAAACATATTATGCCAACTAACATATTTGACTGAATGAAATTTGGTCAAAGTACCAGTTGTTGAACGAGATATTGCCTAAACATGAATTTGCGAAACATAAGGTTTGCGTAAGAATTTTTTGTCGAGTGTTAATTTGGCAAACGATTATTTGGCAAATGAAATTCTACGAAAAATGTTTTGGGAAGTGATAATTTGTCAATTTTTTTTGGTAAAACAAAGGTAACCCCACTCCAGCATATGGGTATCATGTTGCAAAACGTTGGACCTAATTGACCTCTGGCAATGTGCTGACGACATGAAAACACAGAGCCGTTAATGAAGGCCCGAGCACAACAGACACATTGGACGCACACACGTACTTAGATGACAAATACTCTGTCATATTGTACCTACGGAACCCAAACAACTGAACCCGAGGTTTTTGCCGCCGCCGCTAGGTAACTCTTGCTTGTTTTTTGGGATTTTAAGAACGTCGACAAATTGACGTCCGCAAGTTGTATTCTTTGAGCTTTTGTTTTTTGCCATTTAAAATTATGATTTAACAAGCTACCGGAAAGATCAGTGTACTTATATAAATTATGAATGTCAGCTTCATGGAAACACTTGTTGTGGCGGCGCGCCGGTAAACATTTACCGCAGCGGCGACGGCGTCGGCGGCGTGACCTTGTAGTACCTACGTATCCGGTGCGATGAGTGAAGATGATAATTATGTAAAGGAATTTCATACAACCTTGCACACCTAGGCCTGTAAAGCGGCGTTCTCACGAGGCGATTTTTAGTTGATTAACTTAAATCGGTTCACGAATTGAGTGACAATCGCTAATGAGAACATGTTTTCAATAAACGTTGATCAACTTTTATTGAACAACAAAAAGTTGAGTCGGTTCAATTTGATGACGTCACCGTGCAAGCAACAACTTATCGCATGTGAGAACGTTCCGTTCAAGTTGTTTGCTGTTAAAACTGAGTGCGTGCGGCCAAAATGACTACAAATGTCAGTTTGTCATAATTATTGATTTAAACTTTCACGATTCTCACACATTATTTATTCTAAACGGGACTTAATCGCGTATTAACTCATCATCAAACCACTGGATTGAGCTCCATAATGGCTGGTTTACATTGAACCAGTGACTGGATCCAACGCCACTGGATTCCAGCGTTGGCATAGCACTGGATCAATGTAAACATGTTTCAATCCAGTCCAGCGTCCAGTATCCAGCTCCAGCACTGGATCCAGATAGAGCACGTTTTATTTTTTAAATCCAGTAACTGCCCCCCGCACGCCGCGCACCCCCGCGCCTGTGACACTGGATCCATGTAAACGCGATGCGCCAGTCGCTGGCACGTTATCGTATGGTGACCACGTGCGTCAAAATTTTCTGGTTTCATCCTCAAAGCTAATATGTATTCCTTGGTATCTTCTGTCCTGAGTTGATTCATAACCCTTCAGCTGTGGTGAAAAAACATGGCCGCTTACCCACGTCTGTGGCACCCTCTGAGGGGCGCTCCACTAACAAGGTTTGTGGAGTGAAGTGATTTGGTAAAATTAAATTTTCTTTAGTTTTTTACATTATCACAGCCAGGATTTTGGATGAAACTCAATATTTATTAAATTATCTAACTGCAACGATATATCATCGTTACATTAAAGTCGTATTAAGGCTATCTACCTGACCTCGTCACCATCTCACCGAAGTTTACGACGTATTTTGGTTATTTTAAATATAATCAATTAGTTTTTTGGGGTGTTAAATGAGCTTAATTTGAAGAAATTTGTGTTATACTTATTCGAAAAACATAAAATGGCAGGCTCGTGAGTATTTTTTTAACACTAGACCATTTAAAATATTCTACCAAAATAATGCTTACTTTCAGAAGTTGCTCGTGTAGGCTTTGATTTACATGCTTATATCTGAAGTTTTTTATACTGTATGTAATCAATTTCATGCCTGAACAATAAATATGGGTCATCAACTAGGTGTAACCGTAGCTTTTTTTATTGTAAGTGCAGCAGGTTTTATCTGAGAGTAAAATGAAAAAAGTATGTCTACTTTCATACAAAATAACCTCTTCCAAACGAGTGCAATTATCACAGCAACTATATGTTTTGAACCAAACAAATTAGGTTTCTTAAAATTCCCATTAAGTATACTTTTAGTTAAAACTATAAAATAACCATCAGTTAAACAAAAATCACATCAAAACATGATTTGAAAACGGTATAAATCAAGGTCATGATTAGTATAGAGTGCGGATCGTAGTGACGTCACGAGGTATCATGTGGGCATCCCTCGGAGGGAAATTCCCGGTCGGTTAGGTCCCCCTCTGAGGGGTTTGTTGTGATCGTTACCAACTTCAATAGATTTATTTACTTTCGGGCCATTGATAATCCATTTAAGTTCATTTTAAACAAATGTATGATAACTAACGGTAATTGTAATAGCTAATAGTAATATTAAATTATTAGAAAAGCGCTAAAAACGTGTTGCCAAATTTTGACCATGAGTAGGTATGTCATGTTAGTCACGGTTTTATTACAGTTAACCAGTTGAAATAACACTTGTTTCTATGTAATTCTAAAGATTACTTACATGTCTACAAAAACTTTCCTTCTGGCACTACAATTCAGCACTAAACCCAATAATTTTCACTCGCGAACACCGACCGTGTCAAACGTGCCACTGACTATTTTAGACTAACGACTAAATTGTTTTTTTCCTCCATTGGCCATTGAAGTTTTCGCTTGCTAGCTGTCTCACTGAATTGGCTATACGTTTCAATGGATTAAAGCGAGATCGATACGCGAATGCCGGTTTTATTTCTAAGAAAGTAAGCAAAGCCATTGCGCCCCTCTGAGGGCCGCTCCACCGACCTGCAGGAAAAAATATGAAGCCCACAGAGGGATGAACACAGCTGAAGGGATAAGTAAAACAGACCCTCCAGAACTCTCTGTGTCACTAATCCATTTTCTCACCCAAATTCGATTGTCCTTTAACAGTTCTTCCTCAAACATGTCAGCCAACTCATCGCGTAGTAACGCGCAAAGATTTTAGACGCGATACACTCATTTTGGATGTTTTGTCACCTCCGTAATCCAAGTATGACTACTGGGCCAATGTAAACGGCCTGATCTAGTAGCCCATTCCAGTCCAGCGCTGGAATCCAGTGGCGCTGGATCCAATCACTGGATCAATGTAAACCGAAAGTCCTGTCTGCGGAACGACATTTCTATAGTAGAAAAATACGTGAAGCCGTTGAAATCAGAAAACATCGTAATATCAATCGGGATGACGGTTTTAAGATTTCATCTTCGTGGAATCCTATCATAAGTAAATGCCAGCATCAAAAAACATCGTCCGTTATATCATGTGTCGGCCCGGCCCGGTGTCAACCCTAGTGTACAAGTGGTTCATAAAGACCAAATGCGGGTAGTTCGGAAAACCCGCGCAGCAAGAAGATGTTGATACCCGCACAAGCCAGTTGTCCCGTGACCATGGATGTTGCAACACATCCGAAACGTCGGGAGACCTCAGTGAGGTAAATAAATAATTTAATACGCGATTAAGTCCCGTTTAGTATAAATAATGTGTCAGTTCGTCTATATAAATATTTCTTATTTCGCGGATACATGTTCGCACGACAGTGTTTGACGCCATTTTGAAGCCAACTGCCAGTTCGGTGCGAGCGTGAGAACGCAATTTAGACCGATTTTTATTGATCAATGAAAAGTTGATCAACTAAAATCGCCTCGTGAGAACGCCGCTTAAAGCAACCTTCTTTTGTTTTTAAACGGGGGGGGGGGGGGGGGTGAGGGCGCGGCGTCGGGCGCGGGCCCGGAGCCGACGGCGCGGCGGCGGCGGTGCAGGCTGTTTTTTTTTAGTTGTGTTAACACACGAATAAAACGAATTGCCTTCTGTTTATTTATATTTCATTGCAAGTTTGAGAAAAGCACTTTTTTCGTTTGAGAAATGGGGTTGCCGGCCGCGTATCCCTATCTGGCCTCGCTACACTCGGCCTTCTATATCTACTTAGCCTGCAACCCTTCGTTTCCCGGCCTCTATAGTAATGTACTATTTAATGACAGTAAACAGTACAAGAAGAAAAGTCTGTGAAATTGTAGTTGTGTAAGTTTGTTCACCCGCTAGAATGGACTTTTTGGGTGTAGTGGGGCAGAGTGCCTGAACAAATGTTCGTAAATGTGGACACGCTGGACATAAGCACCAATTTTTTTTCAGGCACTTGTTAGGTTCGTAACTTTAAGTTTTTGATAGGAACCAATTCCTCCGTTGGTAATTATTTTTGGCGGCAATGTTCGTTGTAGTTAATTAATATCTCGAGTTCTAAGACACTTAGAACCACAAAGTTGGTGTCTAAATATACGTATTTGGGGACGCGGAATTCAACTAGATAAGTATTTTGCCGATATAACACTGCATATAAATAGGTCAAAACATCTTTTTCTTCGAGTTGGTTTAAGTTATGTTAAAAAAACAATTATTAACATTATTATATTTATATTAACTGTTATTATAGAAGCTATAGTCATACATAATCTGCGGAAATTTGAAGTACTTATCTAAATATTACGGTTCTGAGATATACCGATTGTTATGGGCGGTCAATAAAATAACGTTTCATGAGAGAAGTTTAATTTTAAATTTATTTTTATGAATGTATGTTAAAGCAGCAATAGAAAAACAACTTCTGTGGAAATTTGAACAGTCTAGCTATTGCTGATACGCAGACAGCCGGATGGACAGCAGAAGCTTAGGAACAGCCCAACCAGCAAAACAGTCGTATAAGGAAAGCTTTTTACGGCTAATGATCGAGAAATAGTCGTAAAAAGGAGCTAAAGATGCCAAATCGTCGTACAAAAGAACTATACTCAACTCTTTAGCATTTTCACATTTTAGGCGTAAAACCATGTCGACTAAACGTTTACTCGACATGTTCACAGCGCGTTTACCCAATTATTGTATAAAAGTGTCATATTTCACTTTTATATCACTTCAAGTTCTAATTAATTAGCTGTATAAAACCTTCTAATTTTCTAATTAGCTGCTGAACAAGTCTTTATAGCACCGTCACTCGACTTTGTTCCCGTGGAAGCATTATAATGGTAAATAAGCTGCTTAAATGACCAAATAGCATCTCAGTTACTCTTAAAGCACTAAGTGTTAGATAAAAGATATCGATTCACTATTACAGCACTTTCCGAGAGAAAGTACTAAAAGTGATTGTTATAGCACTTACAGCAATCCAAATGGACTTTTAAAGCCATATTGCAGCAAAAAGTAGCATAAATGAGCTTTGAAATCTTTTACAGCACCAAACCGCAAGTCATGACTCATGACTTGCGGTTTGGTGCTATAACAATCACTTTTAGTACTTTCTCTCGGAAAGTGCTGTAATAGTGAATCGATATCTTTTATCATGAGTTTACGTTAGAGGCTCACATATTCTAGAAAATGCATAATAATCTGTGGACCAAATTCACTGTGTGTTTGTATAACACCGACAACATTATTCATAAGATCATGGCTACCATTCTATAGTTTTTAAGTAGAAAAAAATAAATATTTTGACTAACTTGAATTATTTTCTTATTTTACACACATTTATTAACGCTGCAAATACTTTGAACATTTAGCGCTATTAAAGCTAGCCTCGTTGCGATCAACCGACTAAACAGCTGAGTGAATGCAACGAAGTAGCTATCAAAGCACTATTAAGTCGAGAAAAAGCAATTTTATTGCTTTCAACCGACATATTAATCGACTAATGGTGAAATTATTGCTATTATAGCATTGACGGCGCTGTATGTCGCTTTGTATCGACTTTTATACCATCATTTGGCTCTTAACTCGACTATTTTATGACAATTTAAGCACTTTAAGCTGAGTAAAGTGCGCCCAAATCGCGTTGAGTAAACGTTAATAGATCTATTACTCGACACTTTAAAGATCCTTTTCTCAGCTTTAGGTGAAAAGAGGAACGACCGTGCTCTCGACTTTCATACGACTTGGTTTTAGAGTTTTGCTGGTTTTGAGGGTTCCGTTTGATATCCTTTGGGAACTGGACTCTAAAACATATCTAGTTGTATTTCTTGACCCCAATTATGTACTTATAGTTAGACACTAACCCGCCTTATTCATAAATATTAAAATGCCCCTGCTAAACAAAATGTGCTTTGTCCCTTTCTTATGAACAGGACAAACGTACTTTAACTTTTTTTTATAATAAAAAAAAATTGCACGCTGGTTCTTAAAGCCGCTATGTCTACTTTACGGTAACCATAAATGTCTCTGATTCCCACGATATAGGCTTAGCCTAGTGTGGGAGTCGCCGATAAAAACTGTTAAACGTATACATATTAATATTTGGTAAATAAAAATATTTACTTTTTTTTTTAACGCCATTTTAGTTAAAACAGGCTTACAAGCCTAGCGTACTAGAGTACGTTTATGAATACGGCCATAAGTTTGTGATTCTATGTTATTTAGTACTCGAGATATTCAAAATGACCGCCATAAAATTAAAGATGGCCGACGGAGGAGGTGGTTCCTATCAAAAAGTTAAAGCTGACCTAACAAGTACCTGAAAAAAATTTGGTGCTTTTGCCCAGCGTGTCCACATTATCACCTGAAACTGCTCTATTAGTAATTTTAGGCTATATTTTATACCGCGCGGGTTAGCCTGCGTTCTTTAGAATACGGGCTGCTAGTAAGATATATGCTTTACTAGCTTCCGCCCGCGATTTCGTCTGCGTGGACCCGGGATAAAAACTATCCTATATTTTAATCCAGGCTATAAACTATATTCGTGCAAAATTTCATTCAAATCGGTTCAGCCGTTTAAGCGTGATTTAGTAACAAACATCCAAACATCTAAACTTTCGCATTTATAATATTAGTGGGATAATTGAATTCATTTATTTCAGACTTTCAGGTCCATAAAATATGTTAGTAAAAAATAATAATACACTAAGCGGGTGCGTCCCACGAGATATAACAACAGTATATATAATTTCATATTAATAACGTTCACAAGATAAAATGAACGTTAGCTATAACAACAATACCAATACTTTTATAAGGAATAACGGTCAATAGCCATAATAATCATATTATATAACGTTTTTTTCTTCAACACTCAAATTGAATAATTTCATTACGTATAACGATCATAACGCATAGTATATTTTCGTATGAGGATTACAATACAGAAAATTAGGTTAGGGCTGTAAGTAAAAGGGGGGGATCGGGGGGCGAAGCCCCCCGCAGTAAAAAACAATAAGTACTCTTACCAATGGTATTTCTTGTAGGTTAGGTTAGGGTTGCCTTGTGTCCCTTAGAGCGGAAATAGACACCCCGCGAAGCGGGGTGGCGTCGACACGCTGGTGTTTAGGTAAGGTTAGGTTAAAATAATTGGCGTGTTTGATATAAAAATAAATTTAATTTCAATCTTAAAAACGTTTAATGTATTTTTATTCAAATTCATATATATTCCTTCATACGGCATTGCTATTAAAATAACTGAAGACGATTATAATATACGAGCTATATACTTTTAGATGTTAGATAAATTGAATAATAGATGTTATAAACCTTAGGTGTTATGAATATTATACGCATTAATCGATATATCAATTGATATTATGTCTAAAGTACGTTATACTTTACGAAATTATATATTTTGTCATTATACCTTTCGTTCGTTATGTGCAATGAACGTTATACTAAACAAACTTATACACAGTGAGCGTATATATTATGACCGTTATATGATTAGTTGTTATACCTCGTATTACTTACCCCACTAAGCCTTACTTACTATATTAGAACATCATTTATACTCGTAACTCCATAAATCATAATAAATGGTAAACACCCCCTCTGGAGTAGTCTGGACTCCATGTGGATAGTGTCCCAGTGTTTCCACATTGCACGGGCCGGGTACTCCACTACTAGCTTCAGGAGACTGTTGGGACTCGCGCACGCGCCGCATCGATCGGGGGGGCAGTCCTCTTACGAATTATAGCGCTAAAGCTATCCACGCGCGCCGCAAACATACCTGCTGCGCTACAAAAACGCGACAATCCCAGCAGCAACTTATAATCCATTATTAGTGATACTGGACGCGCGGAGCATTGTACGCTTTTTTTGTGTAGTCAGCCCATAGACTACACGTATAAAAAAACTATTTCACAAAATGACCTAAACATAGTTATCTAAACATCCCCGTTGCACCGAGCAAACCTACGAGCCAACATGTTTCTTCGAACGGACAATGCTCTGCGCTCCCTCTCCAGCTCCTCATCCTCATGGAGGTCCTCAGTGGCCCCATGACTGAGGTACTTAACGCGAGTGGTCCTCCTAAGGGGGGCTCCGCATTAGCACGCCTGGTAAGGAGTCTAGGGCCTTATTACCTTTGAATAAGCTCTTTAAAAAAAAAAACGCTCGCTCTTGCTGCTATTGTACCTCAGTCTATGAGCCACTGCATACTCCTCACAGATTTTGACAATCTCACCAGCGCACTTATCGATGGGCACAGTAGTACCATATCATCAGCGTAATTAAGATTATTAATAGTTGTTCCGCCATTAGAGCAACAGAGACCAGCACTACTGAGTTCAGCAATCAGCTCGTCTATGGACAGGTTAAATAACCTGGGTGAGCTGAGGCCACCCGGCCTCCCCCCACACTTCACCCTGTACACATCCGACTAGTACACCCCCGCTTGATTGGTCTGATGACCGTACCAATACCGGACCAGGTCGATCACTCCCCTCGGTGTATCTGTACATTTCTCCATTTTGCCCCAAAGAATGTCATAAGACACTGTATCAAATGCCTTCGACACATCCAAAAAGCAGGCAAAGACTGGAGTTTTGCTATGGGTGTAGTACTTGACAGTATGCTTGAAGCACAGAATCGAAGATTATAAGGTAATATCTTCATTTTGTAAAACATTGTTAAAAATAATACCTACATTTAATTGGCTTGAACAGCGTAAAAAACAATCGCAGGCGTTACTTTAATATTAATAAGGAACAAAAGCGTAAACATTTTTGACACCGACTGTACCCCACAAGGTGTTCAAGGTTTACTTTGCGGCGATAAATTGAATTGTTATCGATTCGTGACGACAAAGAAATGCACCTTCGTTTGTTTTGCATTCGAAACCCAATATCTCTAACGTTATCGTAATTTCCGATGAAGGTATAAAATATAACACTTTAAAATCTCGCGTTTGATACCTACGCATAAAATATTATTTTTCCGTGCCGAAACGTCAGAAATAAAGGTCAATATAATATATTGCGTTACGCCCGTGTAAAATACTAACTTAGATAAGAGTGATAACCGTTGCTGGGTCGTGCAAGTTATAGTTCGTTTTTTTTAGCATTAGAAAGAAGGATTAAGCACGAAGCACGAGGTCTTTTAAATAAGACACTTCATGCCACAGAACTGTCAAAGAATCACAAACAGCCAATAAAAAAGACTTACGTTATTGTTGTCTACCCTACAATGATAGAAGTGTTTTCATTATTTATATCTAAATAATACTTACAACGATATATTTATATTATTTTAAAGTATTTATTTTTTGACGAGTATTATTTGTTAATAAATATTAAGATTTTATTTTTCGCTGTGTGTGGTGGCGTGCGGACTGCGATGGACCAACCAGAGACAGGTCCAAGTGGCTTGCAAAAAAGACCGACTCGTACTCCCAGGAACGTTGTGCCTTCACGACAAGCAAAGAGACAGAAACACACGTGGTGGTGAACATTTACAAGTTGGTGTGTGAACTTTGCAGCAAAGATGAATTTCCGGGTAACATCCCCAAGCAGAAGGTTGACGACGACTGCTTCTTTATTTACCGTATTTCTAATCCCAAAAAAACGGACTATAGTACAAAACGCACCGACATATGGCGCTGTACACATGAGCAGCATGTCGATCACTTAACGCATTGTCAGATATATCTCAATGTCAAATTTTATATGAAAAACCGGCTAAGTGCGTGTCAGGCCACGTGCAGTGTAGGGTTCCGTAGTTGCCTGTCTGTCACATGTTGTTACATCGATACGCGCGCGACAACTAAATGGTGCGGTTTCGTCGGCTGAATCTGTGCTCAATTTAAATCAATTCAATTCAATTTAACTTTATTTCGGATAAATATCCATATCGGGTTAGTTACAGTAGGAACTTATATCTTCTTATGTTAGTTACACATTAATAAAAAGATATAAATATGAGTAATAAAATTAAAATTCAATGATCACGGCTATTATACATGGTGGAAAGATAAGACCAAATGTTTGTTAGGGAAATTTAATCCTGAATAATAATCCTATTGATTAGTGTAATAAAATAGTGAGTGTTTTTTTATTGTATTTTAGTTGGTTCTAGTCCCGGGCGAGGCAAGCGAGTTTTCGAAAATCTTTGAATGCAGTTTTGTTTCTTTTTAAAAATAAAGGAATTTTTCCTTGAAGTAAAATGAGCCAACTTAAGGATTTAAGGTAGTTTCCCTCCAGGGCCCGACTTATCTTTCCACCCTGTGTATCTTACTACTGTCCTGATCTGTGTCAAAAGTCTTTATTAAAAGGGAATAAGTTACTTTTGATGCTGACTGTACCTGTCCGCTATCACCTTCAAAATGCTGTCTTGACTCCCCCTGACACGGTCCATAAACAATGCATTTTTTTTCCTTATGATCGCGTGGAACCCGTTCGTGTGAGCGTCCTCAAACATTCCTGAGTCACTGCGCCATCTAGGGAGTCTCAACAGCATTCTGAAGGCGTTCGTTATTGTACCGGTTGCGAAGGGCGTTATAAGCTCGTTTCGTATATCAAAACCACAGGCTGCTTGCGTAAAATGATTGGCAATATGCTTTAAATAGCGTCACTTTTACCTCAGCAGAGCATCTCGCGAACCTGCGGGCCAACATATTACTCCTCACTGATGACGCCCCCCTCTCCCTCTTCATTTGACCGTCATCGCACAGATCACTCGAAAGTATGTGACCCAAGTATTTAAATGACTCCACTACCCTTAATACCTCTCCACCAAGAGTTACTGGCGGGATAAAGTAAGGCTTAATTCTTCCTGCCGTACTAAAGGTACATTTTAAGTTGGTTGCCTATTACTCGGTAACTAGTTATGCCTCCTCAGTCGTTATAGTTTTCCTTTCAAATTCAATATATTATAACGATCACGGCTAAGTAGGTAGTCTCCAGTAGTATCCATTTCGTCAGCAGGGGGTGGGTGGGGGCACTCGACTTGAACAAAACTTAGTGCTATAAAGCCCAATATCTATATCGCAAACGGGTCTAAATATATCGGATTGTATAATTTTTCATTGTTCGATTTTCGTGTCGCATAACAACTTTTCGCCTACAAGCGTTTGTCCTAGTAATTGTTGTATATAATATTGTTTCGCGAATTCGTTACGCATAATTGTTCTACTTAATTATGCGCATAATATTTGTTGTGTCGATAAGAGACGAAGTGGAATGCGGATGGACCCACTGCACGGGAACCAACATGCATACATGGTAGAAAAGTCGACGGAGACTTTTCAGAGCTTTAGATACAAAACAGTATGCACTAGGCTGCTTCTTCGATGTGGAGGGAGCCTTTGATAAGGCAACCTTTGCGGCGGTAGAAAAGAGTCTAGACCGGGGGAAGAACTGATCGAGCAGTTGCGAGAAGGATAGGCAAATATTTAAAGGCAGGGACATAACAGTGGAGCTGGAAGGGTTCTCTAAAAAATAAGTCAAAGTTGTAGGTTTCCGCGGAGTGGCTGTCTTTCCTCCCTTATGTGGTGCCTACTACTGGACTCAATGGAGAAGAAAGTCAACATGGGGGCGTGTATATGCAGGCCTATTCTAATGACGGAGTACTGCTGGCGAGAGGAACTGTCCTCAACATTATAAGATATATAATGAACAGAGTTCTCAGAGAGGTATTAGGATGGTGCCGAGAGAGACCTCTCTCTCGTAGTTGGTTTTAGATCCATCGAAGCTGGTGCTATTCACCAATAAAGAAAGAAAGAAGATATTTATTCACTGCAGAAAAAACACACAAAGACAAAAAATACAATACAATTGACACATAATGTGTGTGTCTTCGCGGTAGTGGATCGGCCGCTGTCTCAGCATTATGCCGAGGTGTCAGACAGACACCTACAGCGCTGATTTTCAGACAGCACCGTACGTGACCCACGGAACGCAACACAACATACTGCCGACCCGACCGATACAAACGTATACATATACATACCGGGTGGAAAGGCACGGCGATCCTTTCCGCAAAGGGGGGTTAGTGTAACTGATGGAGAATCGATTCATAATGTTTAGATTTTTGTTACGAACAATTAGTAAAAATATTAAAATTAATTAATGTTCTTCTAAGTGACAACCCTACTATTACTACGTACTAATAATTGTATAGACGTATTGATAAAGGTCACTGACCCTTGTGTTATTGTCAAAATGTTACTGAACCTAATGAGGGTTGTCACTTGCAGCATTTTGCATTAAAAGTTAACAGCCTATAACTTCAAAACACTTACGAATACGAGCCTAGTTTCTTTAGAGGAAATACAGTACTAAGTCTAAATAATCCCCCTTTTGCGGAAAGGAACGTCGTGCCTTTCCACCCGGTATACCTACACATAATAAATAAATAATTGATATAATAAAGTCAAATATGTAACGCAAATTAAAAACGCGAAAGGTTTGGGATGTTATGACGATAAAAGGAAGAAGGAGAATATGAACCCAATACAGATACTGAAAAAAGAACTGGAGATGGTAAAGGAGGTGAAATATCTAGGAGTGACACTGGACAGCACTCTCAGATATAAAACCCAAATCAAGGAGCAATCGGCGAAAGCCATTAAAATACTATACCAATGCAAAAGGGTAATGGGAAGAAGATGGGGACTGAGACTCGAATTGATCAATTGGATCTATTAGGAAATTATTCTAGTCGGGGTACTATACGGAGCCGTGGTGTAGTGGTATAGGGCTCGGATAAAAGAATATCAAATAGAACTGAACAAGGTCCAGAGACTAGCATGTGTGATGGTGATGGGGGCTATGACAAGGACCCCGACACAGGCCATGGAAATATTGCTAGGCATGAAGACAATGCAAATTGAAGTGGAGAAAAGGGCCGTGGAACAGTGGTACTCGTACATGATGAAAGCATGTAAAGAATGGAGAGGAAGCTGTGTGGACAAAAGGCACGCAAGAGGAAGCGTTATCGAAGCTACAGATATTGATAGGCAGCAATGATCAAGAGAGGCAGGAGATATGCGACAAAAGCATAGAATACATATAGGAGAAAGAGACAGCTGGAAAGTAGAGGTTGAACACCCAATGACGGTCTGCCTCACAGATTAATCGAGAAGGGAATCAACAAACCAAGCGGGAGCGGGTATAGCTATATCCAAACTGTGTGAACGAGTATATATATACCTCAGGGGAGGTATGCCAGCGTTCTTCAAGCAGAAGTGTGCGCGATAATGAGCCAACCGATTGAATTTTGAATTTAAGTATAGTTTTTATAACAATGGGCATGATGAGGATGATACATTTTCAAAAACTGTTCTACAATGTTTAGAAACATTTATTATGTACAACGAATAAGATTTTTCTTGAGAAAATAACAGTTAAGTAGGAAAACAATACATTTTAGTTTCTAAATTAAAAATTGGCGCTAAAACGCTTGTCAGTGTCATGGAGTCCGGAGTGACGTCACGTTTGTATAAACAGAACTTGGAAGAATAATTCCAAGAAACAGAACGCAGACTTTTGACGTTTGCTACCTAGATGCTCAATTGCTCATTGAATAAACATGAATTCAAAAGTTTACAAGTCTTGCGCGGTCGTGCGAGCAAGAAAGCGGAGACGATGACGTATGAAGACCTGTCAAATAACATGGTTCTATCATTGTCTTACTAGTCGTTCCTTCCTTGTTCGCTAGATGTGTAGAAAATGTTCAATTTGTTAGGGCCTATCTGCCTTTCTCTGTAATCTGTGGTAATGGCCGTTATGGGTTTTTGTTTAGTGTGATGGCGGGCGTCCGCATATTTCAGTTTAATTTTATCAAAATAAATAATAATATCTATTACTTAATAAAAAAAATTAATTTAAAAAAAGCTACGGTAGCCCAGTGGTTCAGGCATGCGGCTGTCAAATGGCGGTCGTGGGTTCGAATCCCGGCTCGTACCAATGAGTTTTTCGGAACTTATGTACGGAATATGATTTCATATTTACCGTTAGCTTTTCGGTGAAGGAAAAACATCGTGAGGAAACCTGCATACATCTGCGAAGAAATTCAAAGGTGTATGTGAAGTCCCCAATCCGCACTGGGCCAGCGTGGGGACTACTGCCCATTCCCTCTCATACGTGAGAGGAGGCCTGTGCCCAGCAGTGGGACGTATATAGGCTGATGATGATGATGATGAATAAAAAAATATAAGCATTTTTCTAATTCTATGATTATAATTTCACTGAGAAAACACCATATTTTAGTGATTTACAATTACTGTCATCATGCGTATTCAACGGTTCCGTAGTCAACAAGGCACCCTTATAGTTTCGCCACGTCCGTCCATCCGTCTGCCCGTTTGCGGCTTCGCTCAGTGATCTTTACTACTAGAGTGGAAAGCTGTAATTCGGCATAGGTAATACAACCGATACGCCGTCAAAACAGTAGAATAAATGAAGTAAATTTTTTTTTTTAGGGTATGTACCGTCCCTTTACGTATAGTGGACATGTATTTTTATCTCTTCAATCCACGGGTAGAAATACCCGTGGATTGAAGAGATTTAGGCCAAACAAGCTATTATTTGTTTAAAAAAATGGGTGTCTAAGAGCTCAGTTTTTCAACTCAGTGATCGTTTCACGCAAACGACAATTGGGCTTCAAAGCCATTTTGTTCGAGTTTACTGTCCCCCTTATGAAAAAAAATATACTAATTATACATACAATAAATTTAAAAGGAAAACTATCACGGCATAGAAGTCATAACTGTTACCGAGAACTAGTGGACCTACAACTTAATGTGTACTGGGAACGGCCAAATTTCGTACAAATTCAGCGGACGCAACCGTGCCATGAAGAGGGAGACGCTGTTTATGCGGATTAAGAGTCCAAACCAAAATTAAGCCTCGTAGCCCTTAACTCTTATAGTGTCCACGGGAAAGACGCGAACCTAAATTTGAGTATGATCTTTGGATTACTCTGGTAGTCTATGGCACATGGAGCATAATAAGAAATCGATTGACACCACATTTATCAAAATGGGTTCAGTAGGTATATTAAACGCTACTGTGGAACACACGAAAATACAAACATAGATTGCTAAAATCCTATGCGCTCCGCTGCCGTAGTCAGATAAAAAACTTTGTGATATGTGGGTACAAATACAAAGTAGTAAAGTGAATTGGTGTTGTGAATAATTTTACACTATGTATGTAGACCACAATAAAGTTTACAAACTTTACTTTAAAAACAAAGTTTTAACCGACTTCAATTTAGTACTCCGCCAAGCCACGAGAACATTTCCTATATATTTTTTTCAATTTACCACATGAACTGATTTTCGATAGCAAATGCGTTGATTACTATAGAAAAAAACCGAATCGCTGTATGTGGGCCGATAATATTTGAGGACTTCCATCGATTCCCCAAGATCATCACCAATGGCACTTCATTAGTTCCTATTTCAACGGAATCTTATCAGAACATGTGACGTACTTCTGCACTTTTAATTACATAATTGAGGAATTCGGTAAGTCATCTGTGGTATTCATCATTAATTCCTCGCCACCAAATTTATGATTCCGGATGTAAATACATGAGTTATAACAGAAAATACCAAAATCACTACACGCGTGCCTTAAAAATTGGGGAGTCCCCTCAATTCCTCATGGATCCCATCATCTAACTGAATTTTGGAAAAAATGGGACCCACCTGGAAGTATAGGCCGTTTTGCCGTCAGTCACGTCGGACGTGTCTCTCAATAAAAATAAATATTCATCTGCATAACTTTGACCTAGTTCGGTTTATTAGGCGTTAGCAATAATTATAATTGACAAGTGAACTCTAATAATGTTAAGTGGTGCTAATTATTTTAAAACCTAAGGAAGATGTCTCATGAAAACAGCCCATTTAGTAATCGGAGCGGGCTAACGTGCCGTAGCCCTCCGTCCACGCCAACTCCGCAGCTCGCGCCCGCGCCAGCGCCCTCAATACAGGAAGAAGCTCCTCTGAAGATGATATCTACAGGGGACCTCCAGGCCTGGATGAAGTCGATTGAGCAGCATCTGCACGAAGTGTGCACTATCTCCTCTGAAGGGAAGTTAAACTCGGATAAAAAAAACAGAGTGAATTCCTTATGCCGCAAAGTGGGTCATTTCACATCCCAATTAGCTGTCGAATACCAGGCTCTGAAACAGAAAGCTATCTTCGTACAGCTTTCTTCAGGAAAAACACGATCTTTCCCAGCGCATTTAGGAACTTAAATAGTGTATAGAGGAATCCACAAAGCCTTCCCCGGAACCTGTTACCTTTGCCGACCTGCTTAAGAAAAATACCAGATTCGTTCAGCCCTCTAACATTAGCTCGGTGGCAATATATCCTACTGACAAGCACAAATCGAGCGAGGAGACTAAATCACTTGTCCAGCAGTTAATCAGACCTGAGGAAATGAAGCTGCGCGTATGAGGATTGCGCAAAGTTAAGAACGGCGGAGTGGTCATAAGCACGGACTCCAAAGACGACGTCCTGAAACTAAAACAGTCGACGCAGTTAACAACATCTGGCCTCACGGTGGATGAGCCGCAAAAACGCAAGCCCAGAATTGTAGTCATCGGTGTCCCTGCAACTATGGAGGAAGCGGAGGTGTTCAAGTGCATTTACCACCAAAACCTGGCCGATAAAATACGTGATACGCCACTGGAAAAAATTCTGTCCTCTACTAAGTTGAGCCATAAATCGGGAAAGAAGAACTCTGACACCTGCAACTATATAATTGAAGTATCTGCACCCATTCGTAAGGCCCTAATCGCAAACGATAGAGTATTCGTTAACTGGTCGTCGTGCCGCCACTGTACTGACTACTACCTAACTGAAAACTGTTTGGATAATTAGAACCCCCACGCTTAGATTTAACATATTTCCAAAAAATTTAAGGAGAACGTTTTATGTACGTTTCGGTGTTTTGAGTAAAACGGTGGAAACATTCATCCTGCACGCGTTTCTGCCTGGCTCTAAGTAATGAAAATTCATCATAATCTCGTGGGTTTAAGTATTTTTTCCATCTATGATGTAATTTTGTTTTTTCACGCAGTATTTTAATAAGAGCGGAACTGTACCAAATTGGGTAAGATTCGTTTTTTGATTGCAATATTGGGACAAATATCGAGAAACACTCATTAAAATATCAACTGCTTTGTTAATGTCGCCTATGTTTAATAAGTTCTCCCAGTCTATTTCCTTCAAATACATATTAATTTTGGAATAGTCGCATTTATAGAAATTAAAACGCGAAGACTTATTATTTTTGAGCGGTTTGTTGTATAAATCCAGTATATCAATATTGAAAGAAGGGTGGTATAGGTCTAATTTAGAAATCGGCTGACATTGCTTAACGGACAATGGAAGATTACTAAAACAAAGATCTAGCACATTGTTTACAAGAATTCATAATAAAATTATATTGCAATTCATCTACAAATGCTATCGCAGCGTTTTGAAATTCCGTTTTACCTTGATTTTTTAAACTAAACCCCAATACACTGCTCCAAGAGATACAGGAAAGATTATAATCACCTAATAATAAATAATTACATGTCGGGTTCTTGACGAGCAAGCAATATCAACATTCTTCCAGAAAACACTGACCCCGCAGCTCAGAGCTACCTCAACCTATGCTCGTTTCACGGCTTGCTTCCCGCGCACACGCTTCCCACTCACCAAAGCGGCTCCTGTTTAGACCATATTATGCTTAAATCTAATCTCCCAGCACTAGCATTGGTTACTAATTCCTCTATTACAGATCTGCTGCTCTACTTTCATTATTTCGTAAATTACCATATACAGCACGCACGCCTATAATGTCTAAATTAAATGTAAATAAACTTGAACGTGATTTATACAACATTGAATTTGGCCCAGTTTACACTTCCGCTGACGTAAACACTAGCATGTCATACCTGATCCAATAAGTCCAGCAAGCAATATTGAGTAATACCGTAAACCTACGTGTTATTAGGAAATATTTTAATATTAAACCGTGGATTACACCCGGTCTTATCCGTTGCATGAAACACAGAGACAAACTACATCTTAAAGCTAAATCAAATCCGGACAATTTTGTACTACAACTATCGTACAAAAGATATGGAAATTTTGTAATGACTTGCTCAAAAAAGTTAAATCTAACTACGACAAAAAACAACTCGAATTGGCCGGAACAAACAGTAAACTAGTCTGCAAGTATATTAAAAATGTTTCATACACAGCAAAACAGCGTGAATCATATTCAGGTTTGTCACGAGTTTGCTCATCACCTTTAACATCTGCTAATTGCGCAAATGACTTTTTTGTAAACATAGGAAGAAATTTAGCTGTAAAAATCCAGCGAAACCTGCTTTTACCCCTCCCTAATAGTTTTTCAAACAACTATAGTACATTAAACTCATTTGTGCTGTTAAATACTGATGAACGAGAGGTGGAACGGACAATTATGTGCTTAAAAAATGAGTCGGCAACGGGTTGTGATGGTTTATCTAATAAAATACTCAAGCAATTCAGACACATCCTGGTTCCTCCCCTTACTTTCATTTGTCAAAAATGCCTTTCGGAAGGTATATTCCCTAAATGTCTGAAAAAAGCTATTGTAGTTCCTGTACACAAATCTGGTAGTAAAGACCAGGTGTCAAATTATAGACCTATCTCTATTCTACCATCGACGTCAAAAATATTGGAAAAAATCATCAATAATAGGCTTGTCCAATATTTAGAAAGCCACGGTATTTTGTCTACAAGTCAGTTTGGATTTAGGTCGAAACTATCAACTGCCGACGCCGTACACGAATTGACCGACTACTTAGTGCAAGAACTAGACAAAGGTAATCAGACATTGGGAATCTTCCTAGACCTTGCTAAAGCTTTCTATACCGTCTCCGTTCCCATCCTGCTTCACAAGCTTGAATTATTAGGAATTAGAGGTACGCAGCTCAAGTTATTTGCAGACTATTTAGATGGCCGCACGCAATGCACAAAAATAGACAATGTCATGAGCTCTGACCTTAATAATGCCTCTTTTGGGGTCCCACAGGGAAGTATTGTAGGTCCAACGCTGTTTTTAATTTATATAAAGGATCTTTGCAATCTTAAAATCGACTGTGGAAAAATAATTTCATACGCTGATGACACTGTCTTACTTTTTTCTCCAAACTCAGTAGAGCAAGTTTATGAATATGCACAGCGAGGCTTTAATATTGTAAGTAGCTGGCTTCTACATCACCTACTAACCCTGAACTCGGAAAAAACCATTGTTATTAAATTCTCCATGCGCAAATTGAAACTAGTTCGGACTAACCCTAACCTCTATTCTCACAATTGTAAAGATCCTACAAATAACCAGTGTGCATGTCCGGGTATTGCTACCACAAGCAAAATAAAGTATTTAGGAATCATATTTGATGAGTCCCTCTCGTTCCGACCTCATTTGGAAGCGTTGTGCACTAGAGTTCGTAAGTTAATATTTATTTTCAAAAAATTACGTATGATTGCAGACTCGCACTTAATCAAACAAGTTTACTATGCGTTATGTCAATCTGTATTAACTTACTGCATCAGTTCATGGGGTGGTTTGGCTAAAACCACATTACTATACCTAGAAAGAGCCCAGAGAGCAATACTTAAGGTTTCTACTTTCCGCCCCTATCAATTCCCCACAAACCTTCTGTATAAATCATCTGAAGTTCTAACAGTTCGACAATTGTTTATATTGCACACAGTTCTAAAACAGCACACTGAAACCCCTTACAACACTAATCATGCCAGTAAAAGGCGTAAAGATTTTGTTTGTCCTAAATATACGCAAAAACGACACGCTTTCTCTTCTAGATTTTTTCTTTTCCTAGGTCCAATTCTTTACAATAGACTTAATGCGCGACTAGGTTTGTATCCCTTAAACTACATGAAATGTAAAACAACGCTACGAGAAGCCCTACAAAATATGTCCTATGATGACACAGAGAAGTTATTTATCGTTTTAAAATAATTTTATTCTATCTTTATAGTTAGCGCCTAAGTTAAATAACTTTCTAAATATTTTGCACTAGTCAATAAGAATGCTATTGTATTGTATTATATTATGAATAAGTTGATTTTAATTGTTAGTTCTTTCTTGCCTGAATCACAGGGTATCCTAGCTCAGGCACGTGCTATTCGCCTCTAATTGTAAGCTTTTAGTCTATAGTAAAACTGATGTACTTATGTTTTATCAATAAATTATGTTATGTTATGTTATGTTATATACATACGAACAAAAAAAAAATTCGAATCGGCTCATCAATGACGGAGTTCTGAGGTTAACAAACATTGAAAATAATTATAATAATAAATGGGCGTAGGGATGTGAAGGCCCCACCGCCCACCAGATTTCTGGTGCAATCAGTCAACGAAAGGCAGCTTGTGGCGGGCTGTTAGGGAGTAGCGACCCTACGTACCTGAGTGCTCCTGGGGGTGTCCTGTGGTAAGGCTGAGCCGATCGGGTGGTTGGTTGGACAGGCCCTCCGCCTCTGGCTTGCCTTTATTGGCCGCAAGAGCCGGAGTCGCAAGAGCTGTTGCTCGAGGGTAGATGTGGACACCTAAGTGGCGAGTTGGCCATTTTTAGTGTCGCTATTAATAGGGGCCTATCTAGCAGTTAGCGAGTTACCGTCTGCTGTAAAGATTGAAACAGTTTTATTAGGCAGGCGTCCGATGTTTGTTTGTCATTAAATTGTCAAAAGGGCCTCTACGTGTTGGCTCAGTTGGTACTTTGTAGGTACATAGCTCCACGCACGCCTCCCAAAGGTCCGGGACATCATTGTCCCGTGAACGGGAAAGACATACATAATAATAATAAAAAATACAGCCGAATTGAGAACCTCCTCCTTTTTTTTGAAGTCTGTTAAAAATCAACAAAACTCACGCTGAATTGCAGTTGCGATTCATATTTAATGCGGCATAGACGATGGTAGGAGAGAGCCGATGCTTGCTAAAAACAATAAAAAATAGAAGAGGCAAACTGATCGGACATCTAATACGGCACGACAGCTTCTTTTTAAACATCTTGGAGGGCAAGATCGAAGGAAGGAGAGGAAGAGGAAGACCCAGACATACACCAGCCAAATAAAAGAGAAAGTGGCTGTCGAGTCATATGAAGACGTGAAGAGGCTAGCAGAGGACAAAAATCAGTGGCGGTTACTCCACCGACAAGAGCCTAGCTCTTAAATAGATGATGATGATGATGAGACATGTTAAGATAAGAAGATAAATAGAGAATGCCTTAAGGTGTTAAGTCCGCCTTTTGTATTTTTAGTACCTACGTGCAATAAAGTTTAAGTAAATGAATAAATAAGTAAACCATCAAACTTTCTTAAATATTCTCCTTTGATAATATCGCATGTTCATCCCCTTATACGAATTAAAGCATGGAATCGTGTCTTACTGGTAGAATAGAATAGAATATAATAGAATACTTTATTGCTCTCATGTAGACATTACATCAGGTCTTAAAGGTCAGGTCAGTCTTATTACTTAGGTTCTTTTTTTTGTACTAACGTATTGTAGTCATAATCATCGCTAGTCCTAATTTTTTTCGTCCTAACTTTTCTGTTCCTAAATTTCTGTCACTATCATTGGAAGTCATAATAATCAGTTGTCCTAAAATTTTTCTTCCTAATTTCATTACTAAGAACTTGCTTGAAGTCATAATTTTGTTAATCATAACATTTTTCTTAATAACGGACATACATCATAATTTTGTTAGTCCTAATATCATAACTAAGAACATACTTTAACTCCTAATTTTGTTTTTCCTAATGAATAAAAGCTTTCGCTAGGTAAATTGAAAAAAAAAATCGGTTCTGGCGCTTCGCCGGCCGCTGCCGCGGCACGCTCGCTTCGCTCGCTCGGCTCGCGCGCGTAGCGTCGCAGTACAACTAACACTCCTCCTCGCTTCGCTCGTCGTCATACCTACACGGACCTGCCTTAGGCTACGTCCGCACAGATAGGCGGCTAGAGTCTGTAGAGTCGATATAGAGCGAATATCTAGAGCCAATGTAGAGTCTATGTAGAGTCGATGTGGAGTTAATGTAGAGTCGATGTAGAGTCAATATGTAGAGTCGATATGTAGAGTCGATGTAGAGTCTATATGTAGAGTCGATGTAGAGTCGACATGTAGAGTCGATGTAGAGTCGATATGTAGAGTCGATGTAGAGTCTATATGTAGAATCGATGTAGAGTCAATGTAGAGTCGATGTGTCAATGTAGAGACGTCTAGCTAGAGTTTTGTGACCTCGTCTTGTACCTAGCGATAAAAAACCACACGTTTATTTACTTCGATAACGCCAAGTAACATTTATGATGAGAAATATTATGAAAAACAAATTTAGGATTAAAAAATGTATGACTAGTGTCATTATGAATTGAAATAAAACGGGCAAGTGAGTGTTATGACGAAAAAAAATGGGAAAATAAAAATTAGGACCTGTGAAACTTATTATTACTGTCATTATGACTTCGAATGGTTATGACTTACGATCGTTAGGATCAAGAATTATTAGGACTAACAATTATTATGGCGTAAAATTTTATGACGAACATTTTCGGACTTCCAATAATAGGACTTAAAAAAATAGGTGAAACAAAGCGCCCCCAGCTTACAGTCTATGGCACAACATGACACCCTGTAAGGGTATTGCAAATCCTTCGTCTTAAACGTAGGTACACATAAGGAATTAAACGAATATTTACACGTTTACACCTAGGATTTCATTTGCTAAGCTTATCTATGGTATCTATTTACATTGAAAAAGTCTTTCAGAGAATAAAAACAGTTTTCTATTAAATATGTTTTTAACTTTTGAACAAATTTCGTGTATTTGACCTAATCAGCTATTTCTTTAGGAAGACTGTTATAAATGCGTATTGTTGTCATATGGGGGCTGTTATTACTCATCTGTAAGTTACTTGTTGAGAGGGCTGTTTTATCTCTATGTCTTAGATTTAGGGTGCAAGTGACGGTCTTTGGTTTGAGTGTATAAATAATGATGCTTCCGTACAAATTAGTACGGTAGTAATCGTAATAAAAATCTAAGCAATTTATATTTTTTACAGTACATATTGTGCTACTTTCCCACCCTAGTGCGGAAAAGAGCACTTTCCGTGCATATGTCGAAACTTTAAGGAGCCATAATTATGTACAGTAAAACGTTGTACGATAACTACAGTTACCTATTCGTAACTCGCAACTCGTGTCGATTTAAAACACTCCCTTCGGTCGTGAATATCCTCATCGAAAGTATCGAAACACGATTAAATAAACACTAACTCCCATTTATTTGTTTGCGCCGCGCCGGCTTGCAACATTAAACTGCGTACAAAAGGACATCATGAATATGTATGTCAAACAAAGCTCGGCAAACTTGTTTATCGTGTATCACATGAGATATATATGCGAATGATATAGATTGTATAAGTGGTTACCCGTCAGTTCTGCTTCGAAGCTCGCTTCGAGCAGTCGTTATTGTTTTCTTTATAATTGCTGCTCTCAGATAAACTTGTGAGTAATTCTGATTATGCATTTGATATTTATGTTCTATAGTTATAAACTGAACTACGGTAGCCTAGTGGTTCAGGCATGCGACTGTCAAGCGGCGGTCGTGGGTTCGAATCCCGGCTCGTACCAACGAGCTTTTCGGAACTTATGTACGGAATATTTACCGTTAGCTTTTCGGTGAAGGAAAAAATCGTGAGGATACCGGTCTAGTCCCAATAATGTCCAACCCAGAGGGAAAACCACAGTTTTCCCTCTGGGTTGGAAGGTCAGAAGGCAGTCGCTTTCGTAAAACTAGTGCCTATGCCAAATCTTGGGATTAGGTGTCAAAGTGGACCCCGGGCTCCTTTAAGGGCACTACCGGGAATAACGCTAGGAGAATGATGATGAGTTATAAACTAAAAGTAGTTTGAGTTTGGTTCAACGAGAGATAGCTCGAGATCTTTATGTAAGAATTAACATGATTAAATAATAATAATAATAACCGCCTGCCTCGCTAACTATGCGCGCGACAATGTTATGGCAAGTGTCCGGACCTCTTTGCAATAGCCAAGTTCCTTAATCCACCCATATCTCTTCACCATATACCCAGATCTCTACACATTTTACATAAAATAGCCCCAACGCCTGTTGGAACCGGTTCACGGGTATCTACCGATGTGCCCATGAATGGGTTCTAGCAGGTGAATTACATCACATTAAACTTCGTCTCCAAAGAGTCTCTACGTGTTGGATCTATATCCCAACGCACGCCTTCCAAATGACCGGGGTTTGGGCCACGAATTTTAATGGGAAATAGGTAATAATAATAGGTATATTATTATTATTCTCATTTGTACTTACAAATCAACCTTACGTACTAATTATAATTAATTACAAGGATTTGACACAATAAGTAATAGACATTAATCAATAATACAATAAATCAACGGGTTGCACTCCGGGAGTGCCATGCCAGCAGAAGTTAAAACTCAAAATGACATTGTAACAGTTTTTCGATCAGGTCACGTGTCCGTCTTACGAATTTTAAATCTGTCGAATCTGTCGGTCACGTAAACTGTCGCAAGTTTAACATTTTTTACGTCACACCTGGCCATAATGCGAGTTTTACTGCACGCTGCGCGTACGGGAAAACTCACATTGGGGCCAGGTGAAGACGTAAAATTTTGTACTCAACACGGGCGGTAATTCGTAAAGCCCCAGAGCGCATATTTATGGCCCTCACCTTTGGTTCGGACCACAAACACCTGCGATCTGGGGCATTCACGAATTCACCACCCTAGTTACGTGATGTACTACGTACTCCCCATCACAAAAAGAGCACAGCGTCGCTAAAGAAGTTTTCTCAAACATGCAAAATTCGTTGTTACGTGCGTCATAACAGGCTTCGAAGTATCACATTTCGGGCGGAACAATTCGAGAAAACTGTAAAGCAATTTCATACAAAATTGAAGGCCTTGGCCGGGAAGTATTTTTTTTAATTTTAAACTAACTATGGCGTCTGTGTTCATGAACAGGCTAAACAGCTGAATTATATTTTTTAATTTTTTTCTAGTGGCTGAATGGACCAAAATTTATCCCCGGTAATGCCTATTACACACAAACTGATATAAGAATAGAAATCTGTATGATACAATGTGTTGATGAATAAATTTAAAATATTGTCTATTTGTTAGTCACCAGAGACCATAGACAATATTTAAAATCCTCTGCATTTATTTTATTTATATCCTCTGCATTTATTTTAATTATTACAGAAGTTAAGATTCTCATTATCAGTTTGTGTATAATGGCCCTAATAGGGTCTATTCGAACACTACACACGCGTAATACGGACGACTTCCGTAAAAAAACATTATGGAGGGATTGGAGGTAAAATGAAAAGTCTTTTGTCGTGTAGCTGGATTTTATATTTGTGGTTAATAAATAAAATTTCAAAATGAGTTCCGATGATAACTAACAGCGACGAAGAAACTAATTGTACTCCGCCTTGATTGAGAGCGGAGGCCGAATTAGCAATGAATAACTTGTTGCCGCCAAAATCGAAGGACAAGTACATAAATACAGGTTGGATTTTTGAGTGGTGATATTTCTTATTTCATTGCATATGTTTGAAAAAAGCACTATACATGCCTAGCCGTGAAAAGGGCTTGCCGGCTTCGTATCACTATCCGGCCTCCCTACGGTCGGCAGTCTATACCTACTCACCCGGCAAGCCCTTCTTTCCCGGCGGCTGCAGTAATGTACTATTACAGCACTATTGCGAAAAAGAGCACTTTCCGTACATATATGTAAATACTTGGGTCCCTTTGTTTTCCTTAAACTTATTGTTCCGAATTTCGATAGTCAGAAATTGATATCCATATAATTTATAGACATAAACATCAATAGTCATAATCTTTGTTAAGTATAACGTTTTGTAGTTCTAACATTAATGACCCCATAATATTAAGTATTATAATCACAAGAGTCAGAAATTGATGTCCATAACGATCAAAGGTCTATCGATAATTATTCATAAATATTCTAAGGCATATATTTCAACGTACTAATGATTGCTATTCATATCGTTTGAATGCCTAAAGTGAATTATGTCTAAGAGACCAAATCTATAAATATTTCGGCCATTTTTGATTTTAGAGAAAAATGTTTCTAAACAAAACATTGAGCGGTATAGATATCTTTCAATCGCATCACTCTTTATTTTTGCCCAAGTACCCACATTAATTATAATGAATGGGTATGTGAGTATGTTATAAAGCAGTCTGGAAGAACGCGTTCAGTAACGTTCGGTAGTAAAAAAAATGTATTTTATTATTTTTCTGGGAGTGTGTTTATGGGCTTATAATTCAATTTCACGGTGGTGTCACTCTTCATAATGTTAAATGAAGAGTGACACCACCGTGAAATTGAATGATATGACTAACTAATCAGATGACTACCAATCATTATGACTTGCGAAAAATACCTTACAACAATTATTACAAACTAGATTGTTTCCTATAACATGCAAAAATTGGAACTCCAATGTATATTGTAAAATTTTATGACTTTCGACAAAATTACTAGAAAAAATTATGCTGGAAAACGTTATGGACTGAAAAAACCGGATCTCAAATTTTATGGGAAACAATAGAGACCCGTATTAAATTAAATGAATCATCGTCTAGTACCCACAACACAAGCCTTATTCCGCTTACTATATGTAGCTAGAGTTGTGTAAGGTAGTCCTTTAATATTTATTTGTTTATTTATGGGAAAAGCAAGCATGGCTTGAATTATTGTAAGTATGTACAGTCAGTACCCTAACTATACGAATCTTGTATCCATTTTTACACCTTTCACCTTATAGCTCTTTGTAGCCGACTGTACAGTCAACTAATATATGTAGGTATATATACTACAAAGTCTCAAAAATATGTAGGCAGACCTTATTTCTGCAACAATAAGGTTGTATAGTATCCGCAAAATTGAGAGGCGAGTCAGCTCATAAATCATTGGATCATGCAATCTCTTTCGCACTTGCACTGCCTTATGGAGCGGGCCGTGCAACAACAGCACTGACTTGTATAGCCTAGTCAGGCAACACAACAAACGCTACTTGGTTTTGCGGATACTATAGTATACATATTTATGAAACTTAGAGTGAATACAGTCATATTGGGGCACATTTTACAAGCTGATTCTCGGACAATTTTCGTACGAGATCTCGCGAGGTTGCGAAATTGGACTACTTAGCAATAAAACACAGCATGGCAAAAAGGAAACTGAGTAACAAATTAAAAGCTGCTATTATTTGATGGATTTGATTACTTTTGATTATATTATAACGGATCCTGGAACGGATAATAAATAATGTAAAAAAATAGACTTCGTGTTAATATCCTAGCGAAAGTTTGGATGTTTGTTACTAATGTGAAATGGGCGAGAGACCGCTCCCGTGTCGGCATAGTTTAAAGGAGTAGTGTAACAATTACTTAAAGGTAAACACCGCATGCAGTAATTGTTGTGATCAAAGAATTAAGGATTAACATTTCATCAGCAACTTCAACTTTACTAATTAGCTAAGTTTAAAACATAATTTATTTATAATGGACATTCGAATACAAATGTTGGACATTTATAAACAAGAGCGTATCTTACTAGACGGGTCAAATGAAAGTCAGTGACAACCTTGGCCTTTGCGCATTGTAGTGTAGACTATCAATGTCAGTGGCGATGGCGGAGCGCCCATCAAAGCCGATTCTCACCGGCTTTCCTATTTCTTAAGGAAAGTCTATTAAGCCTACCTATAGTTATACTCTAAACTCTTTCACAACTACTTTGTCCTGGGTTGCTTTTCTAAAATGTTCACGCTCCGCCACTGATCACTGTCCTGTTTCACTTTAGACGAATTGTTCCCAATTCTACAGATTTCTATTACTTACAGAATTCCAATTCTACAGATTCTCATTTCTACAGATTCCCAATTCTACAGATCCCCAATTCAACAGATTCCCAATTCTTCACATTCCCAACTCTACAGATTCCCAATTCTTCAGATTCCTAATCTGATGAATTGGGAATCTGTAGAATTGGAAATAAGCCCTTTAGACTACACAAACTAGCCACGGAGCCACGGAAATAATAAAACCCCTAACGAGCGAAAAATATATTTGAAAGCTTGCAGAGTTGTCTTAGATCCCTTACAGGGATAAGTTCGCCTTTGTACCGATTTGACCTCTTTAGGGTTCCATAGTCAACAAGGAAGCCTTAATAGTTTCGCCCTGTCCGTCTAGTCGTCCGTCCGTCTGTCCGTCCGTGTTCGGCTTAGCTCATTAACCATTACTACTAGAAAACTGTAGTTCGGCATGGGTATATATAAATATTACGCCGACAAAACAGAAGAATAAAATAGTGAAAATATTATTTTTGGAGTTACTCTTCCACACCTAAAGTGGGGATGTATTTTTTTCTCGCTTAACCCATAGTGTGGCTATCGTTGAATAGCTTGTTCAAAAATATTATAAAAGTGTATTTCCTAAAACGATTTTTCAAATTAGTGAGTCGTTTGAGAGATATTGGGCTTTAAAGCCCATTGTTCAAGTCATGTCCCCCCTCCCTGCCTGCTAGGAAAAAATCGTGCCAGTAGTACATATAATGGATTTAAAAGGAAAACTATCACGGCTAAGTACGCATATAATAGAATGTTTATTTGTAAAGTCAGGTATAGTATTTATACATATATACTATACATAATCTGTACTGACTGGACTGACAACTAATATCTTACTGATATTGCACCGAGCTCGCAGCAACTACTCGTTTTGCGAATACATCACGGTTATCGCAAGGCACGCGAGCTGTCTCGCGGCGAGATAGACTATCCGTCTCTTTCTAAGTGTGCTCTCGCGCGCCGTCTTGCGATAACCGTGCAGGCGTGCTTATTTGCGAATACCAAAAACAACACAATTTTAATGCAAGTTTTCTCAAACTTTCATTAAACTTAGTGCTACATACGTGTAGATTAGAGGGCGGTATCGGTAGTTAATCGTAGAGTACCTACTTAAAAAATACGAATGTGATTGACGTAAATTTATAAATTAATGTTTGAGCAAAGGACTATGCGTCAAAATGGTCCTGAAACCAACAGCACTGAGAGTTATGTCATTGAATGGGTCTTTAAATCTACTTTATTTCGTTCTATCGGCACAAAGTCTAATTCCATTGAAGAACGAAGATATTCGTATTTTAGCCACAGTCAGTAGTATGTACGATCTATGAAAAAACGCATTCGGAGAATATTCATATATTTAGTATTCTGGAGGGTAGATATGATAAAATGTACTAATGATGAAGGCACATCGAGCGTGGCATATATTCATATTTTATTAATATAACAATTAATTAGCTACAAAAAAGATGGTTATTTTACACACTAACCTTACTTTAATAATTCTGAATATGTATTCACTGAGAGAACCCGCTTTCTCATAGATCCTACTCACTTTAACTTAAATAAATGAATATCTCAGTTCTGCAATGGAATTCAACTTGATGCCCATAGAACGAATTGAAGTGGATTTCAGGACCTATTTATTTAATGAACTAAGTTTCAGCTTTGTTGGATTCAGGACCAGGCTCCATACAAAGTTGCCCATGGTCCTTTGGGTTCCGTTTCCGCAAATCATCCTCCTTCTAGCATTTTCCCGGTTGTATCCTATAGAAGTACTGTACGGGGTCCACTTTGGCATCTAGTCTTTTTTAAGAAATTGACTGCTATTGGGCCTTTCAACCCAGAAGAAAAAATTGAACTATGTAGACAGCGGCTCCCTCGCGATGTTTTCACTCACTGTACTGTAAAATATATATGTTTTTTTGTTGGTTTTATTAAATAAATTAAACTACGCGCGCTTACCTCTCGCAACGAATTTCCATTGCGATTCAGAGAGGTAATGCTGCCAGCGTAATGGGGTCCATGCCCCAGTCTGACCAACTAGAGGCGGTATTCCTTTTATAAGGCATCAAATATAATGACCACCCAAAAATGCTTTGGTACCCTAAGCTCTTTTACCAAAAAAATATACTGAACACCAAAAATAATAATTCTACCATCACAATAGTACCAGCTATTTTAGTAACGACTGCACATGAAAGTGTATTCGAACACCAAATTTACTAAATGATCACCAAATCTTTGCGACCAAATTAATTCAATACTTCTACCTAAATAACCCACTATGATTGCCGTAAAATATATGAATATTACCAAATAAAGTATAATGATGCCAAATTTACAAGTGCTACCAAAACTCGAATCAGCGCACCCTACTTCCACGTGGTCTTGTCTGTCCTCCCTCTAGAGTGTATATGAAAGCCCGCGGAGGGCCGCGGGTCGTGAAGGAGGTCCTGAGTTGAACGGGATGCGCACGTGAAATGAAGGGCCGACGAAGCGAGTTTCTGGCGGGAGCCCGGGCGGACGGCGGGAGACTGAGTCCCAGAAAAGAAAGCGGGGCTCCGTCGAATTAAGGAAATAATTTTACTATTTATTATAGCATTTTCTTTAATAGGATAGTAAGATGTTATAATTTGTGTAATTATTTCCCATTAAAAGGAGATACAATTTTGGTGATCATTTACTATTTTTTGGGTTAGCAATGATTTATTAGAATAGCATTATCTTTAATAGGATAGTAAGATGTTATACTTTGGGTTACTATTTCACATTAAAATGGAGATAAAATTTTGGTGATCATTTAGTATTTTTGGTAGTAAAAAGTATTTTTTTGGCGTTATATTTTACTATATCTGGTGGCCCGTTAAACATATGCCTTTTTATAACTTCCCGTTTTGTAATTTTAATTTTTAGTTATAGCGTATTTTGTTTTTATTTTATTTATTATGTGTAAGCTAGCTTTAATTTATATTGAATATTATTTTGTAATTTATAAATACTTACATAAATACACCCATATTTAATGGTAAATAAATACTTTTGTTCAAAAAATCTTAGTTCTTCATGATATTTTAATTCATTTTCTATACTCCGGTGATTTCACAGATAATGTTATTCTACATATGGATAGCCGCTTTCGTGGCAGCTGTGTACCTGTACTGCAGACAGGTGTACTCGAGGTTCGCGAAGCATGGAGTCAAGCACCTTGAACCAGTACCCCTGCTGGGGAACATGACACCAGTCTTATTGCGGAACAAGCATTTTATTGATATCGTTATTGACCTGTACAATAAGTTCCCGGAAGAGAGGTGGGTATTTACTGCTTTTTGTTAGTGTATTTTATTTTATACTACGACGGTATCAATCAAGTACACGGCCTATCTGACGGCAAGCAGACACCGCTACCTATGACAGTCACAAGCGCGCTGCCGACCCTGTATTGATTTGAGGATACGTTGATAGCTAGAGACAGATGCAGATCCTACTCTCAACACAGCGCAGCCTCGGGAGCTCTGGCGACCTTGCTCACAACCAGGAACACCAAATACCCACAAAGCAAGAAGTGGTGCTATGATTTTGTTAATAGTCAATCTAGGGCGCTATCTAAGCATTCTTGTTTCTATACAAGGTGCTCGGTTATTCTCAAACAAATTCCAGGCAAGTTAACATTACTCAATACTCAATACTTTATTGCATTCCTTAATGTATTACAGGTGTCAGACTTACATGCTATAAAAACATTAAGAACCCGGTCGGGCACAGCAAGTTGTGATGGGACATGCTTAACTAAATATAAATACAATATGGATCTCTTATTACGTCTGTCTTATAATGGATCTCTTATCAGTCTGCGTTCTGTCGTCGAACCGACTAGACACGAACAGTGCATTGTTACACAATAAAAGGTGTTTATATTCGCTAATGAGCCTAACGACAATGTTATCTTAACTATAACGTGTGGTCCAAGTGACTAGAAAATGGCGGTGATTATTAACGAGTTCTTGACGTTCGTTCAGAACAAAATAAATTTAGTCGATGACCTGAGTTTAGTGCAAATTTGTGCTTGTAATTTCACGGACCTTGAAATCGAAAAGGGAAAATGCCTTCTTTACGAAAAATATAGAGATGGCATGCGCAACATCCAAAGGAAAGGTGAGGATAGGAAGAGGAAGAATATCAAGGATGTTATTAAACTGGTAAAAGAAATTGACGAGGAAGCACAACCAGTCTTTGTGGCGAAAGATCTGAACCGCTTACCACCGGTCACTTTTGACTATGTGGACGTTACGCGTCTCTTAAAGGATATCACAATAATGCGAACCGCATTAAACGATTATCAAACGAATATAAGCTGCGAAATTAACGAGTTAAAAGCAGCTATCAACGCACAGAATTCTGTATGTTGTCATAATAATATTATACCTAAAGCGACGACACCAACAAGACAAGCAATGCCATCCCCGCTACCTCCTGTACATGGACCGCCGCCGCCACAGTGTGCACCGGTGTCAATAGACAAACGTTGCACACACCAACCTACCGTAACATCGTGTGCGGCGATAAGCGATTGAGCCAAGCTTAACACCTCTCTGTGCAACAGGGGACGTCGAATAACAATCGCGTGCACGTTGCGCCCGCAAAAACGAATGAGTCTAATGTGAAACCACTTACACCAGACAATCACGACCATGTGGCACAAAATGATGATGATGATGATTCGACGTATAAGCGCGTAGAAAAGAAAAAACGAAAAAGGTATAAGTACGCGAACATGCGAGGAACGCTGACGGCCCGCGGAAAGATACTGGTAGCCGAATCACAATGTTCAGTATATGTTTCTCGCGCAAAGAAATTCATAACCGAGTCCGACATTCGGGGGCATATAACTGATAGGGGTGAGCAACGCATTAATGTAATGTTACTTATAAGCCGTTTCAAGAAACCACGTTCATTTCATTTAAAGTGACGATACCGAGCAATACCTTCTTAAGTAGCGATTTTTCGCCGTCTGGGCTGGTGTCCCGCCCATACCGTGAGCGCCCAGCGCATGCCGCCTCTGACCCAACGCATAATGGATAAGTCCAATAAAAATAATATTGTGATGATGTCATTCAACTGCAAATCTCACACACACGTGGATTTAATAGCGTTGCAGGAAACCTAGCTAATGAGTCATGACCTTGATTATATAAATGAAGTTAGCTCTGAGTTTGTCGACTTTGCGAAGTCTTCTGTTGATACATCTATGGGTGTGTTGAGGGGCCGTCCATACGGTAGATTAGGGCTGCTGTGGAGGAAGTCAGCCTTCAAAAATGTATCCGTTGTCAATTGTGCCGGGGATAGATTAGCCGCAATCAGAATTGACCTTGAAGGCCGCTCAATCTTAGTGTTTAGCGTTTATCTCCCAGTTGACAAGGAGGAAAACTTGACTGACTTTACTGACTGCCTGGCTGGTATAGAGTGATTACAGCGGATAGTGAGGTTTTTTTTTTTTTTTTTATTTATTATCTCAAAAATTTACTTATGTGGTAGGTATACAACAAATTTCGCCAAACTGTGATCAGTTTGTTGGCGAATAGTGCGCTCACAAATAAAACGGTGTTTGTTATACCTACTGATGTGACACTTAAACTTCTTATCTAATATTACTACTAATCTACTTATGTTCATGCAAGAATGCGTGCACATTTAAACACTATTTAACACTATTTAAGGTGCAGCAGAACCTCTGAGTATCTACCCTCTTCATCCCACGAAGGCAATGACCTTGACCTATATTATAAAGAGCCTAGGAGTGTTATATTTCACTGAGTAGGTCAGCTTCGTGAGTTGAAGTGGATATTCATGCCAATACCTTATAACTAATAGATATATATTATTATTATATTACATTATTCATCTATACTATCTAAAAGTGTTTCTTTTAGTCTTTTTTTGAAAACTTCTTTACTACTACATTCTTCTATTGTTGGGCTAATTCGGTTAAAAATCTTAGGTATCATGTTTTTCCGAGTTCTCTGGCCATAGTAATTGTTAGTATTATATTCTACATATCTTCTTTTTGTATTTGGCCTAAGGTTACGTAACGATTATTTGCGTGTTTTAAATCTGTCATGGCCATAGTTTTCTAGGTATATTAAATATTTAACTTTGTCATGAACTGGTAAGATTTTTAACCTTTTATAGAGTAATTTATAGTTCTGTTTACAACTCATTTTGGTATTTTTATCCACCAATATATTTTTAATAATTCTAATTTGTATACTATATATCTTATCAAGGTAAGTTTTAAAAGTAAGCCCGTATGCATTTAAGCCGTAACTAATTACTGACTCGGCTAGCGAGTGGTATAAGGTGTGCATTATTTTTCTGTTAACAATATTTTTCAAACTATACAGTTTAACCATAATTGCCCGTAGTTTATTGCATACTATATCTATGTGGTTGGCCCAGCTGAACTTGGTATCAATGGTCAAACCTAAATATTTATATTCGTTTACAAATTCAATACTAGCACATTTACAGTTTAATTGGTTGTTATGTAAACAGTCGTATGTGTGTCCTATTATGTTAATATTTTGGCTCGGGACTCGTAGGTACGGTGATTTAAGGTAACGGCGCCTATTACCGTGGTACGCGAGGTAGTTTTCAAATGATTATAAAAAATGATGGGTATGAAAGCTCCTTAAATTCCTAGATTTTTTTTTTTATTGAAGAGTGTTTATTTAACTTTCGGAGTCGTAACTTTTTGAACCAATTTTAGTTTATTATATTTGATAAAATAATTATTGAAACCACGAAAGGAGAATCTTCTATTACCGTGGTAATGGATGGGATGTGATTCTATTACCGCGAAATTAGTTTTTATTACCGAGGGTACAAAAAGTAGCAATTTTCTACCATCGGTAATAGTAACCTGATACACAATTCGGCACCCAATATCGAGGGTTAAAATAATATTCATGACTTTGGTTCCGTACTATATAAAAATAAAGAAAACTTAAAACATACTTAAATCAACAAAATGATGTCCACTGGTTATAAGAATAACTACTACTTGCATACATTGCAGGTAAAGACTACCTTTTATTAAATCACAATTACATTATATTATACTATGGATTCGGTATTTTGTTTTCAAAGATTAAATAAATAAAATACGGGGTATTATAAAAAACCTAATAAGTACAATACTGGGCATACTAACAGGCTAAATGACTCGAAAACAATATTTTGCGTTTTGTGTAGGTAAGTAACATCTTTATCGATACTTATGTGTCGTTTCCGGGTTGTTTGAATGTTTTAGGACTTTATTTAATTTACAAATTTTGCTGGAATATGTTATTATCTCCGTTGACCGCACATCTTAATAATACGAACCAGAGAAATCAATTTTATCAAATGAAATTGTACGAACGGAACCCTAGATGTGATTTATTTTAAGAGAAAACTAAAATGTCACTCGGTAATAAATACTTCTTTTTAACCTATCACCGACCCAAAAAAATATTGAATGGGTAGGTAAAAAATTCCCATAGTTACTATTACCGATTGTTGTGGGATCTTACCATCGGTAATAGACTTAATTTGGAATTTTGTAAAATCTAATTCCGATCCATAAAAACTTTAGGATACAATTGTATTTTCATTACAAATCAAACATACATATTACAAGCTTGATATAAAACCAAAATCACATAACTGGTAAGTAAATATAGTTAATTATTACAATATTTAAACGACACGACAAAATAAGGGTTTCCATAGAAACTGCAGATTCAGTACTAAAGTTTTGGTTAAAAATTAAGGGTTTGTTGGATACTTTCCATACCACGGAAATAGTTCTTTAATAGCGTCAATAGATCAAGATTCCAATAGCTGTAAGAGATTTTATAATCGATGACATATAAAAAAGATAAAGCACAAAGAAGCAAATCGCCGACTTAACTATTACCGTGGTATGCCACGGTATTAGTTTCCTCAACTAAAAATGGCGTCTATCATCGCTGTATTTTATATTCCATTTTAAATGAATTTCCAGGCCAAAAAATATATAACGAGTACGCAAAAGTTGTGCAGAAAACTATAGATAACCATTTAAAATCCATAGCATTTGTTCAATTGTCATAGGTATTGCGTGAAATAAATAATAAGATTCGGGTATACTTACCAGTGACGCCATGCGTTTGTATGACACAACCTCTTCCTACGCCGCCGTCGCAGAAACTGACGGATTGCGTGCTTGTTATTTCATTCACACACATTTGCGTAAACAGGACCGTTAGTCAACTAAATTAGGCTTCATTTGTGTAAAGTATGTTTTATTGTAAATCGAACGGTTTGCTTTTAAAATGCGTATTTGAAAATGCCACGGTAATGGTAGCCGAATTTGATACCCCCGGTAATAGGCGCCGTTACCTTAATTAACATACATTTTGTTTTTTCTATGTTTAGAATAATCCCATTGTCATGCGACCATTTAATTATGTTTACAAAATCAGTCTGGACACATTGTTCTAGATTTTTTATGTCCCTGTCTGCATATACTATACATGTGTCGTCAGCATACATATATGTCGAGCAATTCTTGACCACATTGCTCATGCTGTTCACATGCATAATATAGCCTACTGGGCCATAAATAGAACCGGTAGGCACGCCATAGATCACCTTGGCTTCGTCCCCGCTCCGTCCGTCGATCACAGTGGTTAGTGTCCTGTTCGATAAGTAGCTTCTGAGCCACTCGAGCGCCGAACCACGAACACCACATTCTTGCATAGCAACAATGAGCTGTTCGTGATCCAGCGTGTCGAATGCTTTTTTGAAGTCTATGTATAAGGTGAGTACATACTTTTGATTATTTAAGTGCTCATTAACCTCATCTGTGAACTCAGATAGTGCGGTTGCAGTGCTGCGCATACGCCTAAATCCGTGCTGGGTGTCAGATATTATGTTGTTTTTCTCTAAGTATTTACTAATCTGTGATACAATAACTTTTTCCACTATTTTATTTATGACTGATAGTATGGCTATGGGCCTATAGTTTGTGTACTCAGAGTGACTACCCTGTTTGTATATAGGTCGGATTATTGATTTTTTCAACAGTTCCGGGTAGGTACCTGATGAAACGCAGATATTTACAAATTTTGCCAAAATATGACTTACACTTGGTTTTATAATTTTTAGATCTTTACATCTTATACCATCAAACCCCGGCGATTTTCTACTGCTTAATTTATCTATTATATTTTCTATATCCGTGTTCGACACCTTTTGATAACGGAATGAGACATCGCTCACATTTACATAGTTTTCTCGAATTAAGAATTTTTTACTACAGTTATGTTTAATGTTTTGAATTTCGGAGGTAAATGTTTTGGCAAAGTTTGTACACACCGTTTCAATAGAAGTATTTTTACTTTTACATAAATATTTATTTATCACCTCGTCTAAGTTTGGTTTCACATTGCCAAGCCATTTATTTATTGTAGCCCACAGTTTTCTCAAATCATTCTCACAGTTTTTAATTTCCGTTTGCATGTGGTTTTGCTTCGCTAAGAATATACATTTATTTGCTAGATTTCTAAATCTCGTATAATCTAATCTATACGTTACATTTTTAGGGCTAGACTTCCACTTTTTAAACAGTTCATCTCTACGTATTAACATATTTTCTAGATTTCTAGTTATCCAAGGTTGGGTGATTCTATTATTATTATACAATTTAACTTCTTTAGATTTATTATATATTGTGCTAAAGATTAGGTGGATTTTTTCGTACATCATTTTCGGGCATTGAATTTTATACACTTCCGACCAGTCTACTTTTTGTAATTCCGCTTTAACTAATCTATTATTGAGTACTTCGCGCGTACGGCGTTCCATGCCGGTTCCATTTCTAATTGGCCTGACTGTACCGGTCGCTGCACTCGTAGATATGCTGACGCCGACGAGATAGTGGTCCGACAGCTTGCACGTGAGCATGTGTGCGCCGGCCGCCCGTAGGTCCCCGGCCGCGCGCACCCACACATGGTCGAGGCACGACGTCACGAGCTGCCCGTCCAGTATCTCCTCCCGCGTGCATTCGTTGATAACGCATTCTAGGGCGCGATCACACAGGACGGTTTTGTAGTTTTCTGTTATGTTATCATTTAATAGTATGTTTATATTTATGTCGCCTATTATGATGATGTTGTCCGTCCGTGGTATATTTCCTAATATACCATCCAGCTCCTGTATAAAACCAGTTTTGCTAGCACTTGGTGGTCTATATATTGCCAATATATGAAGTGGGTTCCGGAAGTTTCTAGTCATTATGTGTAATATTTCCGATGTACGTCCACGAGTGTTTAGCTTTTCTGTCAATAGTTCAGGTTTCGTATATATTAATAGCCCGCCGCCTCTTCTATCTTCTCGCGTTCGAGTGTATATATTATATCCTTCCAAATTATATAAAAAAAGTTCTTCCTTCTTGATGTTAATCTCACTTAATATTATTATGTCTAGTAAGCTATTACAGGCCTTGATCATGCATTGCAATTCACCAAATTTTTTTCTCAGGGATCTGATGTTTAATTGTATTATTTTTAGTTCATTATTCGTATTAGTTATATATGTACTCCAGCTATGTGTATCTTGAAATTTTCTATATCTTGTTGTATTTTCATCTATGTTACTTAGTATATCGTTGAATTTAAGGCTTTAGGGAAATCACGTAGTGTGTAAGGGCCCACTAACGTGTGTGTTTATTATCATTACTTCAACCATTAACAGTTTGTGCAGATAATAATCTCCATATGTCCGCATCCGATTTAATGTGGTGTATTTTCGCCTTATCGTCTTTCTTGACTAACACTCTATGATTTTGTACCCAGATATACTTATATGTAGTCTTCAGGGAAGTTTTAGTATTCCAGAATAGAATACGCATTTGTCTCGTCATGTTTTCGTTTATATAAACCGTCTGCTCGTTTTCAACTGACAGCAGGTCTTTGTTGGTGTACCTTGTCTTTCTCTTGCTGAGCCATTCATCATTCATCAGACGGGGCGCGGGCGCGGCCGCGCGCCGGCCCCGCCGTCCACTTTTTCTCGCCCTACCCTCTTTGCGTTTTCTATTTTACTTGGATTTAGTTCCAGCTTCTCAGCAATTTTCATAACTGTTTTCTTCGTATCTTCCTTTTCTTCTTGTTGTAATCCTATAATCTCAATTTCATTCTCAATTTCCTTAGTTTCTAGTTGTGCGATTCTCTTTTCTAGGCTTTCATTCATTTTTTGTAGGTGGGTATTTTTATTCTCCAACGCCATGATCCTCTTATGAGCACTCTCTTTAAATTCCAACATCTCTTGATATTGCTCTGAGTAGAAATCAACGGTATCCTTCAGTTCTTCTAGTTGACTACTCAGGTTGAAGATAATTTCAAGTTTTTTGTTCACCTCGCTGAGGACCGATTCCACCGTAGCCTTGTTCACGTCGATGGCCAGCTTAGGAGGTTGAGGTTTGGGACTATTTTCTCCTCGAGCACATTTTTCACAAATTTCACTGGTTATAAACTGGTTCAGGTTAGGGACACATTTTTTGTGGTAGTAGCCACCACATCGTCCTTTACATTGTATGACATCATCCTTTTTTGGCGAAACAAAAAGTTTACATTGTTTGCACTGCACCATTTTTAACACTTTATACCTAACTAGGTCAATCGAGTATAGTATAACATAAGCGCATCGACACGACCGCACGCCGAGCGCATTCGCGCGGATTGAATCCGTCTTGAATCCGTCTTCATTCTTGGCGATTTCAACGCGCATTCTGTAACCAGATTTGGGCAAGAGTTGTCAAACTTTTGTACAGAGCACTCATTTATATGTGCTGATATGGAAATGTTACCGATGGATACTTACACCTTCGTTAGTGAGGCGAATGGGTTCAGAAGGTGGTTGGACCACTGCGTACTGACACAGGCAGCGAGAAACACTGTGACGGAGATGAGGGTGGATTACGGCGTGCACTGGTCAGACCACCTACCACTTACGTTGGTCTGTGATATCAGTCCAGTAATAAATAAGTCAGTGACCCGTGAATTGGAAAGCAATTGTCGTAATATTGTTTGGGGCACGCGATCTATTGATCAAATTAACTGCTACGCGAATAAATGCAATGATTTATTACGCCCTCTAAACTACTCTAGTCGGTTTATTATATGTGATAACCTTATGTGTAAGGACCATTTGTTATGAATTGATATGTTACATGACGGCATTGTTTGTAGTTTGCAACAGGCTGCTATAATAAATGTAAAGCGCGGGGCACGGAAGAAGACCAAGCAAATCTTGGGCTGGAACTACCACGTAAAAGAATTGCATGAACAAGCTCGTGTCCATTATAACTGTTGGTTGTTGGGTGGAAAGCCAAACACAGGTGAGTTGCACTATAACATGATGGAGAGTCGTCGAAATTTAAAAATAAACTGGTATGGTGTCATAACAACGAGGAAAAGATACAACTCGATATTCTAGCGACGCATAGAAATGATAAAAATGTTGGTAAATTTTGGAACGCGACTAAGAAATTGAATTATAAAACAAGTGTACCCAGTAGTATCGAAAATTTATCCAATTCAGCAGACATAGCTCAGTTGTTTTCACACCATTTTTTCGTTGAACCCCTCCCAGCGCGAGAACCTCACCAGCCTGGGACAGCCTAGACTAACATAACATCGACGCTTACTGTGAATGACGTAAAGAGGGCAGTTAAACAGATCAAACGCGGCAAGTTGCCAGGGTACGACTCCCTGAGTATTTATAGAACATATACTATACGCAGGTGATGAGATTTTTAGAGTGTTAACTGACCTATTTAATGCGTGCATTAACCACAACTATCTACCCTACAGCCTCATGAAAACCGTGGTGGTTCCAGTCCCAAAAGACAAAAGGGATGATCTTGGCTCTGTCAAAAACTACCGCCCGATTTCTTTAGGCACAATAATAGGTAAGATTTTAGAAAGAATCATCCACCCGACATTGAAGCAAAATATTGCTTTGAATGACGCTCAGTTTGGTTTTCGTGCCGGTCTCTCAACGGATAGCGCAATATACAGTCTAAAAGCAACTGTAAATTACTATGTCCAAAGAGAAACCTCTGTTTACGCCTGTTTCCTTGATCGTCGGGCTTTCGACCTCGTAAATTATAATTTACTGTGGGAGAAACTCGACGGGTCAAATGTGCCTAAACACATAGTAAATCTCTTGAAATATCGGTACGAGAACCAATCCAACGTAGTGAGTTGGGGTGACTCCACTTCTAGCGAATATAGGCTAGAGTGCGGAGTGCGCCAAGGAGGGTTAACCTCTCCGGACCTCTTCAGTTTGTACGTAAATGATCTGATTGAGGAGCTGAGAAGTACCAAAGTTGCCATATTGGTACTACCTGCCTGAATAACTTTAGTTATGCAGATGATATGGTGCTTCTGAGCCCCTCAGTCCAGGGTCTCCGAAAGCTCTTGAAAATCTGCGAGCGGTACGCTTCTGACCATGGGCTGAAGTATAATGTCAAAAAGACGCAGTTTATGGTCTTTCGAGCGGGGAGAGGTCCGGAGAGGGTTCCCCCAGTGTTCCTGGACGGAGCTTCAATTGAGCGGGTGGGGCAGTTCAGGTACTTGGGACATGTATTAACGGAGACGCTATGCGATGACCTCGACAGCGAGCGGGAACGACGGGCTACTGCATTAAGATGCAACATGCTCGCACGCAGGTTCGGAAAGTGTAGTGACTCAGTAAAGATGACACTGTTTAGAGCATATTGCCAATGCTTCTATACATGTCAGCACAGTCAACTATACGAGACGAGCTATGAGCACCATCAGAGTGCAATACAATGATGCTTATCGTATTCTGATGAAACTGCCTCGTTATTCCAGATTTCTTCGCCATTATTAGGTCACGCATGGCGACTTTCAGAAACCGTCTCATGTCGTCAGATAACGAAATAATGAGCACCTTGTCCGAGCGCCTGGACTGCCAGATTCTAAAGTGCTGGCTATCCGTGCACCGCGATAGAAATAATAAGTGAATGACCTGTTTTATTTTATTTTTATATTTATATATTGACTGTTTTTACACTTACTTTTATACACGTTTACTTAAATGTTATTTAACTTTAATTTTATTGTAATTTTTACAGTGTATATGGGTACACTACCTGAAATAAATGAAAAATAAAATAAAAATTACTACTATTTAACATGGTAACACCGATAGCTTGGCGCAACAGAAGTGTCCACTGCTAACGCCATCCAGTGGCGAGTAGAATAACTAAACCATAACAAAAGTGACCACTACTAACGCCATCCAGTGGCGAGTAAAATAACTACACCATAACAGAAGTGACCACTACTAACGCCATCCAGGAGCGAGTAAAGTAACTACAACGCTAGGGATCTAATATTCCGCTAGATGGCGGTGGCGTCGAAATAGAACGCGCTATCGTTTGTTCAACGTAGAATACATAACTAGGCTAAAGGAATTTCAACATATATCATCTCCTTCCTTGGATTAATCCAGTGCTGACGGACTCCCAGCTCACTTGATTAACTCCTGCCTTTTACTGGGTGATGCAGACGGTTCCCGGACCATCACACTAGTAAGCGGTATTATACTACTGATCAAGTGTACGTAGTTACAATAGGAGTACCTATAAATAAAAGGTATCCTCCTCACACTGCGGTTTCACTATCGTCTCCCCCGCTCCTACGGCATCTTGCACTGGCGCTCCAACGTTTGGCTGAAGTCATCCAAGCTGGCGCATTCTGACAAGGAACGGACCTTCGGTTACTCCCTAATCAAGACCTACGCTACGAGTGGGTTTGAGACCGCGCAGACTTCAAGGATCTTCCGGAAACAAGCAACCTAAATCCAAGAAAATGTCCAAGGTCTCTGGCTCCGGAGCAGCTACAGCAATTAGTGACGTCACTTACGGCAGCAGCTATTCAAGCCGCAGCAGCTGGTGTTGTGCCTTCGACCGCATCATTTGCAAACGTGTCATTTTCCTATGACGGCACTATAGAATCTATACGACTGGAAGAGTTTCTATCAGCCGCATCAGTGTACAAGAAAGTTAATGGCATGACGGATGAAGCTGCCATCATGAGCCTGCCTTTGGTGTTGAGAGGTGAAGCGTCTACATGGTGGCAAGGCGTGAAGAATAATATAACCCTTTGGACCGACTTCGAGGCAAGAGTATTCGCACGCAAGCAACCACCAGACATGCTGACGGAAACATTTATCGCGAAGAACAGAGCCTTGCTATCCCAGTTACGATCACCTGGTATGACCGAAGAGTTACAGATAGATGCGATTCAAGGCGAATTACACAGTGACATACGCGAGAGAATACCACGTGATTCGGTGACGACATTCGACCAGTTGCTAACTGCTGGCAGGAATGTTGAACAGATGCTACGTGAGAAGTCTTCGTCAGTGCTACCTATCGAAGCCTCTGGAAAGCAAGCTTGTCAATTTAGGAAGAAACAACGCTGTGACAACGTCGCAATTTGTCACGTGCGTTGTCTTGCCACGGGCCACAGCTTTGATGAATGCCGTAAAAAACCGAGCAAATGGGTGGAGCCTTCTAAAGAAATTAAAACCGAGTCTACCCAGGCGCCTTCACCAAGTACACCGACTGTTTACTGCTACGGATGTGGGATGCCTGGATACACAAGAAGCAAATGCCCTAAGTGTAAAGACGCACAACCAACTCAAATAAAGAGAACTGGGTTTTGTGTGCTAGACATCAACTTGGACGCCCGCCCGAGAGTACAAGTAGGGATTGCCATCCATGACATCGTTGGTACTGCTTTTATCAACCCTGGCGCTAAATCCAGTGTCGCTTCATATCAACTATACAAATGCCTGAAGGAAAGGCAATGCAGTTTTGCAGCAAACTGCTAGAGTATCGATGGCAGACGGCTTGAAGCGAAGAGAAGGAGTCCTGTCGATTACAGTACCTGTTAGAATTTGCGATCGAGCGATACCTACGACGTTTGTAGTACTGCCGCATACTAAAGAAAATAAAACGTTGCTTGGCATAGGTTTTATAGAAGACGCAGGCATGGTAATCAACATACCTCAACGTTCCTGGAATTTCGTGGATCGCCCACATACCAATTACGACTTCATTCTGGAAGAACCAGACGGTGTAACAACGGCACAGTTTGAGCCCGACCTGTACCCCGGAGCTGCGCCCAGGTACACTGAGCCGGTGTACGAACATGAACCCAACGTCGCCGCTGTTTCTACTCGGCACAACCCTGTTCCAGCCAGACGGCCTTACCAGGGATTTGATGGGTACTCATCGGAGCCACACAATATGGAGTACATGTTCACTGATTTTGGAGAGGAAGCTCAAGAGAAAGGTTTTTATGACCTGAACGCGCACCTAACCACTGCACCTGACGCGATCAATTACGCAATCAGAGCTATATTAGTCCAGGGGGAGGGCCCGGATGAGCACCCGGTGGAATTTGCTAGTAGATTGTTGAACTCCGCCGAAAAGAACTACAGCCCATACGAAAAAGAGGAAAGCCAAGATAGGCAACTACAAAAGCTACGCATAAACGAAAATAAAACCAACATCCTATCCTACTCGTCGAGGCGCCTTCATGGATAGAGGGGGAGTATGTAACACCGATAGCTTGGCGCAACAGAAGTGACCACTACTAACGCCATCCAGTGGCGAGTAGGATATCTATACCATAACAAAAGTGATCACTACTAACGCCATTCAGTGGCGAGTAGAATAACTACACCATAACAGAAGTGCCCACTACTAACGCCATCCAGGACTCCCGGCTCACTTGATTAACTCCTGCCTTTTCCTGGGTGATGCAGACGGTTCCCGGACCATCACACTAGTAAGCGGTATTATACTATAATAGGAGTACCTATAAATAAAAAGTATCCTCCTTACACTGCGGTTTCACTATCGTCTCCCCCGCATAACATAACATAACATATATATCACTTAAGGGTAATTAATTAATACATTTCCTACACGTTTCTAAGGTTTTCTGTTAGATAATCATTAACAGTTAACTTTTATTGACATTACATGCGTACTATTTGAGTGCATTCTCAACTTTGACGAAGGCAACAGTAACTTGTCTTTGTGCCGCGAGAGATGAGTCGTTGGTAAAGCTTGCCGTTTAGTATAGAAGTTTGGATGTTTGCGAACAAATTTACACACTTCCAGAATGTATATGCTCGGCAAAGTGAGTAATTTAAGACCAATAAAATGAGGCTTGCAACTATCCATGTTTTTTATGTTGGTATAATTCGTATTAATCTTTTTTGCATTCTGAAAAGTGTCGGAGCATCTGTGCTGTTTCCCCACAACGTGATACCATATGTGAACCAGGCGTAGGCATAGGCATGATAGGTGACTAGGGCGATGTGCGTATCTGTTGTTTTTTTGACTTCGCGGAGGGCATAGGCAAATTTAGCTATTGTGGCTCTTACATTTTTTATATGTGTTTTCCAATTTGATGAGTATCTATTGCTAGCCCAAGTAATGAAAATTCGTTTGCAGCTTCTATTTATTGATTATTATAGGCATAATTAATGTTGAGGGGAGGTTTCTGATGGGGATGGAAAGACGTTATTCTGGTTTTTTTGAAGTTAATTTCTAAATTATGTTAACACATCCAATTACTTGTTTTCGCTAGGATTGTATTTATTTGGTCATTTACGTACTGGACGTTGCTGTCTTGAAGTTGTTAGAAGCGAGATGTCATCCGCAAAAAGAACACACGGCTCCTGCATTATTTTGGGAAGATCATTCACATATATTAAGAACAAAAGACGCTACCTTGTGTAATTGAGGATTTCGTTTTTATACAGTCCGATCGGATATTTAATATTTCACCTCCTTGATTGTCATAAAATTCTGCGTACTGCTCCCTGTTTTGGAGGTACGATGCAAACCATCTATGTGCCGTTCCACGTATTCCTATTCCATAGAGTTTATTTAACAATATGTTATATTGGACTGGACTTTGTCGTAAGGTTTTGTCATATCCAGTAATATTCCTATTGCATACGTTTGGGTGTTAATTGTATTTAATATTTCTTGTATATATTTATACACTGCTAGTGTATAAATATAAAGATTACATTATACTAGAAACAAGTTAATAGAGAAAACACGTATGAAATACAATTAAACGCAAAATTTATTTTTTAATAAACAATTTGTCCATTACTTTACATGGAGGAACATTTCCTTGCACTAAGCTGAAAGGACAGTGTTATATAAGTGACGTACAAACGATCTATTATAATTGTTAAGCTGGATTTAAAAGAAAAAATAACACATAAAAATCTAAATATTTTAATCTTAGTGCCAACCCTAATACTATACTTACATAGTTATTATTTACATTTGAAATTGACACATGTCACAAGTCACAACAAAAGTAACCAAAGTAAAGTTAAAACTTATTGCAATGACATAATGTCTGTCAATTTACTTGATCTTGCTGTCGTCATTGAATCTGTTTTTTTCACCAAAGTTTAACAAGTTGTATCTCGGTAACTGTTAGAAATATTAATATGGTTACTAGGTGAGGAATTAAGTACTAAACCTGATCTATAACCCATTTGCCTACAAGTCCATCGACCTGTTCCACCCAGTATCTATTATATAAAATTGGAAAATCAGAACGGGATAAAACACGAAGAGAGAGAGAGCGAGATAGTGCCTTACAAAAAACATGAACTTTGGCGTCACGTTTCTCAAAAACAACGCAAGTAACACGAGAAATAAATTTACGAATCAATTCTCTGGATATTACTTTGAATAAGAGCATAAAGGCTTCCGATTCTGTTGCGTATTTTACCTTTAATCACGTAATGAAATCTCGATAATTTTTTACAATTTGAACTGTCGGCCATTGTTCGGAAATGTTCGGCTGAAGGACGTGACCATGACGTGACATTTGGATCGGTCTCGCTTAGTTAATACCTTACGTTTAAGTAGACGCATTTGGGGACCAATTTTTGACTTTCGAGCGCTCGAAATCAAAAGCGAGCTATAGAAAATATTCGCAAATGAAAATTTGTCACTATTATTTTCGCATGAACCCAATAATAGATAATAGCTATTTTAGAAATCATCTGTGGAATCATCACTCGAAAGGTAGTGATTGGCTATCGATACCTTTGTGTTTGGTTGTATGCAAAAAGTAGATAATTACTTAACGGTTTCTCAAATTTGAATACCTAATATAGAGAATAGTACTTTATTGGAAGTTGTGTAGGTATCTATAATATAGTACGAGTAGATTGATTATAGTACATTACGTAACTAGGGTGGTGAATTCGTGAATGCCCCAGATCGCAGGTGTTTGTGACGCGAACCGAATGTGAGGGCCATAAATATGCGCTCTGGGGCTTTACGAATTACCGCCCGTGTTGCGTACAAAATTTTACGTCTTCGCCTGGCCACAATGCGAGTTTTCTCGTACGCGCAGAGTGCAGTAAAACTCGCATTATGGCCAGGTGTGACGTAAAATATATTATGCGTTTCATGACATAAAAACACACGCAATTTATCAAAGAGTTTAATAAGTATTGGAATTTTAATAATAAAATCAGGATAAAGTAATGGCACTCGGTTAAGTATAATATTTTTACATTATTTTATAATGGTGGGTACACACCAAGTCAACGAACGGCTATGTATCTCACTCTAACAAACAGCTGTCACATAAATGCTTTGCGTTCGTTGGTCGTTCGTTTGCTCAGTGTGTACCCACCATAAACGAAATGAAAGATAAGGCCTGCAACACACTGGCGCGCCTGCGGTGGCGGACAAAACAACAAATGACAATTTTACTATTGTCCGCGCGGCCAGGCCGCACCAGTGTGATGCAGGCTTTTGTTAGCAGTCACAAAGGTCATTTTTATTCCACGAATCAATCTTGCTCAATCACATCCGAACCTTGCGTTTGTATTGCGTAGACAACAGTTTCCTATCCGAGTCGCGTTTGCTATGACCGTAAATAAAGCACACAAGGACAATCTTTTATATTTTTTGGTCTGTATTTGATGCATGAGGTGGCTAGTTTTTGAACGGTGGCCAGTAGTTGGACCCGATTCTACATTGGCCTCTAAACTCAATAATTTTATTCAGGTGTCCCTAAAACACATTGCTATTTTATGGACGGTCTATTCAACTTAGCTTATCTGCCTAAATCCTATTCTAAACATGTCGTTTTTAAGGCCTGCCACACACACTGGCGCGGCCTGCGGTGGCGGACAATATTCAATTTGACAGCGGCGGACAAGTTTACCATTATCCGCCGCGGCCAGGCCGCGCCTGTGTGATGCAGGCTTGATCTGCCGCTTAAATTATGTCAAAAAAATTGACAATTTTGTTTTAGCCTATTTAAGCCATGTGCACGTAGAATCGGGTCCAATGACGAGTTATCTTGTGCATATTCTTTAAATTTCTTATTTTTTTGTGTTTGCACGGCCTTAGGTGGATGATTTATTTGTTAAAAAAATTATACATGTATATATAAATGAATAGAGTTCATTTTTAGTATGAGGTGGCCAGTTATGGAACAGTGGCGGCAGAGTACAAGAGGTTTTAATTTTTCGCTTGAATTTGAACTGAAGAAAATAAAAGAAAAACATATAATCGAACATAGACCTCTAACAAAGCACAGGCTATTAGAGCTTAAAAATAGTGTAGAATTTAAACTTAAGAATCTTGACCTCACTGAAGATGACCCGAATACTAACTATGAAACAATTCTTTCTGTAATAAGTAAAGAGTTCAGTGTAATTTGTCCCAAAAACAAATTACATGTAAACGGGAAACTAGCATTTAGTGATTGGGCAACCAAAGGAATAAGGATAAGTAGAGATAACATGTATGAACTGTATAATGATAAATCCCACACCGACTCAAAAGCCCTTCATGAACATGTTAGGTCTTATTCGAAAATATTTAAAGCGGTCTGCATCCAAGCAAAAGCTATAACTATTAGGGAAAAGATACGCAAAGCTACCAATAAAATTAAAGCCGTATGGAAAGTTATCAATGTTGAGACTGGTAGAGCTATGTCTAGAGATTCTGAACATGAATTACTAATAAATAATCAATATATTTCAAACACTGAAGAAATTGCAAATATTTTTGTAGATTTTTTCACTAACATACCTTTGAATGCAACAAAGTCATTGGACTCATCACCTTCATTGGCCGAAACCTACCTTAAAGAAAATTTCCAAAAAACTTTACCAAAATTTTCTTTTCAGCACATCTCAATCAGTGACGTCAAAAAATCATATAAGAGTTTAAATATTAAAACTACCGAAGATCTTTGGGGTTTATCCGTAAAAGTACTAGATTCTCTGATTAATACCATTGCTACTTACTTATCGGATTTGTTCAACTTGTGTATAGATAAAGGCACATTCCCAGACCTAATGAAATTCAGCAAAATCACTCCCATTTTCAAGTCAGGACATAGAACAGACCCTTCCAACTACAGACCAATCTCTGTCCTTCCTGTATTAAGTAAAATTTTTGAGAAATTGATGTTAAGCCAACTGCTGTCTCATTTTAATAAAAACAAAATACTGCATCAAAACCAGTATGGTTTCACTAAAAGTAGATCGACCACTGATGCGGGCTGTCACCTGATGACTATTATTCTCGAGGCTACACACTGATACGTCTCTGATATTTAAAGTCGATAGGAAAGATAGCGCTCTTGTACATGTTAATAACGCACTAACTATCATCTCCAAATGGTTTGCAACCAACAATCTGTTATTGAACGCGAAAAAGACCAAATGTTTGAAATTTTCATTACCCAATGTTAGAAACGATGTTGAACTAAATATAATTCTTGACGGTGAAAGACTTAAAATTGACAATGCAACCTTATTCCTTGGCATTAATATAGATTCTAAGTTACAATGGGGTACACACATTAATGTCCTGTCGGGGAAACTAAGCTCTGCAGCTTATGCAGTTTATAGAATTAGACGACTTACAGATGTAGCTACAGCGAGATTAGTCTACTTTGCATATTTTCATAGTCTAATGTCATATGGAATCCTGCTGTGGGGTGCGGCTGCGGACATCGAGACTATATTTATATTGCAAAAGCGCGCGATTCGTGCCATATATGAGATGCGTCCTCGGGACTCGGTAAGAGAACTCTTCAAGGAGATAAACATACTGACCCTACCTTCCTTGTATATTTATGAAAACATTATGCTCGTGCGTAAAAACTTACATAAATATAAACTAAATAGTGATAATCATAATTTTAATACTAGGAACATAGATAAAATAGCTGTACCTAAGTTCAGGCTATCTAAAACAAATAAAAAATATTTCTTAGGGAACTCTATACGGTTTTATAATAAAATCCCTAAGGAAATCACTGGGCTCACAGAAGGTAAATTCAAGAGTCATGTAAAATCTACTTTGTTAATGAAAGCTTATTATACAATTAGCCAATACGTAGAAGACAAAGATGCCTGGAAGCTTCTGCATGACCACCACCTGGTACCACCACCAAATGTAACTAAACCAATAAGTATTATATAAAGGTAGAATTCGTTTTTGACTTGCAAAAGTGCTATGAGAAAGCCTATTTGAATAAACATTATACAATACAATACAATACAATACAATAAGTTTCATGTTGACGTGACATGTAAATAAATATATATGAAAATATATACTCTTTTTTTATTTCCATATCGTTACGTTGCTAATCAGGGCTCATGAACATAATACAACTGTGACAAATACATTCATGTAATTCATTCACGCGGGTTGAGCCGCGAACACGTCTAGTATATATATATATATTTATAATGTAGTTAATTAGTATTTTATAAATTTATGACATGTAATGATATTTTCAGGTTTGTCGGCAGCTATGAGTTCATGAAGCCGGTGGTGCTGATCCGGGACATCGAGCTGCTCAAGAAGGTCACTGTCAAGGACTACGACCACTTCCTCGACCACCGCTCGTTAGTCGACAACGAGACAGACCCGCTCATGGGAAGAAACTTGTTCGCTTTAAAAGGTATCAATATCAAAGTGAAAGTTATTTATTCTTCAGTGTAGGCATATTACATGCACCTATGAATTTGGAGAAACTACCGCCGGCTCGGAAAGAAAGCCTCTGCCTACGTTTTATTTATTAGATTGTATATCATTGGCAATCGAACGACATACATGTCTTTTTCAGAAGGGTGGACAGAAATTAATACTTATTTAATCAATTTTGTGTACATACTGAAAGTACTGAAACTAAAGGTATTTAGGTAAAAATATTGTTATTTTTTTAGACGAGCGACCATTCGTAAAGGTGGTAGATTATGATAGATCTACTCAAAACAAACATATTTAGTTATGAAATGTAATCATAATGCATAGGAGCATTAGCAAAAAAAATTTCACAGGTCTTATTGAAAAGTCATAAACAAAACTTCAAGCTTAACACTTGAGCAGTCACGCCCTATTTGTAACACTTACAGTCGCTACTTATTACAGTTAATTATTTAGAGATATCAAAAATACCTGCTACTGAAAACAATATTAGAAACTTTATATATTTCTGTAATAAAGAAACAAAACTACCATTTTATATAATCAACAGTTAAATTTGACGGTTTATCGTAAAAACCCGCTCGGTAACAAAAATATCAAAAATATTTATAGTTTTTTGGCACTTTTTTATTCATAGTTTTTTATCTTAACTTTATTTTCTAAGTAACTTTCTAACAGTAGAACCCGTTTGACGATTTCACAGGGACCCAACGAAAAACGCGTCTTAAGCGATAAAGCGTATTATACGGGATAGGGCTCACCCCCGGGTACATGGTCATCTCAATCAAACTTCAAACTAGTTTAAGGACCTGTATGATGCCCTGATCCATCGGTTGTAATTTGCTTGTCGCATTTGGAGGTTTAATAAACAAGCTTGGTATTCTGTAGCTCAACACCTTTTGGGTGAGTGGGGCAGTTGTCAATGAATAGAATTTTATTATGCGTCTATATTTAATCTGAAAGTGATGATCTAGAGCTTTTAACCACTGGATGAAACGAAGGCCGGTCATCCAAGCTCGAGATTATCCATCATAAGTTAGAGCAAAGCAGCGACAGTGAACTGGATATATTTTAAAGCTATGAATCGCGATTTTTCTCACTCGCCACCCGGTACTCGGAGTCTATCTCTACTCCAATTTCCATGAAAATATATCAGCTTAGAATATTTAGGTGTAAGTAGTAATCAAATCGTTTTTATTGTATCGTTTATACTTAATGCTAATATTAAGACTCTCCTGTTAACACGTGTAGCTTGACTGTGAAGTGTTAATTTATGGAATAACACACACACACACACACACACATCATCAGCCTATATACGTCCCACTGCTGGGCACAGGCCTCCTCTCATGTATGAGAGGGAACGGGCAGGAAATAAATAAATAAAGAATTTACTGACATTAACATTATTTTAAAATGAAATGTAATTCATTAGTATTTAAATCGACATGTAAAATACAATATTTTATCAAGAATTAAATTAAATTAAATTAAATTAAATGAAAATGCCCTTTAACATCCATCGTACAGCATGAGCACTAAAACTGCATTCTTAGATGCATCAAGCAACTAAAGACTAACTACTTTGTTAAAATCAAGTGCGAGTATTAATTAAGGATTGAGAACTGAAATCGTTAAATCTTTAGATGCGTCGAGCAACTATAGTATATTTAACCTTAACCCACTTTAAAGACATTGTTGATGTTTTCAGGCCAAGAATGGAAAGACATGCGTTCAACATTAAGCCCGGCATTCACGAGCTCGAAGATGAAACAGATGCTCCCATTCATAGTGGAGGTGGGGAACGCGATGGTCGTGTCACTGGACCAAGAACTGAAGCAATCTAAAAGTTAGTATCTGTCGTTAATATGGAGTTAAACATTCGATCATCATCATATCAGCTGAAATAAGTCCACTGCTGGACATAGGCCTACCAAAGATTGCCAAAGTTACAGGTCCTACGCATTCAGCGGACTCCCGCGACCTTCCCTTCTTTTCTTCTTTCTTCGCTTTTTTCCCGAGCTTTTGAAAGTGAATCAGATATCGGCAATAATTTCGGCACGGAGCTGAATCTCTTTATGACTGACTTCTTTTTTGACTCCCCGTGGATGAAATATGACTCCAAGACATCATTCTTGCATGTAGTATTATTCTCTTCCTGAGCATAACTGATGCTCTCAACGTTCAGTGTTGCTATCTCAATGTCTCAATGTCTGTGTGTGTTGTCTTCACACGTGTGCTGGTTTCCTACCTGCGGATATTCCTTGCAGTAGTCGGGGCACTTGCTACGGACGACACCGGGTTTGCCACACCCATAGCAGGCGATTTCTGGTAACGGAGTCTTCGTACTCACGTCTTCCCCTGCCGTCGAGCGGCTTGAGGTGGCATTCTTCTTCACCGTGTCCACTCTTCTTGCAGCATTCGCAGCGTAGTCTCTGGAATGTTTCTCTGGGTCCCACCTTGGGTAATCGTTGAGAATTTTCTACCCAGTAACGTACGTAACAAAAATAAACGCGTTAAACAATAGCGGAGCTGAGATATTTAAGCTTGAAGATTTGTTTATGACTTTTCAATAAGACCTGTGAAAATACATATTTATTGCAAATGGTCCGATGCATTATAACTGTATTTCATAACTAAATATGTTTGTTTTGAGTATATCTATCACAATCTACAACTTTAACGAATGGTCGCTCGTCTAAAAAATAACAACATTTTTACCCAAACCCCTTTAGTTTCAGTACTTTCAGTATGTACACAAAATTGATTAAGTATTAATTTCTGTCCACTCTTCTGTAAAATACATGTAAATGTCGTTCGATTGACAATGATATACAATATAATAAACTAGAGACCCGCGGCGGCGTCGAAACGCCGCTAGAATACGGAAATTCCGCCTCCATTTTGCCTCTTATAGGAACTTTAAAAACACGGGATGGTAGAATGTTTGGATAGATGCTGTTTTTACAAGCTTTATATTAACTTGACTCGTTCGTATGTAAGTATGTAAGTTGTCCGTCAAAATTTGCAACCAATTTTTCAGTCGCTTGCCGTTATCCGATTGAGCTGAAATTTGGAATACTTATGTAAATTTGGTGACAATGCAATATTATGATAACTCGAGCTGATCTGATGATGGAGACAGAAGATGGCCATGGGAATTCAGTACTTAACTGACGTAACCCCGTTGAGTTTGGGTTTGTTAGAATCGTCTCAATGAGTAGGTGATTATGGTATACAGAAAAGTACAGTCGGCAATAAAATCTTGTAACAAAAATGAAATTTTTGTCAGAAACTTATTTCAACATGAATGGACTTCGCGTGCTTCTGCGCGCCAAAACAAAGGGTAGTATTTAAAGGAGTAACTGTAAATTAAAGTTTTAGGTGACAAAAATAATTAATTTAGGTTACAGAATTACTAAGTGAGCGACTGACTGCGAGTGACGAGAAATCGACAGAACAGCAACTTTTAAAGATTAATTTGAGTTACTTAAAATACAAAATGAGAAGCTCCATAATATTTGAGCGACCTAATATTTGTTTCAATGTCAACGTTACGTCCTGCATTTTTTTCAGTATTTGGCAAAAGTTTTTTTTACACTGAACGGCATTTTATCTTAAATGAAGTGTTTACAATACAAAAACCACTATGAAAAATACTGTAATGATCTCACATTTAAAACAAAAACATTCTAATGAAATAACCATTTGAAGAAACACTATTCTGGTTTATCATCAAATTGTCGACACTTACTTTGTCGAATTTCGCTTCAAAGTCAACATTTCATGTATTTTAATGTCGTCGAAAATTCAGATCATTGAATGGTCATTACTGGTAATTTTAAATCGAGTATTTTACTTGTCGGATGATAGGTTGAATTATGTCATGGAAAACGTTTTGCGATTTATTTTTTCAAGTATTTATAATTAACATACAAATTATTACAACGGTTGTTAGTTTTTTACTGCGGGGGGCTTCGCCCTCGAGCCCCCTTTTTGTGTCTGCCCTTATCTAGTTAAACCCCTGTAATGAGTTGTTGGCCCGCAGCCCAACTCACCTGACTGCATCGAGTCGTCGCCCCGCCCCCATTCGAATTCGCTCGCATTAAACAATCTGTAGTATTCATTATAAAATCGTATCAAAATAAAAAAACCTAAGACCTCAAATAGAATATCAGTAACCAATAATCATTAATAAAGCAGCTATAGTAGTTCGTTATGTAAAAGCTCGTTGGAAAAAATCTAATCTATGAATATGGAAGTTGCCCTCTCTGTATTTCTAGTTGCTCACTTAGTAATTTAGTCGCTCGGATAGAATTTTAATATCTCGAATGGATTAATCACAACGCCCTTTTTGTAAGCTCGTTCTGGATTTTATTATTAATCAATATTCTTCGTTAGTTTAGTTAATTTGTCGCTTACTCAAAATCATACCGCTCAAGTTATTAAAACAGTATGTCATCATCAGTCGCTAAGTTTTTTTTATTCGATCGTTTTATTATTCCCCCAAAAGGGAGCACTTGACAATCAGGCGACGCGACGCCACGCTATGGATAGCGTCGCCTCGATGTCACGTAGGCACCCACGCCGACCAGTGGTATAGAAGCCCAGACGGGTCACGGGTCAGCCAGTTGACATCCCAGTCGCCTCCAAGCTAACACCTCTATACAAAGCAGTCCTGGTCACACATTGCATAAAGCCTCTATGGTACAAATTCCGATCATAAACGGTGCAATCCGGAATAAGTACGGTGGAAGCCTAGCGCAGAGCGTAACTCGTCCCGTGTGTCCAGAAGCCCGACAAATTGATTCCGTTATCGTATAAACGTATGTAATTGTGAGCCCTGTGAACATTATTAGGTGAACGAACCTTTGTGTAAATAAATAAATCTTACTGGATTCGTTCTTTGTTGTTCTGTTAGCCAGGCCTGAGTCCACCTTCATCTTACAAGAGTGCCGACACATTTTTTCTACAACTGGCGCCCAACTAAGTGGCCCTGGCTAACGAACCTATTTGTTATATGGGTTCCGCGATCGCGTTGTTTCAATGTAGCGTTTTCCCGAGTCGTATTTTTCCGCGATCGATCAATTTCCTTGTCGCTTTTTTACTCGTAGCTTTATTCAGCGTCTCATTGTTCCGCAATCGCCTTATATATTGTTGGTTTTTTCCGCTCTTTTATAAAAAAAAACCTCGAAGATGAAAGCAGGAGCAAGGCTCCCGCTTCCGTCTTCTAACGTATCCGTGATCCGAGTCAGTTTTGCTACTAAGCCCCTGTTCCCTACAGCCTACGATACACCACTATCTTGGCGTTGGTTGATCTCAGAGAAAAGTTAATATGATGCCCACCCTTTGAACAGGGACTTAGGGCCAAAACCGACTCGGATCGCAGATAGGTTAGAAGACGGAAGCGGGAGCTCTGCTCCTGCTTTCATCTTCGAGGTTTTTTTTTATAAAAGAGCGGAAAAAACCAACAATATATAAGGCGATTGCGGGAACAATGAGACGCTGAATAAAGCTACGAGTAAAAAAGCGACAAGGAAATTGATCGATCGCGGAAAAATACGACTCAGGAAAACGCTACATTGAAACAACGCGATCGCGGAACCCATCTAACAAATAGGTTCGTTAGCCAGGGCCACTTAGTTGGGCGCCAGTTGTAGAAAAAATGTGTCGGCACTCTTGTAAGATGAAGGTGGACTCAGGCCTGGCTAACAGAACAACAAAGAACGAATCCAGTAAGATTTATTTATTTACACAAAGGTTCGTTCACCTAATAATGTTCACAGGGCTCACAATTACATACGTCTTCGAGGTCATTTTTTTATAAAAGAGCGGAAAAACGATAAATATCGACATGAAAATAAGGCGATTGCGGAACAATGAGACGCAGAATAAAGCTACGAGTAAAAAAGCGACAAGGAAATTGATCGATCGCGGAAAAATGCGACTCGGGAAAACGCTACATTGAAACAACGCGATCGCGGAACCCATCTAACAAATCATCTGACCGGGCCCCAGCGAGCGGCGAATGACGCTCGCTACCTGCTTTACGCCTCTGCTGTCCTTTTGCACGAATATATTATAACATATCTGTACTACAGTATTTAAATATACGGCCTAGGAACAAAAATGGTTGAAAAAAATAGTTTTGGTGAGAATTCGGTCATGACAAATTAGACATTATGAAAATTTGGGATACTGACATTAGGGCTAATGAATAATTGGGAAAAATTTAAATTCGGGTTTGCGATTTTAGGTTTCACAACATTAGGAGGCCTAGTGAAATTAGGTATGAAATTCTTAGGATTCTTCTTCGTGCCATGAATTCTATATTTTTCATAGATTCTAGATTTATTTGACGACCGGTTAGTCTAGTGGGTAGTGACGCTGCCTATGAAGCTGAAGGTCCTGGGTTCGAATCCCGGTAAGGACAAATATTTGTGTGATGAGCATGAATATTTGTTTCTGAGTCATGGATGTTTTCTATGTATGAAGGTATTTATATCTATGATATATATCGTCGTCTAGTACCCATAACACAAGCCTTACTGAGCTTACTATGGGACTAGGTCGATTTGTGTAAGATTGTCCCCTAATATTTATTTATAAAAAAAATACATATATACATCTTTTTTCATTTCTTTACAGGCGGCTACATCGACATAGAAGGCAAAGATTTGTCGTCGCACTACGCCAATGACGTAGTTGCATCATGTTCCTTTGGCCTGAAGGTTAATTCTCACGCTTACCCGGAAAATGAATTCTACAAAATGGGTTGCAAGTCTACTTATTTCGGTATTGGGACGCTTCTGAAGTTCTTTGGATATGCATCTTTTCCGAAATTGATGAAGGTGCGATTTTATCTTACATTTATTTTTCATGCTTTCTCTTATTATTAAATGTCGGGACCTGCTAGCTAGGCGTGCGCTGAGCTTGGCTCTACTCATGGTTTTCCGCATGTTATCGGTTCCGACCGTCGCGCTACGACATCAGCGGCACATTGCCATCAACATCTTAGTGTATCGTGTGTTCTTTATTTCGAAATATTATTAGAATAGAATAAAATATTATTTATTTCAGTATAAGCACACAGTGGTTAATACATTACATGAAATATCGAAAACAATAGAATAACTTATCAGCTAAATGTAAACTAATTACTAACCTATACTGAAAAAGGTGCACACTCAGCATAATGCCAGGTGCTACTAGAGCATATGCCGCTGGTCTTCCGTGAACACCTGTAGGGAGCATAGTTGCGCGTAGCTGCTAGCAGAATCACACAAATTCTGGCGCTAACAAATACGACAGTATATAGGTACGAAACGGAAATGAAGCAAGTGTTTCATAAGAAAATAATATAAATAAATAGAATAGTGTGGGAAATTTAATAATATATATATATATACCTATTCATTCTTCATCATTCAAGGATAATTGGGTATGATAAAGTAATGAAAAAACACGAAGTGAATGTTCTACCCAGAATCTAATTACGCAGAAGTAAGTTTTTGCTTAGAGAGAATATAACTTTTTAGTTTAACTTTGAAAGATTGCAGCGAAGTAGCTTGCTTGTAAGGTGGCGGTATATTGTTCCAGCATTTCGTAGCGGCGTACTTAAAACTGCCACGAAATGCTGCGGTTTTGTGTTTGGGGCACATGAGAAGAGTACATACTCTCTGGCGCTGCAGAAACCTGAGCTTGACATTTGTCATTAATTTCACTACATGCTTTCGTCAATGTATTCGCTTTCTAGAACACATTTACGGGTAAGGACCAAATTCTTTGCCAGTAGTTAGCCTGGTTAGTCGGTAGTTAGCCATACAAACTGAAGAAATTAATAAAGTTCCGTTGTGAGTACTTGTGAGTTGTGACACAAACAATTACCATATGTTGTATGGTTTTTTTTTTTCACAACCGCATATGTTCATAGCAAATTTAATTGAGTGAGGTAATCTGGCCAAGAATTAGTTCCTTACCCTTACACGCATTTGCAACGAACATTTTCAGTTTTTTAAATTGGCGCTCTTTCCGGATGATGTGAAAAACTTCTTCAATCACTTGGTCCTTAGTACGATGAGGGACCGTGAAGCGCACAATATTTTCCGGCCAGACATGATACACATCCTCATGGAAATTAAGAAAGGTAATTTTAAATGAAACATGTTTTTGAATAAATATCACAACATTATACAAAAGGGGATTGTAAATGATAAAATATATCGAATCAATAAAATAAGTAGATTTTAATAGCGAGCGTTCATGTAGAAGCTATTTCTCATAGAACTGTATAATTTTGTTTTATAAAGATATTTTGTACATGGTTTAAAAGAAATCGGCTAAGTGCGAGTCGGAACTGGTACATTCAGTTATTTTAAATGATTCATTTTTTATCTCCTGATTTTGAAGCTAATTACTACTAACTAAACTGCTTGATTTATTGAATAGAGTTCAACAAAAATTATATTTATATACCCTTAGATTCTCATACAGATTTGTTTGTAATGGCAAAAAAATATTTCGGCGAGTGCTCAATCAAGTGCAGAGCCTGCATTAAAAGCACGTCGCGCGGACGGAAGCTTGAATTTTCTGAAAGTATCCTGTGAAATGCAGTTACGCATTCGTCTTCAATATATTCATTTCCCAGTACATGTATACGAAAAACGAGTCATTTTAATGTTTTAATAATAATAATATATTTCATTTATTCAGATGACTAAGATCCACTAAGTAATTACAAATCTTACAAAACTATTGTTAAAGTATACCTAACACTACATTTTAAAGAACTTATAAATGATTACCAATCAGTTTTCCATTGCAAATCATCAAATTGTTGACATGAAGGTATATGGGGGAATCAGGTTTCGCCGCAAACATTTCCAAAATTCTATTGGAGTTGCCCCGAATCCTATGCACCATCGATTTCTCTTTCGTAAAATGGCGTCAAACCCATCCGTGCGACCTTCGGCAAACATTAGTGATGCTCTACAGAAGCGGGGCAGCCTCAACAGTGCCCTAAATCCATTGTTATATTGTACTTTTAGGGCCCTGAGCGATTGTTGAGTACAGTTAAGCCACAGGCTGCTCGTGTAAAAACTCTGACAGTACGCCTTAAAAAGGGTGATCTTTACTTGGGTGGAACAACGAGCAAACCTGCGGGCCAATATTTAGCTTCTCACCGCCAGTGCCCTGCGTTCTCTTTCAATGTCCATTTGATCTTTGAGGTCGTCGGTAAGATAATGCCGTAGATACTTAAAACTGTAAACCCATTGTAGCGGCACGCCATTCAGCGTAACAGCTGGCACATCATCCGGTATCTTTGTAGCGGCACGCCATTCAGCGTAACAGCTGGCACATCATCCGGTATCTGTGTAGCGGCACGCCATTAAGCGTAACAGCTGGCACATCATCCGGTATCTTTGTAGCGGCACGTCATTCAGGGTAACAGCTGGCACATCATCCGGTATCTTTGTAGCGGCACGCCATTCAGGGTAACAGCTGGCACATCATCCGGTATCTTTGTAGCGGCACGTCATTCAGGGTAACAGCTGGCACATCATCCGGTATCTTTGTAGCGGCACGTCATTCAGGGTAACAGCTGGCACATCATCCGGTATCTTTGTAGCGGCACGTCATTCAGGGTAACAGCTGGCACATCATCCGGTATCTTTGTAGCGGCACGCCATTCAGGGTAACAGCTGGCACATCATCCGGTATCTTTGTAGCGGCACGCCATTCAGGGTAACAGCTGGCACATCATCCGGTATCTTTGTAGCGGCACGCCATTCAGGGTAACAGCTGGCACATCATCCGGTATCTTTGTAGCGGCACGCCATTCAGGGTAACAGCTGGCACATCATCCGGTATCTTTTCAGGACGTTTACCGAAGGCCGATCAAGGATGAAGGAAGATCAAATATTCACTTTTCTTAACATTATAGCATAACCCATGTCTGGATGCATACGATTAGCATATCTTCGGTTTTAGGTCCTCGCCTTTTTTATAGGTATGGGATTCAAAATTTTCGCCGCAAGCTCTCAAACTTAAATGGTATAAGGCAACAATACGATTCACCACTACAGCTCGGTATTCCAATTTTAAATCAAATAAAGAACCTCGTACTTTGATGCTATTTTGTTTCTAGATTTTAACCAAAAGTAGTCAACAATATGTAGACCTGTTAAAATATAGAACACCAAAAGCTTCTTGTAGTGTTGAAATCTGAAGCCATTATTAAGCAATTATTATTTGTGTGTTTTAGTAACCCAAACAAAACCGCATATAATATATAAGAATAAGATTCAGTAGGAGTTTTTTTTTGTAGTTCTGTATCGTTTAATTAAAAAACCGAAATATTCATCCATATTGATGCGTCATCAATGTCATCATTATATCAGCCGAAAGACGTCCACTGCAGGATATAGGCCTCCCCCAAAGAGTGCCACAATGACCATTTCTGCCCGACCCGCATCCAGCGGACTCCCGCGACCTTTACCAGGCCCCGTATCATGGTCTGCCTTATCACTAAAGGGCGGACAGTGGATGCAATATACGTCAAAGTCATGTCAAACGATATACTTAATATGGATATCACTACGATTGGTTTAAAGAAGAGAACATGGTTACAAAATAGTTAAATAATTTTATTGTTTGTTGTAGTAAATAAACATATTTTTTTCTATATTACATATTTACAGTCCATTCCTTTTATGGTTCACTACTGCACTATATAGAGAAAGTGACCTCTCTACACTAACTAACTAAAATATGCTTAGCAAATAATCTTTAAAAGTTAAGATTGTGCTAAGTAATTAAGAAAAAAAATGTATGTAACTATTATTGCAATAAACAGTTCAAATTTTAAATTTTTTTTTTTTACATCTACCGATGTATGAGGTGCGTATTTGTAAAGTGACGCCTCACTATTATCAGTAACATTATCACTTATCACTATTATCAGTAATGTAATTGACAAGTCTACGACGTAATAGATATACACACTTAATAGTCTAAGTCAAGGGGAGATAATTTACAAGTGGCCAGTAATTTCTTAATAATCACATTTTGTTCTATGGAGGATAGAGATATTTTGTAATTTCTGATATATTTTTAATAAAAATTTATAGATAAATTTTGCTCAAAATTTAATAAAAGTCTTATCCATCTTGTGCTTTTGTCACCCGATTGCATCCGCTGTCCGCCCTTTACTTATCACGCGATACCGTTCGATAGAACTAGACGACGCTCTTATCTTGTCACTTATTGCGTGATAAGTCTGATAAGGCCGACCATGATACGGGGCCAGGTCATCAGTCCCCCCACGCTGCGCCTTTCCGTACGTGGTCGCCACTCGAGAACCTTTTTGCCCCAATGGGCTTCATCGGTTCTATGTGCAATGTGCCCCGCCCACTGCCACTTATTGTTGTGTGTTGAGTAAGGGCTAGTTACTTAATTTACTTGACAGTGTTGCGTTAATAACTTTAAATTTGTCGAATCCGCGAGCGATAACATCAGACGAAGAAAAGAGATAGACGATTACGAAAAACCTAGTGAAGCCGGTTTTCTACCAAGCCAAATAAGTTTAGCACACGCTCACGCGCACTTATACAAACAAAAAAATGCACAAAACTGAATATGGGAACACTAAATAATGTGATAAGTTATAACTGATAACTATGACGCCTCAATTTGTTGGTATAGACGGTAACTCACTGACGCGTTTCAGGGATTTATCAAATCACTAAACAAATCTAGTGAAATTAAAAAACGAGTTGCCTTTTTTGTCCGATTTCGTCATTTCACTAAACAGATTCAGAGATTTGATCAAATGACTGATTTGTATTAGGTAAATGATAAAATGGATTCGCCATTTTAACATCCTGCGTGATTTGATCATATCCCTTAGGGATTTGTTCAAATCTCTGTTTTGGCCATTTCACTGCGACATACATATTGACTCCCAGATCCGCAACAACTATACCGAATCGAAGCTCAGACTTTATCGTGGGTAATTGTTGAAAACACCAGACCTGCGTTGTCTAATTACTTGACATCGGGTATTTTTCGGTTTCGGTCGGAACAGATCGGAAACAGGAAAAAACACGAAATACAATGCTGTGTTTTCATTATATCCATATTCATTCATCAGACTGCGAAGTGCAATGTACATCACTAGGCACGGCTATACTGAAGAACCAGCGTAGAATGAGATTACTTTAATTTGTAAATATAATATAAACTATTAAAGCTAGCGTCATGTTGATATTAATCATAATCATAATCATAATCATATTTATTCATAATAATTCGGTATTACATGTCAAGATTGTTAATAGTTATAATTAGTCCATATTTTATTACAATAGAATAAAAATAAGAAGTAATTCTTAACAGTATAGTGTACTTAAGTCGTACTTAGACTCCGCAAATTCGGCAAAACTGTAGAAGGTCTGCTCGATAAGCCATCGTTTTAATCTCGATTTAAAACTGACCAGTGACGGTGCTTCTGTAACATTGGTCGGCAGTCGGTTGTACACCTTTGGCCCCATGACGTGGGTAAGTTTGGCAGATTTCGCCAGACGATGCCTGACGCCGACTAGCTTTTGCGAGTTGCGCAGGTTTCGACCATGGATCTCCGCTCCACTCGAATATTCTTCCAGGTGACTGTGTAAGTGGCCACCTGGAGTATAACTACGGACGGCAGGGTAAGTATCCCAAGGGACTTAAAGTAGGGCCGTGCGGAAGTTCTCTGGTCCACCTGTACAATCGCTCGTATGGCTTTCTTTTGCATGCGGAAGACCCGCTCCCATTCGGCCGCGCGGCCCCACAGCTCTGCACCGTATTGTAAGAGCGAGTGTACTGTGGCAAAGTAACAGGAGCGAACCACATCTCTGGGCATTACTCTCGCTAGTCGACGTAGGGCGAAGCAGGCGCTTCCTAACTTGATGCATATTTTGTTGGCATGTGCTTTCCATTGAAGCCCTCTGTCAAGTTCGAAGCCCAGAAATGTGGTGCACTCCACCTGCCCTATTTTCTTTCCTTGCACCAGGACGTTCAGGCCCCTTGGAGCCCGTCCGCCCAGGTGAAAGTGCAGAAAATGTGTCTTGTTTAGGTTAAGCACCAAACCATTTGAGCGGAAATATTTTGAGACCTCATTTGTGACACGGTTCAGCCGCCGCTCAAGTTCGTCAATGTTGGGTGCGCATACTACCGCGGCAACGTCATCGGCATACATAAATATGTCACCCGCTGTGATGGCTTCTGGGAGGTCATTGAGAAGCAGCGAAAACAGAATGTTGGACACTGACGACCCTTGTGCAACGCCAATCGTGGTAGACATAGGAGCTGACCTCACTTTTCCTCCATCACTCACCACGACCTGGGATCGGCCGTTCAGGATGTCCATTACGAGTGCGTGCGCCTTTCTATCGATGCCATAGTGGCGGAGTTTTACGGCTAGCACGCCATGGTCAGCCACGTCGAATGCCTTCGACAAGTCACAGCACAACATGGCAACCTGCTGACTTTGTTCGCGAGCGTCCATGACCCGGCGCACCAGCTCGCGCACCATGGCACCCGTCGAGCGACCCGCCCGATAAGCGTATTGTCGAGGGGACAGAGCGTCGGTTTCGTTCAGGAACTCTGTGAGACGGAGACTAAGACCATTCTCCAACACCTTTGCGACCGCCGGTATAATTGAGACAGGTCTGTAACAATCAATATCTTCTCTTTTTCCCTTGCCCTTAAAGATAGGAGAGATCTTGCTGCCTTTAAAAGCAGAGGGATACACTCCTTCAGTGAGACATTGATTGTACAGATCCGCCAGCACAGGTGAGAGGGGAGCCGCGGCGACATAAAGAAGTTCCATAGAGACTCCATACAGGTCTTTAGTGGGCTTATGTGGGATATTTCTTGTTATAATTAGAAATACCTCGGCCGCTGAGAAAGGGCGGAGGCGCAAATTACGATCAGCCGGCTCACGAGCGGCGCTGAGCGCCGCGCGCACCTGTGGCAGGTCAGCGCCAGGCGCACCGCACGCCGCCGCCGCGCACGCGAAACGATGGTTCATGGCGCTCGCTGCATCCTCCTTTGATGTGAATTTAGCTCCGGTTGCATCGACGACTATGTCTGTAAAGTCTAATAGTTGCTTTGACGTTTGACCTCGCTCCCTGTTAACAATTTGCCACATCGATTTGGAAGCATTTTGACTATTTACTATAATGTTAACATAGTGGTCATATTTACTTTTCCTGATTAATTCGCAATATTTTGTGTGAGCAATGTCGACCAAAAATTTTACATGTTCATTATTTGGGAATTGATAACTAATTTTAATAATGTCAAATAATAATAATTTCGAATTTATAATGTCATCTGAGAGCCAATGATTATTTTTGGGATTACTTTTATTCTTTAATGGGAAGCAAATGTCAAACTTATTAGTAATTATATTAATTATTGACATCGCCATCTGAGTCGCCGAACGACCACGACGATTCCACAACGCCTGCCAGTCGATGCTATTCAAGGCTTCGATAAAGCTTGCACGGTTGGCATGACTAAATGTCCGCGCCAGCCGCCTCGGCGCAGCGGGTGCGCGAGTGCGAGCCGGGTACAGCGCTTCGCAGCGCACCGCAAGGTGGTCGCCTATGTTCGTGGTCACTGGTGATGTACGTATCATACCGGCTTGACAGTTAGTATATACGTGATCTAAACACGTGGACGAGTGGGAAAATCTACTTCACATCTGAAATTGTACACTGTCAGTAGATCGGCCAAACTGTTTCTAATACAATTTTCATCTAAATATTCAATATTCATGTCACCAAGAATAATGCAGTCTTTATAAATTTTTAAATGAAAGGAAAAATTGTAAAATTTAATGCTCCGAGCCGGATTCGAACCGGCGACCACAGGCATTCATGGCCCGTCGCTACTACCAACTGAGCTATCGGAACAATCTGGTTCGGGCACCAAATCCTTCAATCAGTTCCTTCATATAGCGCCTTAGGGAGGCGTATGTAGCGACATCTACCAGAAGACTTAGGCTTCTTTACGGCACCAACGTCTCAAATTATGTTGAGAAATCGTCAGTAACGATGCGCCACCCCATACTAAATTAATATTTGTTTTTTTTTTTTAAGCAGTAACGCTGCTAAAGAAAATTATAAATTTTTAAATGAAAGGAAAAATTGAAAAATTTAATGCTCCGAGCCGGATTCGAACCGGCGACCACAGGCATTCATGGCCCGTCGCTACTACCAACTGAGCTATCGGAACAATCTGGTTCGGGCACCAAATCCTTTAATCAGTTCATTCATATAACGCCTTAGGGAGGCGTATGTAGCGACATCTACCAGAAGACTTAGGCTTCTTTACGGCACCAACGTCTCAAATTATGTTGAGAAATCGTCAGTAACGATGCGCCACCCCATACTAAATTAATATTTGTTTTTTTTCAAGCAGTAACGCTGCTAAAGAAAATTATAAATTTTTAAATGAAAGGAAAAATTGAAAAATTTAATGCTCCGAGCCGGATTCGAACCGGCGACCACAGGCATTCATGGCCCGTCGCTACTACCAACTGAGCTATCGGAACAATCTGGTTCGGGCACCAAATCCTTCAATCAGTTCCTTCATATAACGCCTTAGGGAGGCGTATGTAGCGACATCTACCAGAAGACTTAGGCTTCTTTACGGCACCAACGTCTCAAATTATGTTGAGAAATCGTCAGTAACGATGCGCCACCCCATACTAAATTAATATTTGTTTTTTTTTTTAAGCAGTAACGCTGCTAAAGAAAATTATAAATTTTTAAATGAAAGGAAAAATTGAAAAATTTAATGCTCCGAGCCGGATTCGAACCGGCGACCACAGGCATTCATGGCCCGTCGCTACTACCAACTGAGCTATCGGAACAATCTGGTTCGGGCACCAAATCCTTCAATCAGTTCCTTCATATAACGCCTTAGGGAGGCGTATGTAGCGACATCTACCAGAAGACTTAGGCTTCTTTACGGCACCAACGTCTCAAATTATGTTGAGAAATCGTCAGTAACGATGCGCCACCCCATACTAAATTAATATTTGTTTTTTTTTTTTAAGCAGTAACGCTGCTAAAGAAAATTATAAATTTTTAAATGAAAGGAAAAATTGAAAAATTTAATGCTCCGAGCCGGATTCAAACCGGCGACCACAGGCATTCATGGCCCGTCGCTACTACCAACTGAGCTATCGGAACAATCTGGTTCGGGCACCAAATCCTTCAATCAGTTCATTCATATAACGCCTTAGGGAGGCGTATGTAGCGACATCTACCAGAAGACTTAGGCTTCTTTACGGCACCAACGTCTCAAATTATGTTGAGAAATCGTCAGTAACGATGCGCCACCCCATACTAAATTAATATTTGTTTTTTTTTTTAAGCAGTAACGCTGCTAAAGAAAATTATAAATTTTTAAATGAAAGGAAAAATTGAAAAATTTAATGCTCCGAGCCGGATTCGAACCGGCGACCACAGGCATTCATGGCCCGTCACTACTACCAACTGAGCTATCGGAACAATCTGGTTCGGGCACCAAATCCTTCAATCAGTTCCTTCATATAACGCCTTAGGGAGGCGTATGTAGCGACATCTACCAGAAGACTTAGGCTTCTTTACGGCACCAACGTCTCAAATTATGTTGAGAAATCGTCAGTAACGATGCGCCACCCCATACTAAATTAATATTTGTTTTTTTTTAAGCAGTAACGCTGCTAAAGAAAATTATAAATTTTTTTTTAGATGAGAGAGAGGTAGATGTCGCTACATACGCCTCCCTAAGGCGTTATATGAAGGAACTGATTGAAGGATTTGGTGCCCGAACCAGATTGTTCCGATAGCTCAGTTGGTAGTAGCGACGGGCCATGAATGCCTGTGGTCGCCGGTTCGAATCCGGCTCGGAGCATTAAATTTTTCAATTTTTCCTTTCATTTAAAAATTTATAATTTTCTTTAGCAGCGTTCCTGCTTAAAAAAAAAAAAAAAAAAAAATTAATGCAGTCTTTGTCATTTTCTCCGATCTTATAGAGCAAACCTTCTAAATGAGTCATAAAACCATTTGCGCTTATCATGTTAGTCCTGTACACACACACAACAATTAAATTAAAATCTATTAATTCCACTGCGGATACTTCGCAACAAAGTTCAACTGACAATTGTTGTATGTCCTTACATTCGATTGCTTTAACATTGCTTCTAACAAAGATACATGAACCGCCATGGCTGGAACGTTTCCGACAAAAACATGATATTAAAGAAAAATCATCTAAGTTAACACACTTCATGTTGTCATCCGTAAGCCAATGCTCAGTAATAGCCAATATGACACATATTTTCCCGACATCTACACACAATTTCCGTTATGCATGTGTATTTCCAAGTCTTAGTTGTTTTTGAAATAGAGCTGGGGACAGCCCTGTATGAAACAAAAGTTACTTTAGTCATATTTTACACTAGTAAGAGCTATCGTAAAAAGAACTCAAAATGTGTATACCGTCTCAAAAAAAATGAGCTTTCGAATGATACCTCACACGTTCCTTACAATCCAAAGAAAATATTGCGAAACCCCTTATTACCTCTCAAACTGCCCCCTTTATTGGGGTTTACACCTTTTTGACTTTATGTATGTAATTAGGCCATACATTTCTATATCTATACCAAATTTCAGCTTCCTATGTCGAACGGCCTTCGAGAAAACTGACTGTCACAGACAGACAGCCTCCGTGTGATCGCATAAGTGTTCCGTTGGACCAATTTCGGTACGGAACACTAAAAATGCGTAAATTTTGAATAGTTGAGATTTTCATGTAATTATTATTTAAACAATGATTGACAGGTCAGCTCGCCCATGATGATGGTAATTCTGTCAAAGACGCTGATGCCGGGTTTGCTACAGTAGAAGAGTCTACTGTCGGCAAGAAGATTATTAACAGAGGTAACTATTACTAAACTCATAAAAATAAAAATAAAATATCCAATAAACAAAGTTTTAACCGACTTCAATTCAATACTCCGCCATGCCACGAGAACATTTCCAAATTTATTTTCCAACTAGCTTTTGCCCGCGGCTTCGCCCGCGTAGTAAAACTAATTTTCCAATAATTGTTGAATTGCTACGCCGCCTACTAACCTACTACTACTAACTTCCCCTACGAATAACCCTTCGTCATAACCCATTATGGTAAATTAATTTTTATTTACTATTATTTTTATGCCCCTGTGGTGGCGGGTTAGAATTTCACCACCCTCTTTCTTCCCGTGTGTGTCGTAAAAGTCGATTAAGAGAGCAGGGTTGAAGTGTGTTGTGGGTGATGGGCTAACAACCTAAGCAATATCACTTTTTGTCGATCTTTTATACCCACATTTATGCTAAAAGTGGCGCTGGAACATAAAGTTCATGTGCTCTGCCTGCCCCTTTTGGGAATAAAGGCGTGAATGTATGTATGTATGTACGTATTTCTTTTATTAAATTTACAGGCATGATTAATGAGAATCTGTCCTCTGGAATAAAAGCTACTTTATGTTCATGATAATGTTGAAATATCAAAATATCTCCACGAATGTCAAGTCAAATTTGTGGCCTGGACATTGCTAAAGGCTAGTTTCCTAAGATTTTTTTTTCCATGCTTTTCGAACCAGTATTTAACATAAATACCCAAAAATTTGTTTTAGTTTAACGGCGGCCAAAATGCATAACTTATAAAAAGTAAGCAGATCTTCGTGCAGCACCTTGAATGTACTTATTACGGATGCAGGCACTTTCCCAATGTCTCCTACCCTCCCGTCCCGCCGCGCCGCCCGCACTCGCCTAGGTACCGATTGCTGACGATCGAGATGGCACCAAATACAAACTTTAAAACCTATAACCCTATATAACGCGGGTCTCGTTCCATACCTCAAAAGCAAAAATAGAACCCTTATTTATGGGATCACGTGTGGCTGTCTGTCAGTCCGTCTGTTACAACCGATTTGCTACGAAAAAAACTGGACCGATTGAATTGCAATTTGGCACAAATATTTTCATGAATTTTCATGTCCACAACATTACATTTCAAAATTTATGTGGTAATCTATTAACGTCCCAAAAAACCGTAATAACAACGCCCATATTGATGTTTAGAAGCCACGTTGGAATGTAAAATCGTTGTTGTTTTCCTAATCAGCGACCCGATAAACCATAGAAACAATAGATACCGATGTTGATTTTCAGGGGTTTCCTTTTAGGGGTTGAATTCTCAAAAAACCGGAAACACTTCTTTACTCATTTATCGTTAGGAATTATCCTGTGAATTCTCGAATAAAATGGTCTAACTAATCTTTTTTCTCCATATAAACTTTGGACCTCCTTTTTAACCCCTTTAGGTGTAATTATTTCCAAAACGCTGAAAGCACTTTATTTGTAAATGAATAAGTAATCTGTCCACAAATTTTTAAGTACGTAGTAGCTAAAAATAAGTTTCCCTTATACAAAATTTGGACCCTCATTTAACCCCCTTAAAACGCTAAAAAACGCTGAAATTACTTTTTTTGTGTCCTAATAAGTTTTCTTCCTACAAAGTCTCAATTCTCTAGTTCAATAAATAATGTTTCCCCCCCACAAACATTGCATACCTATTTAACCCCCTTAGGGGAAGAATTTTATACTGTACTTTTTTGTATCTTAATAATAACATTCCTACAAAGTTTCAAGACTCTAGTACAAAAAATATGTTTCTCCCATACAAACTTAGCACCCCTACTTAAAATCCCGTCTTATCCCTTGCCTACGTCATAAAATGAAGTTCTGGTGTAAATTTCAAGTTTCTAGTCCCAGTAGCTTTGAATACGAACTTTGCACCCCTATTTTACCCCCTTAGGGGTGGAATTTTATATAACGCTGAATATACTTTTTTTTGTATCCTAATAAGTAAAATTCCTACCAAGTTTCAAGTCTCTAGTTAAATAAATAATGTTTCCCTTATACAAACATTGCACCCCTTATAAACCCCCTTAGGGGTAGAATTTTCTAAAACGCTGAAAGAACTTTTTTTGTATCTTTATAAGTAATATCCCTACAAAGTTTCAAGTCTCAAGTACAAAAAATCATATTTCTCCCATACAAACTTTGCACCCCTTTTTAACCTCCTTTGGGATAGGATTTCTAAAAGTCCGGTCTTATCCCTTGCCTACGTCATAAAATGACGTTCTGGTGTAAATTTCAAGTTTGTAGTCCCAGTAGCTTTGAATACAAACTTTGCACCTCTATTTAATCTCCTTAGGGGTGGAATTTCAAAAACGCTAAGGATATTTTTATTTGTATCCTAATATGTAATCTTCCTACAAAGTTTTAAGTATCTAGTTCAATAAATAATGTTTACCTCATACAAACATTGCACCCCTATTTGACCCCCTTAGGAGTAGAATTTTCCAAAACGCTGAAAGTGTTTTTTTTGTATCTTAATAAGTAATCTTCCTACAAAGTTTTAAGTCTCTAGTTCAAAAAATAATGCTTCCCCCATACAAACTTTGGACCCCCTTTTTACCCCCTTAGGGGGTGAGTTTTCCAAAATTCTTTCTTTGCGGATGCCTACATCATAGTGGCTATCAGCATGCCAAATTTCAGCCCGATCGGTCCAGTAGTTTGGGCTGTGCGTTGATAGATCAGTCAGTCAATCAGTCACCTTTGCGTTTTATATATATAGATTTACCACATGAACTGCTTTCCGAGAGCTAATGCGTTGATTATTAGAGAAAAAACCGAATCGCTGTAAGTGGGCTGATATTATTTGAGGACTTCCGTCGATTCCACAAGGATCACCTTCGGGACTTCATTAGTTCATATTTCAACAGTCATTTAACAGAATTTGTGACGTACTTCTACACTTTTAAGTACATAATTGAGGAATTCCATAAGTCATTTGTGGTCTTCATCATCTATTCCACTCTAAAGTTTGAAAACAGTGTTTAACAGTTTATAGCCGGCGTTCCGCAGGGCGGCGTGTTATCTCCACTATTATTTTCCATTTTCATAAATTCCATCACTCGTAATCTATTATCATCATAATATCACCTTTATGCCAATGACCTTGAAATGTATTCCCAGGGTCAGGTCAGCGATCTGCCATTAGTCATCTCAGCTACGAATTCCGATCCTGTACGCATCTCAGACTCGAGTAGTAATTATGGTCTCAATGTTAACCCAGCAAAGCCCCAGGCTATGATCGTTGGTATTGCTAAGATGATTTCTAGAATTGACTATGTTAATCTCCCACCGATTTTGTTTGATGGCGTTTTGGTCCCGTAATCTCTGCAAGTTAAGAACCTTGGCGTTATTTTGGACCGCACTCTTTCGTGGGTGTCACAGATGAATGAGGTTAGCAGAAAAATGTTTACTGTGCTGTGGGTTCTTTGAGAAGGCTTTGTAATTTCCTTCCCAATGCTACCAAAGTTGCGCTTGCTCAATCGTTACTCTTCCCTATTTTAGATTATGCTGACGATTCCTATACTGAACTCTCTGAGGAGCAACTTAACAAGCTTGAGCACATTCAAAACTTATGTATCAGGTTCATATTTGGGTTACGCAAATATGACCAGGTATCCAGTTTCCGTTCTCAACTCAAGTGGCTTCCTATCCGATCTAGGCGTAACTCTCACATCCTCGCCCACCTTTATGGAATTCTTTTTAACCCTGCAACTCCAATCTCTCTCGCAATCAATCTCTGCGCTATCTCAAGGAACGCTTTAAATTTATTTCTCCTACTAGGTCTGCTCAGAAGTTACTTCTGAGTGTTCCCCCATCTAACTCTAAATTTTACAACAATTCTTTTACTTTCCGTGCTGTTCGATTGTGGAATTCTTTGCCTATTGAAATCAAACGTGCAAAGTCTCTTCCCATTTTTAAAACTAGACTTAAGGATTACAATTTTTCTTCCTTTCCGTAACTATTCATTCCTACTTGGTGTGTGCTGTTTTGTTTTTGACTGTAAGTGATACTGTTTCCGTATGACATTTAATTATTAATGTATGTGTATGTAGGTTTATATAAATTTGTATTTATGTATGTGTATTTCTTATAGTTAAGTTGTTTATATTCTGTTTTCACCTACTCAAATCATATCTTTTCTTGCATTGTCTCCACCACCCGAAGGTTGTCTGGAAGAGATCGCTTTTTAGCGATAAGACAGCCTGTCGTCTACCATTGTTTATGTTAAATTTAGCACTATTTTTCTACTGTATGCTATGTCTGGTGAGCAATAAAGAATATTTGTATTGTATTGTATTGCTGTATAACTTAAAAAAATTACAATATAGGAAATTTTAAAGCATACCTTACCTGACGTACTTAATTGGTATAAACTATGCTAGAAATTCTCAACTAGAGGACGGACGCACTCTAGTTGCACGTGAACTTCTGCAACCATTTGTGCAACAAACAATTTTATTATAGGGCTAAGTTCGCCTTTGTACTTTGAGTTATTGTGTGACATGTATATTCTTTAACCTGTTATTGTGTACAATAAAGTGCTTACATAAGACTTATCGTGGACGGACTCTAACTTTGTACCGTATTTCACCAGCTTGGTCCGAGGGCGACTTGATAGCCCAGGCGGTAATCTTCTTCATGGCTGGCTTCGAAACCGTCTCCACAGCCATGACCTTCATGCTGTACGAGCTGGCCGTCAACCCTGAGGTCCAAGACAGACTGGCCAAGGAAGTCAGGGAGCACGAGACGAGTGGCGGCAAGTTTGACTACAACTCCATTCAGAGCATGACTTACATGGATATGGTGGTTTCGGGTAAGAATACAAGTGTTTCCTGAATGGGTTTACAGAGTTAGTATATTAATAGGATTCAATGCCACTTCTGGCAATTGTTGGTTTCCAGAAGGAGAAAATGTGAAAGTGTGTGATTGTGATCTGTCTATGCGGTAAAAATCATCATCCTCCTAGCGTTATCCCCGGTAATGCCCCTTAAGGAGCCCGGGGTCCACTTTGACACCTAATCCCAAGATTTGGCATGAGCACTAGTTTTACGAAAGCGACTGCCACCTGACCTTCCAACCCCGAGGGAAAACTAGACCTTATTGGGATTAGACCGGTTTCCTCACGATGTTTTCCTTCACCAAAAAGCTAACGGTAAATATTCCTTACATAAGTTCCGCAGTGTAGGGTTCCGTAGTTGCCTATCTTTCTTAGTTACATTGACACGCGCTCGCTAACTAAATGGTTTTGTCGGCGGAATTTGTACGAAAGTTGGCCTTTCTGAGTACATTTTAAGTTGATCGACTATTACTCGGTAACTACATAGTTATACCCTAAATAGCCGTGATAGTTTTCCTTTTAAATTGATCATAATGTACTACTGCCTATTTTTTTCAAATTCCCAGTAGCAACCATTTAGCCGGCGCGGGGGGACAGGACACGACGGGGGAATTTAGGAAACTTCTTAATTATACTCGCGTGATTCATTTATATAGGTACCCATGATGAATTACAGTTTCTAAATAGTAGTGGTCTCTGACCTAAGTCGAAGACGGACGGACGGACGGCCAGACGGACATTGCGAAACTATACGGGTTCCTTGTTGACTACGGAAACCTAAAAAACACAGAACTATATCAAGATAGACGGAAAGAGCTCGTCGATTAGTATGGGAACCGAGCGTGTAACATTTTGCGTAGGTACTTTGACGTCACGAGCGTAATTTAGTGACGGAAACATAAGCCGCGCGACATCGACGTCACCGTCGACTAGCACGCGGCAGCAGCAATAATTTGTAAAGCTTGTAGGTTTATTTTGTATCGATTAAAATATCAATCAGAACTGACAGAGGAAATGATAATTAGATTCAACAGAGGAAATGAAAAATAGTTTTAAAAAGGTCTAGATTAGTTTTTTTTTGTTTAGAGTTTCATGTTCACTCCCTGAGCATCCTGAACAATTTTCTGAAGGGATTGCTTACATTCCTGCTCACGCACGCTACACTTTGATAATTGGCCGAGCTTTATACCGTAGGCAATGGCCAGAATTACAATTTACGATTAAATTGTGTTGGTTTCACACGCGCGTAAACAATTCAAAAGCATCGATAATAAGTACTATAACACGGCACACTGATTCTATGCACCGCCACCCTCACCGCCTCCATGCTGTGGCGGGCCAGTAGGTAAAGGTGTCTTCGTTGAAATGTATGGAACAAAGATGGCTGTGTTTTGTAGGAAACGTTTTTATACGACCCATTGCTTCAATACGTTTATTTTTAACATGCGGCTCATTTGGAAAATTGAAATAAAATTGCGATATTGAAGTAATCATAACCTGTTTGTCAATAATATTTGCTTTTCACTACGTACATTATAACAAGTTAAAAAAGTGCACTTTGGTAGCACTATTCTTACTTTTGACAGAAAAAATGAGAAATCGACCTTGAACGTGAATCGACAATTTGAATAGCTTATTTTTACCTTCATGGCTTGTTTTGAACGCACGCTAAGTCTGGCTCGTCAGATAAAAGCCGCAATGGAAAACTAGCGTTGGCATTGGCACACAATCACCCGCTACTGTTTTGATGAAAATAAAAGACCGGGTTGCACTCCGGGAGCACCGGCAGAAGTGAAAACTCAATGACATTGTAACAGTTTTTCGATCGGGTCACGTGACATCGTACGGTCACGTGACCTGTTGAGAGTTTAACATTTTTTCCCAATTACAAAAGGACACAGCGCCGACGCTAAAGAAGTTTTCGCTTAAATAAAAAAAATAGTTTTTTAATGAATAATAGATATTTAAGGACTAATTGTACTTACCGATGGAAGGAAATACCTCGATTAACAGCTCGGCAGTGTTTGAACAATTAATTATTGCACAACGAACCGTTTTGTTTTTAAAACCTGACGTCGCACGCAAACCGCGGTCGGGAGCAGACTGAAGTTCGCGGCGGGCAATGTTGGTGACGTGTCATCATTTCGCCATGCGAGGGTACGTACACTCTTTCTTTCTATCTTGATATATTTCTGTGCTAAAAAACGTACTGAATTTACGTTTCGTAACGATAGCTGTTTTAATGTCTATATCGGATACTAGAATAATTAATCTTATATATAAAATCGGAAAATCAGAACGGGATAAAATACGAAAGAACGAGCGAGATAGCGCCTTACAAAAAACACGATGTTTGGCGTCACGTTTCTCAAAAACAACGCAATTAACACGAACAATAAATTTACGAACCAATTCTCTGGATATTAACTCAGAACAAGAGCATAAAGGCTTTCGGTTCTGTTGCAGATTTTTTCTAAAATTAGAGTGGTGGTTACTTAACTTTTCGAACCATAGATATATATATATATATATAACTTCGTAAAGATAGGCCCAACGCTCACGAGTAATGCGGTGGCCCGACACTGGCAATTGCGGGCCACCGTGCCTTAGTCTTCAGCTGTCACAGTGCAGTGTGTCACAGTATGTCAAGCGAATATTGTTCGGACGGGCGTATCTTTACTGTCGATATCATTGTTTCGAACATACGTCAGGATAACTCATCTGTCACTGTAGATATATCTTTGTCTAATCTAAAACAATCGTCTGCACCTGCCGGTCGATTGCGTCACGCATTGTGAGTACGTCAGGCAGAATCTTAATATATTTTTTTGTATTGGATATATCCAATACACAAAAATATATTAAGAAATATGTATCTACTTATTACTTTAGAAATCATATTAACTAAGAATTAAACTTAAATGATTAATCAAGTACCAGGACGAGGACCCAGAACAGAGCCGTCAACTTTGTAGGCAGGGTCGCCATGTAACAACGAGACTAAACTGATCAGCTAGACTAATATACGTCACAATCACGTTTAAAAATGCCATTAATGTTTAATGTTTCAGAAGTACTTCGACTTTGGCCACCGGTCATAGTAACCGACCGGCAATGCAGCGAGGACTACAATTTGGGCAGGCCTAACGATAAGGCGACTAAAGACTTTATTGTAAGAGTATACTTGGTACAGGGTTATGTTTCGACCCCTGGCCAAATTTCACAATGTGCTACGAGAAGTCGAGTAATAATTATTTGTGAATCAATAATCAATTATGATTCGATATTCAGGATATTTTTATAAATCCTAACATTGTAAGCGCATTTGGTCACCCTACAAGTGTTTAGAGCACGTAACGTAAGGCGCAGAACACACGACGCTTATTAGAGTTGCACTGAGACACGACGACAACAAATCCCAATAAGTATTAATTCTAGACAAATGAAAACATGCCAATACATATATAAATATACAATATAAAATATAATACACACTAACATATGTAATATATATATCGCAAATATACAAGTAATAAATAAATACTATATTTCAACCAATTCACAAGTCATTGGAAAGCCACAACTTCTTCAAATTCATCTTAAGTGACTCAACAGACCGCGACTGTCTCAGCGACAAATGCAACTCATTCCACAACTTAAGGCGGTGCATTGGAAATTATAGTGTGCTTTGAAAACGCCGTTCTGACTAGATTAAAGAACAATCAGGTCTGATTTTCAGATATATGATTCTTGACTATATGACTGTTCATCTGATTTTATCGATACATGATTGCTTAAAATTTTCTCTATAGAAAAAAAATCCAAAGTTGGGTCTGTTTTTTTCTATTTTTACTCAGCCTTCTCAAACGATACATTATTTTACGACACAATCAAGTGAATACTATATATAGTATTTTATCTCATCTAAAATCTCACTTTATGAAATTTTAATAAAACTTCCCAAGTTAGGTATTTATCGAAATTTGTCAAAACAGCGACTCCCGAAGATTGTTACATCTCTTTTTCTCGTGGGCCGAAGGCATCAGCGTGTCCAGGGGAAGTGTACGACTCAAAACAAGGCATCCCCTTAACTAAGAACTAAGAGTATGTTCGCGTCTTTTTAGACGGTACAGCAAGAGTAAGGTTAGCGCTCGACCGCAAGCGGTGGCCACTGCCGTCTGCCATATAACTTAACCGCTCAGAAAGGTAAAAGGAGGAAGTAGGGCTGAACAGTGTGTTGAAAAGTAATGACAGGATATGCAGATCCCTGCGCCGGCGAATCGGTAACCATCGAAGCTTAGAACGAAATTCAGAGATATGATCATACTTGCGTAGACCAAATACATATCTGATACATACATTTTGTAGACGCTCCAGCTTATCCAGTAGTTCCTCGTTGAGGTCCAGAAACGCAATATCGCCGTAGTCCAGAAGCGGAAGGAAAAGAAATTGAGTAAGGGTCAACTTCAACTTTGTACGAAGAGGAAGGAAATTCTGGAGACGCCTTAGGGAGTGAAGGGATCCAAAGATCCTCTGACTCACCTCAGCTATATAAGGTGACCAAGAAAGCGCCTGGTCCATGGTGATACCCTAATTCCTGACAGTAGAGGAAAGAGGAATAGCAATTCCATCAAAAATTATGTCAGGCACCAAAGCCTTTGACAGCTTATTTACATAGTAACCAATAACAATTGCTTGCGATTTCTTCGCATTAATTTGTAAACCAAACTTACACGCCTAGCAGCGTATAGATTCAAGGTTTTGATTGACTTCCGAAATTAATGAGGAGATATCGTCTACAGTAGCCGCTGCATAAATCTGTAAGTCATCTGCGTAAAGGTGATATGATGTAGCTAGGGATTCGGTGATACTATTTATATAAACAGAGAACAATAATGGAGAAAGCACAACTCCCTGAGGAACGCCAGCGGAGAGTTCACACCACTCAGACATCTTGTCATCAAACCTAACGCGCTGGCGCCTGCTTAAGAGGTAGCTGCGAAACCCGCGTGTGTCCCGCCTTATTCAAATGTTCTCTTAACTCCGCTGCACGACGGTCTTAAAACCCTGTTGACGGGCTTAAGATCGTCGTAATGAAAATAGTTTTTTAGGCGTAAGTACCCTTCGAATTCCGTTTCTTTTAGGCGGCGGATTTTATTACTTCTTTCAAAATTCGGGAGCCACCGGGTATCGAAAGGTAAAATAAAATAATCATCTTATGTACAACAGTTATTTATTTATTTACACATACTTTAGCAATTGCTCGAAGTGCAGTCCATCCCTTTCGATGCACAAACGTGCACGTTTTCGAAGGTTGTCTTCCACCAAATCTAAAGCCTCACTCCTTTTCACCTCATTGAAAGCTTCACGTATTTTATTTTTGAGGACTTCGTGACTACGTGCCTCTTCAACGTTCACAATTCGTTTCACTTCACCCCACAAAAAAATCCATTGGCGTGATGTCCGGTGACCGCGGGGGCCATGGAGCTGGACCCCCACGTCCTATCCAGTTAGGACCACACGCATCGTTCAAAAAAATCCTCACTACATTTGCATAATGAAGCGGTGCTCCGTCATGCTGATACATGAAATTGTTCGCCAACGCTAGCGGAACATCATCTATCATATCCTCAGTCACGCCACGCAACATGTCTGTATGACCCAATAATTTTACTCCTTATGATTCCTGCCCACACACACACACATTGACAATAAAACGTTCTTGGTGGTAATGTTCCCGGATCACATGTGGGTTGTCAAACGCCCAGAAATGTTCATTATGTACATTGTACAGACCGACACGAGTGAGCAAGGCCTCATCTGTCCACAAAATGTTTTTGTCCAGGTTTTGTAAAAGCCACTCGCAGACGTTCTTGCGCGGCACACCGTCAACGTCGCGCAGGCTTTGCACGGGTTGAAAGTGATAAGGATGTAATCCAGCATTACTAAGAACCTTCCAGACGTAAAACTGGCTAGTACCAAAACGCCGAGCTGCGTCATTTGTACTGTGGCGAGGCCTTCGCTCGAAATATTCGAGAATAGCATCTTCTATGCCTTGGCTCAGCGGCGTTCCTCCCCCTCCGATTTAATGTCTTGGCACTGTGAACTGGCCGTAGTCTAGTAAACGTTGGTTTGCAGCAACGATATGTGTGATTAGTCCTTGTCTCTGCAACCGCGGGACACTTTGTTCTCTGTACAGAGACACGGCAGCCCTAGAACTTTCGTCACTTAAAAAATAGCACTGTACCATTTCATAATACTCTCGGTTTGAATATTCGTATGCACGCGATTGTGCCATTTTTATTTACTTTCGCATAATTTTTTGACATGTTTATTTATTTGGTTTCCAAAACTACCTATACTTAACAAAAGTAAAAAAGTAAAATTGCAATAGAAAGGAGACAGGAAGGAGTCCGTAACAAACAAGTAGAGTGACCAAGTTTGTTATTTCCGATTAACATTTTTTTTCGAAACTGTCAATTAAAGGAGTGGTCTTTTTTCTTCAAAATCGATTGTACTGGTGTTCTAGAATTATGTGGCTGAATATGGCCAGGGGTCCAAAATTAACCCTGTATAAGTAAGCCATGACTTAGTATTTCTTAACGTCAACCTGGGCCGTATACTGGCGATTTGATGCGGGAACTAAACGTACAAACGTAATATCAAACCTGTGTCACACCTGGCCATAATGCGAGTTTTACTGTACGCTGCGCGTGCGGGAAAACTCGCATTGTGGCCAGATGAAGACGTAAAATTTTGTACTTAACACGGGCGGTAATTCGTAAAGCCCCAGAGCGCATATTTATGGCACTCACTATCGGTTCGGGCCACCAACACCTGCGATGGGGCATTCACGAATTCACCGCCCTTGTTACGTAATTTACTAATTAAACATTAGCATTTCTTTGATACTTTAAGCTCGTGACAAATGCATTATTTTGGTAATCTAATATCACTAATGTCTGTATCAGTGGCATTTTTTGAAGTTTTAATACCTCACTTGTTCTGTGTAATACCTAATCGGGAAGTTTCAAATCTATGAATGACTTTTCACTGTCAACGAAGTTGCTTGGAATTTCATGCGACAAGGTTCTAAGTATGCTCAACATTTTCATGGGCTGACTGTACACGGCTTTAATATTATAATTTTTTAATATTGTCTGAGGAGACTCCCCACCGAATCTTTATAAAATAATTTTCCAGTGTGCTGCCTGCCTACCTCTCCAAACTTTATCACTTCATGTCTTATCAATTATTTGTATTTCATTTCAGCTCAAAAAAGGCGAAGGCTTGAGCATCCCAGTTGCGGCCCTTCACCGGGACCCGCGATACTTCCCGAACCCCATGAAATTCGACCCTGAACGCTTTTCTGAGGAGAACAAGCACAAGATCCAGCCTTTTACCTATCTACCTTTTGGTGTGGGCCCAAGAAACTGCATTGGTAAGAATTAATTTTAACATGTGCCTGATAAAATCTACTACCCAGTCGTAGACCACTCAGACTTGACCTGAATAAAAAGTCTTCTCAAATTCAGAAACCTGAATGGAGACTCTCAGTCGACTAAACCATACTGGTCCTCAAATCTCGCTCGCTCTTTGCTCCGTTACCTACCTCCTTGCCACTCCTGAACTAAACTTGCGACATTTAAATATAATCGTAATACTTACTTAACCATTTGTTTCGAATTAATGTACTTAGTCATTTTCTTGTTTGAAGTGGATACTTCTTTGCTCGCGTTCTATTGTACAGGCAGGGGTACAGTTCAAAATGTATCACGTTATCACGTGACTTCCGGAATAACTTTTTGTAGAGAAGCCTAATCTGATTTCAAATAATTGTTTGTTACATGTTTTAATCCTTCTTTATTTGCCATTAGTTGTTATTCACTATTTAGTTTCATGTGGCGAACATGAAAATAAAGCTGTCAATGTTGCCATATATACCGATTTATCGGTACTTATACATTAAACTTGGTTCACGTGTTATTATTTTGTGTGTTATTAAGAAAGTATCAGTTGTAATTTTGTAGCAGTAGCAAATTTTTAGTTGAAAACAGAGTCAAGAATTGTTTAGGCATAGTATCACGATGTGTCTAAGCAGAGTTTAAGACTCCACCGAGCTTTTGACGCGGGCACCGATTTGGCATTTGCACCTGTGTGTGCGTCATCACACACACTACTGCCGCTGCCGGCTCGCTCGATCGGTACGGTCGGTCACAAGCTAAAAGTTAGTAGCTCATTATTCTCTAATAATAAATCTTACCTCCGCGCATAAAACCATGGATGGTATAAGGAATAAAATCTTAATGCAATTATTATTTTTATTGAAATTTGACCGTTCACTAAGGAAAGTAATAATAACGCAGTGTCATCGGTGGACTAGTGTTGGAATTGATATAGCAGTGGCGTGCACAGAGTTTTTAGACAGGGTAGACAAAAAATATATATTTACCCAAGTCCACGAAAAGCGAGCTCTTGTTTCTCAAAAAAAAACCAACAATATCAATGAGTCTCTGAAAATATTGCGATTTCGGTCTACTTTTGCATTATGTCTGTCTATATCTATTAGTACCTAGTTGTGAATTTAGACGCGTCTCGATTCGATTTATTCCTACCGTGTGATATTTAAAGTATGCCTCTAAGTGTTTTAGTAGCCTTTGTAAAGTTATGTACGTCGTTGTACACGTACACCGGCGGCATCACTCCACAATGTTTTGGTGTTTGCAAACAGTAAACACGGAAAACAGAACAAGCGATTGTTGTGGATGTCTGTTAGCCAAGAATATGCGTGATAATATGGTGACTGTACGACGGCATGAGATCTTCAAGAAGCTTTTCAAAATAAGCGAAATAATTAACGTTCAGGGAGGGTGAATAAAAAAACAGCAAAAAGAATTTTAGAGTGAGCTAAACTCAATTCGAGAAATAAAAACTCCGTGTATAATATCTTTCCTTGCGTTTACCCATTTTAACTAAAACAATAAATAGTGGGTGCATCATCAATAGGTAAAATGTTTCCTGGGTAAAAAAAATATATATCGTAATTATCCAGTCGGTTACATTAACACAAAATGTTGGACACGTATGATCTCTTTTGTGAAGGAAAAATATTAAAAAAGTACGTGCCTAATATTTTTTTAATAACATAACTGACTATACAGGAATAAGCTAATAATCTTTAAGTACAAGTACAAGACAATTATAAAAACCGGTCAAGTGCGAGAATGATCGCAAACCCTCGCGCACCGAGGGTTCCGTGCAAACTATCAATTAACTCAAGGTAAAGTAAATGTCCCAATATTTGTTAAAATACTTGTTTTAACCCAACACAACAGAATTCAATTTCAAACAACGAATAAATTTTACACCAAGACTATGTTATTACTAACGTGCAAGGATAATCAGCTAAATATGAATGTATGTTGGTGTTTTAGCGATTATCGTTAATCACGTGAACCGATTTCGATTACATTTTTTTATTTTAAAGAGAGTACTTCTATTATAGTTTTATAGAAATTTCAAACAAAAAAAAACTTGTTAAGTCGATTAAATTGCAAACTTAACTATACTTACGCTACGCTATAAATACGCTAGATCCAGAAGGGGGATGGTATTTTGTTTCAAAAAGTGCACCTCGAGCCCTTTCAAAATACATTACTTGACCTAATAGTTAATATTTTTTTGCCCGCTCATATTCTTAATTTTTCATAGAAAATTAAAAATATATTTAAATTTCTTATTTCCCATGCATGTGGATAACTCTTATTTAAAACCATTCCAAATTTCAAATTGATAGCTTAAGTAGTTCGTGAGATATTTCACTTTGTGAGAGACAGACGGAGGACGGAGTCGCACCATAAGGGTTCCTTTTTAACCTTTTTTGGTACGGAACCCTAAAAATGTAATGGTAAGTACTGAAGATAACAAAGCAAAGGAGCCCAAACTCGACTATCTTAGCCCCTTCCATCATAGAGTTCCACCAGCCATCTTCCGGCTTCGTCATGAGACCCTCGCCATCATGTTTAATGGTGAGTACTGAAGATAACAAAGCAAACGAGCCCAAACTCGACTATCTTAGCCCCTTCCATCATAGAGTTCCACCAGCCATCTTCCGGCTTCCTCATGAGACCCTCGCCATCATGTGTAAAAGTAAGTACTGGAAGATATTTAATAGGTTGCAAACGTTGACTAACAATTTACAAGTAAGTTACATGAGCAAAGAATACGGGTACACGTTATATTGAACTGTCGCACAAAGTGACTCCTGAGGGGCAATCACGTAACGTTTCGAACGCGCGTCAGGTAGATCCAACTGTCATTTTTCCATATAAAAATTGTCATTTAGTTCTAACTGACACGCGTACAATGCGTTACGTGATCGACCTGCTGAACTAAGAATATCGAAAAAAATACTTACCTCGTTTTGCTGCGTATACTGCTGTATTCATACACAATTGACATCGAAGTATTTATAAGTGTCGCCGCGCCGCATTGAAACGTGCTCTCTCTCTGAACGCTCGCGGGCGACTGAACCACAGAGCACGGGGAATGCGTATTTACATCGGCGCGCGGCCGCCATAGTGAAAATGTATGGCGAATTTGAACCGCCTTTTGATGAATCTGGACCTCAATTACACGACGATAATTTAAATATTTTACGCGGATATATCGTAGTATAAACATTCATATTTCGTTTGAACTGAAAATCAGGATAGATTTCCACTGTCAAAGTATAAAAAATCACTTAACGCCTGCTTACGATTTTACAGTTTTCGTCCAACATTGCTTTGTGCTGTAGGGTAAAATATTAGTAATCTTAAGTTTTTTACACGAACGTATTGTTAACACATTCTTCTAAGTGCTAAATGTACAGTTTATACATGGATTAAACAAATACTGTTGACGTTATCTACTTAACAGCCACTGCCTGTTTGGCATATTTCTCTCTGTGCAGTCTTAAACGTTCAAAATATGTTTTAAGATCCTTATTCGGTTTATTTAGGCAATAGCTTTGAATCCTTATTTCCCCAGCCACTCGGTTCGCGTTGTGCGAGGTGAAGGTGATGGTGTACCAGATGGTGCAGCGGTACGAGCTGATGCCTTGTGAGAGGACCACCATACCCTGTCAGATGAATAACAATGCCTTAAATCTTAGGATCAAAGGCGGACATTGGTTGAGGATTAAACCAAGAGCTTAAGATAAAAGTCAAAGTAAATATTTATTTATAAGCAATAGTTGATTACGTACAGTCAGCATCAAAAGTAGCTGCGCAATTGACGTCTGCAAAAGCTCTTGTTCCCTTTTAATAAAGACTTTTGACGTCTCCGTTTGCCCAGTTACTGTTGATGCTGACTGTACGCCGGAAAAGTGCACCCAAAATTGGCATAAGTTCAACAGGCAAAGTTGCTTGTGAGTCACGAGACGAGCTACGTCGTATCACTCGTAGCGTTGGCTGGCCTCGAATGGGTTATTAAAATTATGTAATGAGTCCTACACACAATGGGCCATCATGGCGTGGGGCAGGGACGCGCTTATGCGTTGGAATGCGATGGAAGTATGTCTTTCTCCGTCTAATGCATAGTTGCGTCTTGTATGTTGTATAGGCAATCCTCCTTATACGCATAATATATATTTGTATGTGCAATGTTATCCTAAAGGTGATAACATTTGTTAGTTGTAAGTTGTTTTACTGTACATAGTTTATTCTGGTTTCTCGGCGTATTGGTTCGCTGTAATGTCGCGGAAACTAATTAAATAATAAATACATAAATGTTGGGCAATGATGGCCCATTGTGTGGAGCAGGTTTAAGAACGATATACCATATTTTATACTTAATGATAATGTTCGTGTTGTACAGTAAGAGACAGAAGTAGCTACGCGGACCTAGAGTTCAAAATGAACTACGCACAACTCTAGAGAGATAATAAGAATTAAAATGTATTGAAATGAAATAAAATGTAATAAAATACGAGTACTAACCAAGACATAGGTTTGCGCGTTTACCGCGAAAAAGTTTAAGTTTGTCGTGTCATTGTCACCTCGTTTTGAGAGCACTCCCTTGACTGCGGCAGCCAGTTTTGGAATCCTTGGCGTCGAAATTTCGAGTGAAGTCCAGTTCCGCAGCCATTTAGAGGGTAAGGCCAAATTAGCCTCAAAAGAGCTCAGTGTGCTCAACAGATCGAGACAGTATTTCACACCGGTCCACCGCATGCAGCTTTATAAGTCGCAGGTCCGCCCACACCTGGAATACTGTTCTCAGCTATGGACAGGGGCACCCCAATACCAGCTTCTCCTTCTGGATCGCGTCCAACGACGAGCAACTCGAATTGTCGACTGCCAGCATAATTCGGATCGGCTTGACTCCGTGGCACTGCGTAGAGATCTGGCCTCGCTCTGCATTTTCTATCGCATGTATAACGGGGAGTGCTCCGAGGAATTGCTCCGGTAAAACTGCCTTACTATAAGACTATAGATGTCTAGGACAACTGGGTTTGTCACGCCACTTTCATCGTACATTCCAC